>CM024576.1:14948129-16186471 GCA_014182395.1 Eucalyptus sp. ANBG9806169
AGAACCTATGATAGGTAGGTTCCAAGTTCCTCAATATGCAGATTAATTTCTATGTTCCAAAAATTAAGGAATCTATTCCTATAGGTTTCAATTTTCATGTAGAACCTGGAACCGTTTACCCCTATAACTTAGTAGGGGAGATTCTAGAAAGACCTTAAGCCAAACACAATTTGATTGGGAAAGTGGCAAATTCTTTTTATTTTTTGTCTGGTTCTATCCTATATCTATTATAAGTCACTATGTGTGCTATGTGCTGGGCGTAGGTTGCTAAATCTTACTTCCTCACTCATCGTACCCAACTTAGCCCCTCTAAGAAGGTGGGAATCATACTCTCCACATTTTTATTTCTAAGTGAGAAGGGTGGTCACTGGGGTGACCACAAATGGCTAGAAAGTTGCAAATCAGTCATAGGCTTGTTGTACAGAGTTGAATTTAATCCTAAAATTTTCAATTGAACTAATATGATCAAAGCCTTTGAGTGAAAATACAATCTTAGCTAAATCATGCATGAAATTTCTAATGTGATGGTCCAGTCATTGCTATCAATCGTCTGTGTCTTGACTGATGATTTGACGTGGACAAATTTATTCAAAACGATTGCCGTTTTGCGTAATTTTCTGATTTTTTTTTCTTTCTATAGAAGAGAGGGTATTTTAGTCATCTTAGTTGAGTTGACACGGCGAATACATAGTTTTGAAACTAGAGTTATTTTGTTGGCCCAATTCGCTATAAGAACTTCAAACTTTAGGTCCATTATCAATTTTGACCCAAACTTTATTCTTGTTTCAAGAAAAATCACCAGCTTTCACTTAAGTTTCAAATTCGCCATTATTAGCTTGTCGTTCAATAGTGCCGTTCGTGTCCGACATAGCAATTCCATGTGTACATTATCTTCGTGTTAGTGCTGACGTGAATTTAAGACAACTTTTTTCTCAGTTCATCGCCCTTTTACGCACGAACTTATTCGGTCATAACTTCACTGCTGCTCACCCATCGCCACCCAAACCTTCGGCAGCTTGCCATGACCTCCGACAAACCCTCCATGGCAGTTGGCAGTCGTCGTAATCATCTCTGGCGAGTTCAGTGGAGGCCCCTACTTTCGGTTCTAGTTTTTCAAGCTCCAGAAAGCTTTTTCTATTGGCCACCGCCCAAGCTTTGCTGACTCATTTTGTGCCCGGACGGCTATTGAGCTCCCTTTTCTCTCACTTTGTACGCTACAGTCAACCTCCACTAGTCGAGGTTGTCACCTATGATTGAGGCGAGTGAGGTTATGTATAGACATTTAAGGTGGCGCGACCCAAATTTGAGCTCGAGCACCCCCATTAATGGAGGTTGCACGCTTGGTCATGACCTTGGATATTTGTGCTCATTTACGTCAAGTCATTCACATTGAGCACACTTTTCTCGCTAACCCCAAACATCTCCGCAACGGAAAGAGATCGAATTGCCCCCAAGTCACCAGGTACGTCAGCAAATGCTTGCCTTCGGCTAAGCTCTATTTGGTTATCGGTCGGGATGTCAAAATGGGTTGAAGACTCACTTTTTAACCAATATGTTACGGGTTGAGTTAGGTATGGATTAGTCAAATATAAAAAAAGAAAATGGGTTGTTTTGAATTGGAGATGTAAAGCCCAATTAAATGTGAGTTTTAATGGGTCTAGATCTTTTACCCTGACCCAACCCACTTAGAAGAACATGACTTAGAGCAAGGATGAAGTGAATCTCTTCGAGACTTGGGGCGAACCTGCTCGGCCAGCACTCGGCCGGGCGAAACCAGGACTCCACCTACGTCGCCACTCGTAAACCCACCCTCTACTTGGAGGTCTCAGTCGTCATTGATTGGACCTTTTTTTGGTAGGGGATGGCTTGCGCCAGATTAGGAGATAGAATATTTTGTTAGACGTTATGGGCACTTAGTTCCCTTTGACTTTGCGTAATGCTAAGCCACCACCAAGTGTTTGATTTAATGTTTGATAGTAAATAGTATGTCATCTTTTCTCTCAATATTTACAACTTTTTTCTAATTTGTTTTTTCTCTAACTAATAGTTGATATGTCAAAATCTAAAGAGGGTAAAAAATAATATTCAATTACTAAACGATTGCAGAGATGAAGAGATGCATCTTTAGCTCATGACGTGTGCTTTATCGAAAATCCCTTTCCATCCTCGTACTTCGAGAGAGATATATGGTTTTGGTACCATCATGATGATGTTAGCCTTTGTACTATTATTTTGCAAACAAGTGTCTTTTCCTCATTAATAACAATTTAAGGCTTGAATTCACTTCCACGTCATTATCTAAACTGAACTCCTATTTCACATCAAAAGGTGATAATTTTAGGAGAAAAGTTGCTAAAAATGAATGCTGAGTTGGGTCTAACATGAGCTAGATCGATAATTAATTGCTAGATTTATATTGCATAGAATATGTCAAAAACGGATTAAATGAATCAATTTGAGTTGGACTTCATTCAATCTGGTCGATAAGTTCGATAGGCCTACTTGTCGGGCATGCGCACCAGAACAATCAGACTCATCCTCTCGCTCAGGTTTTTCTGCCATGAGAGCCTGGCACATGGTGAGCCCCTGGTAGGTATCGCTGGTTATGATTATAGGGTGTCGGGAGCGATGAGGCTATTGATGGAGGCCATTTTGGCGATGCAGGGCTGGGAGTTGCGGAGGGTAGGAGACAGATACGAGGGACGCGTCGATAGCACAGCAGTGCATCGGAGGCTGACGTGGAGGTACGAGGTCGTTGCATGCGAAGCCCTAGGTGAAGTTATTTTTCTCTTCTGGGTTTTCACTCTCAATCATCCCAACTGACAGATCTTTGCCTGTTTATTCTCTTGATTTGAACTGATTCGGAGGAACTACAACGCCCTCCAAAAACCAAGGTAAGTTGGTGGATCCGTGTGGGAAGAAGACGACGAACAGAGAAAGTTGGTGCAACAGAGAAATTTCAAATTGGTGCCTTAAATCCACGTCAGTGCCGACATGGGGTAATTTATATGTGAAATTACCCTTTCAAACAACGAATGATTGTTTTGGATGGTAAGTTAACATGAACATATTTGGGACAGAAATAAGCTCGAGTTAGAATTGATACCAATCTAAAGTTATGGTATTTTTTTCTTTTAGGAATTAGGCCTATTTCGTTGTCGTGGAGTGAATTTTAGGCATGTTTATTGTATTTTCTCAATTTTTTAAATATGACAAAATCCGAGTTCTTACCTTACATCTCTGGCTCTTGACCTTTTAGGACCATTACCACATTAGAATTATTTCCTTTATGACCTCTCATACAAAGTAAATAGTGTGCGAGTTTTCAATGGATCAATGTTATTAAAATAGAACGTGATGTAATAGTGAAAGTTACAATAATGCTATTTGTATCAAAGCAGATAATTTCTTAAGTTAATAATTACTTATCATTCCATCTATTTCACTATCAGAAGCACCATTATTGTAGATATAGCTTTGAAGTTGGAGGTTTTTTTTTTTTTTTTTCAAAATTTTTTTTTAATAAGTTTCCAAAGGACTTCCTTAATTTTCAAAAAATTGGAAAATTTGGTGGGCCCAAACTTTATGGATGTGAAGGAGATTTCGAAAACTGAGGCCTAAGAATTGATTTTGAGAAGTTAGGAACCGAAGCCTCCTCCAGGCCCTCTGAATCCAACCACGCAACGGTTGAACTCGAATGCAACCGTTTGTTTACCGTGTCGCGTAGGTCGACACGATTACTGCACGAGCTCGATTAGAAGAAACCCAAGCCTGTTTGTTCGTTTGGAGCTCAGTCCCTTTTTTTTTTTTTTTTTTTTCTAATTTGCGTATTTTTCAGCCTATTTGATGCTTTCTTAGGGCCTATTTGGTAACCATTTCAATAGTGCTAGATTCTGATTTTTTGTTCCCGGGAGTAGTTTTGGAATAGAATCGTGTTTAGTAAAATTTTTGTTCTCGGGAACAAATTTCTATTTTTTTGTTCCCGAAGTAGATTTGGAAAGAATCAAAAATAAAAAAAAAAGAGTTGATTCTTGTTCCCGGGAACAAATCTAAGAATCAAACCATTTTCTTCTTCTTCTTCCCTTTTCTTCTTCTTCATCTACCGTCACTGCCGTGATTGCCGTCCGTCGCTGTCCGCCGTCCACCGCCCACCACTGTTGGTCACCGGCAACCGATCCGACATGCTTGGCGGCCCGGGTGAGGTTCGGCGAGCTTGCTTTGGAGGCAAGCCTAGCCATCGACGAGGCTCGGCCCGGCTAGATCTGGGCCGAGCCTCGGCGAGGCTGGGCAAGCCTCGTGATCTGGCGAGGCTGAGCCTTGCCGGTGGCTAGGCGGGCCTTGCCCAGCCTCGGTGAGGCTCGCCCATCCCCGACGAGGCTTGGTCGACGAGGGCCGGCCTCACCAAGGGCTGGTGATGCTTCGGTGAGGTCGCTGGCCCTAGTCTAGCCGGTCGTCGGACCAGCGATCGGCCACTCGAAGAAGAAGAATAGGAGAGAGAAAGGAAAAGAAGAAGAAGAAGAAGAAGAAGAAGAAGAAAGTAATAAAATTATTTAAAAATTAAAAGAAAATAATTTATAGTAGAAATTTTGAACACGATACCAAACACAATTCTATTCCAGAATCAGAAATTTTGGACAGTTACAAAACGGCTTAAAATGCTTAAAAACTGTTTTCGGGAACGGAATAAAAATTAATCATCTTTTATTAGAAATTGTTCCCGGGAACAAAATCGTTGCCAAACGCGCCCTTATTAGTGTCGGAATTCTTTATCTATCAGATGATTATAGCAAGAGGGTTTTCTCCGAATTTGTGCCAATAAATGGGTTTGTGCCAACTGTGATTTTTTGCTTCTAAGTGTTCAATTCGTGTCGACTTGGTCAAATCTGATATAATCACGTACACTTGAAAAACAAGGAAAAACAAGGAAAAATATATTGCTGAAATAGGGGTTTATAAGTTTATTCTGCCGCATGATAGCCCGTTGACGTGAGAAACATTCATGCATCATTAAGGTGGCCGGCATGTATAAGGATGTTAATTTCTAGGTAATTTAGGTCGAACCATAAATCAGTTTATAAGATGGCCTATCAAACCGTTGATCGGACTGATTTTTCACGAAGGTAGGTGAATCGTACCCTTCTCCGGGCATCGAGTGTCCCTCTGCTCAATTCCGAGTGCGGCCTTTTTTCTTTGGTCGGAAATGATAGTTACTTTCATTCATAAAATACGAGACTTACAAGAAGACGATAGGTAAGATTCCAAACTCGTGAGTTAAGATATGCCAATATAAAGCTATTAATGATATCAGGAAATTTTCATATCTTCTTCGTTTCATCATGTCTCTCGGGGCTTGTAAATTGATTGTGCATATCTTTGATTGATCTTGATTTATTGTAATTGACATTGTAATAACTTATTACCTCAATGGTCATCTTGCAAAGACTATAAATTGTCGCAAGTAATCTTCATCAAAACACACAGAGATATATAAAAATTACACATTTCCTTTTTCAGCACAATTTTTTTCATTATATAAAGCTTGTACTCAATTGCGCTCCACGCGCAAAAGAAAAAGAGGAACATTCGAGTCCTTCCAATGGCACTAAAGTCCAGCTGATCTTTTTTTCCGAGATTGAGAATCTCTTCCACACGGTTTCGACCAAAGTCGACGGATGCGATGAATTGGACCATGACTTTTGCCGAAGAATTAATAAGTCCCGCCGACTGGAAATAAGCAAAGTTTCCGTTCAACCACACTATAGCCAAACATAGTTAATGTCTGAGAGAGAGAGAGAGAGACAGACAGAGAGACAGCGAGAGAGAGAGAGAGAGAGAGAGAGAGAGAGAATTTCACAGTGGTCAACCCACCCAAAGTTTGACTTTTTGAGCACCATGATTAAGGGGGTCGTCCTAAATCTTTATAACTAAGTTGCTCCAAACTTTTGCAACCATAGTGGGTTGAAAGTTCAAAGAAACCACTATGTAAGTTTGGAAAAGAAGTGACCAGACAAATAATAATTTCAAATACTAGACCAGAGGATTCCCTTTTAGATTCTGTTGAATGTGTGACCTCAAGGTTTTATTTTATACACATTCAGACTCTCTTTACCATATGACTTAACTTTTGATTTGGGTATACTAACGTGGTATAATGACTTAACTTTTGATTTGGATATACTAACGTGGTATTAAAGCTAGGTGTTGCCCCCCTATTTATCCTACATGCATGGCTTCTCACTTGTGTATAATTTCAAATATTAGACCAAACGGTTCCCTTTTAGTTTCTACTACATGTTGTATATATTAAGTCTTCATTTTAACCTATTAAACTAATTTTGATTTGAGCATTCTAAATATAAAACTAGGTTTTGCCCTGATTTATTCCGCATGTGTGGCTCCTTGGGATGCATTTGGTAAATTTCTATTCTTGGGAACAATTTTTCATTTCGATTCCCTATAATAGTTTATGAGTTAAAAAAAATGCATTTTGTAATTGTACAAAATTTCTATTTCGGGAATAAAAAAAGAACATGAATGCATTTAGTACGACCTATAAATTTTTTTTGTGATGTAGAATTTCTTTTAATTTTTTAATAATATATATATATATTTCTGTCTCTTCTTCTTCCTCCTCTCCTCTAGCCAGTTGTCAAGCGGTGGCCAAGTAGTTGATGGACCGGTTAGAAGAGGAAGAAGAAAAAAAGGAAAAAAGAAAAGAAAGAAAATAAATTATTCGAGAAATTGTTCTTAGGAACAACAAGTAACTTTTTTTTACTTGTTATTTCTGTTTCAAATCCAATTCCCGGCCACTTTTCTATTATGAGGGATAGAAAAAGTAACTGATGTTACTAAACAGAATCTATTTATTTTCTAAGGAACAAAAGAACAGAAAAATAGAGATATAGAAACATTAACAAACGAAGCCTTGTTTGTCAAATTCTCATGTTGTTATCAACAAAGTTTGCACACAAGAGGAGATGTTAAAGTTATACCACCTCTCTTGTCTAAGAGGTTTATGTCAGTCTGCAAATATGTGGTTTCTTTTTACCAAGGAAAAATGGTACAAGAAGTGTCATAATTTTCATATAACTTCACTTTAATGTTAAATTTTCAAGTCTTACTTCAATGCCACTCTTAAAAAGCGCACTTAAGTGCCATTGGCAGTTTCTTTGTCAAAAAATCTAATGTGACATTATTTTATGATAAACGATCTAATGTGGCTTGTTGGAGAATTAAAGTGAGCAACATTAGAGCCAAACGACATCGGTTTTGCCCTAAATTAACAAATTGGGGATAATTTCATTTTGTTCTCTAAACCCTAATCCACTTAGAACCTGGAATTTACTCATTAGTAGAGGCACCCCATTTTTTGGAATGTGGAACATGGAACCTACCCTGTTATATATTCTAGGGTCTAACGGGCTCCTTTTTTTTGTTTCATTTTTAGTTAAGCAAAACAAAATTGAAGGCAACAACAAAAATAAATACTTCCTATTTGTCAGTAAAAATAATCCATAAAAGATGAACATGAGAAAAAATAATAAAAGTTTCAAAACACGTAATATAAAACCTAAATTATAGAACTTTAGTCTTCAACCATCCCTAAAAGATTGTTTCAAATTCTAATAGAGTGAAATTAAAAGAAAGAACAATCATAGTTAACCACTTAGTAATAGTTTTAATTTTAAAAATAACTATTAACTAAACTAATATTTATTAGAAAAGCCTCACCACATATATTCATTACGCTTCAATTGGCAAACTTTATATACCAATGATAATCTCCTCATTAAGAAAATCCATATATATATATATATATATATATATATATATATAATAAAAGATTAAATAAAACATTCACTCATTATATATACGAAAGAAATTACAATATATGAAAATATAAACATTACTTTAGGTTTCAATTTGGGAGAAAAATTAGGGATTTTATTTTAGTTCCTGGTTTGGCTCCTAGTCCCGATTTCGGTTCAGTTCCTACAAAAAACGAAACTAGGAACTGAACCATTTCTCTCTAGAACCTAAAACTAGATTAGTTGCCATCGATCCGGTCCTATCATAGAACCAATTTTACCCCTAGCTATGCCTGATGGTTTGGTGCCGAGCTTTCAATAGAAGGGGAAGCGGTGATGAGGTGGCCCAAGGTGGCGGAGCCAATCGATGCTGTCGCTTGCCTTAGTCAACTTTATAGAAAGGTTAAGCTACTTAGTTTCGTCTTTTTGCTTAATATTGGGCATGAAAATTTAATTAGGTAGGCAAACAAAGTCTATAAAAAATTGAACTTGGGAGTTCCAACTTTGATATCATGTGAGATTTTATGAGACTACTACTAACAATTTTTAAAATTTAAGTTATTAGATAAAAGGCACAATTTATTATTTAAATATTCTAACAGTTTCGTCTTTTGTCCATGTTGGACTTTAAAATTTAGTAAAAAGAGCCATGTAGGACTCTTTGCCGGAATTTGTTGCTAGAGGCACTTAAATGTTCATTTTTTCTTTCGTGTATCACTCAAGTGATCATTAAAAAAAAAATTGATATTAAAGTGAGTGCATACGAAAGTTATGGCATATCTACTATAATTTTTTGCTTCTATTTTGTATCTTAAATTTTTATGTTGGACATTTTATGGTTTCATGTCGTTAGTTACTAAGAATGCTATTTTAGAACAATAATTTTCTAATACTTAGACATATGAACTTAACTGTAATCATTTTCAATGAACTGGGGCCATAGTAGAATTCTCATAATTTCTGGGTATATTTAATCACTGATGAATAAACGCTAATTATCCCGCAAGTAGACATGGAAGTTTTTGCCGTGTTGACTGCTGACTGGGTCCTTTGACCCAATTTATCTTTTTCTCGTCATTCAATGTACGGTCTTTTTATTTTTCCAATTAGTTAGGAATTTTTTTTAAAAAAAGGTTCTTTTAGCTTCATTTTCATGTAAATAAATCCTCATTCTAATATATTCAGTCCTCAAATCCACAAATCCAATGAGTTATGGGTCCTAGATTACCTGCATATCATCACTCCAAAAATATTGTCTAATCAATTTTAAATTTGTTGTATAAATACCAATATATTCGAGAACTTTCTAAAGTTGCCAATTTAGTTCTAAATTTTTGCATGAAATTTCAATGTAGTCATTTTGACAAACTTTCGTTGGAAATTGCAAATGTGATGGCGTGTCACGTAAAACATCTAATGATGATTGGATTGCTATGTCAATGATTTCTGGAAAAAAAAATGATTGGAAGGACTGTACTGAAATTTTGAGCTAAAGTTTAGAATTAAATTGGCAAAATTTAAAAGTTTACATTTTAGTTGATATCCACCATTTTTTCTTTGTCACTTCCTTGACTAGCGGATGGATGGTAACTTGCAATTGGGGGCACTCGTTGAAGTTCAAAGACTTCCTTCGTCGGTAAGGCAGCCGGTCCAGTGATTGACGGGATGATGAACGACGCTAGAATCTATAGATTGATGGCTGAGAAAGTACGTGCGCCCCCACACAACACCTTTTGGCAATGCTTCTAACTACGTTTCCTTAGAAATGCATTGGATCGGATCATAACTTTTAGGATCAATGCCGCAAAAAATTTCAAATTATTACACCTACGATAAATTTTCCTCAAAATTCAAAACCGATATACCTGTGATAAATTTGCAATGCATTAGTTTTCATTAAATTTTACTGTCAAATTTCTAAATTAGATAACACATGACAGTTGATGAGTGTCTCCATTTGTTAGAAGTGTACTTGTTTGCAATTTCTTGTAACATAGGGTAAATTTATTACAAATGTACCAATATGGGTATATCAATTTAGGTTTTTGGTGATATTCACCATAGTTTTTACACCCGTTGGAGAGGAAAGACTAGGGCCAGGGCCGCCAATGTCGGACACGATCCGTTTGCAGAACACGAACATGACTCGACATGTTCGCATCGCAATTCAATTACTTGGGATGTGGAAATAAAATCAAGATGTTTTGTAGGTCGACATGAATTATAGATATGATCACGTTATGCCAACCCAGGCCTGGTTAGGATTGTTGGCAAAGAAATATGACAACGAGCATCCTTGAGGTTCGGCCGACGGATTATCAATTGACTCACCTCTTTTAGACGCTCCAGAAAGGGGCCCTGAACGCGTTGATGAGCGGACGAAGAAGGCATGCGGCGGCCTCTCTTGTTTGGTTTACCCCGTCAATCACGACGATGTAGAAAAACACGAACCCTTTGGTGTCGTTTCTGAAAAAACGGCCCTTATGGATCTATAGTTTTTTTTTTTCTCAGGACAATAACTTTCGGTTTTGATTTTGGAGTTAGTTCGCATAATTTTGACTTTTGTAAGAGTCGCATTAACAGGCAATAAATTCATTATCGATGCATTTCTCTAACCGTTTAAATATTTTGGGAGACGATTTGTTCAATGTAGTATGAGAACATATGTCTAGCGATTGGTCTAGCGATCGTTCTAGCATTCTTCTACTTGTTAACTTGTCCGCTAGAGCCTCAGTAATTTCATCACGTCTACATCTTATATTGTGCTGGTAAGGTATCGCTTATACGTTGATGCATTTCCTAGTAGACTTTTGAGAAAAAGAAAACAGTCTTAACGGGTTCAACTCAACTATAGAAAAGGGCTATTTTTTTTATTATTTTTTTAAATTCCTAAACTTCAGCGCGAGTCTCAATTCTAGCCTCAATTTTTCTTTTTTTTCTAGTCTTTTTTTGGGTTTCATTAAACTGCACCAACTTTGAATTGGTACATAAATCTGGCCTCAGTCAATTTTCCGTCAAATGATACTGTTAAAGATCCCACGTCATTTTTGATATACTCGACGACTCATGATTGTGTTTTCGTTCCACCAAAGGAGAATATTCCAAGGGACGTGGAATTTGGCAATAGATTGAAGGAAGCATGTATCACGTTATTTAGCATGCTTGCGATCTTGCCTGAAGTCGCCCCGGCAAAAGGTTGAAGAAAGCTTTTCTGGTATAAAACAAGATTATTTTGTAATAATATTTTATCCTTTGGGCCATCGTAATTCTAGATAGTATTTGGAGTGAATCTATAGATCAAAGGACCACATTGAACAAAATATAAGAATTCAACGATAAAATTGGAAAAGAAATATTCACGGATAATTGTGTCATTAGTCCAATATTTAGATACAGGCACTTGTGTGATTATATGTAGTTTAGATAATATTTCCCGTCTCCATTGTTGAGTACTTGATCAATAGGATAATTATCTAATCAGTCTTAAATTTATAATACATATGCCAATTCAGTCCTAAATTTTTTAATTTTTTTGATGTAGTTCTAAATTTTTGTGCGAAATTCCAATGTAGTCCATTCAGTTAATTACTATTGGCAATTGATGGTGTGACATCCGATCATTGTTGGCGTCCTATGCAGGACGTTGATGTGGACTTATGGATCGCCACGCTAGTGATTCTCGGTGGAACTTGGCTAGAAGAATTGAATTGGAATGTCGCCTAAATATTTAAGATTATATTGACAATATCGAAAAATTTAAGACTCAATTGACATCTAATCAATCGGTTCAGAACTGAATTGACATTAGTATTCTATCACAAGGCTAAAAGTAAAAAAAAAAAGATCGTCTATTTACTTTCATTTGATTCAAAGTTATATCCTTTTTAGAACGGATTGAACGTTTATGCTTGGACTCGTCACAGACTCACATGACAGACTTCATTGATTTGGAAAAAAAAAGGGCATTACTTTTGCCTTTTATAAGAAATATGTTTCAAAATGGGCACTACATCTTGTAAAAAGGTCCAAAGTCGTCTTTTCACATTTTGTAGAATTTCTAGAAGAAGTCTACGAATAGTTTGCATTTTGGGTTTGGTCACGTTCATTTTAATTATAACCAGTTTGCGTTTTGGTAGTATGCGCAGCATAAATTCAAATGGTTTTTGGCATCTTGAAATTTCAAAAGACCTACCACTTTCCACTTTAAACTCTACTGGGAAAAATTAAAGATGATTAATGGATCCTACATTGTAATTCTCTTGTTTTCTTTTGGCCGAAGTTTATTGAAGGATGTAATTCATGTAGATTTCTCTAAGCTTTCGTCGAAAAGTTTCCCAATGAGCTTTCTTAAAAGATTAAATAAAGAAGTATTGCAATCATAAATCGACCCCCGCAAGTTACATTTATACACTCGACCGATATATTGAGAATAGAACATGTTCTTGCTAAAGAAATCGGGCCCCGTTTTAGTAACAATGCCGGGAAACGCATGAGTTTCGGATTAAACCCCCACCTCGTTTGGAATCACCTCATCAAGCCACGAATCGAGTTGGTACCGGATGCTAGGTACGAGCTACTATTGAAATAAAGTCGACAATGAATGGAGAAACCGGGAAAAAAATGGAAAAAGAATAATTTTCAGCAACTTGGGTCTTAATCAATAGGTATATAGCAAGAGCATGGACCAAAAAATAGAATTAAAAAAAATAATTAATTTAGAAAAAAAGGAAAAAAAGCAACGATGATGTGTAGCAAGAGGACCAGGACTTGGTCTACCATGCCCTTGCAAAACGGCATTCAATCTCTTATCTCCCCCCATGCGACACTCCAATTCCTTTGTACTTGTTTTTTTTTTTTGCCCATTTCCTCCTCCATGGATCCAACTTTCAAGGAGCCTTTCTCTCTCCCCCTCTCTCTCTCTAGAAAAATTGTGGATGCTTCCACCCAGGTTCACTACTTTCTTGGTCAAACCCCCCACATTCACTCTTGATGTTAATCATGCGTTATCATCCTCTCTCTCTCTCTCTCTTCTCTTTTACCCTTTTCAAAAAAAAAATAATTTATTTTCTTAAAAATAATCTGTCGACAAAAATATTTTCACTCTCAACAAAAATTTAATGTTTTCCATTTATTGATTTTTATAAGCAATACAAGCTATAATCATTTATAGGGCGGCACCGACGTGCGTCGCTTCTCGCAGCTTCATCCTAGCAACCGGACTTTTTAGCATAGTTGACGACGGTATTAGGTATACTTGCATCCTGGGGCTCGGAAAATGATTAATGGGAAAATTTGGTCAGCTTTTTAAGTAATTCTTCTTATAATTCCACGGGAGTAATTTCGGTTGTCAGCGAATCTCGCGTCACAGGCGAGGCCGTTTCTTTCTTCCTATTAATTGCCCTTCTTCGTTCTCGCCCTCGTGGTTAGAACACAAAGGCAAAGGTGAAGCTGCAGTTTCCTTGACCTGGACAAAGCTAAGCCACCTGTCGTGCTCGAGACAAAAAGAAAAAATAAAAATATTCAATTTATCATTTTATTTGGTAAGCTGCAGCAGTAATTTTCCATTACATTTTCTCGACGCTGCTCCCTTTAAAGGGTTTTTCTTTTTTCGCTATTATTAGGAAAACACACTGTAGAAAAATAGAAAAAAAAAGAGATGGGGGAAATGACTGAATTTTCCCTTTTTTTTTTTTTTTCTAAATAGAAAAGAACCATTAGGTTCGCTGCTCGAGAAAAAAACTAACTTCTATTTGTTGAAGATCTTTCCCGTTCTTTAGAAAACGCCCCAACTAAGTAACTCCCTATATTGGACCCAAAAAAAAGAAAAGAAAAAGTAACTCCCTATCAAGAAAATCCAATATTCTTAATTCAGTTTTAATTATATATCGTAAATTCTTCTTCTTCTCCTCCTTTTTTTTTAATGTCGCCCCCAGGCAGGGGTGGTGCAATGCTTGCCACCTACTCCTTTTCTTCAGATCCTCTCTGCCTCTCTCTCTCTCTCTCTCTATAGAAGCAGCACTTGCGAGTTGCGACCTCCTCACACGCCTCTCTGCCATTCGAAGATCGCCGATTCGTTTTCATTCGCTCTGTTTTCCTCTGTTCTGCTGCTGTTGTTGTTTGCTGTGATGGAGAGACACAAGTGCAAGCTCTGCTCCAAGAGCTTCTGCAATGGAAGAGCGCTGGGCGGTCACATGAGGTCCCACCTGGTGAACCTCCCCCTCCCCCACAAGCCCGGGGAGGAGGAGGAGGAGCAAGAACCGCCGGTTCAGCTCAGGGGAGCCGAGACGCCGCGCGGCCGGTCGGGTTCTTCGCCGCCCTCCTCGTCTTCGTTTCCGGAGGTGGAGGAAGAAGAAGGGGAGGGAGATGAGGAGGCCGGGAAGCTTCAAGCTCAAGGGTACGGCCTGCGGGAGAACCCGAAGAAGAGCATTCGGCTGGCCGATCCGGAGTTCGCGATCGACGCCGGGTCCGTGGTCCTGCAAGATAGGGAGAGCGAGACAGAGTCGTCCAAGAACCTGGCCGGGAGGCGATCCAAGAGCGAGGCGACGGAGGCGACGACCCAGAGGCGTTTCTCGTCGGAGGAGGATCGCCGCTGCCGGAAGAAGATGAGGCGCATGCCGAGTAAGGCCTCGTCGGCGAGCTCGATCTCCGACGAGACGACGGAGGAGGACCTCGCCCTCTGCCTCATGATGCTCTCCCGGGGCAAGTGGAGGAGAGAGAAAAGCCATCGAGCACGAGAGAATGTGGACGATTGGGAAGAAGGCGAGGACGAAGGCGACGACGACCGAGAGGATGGGAAAGAGGAAGAGGACGAAGAGGAGAGCGAGGAATCCGAAGGGCTGGCGGCCAAGGCTCTGGGGAACCGAAACGGGGGAAACTACAGGTGCGAGACGTGCGGCCGGACGTTCCGGTCGTACCAAGCGCTCGGCGGCCACAGGGCGAGTCACAAGAAGAGCAAACTCGGCGACCCGGCGGCCGCCGAGAACGTGGGCGAGAACGCCAACCCGGGCTCCTCCAAAGTCCACGAATGCCCCTTCTGTTTCCGGGTTTTCGCCTCGGGCCAAGCTCTGGGCGGGCACAAGAGGTCGCACGCCATCAATTCGACGGCGGCGGCGGCGGTTGCGGCGGCAGCGGCGGCGGCGAAGGCGACGGCGAGGGCAGTCAAGAAGACGAACCACCACCACGACGTCAAGTCCAGAGCGACGGCCTGGATCGATCTCAATCTCCCTGCCCCGGTCGACGACGACGGCGACGGGGACGACCAGCTGAGTCAGGTCGCGCACTCGGCCTTGTCCGAAGCCGATTCGTGAACCGAGTCAAGAGACGATCGAGTTAGTTAGATTACACGATTTTTCAGAGGTAAAAAAGACAAAAAAAGAAAAGAAGAAATCAATCTTTTTTCCTCCCATTATTTTTGGTCCTTTCTTTTAGCGAAAAAATTGGATCTAAGGCCATGTCAATTGGTTACTTTTCTATTCGGCTGATATTCTGTTCAGATATTATTATTATTACCATTATTATTATAACCAGCATAATTTGTCATTAATGCTAACCGCAATTCTTTTTTTTTTTTCCTTTTTTTTTCCCTCAATTTTTCTTATAATTGGGTGGTTGAGTCGAGGGTTCTTCGTGTTTCCAGTTGTTCGATTTTTCGTTTTCTCTCTCCGTAGCAACTGACCGAATTTATAACATCCGTCAATGGAGTCATGCGTTAGAACAGAAGAGTTACGAAAATTTATTAAGCGGGAGACATCGCAGTGGTTGCTTCTTCGGCACCTTTATTTCGAGTCGGAAGTGCTGAAGCATTAAATTCGACGTGGAGTTCTGGACAGAATCCGGTTCTGGCGCCACGTCAGAAAGTGCAAAAAAAAAAAAAAAAAAAAACCCGAAAGATTCAGCAATTGGTAGAGGGAGAACGGGTGTACATAAATACTTCGTTTTTAAGTTGCTTAACGGGCGCAATCAAGACCGATTTTTTTTGACAGGGTGCTTGCCAATTTGGACTATGGTTTCTGAAGTTGGTGCAGCTAACTGCTCTGGCCATTGAATGGAGAGATTGGAGCAACTTGGCCAATAGCCTTCCCTCACCTTAGCTACTAATTAGCCTTAGCATATTTGAAAAATCGATCGAAAGAGATTCATTTCTATGGACGGGGTGTGGAGGGCGACAACCCGCTTGTCCTTTTATTCATGTCGATTGCTCTTGATGTTTCAACATGATCTGGAAGTGTTTCGTGTAAGGAACGGGCGAAAAATGTGCCTATTCATGTCGATTATGAGTTACTGTGTGCCGTGACGTGTTGGCTTCAGATCTCTTTTTCAGTGAAACTCAATGAATCCGTCTTTTTAACGTATGGAAATTATATTGGCATTGTTTATCGGAGAAATATAATATGTGGCGCCATTGTCATGAAAATTTTATACATCGGCGGTCCGATAGACCCTTGATTTCAGTATTACAACAATTGATTATGTCAAATCAATGATGTATATAAGTTTGTTTGAATAATTTTTTTAATGAGTGGTGTGTTGTTATAATTTACTCTCAATCACTAGACTAAACCAGTGACATGAGCTTCAGTTCATGCTTATCAGAGTACAATGTTACATAGGTCAACTCGAGCACGATTCGTTTAACGTAATCATATAATAAATGTCAACTCCAGCAAGAACAATTTAATGAACAAGCAACCCGAATACGACCCAAATAATCCATTTAATTAGAATTAGTCAAATTAAGTTAATCAAACATGGACATAAGGGTTTACTTTTTTGTGGCGCTTTTGATTTACTTAATATGACATTTTACATGAAATCAACCAATTCTAGAAAAAGGACCGAAATAATTTCGTCTGAATTCCCTTTTTATTGTTTGATCATGAAAAGTCAAACCTTCATTGCGATTAATCTAAACGCATACTCTCATTATAACCTAGATAACAAAGATTAACATCAGTATCCATCTATTTTAATATAGACATTAGTGGTAAAGAATGGAAATATCTAATTAACTTTCGCGAAATAGATTAATTGGAGGTCAAATCATCATAAGGTCAATGGGATCCATTTTATTAAATGGACTAAATGGGTTAACCTAACTTCAGGTTATGCTGATTAAATTGCTCTTAGCACTGCAACGCACTCGAAGTTATTCCAACTTTTCAGCCGTCTTACCTAACTTTAAGGAGTTGCGAATTTAAAAATGTGCATTACTATACACATAAGACAGAGTAGTATAATCATAGCACAACAACGGTTATATCAAATACACGTTTTAGTAATCGTTCTTAAAGAGTCGATATGACTACAACACGGACACGATTAGCATAAACTTGAATTCACTAAATCGCTTCGTTTTTTAGCCTTGTCTATTTGTTGACTCCATTCGTTTCGCAAAAAAATTGTTGTTTATGGAAAATGTTTTCTAGAAAGCCATTTTTCCAATATTTTTGGGTATTCGGTTAAAATTTGAAAATGAATTGGAAAATATTTTCCGCCATTCAATATTTGATTTGATTTTCTTCCGTGCACTCTTTTTGATCATTTTTTATTTTTATTTTTCGTGTTCTTTTTTTCTTTTTTATTTTCTTTTAAAAAATGCGATTTTTAATTATATTATATTTTTCTTTTCTTTCTTCTCATTTTTCTTTTTATTACTTTTTTTTCCCTTTTAACTACTCGGCTAGTTGCCACTCACAATGACAGCCTTTGAGCTGAGAGGCGAGCTCACCAGCCTTTGGTCATTGGCCTTTGCCGTGGCCGACGATCGGCCAAGGAAGAAGAAAAACGAAAAAAAAAAAAAAAAAAGAAAAGAAAATAATAAAAATAATAAAATAATTAAGAGATTAAATTTATAAAAAAAAAATTTAAATGAGTGTTGAAATAAAAAGGACGAAAAATTATTTTCCTCACTTTTAAAGGTGTTTTCTAATTTATGGAAGATGTTTTTCTTGATTTGTTTATTTTTCGTGATTTGAACGTGAACAAATTTGAAAAATATTTTCTTGACAATGAATGGATTGGTAAGTAAAGTGAGTGAGCTTACATAAATAACTCATCAGCGTATTTTGTAAGTTTGGTGGCGGGGCATTCCACATATATATAAAAGATGTTGACTTGGACTTCCTTTTGTTAAAAGGTGAGTGCTCTTTCTGAAAAGAGGAGGGGCGTGCCTTATGGTATTGACTTCAAAAAGCCCTATAAAATTCTCGATCGAATTAAAAAGTTACGTTTGAACATTTCTAAAATTATTTGAAAGCAATTTAAAATTAGCTCTAATAAATTTTTCTTTGAAGTAATTCTGCTTTTTTTTTTCCTATATCAATTTCGAGTACTTGAGAGTGGGCTTTTTACTTTCTACGGTATAACGTGAATCTTTGATAATTTATAATTACTTGCAATGTCATTTCTTTTTCAATTTTTAAAGCTAAAATCCTAGTTGAACAAAACCCGCACAATTCTTTGTAATTGGCTTTTCTTTCGACTTATTAATTATTTTGTTAGATATTTAGGTTTCACTTATTTCGTGAAAAATGAACGATTTGAATTTTTTTTTTTTTGCTTAAAATGATGACCTATATCTCTACAAAAAATAAATGAACGATAAACATTTCATTGTCCACAGAAATATTTAGACATCCATATCACTATGTGCCCCCCACACTTGCATGCACTATCAATTCAATTTTAGCACATAAATATTCTAAACATAGATAATATTAGTTGCTTCGAAGGCAGCATCCTTCATATAAAAGTAATCATGGATTGACTTTAACTTTATACATAGACGGCTGCATGTCTCGTCCTAATGATCTCTTTTCTTTTTTGGTCCTTTTGTTTATATTATAATTCCTCGCATACATAGAATCCAGAAAAGCAATAGAGACATCCACAAACTCACCAGCTAAACCACAAGTCTCAAAGTCAACTGCACTAGACATCTTCTTTGGCTTAGCAAAAATAGACATGGATACCTCTATAGGAGCTATGCACACCTACTGCAAATAAGAAAAGGGCCCAAAAAATTCCGATGCGTCGATACCGATGCCCCCTTTCGTATTCACCGGTTGGTGTAGAACTTGATGGATCGAGGCCGTCTAGGTTTGGCGCACCACGGCCAATGGGGGACCTCTACGAGGTCGTCCTTGGTCTCCAGAGCCTCGATCCAAGGTCACGACGCCATGGGGGGAACTCAGATCGGGGCCTTAGTGGTGTGGCATGCCGCTGCAGAAAAGTAACTTCACCTTTTTCCCCGGGTGAGCGAGCTAGCTAGAAGAGCATGGGAATGAGTGGTATCTTATACCACAATCGTCAATCCGGGGCGTGAGAAATCCCAAACTGAAGTCCAAATGACTTTTCGATTTCCCTTTAGTTACATTATGCTATACTGAAATGTAAATGCCAATGATCCTAGGGTTCAAAAGTCAAAGGGTTAATATTAATAATCCTGAACTGATTCATCTATCACAAATTCACCCTAAACTAATTTTTAGATTACCCAAAATTCTAAACTGATATATCTGTGATGAATTTATCCCAAACTGATTGAGTTATTGTCACGTGTCATCTAGCTCGGCAATTTCACAATAAAATTTGACGGAAGTTAATGGAGGATAAATATGTCGCCAGTGTGTCATTTATGGTCGCCAGACTTTAGTCCTTTCGAAAAGATCAAGAAAAGGAGAAGAAAGAAAAAAAGGTGAAGTGGAAGATGACAAATTCACAAAAGGGGAAGGCCATGAGAGTGAGTGCCGACTCAAATTTGATCATTTTCCTCACACTTCGGGTGGTGGATGAAATTCGGAACCGAAAGGCAAACGAGAGAAATAAAGATTAGAATCCACCCGTGACTGATTTTGCTGGCTTTTAAGTGACTTCCAAAAGCACCCAAAAAGGAGAGTCAAACATTGTGATGAGCTTTTCTCAACTCACCATAGTACAACATCATGTCGAAGTCGAAACAAGGCTTGCTTTCTAGTCAGTGGGGGTGTGGAGAGTAAGCTTGCGATCCACATGAAACTTGGGTCATCATGCAAAACAGTGCAAAAGGTGGTTTTCTTTTGTTAGGCTGTTATGGAAAGGAGAGTCTATTCTGATCATAGCCATAATAGTAGGAAGCAAAGCTGAACAGTATATTTGAACTTTTCTCCTATAGTTATTTTTCTTAAGATGGAAGGACATGAAGTTGAGATGTATAGAATGATTCATTTGGTGGTGTCCCGGAAACTAGAATGACAAAGTGATACTTGGAGAGGTAGATCTTGGAGGTAGCATGGAATGATATCTCTGCTCAAGTGTGAGGGTGGACTGGGCTAAGAAATCCAGTTGACTGGGATTGTGATTGTAATCTTTACGAGGTCGCGGCTCCTTGCGGGTTGCCTGGGTGCACACCTATTTGGATTAAAGCTTCAGCTAATGGCAGCTTGAAGTGAAGATCACTAGCGGAAATGCATGGAGGAAATCGTTAGAGCTGGGGAGTTTTCTTAGGCCACGCATATAATGCATATAATTGGTGATGGTAAAACGACATCACTCGGCTGATCATTGGCACTTCTCTAGTTTATGATTCCGCCCTACAATTTGATGCTCATATAGTTTGATCTCATCTAAGAAAATGCCTGAAGGAGGGGATAAGAACAGTAGAACTGTCATAACTTTTGTAGAGCACTTATTTGAGTGCCATAACTTTTTTTTCCTGCTCATTAAGTGTCACAATTTTGAAAAATCGATCACTTCAGTGCCATTGCCAATTTGTCTCTCCGGGAAATTCAATGTGGCATTAAAATAAATTAAATTGTTTGACATGGTGTGCCGGCAAGCTAAAGTTAGCACCGGAGATGCTAAACGACGTTGTCTAAAGAAATATTTGAATAAACCTAATCCAATTTGAAGAAATTAAAGCAAAATTTAATCTAAATTGGGGAAGAACCCTAACTCTGAAATTGGGGGCAAAATTCGTGAAAGACGAAATTGGGATTCCCAAAGCAAGTAAAGGAGAGAGAGAGGGTTTATGCCATTCGTTGGCGAAGAGCCCTATCTCAAAAAAAATTCTCTCTCCCTCTCTCTCAGTAATCCTATAGCCATTTCTTTATATCCTCCACCAACGAATCTCAAGCTCTCAGAGCAAGCGCGGGGACAGAGAAGAGCGAATGCTGATGGATGACAGAGGAGCGTCATCGTTGATGTCGTCGAAGTCACCGAATTATGCTTCCAAGCATGATTTATTTTAAGCGGAAGTGAGCAAGAGAGGAAGAGGGAAAGAGAAAACTTCGTAAGTTTTATGAAATCTAGGATTTTCAGAGAGAGAGGGATTCCCAAAAAGATCGAAAGGAAGAATTTTTCTTGTTGGACTTCAATTGAAACCACATCGGATTGAAACTGTAATAGGTACTCAAGTGAGCGAAAAACTCAAATAAACGCAATACAAAAGTTATGGCATTGTTGATATTTTTATGATCTATAGTGGCTTGACTTTTGGTCCTAATAATCAAGTTGAAGCTTGGAAATTGCTAAGATGGCATATGATGAACCAGTTGTGTGGCATAGACTGGCTTTGGTTTTAGCCAAACATTCCACGATTCGCCCTATATGATGGTTGGAAACACTTCACTAGCTGTAGACTTTTGATAGGATGAGGAAATGGTGTAGCATTGATGGCACTTGTGTACCATGTCGGCGAGAAGCTGAATCTCAAAGCTACTTGCTTTTCTACAGTTTATTTTCCAGGCTAAATCTGAGAGCATGAATTTGAACTTTGTGGTGAATGTCTGCAATTTCATTCTTGGTGGGAGTTATTTATAATAGAGTAATCGAAAAAAAAAGAAAGGTTGTGCAAAATGCTAAAAATATTGTAATAATTTTAGCAAAGAGGTAAATGTGACTAGGACAAGGAGTTGGGATTACAAGGGAACCTTTGGACAAGATGTGACAATTCATAATGGAAAAATGAATACATGACCGTACGGTCACTTTACAGAAGGGTCGGTGGAATGTCAGTCACCGAACCGATTTTGAAGTTAGGAAGAGTGATACGGGCGTTGCTGATTTGATAATGTTTTGTCAACAAATTGGTGGGATTTCCACTACTTTAAAAAGGAACAAGATGGGATTTTTTTTTTTTATTTACAAATAAAATAAAATAATAATACTTGAACAATAAGTCATATATGACATTTATGATTTTAAAGTTGCAATTGGATTCTTCATATATATTTTAGACATACGATACTTAATTTTTTTTCTCTTATCTTAGGTAAGTGAAGTTTGTGGTGGAAGCAACTTCACTAATGAAAACAATGTTAGTGATGAAGAAATGATGAGCAATTCTATTAAAGATGCTAGTGATGCAAGAATCATGACAGCTTGCAATCCTAGGTTACGAGTGATGAAAGCAACTACACTAATGTTTTTAGGCTATCGGAGAGTCTTTCTAAAGCAATTTGATTTGAGCAAAACAAATGAGAAGTCATAATGCACAATAGTTTTGTTGTTAGATGTAAAGCCAACATTTCAAGTGTTTTTTCATCTTTGAAATTTAATAGATTTTTTTAATGATATTAATTATCTTTTTATTTAGTAATAATATATATTTTTACATGTGATTATCTATTTTGTGGGATATAATTTGTCTTTTTATGAAGTAGTGCTCATGCTTGGAACAAGGTCTTCTAAGCCCTACCGATAGCAACTTGATTTTCTCACTCAATTAATTCATTTGATTAAGAGCCACCACTAATTCAATTGGAAACTTGAGTAGGATGTGAGAGAACATTTTACGATAGATTAATTTAATGTCATTGTTGTACCTCTTCTCTTTTATTGAAAAGCGTTTGCATGCAATATTAATTAATTTTATCATCCTAAACCACTAACGTGTAAAAAGTAATCACACATAGCGCACAAAGCAATAAAGATGAGCATCCAATAGCCATTGCATTAAATAAATTACAAAGGAAAAATTAAAACTGAGTTCTGTCGGACAACATTAAACAAGGCTTTGCTACTATGGCCTAGGATAGGACCGTTGTGAACTATGAATAGAAAAGGTAAATATGCAACTTTATAGTCTATGCATGACCTCTATTCACGGCTATTGCTAATGTAATGATACTTAAAAATTAACTAATTATGATTCACTTATCTCTATCCTGCAAAACTAACTGATATACAACCTAAACTAATTTTTTGTTTTTGTTTTGAGATTATCTCGATATAATCAACATAATGTATGCAAAATTAATCCTAAGGGCTACATGATGTCATGACTTCCCTAGATGCCGCAATTAATGTATGCACAATCTAAATCACTAAATGACATGCATAATAAATATTATGATTTATAAGATAGAATCAAACATGAATTAATTCTATAATGCAAAGACTAGCTAAAACGAGATGCTAATCTAAAATTTTTAATTTTTAATTCATAAAAGGACCTAATTAATTCTATTTATAAAAATTACTATTGATGAATTGATTAAATGTATAATGCCGAAATTAAATAATTTAAGATCCAAAACTAATTTCGAAATCAATGTTAAAGCTAATTAACCAAATGATGAGACTAATTAACTAAAGTTCTAAATTGATGATTGCCCGAAATACCAATATTGCCTATGTAAAGGCCAAAATTATTCCAGTGCCAAAAACATGTAAGGAAATGCAAGAACATTCATGTGTATTCAAGAATATCCATGATCGAAAGCATGCGAACGGACTTGAGAGAGTGATGTGCGATGTGAATGGCCAGCCATAGGAATTTATAGGTATTGATATTGATCTTTTTTTTTTTTTTTCTTCTTCTTCTTCTTCTTCTTCTTCTTTTGGGTCGAATGGTGTTGATCTTGATCTTGAAAGGCAAGAAAGAATAATTCGCTTTTCCTTTTTGGGATTAAGTTATTATACAGCTCTAATATAAAGAAACAAGCATATTTCCTCTTTATTCCCCATGGGACCGAATTTTCAAGGGATATATGCAATCTTGGTCTCTCAGTTTTGCCCCAAAATGCACTTTCCTAATTTAAAATTCGTCATGTGTGCATGAGGAATGAGTGGGTTACCCGAATTTGAATAGGGCTTTACTTGCATGGGCTTGGTTTTGAGAATTAAATAAATAAATAAAATTAGGGCCTCTTCTTTCTCCTAAATTCAAGTCCATTTGTCATATTGGGCTAATTCCACAGTAATATCTGATCAGACCAACTTCAATGAAATTTATTCGATGCAAAAGATGTTATCAAATAAACAAAAAATTCACATTGTGCCTAAATGCAATAGACGCATTATTGATATTTTTCTTTAGAGGTCAGATTCAATCCCCCGCCAGCTCCAGCCGTATACAATTTCCCAAAGGCTGACCGTACCGGTATTCAATTTGATTCATCGGTAATGCTTCCCTAGTGCAGTTGGAACCCTAGATCCTTGCATGGCCTAGTTCCAAAAAGAACAACGCGAAGCTAACCCTTAACTCTCAGCAGTCATTGGGTTGGTAAGTAATGGAAGAAAAACTAAAGAAAGCTTTTTGATGTTCTTTTCACGGTTTTTTTTTTTTTTTTTTACATAAAGGAGGGTTTTAAAAAACACGGTAAGTTGACACTTGTCAATTCTATGAGGTGGCTAAGTGAAATAATGTTCTATTATTATTATTTATTTTTTTTGGTAACCCAGAGAACTCCGTAAGCCGACAGCCGGCGAGCAAATCTTGGGGAGCGACTGCAGGAGCCACTACTACAGTACTCTAAGTAAGAATTCTTAACACCATCTCTGGGATTTGAACTTCTCCCCTTCGTGAGGGGGAGAGAGCCCGAGCTAGCTGCGCCGCTGAGGGCGGTGGTAATAATGTTCTATTATTTGCTTTCGTTTTCTAGCTTAAAAAAACAAAAGTCATCCATATCAAGTGACCTGTGAATTGGAAATAGCTTAATGGTAGAGCACGGCCTTACCAAGGCTGAGGTTGATAATTCGAGTCCCTCTTTCCGCTCCTAGCTTTGTCATATGGTGGCAACAGATGGAGTACATGAGCCCCTTTAGAGATAATTCAGAAGCTTAGAACTCGTGCCCACCCTAAATGCCGTTCTATTAATGCCACCGAACACTGACTAGATTTGCCAGTACTCAGGCCCCAAGACAAAGATAGGTTTTCCAACAAATCCTTTTGTATCTTGTCCATAGTCATTCACATGTATGACCTTTCTTGATTATTAGATTCTCCAACGATAAAAGGATATCGATGGACGGTGGCTATGGATTATTGCAGTTGCCAACGAAAGCAAATCGCTGGCGAAACTGGCCTAATTTCGTAGATCATACTCTCACGAGGATCAAAGTATGTCATTGCAATTGCACACTACTTGCAGGCTACAAATAAGAGGTCCTGAATCTAAAAGTTGGCTAGATCATACTAAATGGAAAAAAAGAAAAGAAAATTGGAAACCCCAGCCCTTGAATTATACTGGGTAGGTGGAATCTTGACTTGCCGATGCCAAAAACCACATGAATTTGATAGTGACGAGTCGACTATTCTCCTCAGACAATGGACAACAAGCATATCTCTGAAGGGATGTTGCATTTCTATCAACACAATCTCGTCTGATTGCAGTAATGGAATGAGGTCGTAAAATGATAGCCATTAAGTTGCTACCCAACCAAGCTGTAATAGTAGCTATTATACTCCTTGATTCGAGCAATGTAATTGTAATGCCTATCATACTATTTGTTTCATGAACAATATAGCTATTACGGAGTCAATATCTTCGCAGCTCCTAGCACCCTTAAAATCAAAATCACAGGGAATATAATAATTATCACTTTGATACTTAATGGAGAATTTCAAATCCATAGATATTAATGGGTACTACGACATTTATTTAACATCAAGTGGTATTTTAAATGATTATAACAAATAGCTTAACAAATAACATGTGATTCTCCGTTTGTTTCGCAAAAAAACATTTCAGTCTTCTTCCAGCGTTTAAATAAGTTTGGAAAATATGTCATCGGAAAATACTTTTTCGGTCACTGGAAAACCTAAGTTTAAATTTAGGAAAATAATTTCCTCTTTAAAAATGGAAAAATTATTTTTTCAAAATATGACCAAATGTTGATTCTTGGACCAAAATCTTCGTGCTTGGGCATGAGAACCTTAATGCTTGTTCTTGAGTCCTCGGTGCCCAACCTCGGAACTCCAATGCCAATGCTCAGGCCTCAAGTGCTAATGCCCGAATTGATTGAGGCCCTGGCACTTGGCGTGGGTCCATAAAGGCCAAGTGCAGGATTGTGGCAACCATGCTTGGGTGCTAGCACTCGGGGCTCGTCCCCAGTGCTCGAGCTCAAGTTCCCAGTGCTTAGGCTCAGGCTTAGGCCTCGATGCCCATACCTCAATCCTATGTTCCCAAGCCCAAGTCCATTGAGGCCAAGCCTAGGATCCCCATGCCTATGCTCAAGTCCATTGAGGTGGGACCCAAGTCCTCAGTGCCCTTGCTCAAGTGCTTAGTGCTCGGGACCATTGCGGTCGAGCCTGAGACCTTGATGCTCATGCTTGAGCCTAAGCCCATTGAGGCCAAGGTTTAGGACCTCGGTGCCTGTGTCCTGATACTCGGTGTCTGGGCTGGATCCATCGAGGCCAAGCCCAACACCCCAACGCCTTTGCCCGAATCCCCCACACTCAAGCCTTGGTCCTTTAAGGCCCTAACTCGAGACCCCAATGCCGTGCCTAGGTTTATTGAGGCCCAGCTTGAGTGCCGAGGATTTGGGCAAGACGCTTCGGGGTTTTGAGCTCGAGCATTGGGGACCTAAGTGCCAACACAGAGGTCTTGGGCTTGGTCTTGATGGACTTGGACTTGGCCTTTGTGGATTCAAGCTCAGGCACCAAGGATGTTAGTTCAGTAGCTGGGGGCTCAAGCATGGGCACTAGTGTCTTGGGCCATCCTCGTTAGACGAGAGCTAAAGTGTTGGAGACTCGAGCTTGAGGGCTAGGTCCCTAGCTAGGCCTCTATGGACCTTGGACTTGGGGCTAGGTGCTAGGGATGCAGGCATAGGCATCAAGGCCTTGGGCTTGGGCTTTGCAAACTTGAGATTGATGCCTATGCTTTTGGTTGGGACCCAAGTGCTAGTGTTTGCATCCCTAACACTAGGGTCGGGGTCCATCGAGGCTAGATCTGGAATTCTGGTGATTGTGCTTGGTCCCTGGTTACATGTGCCTAAGTTACTAGCACATGAATAGTTTATATGTATTTAGGAAAATTTACTAGTACCTAGAAAAGAACTAGACCATAGTAATTTATTTTCTACTATGATTTAAGTTAATCAAACGACATGCTTATATTAAAGTAAATTGATAACTATATGAAAATAGAATTAGTAATTAAGATAAGTACCATATTATGAATACTATACTATTTAATAGTGGAAATTGACATAATTATACCAAACGGTAAAAACAGATATTATGCTAAGCGATGGATTGATATATAGTAAATCCGATTGATAAATAAATAATGGACAGTAATACAATTGCAAAAGTACTTGAACTTATCCTTTTTGAGCAATTGACTACCTGCACTTTTTGGTATTCTATTGGGCACCAACATTTCCGTGAACCGGCTCAATGCTCGCGGTACTTCTTCTAAGTTGGCAAGAACTGCCAACTCAGCAGTAATTGAACAAAAATTTGGACTCGGACAACCACGTCATTACCTTTTCCAATGAGCCAAGAAACCTTTTAGTTTCCCTTATTCTTACACTCCCTCTCTCGTAAGGTAGGCTAACGATGGTGAAATCGACAATACAAAGGGTTGGAATCTGACTATCTGGAATAGAACCTATCGGTTGATTGCTATTAAAAGATGTACACCCCAAAAGCTTGCATATATAGATAGAGGGAGCCTCCACATATATATATAAAAGTTACTAAAAACTCCAAGCGAAATGAGATATTTTACCATAGAAATTATGAAATTCTAATAGTAGCAAAATTCTAGTTTGACACTAAATTGGCAAAAATTGATAGTAAAACCATTAAAAAAAAAAAAAGATCAACCCAAGCATAGATGCAAAAGCGTAAATTTCCACGATTCTCAATTTTTTACATCCATACATTGTCATCTCTTTCATCTTTTGACAAATACACCAACAAAATCCTTTAATTTTCTTTTCCCTATTGATCATAGCTTAGCTCAATTCATACTTTCAAAGGTATAGCTACCAAATCTGTAGCCTCACCCGAAACCATAGAGTTGTGAGAGCATGAAATGTCTTTCTCAACACGGTGGCTGGGGATTATTGGTAACACCACGCAGTTTTCTTCAAACCATCTCTTTTTGTGCAAATAGTAAATGCACATGATGGTACCTAGGTACAATTGACTTTATTCTTCTACGAAATATTTGATCATCGATGATGAAAAAACACAAGTGCTATCAACAATGGACAACTATTAGGAAAATTACTAAAAAAAAAAAATTCCAAATTTATTACATTCATGTCAGTTTAGTTATAATCATTTTAATTGTATCTAATTGAGTCCTAAATTTTTTATTTATTTGCTATTTTAGTCCTTGATAGCTATTGTTGAGGCCTGGCCATTGACTGAGGAAGATGGAAAAAGAAAAGAAAAAACTTAATTGCAAAAATTGTCAATGTCAGCAATTTTCGATTAAAATTAGTTGAATAACTAAATTGGTATATTGTCAAAAATTTTAAGACTAAATTAACACAATTAAAATGTTTAAAACTGAATTGACATAAGTACAATTAGCTTATAACTTCTTCTTTTTTTGTAATTTTCCCGACCACCATCACTCGATGTTGCTTGCCGACCTAACAAATTAATTTCTAGCTCCATGGCTTCTTTTTCGCTTTCATCTGCTTGCGTAGCCTGTCCTAAATTTGGATTATAGACCCGCAGAAAAGAAATGCTGCGAAGTGACTTTACAGCAAATTGGATCGATCAGCAAGTCCAAAGGCACGCCCTACGCTGGATCTCTGCCTATGAAGCATCAAACCTCGTTTTGGTCAATTAAGCTACATGTCAGCACCGCGCAGCTTTACTCGAGATAAAATTTGGGACTACAAAACGATATCGAAAGCGATGTTAAAAAGAATAAGTATGTAAGTTTTGCCATTAGCATTACGAGGAAAAAGGGAAATGGCTAGCTTCATGGGCAGGCTCTTGTATGCAGTCATAGTCTGACTAAAGTTTTTTTTACTCATTTAATGATGTGGCAATTTCCTATTGGTAGAAAAAGGAGTCGATCATTCAATTCGTGATTTGTTTAAAAGAAAGTTCCACTAGAATATCTTAGTACATCTAGGTTTTCCTCGTTTTGTCACATTTCAATGTTGCGACTTCTTCCCAGGTGATGTTGGAAAATGCAGCCAATTACTGGGTTTGGAGTTTCCAGAATTGTGGACTCTGGGAGCCCAAATTTCAAAGTGGGCGATTTGGTTTGGGGCACGACCGGATGGGAAGTGTGACGGCCCGAGCGGCGGTGCGCGGGGAGGAGGGATGGCGGTGCGTTCGTGCCTTGGTCCCCGGACGTGCGCAAGGAAGGGGTCTCTCTCCCTCTTTTGTCCCACATCGCTTAGGGGGGGAGTCCTGAGCCAATTTATAATGGCTTTGGCCCCTTTAATCTGTGTGACGCGTTTTGAAATCGTGAGAACTCAAGTGTTCAAAGCGGACAATATTACACAGTGGGGCTCGCTTCCTTACAGGAAGCTATGTAGCACGGACACTCTCCGGAAGCCTTCGTGTCGTGTCCGACACGCGGTCAACTCTCTCCGACACGCACGCGGTCAATTTTAAAAATTTCTAATACTTGTGGGGTCAAAATATAAATATACACAAAAGAAGTAATAAAAATGCTATACAAATACACACACGGGGTCAATTTTTTTTTTTTTTTTTTTTTTCAGTTTTTTTTTTAGAATTGTTTTAGTTTTTTAAAAATTCTTTTACTATGAAAGAAGTAATAAAAAATGCTATATATGATAAATAAATAAATTTAAAAATATCATTTCAGCATTTTTCTTTAAACAATGTTTTTTTCCTCTAAGTTTTATGTATTATTGTAACAAATTAAAATAATGAATAATATTATTTAATATTTTTCATGTAAATTAATTATAGGCTATTATTATTATTATTATTATTATTATTATTATTATTATTATTATTATTATTATTATTATTATTTATGTATTTATATATAAAAATATATTTAATATATAACGTGTCGGAACGTGTCGAAATTCTCTATTTTTAATAAATGACGTGTCGGCGTGTCGTGTCATGTCGTGTCGCATGTCGCATATCCGTGTCGGTGCTACATAGACAGGAAGAGTGCAGTCTCATCACCAACCTTGAAGGCCTCGAGCACACTGATGCGCCTCTTTCCTACTACCTTGGCATTCTTGGTATGTTAATTGACGGGACTCTGTAGCTCTTTGTTTCTCGGTGAATAGTTGTGCAAATCTTTTATCCATACCTCAGCGGGCAATATCGCTCGACCAAAAAGAAATGAAGTCCAACATCGATTAGCTGATAATTGCTGTTCCGTCTTTTAATTAGGTATGCCGGGGATGACCTCTTATGTTGGCTTCCACAAGGTATGTTCCGCCAAGAAAGGAGAGACCGTCTTCATATCGGCGGCGGCTGGTGCGATTGGACAGATCGTGGGACGGTTCGCAAAGCTGACGGCGTGTTATGTTGTTGGCTGCGCCGGAATCAAAGAACAGGTTCGCGGGCTTTTGTGTTTCGAACTTTATTGTTCTCCCTAGCTTATTTTCAGGGCTAAAATGAATTCACCATAAGTGATGGTCCACAAAATTGTTCACCTACGTACACTGCTCTCTTTTTGGCCCAAATACGCAGGTTGAGTTGTTGAAGAACACGTTTGGTTTCGACGATGCATTCAACTACAAAGAAGAACGCGATCTCGATGCTGCTTTGAAGAGGCTTGTGGCCACAAGTTTTTTATGAATCCATGACTGTTTCTTTCGCGGATCAAACGCTTGCATTAAGCTAGGGGTCGGTTCCCTAAATATCGAAGTTTCACGCCAAAACATGTCCTAGATATATAGAACGCGACATTAAGTTGTGAGCTGCTGCAACATGAAAAAGAGTACAGAGTTGTGACGACTCGCGTGTCTGAACTATTGGCAGATGTTTTCCTGAAGGTATTGATACTTATTTTGACAATGTCGGGGGCAAAATACTCGAGGCGGTGCTACTCAACATGAAAGTTCGCCGCGGGATAACCTTGTGTGGTATGGTGTCGCCGTACAGTAGCGATTCGCATGAGCGAGTCACCGACTTGATGCACGCCCTCTGCAAAAGAGTCCGTATTGAGGGATTCGCTGTCTATGATCACTTCGCCGCGTACCCCAAGTTCCTGGAATTCCTGCTGCCTCACATCAGGGAGGGTAAGATCGTGTTACATCGAGGATACAGCGGAGGGGCTCGATAATGGTCCGTCGGCTTCTTGAATGGTGGCAATGTCGGAAAACAACTAGTAGTAGTAGCAAGAGAACGAGGACGTGCACCCCTGTGCTTGATCCACTCTGCTGTGATGAGAATGAGTTTTGATGGCCAGTTTGATGGCAATAACGAAATGAGGCTGTTCCTGTAATAACCAGTTGTACATTATCGAGATATTTACAATTGTCGTCGTCATTACATAAGTGACATACAGAAATTTACTATGATAGACAGTCAATTTGTTACAAGTCTATAATGTCCTAGTGCCTTTACTTGTGTCTACTCCCAACTATCTGCCGACAATTTCTGACATGATTTGACACTTGATATAATTAAAAATGACATGAATTGAGACAAATTTAACATATATGATTTTGTAGCCACAAGATACAACATTTTCCAATAACACTACCTGACGCCAAAAGAATAAAATAATTCATGACACGTTTATTTGAATTGTAAGCACCGCCGGTCGTTTTTCGATCGAGTAAGCGCGTAAATGATTACCATTCGATTTTAAAAATCAATTTTTACTTAGAAACATATTTTTTATTTATATTTTTCAAATGAGTTTTTGAATAAAAATATGTATTTGATAATCACACAATCTTTATTTTAAAAAATAAATTTATTTGATAATGACACAACATTTTCCTCCCAAGCAATAGCGAGAGACAACATGCAATGATGGGTGCGTAATCAACTAATAGTGACAGCAAGCAATGGAAAGAATTTTTATTTCCCACTTTTATTTTAGAAATAAAAAATATAACTTTTTAATTCTCATTTCTATTTTAAACCTATTTATGGAGTAAAAACTTATTTCAAAAATAGAAAAATAAAATTGCGTTACCAAAACGAATTTTTATTTCAAACCCATTTCCAATAATAGAAAAATAAAGAAAAAGAATGGTTATCACGCATGCTTTAAGAGCGCACATGACAAAATTTCTTGCATATAAATCAATTTCTATTCTCTTGATGAATTTCTGGAAAAAAAAAAAAAACGTTTGATAACGAATCAAATTTTTATTTCTAAAATAGAAATTCGTTTGATAATATAATAAAATTTCTATTTCTAAGGAGGCAGCAGTCGATATCTGGTGACCAATAGGGGGCTGTTGGTAGTAGGTAGCCGGCATCGAGCATTGAGCGACTAGCATCCAATAGCCATTGGTAGGGCAAGCGACTGATGTTAGGCAAGCAGCAACTAGTGGCGAGCGACAAACATCCAATAATCAGCAACAGGCGTCCGACATCCCATAGGCGATGAGTGGCGGTGGACAAGGTTGAGAGTAAACAATGAGAAGAGTTTTCATTTTTCACTTTTGTTTCAAAAATTAAAAAAAAAAAACAACAAAAATTTTAATTTATAATTTCTACTTCAAATCTATTTCTAAAATAAAATCCATCCTTAAAATAGAAAAATGAAATTGTGTTATCAAACAAATTTTTATTCCAAACCCGCTCCGGAAATAAAAGAACAAGGAAATAGAAAAAAAGAAAATTTTGTCATGCAAGTCCTAAATTTCCTATTAGCGTGCAAAATTTTGTCGATGGTTTAGTGCAATTCCAAAATGCTTATACCCCCACAAACAAAGCAACATTGATGAGACCTAGGGTCCGTTCGTTTCACTGCGGAAAATATCACATTTCCGGAAAACATTTTCCTAGAAGTCATTTTCCAAGAAAATGACTTTATTTTCCTAAAGTTACTAAAACCTAAAATTTAAGTGGAAAATGTTTTCCACCGTTCGTTAGCTTATTTAATTGTTTGAGAAAAATTATCAAAATTTGAATTTTAAAATTTTTAATTGACCAAAAAAATAATTTTATTTTTTATATTTTTTAAAAAATGAATTTTTAATTATTTATATTTTTTTAAAATCGAAATTTTTATTTTTTTATTTTTCTTTCTTTTTTTTTTTCTTTTTTTTTTTCTTCTCCTTCCTCCTTCCTCCTCCTCCTTCCTCCGCCGCCGCCTCCTTCCTCCTCCTTCTGCCGCCGCCGCCTCCTTCCCGCCCGACGATGGCGGCATCCGGTGGCCGGATCCGGCGAGCTCGAGGCTCGGCCGATCTCGCCCGAGCTCGCCGCGAGCTCGCCGGATCTGGCGGCGGAGCTCGGGCTCGTCTGGATCGGGCCCGAGCTCCACCGCCCAGATCCGGCGAGCTCGCGGCTTGCCGAGCCGTAAGCTCGCGGCGAGCTCGGGCGAGGCTGAGCCCGCCCGACTCGCCGGATCACGCGAGCCGCGAGCTCCGCCAGTCGGCGAGGTCGTCGACCGCCGGCTTGCGGCCGGTCGTCGGCCATCACCGCCGCGGCTGGTCGCGGACGCCGCCGTGGCCGGTCGGGCCAAAGAAGAAGAAGATGAATAGGAAAGAAATAAAAGAAAAAAATTAAAAACTCGATTTAAAAAAAAAAAAAAAAAAGCATAAAAATAAAATGAAAATGTATTAATAAAAAAAAAGTAAGAGGAAAGAAGTCATGGAAAATGTTTTCCACTTTTCAAAATGGAAAACATTTTCCCCATTTTAAATGTTGTTTTTCCAACGATGGAAAACATTTTCCTCGACTAGTTCATTTTCCATTTAAACGAACACCTAAAAATCCAAAAAATATTTTTCCGGAAGTCATTTTCCGCGAAACGAACAGGACCCTAATGGTGCCGTACATCTCTGTGCTGGCGCAAATTTACTTATAAATTGACAGAATGCAGTAAGTACCATATGCAATACTAGGATTGCAACATATTACTTTTATGGTAGTGGATCAAGCGCCCGTCCTTTTAATCTCTGTCCAAAGTGCATTAGTTTCGATAACGATTTGTTAAAGACGCAGCACATCTCTCCAGAAAAGAACATTAGTCAAAGCAGTCGTCTGAAGTCTTCAGGACAATTGTTATTTATAAGGCTGCCTTTTTAGGTGATGACTCTTTTCAGAAAAAAAAACGCAGCTTCTCGGCCTCTTCTAGCATTTGAAAGTTTTTCAAGGGGAAAAAAATTACAAATAAAGGTTTCTACGATTAGAATGATCTCAGAAGGCGGTTGCAGGAAGAAATACACCAAGAAATATCCTTATTAGTGACTATGGAAAGTCAGAATTTAAATGACATGTCTAAGACATTTTGAATTGTAGCACAGAAAAGCTAGGTCCTAAAATGAAAATTTAAGCATTTCATTCATTGAATAGTCTGGAATGGAATCTCATCCGACGAACCACAATAACCATCCAATCCAAACACACCACATTCGCACACTAGCTCCATCTCACGATGTGCGCCCATGATAACCTCACTTGTAGCATAGGGATCTCACCGTGATTTTGCAGTCCATGAAAAGTAACTCCTAGTGAGAGCAGTTGATTGGTGAAGAGCAGAGTAGGCAAAATCTGATATTGATGACTTTCTTCATTTAACAAATGCAACCTAGAAAGAATGCATTTAAACAGTCAGGTAAACACTTCCTGAAGCTACACAAACAAGAATGAAGACAAAGTGGAATTTCCCTCTTGCATCTTAATTGAAAGAGCAAGAATAATAGAAAGAAATTGCTAACACCACATGTACACTCTGAAGATTGTTCATTCCCAAAAACCTCCTATGACGTCACGAAGCCATAATTGCAATTATATGCTACCATAAGCAAATTGATTTTATGGGCCAACTTACAGATATTATTTCAATGAGTTGTGGTCCTTAGTATGCTAATATATATCTTGGCGGGTGCACTGCTTTGCATGAGAAGATAGATAACGTTGAAAGGAAGAATTTGTAGTCTCCACCATATCCAATGCTTGTCGATGGAATAGACTTTTCAATTGCTAGATGGGGCAATTTCATCAGTCAACAAGTTGGAGAATATAGCAAGTTCAGGAGACTATGCGGCAGTCATTGCAACGGGAAACTCACCATCCTGCCCATAAGACCACATACATAAGAGTGCCCTTCCAGCTTCTGCCCTTCAGCTATTGCTTTCCAGCAATGCCCTGTAACTTGGGAACCAACATATATTCTGGCAAATACTTCAAACACAAGGTGAGTCATAAAACTCTTTTGCACTGTGTGATGAAGCGCCTCAAGAAAAACTGATGCCACAAGCAACGGCTTTCAGAAAGGTCCCCTTGCAGCACCCAGATTTTCACTTACCGATTTGCTGTGAGCATGCTTCTTGATGGCAATGCTAACATGTAATTTCTCGTGTCATCAACATTGGGAGTTGCAGGAATGCTGCTATCTCAAACCCCAAGAGAACACCTAGGCAAAGTCTATGTAGCAACCAAAAACTTTTAGAAGGGTTTCTTTATAGTGCCCAGGCATAAGCATCCAAAGCTGCAATGACACCTTGTCCCACATTCTGTGGGCCCTGGGCAAGGCCTGGCCGTGGACATGCATATTCTACTTTAACAGTCCGACCATCTGGGACATTAAAACTTCTGCAAGCATGCATGCAAATGTGTCAAATAGAAACCACTACATTTGGCGCTTGTACTTTAGCAGTTGACCAATGCCACTCAAAGATGAGAATTCTCATACTGTAGAAACCTCATGATGGATCGATGCTTGGAATGATTTTGGGAAGCAGTCTGTAAGGTGGCCTTGAACATGCATCCCCATTGTTTTGGATCCAAGTAAGTTCCTGCTTAAGAGCGGAATATGCTTCTGCAAACGCCTGCAACAAGTGACAATCCAGAATATCATAAACATAGAATATAGATCTAAATCAAAAATTCCTCCTCAATTATCATCACACTTCCAAGATGCTAATACAAGCCTAAAATACGTTTAAGGTCAGAAATGCATGATTAATAAATCAATTAAAATGGAAAAGATAACATTAAAGGATACATCCTCTACCTGCACAAGAAGTTGTTGACAAGGAAAATTCCAATTAAAATGCCTTTCCTTTGTATTACCAGTACAAAATACTGAGCATCAGAGCCAAAATGAAGCAACATACACTCTCACTATAATTTTAGGTTCATAGTAACTAATCAGTCCTATTTAGGTCCGCTGTTTAAGTACTTTGAATAAATCTTCCGGTTTGAAGTTCTCAGAAATTTCACTCGCTAACCTGTTTGTTTTAACTTTTCTTCACATTCTCTAAATGCAAAATTACTGGACAAAAATGTGAACATGTCAATATTAAATTATTGAGCATTCATAAGGTGCCTCCATTCATTTGGCTTTTCCTTTCTTAGAGGCAGGTACCTTGCCTACAACTTTCAGTAGAAAATATAGATTTTTCTGTACAAGTTGGCATCCCCTTGCTGCCTCTTATAGATATACTTCTACTGATAAGAAAAACAGAAAATATTCTAGAAGGATGAACAAAGGTAAGCACTGAGTAGTTCTAATTTCTGGAGAAAATATTCTACAATTCACCTTATGCAACATGCATATGTTATGAGTTAGGTATAACTGTGCCAAGATGCCCACCAGATGATTGAAATTCCACTAACACACCTTGATGCACTGATGTATGCGGAAGCAGTTTCTCCCGACATTGTTCGCAGGAAAAAGCGGATCGTCTATGTGAATAGGATCAATGCTGCAGAAGGCAAGATATTTCATCAAAATGTGTCATCTTAGATATCTCATCCATCATGCAGATTTCAATCTAGAGTCATAAAAAGAATCAGGAAGCATATGTCACCTGTAACCTCTTTCCCTCTTTAGATATAAACCACTTCCCCTGACAGACACGCGCATTTCACGAGGATCAAACACATTCCTAGATAATCAAATTATATACCTGTCAATAACTGCTGCCAATGATGATGAATAATTTGAAGCCATGTAAAATAAGGAAAAGAAAAGTCTAGCTTTGACTCACCCAAAAAAGTAAAGAAAATCCATAAGAAGGCTTCCAAAGTTCTGCAAAAAAATATGACTGCAGTTAAAGTAAGGTTCACATAAAAACAAGCAAGATAAAATTAAAATTGAACTCCAATAATTTATCAAACGAATTAATCTGCCACCAATAATCAGACCCACAATAAGGCAATTGCCAAAAACGAGTACAACATAGAGCTACAAATATCAAGTGATAAACATATTACACAAATTTGCAGCAAGGCCTAGACATTTTTTGACACCTCATATCCATAGAACACAAAAAATGCCTGTTAGAGTGTATACATCAAAACTGCGAAATGCTGGGAATATATATACTCATAAGTAGTTCTACAACGTGCATAGACGATTCTAATGGAATCACACAAAAGTATGTTAATCAATCAGCATGATAAGCATATCACAACAACTATTAGAGCAAACCATATTTGCAAAATGATGAGGTTGATATATTAACACCTTCCATGCAGCTATTAGTAGGCAAGTATCTTGGCCAAGCATTATTACCAGTCCAACATGTCCAAGAAGTATTAAAACGTTTATAACCTTTTACACAACAGGCAGTAGATGACAAATATTAAGTATCCCAGCCATCTATCTTGTAGCAAGTATACAATAATAAGATAAGAAATTCGGAGCATCTATTAAGGAATATGCCAGAGTTTTGACAAGCATTGCAGATTTATTCCTTAGCTGCATAAATCTGTAGTCTAAAATGGTACCAGAGATTCTCCATGATTCCTGTTATGGTGCATTTGCTCCTCAGTTTAACGTTTAAACCGATAATGTCCATGTCATATATATCACGAGTAAGACCCAACATATGCACAAGGAGGAGTGCATAAGGCATGTGTTTTCACATACGTTATGAACCAGATACCAAAAGCATATGTTTTTGTGGAAATCATTGTCTGACGAGATCCATGCCTCAAATTCCTTTTTGCTCCCCACAAAGCAATAAGTGAGAATTCCGCCACCACCCCCGCACCCCCCCCAGGCGAGATAGGCCATCGGATACTTATGACATATATGATATTACTTAACCTTGGTATGATACTGACCAGAATAGTAATGATTGAATTTCAGTTCACTATAATCCGCTGCAAAATAATGTTTCCAAATAAAGATGTACTCTCAAACGGGTGGATAAAGAGGGATCAATACATTTGTATCAGGTTATCATTAATAACTTAATCTGCTGCAGCTTGCTGTGTTGACAATATCCAAGCCTTCCCAGACAATGCAGAATTTAAACATCCCTTGAGCATACAACTACAAGCAGTGCCAAAACATATAAATGCCAGTAACGTTCATGCTTCATGCCTGACGACAAGTAAGGCTGTAATAGCGCTTAAAAATATTAAACAATGCAATGCAGAATCACAGGAAAGATTACAGTTGCTTAGTTTATCAGTAAGGTTTTATCTAATTAAACTGCTTAGAACAGCAGTTGGAGTCACATAACAAAGCTGTTCTCAAATCAACAAGAGGGCAAAAGCTGGACCGCATAAAATTCGAATTAGCTAGACTACTTAAGCAGCAGACCTCTACCTAACATTTAAAGTATCACCTTCCAGTTTTCCAGTCACAAAGAGGGGAAAAAAAGAATGAATCAAAGAAGAGGCAGCTTGAATTTGGGCACAAATATTCTCCACGGCAATCGGCAATATGGAGTATAGTAGCTGTGCAAGAAGCACAGATAGAAAAGGAAAAAAGGGGAAGAAGAATATCTGACAATATGCACTATGGCTTTACTGCTTCTCATACAATATCATTGCTTTATATACAAAAGGTAAAAATTACTGCATCGAGACTGAAAAAAAATCAAAGTCTACCTGGTTGATTGATCGTCCAAGATGATGCTCGTGTTGAAGAAAACGTGTAATCAGTAGCACCTGCGGAAGGATGGAAGAATCAACATGGCAAAAAAGATCACATTGGCTGGTCATCCGGTCAAGAAACATGCTAGTGCAAGTCAATCAGGGAATTTATGATATTAGACAAGACTCAAAAATGCCTCATTCTTCATCCCGAATTAATTAAGAAAACTGATATCACATATAGTAGCTATCATATTAGTTCTTTGCTTTTGATAAGTAAGAGAAAAGATCTATCATATCGGTAACACATCTGTAGTTGCTCCAGATTACAATAAGACATATTATTTTTTACTTTCTATCATATTAGTTCTTTTCCAAGAACAAGATACTGAAAAGCCCCATTTTCTGAAGAAGATAAAATTTCTGAAGGTTTAGCTTCCATTAAAAGGCTATGTGATTAGACCAAAGTCTGCATCAGCAGCTGAAATGAAAACAATGAAACACTTGCTAAAGATGAACAATTTTCATGATAGCTTCAATCAAAGTAACCTGCTGAGTTGTTTGAGTAAATGCAATTACTACATATTAGACAGTCTTCAAGATCTCCTTAGAAAGAGTTTAATTCCTTGAAATGATCAACCATAATAAGTTTCATTATTGAGATGCGTTGAGCAGAATTAGACATAATATAGCACGACTCACCAGACAGTATGAGCTCAAACCACCAGAATAAGACTGATCCAGGCTGCGATCTGCCAGAAATTGTTTTAGCACCAAAGCAAGAGGTGTGGCAGCTGGAAATCGTTCAGTTAGCTTCTTTACCTGAATATTATGATACCAAGGACCAAATTTTCAGGATAAGCAAGGTTAAAAAAGACTATTCTGAATTTAGCAGTTTGATTATCCCAAAATGTTTAAAGCAGTGCAGCCATCATCTATACCCGTGAAAAGTCATTTATATCAAGGCATAAGCACACTTGAAGTTTGTCGCATTCGCAACTAGTGCAAATCTATGTACACAATGCCAACAGCATTGAATATAATGACTTCTCAACATTCCATTCATCACGCTCTAACAACGGTATCAAACTTTTTGTAGGTCCATATAGTGCAAATTGAACGATTAGAAAACCAGATCTTGAAATAATTGAAAATTTTGGGGCTGAGCCAAACAAATTATATATATATATATATATATATATATATATATATTACTCAATGCAGCTCCAGCTCATACAAATGAACCTCCTTCATAATAAATTCGTGCAAAGTATATTGTTCTCCTTGAAGCTAGAACATAACAACTAACCTTTTACTAAGAAAAATCAGTGATTCATTAAAGTTCAGCTAATATAAGAGGACAAGCCTAACACCAGATGACAAACACTAGAATAGCTAATGGAGATACTTACATTCATTTCCGTAATATTTAGCTTGACTCTTATCAAAGACCCGAGAAAATAACTCTAATAACACCCCTAACCAGGAAAAAAAGTGTTCTCTGCGGTTTATTAAAGAAACAGTCTTTGAGATTGGTATCAACAATTAAATTGAGATATCTCTGACAAAATAATTTCACAAAAGGCACAACTAAATTTCCCTTGGATTCCAGTAATCCTCCGAACACTTTAAAATGTGAAGCTATATGTCTGTAAGTGAAAAACAAATTACCAGCTCCGCTGTCTGGAGTCCTGTGTGTGAAGCAGACTCAAAGCTGATGTCGAGACGAACTGATTTTGAACTATCAGTGTTATTATAGTTTGTCCGGGAGCACATTTGTGGGGCAGAATCTTCTTGCACATCTGAATGCGCTTGTGCTAGATTGGATAATTCATGACCATTGTGGCTTGGTTCTTCTTTAGGTGATTGTACACTAGAAGCACTGGATGAAACCAGATCTTGCGGAACTTCCACCACTAGCATTATGATAGGAATCTACCAAAATGTACTACTATGAGGATATTGGAAAAAAGAAGGCAAAGGAGAAGTGAAAACAGAAGAGCACAAATGGCCTTACAGCAGTATTTTCCACAGTTTTAAGGGAATCACTTTTAACCCAGTCCTGATTGGCAAGATACCTAGCAGCATGCTGAAACAGGCATTGGCACAATATGAGTCCTCCCACGTATAACAAATGGTAAATTGTACTCTTCAATGAAGATGCAATAATAGAAATTTCCTTTTACAAACAAATCAGCATTAATAAAATAAATCTAAAACTATTTGGCTATCTGTTTTAGCTTTAAACGCAGGAAAAGTACTGCATTCAATTCATGCAATGAGCTCATACGCATAATAGGCAAATTCAAACATAAAAAATCACTCACACTAAACATATTTTGCCCAAACTATAAACAATAAAAGGAAAACAGAGAGAGTAATAAAATCTCAACCTCCTAATGACTTAAGTAAATTTCTGGTAAAGAGGCTAAAGTTGTATAACATCTGGACAAATTCCCATTATCAAGTGATATGGAATACTTTTAACCAAACTCTCACATGCAAACTAGACTAACGTCAAGTCAACCAGTATCGCATACTTCTATCTAAACTCACATGCAAACCTGACTAATGTCAAGTGGAATTCATGAACAGAGAAGAAGACAATCGAGAACCATATAGTAAACCAATTATCAAATAATGAGTCATGAAGAACTAAGACTTGACTCCAATACCATTCTCGAAGTTCCAACCCAAAAAGCTCAAAGTATTAGTAAGATGGAAATTATTTTAAAGGTCTGAACAAGCCCCGAACTGCGAGGTGGCGTATTTGTGACGTCAATAAAAGGATGTACTTCTCAAATAGTATTTGTTCTATTTTTTCTGCCCAAATACAATTTGGAAAGCAAGATGAGAAAGCTTCAGAGGACAGAGAACACTTGGCAGATGTACCTGAAGGCATGTCTCCTTGATACCATTACGCCCCTCCAAGATCCCAGCTTCTTTTATCGGTTCCTGATATAGATTTGCATAAATTCTCCAACCTAGGGAATTACAGAACACCACACATTACACTATAAAATCATGCAAATCTATTCATACCAGGTTCCTAACAGGGGGAAGGCAGACAACAAGGTCCACATCACTTGAGGGAAGCGACAATCCTGTTGCATTTGAACCAAAGATACTAGCCCGTGACCTGGGCCAAAGAACCTGGAGAGACCGCGTGACACGCTTAATAGCCCAACTGATATAAGGCTTCCTGTATAAATTCTCTGCAGCAACCTAAGACCGCAGATACAAACATAGAGTCAAAGCACCATCCAACCAAATTATTCATATTTCATGGGAAAGGATATCATAAGGAAGCTCCAAAGAGACAAGCCTGGAAATGTTATGGGAAAAACTCTGCGTCCACTTTCCTACCTGTTTGCAGAATGAGTCAATTTCATCGTGAAGAAGGCTATGCATCAAAGAAAGAGATGCTGTCTGAGAAGGTCGATTGTCTGCTTCCGGCGGTTCCAGAGGGAAGGCGACATCTGGCTGTTTCATAACACCATCCACTAATCACCACAGACAGTACAACCAAAAACAAAGGAAGAAGCATAGTCAAGTGTATACACTTACGTGCTCCTGATCACAAGCCAGATGGGATATTGCTATAAGATGGTCTTGCAGCAAACATCCAGGTAGAGGCTGGATGACTGGATGAGCTGAAATATTGTTATTTCTCCAAGAAGGCGTAACAACTTCAGTGCCATCAATGTGCAGAGAACTGTCCTCCAAGTTCCCAATATCATTGTACCAGCCTCTCATACCCCAGTGCCTTGGACTAGAACTACCAGATCTAACAGTTGGAAAGCCCCTGTGTTTTCTGGATTCTCCCACAGGTGATGGTGTAGGCGGACGCGGTGCCCTTGGTACACAAAGAACAACAGGTGATGGTGGCCGTTTTATACGAGGCTGTTCCCGCCTACTTGGAGGAACACGAGGACTTCTGAGATCATGACCTCGCTTGATTGGTCTTTCTCTTGACATATTAGGAATTATAATTGGTCTTAAACCAGGATAGGGAAGTGGGTCTCCAGTCTTTCCCTCCAGATCACCTGGCAACCTGGCTGAAGATCCAGAAGCCTCATCCTCGCCTTTTTGGTCCATAATTGGTGATGAAGAATGCAGCGTCTGACCAGGTACATCATTCCCTGACACGACATACCCAAGAGCCTGATGTCCCGTAACTAGAGGATCAAATGGAGAACAAAATGAAGCAGCAGTAGGTGAAGCCAAACCATTTGTACTGTATGAAGAAGAGAATGCAACCATATCATCAACTGCCCGATTCATCTCCGCTTCCTGCCAAGTCCAGAAGCTGTCATCAGAACTGAGGGATGGAGGCCGTGAGAAACCATTCCCAGGATGATCAGAAGAATTCCAGTACATCACACCCCCACCAAAGTACTGATTATAATCCAACCCTGACACTCCATGAACCTCAAATTCCTCTTCTGATATCCAGTGGCTGTCACACTCATCAACGAGTTCCTGTGTATTTAACAAATCAGGTATGTCCACAAAATCAGCAGAGTACTTCTTTTCATTGTTGTTTGCCATTGAATTATACTGCCCACCGTTAGTAGTGAGACCCTGATGGAAAGTAGAATGACGTCTTGAGATGAATCCGGTGTCATAACCACAGGTCAATGATGCTGCTACTCCACGAGCATTTCGTACCACTGGGGGCCAATCTGAACTCCTGGGTACTGGTCGTGTTAGCATCTGTTTACACCCACTTTCAATTGGAGGATTCCTTGTCTGATGTACCACTGATAAAAAAGGTTGGTGGAAGTGATTGTGCCAATTATGACCAGCATCAAGATGTAATCTATCAGTGGCGGTTGGGAGATGTGAGTTAGCTGATGGAAAGTAAGTGCTAGATGCATTGGGCCACTCATGTGAAAGCCACTCCAAAGAAGTAATATTTGCAGGTTGATTGGAATCTCCTTTCCTCCACTCCCTCATGGAGTCCTCTTTCAAATCACAGACGGTGCTTTGCTTGTTGGAAACTGCCGACTTCACATCAGCTTGAGTTATGCTGACAGATTTCTGAATGGCAGTTTCTCCATTGATTGGGACACAATCGGTCTCTTTAGGGAAACGATTGAGAGGTATATTTTTACAACTTAATTTGTCATTTAGTGTTTCTGATACAGAAGAAAAAACAGGATTTTCAACAGCAGTATTCGAAGTCTCTGAACACTCCAAACTGCCAAAACCCAAATCAACTGTAGAACCAATAGAGGAGTCTTCTTTATCTCTTTTGGGGGCCTGCCCCTCTACTCCACAAGGTCCACATGTAGAACTGCAAGAACATGAATCTGAACCAAAGATGTACTCTCTGCTAAAATCATGATTTGCACAATCGAAGGTAGTTGAATTGTCGGTGCCCTCAAGCAACTTCGAAGCCTTGTCTTGAGAGGTATTAGAGATAGAGGAAGCACCAGTGGAAGACCTCTCATTATTTATATGTTCCTTCGAAATTTCTAGGACAGAATTTCTGTTTTTACGTTTTGCTTTCTTGTTCCTCCGAGCAGATGTCTGGATTTTTCCAGCGACAATTCCTTTGGCAGATTCCTGACCAAATGCTACCAGTTATAGACTGTTAAAATCAGAAGACTTGAACTTCACTTGAACAAGAAAAAAACATTGCAACCATTTCGACTATCGGGGATGACCTCTCCAACTGACACTCATTCCCCTGAAGAACCACATGCGTGTTGCTTGCTGACTTCAAAGTATTGAGGGATGACAAATTATGAGCCTAATAAATTATTCACAATGAATCATCAATAGATTTGTGGGGCATCATCAACAAAATTGTCAGCAAATTTAAATAAATGATTACCTTGCAAGATTTGTCAGTCAGACAATGATCCTTTTTGGGAGTACCAGTAGAATTCGGCTGCTTTAAATTACCAGGCCTCCCTTTCTTTTTATAACCTGATGCACCATGCTTTTCCTTGGACTTCTTAGGCAATAAATTACAACTTTCTTCTCCTAGAAGCTCAAGTTTTGTGCACTCAAGATATATAATCACAAGAAATCCCCGCAGTTTTGCTAGTATACAATCAGAAATAGTACCAACAGTGTTCAGGGAGCTAAAAAATACTTTCCGTCCATCAAAGTCACTTTCCAGACACGATTTTAATGTAATGGCATCTCGAAGTACAAGCAAACGATTGAAGACATTGGCGAAAAAGGAATGTCCCTGGGAAATAGAGTTATGCATAACCATTGAACCAAACTCTACATCAGATGCACGTTCTGGCGCCACTCTTTGCAAAGACACATTCTCATTGTACTTCAGTGATGGATGTGGTTCCAGAGAGAAAGCCCACAGCCTGTCTTTTGAGGCACTTTTTACCTCCGTCAGAATCTCCAGGGTCTTTGAAAAAAAAAAAAAATGGTCAGAAACTAGACCATACCATCTTCTTAACTTCAAGCAACCAAGATGCCTAACAAGGGGCAATTGAAAACAATTGTTGTGGAGTGAAAACTAGCATACTATCTCAAAGAATCAAACATCCATCCATCATAAAGTGTTCATATAAGTAACAGACAACAACTATGTTCAAAACCTTGTTTGACCTTTTGATGGGCAACTATATAAAAAAAGTTTCTGAAGTGTACCAGGGCTTTTGCGGACTTTCCCAATACTGAAGTTAACGCCTTTTGCCTCACCTCCGCATCCAAATTCGACCACCAGTCGACACAACCCTTCTTCCTCCAAAACACATTGGCCGCAACACCAGCCCTCGCCAACTTCTCTTTGAGCTTCACCCCTCTCTTTTTACCACTATGACAATTCAGCCAAGCCAGCCTCAATGCCACCTCCAACCTATTCGCCACAAAAGCCTCCAGGGCATAATATCCCTTCGCCTTCAACCAACCCAATTCCACCCAATCTGCTCCCAACTCGCTCTCTTCGCCCCTCAAAAACCCTCCATTCGACACCTTATCTATCGTCTCCACAAACGAATCCACATTCTCCACGAACCCTTCGCTAACGGTAACGGAGTCTAGACAATCCATCGAGACCGAGCAAGCCTCGGCGCCCTCCCCTTCCTTCGAGCTGAAAAGCAGCACCGAGTCGAAGACGGATCTCTCCGGCCCGTCCGGCTCGGCGGCGACGCGGGACAGGAGCCCGCGCGACCTCTTGTAGCAGAGGCCCGGGAGGCCGCCCTCGGGGAGGTCGGGCAGCAGGATGAAGGAGCCGCCGCCGCGGGTGCGGAGGTGGCCGAGCATCTGGATCAGGATCCGGACGAGGTCCGGGTCGACGACGGTGAGGTGGGCGCGGCGCTGGTGGGAGCCGAGGGAGGAGAGCCACTTGAGGATGGAGGACCGCGGGGCGGAGGAGCTAGGGATCGCGGCGGAGGAGGAGGAGGAGGAAGAGGAGGAGGAGGAGCGGGAGGTGTAGAGGGAGATGTGGGAGGTGAGGGAGTCGATGAGGTGGTGCCGGGAGGCGAGGGAGGCGGCCGCGGCGGCGAGGGGCGGCGGCGAGCGGCGGAGCTCCGGCTTGCCGTTCGACATGTCTTTTGCGCAGAGAGAGAGAGAGAGAGAGAGAGAGAAAGAGTGGGGTGAAGACGACGGGGCCGGAAGACGCGACTGCGTTTTCGCGTGACGTTGGCGCAGTTATGGATTAATCGAAAGCTCAATTCGATCTTCGGCAATACCAAGGTATCGAATGCGAAAAAATGTCAACAGCTTCATCAATTTTTTTATTTACACTCGATTTATTTCGTAAAAAGTAATAATTTCTAAAAATTTCTAAAAATAATCGCTTATATAACTTGTAAAATAAATAAAGAATATTTTTATCATTAATAATAATATTTAATAATAAATTATTATCGATTATGAAAATATTTTTCATTAGTTAATTATTTCATAATCAAATTTTAGAAAAATATTTTTCAAATTATTTATTTTCGATAAAATAGATAGAATTTTTATTATATAACTGTTGTGCAAAAAATTTACAACTCAAAATGATTTGATTGCATTGATTCTTAGACCTTCCTTATGCTTTCTTAGGTGGACTATTTCATGCTCAAATATCATAGCGCAAAGAAAGTGATGATCTAAGTTGGGGGTGATTGGATCTCGGTTCAATCCAGTCCCACTAAGGAATTGGAAATCGGACGGAAGGACGGGTTCTCAATTTTTGGGATCAAGGATCAGGGATCGGACCGGACATTCTCAAGATCAGGAACTAAATCGGACTAATTGGTCTAGTTTGGTACCAAGGAACAGATCACTTAGCAAAAAATTTATAAAAAATATTAGAGTTGTTACTATTTTATAGTTTATTGTTATTTTTAAGAAATTAAAATATATATTTAAAAAGAGTTGGTCGATCCATCGGTCCAGCTCTCCCTGGAATCTAGAACCGGACCAAAAATCACCGGTTCCATAAAAATGGAACCATAAATTGGATCACATCGACAGGTCTCGTTCGGTTTAGGCACTTCCCAATTTAGGTAGTCCGACATGCTCACTCCTAATATAAGCTCCATTGGGAAATCATAGTATGAAAACATTACAGAACGTTACATAAATGTTAAAGAGTTAATATCACCAAAAACCTCAAACTAAAATATTTATATTACATTACTCGAAACTAATTTGTCTATTATAAAAACTCTTGAATTAATTAATAAACCGGTGCCACATTTATTCCAAACTAATGTACTTGCGCCTCATTTACTTCCAAAAAATCCTAAATTTAAAATGTAGCATGTGTCTATTAGTTTGGGACAATGAGGCATAAGTATTACCAATTTGAGAGTTTGAAGTAAATTTGTTAAAATACATTAATCTTGGGTTTTTTTTGGGGGCAATATTGGGCCAAAATATTGTAAGTTTTTTCTTTAAATAGCATGGATAAAAAGCTAGTCCTAAAGTATGTGGATGTACACAATATGAGTATCGTACGATTTATGGAACATGAAACATACACAACTGTCTAGTAGGACATAGTTTGTATACATATAGCTCAAAAGACACAAAAAGAAAAAGAAAAAGAGAAATGGATATGTGTGTTGGGCAACTTTCTAGGTGATACTTTAGGGAATCATACTGAAAAATCTCAATATCTTAAGACAACAAGTAGGAGTGAGCATCGGTCTAGGGTCAACCTATAGGACGCAAAACGTGCAATCCCAAAATCTCCATAACCAAAACAAGAACATAAACAATTGAGTAGAAAAATTAACGCACATATTTTGAGATCCATCGTTCTTGAAGTGGAAGCGAAAAGCGATGATCCACGCGCAAGTCATTCTCCTCTATTGTCCTCCGTATCACAGGCTCAATGAGACAGTCCCATCACCCTTTAACGCTAGGTAAACGCTCCTTATGTAAGGATACTTGTGAGAATCAGGGTTAGAGGAAAGACTTGAGCACTATTTATAGAGTTTCCAATTAGATCCTCTCATTATGGGCCAGGTTCAACTCGGCCCACACTAGCCAGCCCCATATTAGCCTGATTAAGAAACATTCTATCTCACCTTAGACCAAACCCCGTAAAACGGTAAATTACAATATCAATTAATGTAGCCCACATCAGGAAAACTCTTACAATCTCCCACTTGGGCTATATTAATTGAAATTGTATTGTATGTGCGCATATTGGTCTAGAATTATATAGTCAATCCCATTTCATAAAGTCTCAAGCATCGAATCATGTCGGTAACTGCATGTATACACACAGAGTCTTCCACGGTCACAAGTGCTTTCCACTTTATTGATATGTATTCAATATGGTAGTGTGGTAAATGTATAACATCTCTTATAGAGAGATCCCATTTGTTAGTCATTATTCTCTTACCTTAAGCATCACAAAAAACTTATGCTATTAGAGAATGTCTTTATGGTCAAATGAACCCACATATGCCTTGTCCTTACGGTTAACATTTTTTTTATGTATAACAAAACATATGTACAAGGCTAATAACCGGATGCTCCTAGCCTTTACTCAATGTTTATACATTACATTGAGACTTTTATCAATATATATACAACATAATAACAATCCATTCAAAGAATGTTTTATTGAATGTAAAAGTTGATATATACATATATATATATATATATATATATATATATATATATATATATATATATATATATATATATGTGTGTGTGTGTGTGTGTGTATACATATATATATATATATATATATATATATATATGTATATATGTATATATATATATTATTAAATGTAACAAATACATATGTAAATTTTGTTAGAGGAAAAGTAAAAACACAGCTCCCACTAAATAACAATATCCCAAGATGCTCCTAAGCTTGTGCTAATGACATGTTGCTCAAACACACACGGGCGTAGGCCTTCAGTTAGTGGATATGCAACTATATTATCTGTAGGAATATGATCTACCGCAACGTCACCATTCTGCATTGATTCCTTTATGGTAAAAAACTTGACCTTCATGTGTTTAGACCCCTTAAGACTTCTGTTGTTATTAATAAAGCAGTTATTGTTACAATATAATTGTATGGGCCTATCCACAAAATCAAAAACTGTTAACTCCCTAATGAGGTTCCGGAGCCAAATAGCTTGAGTAGCAGTTGAAAAACATACTACAAACTCCGCTTGCATGGTAGAAGAAAATATAGATTTCTGTTTCTCGCTCTTCCACGATATTGCACCTCTTGCCAACATAAATATGTATTCTATCGTTGACTTCTTATCATATTGACAGTTAGCAAAATTGGCATATGAATACCCTACTAGTTGCAAGTCTGGAACATGTTTATAAATCAGCATATAATCTCTTGTCCTCTTTAAGTACTTTAAAACTTTCTTGGCAGCAACCTAGTGATCGTGCCCTAGATTTGACTGATATTTGCCTAGAAGTCTTGTTGCAAAGGCAACATCTGGTCTAGTGTAAACTTAAGTATACATGATACTTCCAAGCACACTAGCATAAGGTACATTCTTCATTTGAGCTTTCTCAAAATCTGAATTAGGGCATTGTGAAAGACTCAATTTATCACCCTTAATAACATGAGCATTTCCTGGTTTGCAATGCTGTATATTGAATCTTTCTAAAATGCGATCAATATATGCCCTCTAAGATAAACCTAATGAACGGCGAGAACGATCTCTATGGACCTCAATGCCAAGAAAAAAATACGCCTCACCAAGGTCTTTCATGTCAAAATTTTTCAATAACATCCGCTTTGTCTCATGTGGTAATCCAGTGTCATTACTTGTAAGCAAGATATCATCCACATAAAGTATGAGAAAAATATATCTCATTCCACTGACCTTAGTATATATACATTAATCTACTTTGTTCTAAATAAATCCGAATGAAGTAACAATACTCTGAAACTTTAAATATCATTGTCTAGAAGCTTGTTTAAGGCCATAAATAGACTTTTTCAATCTACATACAAGCTTACCTGAGTCATCTGCTGCAAAACCTTCAAGCTGCACCATATAAACCTCCTCATTAAGGTCTCCATTTAGAAAAAAAACAGTCTTAACATCCATCTGATATAATTCCATATCAAAATTAGCTACCAATGCCAAAATCACTCTAAAGGAATCTTTAGAAAAAAAACTAGAGAAAAAGTTACTTCATAATCTATTCATTCTGTTTGAGTGAAACCCTTAGCTACTAGCCTAGCTTTAAACTTTTCAATCTTTCTTTTGGAATCCCTTTTAGTCTTATATACCCATTTGCAGCCGATAGGTTTTTAACCTTCAATCAATTCAATAAGCTCCCAAACTCTATTGTGTCTCAAAGATCGCATCTCATCTTTCATCCCATCTAGCCATAAATCTGATTGAGAACATGAGATGGCATACGTATAAGTCACCGGATAAACAACACAGCCAATATCATAATCATGCTCTCCTAAGTAGACAACATAGTCTGGTGGTATAGCTAAACGTCTTTTCCTAGTCAATCTTCTAAGTGGAGCTACTTCAACCTCATTCTGAATTTGAGGGGCTTGAGGAATTTCATCAGGAGCTATCTCAACGATAGGATCCTGAGCTGCAACAGGCTTGGTTTGAGGCGCAGGAGACTCCATAATTGTCTGTACAGGATAAGATAGGGATCTAGTAATCCCCTCCATACTTTCATCTTCAATAGTTTGTGAGCAACTACCCTTTTTAGTTACATCAAATTCCAGAAATTTTGCAGTCTGAGATTCCATAATTCTTGTACCTCCGTTAGAGTTATAAAACCGATACCCCTTTGAATGATGTGGGTAGGATATGAAGTAACACCGAGTAGTTTTGGAGTCTAACTTACTCAATGTTGGATTATATAACTTAACTTCTGCAGGACATTCCCAAACTTTAAGATGATTCAAGCTAGGTTTACATCCAGTCCATAACTCAAAAGGAGTCAATGGAACCGCTTTAGTAAGAACACGATTTAGAATATAAAGAACTGTTTTCAAAGCTTCACCCCACAGATAATCAGGTAAATTGGTCCTACTAATCATACTTCTCATCATGTCCATAAGAGTGTGATTGTGCCTTTTAGCCGCACTATTTTGTTCAAGACTTCCGGGCATAGTAAATTGACCTATAATCACAGAATCCTATAAGTATTGAGCAAACGGCTCTTTAAGTTGTCTAGCATCACCATGCCTACCAAAATACTCAGCACCATGATCAGATCTGACAATATTTATAACTTTTCCCAACTGTTTCTCTACTTCAGTCCGAAAATTTTTAAATTTGTCAAGAGACTCGGACTTTTCTTTAATCAAATATAAGTATCCATATCGGGAATAGTCGTCAATAAATGCGATGAAATAAAAATTTCTGCACAAAGTAGCCGTGTATGATCCACCAATATTTAAGTTAGAACTTCGTATAGTGGATTTCTTCTTTATTTTAGTCATCTTACCTCTAAAACAATCTACGCAAGTCTCTAGATCACTTTTAAGAGTAGGCAAGATGTCAGCCTTTATAAACCTTTCTATTCTTTCTTTAGAGATGTGACAAAGATGTTTATGCCACAATGTATAAGACTGTTCCTTAGGTAAAAGCCTTTTTTGGAAACAACTTTTTCAACGGAAAAAGCAATGTACATATCGTTGGAAGATAAACTCAATCGATATAATCCATTGGATAAATTACAACACCCAACCTTATTTGAATTATAAAACATAGAAATACTAGTGTTCTTTATTTCAAAAGAGTATTCACACATGTCCAAACAAGACATAGAAATTAAATTCCGCTTAAAAGAAGGTATATAAAAAGTGTTTCTCAACATCATCCTAAAACCAGAATCTAAAATTAAAACAAAATCTCCCACGAACTCGACGTCAACTTCAATGCTGTTTCCAACAGCGAGCTTTGATTCATCTTGATTTGGCGTCCTTCGATTTATAAACCCATGTATGGTAAACGCAACATGATTAGTTATACCATTATCTAGCCATCAAGAATTGGTCGGGATTTCAGATAGATTGGATTTACAAACAAATGCCAAAGAATCATTACCTTTAGGCTCACTTTTAGTTCTCTTGGACAACCAAGCCTTATACTTATTGCACCGTTTCTTTACGTGTCATCTCTCCCTACAAAAGTAGCAAAGAACACCATCCTTCTCGAATGATGCTTTCTTAGGACCCAAACTATCAGAAGGACCAGCACCTTCATAATTTCTTTTATTGTTGGAAGGACCAGCAGCTTCAAAATTGCTCTTATGAGTATAATTTTTCAACTTCATACCCTTGGCACCACCATAATTAGAAGCATAAAGGGCAATGTGCCCTTTATCTTTCTTCAATTTTTCTTCCTCTGCCACCACCTTTGCAATCAGGTCATTAACTGACCAGGTTTCATCTTAGGAACTATAATTGGTTTTAATAATCCCAAAATCAGGAGGAAGAGTATTTAGAGCTTGATGCACAATGCAAGCAATGGGAATAACAACATTAAGAGCCTGAAGCTTTGTCTGCAAATCTACCATCCTCAGAACATAATCTCTAACTCCACCAGAATCATCATACTTCATAATAAATAGTGCTTGTAGGTGTGTCCCTATCTCAGCATTAGACAAGACACGGTTTCTAGCTACCAAGGCTTCCATCATTTGCCTAGTAGTGCAATTCGCAGGCAAACTACTTTTCAAGTGTTCCTGAATGGAACGCTTCATGGACAGTAAGCAAATTCCATTGCTCTTTTCCCAAGCAGCAAAATGTGCTTTCTAAGCTTCTATAATCTCGGCAGTAAGATCCGCTGGCCGATCGGCAGTACGAGCCATATTAACATCTGTGATCTCCATAGCAAACAAAAAATCTTCTCTCCATCTCTTAAAGTTTGAACCAGTAAGAACCTCAATTATGACGGAGTTACCATTTACATAAAATGTGACTGAAAACCAAGCAATGTATATAATTAACATCATGTGGGCACTGTGTAACTTGACGTACAAGTACATATCCAAAAAGTTACATGCAAAATCACATAATCACCTTTGGGCATGTCACACCCCGATCCTCAAGAACATACCCATCCCTTATCTAGTCGATTAATAGCGATGTCCTAGGACGCATCGCCGACCCTTTCATTTTTAATGTGCATGCGGAAGCATATAATAATCCCAAGACAATAAAACAATGTGATAGAAAAGCAGGGCTATATTTTTCACAACTGAAAAACTACAACCACACTTTCATACAAAGCAAACCTCATAGTATATTTTATAATACTATTCATTAAAGGTTGAACTATCACACATCAGCTACTAACCCAGGGCTTGCAAATAGGATGGGATCTCAATCCTCATTCGGGTTATACTCTGGATCATCCTCTGGATCCTCTTCCGGCTCTTCATCTTCAGATTCCTCCTCTGCAGGTTCTTCCTCCGGCTCTTCCCACTCCTGATCCTCCTCCGGTCCCTCCTCTTGCTCGACTATCTCCTCTTCCTCTTCACTCCAGTTAGCACCCTCGACTGAGATACTGGTGAGTTATGATCGCCCTCAAGCTTGGGATCCTTGGCATCTACTACCAATCCATCCTTATCCATCCTTAGGGTATGTTATCCCCGACTTGAATGCTGCCTCCAGAACGTACAGAGGCACATCACCTTCTGGGATGGGACCTTCTCTTCGCCCATCATGGTAGCGACAATACCATGATCGATACTCGGGGGGTACCAAGTCGTCTCCATTCACATCAACCTAGACTTTGGACTCTACCAACACATACTCTAGCCCTTCTAGGTGGTGGTGTATCGGGAAGTGCTATCCTACCTCAGTGATCTCTTCAGGAATACCAAAATGCATAGGAGGACGAGGAGGTGGAGGTGCTGTCATATAGGGGCCTGAAATGGTTATATAATAACCAGTGAAACAACGTCTTATCGAGTTCTACCCCCTAAGACCCAATTAGTAAACCAATACACTATGGGCTGCCTATGCACACACGGGTTAGAGGACTTACCTTGGCCTCAGATTCCACCTGAAAATCAGCACAATTCAAATAAGCACCCAATCGACTACTCTCGATTGAACATCGATCAATCCACCTAGTTGATTTACATGTCAACAGACCATTCCTCAGTCATTTTAATCCATACTATGCAATCTCTGAGATTATATATATAGTCATCGAGCCACATGCATTCTCAAAGGCGACGTACTTGGTCACCAAGCCACGTGCATTCTCTAAGATGACATACCTAGTCATCGAGCCACGTGCATTCTCTAAAGGCGACATACTTAGTCACCGAGTCTTGTGCATTCTCTAAGGCGACATATACGCCAAGGCGACGTACTAAATCACCGAGCCACGTGCATTCTCTAAGATGACATACCTAGTCATCGAGCCACGTGCATTCTTTAAAGGCGACATACTTAGTCACCGAGTCTTGTGCATTCTCTAAATCGACATATACGCCAAGGCGACGTACTAAATCACCGAGCCCCATGCATTCTCTAAGGCGACATATACGCCAAGGCGACATACTAAATCACCGAGCCACGTGCATTCTCTAAGGTGATATACCAAATCATCAAGCCACGTGCATTCTCTAAAGTGACGTACTAATCACCAAGCCACGTGCCTTTTCCAGGTGATGTATATAATCCATAAATTACATACATTCTCCAAGATGACACTTTTGGTCTCCGACCACGTACTATAACCTTCTTTCTCACTCAATTACCAAATTTATTCCATTTAGGAAATAAATCCTAAAAGCACAAATAATTCATTTCAGCACAAAATAAAGCTCAATTAAATAAACGGAATGCACCACGATAATCAGCATAATTTTCCGATTGTCGGCTATCCCAGCCTAATTTTCGGAAAATAAATAAATAAATAAATAAATATTAAAATTAATTAAATAAATACTAAAAATCCAACTTAGGCCCGTAATGCCTAATTGGACGCTGAAACGGACCCGAAAAAATTCCGAGACTTGTTCAATAATTACTCGAGCCAATCTACTCGCTAATTACACTAACAATTTGCCTAACATGCATAGGTAAATCCATAATTTAATTATTTTAATATAATCTATCCACCTAATTGCACTTACTTAAATCTAATCAACCCCTAAGCATCATTAGCAAACTAAGTAGGGATTAGTGAGTAAAACTCACTTGTGCAAAGCGAACACCGGAACACCGATGGCGGTCAAATTTGGGCTCACGACAACACCAACAGGCTTAGATCGGGCCTTAAACCGGCCCAACAAATTTCAGCCAAACTTGAGAGTTGTTACTGAATTGGACTAGGCCTGAAGCGGCTTCAAAACTGAGCTGGTCTGGGCTTGAGTTGAGCCACGGTTTAGGTCTGCTTTGCTGGCTTTAATGGACTGAACTGGGCTGAGAACTTGGGCAACTGCAAGGCTTCAATTCAACCGAAAATGGGCTGCTGAAGATGGGCTTCGCTGGTCTCTTAGGCCTCAAATTGCTGGGCTGCTACAGCTAAAGCCCACGACTTCAATTGGGCTAAAGTTTGCGACTGGAGATGGGCTTCGGTGGAGATCGAAATTTCGATCGTTGCTGGGAGGTTCTTGCGATGCCGACCTGGAGATGATGGCCGACCGTATGAGATGCTGGGGTTGTCTTCGTGGAGATGAAGACACGAGAGATGGTGGAAGGCTGGTAGGGGGAAGGATGCGCGGCAACCAAGAAGCGAAATGGAGAGATGAAGATGCGTGGAGACGGTTAACAAGAGGGCTTCGCTGGCAGGGAAGCTGGGGTCAACAAGGTGGGCTTCATCGGTGGGTGAGGGACGAATGGGCAAGTGCCAAAAAGAGGGAAGTAGGGGAAATGGATTTGATGGGTACTGCAGGCCATGAGAAACAAATGAAAGCGAAGCAGCAACCGGAAAAGGAAATGAAAAACAAAACAGAGACTGATGAAGATGAAGTTGGCAAAGGTGTGCACAGCAAGTTGGAGGGCTTAAAGTCAAGAATAGTTATCCATTCAATTAACTACTGTTCCCCCATACTTTCCAGCTTTATAATCCACAAAATAAACCACCAATTATCCAATTTTTGAAGCCAAAGAATCTGCCCCATGCCTTATTCCGAATTTCACCCAATTAACTTCAATTTCTCACTCAAATCTCCAAATCGAGGTTCAATTTTGCCGAAGAAAAGTTCGTACATTTCTACAAGTTCCAGTCAGCACATACCCCAGCTTAGAAGTCCAAATTTCCTTCAAATAAGTCCATCTGAATTTTCGTTATTTTTCCGCAATGTCCGAATCGATTTTCCGTAAAAACCTTGGAATCTCCGAAAATCTTTCGGAGGATGAGTCGACGTCTCTAAAATAGATCGTGACACAACAGAACTTTCAATTTATGAAATCGGGTTCAAATTTACGGTTAATTTCACTCCGGCGCGCTTTTAGCGTGACATAGTCTACTGGGTAGTTTTCAGAAACTTTTAATGCAAATGATCTATGGTCGATTTTCTTCGAGCCACAATGAACCCACTTGACACATTGGCAACTCTCAATTGTCGTGAAAATCTCGAGGAATCAAATACGGCATAGGGTACCAAAACGATAGAAGAATCAGTCTATTGCCAGTCGACAAGGATTTTCCAATTTAATGGTGTCACCCACGATTAACCACACATCTCAGTCGAATAGACCTATCTCTGATCTCAAATCGATTTTTAACTGTGCCGTAATGGCCTCTAAAGATGAACACGGTCGAGAAGTCGATTTCTGGTCGAATTCTCAAGTCTACTGCATTAAAATTCCTTAATGGCTTCCCTAAATAGTCTAGTTATCTCAAGAGTGATCTACTTTGAGAATAGCCCTATGGACGCGTCAATGAAATGCCCGATTTATTCAGTAGAAAACATGATTGAAAATCTGGGATGTCACAGGACACATATCCTTGAAAAGATAGATTCCATACCTAGTAGGCAATACTCTTTTTTTAGAATCCTACATGTTGAAACATGTCAGCACTTTATCTTAAAGGCCAATCATTCATCTTAATCTATCTATATAGATCTTGATACTTAGTATATAAGTTGTCTCTTCTAAATCTTTCATGGAGAACTTTTGTAACAAGAATAACATGATTGATGATATCATAGATATATCATTTTCGATCAATAGTATGTTATCCATATACAACATAAGAAACATAATTGCGCTCTCACTAACCTTTTTGTATACACAAAGTTCATCCGGGTTTTTGGTGAAGCCAAACGATTTGATCACCTTATTAAAATGGATGTTCCAACTTTTGGAGACTTGTTTGATTCTATATATGGCTCTCATAAGTATCACGATCTCCTTTTATGCTCCTCTATTTCCAAGCTAACCATTGAACAACATTCAAAAGAACATTCTTCCAATCAACCCATTGGACATGAATGATATAAGAAGATTTGGTCGTTGTTTGAATTATCATATTAAAATCTCCCTTTGATTCAGTTACCCATACAACTAAAGTTGGGTTTCCATAAGTAGAGTTTTTTGTTCGGAAATAGCATGTCGTCTTTGAATGATTGTCAATCGAATCAAAAACCCTTGCATAAAGAGGGTTACATTGATATTCATCCTTCCTAGATAGATAGACAATCAATATCTTCAAAGATAGAAAATTGAGCCAAATTACTAACTATTGTGCAAAAATATAAACCAAACCAATTCTAAATATACTCCAATGTCTAAATATACTTTACGTAAAGTCTGAAGATATAAATCATCTTGACAATACATGTACAAGCTTTATTGTGATCTTCTTACTACTCAAAGGACATAATTCAACAATGTCTTTAACGTAGATATTTAGAACTTTGGCCATATAGATTAGACGAACAAGTCTCTAAGTCTAATGATATTTGGAATGGAGTCTGAACTAAGTTACTTCAAGAATGTCACTTGGAACTTATTTCGTCAAAATCATTAAACATCTATGGAAGGTTTTGTCAATTTCCAAAACTTTTTGGAAGTTTTTTCAACAATCTCCCTATTTTTTAAGATGACAAAACTTCCTAAATAATAACTGTTTTGAAATGATTTTGTGATGGTACTTCTCTATAGAAAGCACATATTTGAGCAAATTCAGCATATGATCATATATATAAGAATCTTTTAGAAAATAATATGCAAATGAACAATAGAGATATCTTATAGAAGACTGATTAGAGGAAATAGACGTTACGTAAATTTACGCTCTGATTGTCAAAAGCATGATATAAGAAATTATAAAATTTTAACCAATCTTGTGTAAGGTCCATAAGGCTTTCTGCATGACTCCCTCTGCATATAAGAAGCATATTTGTATATCTCTATGTATTTGCAAAAAGTAAACATAAAATCTACTCCTGCAACTTCTCTCCATTTTTGTCAACATCATAATGGACAAAGGTAATAGCAAGCCATAACTATTTAATAGTTCAAACCATAATCCAAAGTAATAATGCAAAGCATAATCCAAACCATAATAAAAAAAGCCAAAAAGAAATAGTTGCTTCAACCCAAACTCAAAAAGAAATTCCAATTAAAAAACATTTGAAACGTTCAATTTGATTAGGAGAGTTGGTTGGGAACTGGAACTGGAACTCGGGGGCTTGTTTCTATAGGGTCAACCACCTGAATGAAATTAAAGAGTGCACGAATAATATGATAGCAATTCAGTTTGACCAGCGTGTCTTCAACCTTTTGCATTTTCTATTGCACTTCTTTGGAGACTTGCTGCATCTTACATTCTAATAAAATCTTCATCTTTTGTAAACCCTCTTCCATTGCATTCTGTTTATCCTTTATTTCCATCAAAAGTTCCAGAATAATGAAACTAGTGTGATCAAATAATGTTATTGCTTTAGAAACAAATACTATACATTAATAACCCCAATGCCAACGGCACATTCAGTGTTTTCAACCATAGTTTGATTATCCACAACAAATGTCTTCTCCTTTTGATTCTCCCATCAATTTATGCATCATCTGTAATACCCACAACTTGCTCTACAACAGTATTATCTTCATTTCTAAATTCTGCAAATTTAGTATTTGATTTTTTCTCAGTGGAAGTCTCAAGGACTTTAGGAATGTCTATATTTTGGATAGAAACCATGTCAAAATGTTCACAAGCTCAATAGCCATCTTTTAGTCACATTTTCCATTACTCATTCATTCTAAGTAATTCTTTCAAATTCTTCCTCAAGTTTTCTGTTCAGTTTAGTTTGTGCCAATTTTGAAGCTTCTTGTTCTTCATTATTGTCTCCTTCAACCCTCATGTGTCGTTAGCTAAAGAAAGGTTTTAATACATTGAGGTCTCCTCCACTTCTATATAAGAGGCCACATCTTGTTGGTTTCTTGATTGTCAATCCCTTTGATAATTTCAAATGCTAAATTAACAGATCCGACTAAGACTTTACATTAGAATTTAATATGGTTAAGTGGATTCTGTGCTCATATATAAATGCATACATAAATGATTTTTTAAAGGGGTTTGTTTGATGTGCCTATATTGCATGTGTGCCACAAATGACATGGTCACTGTTCAGATTTCATTACAGTCCAATTGATGGAGTCCTCATGCTAATTATTAGAGAGCCTTCTTAAGAATTCGCATCCTAATTAATTGATTTTTTTAGCCAAAATCTTGTAGTAGATTTGTATAATTCCCTTATGAGATTGAGTGATTATTTATTTGATTTGGGAGTTGACTTCTCGAGGATTCCGACTCAAAGGCATGCAAGGCAACCGGACGTAATTCAATCTATTGTGTTTGCTATCGTTCTCCATCCATTATGGGTGTTCATTATTTGCTAAGACACGTTTTGTAGCTGTTATTTATGCCTTTGCTCCGTCGTCTTCGGCGTGTGTCGTTGTTCCATTGGCAACCGGTTCTTGGCCGCGGAGGAGGAGAGGGAGCTTTCCTCCCCAGCCATTCATTGGCCTTGCTCGGAGGTGAGAGTTGAGAGGGTGGCCGATGACTTGTCAGCCCGTGGCTGCCCGCCATCGCTTGTTCACGGAGATGCCTGAGGCGAAGCGTGTAATTTTCTAGGATGGTCCTCGGCGAGACCACGACAATGAAGAAAGTGCGGGGAGAAAAGAAAAAGGGGAGCATGGGCTAAATTGGTTTAATAAGATTGGGCTTAATTTATTTTGTCTTAAGCTTAAAATATGGGTGTGATCCGCGCGGTTTAACGCTTGCTACGTTTAGAAACATTTGAGTTGGTAGATTCTCTTCTTATTAAGGTGGGGCTTGACTTGTTTGTTTCTATTTTTTCTCGAGATAAATACATTGGAAGTCTTAAAACTTATCAAGAAAGTACAATTGAGTCATAAAACTTATCATGAAAGTGCAATTAAGTCCTAAGATTTTGAAAATGTGTAATCAAATCCTAAAACTTTCAAATTTTCATGATAACTTTAAGGAATTTCAATGCACTTTTTTCTTTATTTTCTTTGGGTTTTGACTTGGATGGACTTGGATTGAGTTGTTGTGGGTTATTCTAATATCTGGGTTTGATAGTCCTTACTAAAATGGGGGTTCACTTGGTCCTAGTGTGGCCGAATTGGGCTTGATTCCAATTAGCCCATTACATTCTTTAAGCCTTTTGTGTTCATGACACAACTAGTGATACTAGCGTGTGGCCCACCATCGGGTTGGGCTCAAGGGGGGCCTAAATCCCTATTTTCGGATTAAAAAATAAATTTTCTAAAAAACAATAATAATTTCAAAAAATATTCTGAAAATTAGAAAAAAGCTTAAAAATCAATTCTTGAATTCTCTTAAAATTGGTGGAAATCCCTAATAAAAAATTGTGCTCAAAATTGAACAAGCTCTTCGAGTTTTATGATAAGATTTGAATGTTCCTACAGACAAATGCTGAGTTGTTATTGGTGCATTCATATTTCAATTGTCACTTGATTGCACACATTTGATATTTTGATTGTTGTTTCCCTTTAGTTTAGTTAGGAATGGCATTTTTCTTATTTCTTAGCGTCATATTCTTGTTTTTCCTTGTAATTTATTTAATGTTTCTATTGTTATTTTGATGATTATACACCAGATAATCACCTCACATGATAGTTGATAGGTTTAAAATCAATCCAGAGTGTGTGATAAACATCTTTTTGAAATGAATAAGTTTAGATAACGCAATGGCACTAGGTGATTAATTAGAATAATAAACTCTTTAGTTCTATATTCTTTGGTTACTGGGAAGTGAGTTATTTCTCACTTAGTTTCTTGCAGACCTCAATAGACTAGTGACAACTCCTCATTAGAAAATCATTATAGCACCAATTTGACTTAACATCAAATATCTCAACGTTGCGCAAGTTATGGGCTTAAGAGAGCCCATACCTAATTGATAGTCATAAATCCACATTTTAGACAATATTCTTAAAGCTATTGTCTTTTTCCCTCCGAACAAGAAAAGGTATGTTGCGACGCCTGTTAGAGTCACCACGGAGCCCATCTTCTCTAATAAAACCAACGAATGACTTTCGGTAGAAAATATTTAATTGTCAAATACAATTCTTGCGAGACATTTTCAAAAGAGGAGGAGTTGATGCTTGAATTTATGGGAATGGAACTCTTTTATTGACGCATTAACTCATTCTTACTATGCATGGTTACAAGTTTCAATGCGGAATATAAGTTGCTTTGCAATCTTTCGAGCATGCATTTGCACAAACTCCAAGCGCATTGGCATCTGCAAGTATTGTTGAACTTTGATTAGAAAACAATATGTTTGCCAAAATTAAGAAAAGGACAAAGCAAATAACAAAAGATATCATTAGACGTTCGGAGGAAGCAAAATTGACTTTTGGTTGTAATATTTAGTTTCTCTCACTTCCATCAAAGTATTTGGATTAAAACCTCGTCCTTATTGAGGCACGACTATCTACAATTATCTTTTTTTAACTAGGGTAATCCACAACGTTAGATTGGACATGGCAATGTTGTGCTCTTCAATCAGGCTTTTTGATAGGTCGGTTGCAGAGAATTGTCATTCACATGGCAACTGAACAAGGTACAAAAAAACAAAATAAAAAACCCATTAATCTAAAATCTGATTAGATGAAATTTTTTCTTATAAGAAAAACATGATCAAATTGAAAAAAAAAAAGAAGTAAATTCTTTGTTTGACTGTCCTATCTGAAGGATTTCTTCAAATTTGATGAAAAGTAACTATAAAGATGTCACGTAAAAAAAGAAAAAGATAAACACTCAAAGGGGGAAAAATGAGATTTCTACATAACCAATATAAAGAATCATATATTTTTCTTGAGGTATATACAAGAGTGCAAAATCAATATAGTCAATTTAGATGGCACCAAATAACGTGTCACCAAAAGAAGTTTTCATCATACGAACACAAAAATCCTAATAGATAACACCGGGGATTGAGGGATAAGATCAATACCCGATTGCAAGCCGATACACTTGGTGACTTTGCATGCAAGCTCACAGTGACCCAAAGAAGTACTCAAAGGGGGCTTACAATGAGCATCTATGCATTCGGTGTAACAATTGAAATTACGGCTATATTCGCACTTGTAGAGGCAATTCTCGGAACATTTATTATAGTCATCATCGCCCCGCACTTACACCATGGATACACTAAGAACTAACACCAACATCACCACCATCGCCACTAGCCTCTTGAAGCCGAGATCCTCCATCGATCTTGCACTCAACCATCGATTTAACTAATGGCTAAAGATAAACTTGTGTGGAATTGAACATATGACCATACGGATGAGCAAAGCATGAGAATTGAAGAATGTTTTATAGAATGTAAGAAATGGGGGTTCATGTAAGTTAAGGAAAGGAGTAAGTATGTGCAGGTAAGGCAATATCAATTTTCAAAAGAATATCACATAAATACTTTTTTTCATGTTTTGGCAATCTATTCTTATCGACCATAATGAAGAAACCTGGAGTTGAGCATTGGATGACTATAACTATTAAAGAAATATGATTTCTTACTATACAAGGCAAAGATGTTGTGTGATGAAATTGGGCTGATTCCATTCAGTCGGATAGAATTTTAATGATTCAGAAAAGGAAGTAACAATAATACTTAGAAAAGACTACGAGGAAAATAATTCCACTGATTAATTCAGATAAGATTTACAGCATCAGTGTGTGTTGAGTTTTCTGCTGAATATGCACTGGCCAGCAGCTGTATTTCCATATGAGTTTTGATAAGCTGGTGGCCACCTGTATCGAATTGGACTTTCATCTTTGGCTTAGGTTAATTGCCGAATCTCAGTGAATATTTATCGTCTGTACGTACAAATATTTATATGTCTATGTATATCATCTTGATTAAAACTTAAGCAATATTGTCAACTTAAATAACCACAACCTTTCTCCTGTTGAGAGATTTATGGGTAAAATTGTCCAAAAACTCTTAAACCTACTATGCTTTTGTCAATTAGTCCTAAACATTTTTAATCATGTCAATTGAGTTCTAAATATTTTCATGTTTTAGCAATTAAGTCCATCCGGGTAATTCGGCATCTTGCATGATATAACCAACGCTAATGTAGACAATTTTTAGTAGTATTTTTTCAAACTTTTTATTATTTTTCTTTTCATTTCTTTCTATTTTTTGCTTCTTCCTCCACTGGTCGCCGAGGTCGCCCCACTCCATTCTTCACCTGTGATCAATCGCCAGCCATTGTCGAAGCCCAATAGTCAATGGATTAAGAAGAGGAAAAAGGGAACGAAAAGAAAATATAGTAATAATAATAAAATTTGTTCACGCCAGCATCGATTGTTCTACGTAAGACAACCGACACCTACCATAATAATTGCAGCCAAAATTTTGTGAAAAATGTTTGGGACTAATTTGCACAGTTAAAAGGATAAGGGAAATAGATTTAAGACTTTTCACATAATTTTCCCAAGATTTATGTGATCACCGTTTTGTCCATTAATTAATAATTATATGGTCATGATTCATTCCCATCTTTTTAAAGCTTTTTTCACCTCTAGCGAACCCTGCCAAAAATTCTACGTGACAATTAAATATTAATATTGCTCGTCTAAGTGGCTTGCCAAAAAGCTTACTCAACTCTGATTCTCCCAAAACAATGCTATTTCCATAGTTGGCCAAAATAAAAGCCTTAAATCGGCCAAAACAACGTTGTCTCCCCAATTGCCCCAAATATAAAACCTTAAATCGGCCAAAATTCCCATTGAAGCACTCAAACCCTAATTTCGATTTACCCCAAATTTCATAGCCAAATATTGGAAATGGAGAGCGGGACTTTTAGCAGTGGCTTAAATTCCTATCACTGAAGCGAAGGAAAAGGCGAGCGTTTCTATTTTTGTGGGTACTAAGTCCAAGAAGAACATCGTGGATTTAAATGAATCCCAGTAGAAGATTCTATGGATACGTCCGATATAAAGAATGGTCGAAGTGCAAATACTTCAAATGAGTCGATGCGAAATTCTCTCACCAAAACATAGAGGTGATATTTGACTTACTTGATAGATGACATCAACCTTCATCTATACTTGTAGACGACTTAGACGATATTAACTCAATGCAAGCTCAAGCATTTTCGGCTAACCATTTGAAGAATAAAATTTCAAGGATGAAAATCAAACGAAAGTGTTACCAAGCGTTTATTGTAATGTTGTTTTTTTATCTTTCCTACTTTATGATAAAATGTAAAACACTTGAAGATGAGAAGAAGTTTCTCCGATTGTTATAGTTGTAAGTGAGTGGACAAATGTAATTATTTGAGATCAAATGTAGGTTTTTTTTTTTGGAAGATGAGAAGAAATTAATGTCGTCCACAAGATTGTTGTGGTTTTGTTTTTGTTTATGCTGTCACATGTATTGTGGGTTACTTTTTGTGCTTATAGGGAGGTCAATGAAAGGGAATGAGTGAATGAGATACAGCTCATACTATGTTTTTGCTTATTTTTAAATATAAACTGGCAATGATTGATGTGTATTGAGTTAATGTGTTGTGATGGCTTCTTTAGTTAAACTGAATATAAACCAGCAGCAAACATTATGTTGGTGGTGTGTTGCTGTAGAAGGTGTAGGTGCAAGCTAAGCCTTGCATTAGCTTGCATCGGCACCACCTGGTGCAAAATGTGCACACTACACATTGCACACTTAGATCTTGCATTAGGTGCAACACGATCCCCCAACCCAACCCCACAACAGACTCACCACCATTAGGTATCATCAGCCACCACAGCTACCACCACCAGCCACACCAGCACTCTCACCACCACACTAGCACACAGCCACCACCACAAACTCATCACGAGCAGCCATTATGTTGGTGGTGGGTCTGTTGCAAAAGGTACTGGTGTAAGTTGAACCTTGAGCATTACCTAGTGCAAGATGTGCACACTGCACACTTGCACCAGTATTAGGTGCAACATAAGCCCCCAACCTAACTCCCACAACAGACCCACCACCACCAAGCTTCACTAGTCGCCACTACCAGCCACCCAGCACCCCAACCACTACTACAGACACACCACCATAAGCAGCAAGTAAAAGCAAAATCCAAAAAATGAAAAAGGCAAAAAAAAAAAATGACAAGCAACAAGATCATTCTATTAATATTGAAATTAAGTCTCACAAACTCAATGACAAACTTAAAAAAAAAAAAAAAAAAAAAAAACCAACAACAACAACAACAACAACATTTATAACAAGTTATAAACAAAACTGACTCTTCAACCCCACAAACCATATCCCGTCCCATCTCATCAATCAATATGCACAACGCCTCCTATTTATGCTCCTTTTGATGGACCTTTTATTTGATTCATAATCTTTACATTTTTTCTAACTAGATGTTCAACTTCTTCTTTAATTATCTCAGGATGTATTGATTCTAATGGAGTTGCAACTATCCAAGACTGAATTGATTCAGAAAGAGCTGCAACTGTCCTAGGCTAAATTGATTCAGATGACCTGCAACTGGGTTCTTACTCTTCTTTCTTGTTGGCGTAGCCAATGTCTCCTTCTTTGTTGGAGCAATCGTTGATTCTTGAGTTGGGCCTTGAAAGATAAAAACTTCCAAACTTCTCCTAGGCTACAAAAAGATAACTAAATTATCAACAAAAGTTTGCATCATAAATTAAATTAAATGTAGCCAATAAAATGTACATTAAGAATTACTGTTCTAGTATGCTCATTTATATAAAAACCATAACCATATTATCTTAGCCTTTTCTCAAAAGCCCATCTTGTTTGAATGAAAGCGTTACTTTTGGATACTTGTGATTTATTAACCATTCTTCTGGCCTGTGATTTCTTAGGCCCTTGTTTTGGCCCTTCAACTACAGCAGGGGCTTCTTCGGCCAATTCTTCAGGTAGACATCTTCTAAATGGCTTTATTGTAACTAGCCATTGACTTGGCCTTTTTCTAGTTGTGCTTCTATCTAGCCCTTCAGCTTTAGTGACACCTTTTATTGGCCCTTGTGATGACATTTCTTGTAGCTTTTATGGTGACCCTTGTAATGGATCTTGTGGTGGCCCTTCAGTTGGCCTCTCTGTTGGCAGTTAAGCTCCAACTTGCCTTCTTCGAACCTAAGAAAGAGGCAAATAACATCATAAAAATAACATCGGGTTATATAATAATGTAAATGAAAACTAAACATAAATTGTTGAACTTATTAGGTATTTTTTTTCTCTACTACTAGAGAACAATCAATTTAACTGGCCATTCAGCTGCCTCAACCAATTCTTTAGCTGGCCGTCTTCTACCTTGCCTTCTTCGAACAAACCCTTTAATTTCAAGTACAGCAGGGGCTTCGGTCAATCTTTCACGTGTCATTCCCGTAACCTGACAAAGACAAAAACATTACATACAATGACAATTGTATATATGTACATATTTGTAATAAACCATAAAGTAAAATAAACACAAATGACATGACTTACTAATTTTCTTGTCGTCAATTGAAGAACATTCAACTCACTTTGCCCTTCTGTTTGCCCTTCTCCAACTGTCCATTCACTAGACCCTTCAACTAGCCTCAATTGTTCTTGCTGCTTCCTTAATTAACAACCTTTAGTATTGTGCCATGCTAAGTGGCAATAAGAGCACATCATCTTTGCACATGTCCTACTTATCATAAACTGACTCGAGACCTCCCTTTCTATCATTATTTGTTTTCGTTTTGACATTCCTATTTTTTTTTCAGTGGCAAAGGTTGAGGTGCCTCATGATCTGTTGGCTCTCAGAACTTGCTACTTCTAATTGGCTGCATCATAAATTGGTATGAAGCAAGGTATTTCGGTTTCTTATACCAATCATCAATGTAATCCTCTACATTGTGGCCCTTCAACTGGATGGCACATATGGCATGTGCACAGGGAATTTCACTCAGTTGTCGTGCTCTACATGAACACTTCATTGAACCTAAATGGACAACATACTTATCAGAATCCTTCATTATCTTATATCCTTCATCCCTATTCCAAATGGGATGACAATACCTACTTGCAGCCAAGTTTTCATTCAATTTCTCGGCAATCCTAGGACCACGTTGCCTAATCCACTTTTTAGTCCTATCTCTTTGTTTGTGTAGCTGAGTCATGACCATAACACGTATATCTTCAAGCATCGAGATGATTGATTTGTATTTGGCATCTATTATCCTCCCATTGCATGTTCACATATATTGTTGTTGATGTTATCGTACTTGAATTCTTCGTTAAAGAACACCCTACACCAATGCTTCGGTTCTGTTTGGAACAGTGTATCAGAATATTCATTTGTCAACGAAAGCAGTTCTTCTTTAGCAATCCTAAATTAAGCCATATTAGTGCTCTTTACTAGTTGCCAAAATTGCGACTGCAGCTTATCCCTTTATAGATCTTTGCTCAATTTGCGTATATGTGTCGTGCACACATTCGATGTTTGGCATAGGGCAACAACTCAGCTACTGCCAAAACTAGTCCCTGCAATTATTCAAAACAAGAAATGTAAGCAAATAACATGTTGATATCAAAAAGCAAACAATTGACTAGATTTTTCAAAAAGCAAATTATACCTTTTGTTGGTCGCTCATGAACGCGCACCCTTCCTCATTTGTTATCTCTAGGTCAGTCATCATTACCAGGATCAATTGTTCTTATTCTCTATCTTCACAACAGCCCAAGCTAGTAGAAACATTTGGTTATTCGCATTTTTCCAATCGCGGCCAGTAATTCTCCTTTGCACAAGCCTTTTAAAAAACAGTCGTCCAATCTTATAATCCGTCTACAACCAAATGAAAATCATTGTCTGCATGCATCGAAGCATATATAGAAGTTATCAAACTTAGTCCCACTATCAGGAATTGGCCTCTCTGCGACCTCTATATACACTCTATTTGACAGGTTTTACAACCTATAATCCCAAGCATAATCCCACACATATCCATATTCGTTGTCGTACTAATCAATGAGTATCATCATCACTTTTTGCTTCGAACTTGCATTGATTCCTAAATACATTAATGCCTACACGCTCCTTCACCAGCATCTTGGACTCAGTACTCTTCATCTCAAGCATCAGGTTAATCAAATCGAAGAAGTGCTTGGACAACCATGCACTTGTTACATTTTTGTTTTCAAAATTAATAGAACAAATATGTTCATCTTGGTAGACTCTAATCTAGAAGGATCCACTTCTCCTAATAAACACGTCGTATATCTTCCTAGGACAATTTTGCTGTGAACACCTAGTCTCTTACAAAGGTCTTAGTGTTTTTAATGAAGTCAATATTGTTTTGTACATCAATGGAGTTCTTCAGTATAGATTCCTTAAATTGTTTCACATTTTGAAAAATTTCATACCTACGGACAAAGTAAGAGGGGCAATGGATGGATCATAGAAATGAAACTTACATTTCCTTTTACACATAGCTCCTTGATCTTCTTCAAGCTCATTTTCAAAAGTAGCATTCTCGATACTTTCTTCAGAATCAGTCTTATTGTCAGCAACACTGCAGGGCCTTTGGCCTTATTTGGAACTTCCTCAGTTACCTGCAAAGCTGCAAACCTATCTAACAAAAACTCCATTTGTTTTTTCCTTGACTATGCAAACTCCTCGTCGTAGTCATCCCTTAACAAATTTTGAGCAAGCGACCCTTCATCGTCATCATCATTAGATTAAGCTAATTCCTTATCTAATCCAGTAATTGTTATATCACATATGTCATTATCACTTTGGTTAACTATATCTACGCAACTCTCATCCCCATCTTGTTTGTCATATCCTCCTTCATCATTTACCTCAGTACTAGCTTGAATACCATTTCCCCCTTCTCCTACTTGGGCGCTATCTCCGTCATCACATTTGTCTTCACTATCACTATGGTACTTAATGTATACTTTCGCCTCTTTATCATGAAGATAATGATACAAAACATCCCTAAAACCATTATCATCTTCTAAACTTTTCAAACCATCTCTCAAGCCTTTCTCAAGAACACAATACAACAACTTTTGTATTTTACAAGACAAATAGGTCACCTTATCCTTAATAAATCCGATATAATATGCATTTTTTATATCGACAAAGATGGTATCCTCATTTCCACCTTCATACTCCCACTCATCGTCCCCAATCACATAATCCCCATTGTAACAAACTATGACAGCAATATAATCCTTATCATAAGCAATTTCACACTAAGAAAAAAAAATTAACTTTAGAGAGCACATCCACAAAGGACAACAAACAATTGCGCATGGAGATCCCCACACTCTCATAGACTTTATTAAAGAAAAGGGAAGAGGGAAAAGATGCATATGTCAAACTATTTACTAGAAAGATACCCCATGACAAACAGAGATCCCCACACTGATAATATACCCATACACGACAGTCACTTTCATTATTTGCTTTCCCTTAAAATATTAATTAAAAAACAGAGATCCCCACGACAAGCATAGGTCCTCACAACACCCATTTCAATGCTTCAATTTTTAAAAAAAATGACTAGACGTCCCCCACGACAACCACTTCGAGTTGTCAAAATCGCCGTCGTACATCCATTTCACATCCGACCCCTAAAAATTGTCATTACACATCACAATATCACATCCAAGCTCTAAATCACACATCACAGTAGCACCACTCTAAGTTACACATCACAATAGCACCACATTTTCGAGGTGGAGCTCTAATTTTCCCCTTGTTGAGCCCTACATTTCAAGGTTGAACCCTAAATTGCCAATCCGAACCCCCATTAGGGTTTTAGCATCACTTCTGAGCCCTAAATCGCACATCAATATACCGTCCAACCCCCACATTTCCCAACCAAGCCCTAAATTTTCCATCGAAGCCCTAATAAATGAGTTCAAGCCCTAATTTCATCATTGGAGAGGGGAAGAAGAGGACAAACCTAGGCAAGTGGCGATGGCGAGCGATGATGGCAACCGACGACAGCAACCGACGACGATGAACGATGACCACCTCTGAGTGTGAATGGTGATCGAGAGAAGGGCATCAGATCTGGTGTGAGCGCAAGTGTGAACGAAGAGGAACGACAATGACCAAGTTTGGTTAAGCCAAAAAAAAAACATAAATAACATCATTTAGCACCAAGGAAAAACGATGTCATTTAGGTTTGCCAAGCCAACATAGATGGGCGACATCATTTTTGTCGTCCACGTGAGCTTTTTCTTTTTTTAATATTTGTCACTTTAGTAAAGCATGTCACTGTAAAATAACACATGTGCAATTTGGCCTGACTCTCTTGTCATTGGCACTTAATTGATCCATTTTACTCCAATTTGGCACTTAAGTATCACTTTCTTAACTTTTGACATTTAAGTATACTCATGTGCCAAGTTTTGACACTCTAGGTGTCCCGGACTTCAAAGAATATATATAGAGATATGAATGGTAATTTATGCTTATATTTGCTAATGATCATTGTTGACACATGAATTTTTCTAACAGTTGAAGTTACAAGATTCAAGATTTAAGATTTCTAATCATGGCAAATCTCTTTTTTGACCAAAAAAAAAATATAAGTTAAGTGTCCTTAGTATCTCAATTGCTGTTAGAAATTAGAGGCATTGCATTTTATCATAATTACGCATCATTTCATTTCTAATCTTCATTTTAGACATTTGATTTATAGATAATGAAATTTAAAGACCTCTGCTCCGATTAAAGAAATTTCAACCTTAAAGAACCAATTGAACATTTAGAGCACCATACTTGGCATCGTAGGATTTGAGCTACTTGAGCACACACATCGCATCACTTGGTGCGACCATACAAAACCTTAGATATAACTAGGGTTATTCCATCCTTGGAGGGGAAGTGGCGGCTAGGTAAAATAAGAAAAAAAAAGGCTCTTTTTGAAAAGGAGAGTTTTGGACATTCAAGAGGGGTAGCTCTTTCATTCCATAGGAGAAAAAGAAATAAGTTTAGGTCATTCGGGGAGGTTCGCGGAGAGAGAGCACGAAGAGAAAGGGACGCCACTAAGAAGAAAAAGAGAGGAGAGAGGAGAAATTTGAGAGGATTAACTCTTGGTACCGGTTCCTCTTACTAAGCATTGTTGTTATACCTTCACCATCGTCTGTCGGATTGCATCTCCACCATTGCAAGTTATATGACCATTCTTGGAGGAGCAGGAGTAATAGTCTTCGTTCTCTTTTCCAAGATTGATACCCACACCATCCCTTGAAAGAACTTCTCTAGGGCTTCCCTCTAACGCCATAAGCCTTCGTCTCCGCTTGTCTTTGACATTCCAAAGTCATGCATTCCTGGTCCTGTTCTCTCCCGTTTTGCGGCTAAAGAATTCGAAGAGTGGTGATCTCATTCGAAGCTCCTCCACAAATCCTAATTTCAATCAGAAAAGCATCCACAAGCTATTTCCTCTCTTCAAGTCGCTAAATCGTTGCTCTAGCTATTCGATCTCGAGATTTCTTGGTTAGATACCATTCATAAAATTCTACATCAAAAGAAGGAAATCCCGTAAGGCTGCGTTTGATAGTCAGAATAAAATTTTGAATAGGATAACATTTATTATATATTATGTTTGGTACATGCTCAAGATAATATAAAGTCGGATATATGCAAGATATAAGTCAGACAAAATTTTCTCATGGGAGAAGTGAGATAAAAGTAGATAGAATTTCTAATATCCATACTAGGAAAGTTATTTTTCTTAAATAACAAACTTATTAAATTCACAAATTAAAATTATATTTCAATATAAATAATATATGAATTATAATATAAGAAATTCAAAATAAAAAATAAAATGTAGTTTTTTTAAATTTTATTTTATTTTATTCATATATTCGACTTTAATTCTATCTTATAATATAAATTCAATATATAAATTTAAATATATTTATATTTATGTAATATTTTAGGTTTATTAGTACAATTTACTATTTAATAAAATTTTATTAGAGAATGATGGAAAGGGAAAAAGAAATAAAAATAAATAATTAAAAAAGAGAGGAAAAATAATATAAAAAATAAATTAGGTTATAGTGTCGTTAGAGATTTTTATCATATTTGTTTGTGAACTTTAAAATATATATGATGTGAATATATCCAACTTTATTATTACAATTCATCAAACAGTAGATAAAATATAGCAAAAATTATGAATTTCATATCATATCCTATCTAGTTCTAACCTAATTAGAAATTCAGACAACCAAACATAGACTAAATTTTTGGGAATTAACAGTTCGGACACATATGACAGAAGGTTTTTGGAAAGGAAGTTTCTCTTCACTAGGATGAGGAAAACAACACTTATCTGAAAATGTTGCTTGAAGCAAGGAGAAGGATACTCGAAATGTTAAAAATTGTGTACAACACTCAATTTAGTGCTAAAAGTTTCTTGGGATCACTTAAAAAAATGATCACTTAAGGCTTAACTTCGATTTGGGTCATTTGAAATCCGACATGGCTATATTTTATTAATTTCTTAATCCTACATGACTTGCTAGCGTGCCTAGTCAACATATAACTCATAACCGACACCGTCTAAAAGTTGTAAATAGTGATAATTTGGGTGCCAAATTTTATTTAAAGTAATCACTTCAACACCAATCATCATTAAAACGTGATTACTTCAGTGCCAAGCATGCCACATGGACTGGAGTTTTTAAAAAATCTGCCCAGTCATTATAATTTTAATTATAAATGTCACATAATTAATTTTTATCAGAATCTCTTACCGTTGGCACTTAAGTGGTCATTTTTCTCCGATTTGGCATTGAAGTGAGCCAGCAAAAACTTTTGGGATTAAAGTGAGTGTCGTACACAACTTTTAACACTTTTAGTATTCTATTATATACAACTTTTGGCACTTCTATTATTCTTCTGCCCTTGAAGTAGAGGGTAGGGATAGCATCGTAAGGATCTTCTCTAAAACAATTCTAGGGATCAAAACAACAATTGCAACAATAATCGTCCTCCTACAACTTGTCATACTTAGCAATATAGTCTGCAGAGGAACATCTAACAGCTTTAGGAGCAATGGAAGTAGCAAGATTGAGAAGTGCAGAAACTTGAAGGCCAAGGTTTAAGATCAAAAAAGGATTAGGGTTTAAGGCTAAAACAATGGAGTACATAAGATAAAAATCAAATCTTCGCCAAATATATACTTTCCAAAATAGCTGATGATTTAGAGGACAACGATCCATAAAAGTACAATTCACAATGACGACATTCACGAATCGTATTGATTGAGGTAACGTGTCAAGATGCTATAGAGTAGCCGACTACACACAAAGTATGAAGAGTCAACGGTATAACACGCACCTTAGTACTTCTCGCAAAACAGAGACCCATAACGTTCAAGTATTTTTAGAAAAGAAATTACAATTACTTTTAATTATTTTGGGGCATATGTTTGTACCAAAATATGGCTAGGTCATCAATATGAATAGATACGTGACCAGAGTACGTGTCATTGTTAAAGATATGACCCATTGTGGATGACCATAGGAATTTTTGTCAATATAAAAGTACATAAATGACCATTGATCAATTGTCGAAGATGCATGGTTGATAATAGACAAATGTATTGCTTTAAAAGGAGCAATGAATTATCAATTGAGGTACCAAGGATAGATCGAATACCTAGAGGGTGCTAGGATGCAATTACGAGTTTTCAAATTTGAAACCACTAGTGAATCAGAGTTCAAAAGTCATTGAGTAACCAAAACGCGATTTTAAGAAAGCAACTGTTTGAAGACAAGATTATGGCATTGTGAGAGCATGGGCACAAGATTTTCGAAGATAGGGGAACATAGCTACAACTGCAAGAGAATTGCTTAGAGATGGTTATGGCTTTATCATTATAAATACCAACATTCACCTACTGGAGAACCCCCACCGCGCAAACAAGCATGCAATCTTTCAATTATCTTTACTTTTCTCCACTATATCTTTAATTTCCACACTTGCATCAAATTTCGGCGTGTTTCTTTGCAATTTCTAGATCTACATAGTTGATTAAAATCTAGTGTGTATCTTTATTCTAAGTGTCTCCTTGTCTATTATATTCTAGCATTGTATCTTTGTGTTCCCAGGTTTTGTGTTCATTAAACTTTGTGTGCACGCTCGATTCCATTAAAGTGGCTATATTTCCAAACTTTTTCATTGATTAAATTCTTGCATATTTAGCATACACTCAATTTTATTGAAGTAGTTGTATTAATTTTGTCATCGGTTAAATTCCAGCACAGTTTTTATGTGTACAGTTTTGTTCGAATTAAAGTTATCCCTTTTTTTGTTCATCTATGATATTTCTTATCCGAAGTCACAATAGAGCCTATCTTCTCTAATAAAAATTGGAAAACAACAGTCGATGGAAGATATTTAGTTGTTGAATCCAATTCGCGCTGAACACTTTCAAAGGAGGAGGAGTCGATGCTTAAATTTATGGGAATAGTACTCTTTTGTTGACCCATTAATTTATTCATATCATCGAGTACGCAACATGGTTATGAGTTTTAATGCGGAATATAAGTTGCTTTGCAATCTTTCGAGCATGCATTTGCACAAACTTCAAGCTCCTTGGCATCTGCAAATATCGTTAAACTTTGATTAGAAAACATTCTGCTTGGGAAATTAAGAAGAGGACAGAGCATATAACATAAGATATCTTTAGACGTTTGGAAGAAGAAAATTGACTTTTGCTAGTAATATTTACTTTCTCTCGTTTCCATCAAAATATTTGGATTAAAACCTCGTCCTTGTTGAGGCCCAAATTCCCACCATTATCTTTTTTTAACTAGGGCAATCCAAAACGTTAGATTGGAAACGACTATGTTTTGCTTTCCAATCAGGCTTTTGATAGGTCCGTTGAGAATTGTCCTTCACATGGCAACCGAGCAAGGTAAAAAAACCAAATAAAAAACCCACAAATCCAAAATCTAATTGAATGATATTTTCTCTTATTAGGAAAACATGAACGAATTGAAAAAAAAAAAAATGTTCTTTATTTGACACCGTTTGAAAGATTTCTTCACATTCAATGAGAAAGTAGGTATAAAGATTACCATTAAAAAAAAAAAAGATAAACGCTCAATTTGTTAAGAAGAATAAATGAGATTTCAGCATAGCCAAAATAAAGAATCATAAATTTCTCTTGAGGTATGTACTAGAGGGGAAAATATCAATATAGTCAATTTAGATGACCCCAAATACCGTGTCGCCGAAAGGAGTTTTCATCATACAAACACAAAAACCATAATAAACTAAGCTTTTCAATAGTTAAACAGAAGAAATAGATGAATAATAGATAACATCAAGTATTGAGGGATAAGATCAGTACCCGATTTCAAGCCGTCGCACTTGGTGACTTTGCATCCAAGTTCACAGTGACCAAGAGAAGTAGTCGAAGGGGGGTTACAATGACGTTCGCGTACGCATTGGGCGTAACAACTTGGGACACGGCTATCCCTGCAATCCGAGATACAATCCTCAGAACAAGGATCCAAGCCCCGCACTCCCACTGCAGATACACCGAGAATTAACACCAACATCGCCACCATCGACATTAGCCTCTTGATGCCGAGATCCTCCATCGATCTTGCGCTCGTCGTCTGTCTACTCTAATGACTAAAGAGAAACTTGTGCGGGACTAAACGTACGAGCATATCATGAGTATTGAAGAGGGTTTTATTAAATATAAGAAATGAGGGTTCATGCAAGTTAAGGAAAATACCAGGGCAACGTCCGATTTCGGAAAGAATTTCACGTAATTTTTTTATACTGTTTTAGTAATCTATTCGGATTGACCATAATGACGAAGCCCAATTGGATGACTACAAAAACAATAGAAATCTGATTTCTTACCATACAAGGCAAAGATTTTTTTTTTTGGTCGGTATACAAGGCAAAGATACTGTGTGATGAAATTGGGCTATTTCCATTCGGTCGGATAGAATTTTCATGATTCAAAAAAGGTAGTAACAATAATACCCAAATAAAGATTATGAGGAAAGTAATTTCAATGATTAATTCAGATAAGTTACAGCATCAGTGTGTGTTGAGTTTGCTGTTGAATGTGCACTAACCAGCAGCTGTCTTTCCATATGAGCTTTGATCAGCTGTTGTCCACCAGTATCCGGTTGGACTTTCATATTTTGCTTAGGTTAATTGCCAAATCTCTATGAATATATATCGTCTGTACGTACAAGTCTTTACATGCCTATTTTTATCATCTTGATTAAAACTTTCTTAAGCAATATAATCAACTTAATAACCACAATCTTTCTCTGCGGGTTGAGAGATTTACGGGTAAAATTGCCCAGAAAATCCTAAACCTATTGCACTTTTGCTAATTCAATCCTAAACTTTTTTTCATGTTTTGCCAATTAAGTCCATCATGACAATTTTGTTCGGAAATCGTTGACTTGCACAATTTTTAATAATATTTTGAGAATTTTTTTATTATTTTCATTTATTTTTCCTTCTTTTTATTTTTCCTTTTTTTCTCTATTGGTCACTAGGCCTTGGCAATGGCTAGCGACAAGCCACAAGTGACGATCAGTAAGGGGCAACCTAGCTTGCCTCAAGTGAGGTCACCCTCGTTGAGACTCGGTAAGGGCGAGCCTCCCCTACTTTTAGTGAGGATCGCCCTCGCTGAAGGCCAGCAAGGGTCGGCCTCCCTAGCTTCAAGGGAGTCCAAACTTCGCTCGATGCTAGCTAGGGGCAACCTCACCGATGTCATGTGAGGTTTGTCCTCAAGCCTTGCTTGAAGTTGGGAAAGGTGAGGCAGACCCTCATTAACTTCTAGCAAGGTCGACCCTTGTTGGTATTGCCGAACATTGCCAAGACCCAGCAAAAGTAGAAAGGACAAAAAAGGAAAGGAAAAAAAACAAAAAAACTTAATAAAAAACCTAAAAAAATCTAAAAATTAATAAAATTTATTCACGTGACTAGCATCCACGTCAGTGATTTTCAGCCAAATATAGCCTGATAAACACAATTGAAAAACTTGAAATGATTTAAGACTTATTTGGCGGAAGTTTAGAACTAAATTGGCAAAAAGTAATAGTTTTAAGACTTTTTAGATAATTTTCCCAAAATTAATCTTATCACAATTTTGTCCATTGTTTAATAAATATGTCGTCACAATTGATTCCCATCTTTTCAGTTTTTTTTTTCCAGAATAATTGAGAATTAGAGCACTATTGTATTTGATTTATAACACAAAGAATAATATAAAAATATTCATGGTAATTTATGCTTATATTTGCTAATGATGATTGTTGACACGTGAGTTTTTCCGACAGTCAAAGTTAGAAGATTCAAGATACACAATCATGATGAGTCTCATTTCTTAACAAAAGAAAAAATTATATGCTAAGCGTCCTTAGTATCTCAATTGCATGTAGAATTAGTAGCATTGCATTTTATTAGTAATTTCGCATCATTTCATTTATAATCTTCATTTTAGAAATTCGATTTAGGGACAGAGAAATGTAAAGATCTGAGGTTCGATTAAAGAAATTTTAGCCTTAAAGAACCGATCAACCATTTAGAATACCATTCTTGGCATCGAAGAATTTGAGTTACTCAAACCTACGCCCGTCAAGATCGCGTCACTTGGCGTGACCACATAAAATCCTCGATAAAACTTAGGTTATTCCATCTTGGGTGGGAAGTGGTGGGCTGGGGGAGAAAAAGACGTCCATTGTCATCGGATTTTGTCTCCACCATCGCAAGTTATATCACCATTCTGGAATTTCATTCACGGAGGAGCTGGAGTAATAGTCTTTGTTGCCTCTTCCGGCGATTGGTACCCACGCTGTGGCTTCAAAGATCTTCTCCAGCGCCCCCCTCCGGCGCCGTGAGCCGTCGTCGCCGCATGTCTTTGCCATTCCAAAGTTGCACATTCCCGGTCCTGCTCCCCCCTATTTTGCAGCTAAAGAATTCAAAGAGCAGCGATCTCATTCGGAGCTCTTCTACAAATCCTGATTTGGATCAGTAAAGCATTTAGAGGCCATTTTCTCTCTTCGAGTCGCCAAACCGTTGCTCTAGCTGCCTTCATCAACAAGGTAATTCCCTTGAAAACGCCCTGTTTTGAGAATGAGGGAGGTAACCGAGAGTGTGCTTTTCCGTTGGAATGGAAATTTAATTCGTTCAAAGCTTGATTAGTTGACTATGGATGTCTGACTTGAGACTAGCTTGAGCTTGGGTGATGGATAGTCGGTAGTTGTCGAGACAAGCATCGGCGATGTGTGATTATCAGAGGGACATTGAAGCGCGGTTTTGAAGCTTGGAAACGACAAGACAGTTAGGGTCAAGGGTACGTATGCTCGGAAGGAACAGTTATTGCTTAAAAGCAAGATCGTGGGAAAATCGTCATTATAAGAAAGAAGATCATGGATCAGTTCAGAATTAGAAAACATGGGTGCAAAATTTGTGGAGATAGAGGAACATAGAGGTAATCGACAAGAGTTACTCGAAGAAACGCCACCGCTAAAAACCATCAGAAGGTGGTTACTTTAAAACCATTATATATATTGCTAGTTGTCAATAAGAGAAGCCGCTATACAAATCAAACCAAATATCACCTTTCAATTACTTTTAACTTTCCTACATTATACTTTTAATTTTCCTAGCTATAGTTCTCCAATTCTCGTCGTCAATTAAATTCCAATGTAATATCTTTGCTTTCATATTTTTAGATTGTGTCGTGAATTAAATTCCAGTAGAATTTGGTCACGTTTTGGTTATCCCATTGGGTTTGTATTTTCTAGACCTTGTTGTCGATTAAATTTCAGCACGGTTTGAATTTGTATTATTCAATTTCAAATCTGAAAGTGTTGACTCCTTTCGCCGGTGCTTGTGATAAATTCTCTCTGGAGTTAGCACAGGACCTTGATCTCCATAAAAGAAGCTGAAGAATTATTTTCGGTGCGAGATATTTTGTTGCGAGTACAATTCCGGCTAAACAAAATGGCTGAAACATTCTCCCTGTTCGATGAAAATCCCGAACTGATTTCGTATATATGCCTCTCCGATTTTCATTCGCTCTAGACGTATATGGACAGGGACAATTTGATAGAATGATTTCATTGAATCCAGAACCTGATTTCAGTCGAATTTCTTTGCCACCGAGATTGAATCTGACCGTATTCCTTTCGTTCTTTTTGTCCTTCGGGGAAATTGACGTTCGGGGCGTTTGATGGTTTTCGTCCGCGAGGGGGTGAGCATGAGCTTTTTGATGCGAACCTTAAACTCTTCTACTGCAATATTTGCTTGCTTAAGTCATTTTCTGGCTGTGCCCACAAATTTTGGAGGTTCGGCCTTCTACAGTGGTGGCCGTTAATGCAGTGGCAGCGTCGGCATCAGTCCGGTGACTGGAAGTGGCCGACGGCGGAGCGTACCATTATCGATTCGAGATGGAATTAGGTGTGGATTGTTAGTGAACTGCTGAGGAGAAGATAATAATCTGGGCTTAGACCCTTCTCTAGATGAATTCGGGCTTGAGTTTGGGCTATAAATTTGGCTATAACGAGAGTTGGGCTTCGAGATTCATGCGGTTCTAGGTTTAGATGGATCAATTTTCAAAGCTGGGCCTAGGGCTTGTTGTGGCTTTAGTTGAAATCCAGCGCAGCCCGAGTCCCAATTTTCGAAAATAGAAGTATTGTCTAAATAAATAATAAAAAATTCATTAAAAATTAGAAAATGTTGAGTAGTAGATCTTTATTAAAATTTAAGTTTTAGCGTTAAAGCCAGCTTAGTTCCAATTGGTGAATTTGACCTTTAGTTTAGAGGTTTTAGAAGGTTGATCCTTTTAGAAAGGAAATTCAATTCAATTTGAACGTAACTCATGGAGTTGCTATCTCAGGGCTTAGAACAAAGCCATGTAAATTCTTTCTAATGAGTATCAGATTTTATTTTCCGTATCTTAATTTAGGCATTTTTTATACTTGAGTATTTAGTTCATGTATTTTCAATACATTGACTGTTTTTTTTCTTCTTTTAGCATGTTTAGAGAAAGCTTTAGAATCATAATAAATTCTTAAAAATCACGGCATGAACTTTTAGTGACATTGAATGACCTTTAGGTTCATAATTGGTAACAAAGAATGTTTGATCATTTATATGAACATACCTACCAATTAAGTGATGCACTATTAACATAATCAAGTCCTCGATCCTAAATGGGTTGTAATTGCATAGATAGTGAGACAATTTCTCATGTTTTAATTAGTTTGTGGTGTTTCCCCTTTTACATAGAATGTTATAGGCTGAATCAAACTTAAAAATGAATTAAACATAGCATAAAGTATGGGGTTGAGTGAGCCCACACTCCCCCTTTGGGCAATATCCTTAACCCTATAATTTCCCTTGACTCACGTTGCAAAATTAGGGTTGCGACACTTATCCTCTTGAAAAGCTATAAAAATTGATTTCGCATTCTTTTTTTCTTGAAAAGTATCATTTTTCTCGGCTTAGTTTTGTGATGTAGCTCATAAATAATGTTCAAGATAATTGTTTCGATGTCGGATTCTAAAGACTCTCGATAATTTGTTTCTTGTATTCACCTTGTTAGATCGTATTATTTTGTGAAGTCCACTTTCAATTGATGACCACAAGAACAACACAAAACCTCAACAAAGATTTGATGGGCTTGATGGTCCAACAATAAAAACCATTGACGGTTTGTTTCTGACCGTGGCATGTAGCCAGACGGGGCGAGCGGAGAAGGGTTGGTTGGCAATATGACGTCATTCTTGAGTATATGCCTAAGACATTCCTTGATTTGTTTTTTTGTTCAATAAGCATATGACAAAGAGTATCAATAGTTTGACAAAATCAACATTTCCTGTTAGAGAATATGATGAGGATAGCTGCTTTGGGACAAAGTTTATACCCGGTTTAAATTAAATTTGCTTGTGGCGCCGGAACCCCTTTTTTATTTTTATTTTGTTCTTTTGTTTTTTTTTTCTTTTCGCTTCTTCGTAAATTTTTATCCTCTCTTCTTTTCCTCAACTGACATAAGATTTCCTACGACTTCCTTCTTAATTTTTCTAATTATGATATGGCTCGCATGTCACTTAGATTTTACGGTAATTCATCATTGCATGTTCGCCACCCACATAATCACACATAGCATATTAATGGCTTAAGGTTAAAATTGACAAAAACTGGTAAGAAAAATATTTTCGAAATAAAATATAATAATCGAAAAGAGCATTATGTTTATTTCATGTAATTAAGTTCCCGTATTCATGAAATCTCTAGTTTTTAGAAATAAAATGTCTTCCACATTTTATTTAAATTTCTAATCGCCCATGATAAATTAGTGATGTTTATAAAATTTATTGATTTGCATGGTTAGGTAATTAAATTAGAACCCCAAAGTTATGACTGGTATAGACTTGCGAGAGTTTGCGCTAAGTGCTTACTTAGTGAAAATACTAGTATGAACACCTAAAAGGGGTGAATAAGTGTTTAAAATAAATTTTGACAAATAAATGCGGAATAAAAAAAGTTGCGAGCAAAGTCTGAATAAGTATTAGAGTCTGACTAAACGAGCCACCAGACTTCTAGTAGATGTTCAAAATCTGTTATGCAATGAGACAGACTTCTGAAATAACTTGTAAGTATGTAACAGACTTAAATAATAAAAGTTAAGGAAAAGAAATGTTGCACACGAAATTTATAATGGTTTGGCTTAGATCAAGCCTACATCCACTCTCCCACGCTAACAACCTTCTAGCTAGATTCCACTATATGATTAACAAGAGATTACAACTTTGAATGTAAACACTTAGTGATAAATCACACTATCTCACTAAGTCACTCTTTTGGTATTCCTCTCATGATTATAAACGTTTAAGTTTACCAAAGACAAGTGTATGATCAAAGTTTGCCCACACTTTGGAATTATAGATTATACACTCTGTCTCTTACTTGCTCATCGGTTCTTAATCTCCTTAAATACTCCTCCACTTCCAAACTAGCCGTTGGACAGTATCTAGAGGATCGTCTTCCAATCTACCCATTGGACATGTCTGTATCTAGAAGATTTAGTAGCCGTTGAGTAACAGAAGTAGAATCCCAAATTGATTCTGATCGGTCATACAAACAGAATCTTGGTTTCCATAAATAAAGCTTCTTCATTTAGAAAGTTATTGTCTTCAAGATCCAATTGTCAATCAATTAGATTAAGTCAATCAAATCTATCTTGATGTAGAATCCAAATTAGATCACTAATCGTTATATGTTTGGGGCTTGTGTTAAGTTCTGTTAAATTGTCTCGTTATGAACATGTTTCGTTCTAAATTTGTTACGTTCTGAACTTGTGTCTCGTTCTGAACATTGTCATGTTCTGGACTTGTGTCTCATTATGTATGTAAAGTCTAAGTGTCTTCCGTCTGAAGTAGAATATGAGTGTCTTCCGTCTGAAGTAGACTTTACAATTTGGATGTAAGTCTGAACATATTTTGCTTCTGAACATATTTAACCTTCAGGTCTAGATATGATCTAAATAAGTTCAGTTTCAGCATAGAGTATGTCTTCTAGTTCTTTCAAGTATAAACCTTGATAATATCATTTACATATTTTATCATATGCATAGTCTGTTACTCAACCATTAAACACGTTAGTAGCCTTTGATTTATTTTGCCATCTCCAAAACATCATAAGGGATTTCCTAACAATCTCCCCCATTTTTTTATGATGACAAAACGATATTTGAATATGCATATGTGTAATCACACTTTCTAAAATATTAATAAATCGGGGCAATCTTAAAGAATGATGTAATTCAAATCAAAAGATAGCAGAAGATAGCAAATAGATTGAGCATAACAATATATAGAAAAATTATCGCAGCTCAATATTATGCAATAAATAATATCAACCAATCAACACATATGCATATTTATATCCTCTCCCCCTTTTTGTCATAATCAAAAAGTGATAACAATGGAAATAGTATCACGTAGAGAATATAAAGCGATAACAAATATATCTTGCATGAAACACAATTTCCAAAAAAAAAATAAAAAAAATCAACATTTACAAAGTAAGTCGAATATTAAAGATATGTAATATAGCTCACTTCGATCATATATATCAGCAAATATCCAATAAAAATCGCGGATGCATTATAAAATTCACTTACCCTTTTTGTCATAATAAAATGATAATATCAATAAGAGATTTGTTGATGACAAAAGGTAATAAAAGATGCACTAACCGGATTTTGTAGAACTTAACAAGTTTTATCACATTTACATTTTCCTTCCTTCCATAATAATCAAGATCATGATCAATTCAAAAAGATTTTTCATAATTGGTCAATGCTCCCCCTCAATTTGTTGCCTTTGTGAAGTGATCACAATTCTTTTCCTTTGCTTTTGAATTCACTTTCTCCCCCTGTCATCATGACAATATTTGCGAATAGCACTAATTGCAACTTGTGCACGTTGAACAGAATATTTTTCCATTATTTCCTTCGTAGCAACAATATCCGCAACGATCATTTGCTTTTTGAAATTCGAGGCAGAAATTTGTTTTCTTCAATCAAGCTTGTCTTGAATTTAATCTGCATAAACTCAACAAAATTTTTGCACAAATATGCTGTTATAATATTCACGTAATATATAATACACTTTCTTCAAATAAATAAATTGAATAGTATATATAAGATTATCAAATATTTAAATTCAAAACTACTCAACCTTTCATACAACACATTAGGGACTTGCTCTATAATTTGCAATAACTTTTCACAAGGAAGAGAATTTTTGAACCTCTAGAAAATAGTATAGAATCTCCATAATTTTCGAATCAAGCTTTCCAAAATCCATATGGAATTTTCTTTTGCTACCTACAAATTCTTGTATAACAAATAATAATCCTTGCAAAAATATCACGTAATACCTTCCTCCGATTTGCAGATCAAACTTGCTAGATATAAGATATCTTCTAAAAATATAGCAAGAGTATCCAAGAATATGCAATAATATCTTTCAAGATCAAAGGGATTTCCTTAAGCATAAATCTCAAAAATATATTATTGATGCATTTCACAAAAAGAAAGTAGATATTGCTATCATGCGCCAAATCAAGTAAAAACTTACAAGGCGGGAAAAAAAATTTATTCTCTTACCCAAGGTATATTTTTGAAATATACCATTGATAAAAAAAATGATCATTGCCAATCTTCGCATGAGATTCTTTTCTGATTGCACAAACATTTGCATAGATTTGCAATCATTCTTCCCTTATAGAATTTTATTGCAATGAACTCATTTCCTTTTTGGTATCCATAAATTTTGATCCTTCCATTTCGTTAGAGCAAAATATAAAATCTTCATAGATAATCAAATATTATTTCTTAACTCATCGTAACATGTTATTTAAGGAAAGAACATTATGCACAATAATATCTTGAAGAAATTCTCACTTAGTCAAAGCACGATAAAATCAAAAGGAATAAAATCCTTGAGTATCTAAAGAAGATCTTGCATAATAAATTAATATCATGTAAAACAAATTTTCACTTTGCAAAATATGACAAAATTAGAGAGCATAAAATTAGACAAAATAATCTGAATTATCTCTAAGAAAGATATCAAATCAATCGCACATATTAAATCAAATCTCAACTCAAGAATCAAATCACGATTCTTCCTTCAACAAATCATAAAATACTGTCATTATAAAGTCTAAATCAATCGAGGCACAAAGACAATATATCGAATATCAAGTATAATGAGAATTATGTGCCCAAATCAAATTGAGAACAAATATATTTCTTACCAAATTCTCTTTCTTCTTTTCATTTATTTTTTGCAAAAACAACTCATCTTTTCTTTGGTACCCATATTTTCTTGGGTCCATGAGAGTTAATAGAGTATGTTGTTTTTACCCAATCTTTATTAACAGGTCTCCAAACTTTAAGATGTTCTTTGTCAAAGTATTCTGAATCTCCACAATTTGAACACTTGAGAGTATTTCGAATAACAAGTTTTATAAAGATCCTTTGAAAATGCTTTTTGTACGCAAGTCTAAGAAGTCTTTGTCTAAGCCTTTCCTTAACTTTAGGAAAATCTATTAGATAATCACTTTCCTTATTGAAACCAAGTCCCAACTTATTATGATAAGGTACTTGTATGGAAAGATTATGCTCTAATGTTTTTGAACCCTTTGACAATTTTGTTGAAATATTTGAAAATTCCTTTTTTAAAGAATCATTTTCTTTGAAAAGTAAATCTCGACTTTTTTTTTGTTTGTAGAAAATCTTTTTGCAAAATTTCAAACTTTTCTTTTCGAGAAAGATCCTATTGCCTAAGCCATGAATTCTCCTTTTTTAGTTCGGAGATCTTTTTAAGAGAAGATTTGAGATTTAAACAAAGCTCATTTATATACTTTGAAACTTTGATAGGAATTTTTGAATGACTTACCTCGATTTCCTTGTCGGATTCTGAGTCTATGTTTGAGTCAAATTCTGATTTTGAGTCTGATTTTGATTCCGAATTTGAGTCTGAGTCTGAATATGCCATCAAGCATATATTTCCTTGCTCATCATCTTCTTTCATTGTTCTTTTCTGCCCATTCTGCTTGTATTGTCTTTTTCCACTAAATTCCCTTCCTTTTCTACTCAGCTTTTTGAATTTCTTGATCATCAAAGTAAGTTCTTCGTTGTCCATGTTATTTTCTGAGTCTGTATCATCAAAATCAGCGTTAGATTTAAGTGCAATGGACTTATTACCTTCGGGATCTTCATCATTGATTTGTTCCACTTCGTAAGATTGAAGAGTGCCAATGAGTTCATCAACTGAGAGTGGCATAATCCTCTGAGTCTCTCGGATTGAGGTCTTAATATGGTTCCAATCTTTTGAGAGACCTCGCAAAAGTTTGTTGACTTTCATTGGAGTAGAAATTGGCTGACTTTGATATGCCAATCCATTTACAATTTCTGTAAAACGGCTGAACGTATCTCCAATTGACTCTCCTGGCTTCATCTTGAAGGATTCATATTGGCCGAGCAAGAAGTTCACTTTTGTCTCTTTTCCACGATCAGTCCCTTCATAAGTAACATGAAGTCTATCCCAAACTTCTTTAGCTGTTTCACATGAAGAAATTCTATTATATTCAGCAGGAGACAAGACACTATATAAAGAATAGATAGCTTTTGCATCAAGAGCTTCTCTTTTGGACATCTCCGTCCGAGACATAGGAGCAGGGAGTTTGGTTTCTTTGTCTTTGCCATTCTTATTTGATGTAGACGCAGCAGTAGGATTGATTCATTTTTCCATAACATCCCATTGCAAGGGATCTCTAGATCTTAAGAATGCCTTCATTTTGTTTTTTCAAACGTTGTATTCATTTCCATCAAAATATGGTGGCCTGGTGTTGCTCTGTCCTTCAACCAATCTTGGAGTCAAAATAATAACCATAGAAGATCTTTAGCTCAGAAGTAATAAAACACTTCAATAAAAAGAGTACTTGGCTCTGATACTAATTGAAAATGCTAGTACGAATACCTAGATGAGGGTGAATAGGTGTTTAAAAGAAATCTTGATAAATAAATGCGGAATAAAACAAATTGTGAGCAAAGTCTGAATAAAGATCGGAGTCTGATAAACGAGCCACCAGACTTCTAGTAGATATTCATAATATGTTATGCGATGGAACACACTTCTGAAATAACATGTAAGTATGCAACAGACTTAAATAAGAAGAATTAAGGAAAGAGAATGTTGCACAAGAAATTTATAGTGGTTCGGCTTAGATCAAACCTACATCCACTCTCCCATGCTAACAACCTTCTGGCTGGATTCCACTATATGATTAACAAGAGATTACAACTTTGAGTGCAAACACTTAGTGATAGATCACCATATCTCACTAAGTCACTCACCATATCTCACTAAGTCACTCTTTTGGTATTTCTCTCACGATCACAAACGTTTAAGCTCACCAAAAACAAGTGTATGATCGAAGTTCGCTCACACTTTGGAATTATAGATTTTACGCTCCATCTCTTACTTGTTCATCGGTCCTTGGCCTCCTTAAATACTCCTCCACTTCCAAACTAGCCGTTGGACAGTATCTAGAGGATCGTCTTCCAATCTACCCATTGGACAGATCTGTATCTAGAAGATTTAGTAACCGTTGAGTGACGAAAGTAGAATCCCAAATTGATTTTGATCGCCCATACAAAAAGAATCTTGGTTTCCATAAATAAAGCTTCTTCATTTAGAAAGTTATTGTCTTCAAGATTCAATTTTTAATCAATTAGATTGAATCAATCAAATTTATCTTGATGTAAAATCCAAATCAAATCACTAGCCGTTATATGTTTGGGGCTTGTACTAAGTTCTGTCAAATTGTCTCGTTATGAACATGTTTCATTCTGAATCTATTACGTTCTGAACTTGTGTCTCATTCTGGACATTGCCACATTCTGGACTTGTGTCTCGTTATGTATGTAAAGTCTAAGTGTCTTCCGTCTGAAGTAGAATATGAGTGTCTTCTGTCTGAAGTAGACTTTACAATCTGGATGTAAGTCTGAACATATTCTGCTTCTGAACATATTTAGCCTTAAGGTCTGGACATAGTTTGAATAAGTTCAACTTCAGCATAGAATATGTCTTCTGGTTCTTTCAAGTATAAACCTTGATAATATCATTTACATATTCTATCATCTGCATAGTCTGTTACTCAATCATTAAACACATTAGTAGCTTTTGATTTATTTTGTCATCTTCAAAACATCATAAGGGATTTCCCTAACACTTAGTAATCATTAGCTTTCTCTTAGTAGTTTATCACTAAGAAGATCACGACACAAATGCCCTAAGCAAGGCTATTGCGACCTCATAAGCCATGGGCTAGGCAACCCCCACCTAGATCTGGGCAAAGGCATCACAATTCGTGAGACCCACATTGGCTACTTGCCAACGATCAACAAGGGCTTGCTAGCCCTCGTTTCCACAGTGAAAATAAAAAAGAAAAAAAGTAATAAAGATAATCAAATAATAAAACAATAAAAAAAATTAAAAATAAATAAATATTGTAGAAATTATTAATATGAGCATCGACTGTGCCACGTAAGATGGTCAATGCCCATATTAGTAATTTCTGGCCAATATTGGCCAGGTAGACTAGATTAGCTAGTTGTGGAAATGTTTAGATTAAATTGATCAAATTGAAATGTTTATAACTAAATTAACATGTGTACAATAGAAGCATGGCAAAGTGAAATTTGTCTTATTTGAATAAATAAATTGAGATAGTTGATAATTCAAAGTAATCTTAAATTCTAACATTTAAAGAGATTTATGTGATTGTATGATTGTTATGGGGTTAAGAATGCCATAAGTATCATAACTTTTATATGATGTTAAGTGTTCTAATTTTTCAATCAATCACTTCAGCATCATAACCTTAATAAAATGTTCATGCAGTCTCATAACTTTTAATGCCACGTTAATTTTCAAGTAAGGAAAATCACCAATGTCCCTTAAAAAAACGTTTTTTTTTTCTTTTGTATAAAAAATTATAGCATTCAAGTAATTAATTGAAAAGTTATGTTACCAAAGTAAACATTGTACAAAATTATGACACTTTTGATCACGTTTTCCCAATTTTATATATGTCAACCTTTTAAATCACCATTTTATGCTTTGTTTAAAAATATGTGGTCATGATTCACTATGATTTTTCCACTAACGTTTGCTATTTATAATTGTGTTGTATTTGCTTTTTTGATAAAAAAAAAAAAAAAAAGAGCCATCTTAGAAACCTAGAAGAAACTAGGGTTAATAGAACGAAAAACCCTAAATTGGTACACTTATAATAAATTTCCATCAAACTAATTCTTTTTACCGCAGAAAACTCCAAACTTATACACCTATTATAAATTTACCCTCTGTTGGTTTCCATTGAATTTCACATTCAAACTGCTGAATTAGATGATACGTGGCAGTTGATTGGTGTACTAATTTGAAGTTTTATCATCAGTTTGTGACAAGTGTATTAGTTTGTGATTTTTTGTGATATTAATCCAATTTAATGAAAACAAATAGCAAGTTTGAGGTTTTTCGTTGTAAAAAAAATAAATTCATTATATATATATACCAATTTGAGTTTTTCTTTTTTGTAGTATTAACCCAATAAACAATTAATATACATAAGATGCCATTACAAGGTTCACATTTTTTTCCTCTCCCACCCGAAACTACAAGAACCCCACATGAAAAGCAAGATTTACTTTTCTAGTTTTGTAATGTAGCTCGAAGATCATGTTCTAGTAATTTGTTTTGAGGTAATCGCTTCGATATTAAATCCTAAAGTTCTCTCGATAATTCTTTCTTGTGTTCACAATGCTAGATCGGGTTATCTTGCGATGCCCACTTTCAATAGCTGGCCACAAGAAGAACACAAACCTCAGCAACAATTGATGGCATTTAGGATTTGTTTGCTAACCTTGAAACTGAGCTAGACGGGGCAAGCGGAGAAGGTTTGGTCGGAAATATGACGTCATACTTGTGTATATGCTCTAAGACATTCTTTCATTTGTTTCTTTGTACAAGAAGCATGTGACAAAGAATATCATCAGGTTGATAAAGTGAATTGTTCTTGTTAAAGAATATGATTGAGAATAGCTGTCTTGGGACAAAGTTTATCCTCGGTTTGGATTGAATTTGCTGGGGGAGCCGAATTTTTTTTTAATTTTTAATTTTGTACTTTTGTACTTTTTTTTCATTTCTTCGTAAAATTCTTTATTTTCTTTTTTCTCAACCGACATAAGATTTTTTCTACAACTTTTTTTCTTTTAATTTTTTTACCTCTTTTAGTTTGTTAATCCAATCAAAGAAAAATATTGTTTTTTTTTTCAGCCAACTTATCTATATCATGTGTCTTTTATGGCTTTGGATTTTACTTTGTCGATACCCCTTCAAAAGTATTGTGCAATTGAATCCAAATATGCAAAAAAAAACAAAAAATCATTCTGACTTCGTCGAATGCACTTATGTGTGACAAATCGAATTTGGGAAGCTTTAATATTATCGTTCACAATAATATTTATCCCAATTAATATGTATCCACTATTGGATGTGTATAGAATGGGCTATCACATATCATGTCACGCCGCTATCAATAAAGTGTGTATTTACTCTTTTAATATGCGGTCTAAATAAGAAGATGAAGCTCATACTTTTGTAGAAATTAGCTTTTATCCTTATGCGAATTGGTTATGTAAAACTAAAGCGAAAAAGAATTAGTCTGATAAATGAGTATCGACAACAAAAATCTAAAAAAAAAAATCAGTTCTCTCTAATCTTTTGAATTTACTTTCGTCTACATCCATATCCCTTCGTGTTGTCACAAATGATGCAACATGGAAAAGATAGAAAATTATCAAAAACAAGTCTTAAATCTATTATAATTTTTCCAATTCAATCATAAGCCTCGTTTTTCATCAATTCAGTCCTAACCCTCTTGCAGTTACATCATTTCAATTCATCTGGCTAATTCGTCCGTCCAGCTAACACTGATATAGACATTTTTTAATAATATTTTATTTTATTACGATTTTTTTTTTTGTTTTTGTTCTCCTTTCTCCTTCTCTTCCTCTTCTTCCTTCTCTTTCCCTTTTCTTCCCATAGTGGTTGGCGAGGCTCCATCAAGGGTCGCGGCCCCCCGGCCGGAGGACGAAGTAGTCTGCCTTCCACAAGCAAAGCCTCGTGTCCGAAAGCGCCCCGGACAATTTTTACGCTTGTTCTCACGCATGCCTTGCTGCTTCCGCTTGGACATTAAGGAAGCTTCCCCTTTTGCCCAAATCCCGGGGGGGCGGCCCCGCTTGCGAGCCAATCACCGCCGACGGCTGGTCGCTTTTCCAGAACTCTTACGAGGAACGCAAAAAAGAAACTGCAGATATTCCCCGGATGTGGGTCTTTCCTTTGCTTCGGTCACCAACTTTCGATTATTATATAAAATAAAATAAAAAAACCAATTTTCTTGAATTTCTCCAAACGGAAGATTCTCAGTAGATTCCTTAAAAAATCCCTGCCCCCGCGCCCCCTGCACACTCCGCGCCCCCACCCGTCACGGGCGCGCCTCCCCCGGCGGGCCCCGCCGCGGCCCGACCACCTTCCGCCGCTAGGGTTTTTGGCCCCGTCTCGGGAAATCATCGTTCGCTGCGAAAGCCACCGAAACTCTCTAAACCACGTCCAGACGCATTCGTCCCGCATCCCCTTTTTCTTTGCCGCACGGAAATCTCCAGGCTTGTGTGCACGGGACATAATTTTACCCCAAAATTTAATTTTTCACGACACAAAATATCCCAAATTTAGGCTCGCGGAGCCGCGGATTTATCTTCCGTTGAGATTTTTCACGACACAAAATGCGTCGACATATTTCTTGCAACCGGAGTGCCATGCTGACACCACTTGCTTTCCATCACCCGTATAGGCAGCAAATCAGATTTCTAACGGGCCGTCAACGGGATTTCGATGGAGGCAGATGCATCGTACGGACATAAGTTCTCGATAAATGTGTCGTCCGAGTATAAATTTAATTTTTCATTTTTATTTTCATGTCACGGTTAGGGATAAAGGCGTCTCTAATTTTTTTTTTTTTTTTGTCAGTCCTACTCTAATCCTATTCTAACACTCACTCTCAAACTTTTGCCATGCCTCCTTGCAGGGCGTAGGAGTCGAAACCCACTCCTAAAATGAAATCTTCCCCACCCCAATCAACTTGAAAATGTGGGGATTTGAACCCCCAACCTCCCCCTTCCAAGATGGAAGCGTGGCCACTGGGAGGCGTCTCCAAGTTTGAAGTCTATAAAATCGAGAGCGAATATGTCACGGCGGTGAGTACAGTTTTAAGGGTTATTATTATTTTTTTATGGGGGGAGGGGCCTTTTCGCCCTCTTTTGCCCACAGGCCCCAAGGAAAGTCGCTAGCCTCTCACGTTGTCTGCGTCCCAAGTCTTAAAGTGCGACTCTCCAGTAACCGAATATGCTCGCGGGAATTCTCTGACTTCAACGACTCCTCCATTTATGCCACTTTTTCTACTCGCCACTTCATCACGCCAAGCATATGCCCTCTAAATATTCTCACTAAACCCCCCTCCCTCCCCTCCTTCATGATCTGTCCCGTACGCGCGCATATAAAATCACCTCCCCTACCTCTCCTCTCTCCCTCTCCCTCTCTCTCTCTCTCTCTCTCTATCTCTATCTCTCGTTCGCACGTACTTTCGCCCCCTCCTTCGCCCTCCGTCGGTTCGATCTTTTCTTGCGGTGGGTTCGATCGAGTCGTCCGCTAGGTGGATCCGATGAAGTTCGGGAAGCGGCTGAAGCAGCAGATCCAGGAGACATTGCCCGGGTGGTGCGACAAGTTCCTGTCCTACAAGGAGCTGAAGAAGCTGGTGCGGCTCATCTCCTCCGCCCCGGCCAGGCTGCGGGGCGGGGCCGGCGCCGAGTACGGCGAGGCCGAGGCCGAGTTCATGCACCTGCTGCACGGTGAGATCGAGAAGTTCAACTCCTTCTTCGTCGAGAAGGAGGAGGATTTCATCATCCGGCACAGGGTGAGTTCTCTCTCTCTCTCCTTCGATCCTGCTCCTGATTTTCCAAAGCTGTACGCCGGCACGGGCGACTTTGTGCATAGGTATTGCCTGATTTCGAGGAAAACGACAATTCATTATTATTATTATTATCTTTTCTTTTCTTTTTTTTGTTTGGGGGCGGGGGCGAGTTGGCTGAGTCAGCTGTGAGTTGACCCATCGGGAAACTCGGTGACTCGGTTCTACTCTGTTGCATTTCGACCTAGTGATGCAACTGGCCGAGCTGAGAGGGCTGCTAGGGTGGTTCGAGATATTGGTAGGGGAGGAAATTAGGTGAGCCGATTGTAGTATATGATACTATGTTAGGCCGCGGTCCCTCTCCGCCGTCGAAGGTGCGATGCGACGTCACGGCATGCACGGGTGGGTCTCACGACGCGTTACACGGGTTGTCGGTGGGGTCCTGCGCATAATGTTAGTATGGTCCGATCGATCGTGGGAATTTATACATGTTCGGAAAGTGATTTGCCATTTGGGTTTGGTCGACTTTAGATGCGACGGGCCATGCATGTGAGGTTCGGCATAGGAAAAAAAAAATACACGCCGTTACGACTTTCAACCGTAAAATATCCGTCTTCGGTTAACGGTCTAACTCGACGGCCGAGTTAAATAAATCTCGATACGATCGCCGAATCGTACTTGGGATCCACAAAATCAATAAGGTTGGCTGAGTTGACTCGTTGACTGTAAGGGTCTCTGAGAACCTAATTTGACAACATAAGTGTACAAGTCTTATTAGACTGCTAAAGTCACTGTGTGGGGTCTACCGTATCGGCGCGGTCGCCTGAGTTGACTCGTTGACTGTAGACGTCGGTCGTATAAGGGGTTCTGAAGTAGTAGCGAATCCATTCTCTGCCTCAGTGGGGAGCATGAGCATGTCCAAGAAGGTAAAGAGATTAAACTACTATAAAACCCAAAAGGAGACAACCTTCTCGGTTTCAGATCCAATTTGAAAACCCCACCTGATAGAGTACTCTCGCATTCCCATACTGAAAGTGTACACTATAGCAATTTGGTGAAACCGCCCATCGGAAACATTAGCACAAGTTAGATGTCTCTCCGTTACGAAAATCGCTCCGATCTTTGATCGATTCGCCGGACGATCGGAGCCGTCGTGGGTTCGTTTCGATAGCAGATCGGCAGATGAGGTTTCGATTGGACGGACTGAGTCGAGCCCGACGATCCCGACCAGATTTGTCCGAGTCGAAACGCCTATTTAGTTCTGTTCAAGTCCCCTGTAAGCAATGTCTGTACTGAAACCGAGACCGAATCTCCATTCTTTCCCGCTTAAGAACGATATGACAGCACTCAGGGCATGTGAGCGAGCGGCGACTTTCACGTCGAGAGATGGCGGCGGCGCCCCGCCGACGTGTCCAAGTTTAACGAATGTAAGTAATCGTGTCGAGGTGATTGAATTCGCAGGAGCTTCTGCAGAGGATCCAGAAAGTGACCGGAACCTGGGGAGAGGAAGGAAGTCACCCTTCGGACAAGCTCTACAAGGAGGAGATGACCAAGATCAGGAAGGACATCGTCGACTTCCACGGCGAGATGGTGCTGCTGATGAACTACAGCAACATCAACTACACAGGTAGGCGCTCGGATCCAGCACGGACCCTTTCCCGTCGAGAAGCGATCGCGTGAATTAGACGCGATGCCGATCGTCGAACCCGCTCGACTAACGTGCGTTCTTCGCAGGGCTGGCCAAGATACTGAAGAAGTACGACAAGCGCACGGGCGGGCTGCTGCGCCTGCCGTTCATACAGAAGGTCCTGGAGCAGCCCTTCTTCACGACCGACCTCGTGTCGAAGCTGATCAGGGAATGCGAGAGCAGAATCGACTTGGTTTTCCCCATGGAGGAGCACGAGATGGCGAGGCCCGACGGGGAGGCGGCGGGAGTCTCCGACTCCGTGCCGGGAGAAGGGATCTTCCGGAACACCGTGGTCGCGCTGAGGACGATGCAGGAGATGAGGGAAGGTAGCTCGACGATCAGCCAGTTCTCCCTGCCGCCGCTCAACCTGCCGGATTCCGACCTCGCCCGATTCTTGCAGCTCAATTCCCCCATACAGATTTCGTAGTGCCTAGGATTTACTTTGTCACACCACTACATATGATACTGTTAGATATCAGCAGCGACGTCGCGCCGCGTTCTTATGTGCCCTTCGAGATGCATACCATCCGCGACGAGTAAGCTACGGGCTTTTATAAGTAGAGATCCGAGAGAAACTGACTTGTATAATTCGATCTTTGCCACGATCTAATGGATGCAATAAAGGGTGTTAATAATTAAGTCAGTGCTATGATCAGACCTGTCCATTTATTTCGTTTAGAAATGAAAGGCGTGCCGTAGTTTAGATTTGATCTCCCAACCTTCACCTGGAGTTTAGTTCAATCCCGACATTCTAGTCGCTCGAGCTTGATTTCGATTTGGCTTATATTAGTAAAAGCTAAAATATTCACGTAAGCTTGAAATGCCAATTCCAGTTGTCATAACAAAAGAAGAGAATCGTTTAAAAGAAGGATTCTATTCTATATGAGGGTAATATGTATTTTTGTCTTATTTTTTATTTTTTTTAACTATATCAACACGAACCTAACTTTCCATATATGGTGACCGGTGGGGGAATTTGAAATTCCAACTTTCAAAATTCCGAATTCACATTTTTAGGCTGGCTTAGAGGACCAAATTACTCTTCCTCTCAGGCTCTGAAAAGAAAAGCGGCAACTCAGTCTAGTCCGGCTCGTAACAATAAAACTCAGAGATGCAAATTCTTAACATTTTCAAAGGGTATTAATAATTAAGTCGTGCTATGATCAGACCTGTCCATTTATTTCGTTTAGAAATGAAAGGCGTGCCGTAGTTTAGATTTGATCTCCCAACCTTCACCTGGAGTTTAGTTCAATCCTGACATTCTAGTCGCTCGAGCTTGATTTCGATTTGGCTTATTAGTGAAAGCTGAAATATTCACGTAAGCTTGAAATGCCGACTCCAGTTGTCATAACAAAAGAGAAGAATCGTTTAAAAGAGAGATTCTATTCTATGTGAGAGTAATATGTATTTTGTCTTCTTCTTTCTCTTTTAACTATATCAACACGAACCTAACTTTTCATATATGGTGACCGGTGGGGGAATTTGAAATTCCAACTTTCAAAATTCCGAATTCACATGTTTAGGTTGGCTTAGGGTACCAAATTACTCTTCCTCTCAGGCTGGGATTAGAAGATGGCAGGGGCCTTCTGAAAGGAAAAGCGGCAACTCAGTCTAGTCTGACTTGTAATAATAAAACTCAAAGATGCAAATTCTTAACATTTTCAAAGTAAGGGATGCAATTGCAAATTTATAGGTGGACAAAAGTGAAATAGGAAACGAACTCGAGGGATAATTTCATAATTTTTTCAAACCATAATTGGAGAATTAAGGAAGACTTTTACAAGAAAATAGAATAAATGGTTCATAAACTTTGGCCGAATATATAATATGATTCATAAATTTTAGCCTAATGTTTAACGTGATGTCTAACTTTATTTTGTTCAATATAATTTTTAGATTTTTTGTATGTATTTAATGTAGTCCACGAATTATATTTTTCAAAGTGGTCATTCCTTAATTCATGATAAGGGTTTGACAAAAAAAAATTAAGATTAGTAATAATATTGAATATTTTCGTATAGATGAGGACTAATTTCAGTACATATGAAAAGATCAAAGATTAAATTAAATAAATTAAAATTCAAAAATCGCATTATATACAGTCAGCCAAAATTTAGGTTGATGTATTTCATTTTTCCCTTGTAAAACGGACAAGAAGAAGCCCAAGAACAGAGCGGTTGCTGATATCTGACCGGGGAAGCTCCAGCCTCTGTTCCAGCTTTCAAGAGACGCAGCTATCCAAGAGCGAGGTGAGTCCGAATCGAATCTTGTGACCTCCAGCTCGCAAACCCTTTTTACCCTCTTCTTCTCTTTGCACTCTGATGCAGTGTCGAGGATCGATGTGAGAGTTACCTTTTGCTACGTCGTCAATTAGGTTCTGTTTCTTGATTTTGGGTATGATGATTCTGCTAGCGACTGAAACTTGGGAATGCCCTTTTCGTCTTCTTTAAGGTGGGTGCTCTTTGCCCATTTCGGTTTGATGATTAGTACAAGCTCTGGCTTGTCAATCCATGGCAAATAAGATAATCCTGTTCTGTTGGGTCTGAGACAGAGTTGCTACCGAGGTGATGGCATTGGATTTCATAGTCAGATAAGGGATTGGTTGTCTGCATCACGAGTTTTTCTTTTCCGGGGGGGAGCGTAGGCGAACTTACTAAATAATTCATACAAGAAGAAACTAATGATTGAAACATGATATAGCTTCCTATGTTTACAGATCGCCTTACCCTATTTTCATTGATGGTCAATGAAATATTTGCTAGTGTTATTCAGATGCTTAGCTGAATTGTAAAACAAAAATGGCGATAGTTCGTTTTTGGCTTAAATTGTATTAATAATTTCTAGCATTCAAGGGTGTTTTTAACTCTGGCGATTGCCAGTCTTGTGCCTTTATATTTCTAGATCTGAAATTTTACTTAGTGTTCACACTGGACTTGTCAATATTAGGCCTTGGAGATCAAACGGGAGGCTGCAAGCAAACCTGTGAAGATCCAACTGAGATTCAGAGCTATGAATCAAGGAGCAGCAATTCTAGCTCACAGTCCATCTGCTATGTCTACAGCTGCGGGCAGAATCCATTCTCCGAGATGGAAATGTTTGAGCTTGAAACCGTCGCGTCCTCTCCATATTCGTAGCTTCCGTTTTCCAGGTAAATGTCCCATTATCTGCTGTCAAAAGAAATCTCGGTGGGAACCTTTGCCACATACTTACTCATCAAGAGAGGATGGAGATAACCTTTTCACCAAAACTGCCGACTTATTTGAAAACTTGAGCTCTGAGAGCGTGTCTGAGGCACTGGAAGTGAAAAAGGTGGAGGAGCTTTCTGGCACGAATAATCAAACTTTGTTAAAGACTATGTTTTTCAGATGGCCACTGTGGCTTCTGGGTCCTTCTGTCCTCCTTATGACAGGCATGATGCCAACGTTATGGCTCCCAATATCTTCTGTCTTCCAAGGCCCTAACATCGCCAGCTTGCTTTCATTGGTTGGGCTGGATTTCATCTTTAACCTGGGTGCTACGCTATTTCTCCTAATGGCCGATTCTTGTGCCCAGCCAAAGAAATTGGTGCAGGAGCACTCCAGCAAGGTTCCTTTTAGCTATCAATTCTGGAATGTGGTTGCTGTGATAGTGGGAGTTATTGTTCCCTCGGTGATACTCCTTGGATGTCAAAAGGGCCTCTTCCAACCTCAACTGCCACTCATCTCATTCTCAGTACTGTTGGGCCCATACATGTTGCTTTTGTTTGTGCAAATTCTGACTGAGATGCTGACGTGGCATTGGCAATCTCCAGTTTGGCTAGTGACACCGGTTGTTTATGAGGCTTACCGGGTATTACAGCTGATGAGGGGTTTGAAGCTTGGGACTGAAATGAATGCCCCTGGGTGGATGTTGCACACGCTTAGGGGTCTGGTGTGTTGGTGGGTGCTTATACTTGGTGTGCAGCTCATGAGGGTTGCTTGGTTCGCTGGTGCTTCTGATCAAACACGTTGGAGAGGATCTAGTCCTGCCGATGGTTAGAGTTGTATAGTTAGTCATAGTTGGGTGGTAAGTTCTCGCAATCAAACATGTCGATAACTCAGCATTTTGTCAACTATATCGTGTTGGAACTTGGAAATATGTAGTTCATTGGAATTCTTCATGTTTTCTGGTGTATATCTGCTGACATATTACCAATACAATCAAAGACTCTGGTGTCTTAAGGTTCAAGCCGGTTGCTTTTCTACAGTTCATCACAAGAAAAGGTTGTTTGTCTTTGTCCTACAGATGAGGACCGTGTTATTCCAATGAGTAGAATGGCAAACCCACAAAATTTATGTTGGTCCTTGAGTACATTAACTTTTTTCGTATCTTTTTCATTCTATACCCAATCCCTAGTCAAGTGCGACCTATCAACCAATTGGACCTAAATTGATATTCGATCTTGGGTCCTGTCTCGGACCATCATATGTCGTGCCATATCACCACACTCCTACTGTGATAAAAGAAAAAAGGAGGCATGTTATCCCTTTTAGGGCTTACATTCCTTACAGCAGGACAGATGTGCTTTATATTCCTAGGGGCAGCCCCTTCTGTCACAATGGTAAAGGAAAAGGATGACTATTCACTTCAAAATTTGATCTTTGATAGTCTGCATGAAGGGCGCTTACCGTCGTGAGCATTGGGCATGCCGTGCAGTCTAACCAGGATAATCATGATTAGGCGGGTGTTAACCATCATTTTACCTCGAAGTCAAAGCTGACTTGATGTTACCCTTTAGTATTGGAAAATAAGGTGACTGCTGCCAGTGATCTGTTAAGCTTTAGATACAGTTCTCTTCTGCTTTGCACTGGTCTTGGCTTATGGCATCACCTTTTCTGCTGCTAATTTGAAGTGAATCATCCCCATATCTGTGAGACGCTGGTTTGAATTTGTTCGGAAGTAGCCATTCATTTGGTGCAAAGTCACGCTCTAATATAACTATAATGCACGAAACCAGCAACATGTGATCTAGATTTTTCAGAGTTAACCTGCACAGACCTGTTGCTCTGTACTGTGATTTATTCTATACTGTTATCCTTCCAATGTCTTTCTGAGTATCTCAGTTGAAAAGGTTCCTTCCATAAGAGATTTCATACTTCTCCTATTACACTGCACGAAATTTTTTTTAGAGAAAATATTAGACTGGGAACTGACATTTGATCGGTGCAGGAACTCCAAGTTATTAATGTAATATTGGTACGATTCGCCACCCTGATCAGAAACAAAGCTCAGTGCTGCCATTACTGATAAGAGAGCTTTGCATTGTCTGCCTAAACCTGCCTTGGCGTACACATAACTGCTTACAACACTACGAATTAGCTCGAAAATGTTCTGAACTGGAACCAAATTGGAATCGACTCTCAGGCCTTTGAACTGGATATTACGATCGGGTTCATTTGGAAACACACTTCCCTTTGATCTCAAACTTGTCGTTTCCCCACATTTGAAGATGCTCAGCACGTGTTAATTTCAGTTCTTCTTCATAGAAGTAACACTCGGCAATCTCAAGTGTCGCGAGATTGATTGGTAAAGCAGGCTTCGGATTACGAAAAGGGGAAAGGGTTATCATGGTAAAACAAATTGTCCAATGACCACAGATCCTACCAAGATCATCAGAAAAGAGCATGTCTTTTTCCCCCTCTCTTACCGTTGAAAACTCTTTCTAACATCTAAAACATCTTACATGTAAATAAAAGAGTTAGTACTCTTAAAATTAGTACTCTCAAAAACTTTAAATTAGTACACTTGTGACAGATTTATTCTAAATTAATTTTTTGATCACCAAAAACCTCAAACTAGTATACATTTGACAAATTTATCCCAAACCGGTACACTTGTGATAAATTTATCTATTATTAGTTTCCGTTAAATTTTACTATCAAATTATGAGTTGGATTAGACTTGACATTTGATTGGTTTATTAGTTTGAGATTTTATTCTCCATTTATCACAGTTGTATCACTTTTGTGGTGTTAGTCCAATTTAATGGAAGGTAAATTTGTGACAAATATACCGGTTTAGAATTTTTTGTAGTCAAAAAAATTAATTTGGGATAAATTTATTATAAATGTATCAGTTTAGAGTTTTTTTTTTTTTATATAGTCATTTAAGGTAAATTTGTCACAAGTACACTGGTTTTACATTTTTTATAGTCAAAAAATTAGTTTTGAGTAAATTTGTTACAGGTGTATCAGTTTAGGATTTTTCAAAGTATTAACCCTAAATAAAATGTAAAGACCACTGACGAATCACTGAATCATGAGCTCTCCAATGATTATATTGTCACAAATGTACCAGTTTAGGATTTTTTAAAGTATTAACCATAAATTAATTGTAAAGACCCCTGACGAATCACCGAATCATGAGCTCTCCAACGATTTCAAGTACAATAGTACCCATTGATACCTAAATTTTGGCTCTTACACTTGTCATTCACTTTTTAAGAAAATTAAGGACCAAACTGGATCCACAAACAAAAAGTATCATTGCCGCATTCGTGTTCTTTGCATTGTAAACATATGGTGTAATTTTCCACTTCGTATTGCATTTAAGCATTATGAACATTTTTCTTATAGTAATGTTGCCGCAAAAAATTTATTTCACTCAAATTGACATGTTCCGAATTGGCCTACAATGCGAAATGGGCTTGAATTCCGAAGAGATAAGGATGCTGAACCCATTTGAAATTTCAAGACCATGCCCACTTATTTCCCTTGCTCGGCCAAAAATCACATGTGCAAATGCGTGTGATGTTCTAAATTAGCTAAGTAAGGCAGGGTTTGTTTATGTTCTTTTTTTTTTGTTTATAAATAAAATTTCTGTTTTTTTGTTCCGGGGAACAAAAAAAAGAACAGAAACGCATTTGTTTGCGTTTTTGTTCCAAATCTATTTTTTTGTTCCTAGGAACACATTTAGAACAGAAACAAGAAACAAGAAACAAGAAAAACGTGTTTCTTGTTTTTGGAACAAATTTTAGGAACAACTTTTCTCTCTCCACTCTTTTCTTTTCCTTCTTCTTCTTTTCTTCTTCTTTTTTCTTTGACCGGTCGCTGGCCTCGGCCATCGCCAATGACCGGCTGTCGAGGGCCGGCGACGCCGTCGAGGGTTGGCAACCTCGCCGAAGCATTGCCGGCCCCTGGCGAGGCCGAGCGTTGCCGGCCTCGGGCGAGGCTCGGCCTCGCTGGGGGCCAGCAAGCCTCGCCATGGTTGGGCGAGGCCGCCGGCCCTCATCGGCCGGTCGCCGGCCATGGCCGACGCCGGCGACCGGCCACAAGGAAGAAAAAAAGAAAAAAGAAAAAGAAAATAAAAATATTAAAAGATTAAAAGAAACAAAAAACGAACACAAATTTACCAAACATGTTTCTGTTCTTTTTTTATTCCAGAACAAGTTTACCAAACACGTTCTTTTGTTCAAAACTATTCTCCTGAATGTAATAGTTCTTGGAATTCCAAGAAACAGAAATAGAAAAAAGTGTTTACATTCCGGGAACAATTTTTGAACCAAAAACGCGTTTGGTAAACTTGTTCCAGAATAAAAAAATGAATAGAAACACGTTTGGTAAATTTGTGTTCTTTTTTTTATATTCTTTTAATTTTTTAATATTTTTTTTATTTTTTTTATTTTTATTTTTTTCTTCTTTTGGCCGGTTGCCGGCCTCGACCATGGCCGACGAGGGTTGGCGGCCTCGCCCAACCACGGCGAGGCTCGCCGGCCCCCGGCGAGGTTGAGCCTCGCCGTGGTGGGGCGAGGCTCGGGCTCGCCGCCGAATCCGGGCGAGCCCGAGCTCGCCCGGCCAAGGCGAGGCCGAGCCTCGCCAGGGGCGGCGACGCCCCGGCAAGGTCGCCAACCCTCTTTGACCGGTCGCCGGCCCTCTTTGGCCGCTCGCCGGCCATGGCCAAGGCCGATGACCGGCCAAAGAAAAAAGAGAAAGAAAAAAAAAAAGAGAAGAAAAAGAGAGGAGAGAGAAAATGTGTTTTTAATTTTTGTTCCAGAAACAAGAAATAAGTTTTTCTTGTTTCTTGTTTCTTGTTTCTTGTTTCTGTTCCAAAAGTGTTCCCGGAAACAAAAAAATAGATTTGGAACAAAAACACAAACAAACGCGTTTCTGTTCTTTTTTTGTTCCCTGGAACAAAAAAAAGACAAAATCTGTTTATAAACACAAAAAAAGAACATTAACAAACAGGGCCTAAATAACCATGCGATATGTTCTACTTGTAGTTCCATATAGTAATATGCATATCATATCATGTACTTGTTGATGTTAGATTGGCATACTAATTTTACATTTATACTTAGGGTATGGTGAATAAATCACATGGTTAGTTCAATCATGAATTTTCATTCAAGAAATTGCATCATTAATATTTGCATCATCATATCTAGAAAAATGCATAGTTGCATCCATATAAGGACATATAAAAGATTATGCATATCTTTGCATGTTAGGATAGGATTTTATATTTTATTTGCAACATGATAATTGTCACATTAGAATGGTTAGAATCTTGTATAAATAAAATTCAAGACAAGAACAAATTTATCATATTTTGTGGTTGGTTCCTCCGCAATACAAGATAACGTCATATATAAGAATGATGTAACCATTATAAAATATCCCATTGAGAGGTGGGATAAAAGTGGATGTGATTTCTTTATATCTATGGTATAAAAGCTATTACTCTTGAATAACAATTTTCTTAAATTAATAAATTTAAAATTATAATAATATTTGAATTCTTATGTAAAAAGAAATTTCAAAATAACAAAAAAAAACAATAATTTACATTTTTATTCATATTTTCATTTATATATTTGAATTTCTTTCTACTCTCCATACTACGTTAACATAGGAGGCTTTCATTGATTTAGATTTGTTTAGTTTGATATTTTCAGCCTTAGATTAATTTTAGGACTTTTTTTATTCGCGATTAATTAGGTTTAAATAAAAAGAAAAGACCAAAAGATGTAGAGATCTAGTAGGAGACCTTTTCGCTACAGAGTGAGTATTCACACTTTATAGGTAATTTAACAATTTAGATTTATTTAGTTCATTATTTTCGGTAATTAATTTATGAATTGATTTAATTTAGTCATTCAATTAATTAGTTTTGGCGTTCATTTAATCTAGGTTATTTGAATTCATTTAGATTTAATTCGGTTTTTATTAATTAAAGTAAGGAGAAAAAAAAAATAGTATTGCATTTAAGTTGCATCTATTTGTTTATTGGATCATCGGATCACTTAACTCATGGTTATTTCTATAAATTTAGTATTATATTTATGTCTAGTTTTGATTTGGTATTTGTTTATTTATCTTTTGACTCATAGCTCACAAAGGTCCTACCGTGGCTTAACAACCAAGCCATGTTTTATTTTTACCTGATACACCTCGGCTGTTTCGTTACTTCGCAATTTATCTATATTGTTTATTATATTATTTTGATATTACTTGTATGTTCATTTTAATTGTTTGCGCACCACTATATGACCACCTTTCACATATTAGTTGATTTAGAGATAGTAACACCGATGAAGATTGCATGCCCTTTAGAGAAAGAGAGGAAGTCCCGAATTGCTCACCATATATCAAGCAAACCTTTTCGTAAATGAATTAGGTACTGAAATGTGTGATCAAGTCCTTGAAGTCGATCCTTGATAGTCTCTAGAAGCATTCAGCCATGGATGTTTAAAGAATCATCAACTGAACTAAATTTAGGGTTTTTAGATATTCGAGAAACGGACCGTCTTGTATTCAGTTTTCAAGAAGTAGCATAATAGCTACCGCGACATCGTCCCTTAATATGGAACGGACTTTTGAATCGAAATGAAATTAACAAATTTCTGGTCGAACCTCTTTTACACTCCTATGTAGAATTCTAGTGAATGACATGGTTAAGAATCTCGATGAAACTGACTACAATATCTGGGTTGACCTCCTAAGTCCTAAGTTGGTAGGGAAGGAACTCAAACATATTCTTTGTACGAAGTCAGCGCAATGGAGTGAGAAACCCTAGCCCGCTGGGATCGAAGATTTGCGTGTAAACATTTTACGTGGAGTCAAAATGCAACGAGGCTTACAAACGTTACCGTCCCGCTCCCGTGTTCTCTCTCTCTGAGCTTTCGTTCTGGGTCGCTGCAGAGAAAAGTTCGGCGTTCGCCTCCGATCTCTCCCTTGATTCCGCCATGTGTACCGGCGATCTCCTCGGAGTCGAACCTCAGGAGCTTCAGTTCCCTTGTAAACGTCATCGGGTTCTTTAAATCTATGAACTGGCCCACGTTGGCTTTTCATGCCCGTCCGATCTCTGTTCGGAGTCAATTCTAGTTGTTTCTTCTTTATTTTTATTTTTCGAATTCCATGTCTGATTTTGCTAATGTCTACTCATTCAAGTTGAGGACGAACATTTCTTGCTCTCTCCGGCTCTCAAATAAGACTGACAACTATGTAGCTTCAAGGTAAAATTCGATTCACCATGGCTCGGAGAATCTCTTTTCCTCGCTGTGCTCTTGTTTCTTCCTGAATTTGAGCGCTTTTTGCATGCGTCCTCTATGGTGTTTGCAGGGGATGATGACGAATTGGAAGAATTACTGCGTCAGGCCAAACCCTGGAATCGTGTTGCCTAGGTCTACTTGTGATGTTAAAGGTCTCTCTCTCTCTCTCTCTCTCTCTCTCTCTCTCTTGCATGCTCACTCGAATTTTGCTTATATGTGAACGTTCGCGTCTTGACAGACAATCCTTAATTGATCTCTCAGGTTCGTGATTGATGGACTTCTTAGTCTCTAATCGAACTCAATCTTTATGCCCTTACAAGTGCTATCGTGCTTGCCGTGCAGTTACAAATGCAAGGATAAGCTTCTCCTTCGAAGTGTAACTACAAGTCTGGGGGTGACCACAGAGGACATCACGCGAGAAATGGTAGCGGGTATTACGGAGACTTTACTTACAGCATCCACTTAGGTTCTGTTGATGCAGGGATTAACCTAGCGGAGTTTGTCGGTGTTGGATTCTAGTCCAGTTCAATGAAGAACTGGGGCTGCAACTTGCAAGGTCGAAGATTGCAAGATGAGGGTTGTTTACGTGGCTCCCACTTGGCCTCCATCCCGAGTTCGATAAGGATCTTCACCCCGAGCCTCCATTTCAGACATTAGATAATTGAATAACCTTGAACTTACAGCCGTGAGTGCTCGATATATTCTTAGTTCTATTGTCATTTGCAATAAACCATGATGTGTTATCTTGCTTGCTTTTTCTGCAGTAGGTTATAATACAGCGGTTCAGTTGTGGTTGCAGAGTTCAGAGGCATTTGTCGAGTCGTGGGATGATTCTTTTATATATTACAAACCTATTAAGTACGAAAAAGTCATATCGATTATTTTGTCATTCTAGTAGACAATGAGAGAGCGATCTGCGACACTCTCGAGAAACATTTTACCACGGATCTTTAGAAAATCGGTGAAAGAACTAGGTTTTAAATCAAATCCTTTTTCTTAATACCTAAATTATTCGGCCAATCTTCCATTCATTTTGCTGAGGACAGCGCATTAGTTACCTTACCCTCTAGGACCGCGAAATTGTTCGTTGATTATGAATTGGACTTGGGCCAAAATTTAGGCCCAACCTTAAGATTAGGCCTGGCATAGGTGTGCCCAATAATTACCTTTATGAGTACTATTGACGGCGAGAAAAGCACATCGATTTGTCTATTTTTTTTTTTCTAGATAAAAAGCATAACATCCTCTATTTGTAATTTTGAAGGTTTGAGAATGAAGGTTTTTTCACTACCAATGGGTGTTAGGATTGGTTGGGGTTTGACTCGAAACCAGACAGACCGATTACATTCTTTATTTTTATTTTTTCTATATGTCAAGTATATTCATGGACTTTGAAACTTATTTACAATGATAAGCCTAGTAAGGATGCATTTGATAATTATTCTATTTTCGAGAACAATTTCTATTCAAAAATAATTCTTTTTTATTCTATTCCTTGTACGAGTTTTTAAACATTTGAAACGTTTTGGTAATTGGCCAAAAATTTTATTCCCGAAATAGAAATGCATCTGGTACAATCCTTAAATTTTTTATGACTTAGAATTTCTTTTAATTTTTAATACTTTTATTATATTTTTCTCTTTTAAATTTTTAATAAATTTATTTTTTTAAAATTTATTATATAATTTTATCGTATTTTAATATAATTTTATTATGTAATTTTATTATATTTTTATACAATTTTATGCTATAATTTTATTATATATTCCAAATTTCTTTTAATTTTTTTGATAATTTTATTATATTTTTGCGATCGACCGAAAAGAAAAGGAAAAGAAGAAAAGAAAAGAGAAAAAACAAGATTATGCTTTGACTTGATTATGGAGTTGTTTTTAAAAATAAATAAGTAACTTTTTTTCTACTTTTAAATTTTGTTACAGATCTATTTCCAAGAACAAATTTGTTCCCGAATGTCAAAAAAGTTATGAAATAGGTTTCTACTTTTCTTTTCAAAGAACAAAAGAATAGAATCAAGTACTATTTAACACATTCCCCAAAAGACTTTAAGTTTACATGAAAAAACCTCACAAGCTCTTAAGGGCGCGCTTGGTAACAATTCTATTATCGGGAACAATTTCTAAGCATTTTAAGCCGTTTGGTAACTATCCAAAATTTCTAATTCTAAAATAGAATTGTGTTTGGTACCGTGCTCAAAATTTCCATTCCAAATCATTTTCTATTAATTTTTAAATAATTTTTTTACTTTTACTTTTTACTTTTTTTCCTTTCTCTCTCCTATTCTTCTTTTTCAAGTGGCCAGTTGCCGAACTGGCGACTGGCCAAACGAGGGCCAGCGACCTCATTGAAGCGTTGTCGGCCCTCGTCAGCTGAGCCTCATTGGTGGCCAGGCAGGCCTCACCAGGGCTTTGAGCCTCGCCAGACCTCGCCTTGGCCTGGCGAGCTCGTCAGACCGGTTGCCAGTGATTGGCGGCGGACGGCAACCACGATGGTGGCGGAAGAAGTAGAAGAGAAAAGGGAAGAAGATGAGAAAATATGGGCTTGATTCTTAGATTTGTTCCTAGGAACAAGAATCAACTTTTTTTTTTTTTTTTTTTTATTCTTGATTTTGTTCCAAATCTACTTCCGGGAACAAAAAAATAAAAATTTATTCTCGAGAACAAAATTTTTACCAAACGTGATTTTGTTCCAAAACTACTATTGGGAACAAAAAATCAGAATCTGACACTGTCGGGATGGTTACCAAATAGGCCTTAAATCTCCTAATCCAAGGGAGGGGAGTTCTAAACTTCCCAACTCCCCTGTTCCCATGGCCAATGAGCAAGCCCCGTAGTGGTTACGATCTTATTTTAACAACCATAGAAACTAGCTCAACTTGAAGTGAACCAACTAAAAACTTTTTTGTCAGTTTGGGTCGGGTTGTTTGGTTGAGTTTTTTGATACCCCATCCATTGCCCCACTATCTATGGAGTGTGGCAATTTAGGAAAAACTGTCCCAAAAATCTTAAATATATTATACATTTATCAATTCAGTTCTACACTTTTTATTTTTGCTAGTTAGGTTCTAAATTTTTTTCACTTTTTGTCAATTGAATCCATTCGGCGAAAATCGTTCACGTGAATGAAAGCAGTGTCACGTAAGATGTTCATGTGTTAACATGGATAATTTTTAATAATTTTTTAAAAATATATTTATTTTTTATTATTATTTTTCTTTTTTTCTTCTTTTTGTTAGTGATCGGGCATTAGCCAATGGTAAGGCTCGATGGGCAAGGGCTAGCCTTATCTCAACCAAATTTGCCGAGGTCAACCCTTGCCCAAGCTAGGGTGGCCTCGCTGGTGGGCCTCACTTGGAAGAGGGCTCCCTTTGCTGGGGCTTGCCCTCACTTGACGGGCCTTGCCTGTGGACCCACCTAACCATGGTCGGTAGGGGTGAGCGCGGTTTCCGGTTCTTAAAGGACCGGTTCCGGTTCCCGGTTCCATTTTTCCAAGAACCGGCAATCCCGGTTCCGGTTCTGGTTCCAAGTGGAACCGGTCGCGGAACCGGAATCGGAACCGGTCTGCGACCGGAACCGGTTAGGGTTCCAAAAGAAACCCCCTCCCCCGCTCATTTTTGTGCTTTGACATACCAGTGATACAAATGACAAAAATTAACGGAGCAGCTATTGTGTTTGATTGGTGCTTGGTTTCTTTTTTATGGCTGCTGTTAAATGTTATTGACCTTAGCAGCATATTTACTTGCATGGTTGCTTTGATATGACAATTTGATCCTGTTTATTAGTCAATTTCATTGTCAACTATGGCTATGCAGTAAGGAGTTAGTGCGTGAGAAGTGGATAATCGAGGCAATCCTAGCCAAGGAAACTATTCTGGAGAGTCCTGTCTAAGCCAACTTATTTGACCATGCCTATTGCCTTCTCAGGTATATGTTTTGGTTCGCTTCCTTGATATTCTCTGAAGCTCATTGTCTCTCCCTATTTTGCAAACTTTTAAGTTCTAATTTAAATTGTAGGACAGCTTTTCACGCCATGGATTTCTCAGTTGGAGTTTCAAAGCGGTAGGAGTTACGTTGTACACATATTTGGTAGCAGGAGACATATCTTTCTAGACATGCATGCAATTTCTAACTGACCCTATTTAATCAAACTCAGCCTTGAGACAACTACCCATGTGCATAAGGAGTACCCTATCTATAATCCGCATGCCCTCCTTTCTTAATCAAGTCAGTGGTGTTCTGAACTCCATTTATTTTTGTCGAAAGATGGATTAGTTCAAAGATACTTGTCAGTTTGATGATTTACGAATGCTAAACTTCTTCCATTGAGGCAACAATACTCCAAACTGTTTTTCCTCTTACCAAAATTTGTAGTAGTGACCTAACATTTCAGGGAGAAGTATACCGGCATTGTTAAAGAGTTGTGTATGGCTCTCATTTTAGTGATAGAAGTTTTCGCCGAATAACTTAAATGTCAAATTTAAGAAAAAAAAATGATCACTTATGTGCCTCTAGCGAGAAATTCCGGCCAAATAAGTACGCGGTATTTATAATTAAAATATTAATATGAGTTGGCATTTTAAAAAAAAAAACTGGTCCACATTGCATTTCTATGTAATTTCTCCTCCTCTCCCTCCACGTCCTTTGTTGCTGTCTTTCTCCTTTTCTTTTCTCTCTACTGCACTGATGCTACTTCATCGACATTCGCCCACCACCACCCAGACCTACGAGCTGCAACTTCACACTATGGAGTAGATGAAAATTTGAGATCTTGTTGGCACTTTTGGTTTTTCATCTCCTTAGTATATTTTGCTTTATCATTTTCATTTGACTTAGCTGATAAGGAATATGACATGGCAAATGTAACGATTTAAGCTTCAGTGCATATATTGACATATGTGGGCACAATAATTATAGTTAATCAAGCATCTCCTTTCCTCTTTGGAAACCTTTTATTAGTTTTGATTATGTATGTCCAAATTCTTGACAGTTGGCATTGGTATGTTTGCTAAAACGTGAGAAGTTACCGTAGAGTATACGCGTACGTTATAGTTCAAAATTCAAATCTAAAAATAACAAAAAAAGAAAGAAAAAAGGAATCTGTTAAAACCTTGAACCGACCCTAGAACCTATGATAGGGTAGGCTCCAAGTTCTCGGTTCTGACGAGTAGATTTCAGGTTTCAAAAAATGAGAAACCTGTACCAGAGGGTAGGTTCCAGGTTTTAGATGGAACCGAACCAAAACCTAGAACCGCTCACCCCTAATGGCCGGTGTCTGACCACTGGCAAAATGAAGAAGAAATGAAAAAAAAGAAAAAGAAAAAGAAAAATTAAATACAAATATTATAAAAAATATTATTAGAAATTATTCACATCGATCTTGTTATGTCATGTAAAATGACCAGCGTCAACATTATTGAATTTCGCCCAAGATTAACCGGATAAATTTAACTGGCAAAAAGTGAAAATATTTAGGATTTAATTAACAAAATTAAATGATATATGACTAAATTAACAAAAATATAATAGATTTACAACTTTTAGGACAATTTTTCGGACAATTTACGTGATCCTGTCTGTAACTTCTGTCTGCATAAAATATCACGGTTTCGATTCTAGATGTTCCAATTCGTGTCGACAAATAAGGTTTTAAAGCATATTCTATACCGTGTCATGTCCTGATTTTTTTTTTTTTCTCTTTTTCCTTTTTAAATAATTTTCTCGTTTCTGTAGGGGGAAAAAAAAAGGAAGACGGACGACGAACGGTGCCGATATTAGGGGAGACCGAAGCAGCCCCCACAGCGGACGTCAAAATCGGAATCGGGCACCAAACGTCGCCGTCCCGCTCCCCCCCACGCTTTCTCTCGCTTTCTCTCGCTCTCGCCGCCGCTCGCCGCCGGGGAAGGTTCCGCCGCCACCTCCGACTCCGACTCCGCCGCCGATCTGCCCGTTGCGATTCCGCCATGAGTACCGGCGATCTCCTCAAAATCGAGCCTCAGGAGCTCCAGTTCCCCTGTAAGCCTCGCCGGATTTCCCCCTTTTTGATCTCCGAGCCGGCCGGCCGGCCGCCGAGGTTGCTTTCCGGGCCGCCGTCCGACGATCTCCGTTTGGCGTCGATTTCCGTTCTTCTTCTTCTTCTTCTTTTGGGGGAATTTCGTGCCTGATTTTTTGCTATTTCTTTTTGCTCAGTCGAGTTGAGGAAGCAGATCTCTTGCTCTCTCCAGCTGGCAAACAAGACCGACAGCTATGTAGCTTTCAAGGTGAAATTCTGGTTTCTTCACGGCTCTGGGAATCTCTTGCGTGCCGATTCGCTTTGCGCTTCCTTCTTCTTGCTGAATTTGAGGCTTTTTTTGTTTTTTTTTTTGGGCATGCGTGGGCTTTGGTGTTTGCAGGTGAAGACGACGAATCCGAAGAAGTACTGCGTCAGGCCTAACACTGGAATCGTGATGCCTAGGTCTACCTGTGATGTCATAGGTCTCTCTCTCTCTCTCTCTCTCCCATCTTCATGATTGATCGACTTCTTAGTCTTTAATTAAGCTCAAACTTTTATGCCCTTGTGAGTGACGCCATGCTTGCTGTGCAGTTACAATGCAAGCTCAAAAGGAAGCACCTCTCGACATGCACTGCAAGGATAAGTTTCTCCTTCAAAGCGTAGCTGCGAGTCCGGGGGCGACCCCGAAGGATATCACGCCAGAAATGGTAATGGGTTTTACGGAGACTTTGCTAACAGTGCTGACTTGGGTTTCGATTTATGTTGGAAATTAACGTAGCGGAGGTTATTGGTGTTGGATTCCAGTTCAATAAAGAGTCGGGCCATAATGTCGAAGAGTGTAAGCTGAGGGTTCTTTATGTGTCTCCTCCTCGGCCTCCATCCCCTGTTCGAGAAGGATCGGAAGAAGGTTCCTCGCCACGAGCCTCCATTTCAGACAATGGGAACTTCAATAACCCTGAATTCATAGCTGTGAGTGCTTGATATATGCTTGATTTTATTGGTATCTGAAATATATCATGAGATTAGAATGCCTGTTTCGTCTGCAATGGATTATGATACAGCGGTCAATTGTGGTTTCAGGCTTCAAAGACATTTGCTGAGTCGCAGGACAGTTCATCTGAGGTACTTTTATGTTTTATGCATGCATTAAGAATTGCGAAGAAGTTAAACTTTTTGTTTTGTCATTTGGTAATTGCATTGCATATAAGTTGTGATGCTCTACAGTCAAATCAGAAACTGCAACCTTGAGTTGGTAACCCTTTACTATTAGGGATTGGCTAACTGTCCTCATTGATAACCAAACACAAAATGTGAAAAAGGATTTCAGATTTGATGAATGAAAAAGACCATAATGATTCTCCTTTGGTTCTTATTCCACCGGCTTACTCCTATGTCTGACATTATCCATCATTAGCTTAAGATTCCATAGAAGGTAATTTGATGTTTTCCTTTTCATGATTCTTATTCATGGTTTTTCTTTTTCATTTGAATGAGGAGGATATTGAAGAACTGATTTAGAGGTTTTTTTGTATGGAAACAAAAATGTTACTCTGGTTGTGATGGAGAGAGTTTGTCTTTATGGGCATATAATATGTGTGGATGTGGACAAAGTTGTGGTCCATTAAAAAAGTAATTTCTGGGGTCATGATGAAATAATTATGCAGATATAACTTAGTGTAGCAATCTTGAATTATGCTTTTTCAAGGTTTGAACACTCATAAGTAGATTGTGGATATTTAGGAGCACATCCTTCTTATTTTTCCAAAAGGGCAATGAGTTAATGTGAAGGTTGAGGTATGTAGAAGTTTCCTTCGTCAATGCAGTATCATCGAGAAAAAGTAATATGCATTTTGCATTTTACATTTTGCAATGTCAAGAAAGGGGAGTAATTTGTTGTAGTGGATGGAATGGAGTAATAACAGGGATTACATGATAAAGAACTATTTTAAAGCATTTCTTATTATCAAACATGGTGGAAAGGTTATGTGATTGTGGGTGGATTATACATTATGGTTAGCTAATACGTGAGTATGTGGAAATGCTGGACAATACTAATATGACTTGTCTTCTGTGGAAGCAAATTAAAAAATTGTGGAGTTAGAGTCATGAATAAAGGAAATAACTTGACATCAGATGTGTTCTTTCACAGGAGTGTGATGTGGATGCAACTTAAGTTGAGGCTAGTGTAGTCAAATGCAAAAGGCGCTGAGACTCTAAAACGCCTGATTGCAAAAGCACAACAATTGCTTGCCTGAGTGAAGTATGGCATCGACTTTTTTAGCATCAATAATCAAACAAGAATAGACTTTAAAATTGTATCAAATCAAAGTATATAGATAGATGATGGGCAAGAAAAACATGCACTTTAACTTTAGGATAGAATGGAGAATAGCCCAATCCTAATGCCATATAACTTGAGAAGAATATAGAATTTGCAACGAAGTGAAATATCATGCTAAGTATAGCCAAAAACAAGCCAAAAGACAGAAGATAACTTCTCAGCGGTTTCATCTCATGATCCATCAATCTTATCAGCCCTCAAATCTGCATCTCTTTCTTCCCCTCCACTCACGTAGTCTTCTGCATTTTCCTCATTAATTTCCTCGCTATTTACTTCTTCATCAAAATGTGATTGTGAAGATGAGACCTCTGTTCTTGTCTTGACTTAGATTGATATCAGATCTTTTGTTCTTATGAGTTCTCCAACTTGAGCTGCACGTTCAACTTCACCTTGACTCGTCGTCACTAAATGCCATTGCAAAAGAATAAATTCCATTTTCCAATATCACCCATTGCCTTCGTTGATTTGTCCAAATAAACTGGATCAATCACATCACATTGATCATTTCATTCCTTAAGAGATAGATCTGAAATCGTTTGGATGTCTTTCTACCAGTCTTAAACTCCTTATGTGAATCTGCAAATATAGACTGAGATAATGAAGTATGGAATTAGATTTACAGAATAATACTTATTGGCAATGTTTTTATCTAATTATCTTTAGCAACTATCTTAAGAATGCTTTGGGTTCTTTCTCATCTTAATGAATTGGTTGTCAAACTTAAAATCTTGATAGTGAACCTTTGTACATTTGGAGCTGGTATTGCATAAATTTTCCATCTTTTAGTTATGTAATTTATTTAAAGAGAGCTACTAATAACTATTTGGGAAAAAAATGGAGGAAATACTGACCAAATGTAAGTTCTATAGCCTAGTGCGCTATTACCTGGTTATTCTTTTACAGCAACGTCCAAGCCAAATAGGCCACTGACTCTCTTATACAATGACAACTCATCCATGATTTCATCTTGCATGGCTGATCTCGTTGTACTGTTATATCACTTCAGATTGTCATGGACGTATTGATTATTCAACAAGTGACCAGCTGCACATAATGGGTGGTGTAGCTGACAATTCCCATCTTTCATCAGTCATTTCAAATATCTCCACATACTTATCTTCATTCACAGTGAACACTTTCCATTGAGCTTTTTTGTCTCTATTTATATCCCATAGCCTGTTTTCTCACTATCCACAAGCCACAAGATACGTTGCGAAGTTGTGTTCTTCAAATATCTCCAGATACTTATCTTCATTCACAGTGAATGCGTTCCATCGAGCTTCCTTGTCTCTATATGTATCCCATAGTCTGTTTTTCTCACTATCCGCAAATCACAAGATATGTTCCAAAGGATTCACATCTTTTATATGTTCCAAAGGATTCAGATCTTTTAGTATGTGTTCTCATGTTATTTCAAAAAGTGACGTCGATTTCTTCTTCTAAATTCCATTGGTTCTTCTTTGAAAATGCTAGTTCTGTGGATGATGTTCTTTAGGCTATTGAAAGTCTTTATCGGCATCAGTTTTCATGATTGATTCTCACCTGCAATGTACTTACTAGTATATTAGGCACATGCTTTACATTAATTTTGCCAATCTAGTAGGCACTCCTGTATATATTTGAGTCTTTTGAACTTGCTTATATAAATTTGTAACCTCTTCTTTGTTTTTCCTTAATTCATTCATCCTAGTAGTTGGTGAAGGATGGATGCTTTCTATTTATAGTAAGTACTCAGTCGACTTTCAACCTGAGGTTCTCTTGGATCATCGCAAGCTATAAGTAAACTCTGTCTGAAAGTCTAGGCTATTTGATAAATATCTTATCAAGCAGACTCCCCAGTACATCACAAATGTGCAGAAGCTAGAAGAAGAGAAAAGAAAAAGTATAATATACTAAATTATGCCAAAGGCAACGTTTGGCTACTATTACCTAGTGCTTATTGGTCTTTGCTCTGTCGATCATAGCAGATAGCATATTTGTAGTATGGATTAAGAGGCTTGCTTTAGGCTGTTGAACTTGGTGAGGTGAAAAGCTGCACCTGAGCGAGGAAATAATAGGACATAGATGGACTACATCTGGCCTTGTTGGTTGTACATGGCTTCACTGGTGATAGCAACTTGCAGGAATCTGGAATGTTCCTTGAATTTTATTATGACTGGATTTGTTCTTGGGGATCTTGTGAGTCAAAGTAGGAGTTTATTGCATATTTTAGATTAGACATGTCGTATTTATATTACTTTGAAGACTACTTCTTTGGCCTGCCACAGGCAAAGTCTCACCTTATTCAATTTCTCTTACATTGCTAGCAGTAGTTGCTATCTAGGGTTCAAGACTATTTCCATTGCCTTAGGCACCATATCAACCTCATAGTTCTGCAGAAATCAGCCTTTCATTTAAATTCTGAGATTTTGCTGCAACAGCATCATCTACTGTGTATTTAACACTTAGCCATTCATCTAATGAGACTGATGACAAAACTTTGATATGCCTACGTATGTATAGGATACAACTGAAAAGAAACACTTATGTATTGATATATCTTCCTAATAAACTTTTACTAGATGTACAAAGAACTTATTTTAAAACTCGCATGCTAAGTGATCTGGCAGGTTCACGTTTGAGATATAAAAGGTGGGACCCAGGTGCCAATTGAATTCTTCCAATCTAATCTGGTTGAATTACTTAGAAAACAAGTTTTTGTAGAGTGTCTTCAGCATTTCTCTATTTGCCATGTTCTTTTGGTGCAAGTTTCCTCTTCACTTTCTGTAAATTGAGATTTGCACCATCCATGTAGATTGTTGTCGGAGACTTCCACTTCATTAGATGAAGGTTCTAGTTGACAAAAAATTTGATAGATTTAATTTATATTGGCTGGTTTATTTTGAGGTCATTATATCTACAAATACTAAACTAGGATGTGGGGAGTTTGACATGGGTTTCACTTTGCTTGATAATATGTAAATTAATTTGTTTTCAACCCTTAAAAGGAGAAGGAAGATATGGATCTTAAAGTGTATCACAGTGTAAGGAAAGCAGATGTTCTATATATTGTGCTGGGATTTGTCTTGGAGCAGAGGACTCTTGAATATTGCTGTGGTCTTGTATTGAGCCTCCTCTGACAACCTTTTTCTTGTTACAGCAAATGACTTAAACAATCTACTTTATTGCTGGATTAATAGATCCTTAAAAATTCTAATTTTGTTTCATTTGATGGCTGTTAGTGTGAATATGTGTCCTTTCTCCTGTGACGCCAGTCTCAATTTGATTATAAAGCCTTTGTGTTTCGCTGACCAAGAAATCAAAGCCTGTAACTTTGATACCTTGTTATTTAATTAAGGAATTACAATTTATATGAGTTGCCTATTCTCTTAGTTTGACATATATCCTCTGGTTCCAGGCAAAGACTCATATTTTGAAATTGAACGAGGAGAAAAACTCAGCTATTCAGCTAAATATGAAGCTTCAGCAGGACTTGGTAAGCGGCAACGTGAACGACTTTAATTGTGTTGTTTGTTGTCTGATGAAATTCTTTGCACTTGCTGTAAGGTTCAGTTTGCTTCCCTCTTCATTTTGATGGAATTTTCACTAACAATGATACTGTCTGTGGAGACAAAATTTTCTAACCAAGAGTGGCATAATTGAGTGATGGTCTGAAGATGCAACTGGACAAGGCTAACATGGTTAGGTGATGGTTGTGATGTAATGGCGAAATGTGGTGCTTGTAACCTTTAAATTAGCAAGTCAAATTTATTCTAGGAAAAACAATGGGAGCTAATTCTGCCGATGCAAATGTGAATCTCTTAAAGAGGGCATAGTGGCTGCAAACCACTACTTTAAGGTACAATGCTGGAAATCTATCAAGCTGGAAGCCAGCCAGATCATGGGGTAAAGCATGGGAAAATCCGTGTTCTGTATGCTAAATCAATCAAAAGTATTTGATATAGGTGATGGGCATTCATAGGACAGGTCAAAAGGGGTCCAGAATTTGATGAGGAATTATGAGTTTTTGAACTTTTTTAGGACATGACACTGAATAGAGCACAATGATTTGAAAGAATTTATATTGTCAGCCTCTTGGTGGGAAAAGGCTATGTTGTTCTTTGGTAGGTGGAAGGGCTTCATTGTCCTATTCTGTCTACATGTAGTGAAACTATTACACGTGACTTTGCCACACTATCCTATTCACTGCTATTTCATGTCTGTAAAGAGGGAACTGGTATGAACTTGTGGGATAACTGGAGTTCAATTCCCGGTTATAACAATGAGAATGGACTGAAGAATTTGGGAAGTATGCTTGAATAGAACATGGATAATTGTTTTAGTGTTGGAGAGAGCCAGTGAAACCTATGCTGATCAGATTAAGAAGATAAGATCGGTGCTTTAAGATTTGTCCAAATAGGACTATTCTGGCCATTTTGGAGGGGAGCACAATGTAGATCTTCTGTGATGGACCCAAAGAAATATATGCCAATCATATCAGTAAATCAGCCCTTTGTCAATTGAGTTGCTGTTGGTGTGTCATGATTTTCACAGTCCGTCCTAGATTTTCCCTTTTGTATTCTGTTGGACTAGTTCTGTTGGCTGTTTCATTGTCTGCTAACTTCACATTCTAGATTCTTAGGAGATAAAGTTACGTTTGGCATATGCATGCATGGCTATGACCTAATGTTTGACAGAATATGACAAATCATGTGGTTCAAGTGAAATAAGAAAAATAAAAGACATTATGCAACGCGAAGCTCGCTTATCGATGCACTCAATATACTTCTATGTTGCCTTTATCGGGTTTTGCACTGATACATTAAATTTCAACAGGATCTTTTGAGGCGACAAACCAAGAAAGGCCCTGGCGGTATTTCGTTCATATACGTCGTTCTCATCGGCTTGGTCGGCCTCATCTTGGGGTATCTCATGAAGAGGACGTAACCAGATGATGATCTTGTATCCCCCCGACGCCTCTGCTCAAGAAAGTTGTAGGAAGGGAACCAGCAGGGACTGCAAATTTCAGTGTGCGAGCATTCTGTACCAAAGTCAGATGTATTTGTCGTATTTATTCGGTCCTCGTACAGTACAATCGCGTGCTAACATTACAGAGAGGTCTCTGGGAGTTCGGTAGGACCCTTGTTGATGCAAAGCAAAAGATTCATGACCAATTGTTTTCGTGTGACGTAGCGCGTTCTTTCTCATTCCCTGGTCTGTTTTTGTTGACTCTTTTCTTGCGACCCGCCCCAGCACTCTAAAAAGGTTGCTCGCTTGCGTTCGTTTTGGACGCTGCGGTTGTTCAGAAGTTGGCATTGATCCTTCATTTGATATGATCCTCTTGGCCACCGAGGATCAAATGAAGTTGGAGCATATTTAGTTTTAAATTATTTATAGTTTATTAATTAATTATTTTAAAGGGTAAGGTCTATTCTATTTTGTAAATCATTTATTTTTCATTAAACAAATAGGGCCTTATAGGCCGTTATAAATTCATGCGGGTCCGTGAAAAGATGGTCTAATAGGCCGGGTCAATCTGCAAGCCAGCACATCGTTTGGGCCGACGGGTCATGCCTTCATTAATCGGCTCCGGTATGACCCGATCTGTGTTTAAGAAATCTGAGTTGGGAAAGGATTGGCAAACTGGAAATGTTATTGTCGTTGCCCTTGTGTAGGGCTTGGCCCGTGGAAGCTCGGGCTTCTGTATATTCTTCGGCGATTTTTCATTTTTTATATTTTTGATTGGTGTGTTAGGATAGAGAAATGCCTTTTTGTCCCCATTTTTGATTATTTTGTTAGGGAAAATTTCGTTTTCCATTGGTCTAAATCATTTCCAGAAGAGTTGGATATAATGTGCCCTATTCACTTAAAGGGCTAAAGTTAAACATATGGATTTTCGATCAAGAGGAATTTTAAATTAAAAAAACTCGTGTCACAGAGGCATTTGCGTCTTGTAATGTTAGAATTGGCCGTCATCCTTTCATTTAATTTTTTCTTAAACTTTAATTCGATTGAATTTGGTCGTTACATCTTATGATTAAGCCAATTTGATTCTTTTACGTGACAAGCCAACGTAATCGTGAGATTTACATGGACAATTTCACACGTACAATCCTGTCTGGCAAAATTAAAAAAAAAAAAAAATTAGAAAAGAAGAGGACAATAGCACAACATGCACGGGCCCATGTTTAATAAATGAAACTGGGATGGACACAGACTTAGGGTACAAATGATAATCATTATATTCCCGAGAATAATTTCGGACTATAAATAGATTTTTCTAATTTTTTTTTTGAACGAGATTCTGAACAAAGATACACATTTGATAACAACATAAAGTTTATATTTTCGGAACAAAAATTCCTTTGATAGGTCTTCTTAAATATCTCCCTCCCATGCTCTTTTCTCGACCGAGTGCAACTAGTACTGGTGGGGGATAGTTGGCGGTAGCCACGAGCGACAAGGGTGAATGATGAGAAGAGTTTTTATATCTATTTCTATTCTAGAAATAGAAAATTAGAAAGTTTCTATTACTTATTTCTAAGCTAATTTTTTTTTTTATAAAAATAGAAAAATGAAATTGTGTTACCAAACAAATTTTTGTTCTAAACCTATTTTCAAGAATAGAAAAATAGAGAATTATAATAGTTATCACGCGCTCCCTTAAGGGTAGCAAGACGGGTTTGGGACTAATTACTTAAAACACAATTTCAAGATTTGGGATTTGTAGTTTAAAGTCCCATGTCGAAGTAAAATTACTAAAATGCCCTTATTTCTTTATATTTTCATCCTTTTGTTTAGTAAATATATATATAATTATTAACTCTATTAGTTCTCAGAATGACTTTCTATTGCGTCGGTTAGATATAAAATGAAAAACCTAGATTATTTAAAAAATTCTATGAACTCTAAACACAAAATTCAATATAATTGGACACTTTGCAGCAACAATTGCCATTTAATACTTAGGTTTCGTTTGTTTCCCAAAAAATGAATGATCTCAAAAATGTTTTCATAAAAATGATCACTCGTATTGCTTTTAATAATTAATCAATAAAAAATGTCTTCATTTTTGACAACAATTTATGTCTAAATATTTTCATGAACAATAAAACTATTTTTCGTTTATTCATTTTTATAGGCAGTATAAGTGATCATCATCAGGAAAATGTATTACAAATCATTCATTTCCACAAAACAAACGGAACCATTCATTTCCACGAAACAAACGGAACTTAAGCTTCTCATAATTGTTAGGACTTAAATTTTAATAATCATTGATCTTTGAAAAAAGTTTTGAATCTTATATCTGGACTCTCAATTTTCTAATGAAGATCTACAAGGCATGAGTTTTGATTAAACCGTTGTGCTTGTAATCGGGAGGTTGTTTATTGGGAAAAGTACCAAAAAAGTCATAAATCTATTGCATTGGTACCAATTCAGTCATAAAATTTTCAATTGGACCAATTCAGTCCTAAACCTTTTAATATTGGTATCAATTCAGTTCATTCGGCCAATTTTGGCTGGCCGGCACTGACATAGACGTCATCCGAAGACCAAACGCTGACGTGGCTATTATTATTATTTTTTCAAATTTTTTTATTAATTTTTTCTTTTCGTCTTCTTCTCGGTGGTGGCCGCGAAGCCCTTGCTTGCCATTGGCGAGGGTTGCGGCCCTTGCCCGGCCTCTCCCAGGGCGGCCGGCGAGGCGGCTTCGCCGGATCTACGCGAGGCCGCCCGCCCGCGATTGGCGAGGCCATGGCGGCCATCACCGGGGCGGAGGCGAGGGTCGCGAAGCCCTCGCTAGCCGCCGGCGAGGGTCGTGGCCCTCGCTCGGCCTCGCCCGGGCCGCCTCGCCCGTGGCTTAGCCCGGATCTGGGCGAGGCTAGCCTTCGCCATCGGAGCAGCTGGTGGGATTGCTCACGGCTTTTTGCTCATGGAAGGAGCAGAAGAGCAAAAGCCGGTGGGGACGAAGCGGAGGAATCGAGGTCGGGAGCCGGGCTAAGCCGCGGGCGAGGCGGCCCCGGCGAGGCCAAGTGAGGGCCGCCATGGCCTTGCCAACCGCGGGCGAGGCTGGCCTCGCCCAGATCTAGGCGAAGCCGCCTCACTGGCGGCCTTGGGAGAGGCCAGTCGAGGGCCGTGACCCTCGCTGGCAGCAGGCGAGGGCTTTGCGGCCCTCGCCCAGTGGCCGGTGAGCCTCACCGGAGGCTCGTCGGCCACCGCTAGGAAGAAAACGAAAACGATAAAAAAAAGAAAAAAAAATAATAAAGAATAATAAAAAATAATAAAAATTGCCACATTAGCGTCCGGTCATCGGCCAATGTCCACATCAACGCTGGCTGGCCAAAATTGGCCGGATGGACTGAATTGGTACCAATATTAAAAGGTTTATGACTGAATTAGTCCAATTGAAAAGTTTATGATTGAATTGGTACCGATGTAATAGGTTTAAGACTTTTTTGGTACTTTTCCCGTTGTTTATTATATACTTAACTAATTGTGAACCCGTGCATCGTGCAGGTATAGTTCTTTATTTTTTATAATCACAATGCTAAATACGTTATGTCAAGTTTTTTACGACATATTATCTGGACTTGACTAATAACCATAGTAAATTATGTAATTCTTTTTCCGGTTTCCAAAAATAGAGTTGATGCTCAGATTGTATTATCCTTCTGTATCTTCATTTTTGCAGTTTTCAATCCTTGCATTAAAAAATCAAAATGGTTGATTCGCAACGTGAAGTCGACAATAGGACTAAGGAAAAGAAAAAAGTCAGTCAAAGGGAATCCTAAAAGAAAAATAGCTTTGTATCATTCTCACAAGAGAAAATAGGCCATTTCATCTTCAATATACAATAATTTGAGATATTTAGAACAAATATTTTTCCATTGGCCTATTTCCAAGAAAATTGTAGTATTGATTTTTTGCCATCTTGACTGGACTAATTTTATTAGATATCCAAGACCATCGGTTGTAATGTCCCTTTTGGCATTGACTCCGGTCATTTTTCACTTGGAGATCCAATCGTGTGCTTGTCACGATGGGGGGCAAATTTGTCCAACGACATATGACAAATTACATTATACCCCTAGATTTTCGCACATGTGACCAGTTGCCTACTAACTTTTTAATTTTTTTCCAATGTTCCCTTATAGTATAGAGACGACTTTTAAAGCTAAAATGACTTTTTTTCTTAACCAATTTTCTTATCTAATCTTTATCGGAGATCAACTTAGGCTACCTAAGCGACGGACATCTTGCCTTTGCTTGTTACATGCGTGTGCCTGCGATGTAGCCTCTACCAGCGGTGTAATTACCATGTGCTTAGTGATGTTAGCACTAAAGCATCATATCTTTTATTTAACTAGAGAAATAATTAAGTCACGACATAAACACGTCAATTTGTGCTATAAACAAAATACGCAGATTATATTGTATCCTGTAATGTTTGGATTTTTCTCTACATTTAATAATTCGTTTTATGTCTTGCCCTGTATCGAAGTCCTAAGAGGCCATTTTTCGTGAATGCCACAGAAACTTTGGTTGATTCCATGATAGCTTTGAAAGTTTGGACGAAGTTTTGAGGCCATAGTCAAGACGAAATACAGAGTTGGTTATTTGACCGATTATTTCAAAGCATAGGCAAAATATACAAAAGATTAGTAAAAGTGTAGGCCTTTTGTGAAAATTGGCCAAAGTGATCATCAAAGGGGACATTACCATCGATTAGAACACTTCAGGGAGGAATTTATAAGAATTACGTAGTTAGGGGTTACTTGCAACAAGCACCAAAACCCGGGACGCAAAATTCACATTTCTATTATCGGATAGAATTAGGGTCCATTTAATAACGCTTCTGCTCCAAAGAACAATTTCTTTTTAGAAATAGTTTTTTCTATTTCTATTCTTCAGAACAATTTCTCAATAAAAGAACACATTTGGTAATTATATAAAATCTATTCTCGGAATGAAAAAAGAATAGGAATGCATTTGGTACGATTCAATATAATTTTTTTAAAATTTTTTTTTCTTATTCTTCCTTACCATTACTGATCGCCGCCGTCGCCGACTGTCGTCACTCGCTGCCAACTGTTGTCGCTCGCCGCCGACCCCTGCTGTTGATGATCACCGACGACGTCGACCGCCGCCTGCCGCCACCGACTGCCGCAGTTGACTGCTGATGGTTGGCGGCAGTCATCGGCAAGCAATGGCAACAGTCGTCGGTGGCGGCGGTTGGTTGGCTAGGTGGCGGGCGGCGGCATCGACGGTCATTGGCAGTGGGTGGCAGCAGCCAACGGGCGGAGGCCTTGATGGTCATCGATGGTGGGCTGTGGCGGGTGGTGGCGGTCAGTGGCTGGCGAGTGGCACGAGGAGTCAGTTGTTGGGACTAGTGACGGGTGGTCGAGGATGGCGAAGGTGGTTGGTTGCAGCGATAGGTGGTTGGCCGGCTACCAGCGATAGGCGGCAAGGGTCGGCGGCGGCGGCCGGGAGCTAGCAGCTGGTGGCGGTCGACTATGTAGCACGGACACTCTCCGGAAGCCTTCGTGTCGTGTCCGACACTCCGACACGTGTTCGACAAGCTCCGACACGTCCCGACACGCTCCGACACGCGGTCAACGAGTGTCGAAAAATCCGACACGTAGTCAACTCTCTCCGACACGCTCCGACACGTGAGTCCAGAATTCCGACACGCGATTCCGACACGCACGGGGTCAATTTTAAAAATTTCTAATACTTGATGGGTCAAAATATAAATATACACAAAAGAAGTAATAAAAGGAGTATAAAATTGCTATAAATATACACGCAAGAGGTCAATTTTTTTTTTTCAGTTTTGTTTTTTTAGAATTTTTTTATTTTTTTTAAAGTCTTTTACTATGAAAGAAGTAATAAAAAATGCTATATATGATAAATAAATAAATTTAAAAATATCATTTCAGCATTTTTCTTTAAACAATGTTTTTTTCCTCTAAGTTTTGTGTATTATTGTAACAAATTAAAATAATGAATGATATTATTTAATATTTTTCGTGTAAATTAATTCTAGGCTATTTTTATTATTATTTATTTATGTATTTATATATAAAAATACATTTAATATATAACGTGTAGGAACGTGTCAAAATTTTCTATTTTTAAGAAATGACGTGTCGGCGTGTCGTGTCGCGTGTCCGTGTCGGTGCTACATAGGCGGTCAATGGCAATGGTTAGCTGACGAGGGCAAGTGGGTGGCAGCGGTGGCTGGACAACAAGAGCAGTGGTGAGGGGCAAGGGGCAGCAAGGAAAAAAAAAAGTTATTTCTAGAAATTGTTTTTGAGAACAAGAAACTATATATATATATATATATATATATATATATATATATATATATATATATATATATATATATATATATATATATATTTTACTTCTTGTTTTTCTTCCAAATTTATTCCCTAGCCACTTTTTTATTTTGTGGAATAGAAAAATTAATTGACATTATCAAACGGATTTTTGTTTTTTGTTTTTTGTTTCAGAGAATAAAATAATAGAAATTAGGAGAAATAAAAACGTTACCAAACAGAGCTTTAGCCATTCGTAAAAGTAACTAATCAGTCACGTGACAAGCACATGACCGAAGCTCAAAGTTAAAAAAAAATGGTCGGAGTCCACGTCAAGGGGGGGAAACAGACATTGCAATCGATTTCAAACCTTCAAAAGGGAGCTGTCGGGAAAAATATAAAAATATCAGATGGCAGTTCAGAAATAGTGTAAAAAAATTTGCACTACCCTTAATGGGTAAAGATACAAAATAAAAATGGGTGAAAGGAAAGGAAGAAAGCGCGGGTTGAAGCGGCAGAGACGCCCTGGGGACAACGGAGTCTGACCGGATCGAGGCTGCTCGACTTTCGCAGGACACGTGAAAACGAGCTCTCCCCCGAATCCCCAAGCCCCGCCTCGCAAACCGAGCCTGTCTCGCCGTCGCACATCCCCACCCCACCTCAACGAAGAAACATCCACCGCATGTACAGACAAACCGGGAACACGCCACGGCCACAGGCCAATCCGCAAACATTAATTAATGAAAGAGTGGAAAAGGTTTCATAAAGCGTGGAAAGAGATCGTCTGGGGAAAGGGGTCGGTTCTTGTGCAGGCTTTTAGGCAGACGGAGCATTCCAAATCGACCAGAAACAGGAGCCGGTAGCTGTCTGATGGGTGCCTTGCCTTCTCTTTAAGCTGTTCCTTTTCCCCTCTTTTTCTGTAGTATTGGCTCGGGATGATTTTGGTATTCTCTTTTGGCCAGAGGTGTGATGCCTTTTAATATGGAAACTAATGAAAGGGGTATACGTGTGAATCGAAAGAAAGTGAAGTGCCGAGTGCCGTCGCTTCCCCGCGCACCACATCATCACTGCCTCTCCCTTGTCCAATCGATAGAGATGCACATCTTTCATCATTTGTACCATTCACATTCGATGGTTTTGACCTCCATAAAAAAAAAAAAAAAGGTAACGGATGCCCTCTGCGCTTACAATTTGACAACCCGCCTCTGAGACTATTTGTCGAGGTTCAGGCTGATTGGAGTGGGGAAGTACTGGATTGTAACATTAATATCATTTGGAAGAAAGGTGATGTTGCTCACCCGTCCACAATCGGTTGAAAGCTGATGTCGTTTACTTGATAATGGTAACAGGCTGAACCTCTTGTTATATTGAATCAAGATGCATACTCTGCTTAGGACACAAGATCCCCAAGTAAAAGGGAAACGTGATACAGTCATGCAAGAGTTTTAATTGAGATTGAAATTTATCATTTTATGGGATTGATCTAATAATGTAAGATATAAAGATTCTTAATTAATCTAATATGAGGTTAACTGATGTAAGCCGAGTAAAGTCAGGCCTGTGATAGGAGTGTTGTATAATGAATTTTTTAAATAGTACTCCAGTCTCTCTTCTAATCCTAATGCACAAATAACCTCACATGAGGAGTTGTTGCTGAACGCAACTCGTGAGGGATAATCTTATTAAGCCAGTCATACAGAGGGCAATATAGAAATATTACTTGAGCTATGGATCATTGTTGTTCAACAACAAGAACAATAAATTTCGAACCAGATGTGCAAATCTCCTTTTCTCTATTACTGTGTTTTGAATTCTAACAATGAAGATCTTGTAATGTTATTTTCGTGACTTACATGTCATGGAAACAATCTGTAGAATGGAAGGCTTGCCCAGTTAATCGTCTTGTAGGCACCAAAGATCCCATGACTAAAGCCAATCAGCCTAGATCATGGCAAATGATATCATAGCAGGGTTCTAAATACATGTGCAATTGCCATTCATTACATTGTTCCAACATAGGTCAAATCCCTTAATAGGATTTGAGCATGACCGGTAGGAAACAGGGAAAAAGTGCTCATGTTAGGCAAGCGTGAGAAGCTTTGAATGAGAGAAAGGAACTTTGATTGTGAAATGGTTGGATTGATACAATAAGAGGGAGGGTATCTCTTCTTATACTTGAGGCCCTCCGATTACGACCATCGATCTTTTTCGATCCAGCATGAGATCGTGTCTTCTAATCTACCAACTATCGACATTTATGCTGAGAGAGTTCTAGATCCTTGGCACAATTACCGTCTCCCCCGTCCTTGGAAATGTTCCGAAAACTTTTGGGAAAATCTTGGGCGATCTTGCAAGGTCTTCCTCGATCATGTATGATCTCTTGATCACAGGAATTTCGTGACTGTGACACATGTCCTATGATGCTCGAGTAAAAGGGAGTTTTGGTTCGGTGTGTCATAATGAGGCTAATTGGCCTAGACCATGACACTAGGTCTGTCTAAGAAAACATATACGGAGAATTAATTGTAATTGCCCGAGATTAGAAAGACCTCTTGGAAGCAGGTCACACATCCAAGACCTACAAAAGCAAGACATCATCTGAATGGTTTTGCTATTGATGCGGTTTTCACTGAAGTTGCTGGTGATAATATAGCTCCCATTTGCCTTACTCAAAATAGGGAAGCTTAGCTAATTCTTTTGCTTCGAAGAGAGAAGTAATTAGTAGAATCATGCATGATGCATACGGATGAGATCATGTTTAATGAAGTCTCTCGTCCTTTACATCAGGCTATGTGTGGATATCAGACATATTAATATCAGCATCAAGAAATTGGGAGCCTGTATAGTTGGAGGAGAGAGCGTTTGCACCATGTATGAAGTCACCCTTCGAAGCTGAAAATTCAAATTGGTCGAGAGCCACCATAAGTTGACGGAATCCTCGTGAGCAAGGAATTAGCAGAGATTAGGTTTAAGGACGTCTTATCAGAGCATTACGTCGTTTGCATAACCAGATGGGACACCCCCGAGACTGCCTCGATTCCAAGAGAGAGACGATGAGGATGAGATTTCGGCGGTGGTGAAGTGGGGCCAAGGCCGCCGTGGTAGGCGGGATTTGGTCACATGGATGTCGCCACGTGTGCGATCGCATGGGGCCGGTGCTGTCGGTCTTGGCTTGTGCAATCCTCGTTGTCCCCCGCGTTTCGAAACAGGGAAGGGAGAGAGGTGCTCGTGAGCACCACCGAACGAGAGAGACATCGCATGAGAATTGCACGATGAGTCGTGATACAAGCGCACGTGACGAGTAGTCTTTCGTTGGTTACGTTACCGGTGCATGCCTCATCTGAATTATGTCATGTCATTCGGCCGGGAAGTCCTTACTCAGATCAGTTCATAACTAACGGAGAACACAAATGATTCATTAATTTTAGTTCAATACATAATATTGTCTCTAAACTTTTAATTTACTTGGGTTGAATGTGCAATGCCATCCCTAAATTTTTACATTGTTCACGTGATCTTTAAACTATTGGTAAATTTTTAATAAAATTCTAGATTACAATAAAATATTTAAAATTTAGGGATTATATTAAATATTGACCAAAATTTAAGATTAGGTTAAACAAATTAAAAATTAAGAGATCCTCTCTTCCAGCACTAACAACTTCGCACCAAAGGTCGAACTCAGCAAGAAACCAAATAGATCATGATTGCCGACTTTTTACGGCTACGGCATATCTACTATACTAGAATGCCGATATACCTCAATATCTCTCTTGTGTAACGTTACCAATTATGTTTTTAAAAAAAAAAATACTTCCTGATTTACAATTTAAAATAGAACTCAACTGAATGGCGATTTTGAGTACAAGAGGTAAATGAATAATCAATAATTTTTTTTCTCAAAGCTCGTAATTTTTCAGTTGCAAAGCTATGATCAATTTGACAGCACGAGCTTAAATAATGCTTACTTGAACATTGATGATCTTCTCTTCATAGTAATTGACACGATCCAAAAGAATAACTTTAAAAAAAAAATATTGATAAATATAAAAAGTTGGCAAGTAAGAAAAATAAAAGTGGTAACACAATGGAAATTTAGTAAATAAAAAAAATTGGATGTTGGTAATAAGCAACTCAAATGAGAGTTGAGAAATTATAAGTACGCAAAGGTAATTTGGTAAAAGATTCTACCTACAAGTTTTCAAGGCGAGTTCTTTACCCGAGATTTACAACCGTGGTTGACGACAAACCTATCTGATTCATCAACTAGGGTTCAAGATAATTGGTCACTTATTTTTGTTGTTGCTTGTTGGCATTTTGGAGCTGGAGGATTTTTATCTTAGCAGAGAACCCTTGTGCCTGACTCTAGATTATGTTAACGATATCGTATCGGCTTGACTGACAAAATATAGATTGTCTCCTCAAATAGAGAAATGAGACAACCTTATGAGTGTTGGCCCTCCAATTAATTGGGTCAAGCTCACCTTTGTTGGGGATTCTAAAGGCAACTTGAGCCCCGCTTCAATAGGTTGGCTTTCGCGTAATGAATCAAACAACTGACTCCCTAGATTTGCTCAAATTGTCGAAGTGTACTCATCGCTCAAAGTAGAACTATGGGGTATCCTTTTCGGTTCTTAAAATGGCAATTTCTTTGGGCATTCCTAAACTTATTGTGGATGTGGACTTGCGAGCTGCCATTTCACTACTCTAGAAATCAACTCCATCTCTCAACTTTGGTGACATGCTTATTTCTCAGATTCAGAATCTTTTGATGTCAAAATTTTGCATAACTTTAGGGAAGGAAACCCATGTGCTAACTAGTTAGCAAATTGGGTCAATCATTCTAGTGATGCAAATGTCACATTTTAAATTGGCCACCGAGTGGTTTGATCCTTTATTGATAGGAGATCGGGTTGGATCTATTTTCATTTGACGAGTTCCAGTGTAACATTTGGGCTTCGCTCCTTTCATTACCAAAAAGCAAAGAAAAAAGGAGTTGATAGACCAAAATGGTAAAATAATTGAAGAAAAGCGATAAACCAGTTGAATACAATTTGGTAATTCCATTAAATACTTGGTAAATTAAAGGTGTTTATAAAAAAGGTAAATAAAAGTGTGTAAATGATAAGAGTTCTTTTTGTCAGAGAAAAGAAAAATTGGTAATTTAAGAAAACCAAATCAATTTCAATAATTAAATCTACGAAGAGTTGGTAATACAAAATTGTTGATATCTTAACTGGATAAAAGTTGGTAACCATTCCAATAAAAGATGCTAATTCCTTAAAAGAGTCGGTGTCAATAAGACAAATAAAAGTTAGTAACTCATTGGTAAACTTAAAAACAAAAACCAAATTAAAAAGCAACTCAAAAGATATATGGCAATTAGCAACTTAAAAGAAGAAAAATTGGTAAGTTACACAAACAAAAGTTGGTAAGTTCATATACGACTTGATAAATATAATGTGTTTGCAAGAGAGACAATTAAAAGTTAGCAAACCATGACAAAAGTTGATAAATTAAGAAAAAAAAAATTCTAAGAAACTCAAATGAGAGTTGGTAATAAAAATTTAGTCAATAATGTAATAAGAAAATTGGTAATTCACTCGAATAATTATGAGTAAATTAAGTTGGTAAATTTAAAGCGTTGTGTGAAAAAGACAAATAAATTTAATAAAAGATAAGAAAAGTTAATATTTTGTAAACTATCAAGACGAGTTAGTACTTTCATAAAAGTCTAACTAAGTAACTAACAAGTAATGAGGAAATTAAATTATTGGTTAAAAATTTTACCGACAAATTTTGATACTTACTAACTCTTTATTTGTATAGAGAAAAAAATCATTTTCTAAGAGAATAGTAGAATTCTCTTCCAACATGGTAACAAAGTTTGGTTTTGTTCTAGATTCATTTTGCCTATGAGGTTCTCAATTAGTGGATTTCACAGGGAAAATAATCCAAAAATTCCTAAACCTATTGCAGTTTTGTCAATTCAGTTCTAAACATTTCAACTTTATTAATTGAGTCTTAAGTTTTTTCACTTTTTGCTAATTGAATTCATCTGAAAAATTTTTACTATAAAATGCTGACCATCCTTCGTGACATGGCCAGTGCTGATATGGATAAAATTTATTTGTTTTTTAAATATTTTTCTAATTTTTAAATATTACTTTTTTATTCTATTTTTTCCTTTTTTTTTCCTCCAGCGACTGGCCAAAGGAAGAAAAAAAAAAAAAAAGAAGAAAAGAAAAAAAAAATTAAAAACATAAAAAAAAACTAAAAGAAATTAATAAATTATTAAATATTGTTTACGTTAGTGCTAGTCGTGCCACGTAGGATGATCGGTATCTACATTAGCAATTTCCGATCAAAATTAGTCAGATAAACTCAATTGATAAAATGTTGAAAGATTTAGAACTCAATTGGTAATATTGAAAGTTTTAGGACTAAATTAACAAAAAAGTGTAATATGTTTAGAACTTTTTGGACAACTTTCCCGATTTCACATGTAGATACTCAATTTGGTTTGCAAGCAAGAGACGCTGTTAAAGTATGTTAAAGAACTTGTATGTGAATATTAATGAACTTTACGTATATGTAGTCTTTCTTTTATTTAATAGTTTAAAACTGAAAGGAAATCGTCGAGATCCGGTTGAGGTGGGAAACCTGGAGTTGAAATCTTATCGAATTGCTTTCTCGAAAAGTTTGGCCGAAGGATGTCAGCCATGGGGGAGTAAGTCCAGAAGCGTAGGAACGTAAGAAAAAAGTGCAAAGAAAGTGCGAATTTGATGGAGACAGCTGTAGAGTCAAAAGACTCCTTGTCGGTGGGCGCACAAGAGTGTAATATCACCCAATCGCGATGAGGATATAACCGATGTTCTCCCCGAAATAAGGGTCATCATACCAAGAACCTTCTTCTGAAGTACTAGAATAAAATTAATTAACCGACCAAAAAAAGAATAATTCGAAAATATATGAGAATATACATTTCTCTTCTATTTATAGAGAGTATAGAATAGATTGAGTAGGAAAAAATGAACCCACGTCATTGCCTTAGAAGTTTAGGATTTCACTCACCTCGATTCATTGACTAACCTCGCAACCACAATGCACATATAGATTAAGATCATTGTAGTTAAGCTGAGGAAGCCATTTATTTCAATGTTTGGGCAAAACTGGGAGATGGTTTTTTTTTCCTAATGCGAGATTGGATAATAAATCTGCATACATTGGAAAGAAAACTCTCCAAGATCAAAGGTCGTCTTTATTTTATGAGAAATAAATGATTTAAAAAATATTTTCCTATAAATGATATTAATCATTTATACAAATGAATGAATAGAAAAATACTTTTATAATCCATGAAAATATTTAGATATAAATTGTTATTGATGATGAAAACATTTTTTTTATTAATAATTATATCAAGCAATCGCTTTTTGGAAGATACTTTTCAAAACACTTATTTCTTGCGAAACAAATAGTTCCCTAGCTATTAGTGTGAATTCTTTATCTTGCAATCTTGTTGTCTAACCTCAAAAGATTGATTTCCTAACCAAAAAAAAAATAAAAAATTGCATTCAATATTATAGATCAATCAGCACTCATGGGGGTGTAATATTAAACCAATCTAGAGGCTTGGAGTGGTCCTGGTGAGGCCATCAAAAGACAAAAATAGGACTACACCATTACAAAACTTACAAATCCCCAGGACATAAACTATTGGGGATGCGAGAACAGAAGAATAAACAAAGGGTTTGGTGTTTGGGGGGAATTCAAGGCGTGTTCCTGGACTTTACCAATGCGATTCACCTCTTTCTTCGCCCTCCGATCTGTCCGATTTCGCTTTAACAGGACGCCTCCCCCCCTCTTATTCTTTCCCTAACATCGAAACGGTCAGCGGTTTTTCATCCCTTTAAAAATTATAGACTATTCTAGAGTATGAAAGTACATAATTCATGAGGTTTATTTTGTTGAAATTAGATCATGTTTTTGCCAGTAACATTAGGGGAAAATTTTCGTTTTTGCTCCGCCTACTCTGGAGTTAATGCACATTGTAACTCCGCATTTTTTACGGAAGAAGCATTTTATCCTTTCGAACTTTTATTTTGCTATACTAGTTAGCACCGTCAATCTATTCCAGCTAGCACGCGCTGCTCACATGATCTTTAAGGGTAAACTTCCAACCTGTTTGTCCTCCTAATTTTTACTGTTTGGTCTTGACCTCTCTTGTGGCCTTCTTGTTACTGTACATTAATTGCACCTACCAGTCACCACGTGTACATGGTTCATATAAATTTTACACAAAAACACAGTTTGTGCATCCATGTGTGTGTGGGGATGGGTAGAGAGAGAGAGAGAGAGAGAGAGAGAGAGAGAGAGAGAGTGGGGGAGGGAGGGAGAGAGGGAGGTGTGTTGGGTTTGTAGGCTGACCGGATTAAACATGTTTGGAGAAAGGAGCCGCATAGAAACACTTGCTGATCCACTCTTCCCCATGGATGACTTTTTCAAAACCACCGTATAAATTTGTTCATAGATTTTCAACCCTAAATCAGCCCTATAAAATGACACGACAAAAATATTTTCTTAAAATTTTTGTTAACGAGTGTCCTAGATGTTTGTTACACATATTTAACAAGAAAATATTTGATTTTACAATGCTAACTGTGCATATTATGATTGTAGTCGGTTTTTACAAATCTGATTTTCTAGTAAGGGTTTTTAGAGTTTCTTTTTTATAGCAAAACTCCTTTTTCTAAAAACAGGAGTTTTAAAATGCTAAATTCATGTCCTTGCTCGGAGTGCAAGTTGTGCGGTAAAACGTGCATTTCCCCAAGACATTGCCGAGAACTTCAAGTAATTAACAACATTGTCATTAAAAGGGCTTCCTACTTTTTGCCACATAGTCTAATTGCACACAAAATATAATATAAAATTCTTTGGAAGAATTCTTTAAACTCTAACAAGGACAAGGGGACAACCCAAGGTAGAAAACAATAGGCAGGCACTAGCATATAGACCTTCCATCTTTCGTTCCACTTTTTCTTAAAATAATACTCTGAACTGATCTCTGCTCTTAATTAATAGAGTCAAATGATCTCTTCTTCTTGAACACTAAAACATTCTATTTATCTGAGAGAGAGGACTCAAGTCTCTTCTCTTTTTCTCTGTTCAGGGTTCTTTCCTGGGACCCGATTGCTTGAAGTGTCAAGACATTAGGGAAGACACATCCCACGATCTCCATTGTCTTCCTCCTATTCTCTGTACCCCCCTCCAACTGCATGTTGTGCCCAAAAGAACAAACCTTCCACCTCTCGTTAGACTGCATTTAATGCTTTGTTTTCTCTCTTCAACTACAAATAAGACCATTTACCTCATTTTTATGTGAAAAAGGGACTCCATTCGTCATCTGTATCTCCTGTACTCATAAGCTTGGGGCTTTTCACAAACTTGGCCTCCTCGTCTTGTATTAGCATGTCAATCACATATAGCCTTCTTGTCCTCATCATCATGGGCCTTTCTTTGCATATATGTGATGCCCGACGCCTCACGGACATGGACAAGAAGCCGGTGAAGCGAAATACCTCATCTAGCAAGGTTAGTGATGAGAAACATTACTGATGTTGTCATCAACAAAGCTAATAGTTTTTGAGATTTCTTCCAAGGTTGAGCCAATCCACAAAAGAAAGTTTAGAAAACCAAGAGGCATTGACCTGCATACTGCATAGTGAAATTCTACTTTAAACTTTAAATGTTCGATTTAGTATTTATACAGTCGAAATTTAATTTGCCACCAGTTATGATTTTAGCTTGGTGTTTCATATATCTTACTCGCACATGATGAATTGAATGAAGAGTTTGATATGCTTTTATGCATGCATGAAAGTTTTTCCTTGTTTTACTTACTTAAAAAAAGAGTTGTTTTTGGTTTTTCTGGAAAACCCTAAGAAATCACACCTGAATATATGCAGAGTGGCTTGAAGACAGAACTGGATTTGGTCAACTTCACCTCAAATTTCCAGTCCATGCAAAGAAACAACAGCTTCAATAATGAAGGCAACAATGCGGAAAACCTGACGACCAAAAAACCTGGAAAGGCAATAGTTCAGACGAGAACCACTCGGAAGCTGATGAATGCGTCATCTCTCGTATCCGTTTCATGGGACGTTCCTCGGAAGATTCCGAACGAGAAACATCCCGGGCTAGACTCCGATTACAGCCCGCCGAAGACGCACCCTCCATCACACAATTGACCAATTTTTGGCTCGTCTGCTGTTGAATCTCCGGGACCCTCTTCGCGATGTGACCAAGCAATCGCTCCATTTTGGCACTATAATGAGTATGTTACGTTGTAAATGCGCAGAGACGAGACCATATGAGAAAGCACTCAGGCTAGCTTATCGGCTAAGGGTACGGCTGTTTCTGCCATTATGTATGTGTTGACTTTGTAAAATGTTATATACAACACAAGCGTAGGACTTATTATTTATATATATTGACAAGTTTTTAAGATTCCTTACTATGAAGCCTGGAGGATTCCTCATATTAGAAACTGCAGGTGAATTTTGTCCAGATATCATGATCTATGTCCTCTCGCTCCATAGTATAAACTAATTCAATCCGAAATTCATGGAGTTTAATCTTCTTTTTTGGCTTCATATGCATATGGAAGACTAAACTGATTTCATAGCTGATGCGTGAGGACCAATTACATAAAATAAAACCCAAGTATCAATATCTTTTTTCTTCCCATTGGATCTTGTGAAGGTTTTACGGGTTTCCATATTTCAAATTGATAGTTGACTAAATCTATATTAATGTGTCTTTATCATGCTTTGGTTTTGTCGTTACAAAGACAAGATTAAATAGATAACCTGATGATATTCTGTGTGAGGGTTTACTTCTAACGATGATATTGATATGAGTTGTGGTATTATGCGACTCAATCGCATATATCATGCATCAATTTATGTATGTATGTTAAGTATGCATGTGCAGTGTGAATTGCTTGAATAAGCAACCTTATGCAGTCTCTTGAATAATGTTAGGTATTTACTTTATTCAGTTACGTGCCAAACTTATGATTGAGTGTAAATATGGCTCACTTTATTTAAATTGCCTAGTTATAATCATCCGGTCGCTTAGGGCCTATTTGGTAACACTCCCGGGAATAATTGATTATGTTCTTTTGTTCCCGGGAATAAAAAAAGGAATAGAAATCCGTTTGGTAAATTTTTTGTTCCTGGGAATAGATTTGGAATATAATCAAGAAGTAGAAAAAAGTTACTTCTTATTCTTGAGAACAATTCCTAGAATCAATTGTAATTTTTTTCTTTTCTCTTCTCTTTTCTTTTCTTCTTTTTCCTTTTGGTTGGTTGTCGGACTCAGTCATGGCCGGCGACTGGCCATCGACCTCGTTGGAGCGTCGCCGAGTTGCGTTGACGCCGAGCCACGGACGAGCCTCGCCTTGGTTGGGCGAGGTCATAGCCACGGTGAGGCTTAGCCTCGCCAGGCTAGGGCAAAGCTGACCTTGTGCTGCTTGGGCGAGGTCGAGCCTTGCCGGTGGCTTGGCGAGGCTTGCCTGGCCACCGGCAATGCTTGGCCTCACCCAGATCTGCCAGGTGAGGCTTTGGCAAGCTCGCTAGACCTTGCACTCACTGGCCACCTCCATGGCCAGCGATCGGCTTCCAAGAAGGAGGAAGAAGAAGAGAAGAAAAAAAGAAGAAGAAGAGAAAATAAGAGAAAAATATAATAATAGTATTAAAAAAATTAAAAGAAACAAAAAAATTTAAGAATCTTACCAAATGCATTTCCATCCTAGGAATAACAATTTTAGATAGTTACTAAATGCGCTCTTTTTCTCAGAAATTATTCATGGGAATAAAATCAGAAAAAATAATTTCTAATAATTTTTTTTTCCCTAGAACAGAATTGTTACCAAACGTGCCCTTAACATATCAAGTTTATCTGACCAAACATCATTTGCGATCTCTTAAAACATGCATGAAAAATCGACATGGGTGAAGAATTTTCATCTCTTAATGCAAGGTTGGTCTTGGTCACGAGAAGCCATTGCGAGTCCCAACTCCTTAGGAGGTTTGCTGCTTTGATTGTTAGCTCTAGCCTTCCTTTTTTTTTTTTTTTTTTTTTTTTTTTTTTTTTTTTTTCCGTTTTTAGCACTCGCTTCATTCGCTTGTCCTGTTTGGTCACTATCCCTTGGAAAACATAAATATCATGTGATTCAAGACGATCATCTTCAGATCTTGATTAGGTTTACCTAAGCTGGAATGCATCCTTATCGGTAAGGTCTTGAATGCTTTTCCTACTTTGTTCCTTTCTTTGTCGATTGAGCTTCACTTAATGGGATAAGGTAGGCAGATTTGCTTTGCTTCTTTGCATCGCTGCGGACATCCATATACAACAGCTGGAAAATGTTGTCATCCATTGTAATTGATTCCCAAAATGCTTGCTCATGTGCATTGGCCATCGATGTTGTACGAGCTTATGGGATAGAGATACTTTAAATTTCAGGAGATGAAATCATATCCTAAATTTGTGCCTTCTAGATAGTTAGACATTTACGTGACTACCGATTTTCAGATTAAGCCATGTCACCTTATTTCGCTTGAGTTTACTAAAGCGATTCTCACAATTTTTGATAAGTAATGCACCCCTACCGATCACAACCCTAATCACTAAAAATCCCCTTCTGTCCACTCTCCTGGCCTACACCTTCACCTCAACTGTGCCCCAAAGCCTCTCTCACCGCCGTTAGTTGTTGGAATTCTAGTCGGCGGAAGACGACTTACCTGATTCCGATGCGCAAACAGCAAATAGCCCTGGATCGAACATTGAATTGCGAATCAATCACGAACAACACTTCCTCACGTTAGTCTGGATGCAATCACAAGGAAAACATCCGATTTCCACAGCGTAAATGCCGTCGTTCTTGCAAAATTGAAGATGGAACGCCTTCTTCCTTTTTTGATGATGGAAATGGAGAGAGATTTTGGTACAAATGATCTGACAACTACGCCCAACGGTTGTGTTCGGGAGATTTTATACGTCTCCCTTCATACCCCTCCATTGGTGACTTTCCATCGTAACGCATCAAGATGAAACGGTGCGTTCCGTTCGCACCCCATCATGGACGTACCAGCTGAAAGAACTACATCTCCCACTCAGACATGATGGGCCTGATAGCGCTCTATCAAGAATATAAGGCAAGGCATTCAACATTCATCAACTTTACAGAACAATTCATACTGGCAAGTAAGCCGTGCGATCAGTGAGTACACCTGCACTTGGGAGCTCAAATTATGCACCTGTTAGGGATGACATAATGGCTACAACCCCGAAAAAGAAATAAACAACTGATGTCTCACAGTGCCCTAGACATATTTTGTTACATCAATTCAAGTATACCTATCCCTTAAAGGCTATACTTGATTATCCTCTAAAACACCATGTATTTAAAATTATATCCGCAACCACATAAGTCGATATAATTGGTCGACCAGTAAATACATGTGACATATGTAAAACAACAATAGTCTTCCTTCGCACTCATGTCTCTCTTAATTTTAGAACAACTGCTTTCCTAGAGACGTCCCATAGGCCATATCTATTCATGACCGCCCGTAACATTCTAAAGTAGCAATATTGATCTTTCATTTCGAGAACATAGTCAGAAGTAACATATGGCACAAATTGAGGTAAATTATAAATTACCTCAAGGGCTCACACAATGAGTAAATAGGGATAATTTTACTCACATTCCCTTGTCGGTCGAACAATGCACATGTAGTATGAATTACATGCTATAGTGGATTTCTCTTTCTATAAGAGCGTATGCCATTTCTTAAATATATCCACTATACGGATCTTAGCCTAAACATAGTCACGTGCTTCTCACGTACTCATGTTTAACTCGAGTGCTATATTAGCTCGCTTTCTATAGTGCCCAATTAAGTACTCGCATCCGGCATCTTACAGGCATACATGATTGTGGGACTATCATGTTTGGTCTTAAACAAATCACAGACCTCATCTTGACTCCAATCAAGGCGACATATTTTATGTACCAGACTTGCTCTTCAGCATTTATTTGTACATAACGTCTCATCTCAACGTGCTAACTATAGCACTTGAGGCGATTGCTCGTGTGAGTGAGCGAATCATTACTTCCTGACATACTTTCCAATAATATATGTGTGCTTGTGCTAGTCTCATAATGGATTTGTACTTTTTGATAAAACATCAAGTCATTAATAAACAAACAAGTACAATACATATGTCTATAAATACATAAAACAATGATCCTCTACAATAACACATATCACATTCTACGCAAACCTAGTGACATCCTGTGGGTCAAGAATATGTCTCTAGGAATAGCCTTCGTAAATGGATCAGCAACCATTCTATTGGTTGAAATGTATTGTAGAATCACTTCTTTCTGCGCTATAATATCTCTAATGAAATTATTCTTTATGTCAATGTGCTTCGTTCTTCTATGATACTTGTGATCTTTCACATAGGCAATGGCAGCTTGACTATCGCAATAAACTGTCATCGGTTTTGGAACCTCAGTGATAGTGGCTAAATTTTCAAAGAAACATTTTAGCCATACTGCTTCTTGCACTGCGGCAGAACATGCAATAAATTCAGCCTCCATAGTTGACAAGGCTGTGCATGTCTGTTTCTTGCTATTCCAAGAAATTGCACCTCCATTGAGCAAGAACACATATCCAGAAGTCGATTTACGCTCATCCAGGTCTCCACCCCAATCAGCATCTGAATAACCTAATAGGCGTAAATCATTCCCTTGGTAATAAAGTCGATAGTCCATGGTGCCCTTCAAGTATCTCAGGATCCTCTTCACTGCTTTCTAGTGTGTTTGATCGGAATTTGATTGAAATCGGCTCACCAATCCCACGTCATAACATATATCGGGTCGAGTATACATCATAGCATACATCAAACTTCCGATCGCACTAGCGTAAGGAACAGTTTCCATCATTTTAATTTCTTCTGGAGTTTTAGGACACATCTCAGTACTTAGGCCTTCACCTTGCATGACAGGGGTATTAATGAGATTACAGTGCTGCATATTCAAATGATCAAGAATCTTCATAATATAAGACTCTTGTGATAAAGTAAGGAGTTTCCTTAATCGATCTCTTTCGATCTTAACTCCTAATATATAAGCAGCTTCTCCCATGTCCTTCATTTCAAAATTGGAGGACAACCATTCTTTTATGGTGACCATAACCTTGTCATTTCTAGCCAACATAATATCGTCCACATAAAGTGATAAAATCACAAATTTATCTTCAGACCACTTGACATATACACAGTGATCTTCTTCGATCATCGTAAAACCAAAAGTTGTTATGGCTCGATGAAAACGAAGATACCACTGTCTAGATGATTGCTTAAGGCCATATATTGAGCGATGAAGTTTGCAAACTTTATGCTCTTGACCTTTAGCTATGAAACCTATTGGTTGTTTCATATAAATTTCCTCATCTAGTTCTTCATTGAGAAATGCCATCTTTATATCCATTTGATGTAATTCAAGGTCCAAATGTGCAACGATGGCTAGAATAAGACGTATTGAGGCAAACCTTACAACTGGTGAAAAAGTTTCCTTGTAGTCTATACCCTCTTGTTGAGTATAACCTTTCGCCACAAGACGAGCCTTATACTTTTCAATTGATTCATCCGCCCTTTGCTTAATCTTAAAGACCCATTTGTTTCTAATGGCCTTACGATTGGGTGGTAGATCAACCAAGTCCCAAACATGATTTGTCCTCATTGACTCCATCTCGTCTTCCAAAGCTTTTCTCCATTCTTCCTTATCAGAGGATGAGAGAGCCTCTTGAACAGTCTTAGGCTCGGCATCATCTTTATGAGCAATCATAAATGCTTCCCCTTCAATCTCAAAACGACGACGAGGAATACTTTTACGATTACTTTTACGCAACTGAATTTCTCTTGAATTCAATTCGCCAGACGATGCTACACTCCCATTAAGTCTTTCATGTTGAGGTAAATCTTCATTTCCCTCCATAACATTAGTGGGTGTATTATTAGGATCTTCCATCTCATATAATTGGAAATCCTTATCAATCTCAACTCTACTAGGAAAATCGTTCTCCAAGAACGTGACATCTCGTGACTCCTTTTCGGTCATACTCCCATCAGCTTGTTCACCTATGAACACATGCCCTTTGGAGTGTTCAAAATATCTTATAAAGATACATTTCTTCCCTCTAGGGCCTAATTTGCCATATTTATGGGAAGATTCATGAACATAAGCTGCACATCCCCATGGACGTAGACTACTTAAGTCTGGTTTTCTACCAGCCATAATTCATAAGGGGTGGAAGTGACTGATTTTGAGGGCACTCGGTTAAGTACATAGGCAGCAGTCAATAATGCATCTCCCCAAAAGGAAATAGGTAAATTTGCTTGCACCATCATAGACCTAACCATTTCCAATAGGGTTCTATTCATTCTCTCAGCTACCATATTTTGTTGTGGAGTATTAGGAATAGTCAATTGTCGTACAATTCCATTTTCATCACAAAGAGCCTTGAATTGCTCCGATAGATACTCACGTCCGCGATTGGTTCTCAATGCTTTTATTGTTTTGTTCAACTGATTCTCTACTATCGTTATATATTGTCTAAAGCATTCTAATGCTTCGGACTTATGGGAGATCAGAAAGACATAACCGAAACGCGTGAAGTCATCTATAAAAGTAATGAAATATGAGGCTCCATGCCTCGCCCTCACATTCAAAGGACCACAAATTTCAGAATGTATGAGTTGCAATGGAAATTCAGCTCTAGTCCCTTTACCGAATGATTTTCTAGTTGCTTTTCCCGCTAGACAATGTTCACATACGGGTAGATCAACATTAGTGAGTGACCCTAAAAGGCATTCTCTAGCTAATCTTTGCATTCTTTGCAACCCAATGTGATCTAATCTAGCATGCCAAGTATTTGCATCAATCTCAACATTACTAGAAGATGCAATTAAAGAAAAACAACCATTGACATTAACATTGTACTGATCATAGTCAATGTCTAACACCATAAAACCATTCAATACATGACCTGAATCATAATAAACTGTTCCATATAGAATGTCAACACAATCACCATGAAAATTTAAAACATAACCTAGGCTAAGAAGAACAACTACAGAGACCAAGTTTCGTCGAATATCCGGAGCATAGAGGACATCATGTAGGAATAGGTTTCGACCACCACATAAAATTAATTTACATGTGCCGATACCCTTTACTTCAACTCTTGAGTTATTCCCAACATATGTCCATCTTCTTCCAGGCGGTATTCGACGATACTCCACAAATGCTTCTCGATCTCTAGCTACATGGTCTGTTGCTCCTGAGTCTACAGTCCACATTGGATGAGATTCAACAAGCATTACAGTACTAGAAACAAAAGCATTACTCAAAGTAGTGGAGTAATAGGGTACCTTTTTTGGCTCAGTGCATTTACGACCAAAATGACCCAACTTGCCACAATTGTGGCACTCCATCTTGGCCTTGTCCTTCTTCCCACCACGCTTCTTGCGTCGGAAGGTCTTAGCTCTCTTAGGTCCCTGATCAGTCATCTTCCCTTTGTTGTTGAACTGAAGATTCCTCTTGCGTTTGAAGCCCGAAGCTTTGCGCGAACTCGATTCAGCAACATAAGCATGGGTAGAGGATCTCGCAGCCTCTAGGCGCTCATCCTCTAATTCCAAATGACACGCAATATCATCAAAAGTGACGATGTTCTCATTATGCGTCATATTGATCTTCATATGTTCCCAATTATCAGGAAGAGACCTTATAACAGCCTGAACTTGTTGTTTATCAGTAAGGGAGTGACCTGCCGACTTCAGCTCACGGATCATGTTTGACATCTCCCGAAGATGTTGCCTCATCGTTACATTTGGGCGCTTTCGGAATGTGTCAAACTTGATGGTGAGTCTTCTCAGCTTAGTGGCATATGTACCCCCAAACTTATCCTTCAAGGCAACCCATATAGCTTGAGCTTTATCATAACTTTCAAACTCACACATGAGATCATCTTGCATACAACTCAGCAACGTGATGCGAGCAATGCTATTCTTCTTTTTTCAAGCTTGATAAGCTTCTAGATCTCTCCTGTGTTGAGCTGAAGTTCCATGCTCAGGTTCATCCATGGTGTGGTTGAGGGTTTCCAAAACCTCTTGTTCCTCAAGGATGTACTGAACCTTTCGGTGCCAAATATTATAATTGTCACCGTTCAGCTTCTCACCCTTATTGAGGTCAGCCACAATGGTCTTGGATGCCGATGCCATAATCAATTGCTATAACACATTGACATAATATACGTAGAATCAATACTAGCACATTTTTTAGAGTGACACACATATTTAATTTGCAGCAAAAAACAAACTAAAATAATGATAATTCAATAAAAAGACACAGAAACAAAAGTTCACTATGTTCCCAATCAACTTCTATGTACAATTGTTCAATTATCATTAATTAGTTTAATTTGCACAAATTTTGAGTTCTAGTTGAGGACTCATTCGAATTCTACCAACCTACGAACTCCCACTAGGAAAAATAATTACATGACCTCATGTAATTTCTACATCTTTGCTTAACACAAAACCATAGCATGATAATAACCAACGTATAAACAACAATCATACTTCAACTATAATTAAAATTGCAATTCAACATGTAATGGATTTCCTACCATTGTTCTAATTTTCTAGCAACTAGATATTAAAACTATATACATGGTAATATCGAATCAAGTTCTACACAGCAATATGACATCATTTGCACACAAGCTAGCTACTGTATTTCCTAAACCACAAGAAAATACAAGCTACAAATGAATAAATTATGCATTAAACCCCAAAAAATACGCGTACATAGGGTTCCCTACACATTTTCATACATTTATAAAATTCAAAAATGAAAAATAATTATACCACAGTGTAGGGGACATCCATACAAACCCAACGCCACCGACCACGCTCCAATCGGAGCTCGCACGCACCCCCACGCGCCGCCTGAGTGCGTGGCGCGTGTGGCGCATGCGCCAGTGAGCCAAAAGGCTCCTGGCCGGTCCGACCGTTGAACGGTCGCCGATGATCGGCCGGCCAACTACCGCCGGCGGTGACATCATCGATGACGTCATCCCAACGGTTACCGACCGTTGGATGACATCACGGTGACGTCATCACGCGCCGGTTCGTCGACTGGCGCGTGACGCGCACCCGCCGGTTCACGAATCGGCGCGTGTAGCGCACGCGCTGGCCAAGCCGCATTCGCCAGGCGCGTGGCGCCCACGCGCAGCGGCCGGCGCGCGTGTGGGCGCGTACGGCGTCGTACGGTGGCGCTCGACCCACCGTTGGACTCGTCTCGACGAGATCTTTCACCCTGTATATTCATACATTAATTTTGACCAAAAAATTATATCGAAAAATGGCCAAAACCGTACGGGTGTATGCGATCCCGAGTCCGTTCTTCGCTTTGGTTGAATTTCGAGTTTTTCAGATGGCAATTCCGACCATTAGACATCCAAACAGTGTAGATTTGATACTCTTGATCTCAATATCAAAAGTTAAACGAGAAAATTCAATGAAAAACAAGGCAGAAATCACAACCTGGCTCTGATACCAATGTTGGAATTCTAGTCGGTGGAAGACGACTTACCTGATTCCGATGCGCAAACAGCAAATAGCCCCGAATCGAACGTTGAATTGCGAATCAATCACGAACAACACTTCCTCACGTTAGTCTGGATGCAATCACAAGGAAAACATCCGATTTCCACAGCGTAAATGCCGATCGTTCTTGCAAAATTGAAGATGGAATGCCTTCTTCCTTTTTTGATGATGGAAATGGAGAGAGATTTTGGTACAAATGGTCTGACAACTACGCCCAACGGTTGTGTTCGGGAGATTTTATACGTCTCCCTTCGTACCCCTCCATTGGTGACTTTCCATCGTAACGCATCAAGATGAAACGGTGCGTTCCGTTCGCACCCCATCATGGACGTACCGGCTGAAAGAACCATATCTCCCACTCGGACATGATGGGCCTGATAGCGCTCTATCAAGAATATAAGGCACAGTCACTAGTCGTTGCCTCCACCCCTCGTTGTTGCGACCTCTCTCTCTCTCTCTCTCTCTGCATGAGTGAAGGAAGAGAAAAACGGTTCTCGCAATGGTTTGTCGTGTGAATGATTCAGGTAGGGGTTCAATTGCTCCAAGCAACCTACGGTCTAGATCAACAGAGATTTGGTTACTTTCGATCTAGGAAGCAACCTTAATCGCCGCGTGCACACTTTGACACACACACACACAGAGGTAGAGCGGGAGAGAGACCCTAAGGACAAATTGAGCGATGGCGGCTACATCTGGGGCCATGACACCACGACTGGCAAGCAACATCTACGATCATGGATGGAGGAATAGGTGACAGAAAGTGTAATGGAAGTGCTTTTCTCTATATTTATTTGTATACATTTACATTGATACATTTATAGTGAAAGAGACAAAAGAATAAACAGGAAAGAAAATAAAAAGGAATCACTATTTTCCTATTTTCCTATTTACCAAGACTAATTCACGATTGACCATAATATAATCTAAAGAATCGGAATCTTCAAGATATATTTCCAACACTCCCCCTCAAGCTGGTGGCTTGTAGATGTCAAGGAAACCAAGATTGCTCAACAAATACCTATGCTGTTTCTGACATAATGCTTTAGTGAAGATGTCTGTAGGTTGCTCTATTGTTCAAATTCCCTTTGTTACAATGACTCCATCTTTGATTTTATCTCGAGTAAAGTGACAATCCACTTCTATGTGCTTTGTTCTCTCATGAAAAAATGGATTTGCTGCTAATTTGAGTGCAGCATCATTATCACAAAACAATTCACTTGGTCCACTGACTTGTACTCCAAGATCTAAGAGAAGTCCTCATATCCAAACTATTTCGCAGGTAGCCTTTGCCATGGCCCGATACTCTGATTTCGCAGATGATAGTGATACAGTCGATTGCTTCTTCATCTTCCAAGAGATCAATGACTTTCCCAACTTTATGCAAAAACTAGTAATGGATCTTCTGGTCATTGGACAAGTGGCATAATTTGTGTCACAAAAAGCTGTCATTTTCATATTGCAGTCACGAGATAGAAGTATACCAAGGCCTGGACATCCCTTCAAATACTTCACAACCTTCAATGCCGCATTCATATGTGATTTCTTTGGCATATGCATGAACTGACTGAGTATTTGCACTGCATAAGATATATCAGGTCTTGTCATGGTAAGATATATCAATTTCCTGACAAGTCGCTGATATTCAGAAGGATCTTTGAGCACTGAATCCTTGATGGTTGAAGGGGAATTAAGATCATACTCATGCGTCGTCAATTTGATATTCTGCTCAACTGGAATGACTGCTGGTCTACATCCTGATAACCCTGCTTCAGAAACAATCTCCAGAATGAACTTTCTTTGACTGAGGCAAATTCCTTTATCAGATCAGGCAATCTCAATACCGAGAAAGTATTTTGGTGGTCCCAGATCTTTGATATGAAAGGTGGAGTGCATATACTTTTTGAACTTGGCAACATCAGAATCATTATTCCCCATGACGAGTATGTCATCAACATATATCAATAAGTAAATGGATGAATCATTTGTAGTTTGCGTAAACAAGGCATAATCATACTTAGAATGCTCAAAACTTGCATTAGTTAGTGCAGCAGTAAATTTGGCATACCATTGTCTAGATGCCTGTTTTAATCCATACAAGGATTTGCGAAGACGACATACCCGAGACTCCCCCTGTTTGTGTAATCCTTGAGGAATATCCATGTAAATTTCTTCATCCAAATCACTGTGGAGAAAGGCATTATGCACATCCATCTGATGAAGAGACCAATTTCGAATGGCTGCAACTGACAAGAAAGATTGTACAGTGACCTCTTTAGCTAGAGGAGAAAAGGTTTCATGGTAGTCAAAACCTTCTTTTTGAGTAAATCCCTTGGCGACTAATCGAGCTTTGTAGCGCTCAATAGAACCATCTGCTTTAAACTTGATCTTATAAACCCATTTGCAGCCTATTAGTTTCCGTCTTGGAGGCAAGGGAACAATGTCCCAAGTGTGATTCTCCATTAAAGCAATAAATTCAGATTCCATCGCATGTCGCCATCTAGGATCTCGTGCTGCCTCAGCAAATGATGATGGTTCCTGTTCTTCTGATATTCGACTAATACAACACATGTGTCCTGGTGATAACTGATTAAACGACACATATGAGGTAATGGGTTATTATGTACCTGAAGAAGTCATCGTAGAACATATATAATCTTGGGTCCATGTGGGTGGACGAGTGTGTCGTCTGGAACATCGAGGCCGCTCGATTATATGTATTGGAGAATCCGATGAATTGGAAAGGAATGATGAAGTAGCTGTTGTCAAAGGAGACTGGGAATTATCTTCAGGTATACTTGGTGATATTGTTCCTGGAGATGTAGATTCCATATGTATATGCAGAGATGGTTCTGATGAGATAGGTGGTTCTGATGCGATAAAGAACCCTGTTGCCGGAGATAGGGATTCATCAGACAAAAAATGGCTGCCATGCCCTAGTGCCGGTGATGAAGATTCCATTTCTTCAAAAGGAAAAACATCTTCATGGAATACAACATCCCTGCTAATATAGAAAGTCCCTGTAGAAATCTCCATAACTCGATATCCTTTTTGAAGAGGAGGACATCCCATGAAAACACACTTAGTGGCCCGAGGGCCCATTTTATCTCGATGACCCACATTTGTTGCATAACATAAACAACCAAAGACTTTGAGATGATTATTATTAGGCTGCCTGTTATAAAGCATCTCAAAAGGGGTCCTACCATTAAGAATCCGAGTTGGCATGCGATTAATCAAGTAAGCTGCTGTAACCACACAATCTCCCCAAAAATCTTATGGAATAGAAGCTTGGTACTTTAGAGCACGGGCTACCTCTAATAAGTGCCTATGTTTGCGCTCAAGGACTCCATTTTGTTGTGGAGTGTAAGTGCAGGAGCTTTCATGAAGTATACCATTAGAGGATAGTAATGAATTGCAATCAGAAGTGAAGAATTCATGCCTATTATCTGTACGAATTCTTTGTACAGATTTACCAAACTGGTTCCTAATAATGGAAAGGAAATTTGACAAATTACCAAAAGTTTGACTTTTCGATTGCATAAGATATACCCAAGTGGCACGAGTGTAATCATCAACAATTGTAAGAAAGAAATGAGATCCGTCACGGTGAGGGGTATGATAAGGTCCCCTGATGTCGATATGAAGCAATGAAAAAGGATTTGTGGCACGAGATGTGCTTTTTGGAAAAGACATTCGAGATTGATTAGCTAAAGGACATATTGGACACTTTGGATAAGGAAAAATTGCACTATGACCCAATCGTTGACAATAAAGATGAATTTTATTTTTACTGATGGCATTACAAGAAACATGCTTATTCAATGATTCTAAAACTCCTGGAGAATTGTTCCAAAAATAGAGTTCCTGTGCCATACTACCCAAGCCCATCACTCTGCCAGTCGAATGGTCCTGAAAGAAACAATTGTCTGAATTGAATATGGCATGGCAAGAGTTATCCTCACATACTCTTGAGACAAATTGAAGATTGAATTCGAATTCTGGAATATGTAGGACATTTTTTAAGATAAAGTTTTGACCAAGATTTACGGTGCCAATTGTGGTAACATTTGTGATGTTTCCATTTGGTAGACGTACCGTGACAGGGGAATCTGGCATTTTATATATATGGGAAAAAATATTTTTGTTGCATACTATGTGGTCACTAGCACCTGAATCGATAATCCATACATTAACTGAAAACGAATTCTTGTTGTAGAGAAAGGTACTTGAGAATCCTGCACCCTTGTCATTGAGCTTGAATTGATCCAACATTTGCACAATATTTTGATATTGTTCTTGGGTGATCATTTGATGGGATGATCCATCGGCCCTTTGTGCAGAAACCTGAGAAATTATGGATTCTTTCCCTTTGTCTTTGTCATTGGGTTTTCTATGCAGCTTCCAACACGTTTCAAGAGTATGGTGCGGATGTTTACAATAGTCGCAATATTTATTTTTAAATCGGGAATTTTGCGCACTAACCCTTCTTGCTGACGTGGCACTCCGCAGCCCATAGGATCTGTTGTAAGAAGGAGCTGACGTGGTGCGATCCAGCCCATCCGATTCAGTTGAGTCCGCGAGCAAAAATTGGCCGTCCAATCCAGCGTGTTGATCTCGGCCATCCATTCTAGCGCTGGGATCCCAGCCATCGGATCGCGCATGTCTATCTGAGCCGTTCATTTTTTATCTACGATCCCAGCCGTCCACTCTAGTCCTTTGATCCAGGTAGTCCGTTCGTAATGTCTTAGGGTTTCCTCGATTTCCTCCGTTCTTTCTTGCCGCAACGACGATTCTTTGTTTCTCCAGGTCTGTGGCAATTCCGACAGCTCCGCCGAAGGGAAGAACAGTGAAGCTCATGCCCTCACCCACTCGGGCATGCTCGGCAGCGGCCATCCGGTGATGTTCTTCCTGTACAACCAACTGGTATATGTGTCCGAGCGGTGGTGGAGGGTCCATCGTGAGGATTTGCGACCAAAAGGCCGAAAATGACTCGTTGAGAATCAGGAAGAACCTCGTCGACTTTTCTCGTTCCCTAATTTCACGGTACTGCTTGATTGTGTTCTCGGGTCCATCGAGTCGTTCCTCGGCGGCCTCAAGCTCATTCCACAGAGCTGAGAGGCGGTTGAAGCAAGAGGTAACCGAAAGGTTCCCTTGCTTCAACTCTGACAAAGCTTGGGTGATGTTGAACAACTTTGCTCGGTCAAGGCGTCCGTACATCTCGCGTATGTTCTCCTAAAAAATTCTGGAGTCTTTGGTAGGTGGGAGTCCGGCGGCTATTTCTGGTGCGAGACAATTGCTGAGCCATGTGCGAACCAATTGGTTGCACTTGCGCCACTGCCGTTGAAGCCGTTCGTCGACTGGATGAGGAACAGTTCTGTCGATGAAGCCGTCCTTGTCTTTGGTGACAAGGGCGCGTCGAAGGTCCCGAGCCCAGGCCGTATAGTTATCCAGTCCTGTGAGCTGCATTCCGATGAGCTTCAACTCGGGTCCGTCGGCCGGCGACGTGTAGAGGGGATCCCTTGGTTCAAGACGACCGTCGTTGGTGACGGGAAGCATGTAGGGCACATACCTGGATTGAGGAACCGGGTAGGGATTCGTCCCCTGACCCGATATGGACCCGAATCCTTGATTTGGATTTCCCTGACCCGACCCACTCATTGAGTCGATTTCTAGAGGCTGTGATTGTGGAAACAGTCCACCACCGCTGGGCCGAAAAGCTGCAGGAGGTTCCTCTCCAGACGGGCTGTATGCAAATTGTGGTGCACTCCATGTCTGTCCTAGCTCGGTGGCCCATTGGCCTGGAACAGAATATCATGGAATTATGGGCCATTGAATTGGGCCAGAGATCTGTGCTGGAGCAGGAGCAGAAATAACAGGAGTATTTTCAGGAGCAGAAGGCGTAGGTGTTTGATTTTAGGATGAAGAATCCTCTACTAGGGTACTCTCAGTGCTCTTGTTTTTCTCCATGGTATCAAGAAGATGAATTCCTAATCGTTTGGCTTGGTTGATTGTCTTTGCAGGAAAAACTGCATCAACAACTCAGAGAAGAAAAATAAACGATGGCAATTCTTAAAGATGCGGAAGCTTGCCCAGAAAAGGTTGCTCTGATACCATGACAGAAAGTGTAATGGAAGTGCTTTTCTCTATATTTATTTGTATACATTTACATTGATACATTTATAGTGAAAGAGACAAAAGAATAAACATGAAAGAAAATAAAAAGGAATCACTATTTTCCTATTTTCCTATTTACCAAGACTAATTCACGATTGACTAGAATATAATCTAAAGAATCGGAATCTTCAAGATATATTTCCAACAGGAGTTAGAAGTGAAGAAGAAACAGAAACAATAAGAGGGAAAAAAAGAAAAGAAAGTGAAAGCATATCTTAATTATGATTATCCAGTGGTTAATGTGCTTGTTGTCATCGGAAAATTTGCCCCTTATTGTCCGAAAATCATTAAGTTTGACTTAGGGTTGATAGAGAGTAAATCAAAAGTTAGACTGGAGGTACAAGACCTAGAAAACGTCTTAAACCTCAAAATTAGATTCTACTCGCCAAAACGATACCCACGTTAACACCCAAATCCGACTATTAGTTTTGATAAGTGAAACCAAAACAAGTTATTGACTCCCATATTACCACCCGAATTCGATAGTCAATTTTTGACCTCACAAAACCGGTCGCCCTTATTTGCAATGTCGAGACAGTAGCGATTTCCCAACTTTCATTGCACGTGCTGAAATTAGAGATCAACCATCCCAACGACGCAAAAATCGAGTTGAATGGATGTCGGATGAAGGAGTAACCGTCGGTCAAATTTTGATAAAAACCTTCTTCACTTGGAAGAAAGATCACAGAGTCCAAAACCGCACTCTAGATTCAAGCGTCTCCCAAAATCCTCCACACTGGGACACGGCTTGAAGATTCAAAGACCCTCAAGATTCAGGTGTTCCCCAAATGCCCGCACCGAGGCATGGCGTGAAGGATTGATATGGATTCAAGCATTTCTCGGATCCCCACACAGGAGCACGGCCTGCTCATCTCAATATCTTCCATACTCAAATACCCTAAATATTCTTTGTTGGAGTATGGCATGAGGACAGGTTCATTGACACTCTTCCGTTCATTCTATTTTGAAGGGAAAAGGACATTACAAGTGTCATAATTTTTATACGGTGCTCACTTGAATATCATAATGTTTTTCTTCGACACTTAAGTATCGTAGTTTATGTTCGGCATTTATTTAAGTACCATAACTTTAATTTCAATCATTTGAGTAATGTAGAATTTTATTATATGATCACTTGAGTTCCATAACATTGTAAAGGCATTCACCACAAGCATAATGCCACGTCAGTTTTTCACCACTTGGGTGAACGTTTTAAAAAAAGTTATGATAGTCAGATGAAAAGAATTGACACTTAAGTAAATGTCATATGAAAATTATGTCACTTATAATGTACTTATCATTTTAAAGTACTTGGTCCAGTTCTTCCTTTAAAAGACAGTTGTTCTCAAAAGGGAATTGTTATTTTTTCCATATCCGTACAATTTGACTTTAAGTCATCCTTCTTTTGATCCGTCCTCCCATAGGATTTCGATTGCAAAACCACAGCCGGCCTTGCATTACGGCCTAGGGCAAGACCTCCTCAATTTGTTCTTGATCCCACAACTTGGAGGCATCTTTATGTCAGTGAACTTCTAACTAGCAGCATCATTTGATAGTTTGAGCCAATTATTTAGTGAGTATGCATTCTAAGTAAGACTTCCAACTTTAGGATACAAGCTTTTTAGGAATGAAATAATAATAATAATAATAAAAGAATACCACGAAAAATCTCAACTTGATACACACATGCCAAATTTATTTCAAATTATTTTTTGACCATCATAACTCCAAACTAATATATCTCTAACAAATTTACCCTTCGTTAGTATTCATTAAATTTTACCTTTAAATTATTGAGTTAAAAAATATGACCATTGATGAGTGTATTAGTTTAGGATTTTGCCTTCATTTATCACATGTGTTCCAATTTATGATTTTTCGAGGTACTAATCCAATTTGACAATAAGATAATAAATTTGTCACAAATTTATCAGTTTGAAGTTTTTAGTGATAAAAAAATTGATTTGGGATAAATTTGTCAAAGTTATATCGGTTTGGAGTTTTTGGTGATAAAAAAATTAGTTTGGAGTGAATTTGTTGCGAATATACCAATTAAGGATTTTTTGTAGTATTAACATCGAAAAATGTATTCTTTGAAATAAATATTAGAAAAAGGCAAAAAAAAAAGTTCTACATTTATTTTAGTGTTAAATATTTCAATTATGTCAATTTAATTCTAAACATTTACATATTTTTCCAATTGAGTTTATTTAGCCAATTTTAGCCAAAAATTATTGTCCTTGACATTTTTAGTAATATTTTAAAAATTGTTTGAACTTTTTTTTCCCCTTTTCATTTTGGCTGGCAGGGGTGGCTCCCATCGCCTGAAGTTGACGACAAGCTCATTGGCCATGAGTGAGATGGCCCTTGCGCAAATCTAATGAGGCCCATGAACCTTGCTAGCGGCCAACGAGGGTTGGCCAAAATGAAAGGGCAAAAAGAAAGAAATAAGTAACAATAAATGTCCACGTCAACGTCAGCTAAGCCATGTAGAACAGCTAATAGCTTTTGTGCCCCTACCCCTAGTGGGCAAGGCATTCATAGCCTAAATTTGGCAAGGGCTAGTGAGGGCTGCGAACCTTGCTAGTGACCAACAAGGGCTGGATGGCCCTCATTGCCCAGAATAAAAAGGAAAAAAAATCGTTTAAATTATTTTTAAAAATATATATAAAAGATATCCACGTCAACATAAACTGTGCTACATAAGATGGTTAGCGTCCACATTAGTGATTTCTAGTCACAATTGGCCGGAAGAACTTAATTGGTAAATTATGAAAATGTTTAAGACGAAATGAAGGTTTAAGTTTAAATTGACAAAATTTGTAATAGGTTTTGGACTTTTTTGTTACTTTTCCCATGGATATCATACACCTTTTTCCGATTATTGAGTAAGTGGGACAAGACTTGTGTCTTAGGCTCTGTTTGTTTTGCGGACAAACGAAAAATATTTTCATTTTTCACAAAAATATATTTCAACATAAATTGTTGTTGATAATGAAATGACCTTTTATTGACTAATTAATTCAAGTGATACAAGGCAATCATTTTTAAGAAAATACTTTTCAAATTATTCATCTTCTACAAAACAAATTGTGAGATTTTGTGAGACCACTAATAATTGTTTTAAAAGCTTAAGTTATAAGATGAAAGCGTGATTTAATATTTAATTATTTTAACAATCTTCCTCACACTTAGTCGGCCAGTATTAGGCGTGGATATGTTTAATTAGGGAGGCAAATGGACTTGGAAAGACTTGAACTTAGGACTTCCAACTCTAATATTATCAGCCAATTATTCTAAAAACTTAAACTGTTAAATAAATACGTGGCTTAATATTTAATTATTCTAACACAAACGAAGCCTAACATGTATTCAAATATTTTCAAGAGTAATCAAAAGTGTTTCAATATTCAAATCTCAATGTCTCGATTTCCAAATTTGTTTCATTTGCACATGAACTTCTTTTGCATGACATTTAATTTGAATACTTCATTACATTCGACCTACTTGACATTATTTTTATTCATATTGTACGGATATCAATTTAACTCAAAACTTTTCAATTTTGCCAATTAAGTCATAAACCTTTGTGTGAAATTCCAATATAATTCTTCTGGTCATTTTTCGTTGGAAATTGATTAGCTGTCTTACATGGCACGTTGCCACATCAACGATTCCTAGCGAAAAATGACCAAAGGAACTATATTTCGCTTAAATAGAAGTTTATGGCTTCATTGGCAAATTTAATAAGTTTAAGATTAAATTGATATCCATACAATATGTTTATAATTGATTAGACAATTTCTCCCATAATCTTGTTTAATATTAGCGGTGGGTATGGTTCCAACATAGAATCAGGATCCTAAGAACCAAATTGGTCCGGTTCTAGGTTTTGAGTTCTAAAAATTGGGAAACCTATTTTGATGGATAAATTTCAGGTGTCGAGTGCTATTGGAAACATAGAACTTGGAACAAGCCTTTGTATTCACATGATTCTACGTCATTATATGGTGTCCAATGATGAATGTGTAATGTGAAATCACTAGTCTAAGCTTTTATTTCCAACAATATCCATACCTAATATTTTATAATCTTTGTGTGTTTAAATATGAGTTGTGATCAATTGACTGTAGCAAATGGTGATTATTAAGAGTATAGGTGGAACATTAGTAGACCCTTGAACTTGTGACATGATAAGTTCCAAGTTTTTAGGTATGCGGGGTAGATTCTAGATTCAAAAAATTAGGGAATCTATTTCGACGAACATATTCCAAATTCTAGATGGAACTTGGACAAAACCTGAAATCACTCATCTCTATTTGATACAATAGTAGTAGGTCTTGAGTTTAAATCTTTGTAGGCATCTATTTACCTTTCCAATTATATATTTTTACGTTTTATCTTTAGGTTAAAGTTTAGTGCAGCCATGAGTTGGAATGTTAGAATATTTAAATATTAAATCACGTCTTTAGCTAATATTACTTTGATAGTTTTGGACCTTGCTTTGGGCCAAAAAAATGTAACGTTTCATTTATCGAGCGAGGCAAATTCTTTTGGGATATGATCAATTAGTAAATTAATTTCACATATATATTAATAACAACCTTAATTTCACATATATATTAATAACAACCACACCCCCATGGAACAAATCATCAGGCCAGTGAAGAAAGACGGTGGGAAGTTTAATATTTACTAAGGATACATGCAATTGAACCGACACGTTAGTATCCCAATGTTTCTCCCTTCAATGAAAAATATATAAAAAAATGTTCGAAGCGACGAATACAAAAAACCCAAAATTCCTTTAATGTGGCATTTCCGAGGGTGATCCAGCCGATGATATTGCACGCCACCTTGTTTTCCCCCTCCACCCCGTTGATCGCCTTCGTATTTATATCTCCAAGTCTAAGCAAGTCCAAGCACATAATAATAATAATAATATTATTGTTGTTGTTATGGATTTATGAGGGAATACAATAAAAATATTGTGGATTGTGAAACAAAATCGAATATAATCACGACCACGAATTGCAATTTGTCCAATAGATGGGGAAAAAAAAATTGGGCCTTCCCCGAGCTTTGTACTTATATATACGTAAGCAAAATCATAAGTATTATTATTATTATTATTTTTTTATTTATTATTTTTTTTAGTTTGGTCTTAGTTATGTTTTCTCCGTCAATCTGTAATGTTTTCTTGCGTTGCATACTTTAAATGTACACAATCATACATGCAAATGGAGTCATTGCCATGTGCAATGCGATATAATTTAAAATACTGATTACGAACCAACGAAATTCTATTTTTCCCAATTTTTTTCTTTTCAAAAGCTTTGAAAAAAGCTTGATGAACATGCGATTTAGAACTTCATTAAAAAAATCGTGGTACTTAAAGAGCGCCGCAAGAGTGCTAACCTTTCTTGACACACTGTGACCTATAGCGAGTGTGGAATCCTTATGATTGAGCTCAGAAGATTGTTGCTGGTCCGTCACCTCTTCCTACCATTTTCACCTCTAGCAAAAACTTGAAAAGAAAAATTAAGAAAAGAAGGCAAGGATTACTAGGGCATTTGCCCCTATTGAACTTGACCACCTCGCAATAGTCTTAGCCTTAGTTCCAACCATACATCCGACCGCTACAAAGGAAGGGATGCCACCTGAGTTCAACTGCGACGGAGACTGGGTGGTGGTCGTTGTCGTTCTCAGGTGACCACCGTCATGGAGGCAACACCGAGAGGTGATCATTTACGATGGCCATGATTGCTCTCTATTTTTCTCTCTTCCCCTATTTGTAACATTCTCGAATCCAACCCTGTGAGGATCAGCCATAAGATCCTAAATGGATCGACCATATGCTATTGGCTATGGGATTGATTGGTTCGATCGGTAATGATTTAATGATCGGTCATGGTCCGACCAATCGACTGGTCACGAACTGGTCAAGGTGTCAGCCGTGAATTGTCCACCAACCATACCGATGGATAGGATCACCAGCTCATAAAATGACTTTTTGATTACGAGAATTGGTCACGGGATGATTTTGGATTGGCGGATGGTCATGGGTAGATCTGACCGGTCATAGTGCCCGGTCGAGGGTGATTCTGCCCGACTATGCACTGATACACACATGATCCGACTCAATCAAATACGGTTGTCTTCTGACAAAAAATGCATCTTTACCTATTTAATTCTTAACAATTGGAAAAGAATATTGAATTGGTGATGTCCGATTGTGGATCGGTAATGCACCGATTATGAACCATACGGATGGATTGGGTGCCGATTGGAATGAGTTCAGGAATAGACCCAGTTATTCCGTCACTAATTCTAAGGTCCATGAGTACCTTAGCTTAGTGTTAAGCCATGGATAGCTTTAGGATTGGCCTTGACCGATCGAAGGACCAATGGATCGCCATTTAGGCCGACCGATTGTCCAAGGGAACGGTTCTGCCGAGCGTGGGGCACGATGGTTGAACCTCGAGTATATGTGATTCGGTTTTTAGAGGCGTACCTAATGATCCCTCTTTCGGCACTGGAATCAACTTAGACGATGGAATTCTTCGGACCGCCTTTTTGAGGAAAAAAGGACGAAATAGAGGAAACTCTAGAACACTCTTATTAAATGAAAGTAGTGATGTGTCCCTTGACTTTTCAAAAGTAATGGTGAGGTCAAAAATATCCTTGATGGGCAAGAAAAAGGACGGTGCACATGTGGCCCAATCGAAAAGCGATACCTAAAGTCCTCATTAATGACCTAAGAAGTTTAGGCGTCGAGTTGGCAATCTTGATAGCCTTATCTTCATACTTCATTAAATGTTCATTAAATGAGGGATACAAATGATCTAATGGAAGGGCGAAAAGAGGGCCATCATTGATGACACCTTTAAGCTAAATTGTCAAGCAAGATCTTTTAGCCATGCCAAATCATTCTTTAGGTGCAATCATTGGACAAATAGACTTGTCACCTAAGGACCATAGGCGGGACACTTGACAATTTTAGAATGGACCATATGAATCGGTAATGATGGCACCGAATAGTATAAATAGGAGGACCTCTCCTCATTTTTCACATTGCCATCCACTTTCTCTTTCTTCCTCCTCTTGAATGCTATCTCCTCCTCACGCCTCTCTCTCTCTTTCAGCCTTCAAGCAAGACGCCTTTTTCCTTTGTAGTTCATGTCTTAGCTTGAGGTTCACCAAAGGTAAGTAGAATTCCTAACATTTGGCTAGGGCGATATGCTATGTTGTCAAGTTTTAGTTGTGTGCCTACGCGTAAGTAGTCGTTTTTATGTCACGGGTCCATTTTGTATGATTTGCTCATGTGTGGGTTAAGGTGGAAGATAATAAACTGGCTTGTGCGACACATGATAGGTAATCATTAAATGAAAGAAGAAGACCATCGTCACATAGCATTGGCGACGATGCCTCATTTGTGAGAACATGATGCCCTAGTTGAACCAAGATGCTTGGGTTGAGCTCGAATGTCTCAGGTGAGCGAGCCTATGGGATGCCTCGATTGAGCCGTGATGCTCTAGTTGAGTCAGGATGCCTAACTTAAAGCTAGATGTCTCAGTTGAGCCGAGATGCCTTGGTTGAACCGGGATGTATGTTAATGAACCTTTTATGCACGCCAGTATGTTTATTACTACTTGACTTGGCGTGTTTATGGATAACCTAAGGTAACCATGCATAGAAGTTACACTGAAAGGTATGTATGTATAGTCGAGGTAAAGCAGTAATATTGTTGTCGATCTACCATCGATATTATAATACGAGTACTGTTTATGCTAGATTTGATGATGAGTTGTCATCCTAGGAGAGAATTAATGATTTTTACTTACTAAGTCATGGACTCACTCCATATTTTTCAGACTTGTAGGCAGAAAAACATCTCGTCAATTTTGAAAGCCGCAATCACGCTAGAGGAGATAGGAGTTTCCATTGGCCTATATGGAAACTTGTGGTGTAACAAGGAAAAAAGGCTTGTGATGGAAGGGCTTGTAAATGTAGCCGATGTAATTGTATGTTTGTAAATGGTTGTTTTCCTAGTTGCTTGTTGTTGTCGAGGTGTTGTTTGTAACACTTCCGCATGTGCTTAATGAAAAAATAAAACGAAACGAGATGGCGACGTGTCTGAGACGTCACTAAAATAACCCTTATTGCTCGAGACCCTTGGGATGGAGTTGGGGTCGTGACACTATTCCTCTCTCCTCCATGCTCTTTTACTTTCTTAGTTTCATGTTTTTGCTGTTTAGATTTTGTTATCTTATCCGGATAAAGAAGGCCCTACCTCATTATTAGGACCAGCTTTTTGGGCAATTTATCAAAACTTATCCGAGCTCATATACATCGCCATACTAACAATACGATAAATTCTCATCTTATCGGGGCTTTATGACGAAAAACAAAAATCTTATTAGGGCTTTTATTCGAGCAGTCAAACACGGCAAGAACATTCTCAATACACAAACACTCTCAAGTAATTTCTGTTTACATTAATTTCTAGGGTTAATACCCCAAATTGGTATTGCCCCTGATAAATTTACCCTTTCTTAGTTTAAGTTAAATTTTATCGTCAAATTGTTGAATCGGATGACACGTGATAGTCGATGGACAGATCTACGAGTTTGGGATATTACCATCCATTTATTACATGTGTATCGATTTGTGATTTTTCGTGACACTAATTCAATTTAACAGAAGGTAAATTTATTACAAATGCACCAATTTAGGATTTTTAATGGTAAAAAGTTAGCTTTGTATAAATTTATTATAGGTGTACTGATTTGAAATTTTTGGTGATTATTAACTCCAATTCCTATTTGTTTTTATATAATTCCTTTTTGTGGCCATTTGATCACTCTATAATCCGGTGCAAAGGCAGATTAGGAAAACGTAAAAGGGAGGGCGAATAATGAATGTCCCTACTCTGAATTGCTAATAACTTTAGGCGATTTTTCTTTTTAAGTTGCCGAATATTTTCAATATTAAACCTCAAACCCCCCCCCTCCCCGGGTGGGGCCCCCAAACTTGTTCTCTTTTTGGTTTGGCTAGTCCCCCAATTTCTAACTTTTTGCAATTGGACCCCTCCTCGGCTTTTCCGTCACAAAGCTCCCCCCTTGCCGAATCCCTCACAAAAAGCTCAAAAGCTTGCCGCCAAAAAATCACTCCTTTGGATTCAAAACACCATCGAGAGAGAGAGAGAGAGAGAGAGAGAGAGAGATGGAGGCGAAGAACGCCGGGGCGTCGCTGGACTCCCTCATCGCCGCCTTCAACGCCCGCGTCGCCGAGCTCCAGGAGCTCGTCATCGCTCGAAACAGTGAGTCCCGAACCTCGATCCCCCTGCCCCCCCTGTCCGTCGAACTCCATCTCGATTCCTGATGATTTTCTCTCCTTCGGGTTTGCTCCCATTCCGATCGATCGGACCAGTGTACCCGGGGAGCAGCATCGCCGATCTGTCGGCGGTCGACGCCGCGCTGAAGGCCATGGAGCTCCAGGTGCAGGCCATCAAGGGCCGGCTGCGCGACGAGGCCGAAGCCATCCCTAAAGCCAAAGTAAGTTTTTCCCCCCCTTTTGATCAGCGTCCGCTGATAGGGAAATTAGTCTTGGTCTAGGGTTTTGGTTACCTGTTGAAGTTAGGTCTGTTGGGAATTGTTAGTTTGTGATTGGCGAGGCGATTGCTTCGGCGGAGATGTAAAACGGTGCCCTGATTTGGGCGGTGGAAGCGTTGTTCTTGTAGTCGAAATTGCTTTTCTCAATCGTGGGGTTTCTTTCTTCAATTGTGGTTCTCGAGTGCTCACTGTCGGGTTTAACGAAAGGTGAATGCTACCGTAATAGCACACGAATCCATTTATTTCGTGTCTAAAATCTTTCTATTCAATTTGGAGGAACAGTCTCTTCTTTTTGACTTGTTTTTGGCTGAGATATTGTATTGGCAAAGGATGCGAGTGGAAGGAACATTATTTGTCAGCTTCCATTTTGATTTGCTCAAATCTCTCAATTGGATCCAGAAAAAAAAAAAAAAATTGAACTGCTGGAGGATCTGTGATTCTTTCCCTCTCTTTTAGCCCCCATTGTCCATCTCATTACATTATTGCTTTAACTGCAGAGGCTTATTGAGGCATCACTACGGCAGAAGAAGAAGTTGCAGAGTTTATCTATTCATGTTCCATCTCATGTGCCAGAAAGAATGACGATGTTAAATGCAGATACAATTAGCTGGTGGTTAAATAAAATGTGTTCTGTACCAAGATATAACTGTGTGCTGCATATAAAATAGTTTGCAGTTCTCACTGGCTTTTGCTTACAGCAGGCTGCATGATGCTGGTAACCAACATGCCGGTGTTGGGAATTTGAAACTTGAGGGTGAGCCTGTCGCGATACCCAAGGTAAATGCAACAATGTGCTGAATGATTAGGGAAAAAGGCTGATCAAAGTGAAAAGCCATTACTCATTAAATTAGGTGAGGCATGTAGGCTGGAGTTTGCCCATTTGGGTATACTGAAGTCAACCTCCTAGAGAGAAATCAGTACAAAAAAAACACACGGTATGCCAATGTCTGAACTAACTTGCAGAGCACTAGAAGTCTCAGGTTGTCCAAATTAACTGCCTGTGAGATTCTGGTTAAAAACTTAGCTGATTATCTAGCATGTATGTGGTTTGAAGAATTAGCTCAGTGTTTCTGTTGGATTCAAGCATGCTTTTCGTGCATTAAGTTAGTGAAAGTAGTGATTAAAATGGCCATCATTTGAATGTTAAAAATAGCAGAGAAAAAGTTCCTCCAAGCGATCTTGGCAACACCTTTGCTTGCATATATACATGCAACATTTTAACGGTCTCTCTACATTAAGGATAACAACCAATGACGTGATGATGAGGTTTGCAATTGCATGCAATTTGAACTGGGGGGGCAGCCTCCTAAATTCAATCCAAAGAGATGCCAAAACCCAATTTGTAACCACCCTTTGAAAATTGATGGAATAACTAAATCAAGCTAACAAAATAGAAGATGTCCTTGGATAATGCATTTTTAGCATATAAATGACCTTATACATTTGAGAACTCTTCACAGTAAACTTTCAACATGACCACCAAGTTAAAGTCTGCAATTTACTGTGCTTGTTTTGATGGGTTGTGGATTTCACTGGTATTGATCAAATTTTAGGTTCTTTTATTCTTAAAATACCTGATGGCACAATCATTCTTCATTACGTTGCTCCACTTAAATCATTTTTGAATATGACTTGATGGGTTTCTTCTTCTTTTTCTCCAGTTAATTCTCGTTGCAATATATGGCATTTACCATGTATAAGGCACTTTTGACAATCACCTTTTATAAATTAACATGTTTAGGAGAAAAAGGGACGTGCTCCTCCACCGTTGTGGTACATTTCAGCAGATGAACTGGATTCACTGTCATCGTAAGTAGCTTCCAGTCTGTTGCTACTTTAATGTTTGCTATCAGAGGGGTCTCGTTTCAGTGTCATTTGGCTACTGCAGTTGCGTATAAAGGCATACGATATTAGCACAAAGCACTAAATATACATTCATGTTATACACCTTAACAACAAAAAGGACTATTATTAAGAGAAGTCAGGTCCATTTACGATTTTCAGCCAAATATTGCCAAATCTTAGCTTGAATATTCATGAAGAGTCACTCTACCTATGTTGCGCTCTTCTTGTTAGCCTGTTTCTTCTTACTGTCTAAATGGTTGGGGAAGGGGACTACAAGGAGTTATGTCACTAGTCTCGTTTTCAAAGATTCCCTTTTACTCATAGACGATTAAAGTGCCCAACTTTTCCCTTAAATTGCAGATACATGAGAGGAAGACTCACATTAGAGAAGGTCAATGCAGCTATTAATGACATGGCTGCTTATGCTGAGGCGAATGTACAACTTATTGTGGCCCCCAAAAAGAAGGTTTCATTACTTTTGACTCTTGTATTTCGATGTCTGATATTTGCTTATGATCTCGCTGATCATTTTTTGTTGTTTAGGTGGGAGAAAGTCTTTGGGAGAAGGCACTGGTAAGTATATTTCACTACAGACTGCATAACCATCTCAACTATCTGTTCTCACTGTGGTTGACGCTTGCACCTTTCAGAGTTGAAATTAATCTTCCGGACTTGTTTCAAGCAGTTGCTTTTAGAACACATGATTTTGAGATTGGAAAATTTTTTAATATACAATTATGGGCTATGGTTTAGTGTACTGACCAGTCATCAAATTTATGGTCAGTGTCATTTTTGATCTTTAGTTTTCTTTATTCTCATTAATTATGCAGGAATTAAGAGACATTGCAATGACAGAAGGCATAAAAGGAAAACATTTCTTTCTTGAGTCTGACATCAAAGGACCGAATCTGAAGCTTGACAACACAGGGAAAGCGATACTGACTGTGAGTAACCATCTTCTATTTTTCTGCCTAAAAATTTCCTTGTTGAAGGATTTGACTATGTGCATGCTTGTACCTAGTCGATCTGAAATCGGGGGAACTTGGATCTCCTAATTCGGGTTTTAATCATTACCTCTGCAACACAGATTAACCTGGTATTTGTGTCTTCAGCTGGTGTAAGGTTTTTGGGGGTTTCATGTTTGAAGATATTTCCATGTGACAGTTTCTGTTCAACTCAAACAATATAAAACCCGACTTACGGAAATTGGAGGTTATTTGAACATTACGTACTTTGGGCATAACTTCATGGGAGGGATGCATAAGACTTTCCAGTTATGTTTGTTGGGAACCTGCAATAGCTTGAGTGTTTGCTGCCAAAATCATCAATTCTTATAAACTACTAGGTTTCCATGGAGGAACATATTGTTGGAGACGGTTATAGTAAACTCCTAGAACTTTTCGGATGCTGCAGAAAATGGTAGTTGCCATTAATCCTCTGCCGCTTCAGCCTCAGTACAACGTGGGCAAGCACACATTACATTACCATTAGTAGAACTACAATTGATTATCCAATATCCATACAGTAGGAAAGGGTCTCTCCCCAAATTTGGTTGTCTGTTATTGGGTTTTTTGGTTGTGAAAGGAATAGCTCACTGCATTGGGTTTTTTGGTCTAGCTCACTGAGATTTGCCAGCCTTTTTTCATGCCATAGGCTGAAATTCTCATGGGGTTGTCATTAAAGTTGTGTTTACTCATGAATGGCCTCTTACTTCAGCAAGACTATCATCCTCACACATTTCATTCTTGCAGGTTCTTCGGCACCTTGGTCGGATAAGTGAGATTAGGAGTGGTCATAACCGTGTTATTATACTACTGAAGCCTCATTGAAGGTTGCCACGTGACCAACCTGATGATCAATTGCTCGTCTCTGTTCATCTAATTTTAGTCATTCACTTCCTCTGTATGGCGTGAGATCTCATTCCTGTAATTGGCTGCCATGTACAAAGAACATGATTCGACAGTATTTATCAAGATAAAATTTTTTCCTCCCCTTTTTTCCCTAGTTATGTCCCTGTTCTGGGAGCTGGCTCTCCTGCTTGGCTTCTGAACTGTTATTTTTATTATTTTTTCTTTTATGGAATGATTAGACCTCACACGTGTAGCTTTGAAGAATGAAAGGGTACTGGGCATTGAAATTTTCTCGGTGATCTGTTGCATCATGTTGACACCGACTTTTGCTTAGATGCCTGTTGATAATAGGGGTGATCGGGTCCAGGGTGGGTACGGTCTAGACCTGGACCCTGTACCCGACCCTGTTATAACCGGTTCCTCTTTTCTGGACCCTATACCCGACCCTGTTTGTATTGGACCCTATACCCGACCCACCCTGTTTTTCCGATCCGGTTCCAGGGTCAACCCTGTTTCCATTGGAACCTGTTTTGCAATCTTCCGATATCCTATACGACTTTGAATTTTATATTAATAAGCGAGAAAATAACGTAATCCTCCTAATTTATATTGAAACATTAAGCACTGGTAATAAATTAATACATGAACATTTGGAATAAACGAAAAATTAAAGATCCATAGGGCTAATTATAATAAATAAAATCATAAGGTAAAGAATTAACATCAAACATGGATCTAATATTAGTCTTATTCCCACAACTACTACATGAAGCTATTCATTTATTCAAGCATAACTCTTTATACAAAAGAGAAATTAGGCGAGCCAATCCATGTGATACACAAGAATTTGGTAGCGACAAACACCGTCCGTCCATCAGACGGTGCGAGAGGGGGCCGGTGAGGGAGGGAAGCAAGTGAGGAAGATGAATGACAAAGGAGAAGTGCTATGCGTGTTTGAGAGAGCCAAGAGGAAAAATATCATGTGATTGCGAGAGTAAAAATAGAAATCATAAGAAAAAAAAAATGTTTTTGACCTCTACTTACAAAACCGGTCCAGGAACCGGTTTCCGGGTGGGTAATCACTCGGACCCTGTTCCCGGACCGGTTTAAACCGGTTCCGAATTTTGGGAACCTGTTCCCGGACCGGTTTCAATGGGAACCGGTTCCCGACCCTGTTTTCCGGGTGGGCCGGTCCGGGAACAGGGTATACCCGGTCCGGTTGCACACCCCTAGTTGATAAGCCACGCCAACAAGATGCTGCAGTTTATCTACTTTGAGGTGTATATCTGTAGCATTGCAGAGAACTATATACTTCACCGTGCAGACAGTACTTTTATCATTTTATTTCCAATTTCCACATGCCGATAGATTTGGGCAAAGCTTTTCTTCCAAATTCCAAGACGTGTGAACAGTCTGAAACATTACTAGTTTAACCCATAGTTGTTTTGCAGGACGAATAAACCCATGTGATCACAACAATAATTTGTTATCATCTTCCCAGTATATGCCAATCTAACTATCCTATTTAATTGAAGAAGACCAAAACAGACATCAGTACTGTCGATTATAAAGAATTAGATCGTGGTAGACGCATGATGGATCTACTAAACTCCAAGCCTGAATCACGGCTTATTCTCCAAGTGGCCAATATGCTCACATGGGTCTATATATCATCTCTTTTGTTTTCTGAGTCGTAAGTTCCTGTTAATACTTTCAAACAGAAATCTTGTTCCTTATATATAAAGCAGAGTCAAGATTATGCATCACAAGCAAGCCTAGCGCCTTTCTAAGTTGCAGTACTTGGACATCTGATTTTCCACTGAAATGGCTTCTAAAACTGTCGCAACTGGTGCTATCCTCCTTATCAACCTCCTGTTCTTCACCATGGTGAGCTCAACTCATGTTCCCTGCCCTCCACTGCCTCCAAAGACACCAAACACCCATCACTGCCATCCCCGGATTCCCCGCTACTGCCACTTGCCCAAAGGACACCCTCAAGCTTGGCGTTTGCGCCAACTTGCTGAATGACTTGTTGCATCTTGTCGTGGGCACCCCACCAAAGACTCCTTGCTGCAGTCTCATCAAAGGGCTTGCAGATCTGGAGGTCGCGGTCTGCCTCTGCACTGCCATCAAGGACAACGTCCTGGGGAACAACCTCAACATCCCCGTTTCTCTGAGCCTGCTCCTGAACTACTGTGGGCAGGGTGTCCCAAAAGGCTTCCAATGTGCTTAGAGCACATTGTTCTCACTCCCACCACTTCGAATTTGCTTCTTTTCTTCAGTTGTGTCTGGTCATTGTTTCGTTCATTCTTGTCCATCTTGATTGGAATATATTCTGGCCTTCTTTAGCAGCTGGTTGATTTGTTGATCAAAATGTAATGTGATCTCATCAGTAATTCAACCTCAATAAGAGTACATTGTTGCTCGTGTTATTCTGGTGCTAGTATATCTTTTTTTCATTTCCTTCTTATCTAGCATATAAGAATGAGTTGTAAGACAGACTTGTCCCAGCCGCTTGAGACGACTGGGCCAGCCTACTCTTCCTGTATTTTAGCACTATGCCTATATCTTCGCAATTATATATATGCATATGCACACACATCAATGACCCCTCGAGGAAACGCTTCTGGAAAATCATTAGCTGCTGCATTATCTCAGCTGCGCTGTTGGTTAAAAAGAATTTAAGTTTTTGCATGTTAAGAAACTGTGTAGTCTCTACGACAAGATACTAGTAAATGGACCCATCCGAAAGAACCCTCTCTCCCCCACATCGATATAAACCATTCCTGTTTCTCAAATTTCTTAGACTTTCTTTGCCTTCACCTATGGCTATTGCCTCGCGATGGTCGTATAAGTCGTAACTTCATATGACAAGCATGTTCTATTTTTGGATTATTACATCTCTGTTTGAGTAGTTATGATGCAAGATTTCGCGTGAGGACTGACTTGTTATGGTATGTGTTATCGACCATATTGTAAATGTGTGATGTTTGAGGCGATGACAGTTTTTCTATTTGTAGGTGCAAGATAAAATTCATTATATTTTTTTATTTCTGTGAGTCTCAAGCGAAACTCGCATGATCTAATGGTCGTACACTGAGTTCACATGAATCCAATACATCCAATGATGGCTCTTATTCTGTCTTTGGAAACCCCCTCGTCGCCAATGAAACAAGACAAAAAGCAAAGTTAAAGAAATGACAATGATGCAGTAGAAGAGTGACGGCCGTGAATGATCAGGCTACTCCTCATCCGCTGTGAAAGACAGAGAGAAATCTCCTTAGCCACAATTTGGATATTAGCCACAATTTGGATAACCAACCTCTGGCATTGGAAGTATGCCTGCCTCTCTCTCTCTCTCTCTCTCTCTCTCTGTGAGTGTGTGATGGCCAGACTTCTCTCCTATAAAATTCTTGCCACAGCTCCGTTTCATGGCCTAACAAGCGCCACCAGTCGTACTCACTTGTCCTCTTGTGCTGTGCTGTCTATTAAAACAACATGATTGCTCGAACCTCTCTTTAACACTCGGTATCTTCTCACTTTCCCCATAGTATTCACCCCGCTTCATTTCATGAAAATGGCTCGCAAGTGTCCTAGACCCACGTTAACCAATTTGCTTCTCCTCAACATCATGTTCTTCACTTGTGTCTCGCCCCACAACCTCCCGCGCCCGTCAAAAGTCCCGCTGCCCTCTTCGCCGTCGGCCCCGGAGCAGCCAGGAAAGTGCCCCAAAGACACGCTGAAATTCGGGGTCTGCGGAAGCTGGCTTGGACTGGTCACCGAGAACATCGGCGCCAAACCCAGCAAGGAGTGCTGCACCCTCGTGGCGGGGCTTGCAGATCTCGAAGCTGCGTTGTGCTTGTGCACCGTAATCAAGGCCAATGTGCTGGGCCTCGTGAAGATCAAAGTTCCTCTTGCTCTTAGCTTGCTTGTGAACGGGTGTGGGAAGAAGGTCCCCGAAGGATTTGTGTGCGCTTGAAATTAAGGATTATCTCTGCGTATGCCTGTGTAGTTGCTGTTGCTCTTCAAAACATTAGTGAAGTTTTCGTTCAAATGAAATGAAACCTCTTCATTCAGTAGACTAATCAAAGTATGTTTATGCTCTTGGTTTCTTTAACTATCGGAAAAAATGTCTGTCGTAAATAGCATATTTGTTGGAGCCATCTCAAGTCCCATTCCCACATTGAATCGAAGAGGCTTTTTATGGAAGTGATTAATAAAATGAAAACATAACTTGATTTTGTGGTATGATAAGTAAATTTTAAATCTTGTTGGCAAAATCGTGTACTAGACAACTTGGTCAGGTGAGTTGATGGTATTTTACCGGCAATATTAGCAATTTAGCAACTTTAAATGCGATATTAAGTTATCAGCTATTTCAGAAGTTGAACAATCATGACAAAAACTTAACCATAAAATTAAAAACTTACTGGTGAAATTAATAACTTACCAACGTAGATTTGCTTATACAGTAGTAAATTACTTGCAAAATAAATAACTTACTAATTTTGTGTGGAATGATAGTTATTGTTGGCTCATTCATTAATTTACCACTCAAAAGCAAAAAAATATCAGTATGTACTATATATTATTACGAGGATGAAATCTACGTGCAAATGTATCAAAGGAGGGGAAAGAAGATGATGCGGTATGTACTATCTATTTATGACATGAAAAGGACACATCTCCATCAATTGAAGTTTAATTCAATTATTTTGGCTAAGTTTAAATTAACTATTTTGACTAAGTTCAGATCTAGATATAATTATCTTTAGCATTTGAAAATGTTTAAATATTCACTTTCACTATAGTAGCATCTAGAAATTACGTGTGACCTGTAAACAATCAGTAAAGTGATTGGGCTATGGCCAAGCATCATGCCAATTGGTAAGCACAGAGAAAAGAGAAGTGCCACGTGGCAAGCACACCAGGGAACACTCTTTGAACTCTAACTTCAACTATGGATATATCATAATTGACATGAAAGTATAAGAGGTTCGGTTAGGTTGTATTAACTTGGATAGAGAAAATTACTAAAAGAATTTTAAATTTATTAAATGGATGTCAATTAAGTTTAAAACCTTATAACTTTCCAATGTAACATTCCGACCCATTTTGATCGTAAATTGGTGACGTGGGCGCTAGATATCTTACATGGTACCGTTAGTGCTAACATAAATAATTTTTGCAATTATTTAAAAATATTTTGAATTTTTAAATATTTTTTCTCTCTTTTTTTTTTTACCAAATGTGGCCAGTTAGGATTGCTGGCCAGTAGGCGAGGGCTTAAGCCCTCACTGGTTGCGGGCAAGAGCTGCCTTGCAGGCCCTCACCGAAAAAAAGAGATTCGAAAAAAGAAAAGAAAAATAATATTTAAAAAATTCAGAATTTTTTTTTTTTAAATTTAAAAATTATTTATGTTGCCAATTTCTGATTAAATGGCCATAAGGACTATAGTGACAAATAATTAAAAAAATTTAAGGCTAAATTTGTCAAATTGAAAGATTTTGACTAAATTAACGTCCGTATAATTAGTTTAAGATATTTTTGATAATTATTTTCACTAATTAGGTCATGATGCGCAATTGTTTTTCTAAGAAATCAATGACAATCTAGTAAGACACGATGATCCGTCAGGTTAGGGGTAGATCCATTTGTGTCTTTTGATGGTGTACAAACGTCAAGCAACATCATGCGACGATATATGTCATATGTGACATCATTGGACGAGTAGCAACGTACCTTACTTACAATAAACGTATGCACTGTCATTCATCGTGTAATTATTTTAACTATCTCACATGATTAAATTTTAAATAATAGTGCTCACCTATGAAGCACCGACACTCTTTGAGAGCATTCGTATTGTGTTAGACACTTTTTGATACTCGGTTAACATGTGTTGAAAATTTTGACACTTAATTAATTTTCCTGACACTTTTTGATACTTGATTTTGGAATTCCGACATGCAAGTTCAGAATTCCAATACATAATTCCCACGTGCACAGAGTCAATATTAAAAATTCTCAATAAATAAAGGGTCAAAATGTAAATATAAAAAAATAGATAATAATAATAAAAATAATAAATGAGGAAATAAGAAAAACCTAATCTTCTATGCTTTTTCGATTCTTACTTCCCATGACGCACAATTTACCTCCCAAGTTTGTTTTTTTTTTTTTCTTCTTATCTTCCAACACGCTTTGACACGTGAGCTAGAATATGGATTGTTTTTTTTTCCTTCCAAGTTTTGTGGATAATTGGAATGGAACTGAATTTGTCAAATTAAAATAATGAATGATATTAACAAATTATGGATTAATGTTTTTAGTGTAAATTCATTCTATACTCATTTTTAATTAATTATTTATTTGTGAATTTGAATCAAATATATTTAATTAAAATGATAATTTATCATGTATATATAAAAATATATATTTAATATATAATGTATCTCAACATATTGAAATTTTCTATTTTTAACAAACGATGTGTTAGCGTGTCCTGTCGTGTTATGCCGTGTGTTGCATGTTGGGGTCGATGCTACTTTGGTGCTCACCAGGAAAAAGTGGAAAACCTAATTCTCAAAGAACCACTGTCTAGACAACGCTTTCTTGTTATCTACTCCAATGAATAAATAAAATAAAATAAAAAGTAAAATACTGGCCTTGGAGAAGAGGCAAATGTGAATTGACCTGGTCCAGCACAGGTGCTTGGGCAATACGAAACTCCCACGTATATAATTTATCCTCGGACTTATATATAAGGCCACCCTGTATCTAGATATCTCAATCCAAGCTTTCAAACTAATCCCCCCACAACACTTTCTTCTACAGCCTCTCGTGATTCAAGGTGTCCGGTCGGATCTCCGAGACGAACATGACGATGAGGCCCGTCGCTGCCTTCGCGCTAGGAACCGTGTTCGGAGCGTTCGTGAGCCGAGGGTTCCACCACCGCCACGACCACCATCACCATGAGTGGAGCAAGAGAGGGTGGTCGTGTCCCCGCCGAGCCGATAAGGAAGGCAAAGCTTCTTCTGCTGATCCCGGGGTGACGGAGGCGACAGCGACGATGGTGTCACAGGTGGCTGTGCAGGGTGCCTAGAGATCAGATCCTTAGCTCTGGTTACGGGTGGAGATGTGTGTTAATCCTCTTGTGGCATGGATTTATTATTTCGAGTTGAGCCGTGTTGATTCAGTCTGATACTAATATTTAATTAAGGTTGTTCTACTCATGATACTAGCGTTAGTACTGTGTTGCCTTTGAGAGGTTACGCTTATAATTTAACCTCCCTACTTGTACATCAGTATATATTTATATGGTGTATTAGTGTCATTTTCGGGTCCATGGCTTATTCCCTTTTTCTATGGTTCACGGATCGACTGGACTTAAGGATTAAGTTGTGTTACACTTAATCGTCCTCGCCATCTCCATACTAGGGGAAATATGACGAAGCATGGACATTAGGAGTTCAATGCTACAGTCCACGTTGACTTGCTCATGTCACATGGAAAACAATAATCAAAGATCAAATTAGAGCAGAATTGCTTTCAACTCGATTTGGAGACAATTATGACTCGCATTCATTTTGAAAATATGAAAGTGAAATATCCAACACAAAAAAATCTCGCATTAGTACAGAATTTCCTTCCTTCTTTTTGGCTTGATATGCACGAGTACGGAGTTTAATTGAATTGAATTAGAAAGAGGACAACAAATTTGTTTGCAAGAACATGAAATCATAGTGAGTGATGAAGAGGGAGAAGGAATAATGTAAGTTGGCAATGAGTGAGCGGTGGATAGAGAAATCATACGTGAGGAATTTTATAGATGAAGTCAAATATTTTTAGGGGCTTTTTTGTCCTTTTTTGTCTTTTCTATTAGATTTGCTTTTAGGTTAAACACTAAATTTTATATTAGCGATGGCAAGGTGCTAGCTATCAAGATGCTGAAAAAGAAAATAGAGAGGCAAGAAAAATGTGTGTTTTTTCTTTATGAGGGTTATCAAATTCTTTGTGCCCTGATCTTGAGAGAAGATCATCGTTGTATTCCAACTTTTTTGAAGTCTAGTGGATTCGCAGAGACATAGCCCAAGTTTGGGTGAACTTCGTTAACAAATTTTCTGGCATGTTCTTCTCATTCTGTTTTTTTTTTTTATATTCTGCTTGGTGAATTGTTTGCGAGCGTTATTTTTTTGGAATCGACGTGCAATTTCCTAACAACTGGTATCAGAGGGTGGGTTCGCTAATTGAGAATATTGAGGGTTTTTCGGTGACGTTCGATTGAAAGCTAATAGTATGGCAGAAGATAAAATCAGAATCGATAAGTTCAATGGGCAGGATTTCGGATGGTGGAAACTACAAATCGATGATTATCTTTATAAAAAAGATCTCTATGCACCACTTGAGGGTTGGAAACCCGAGATGGCGGAAGTGGATTCGACCGTAGAAGCCGGATGGAAAATTCTTGATCGAAAGGTATTATGTGCAATTTGTCTAGGGTTGACAAAAAAGACAAGGTACCACATTGCGAAAGCAAAAATTGCAAAAGAAGTAATGGATATTCTAACGAATATTTATGAGAAGCCATCCACATCAAATCAGGTATTTTTGTTGAAGAAATTGGTTAATATGAAGTTATCTGACAGAGGTTCTGTAGCAGAGCATATTAATAGTTTCACGCAGGTTATAAGTCAATCGGAATTCGCAGGCATAAATTTAGATATGAAGCTTCAAGCTTTATTATTTTTATATTCTCTTCTAGAAAGCTACAATACTGCAGTCTAGGGAATTTCGAGCATTATGAAGAATGATTTAACTCTTGATGATGCTGTGAGTAGTATCATGGATGAAGAGATGCAAAGGAAAGTCTCAGGTGGAAATAATTTTTCTGCATCTACATCTTCAACGGCACTCGCAGTGGAGAACCGTAGAAGAAGTAAAAGTAGAGGAAAATTTAGTGGGCGTGGCAGATCACAATCAAGGGGTAAGAGACAGATTGCAAAAGATGAGTGTTGGTTTTGTCACCAAATCGGACATCGGAGATTTTAGTGTGAAGCCTACAAAAAGAAGTAGCAAGATGAGAATCAAGGAGCTAATGTGGTTAGCAATGAATCTTTTCTAGATAATTTGTGTTTGTCTGTAGGGTTTGACTTGACGACAGATAAAGGGTTTATTGATTCCGGTGATTATTTTCATTACACCTTGTAAAGAGACATATTTGATGATTATGCCAGTGGAGATTTCGGACAAGTGGTTGTGGGAAACGGCCATATGTGTCCCATTGTTGGGAAAGGAACTGTGATTGTGAACATTTCAGGTGGATGACGTCTAGTTTTGAGTGAAAATAGACATATTCCATAATTAAAGAAAAATTTGATTTCAACCAGTAAACTTGACCAATAAGGTTTGGTAACCTTTGGATGCGGAGAGTGGAAGATAACCTCAGGGGTAAGAGTAGTAGTAAAGGGAAAGCGTGTGGGTACACTCTACATTCTCCAAGGAGACAATATCAGTGATATGATTGCAACTACAATGGCTACAGGTAATTTGTCTACTCTTTGGTATTATCGTTTGGGACATCTTGGTGAAAAATGTATAAAGCAGTTATACTCAAAGAAATTACTTTTAGGTTTGCAAAAAGTTGAGTTAGATTTTCGTGAGAGTTGCATTTATGGAAAAAAAAAGGTTGTTAGTTTTCAATTGAATGTGCGACAAAATAAAGGCCAGAAGCTAGAGTTGGTTCATACTGATGTATGGAGACCTGCTCAGGAACTCTCTTATGGCGGTAAGAGATATTTTGTCACCTTCATTGATGATGCGACAAGGAAGACTTGGGTCTATGCTCTTAGAGAAAAATAAGAAGTATTCGATATGTTCAAAATGTGGAAGACCATGGTAGAAAAAAAAGACAAATTATCAGATTAAAGTTCTGAAGTCTGATAATGGTGGTGAATACACGAGTAAGGAATTTGCAGAATATTTGAGTCGGGAAGATATACACGGGTTAAAAATTGTTCCTAGAACTCTTCAAGAGAACGGTGTAACTGAAAGGATGAACATGACTATTTTAGAACGTGCGAGATGTATGAGACTACACGCGGGTCTCCCGCTACACTTATGGGCTACCACAGTTGATGCAGCTATTTATTTTATCAACAAAAGTCCATCTAATGCATTGGATGGAGAAATACCATAAGAACGGTGGTTAGGTAAAAAGATTAATTATTCACATATAAAGGTGTTTGGTTGTATTGCATATACTTTGATTGACAAGGAGGATAGGAAAAAGCTTGATAATAAGTCTTAGAAGTGCGTCTTTATCGAATATGGTGGTGACGAGTATGGCTATAGGCTTTTGGATTATGAGAATAACAAAGTCATCCATAGTCAGAATGTGGTATTCCATGAAGAAAAGATGTACAAGGATCGTCAAACAGTGCATGAGAAGGTAGTAGAACTAGAATATGTTGAGTTAGACACAATACCCGTGAAGATGTTTCTAGTAGATTAAAGTGCATTTGGAAGAGAGGTTCAATATGAGCCTATTATCAGTGAGGAGGTAGTTCAAGAGGAATGCAGTGATTCGGAGCAAACTAACGACCCTAAAGTACCTATATTGAGGAGGTCTACACGTGTGAGAAAGCCAAAGGTAATTTTTAATCCATCAGCTAATATTGTTCCGAGCCATGTCTTATATACAGATTTAGGGGAACCAGAGACTTATGATGAGGCAAAGATAGACATGTCTCACTTGCAGTGGGAGTGTGCTATGAAAGACGAGATGAGCTCATTACTTTAGAACAAAACTTGAGAGTTGACCAAGTTGCCCACATGTAAAAAAGCTTTGTTAAATAAATATGTGTATAGGATTAAGAATGAAGCAGATGGTAGTATTAGATACAAGGCGAGACTTGTAGTCAAAGGCTTTTTTGAAAAAGAAGGGATCGACTACTCCAAGATATTTTCACCCGTAGTGAAAATGACATCAATTAGAGTTATGCTGACTAAAGTTGTAGTTGAGGATCTTTATCTTGAGCAGTTAGACATAAAAACAACGTTTTTACACGGTGACTTAGATGAAGAACTATACACGGCACAACCTAAGGGTTTGAAGTCAAAGGTAAGGGGCACATGATATGTCGCTTGAAGAAAAGCTTGTATGGCTTGAAACAAGCTCCGCGGCAATGGTACCTAAAATTTGATGGTTTCATGAAAGAAAAAAGGATTTGCACATTGTGAGTCTGATCATTATGTTTATTTTCACAAGTATGATGATTGTGACATTGTGTATCTCTCTTTATATGTGGATGACATGCTGGTGGCTAGTTCCAATATGAAGAGAATCGTAGAAGTGAAGAAGATGTTATCATCATAGTTTGCTATGAAAGACTTGGGAGAGGCCAGGAATATTTTAGGCATGAAGATCATTAGGGACAGAAAAAATAAGAAATTATGGCTGTTGTAGGAAGATTATGTGAACAAGGTGTTAAAGAGATTTAACATGGACAAGGCAAAACCGGTTGTAACTCTTTTAGCGAGTCACTTCAAACTTTCCAAGGGTATGTGTTTGAGCACTTAGGCTTTGAAAGATGAGATGGCGGTAGTTTCATATGCATTAGCAGTAGGGAGTTTGAAGTATGTCATGGTGAGCACGAGACTAGACATTGCACATACAGTGAGAGTTATGAGTCGATATATACAGAACCCATGCAGAGAGCAATGGAATGCAATGAAATGGATATTGAGATATCTATCAGGTACTTCCAATTACTCACTTTGTTATGGTGGTACATCTCTAGAGTTGCAGGGTTATGTAGATGCAAATCATTCAGGTGATTGAGATAGTGGTAAGAGTACCATTGAATATGTTTTTACAGTTGCAAGTACAGCAGTGAGTTGGGTATATGAACTACAAAAGGTAGTGGCTTTATTGATGACAGAGGCAGAATACGTGGCAATCACATAAGCCTCTAATGAAATCATATGGTTACAAGATTACATGGAGGAGCTATATCGAAAACAGTCAGTCAGTACACTATAGAGTGATAGTCAAAGTGCAGTGCACTTAGCAAATAATGCAGCTTATCACTCAAGAACTAGACATATCAAGAAGTGTTATCACTTTATTAAATCAGCATTGAAAGATAATGAGTTAAAGCTATAGAAGATTGATGGCTCGAAGAATCCAACTAACATGTTGACCAAGGTAGTAGATAGAGAGAAGCATATTTTCTGTATTACTACAATTGGTATTACTCCATGTTGATTAATGAGGAGTATCGTAGAGGCACAAGTTTTTCAAATGCTAGTTTTTTGAAGAAGATGGATGCAAAGTTGCTTGGTGCTCATGTATATCTGTCTTCAAGTGAGAGATTGCTATAGATGAACCAAATATTTTTAGGGGCTTTTTTGTCTTTTCGATTAGATTTGCTTTTAGGTTAAAAGCTACACCTTTATATTAGTAATGGCAAGACGCTAGCTGTTAAGACGCTGAAAAAGAAAATAGAGAGGCAAGAAAAATAAAGAAGAAAAATGTGAGTTTTTTCTTTACAAGGGTTCTCAATTTCTTTGTGCCCTGATCTTAAGAGAAGATCATTATTGTATTCCAATTTTTTCGAAGTCTAGTGTATTCGCAAAGTGTCTCTGTGCGGAGATGTAGCCCAGATTTGGGTGAATTTTGTTAACAAATTTTCTCGCGTGTTCTTTTGATTATGTTATTTTATTATTATATTTTGTTTGGTGAATTGTTTGTGAGAGTTATTTTTCTGGAATCGACGTGCAATTTCCTAACAAGGAAAGCAACGGGGAGAGCGAAAGACTGGAGGTATCAATATAATATTGTTCAATTATATTAAAGTCAATCTTTCTATAAAAGGCCAAACATAAGAGATTATGGTGAAATTTTGAGGTAAAGATGGCTATTTACTTGTTCTTTAAAAGAAGTGCAATAAACTCTTATCCTAAAATCGTGCGAATCATATGCGCAATCCACTATAATCGAAGATTGTGGTACATGCGCTCGGAGCACTTTTGAATTTTTTCGCTTTTATCATGCTCTCTTGATGCGTCACCTTAAAAGGAAGTTCACGACCTAAGTCGATCCCTTCGGGTCATCTTATTTTAGCATGCAAAAATCTTCCCTGAGCTGGCTCCACGCACTTCGCAGTCGACTTTACACTCTCCTTTGATGATAGTAAACAAATTAACAGGACGCATTAACTTGAACACGTGCGGAAATAGATCCGCCAGTTCTTTCTGTCGAGCCAACAGAACAAAAGATAGAAAACTTGCCCCGTGGGCCTAAACGGTGAGATTGGGAGACTAGTCGCAGATCCAAACACGTCTCAATTCTTTTCCCCGACAGCGGGGGCGTGACAATATTGGACTACCGGTCAATAAACAAAGGGGGTGGTCGAATTCAATTTGCATTTGGCAAGTAATTTGGAATTTGGCGCGGGAGGAATCTTTTTAACTTTATTTGAAAAGACAGAAGCGTGAGGAGGGGCGACCAGGGCAATTATCCTCCTTAAGCATTAGCAGAAAGATGTCACATTCGTTATCGAATGTTCGGTCCGAAATCATAACTACTAGATTTATCTAGGTATATGAGACACACTTGTATGCCTTAACATAAGTCGGGAAATCTCTTAACAAATACCCAAAAAATAAAGTGGGCATGTATTCAAATTTACAATCTTATGAAAAACAATGTGACCTTTTTATTGTTGCACTACAACTCTTGATAGGCTCGAATTTTTCATCTTGAAAGCAAATCGGCGACCGAACTATTGCTAATCCAAGATGCCTTTGGGGACAAGTAATCATAATAATAATTTCGTATTACCTACAGAAAAGTGTGTGAGTTAAATAAAATTATTCAAATTGTTGTTGAAAAGTCTTTTTCTTTCCCCTTTTCTCTTTCTTCCCATCATCTTCTTCAACTTTCAGCTACAGGAGGGTTTGAACTAGTCTCGTCTTCCCCTCCAAATGTGCAAGACACTCGTTCAAATTTATGATCTTACAAAAGACGGAGCGCTTTTTATTGTCGCGCTACCCCTCTTGATGGCTTGTGTTGTTCGTCTTGAAAGCAGGACGGTGAATGATTATTTCATATTAATCACACCAAAGTGTGAGAGTTGAAGTAAATTATTGCAAATCTTGATAACTTTATCATGATTTTCCTATCAATATTTTCTCTTGGGCATCGCCATCACCAGTGACAAAATAGTATTTGGTCTAAACACGTAATCAGAGGCAGAAAGTAGGATTATGCACGCTATGACTTTAATAATTCCACTCTGGAGCTAGCAATATCCATAAAAGAAAAAAAGGAAAAAAAAAGGGGAAAAATAAGCTCGATGTTAGCCCACCACCCTATATAAAGGATCTCCAAAGCAAATGTTATGCACAAGAAGAAAGCCATGGCAAAACGGAGCGTAAAAGCAGCGGTAATCGGAGCCGGCATGTCGGGGCTGATCGCCGCCCGGGAGCTCCGTCGAGAAGGGCACCGCGTGGTGGTCTTCGAGAAGGGCAGCGAAGTCGGGGGCACATGGGTCTACGACCCCCGGGTCGAGTCCGACCCCCTGGGTCTCGATCCGGCTCGCGAGGTCATCCACAGCAGCATGTACAAGTCGCTCCGAGTGAACCTCCCGAGGCCAATCATGGGGTTCTTGGACTACCCGCTTGATGCGAAACCCGCTGTCCGGGATGACCCGAGGCCATTTCCGGGTCACGAGGAGGTGCTCCGGTTCCTGAAGGGCTTCGCGGCGGATTCCGGGGTGGTCGAGCTGGTCCGATTCGGGCACGAGGTGGTTCGGGTCGAGCAAGTTGCCAAGGGGAGGAATGATGAGTGGGTCGTGGAGTGGCGGACGCGCGACGGGGAAGCCAGTGCGGAGGCGTTTGAGGCCGTGGTCGTCTGCAATGGCAAGTTTACCGAGCCAAGGCTAGCTGAATTTCCAGGTACGTCACAACCGTCTTTGTTTTCCCCCCTTTTCTTTTCTAAATTTTATTTTATTGTTAAGTGAATTCAGCTATTATAATTTCTTTATTTGCAAAAAGACAATGTAAAAGATTGTGAATGAAACTCTTTTAGCACATAACAATGCATTCAAGGCAATAAATCACCATCCGATCCATTCGGCAGACATAGAGAAGTCATGTCTAGTTGTCCATATCTCGCGCCGTGTTTTCTGTCGTGTTTCAATTCTTTACAAATGGTAAAAGAATATATGTCACTTTTGAATGTAAAATTAACACAATATGTTGCCTTTGAATGTAAAATTAAAACATTTTGAAAGTAGATTTTGTTAACCAATATTTTTCGAGGCACTCGTTAAAAATAGACGACTAATAAAATATATTTGCACCTTTCAGTGGACTGCTTTTGTCATATTGCAATATATATTTTGAAATTTAAAGTATTTCCTTGTTAGATATTCTTGAAAAAATTCAAGTGCTATGAAAAAGACTCTTCATGATATTAGGATTAGAGTTGTCTTACTTTGATCTAAGACATGCCTACCTTGCAACTTACTGTAGGTAGAAGTACTTGGCGAGGAGAACAAATACATAGCCATAACTATCGGATTCCTGAACCATACAAAGATAAGGTATGACGTTCCTTGTTTTGTGTCATAAAATACGAACGTCTTCGTGCTAGTGAATTTCAACTAATGTTGATAGGTGTCAAAAACTTGTTCGTAAAAAAAGAAGAAGAACTGCTGATTTTTTTTTCCCGAGTACCTTGTTGGCAACATAGCAACAGTTTCATAAAATGATAGATTTTTGGTTTTCATAATATGCAACTAGCAAAATTTGTACTAACTCACTAAGTTTTATTTGCATAACTTTATATGCTCTTCAAAATTACTAGCTCTTATACGAAGTTACCAATGTAATGTACTAACTCTTGTTGGATTAAATTATCCACTAATTTTGGATTATTAATTCTCACTTTAGTTCTTACCAATGCTCAATTTTTTATTTATTTGTAATTTACCAACATTTCAATTGAGTTACCAATTGAGGTTGGTAATTTAATCAAATAAAATCTTGTAATTATTTTAATTAAGATTAGTATTTTCTAAAAATAGTTAGTAAGCATCAGAATAAACAACTCAATGAAAATTGACAACCCTCAACTTAGTAGGTAACTTAACTGGAGAAAAATTGGTAAGCGGTATAAATAAAGATCAGTCAATAAATTTAAGGTATTAATAAGATAGGGAAATAAAAGTTAATAAATGGTCAAAAAAGCATTTTCTTTTTCCATCGGAGACAAGAGAAGTTGGTAGGTTAAAAAAATAAACATTAATAACTAGCTCAGAAAAGAGTTATTAACGCAAGCGTAGCTGTTATCTCAATTGGAGAAAAGTTGTTCATTTTTAAAAAGAGTTTATTTATTTAAAGGGGTTGATAAGTAATGCCAAAAAAAGTGGTAACTGAATAAAAAAGTTGGTAACTTGAAAAAAATAATAATGAAAAATTGTAGTAAGCAACCCAAAATTATTTGATAACTTAATTGGTGAAAAGTTGTGAACCCCTCCAATAGAAATTGGTATTTCCACATGATAGTTGATAAATTTAAGGCATAAGCAAGAATGATAAATTAAAAATTTGTAAAATATAGAGAACTTTTTTTTTTTTTTGTTCGAGATAAGAGAAGTTGATAATTAAGAAACGCCAAATGAACATTGGTAACTAAGCTCAATAAAAGTTGATAACACAAATTAAATTGATTGAAGAAAATTAGTAACCACTCTAGTTCAAATCAGTAATTTCTAACAATAGGTGGTAAATTTAACGGATTGGTAAGTACGACTAATAAAATAAAGTAACTAAAGCAGGGAATTCGGTAAAATTTTCTTAGGAATGTATCTCCCTCACTCATCACCTATTATGATACTACAGATTGTAGTGATCATTGGAAATGGAGCGAGCGGGATTGACATTGCGAAAGACATTTTACATGTCGCGAAAGAAGTTCACCTAGCTTCAAGAGAAACGACCAAGCTTGAGATTCATGAAGGCCTATTTCAACATTCCCCGGTATTCTACATTTTCTCACTCCGATTATGTTATTTCTAGCATCGAAACAATTGGCCAAAATTATCCCGACCACCATGTGACTTTTCCAAAACATCATCTGCTTTGCATAGATCGATTATGCCAAAGAGGACGGGAAAATAGTCTTCCAAGATGGATCGTCAACATATGCAGATGCTATCATCCATTGTTCTGGGTATGACATACGTATATTTTAGCACACAAAATATGTCAATAATTTTATTCTTATTAGGTATGTGTATTGTTTTGGTTTCCCAGGTACAAATATGACTTCCCATTTCTCAGAATGAATGGAATTGTGAACGTGGAGGACAATTGCGTCGCGCCTTTATATCAACATGTTTTCCCACCTGCGCTTTCTCCATGGCTCTCTTTCATTGGCATACCATATCGGGTACGCGAGTAAAAACTTTGCCTACGGGGAAAAAAAAAACAATTCTGTGGGTAACATTATATGATTATATTTTCGACGATCTATTAATTCGATAAATGATACATTTTTGCAAAAAATAAAATAAAATAAATTTTGTGGGTTATTTTATTTATAGGGTTTAGCCTTTGTGACTTTTTATCTATTTTGAAAATGCGAACAGGCTATTGCGTTTCTCCTCAGCGAGTTACAATCAAGGTGGGTAGCGAAAATATTATCTGGGAAAATACTGCTGCCAAGTGAAGAAGAGATGATGTCTTCGGTACATGAATATTCCCAGCGGATTGAGGCGGCCGGATGGCCCAAGCGTCATACTCACAGGCTTCAATTGGAGAAGGTACATCTTAAGAAACCCAACTGCACTACTCTGTCAATTACATCAAACCCTATTTCATTTCCCAATTGATCAATGACAAAAAAGAGAAATCTTCACGGATTGGACATTTTATAGTATAAAATTGCGGTATATGTCTTCGATTATCATAACTCATCCTGTTAATTAGACTCCGAAACCTTATTTAAATGATAATCGAGTCTACCGTTTCAAATATCGAACATTTTCCCTTTAAGGGTCCGTTCGTTTCGCGGAAAGTTAACCATTTTCGGAAAATATTATCTCAGAAATAAATTTTCAGGAAAATGACAATATTTTCTGGTGTTCGGCTAAAACATGAAAATGTTTCATAAAATATTTTCCAATATTCGGTAAGGAAAATATTTTCCACTCACCCAGATTGGCGAGCGCAAGTGTCAAGTTCGAGGCTCGCCGGATCGACGAGCGCGAGTTTGAGATCGATGAGCTTAGGGTTTACTTGGTCCGACGACTAGCCAAGAAAGAAGAAAATGGGAAACAAAAAAAAAAAAAAAAAGAAAAAAAAAAGAAAAAAAAAAAAAAAAAAAAAAGAAAAAGAAAAGGTAAATTAAAAATAATTTGAATTAAAAAAAGAAAAAAGAAAATTTAAAAAATAATTCGAATGAAAAAAAAAGAAAACAAGAAAAAAAATGGGAGAAGGAAGTCAAGATTTGTAGAGATGTGAGATAAGAGAGATCAAGTGAGGAAAATGTTTTCCAATTTTCAAAAGTGGAAAACATTTTCCCCAACTTTGGAAGACTTTTTTCCTTTGGTGGAAAACATTTTCCTGAAGGAATTCATTTTCCGAGAAACAAATGCTGGAAAATTCGGAAAACGTTTTCTCGGAAATTATTTTTCGCGAAATGAATGGACCCTAAATATATCATCATCATCCTACAAATTTTTTTTTTTTTTTTTTTTTTGGTTTTTGGCAGTTTGATTATGAAAATTGGCTTGCTGGAGAGTTGGGACTACCGCCATTGGAGAAATGGAGACAAAACATGTATTTTACTTCGTTGAGTCTTCTGATGACGTTAGGTGAAAATTGGAGAGACACTTGGGATGTTGAGAAATGGATGAAAGGAGAAGCAGAAGGAGGAGAAGAAGAATCGGACAAGATTAATTGCACTTTGGAATGTTAAGTTTGTGGAAACTGGAATACTACATGTTGGAAGCGATTTAAAGAATCCATTTGCATTCTCCCTTTGATTATTTGTCAGCGTTCTCTTCAGCTCGCTTATCCGCAAGGTAATCTACGGTCGTCCGTGACTTTCACGTCCTCCACCTGAGATCTTGGTCCTCTCGACGTCCTCGGAATTGCACCGCCTCAAATCTAATGTAGTCATGGAAGAAGTTGTGAACGGCCACGGTAGCTTCTGATGTGGGGTCATAACGGTGCTCTTTCAAACTTCACGAAAAGATCGAAGACTAAATTGATTGAATTAAAAAGTTTATAATTGAATTGATAGTAATACAAAAGATTTAAGAATGATGGAATAGTTTTCCCGATAAAAAAGGTACTCAATTATCATGGCAGAAAGACTGCACTATGCACACCAATTTATGGTGGGAATTGGTGCAAGTTTGTTTGGATTCTACCATATTCTTGTCTAGGCCTACTTTTCCTCGTTCAGATGCCTGATTAGTCTATACCCTACGAGACCCTACTGTATCGAAAGTAGGGGTGTCAAAACTAAATTGTGTACCTAAATTGAAGCACGACTGGCCGTCCCAACTTGAAATTTTCAGGTCTTTTTAGTTCGGGTAAATGAGTATAAAACAAAGAGTGTACTTATTTAGGTTTGGGTCATAACCACAACCGACCTAAAACATGTTTCCCAATGAAAGAGATGGTCGCAGACATAAAAGGAGGGAAAGCCTACATGCCATGCTGTTGCATTTCTAAGTAAAACAAATAGCCGATCTAAGCTGCGTTTTCAACTTGTGTTTTATTTGGGTTCTGGGACAGCTCATTATGAAGTTGCACACTTCATATTTCGGTTTGGGTCGAGTCGGCTGGAAACCCGGCCCAACCTAAACCATTGACAACCCTAAGCATATAAAATCACTAGTTCAACGAGCAAGACACATTAAACCTTGTCTCGGATCGGTTCTGCTCCTCATGTGATGGTCAATAGTGGACGCTTGAATAAAGGTCAAGGCCCAGCATCTACCTGTTTTTGGTTTGTGTTTGTATGTAATAATAAGCTTGGATAAAATGATGCCAAAAGAGTATCACTATTTGAGCACTTCATATAAATATAAGGAAAAGTGTCAAAAAAGTCCTAAACCTTTTGTATTTGTGTCAATTTAGTTATAAATCTTTTTTTTTGTGCCAATTTAATCCTAAAGTTTTTTACTTAGTGCCGATTCAGTCATTTCCGACCAATTTTGGTCAGATTTTGCTGACTAGACACCGGTCGACTAACATGGCCTAATCGGTTCTGACGTAAATAACTTTTTAATAATATTTTAATATTATTGATTTTTTTTTCTTTTCTTCTCTCCTCCTTCCTCTGGCCGTTGGCCGGACCACGGCAACTGGCTAGAGGCAATGGCTGGCGAGGTTGACCTCGCCGAACCTCGCCGGATCTAGCGAGGGTCAAGCCTCGCCTTCGTCCGGCGAGGACGGCCTTTACCTACGTTGGGTGAGGAATGGCGAGAGCACCCCTCGCCCGAAGCCGGTAGGGGCGGCCCTCGCCGACGTCGGGTGGCGTCGGGCAAGGGCCTCCCTCGCCAAGCTGCCCTTGCTTGCGTCCAGTGAGGACGACCCTCGCCCGATGCCGGCGAGGCCGCCCTAGCCTGCCCAGGCGAGGGCGACCCTCGTCGGATGCTGGCTTCTCTCCACCGGCTTCGCAATGGCCGATGGAGGGAAGAGAGAAGAAGAAAAAAAAATAAAAAAAAGAAGAAAAAGACCGAAATGCCCACAATTCCGTTAACTTTAACTAACGGAATGACTAAATTGATCAATTTTCAAATAGTCAGGGACTAGATCGGACATTTATCGATAGTTCATGGATCAAATTGACGAAATCGAAAGTTCAGGGACGAGATTGCATATTGAGTAAAAGTATAGGGATCATTTGTGACATTTTCCCTATTATTAGATACATTGGGTTTATGCAAGTGCAATACACTCTTACCCATAAGATAGTGCGAATCATACACGCAATCCACTATAATCGAAGATTGTGGTACATAGAGCTTGCATCCGCTCGGAGCACTTCTGAATTTTTTCGCTTTTATCATGCTCTCTTGGTGCGTCACCTTAAAAGGAAGTTCACGACCTAAGTCGATCCCTTCGTGCCACATTATTTTAGCATGCAAGAATCTTCCCTGAGCTGGCTCCACGCACTTCGCAGTTGACTTTACACTCTCCTTTGATGATAGTAAAGAAATTAAGAGGACGCATTAACTTGAACACGAGCAGTTGCACAATGAAATTTCATTCGGAAATAGATCCGCCAGTTGTTCCTGTCAAGCCAACAGAACAAAAGATAGAAAACTTGCCCCGTGGGCCTAAACGGTGAGATTGGAAGACTAGTCGCAGATCCAAACACGTCTCAATTCTTTTCCCCGACAGCGGGGGCGTGGCAATCGTAGACTGCCGGTCAATAAACAAAGGGGGTGGTCGAATTTAATTTGCATTTGTCGAGTAATTTGGAATTTGGCGCGGGAGGAATCGTTTTAATTTTATTTGAAAAGTCAGAAGCGTGAGGAGGCGCGACCAGGGCAATTGGGGACGAGTAATCATAATAATAATAATTTCGTATTACCCACAGAAAAGTGTGTGAGTTAAATAAAATTATTCAAATTGTTGTTGAAAAGTCTTTTTCTTTCCCCTTTTCTTTCTTCCCATCATCTTCTTCAACTTTCAGCTACAGAAGGGTTTGAACTAGTCTCGTCTTCCCCTCCAAATGTGCAAGACACATGTTCAAATTTATGATCTTACAAAAGACGGAGCGCTTTTTATTGTTGCGCTACCCCTCTTGATGGCTTGTGTTGATCGTCTTGAAAGCAGGACGGTGAATGATTATTTCATATTACTCACACAAAAGTGTGAGAGTTGAAGTAAATTATTGCAAATCTTGATAACTGTGTCTTGATTTTTTTCTATCAATATTTTCTCTTGGGCATCGCCATCGCCATAGTTACTAAATAGTATTTGGTCCAAGCACGTGATCAGAGGTAGAAAGTACGATTATGCACGCTATGACTTTAATATTTCCACTCGGTTTGGAGCGAGCAATATCCATAAAAAAAAAAAGGGAAGGGAAAATGTCACAAATGATCTCTATACTTTTACTTAATGTGCAATCTCGTCCCTGAACTTTCAATTTGCTCAATTTGATTTCTGAACTATTGATAAACGTCCGATCTAGTTCTTGAACTTTCCATTTGCTCAGTTTAGTTCTTAAACTATTGATAAATATCCGATTTAGTCATTCGTTTACTTTTTTTTTTCATTTTTCATTTTTTTTCTTCTTCTCTCTTCCCTCCACTGACCATGGTGGAGTAGGCGGAGGGAAGTTGGCGTCCGGCGAGGGTCGTCCTTGCCGGCGTCGGGCGAGGGCCGTCCTTGCTGGACGTAGGCGAGGGCGGCCCTCGCTAGCGTTGGGAGCCCCTCGCTCGACGCCTCGTCGACTTCCCTCCATTGGCTCCACCATGGCCGGCCGAGGGAAGAGAGAAGAAAGAAAAAAAAAAAAAAAGTAACTAAAGGACTAAATCGGACATTTATTAATAATTCAAGGATCAAATTGAGCAAATCAAAAGTTCAGGGACTAGATCGAATATTTATCAATAGTTCATGGACCAAATTAAGCAAATTGAAAGTTTAGGGACGAGATTGCACATTAAGTAAAAGTATAGGGATCATTTGTGACATTTTCCCAAAAAGGAATAAAAAAGGGGAAAAATAAGCTCAATCTTAGCCCACCACCCAATAGACCCATCGCTATCGTATATAAAGGATCATCACAGAAAATGTTATGCACAGAAAGAAAGCCATGGCAAAACGGAGCGTAAAAGCAGCGGTAATCGGAGCCGGCATGTCGGGGCTGATCGCGCCCGGGAGCTCCGTCGAGAAGGGCACTGCGTGGTGGTCTTCGAGAAGGGCAGCGAAGTCGGGGGCACATGGGTCTACGACACCCGGGTCGAGTCTGACCCCTTGGGTCTCGATCCGGGTCGCGAGGTCATCCACAGCAGCATGTACAAGTCGCTCCGAGTGAACCTCCCGAGGCCAATCATGGGGTTCTTGGACTACCCGTGTGATGCGAAACCCGGTGTCTGGGATGACCCGAGGCCATTTCCGGGTCACGAGGAGGTGCTCCGGTTCCTGCAGGGCTTTGCGGCGGATTCTGGGGTGGTGAGCTGGTCCGATTCGGGCACGAGGTGGTTCGGGTCGAGCAAGTTGCCAAGGGGAGGAATGATGAGTGGGTCGTGGAGTGGCGGACGCGCGACGGGGAAGCCAGTGCGGAGGCGTTTGAGGCCGTGGTCGTCTGCAATGGCAAGTTTACCGAGCCAAGGCTAGCTGAATTTCCAGGTACGTCAGACTCACAACCGTCTTTGTTCCCACCCACCCACCCCCCAATTTTTTTTTCTAAAGTTTACTTTATTTTAAAGTGAATTCAGCTAATATAATTTCTTTATTTGCAAAACGACAATGTAGATAATACAACCATACAGCGCACACAGCCGACAATAAATCATGTCTAGTTGTCCATATCTCGCACCACGTTATCTGTCGTGTTTCAATTCTTTACAAACGGTAAAAGAATTTATGTCGCCTTTGAATGTAAAATTAACACATTTGGAAAGTAGATTTTGTTAACCAATATTTTTCGAGGCACTCATTAAAAATAGACGACTAAATAAAATATATGGGAAAATGTCACAAATGACTCTTATACTTTTATTTAATGTGCAATCTCGTCCCTGAACTTTCAATTTGCTCAATTTGGTCCATGAACTATTGATAAATGTCCGATCTAGTTCCTGAACTTTCGATTTGCTCAATTTGGTTTTTGAACTATTGATAAATGTCCGATTTAGTCATTCGGTTACTTTTTTTTTTCTTCTCTCTTCCCTCCACCGGCCATGGTGGAGCCGGTGAAGGGAAGCTGGCGGAGGGAAGAGAGAAGAAGAAAAAAAAAAGAAAAAAAAAAAGTAACCGAATGACTAAATTGGACATTTATCAATAGTTCATGGACTAAATTGAGCAAATCAAAAGTTCAGGGACTAGATCGGACATTTATCAATAGTTCAGGGGCTAAATTGAGCAAATTGAAAGTTTGGGGACGAGATTGCACATTAAGTAAAAGTATATAGACCATTTGTGACATTTTCCCAAAATATATTTGCACCTTTCAGTGGACTGCTTTTGTCATATTGCAATATATATTTTGAAATTTAAAGTATTTCCTTGTTAGATATTCTTGAAAAAATTCAAGTGCTATGAAAAAGACTCTTCGTAATATTAGGATTAGAGTTGTCTTACTTTGATCTAAGACATGCCTACCTTGCAACTTACTGTAGGTAGAAGTACTTGGCGAGGAGAACAAATACATAGCCATAACTATCGGATTCCTGAACCATACAAAGATAAGGTATGATGTTCTTTGTTCTGTGTAATAAAATACGAACGTCTTCGTGCTAGTGAATTTCAACTAATGTTGATAGGTGTCAAAAACTTGTTCGTAAAAAAAAAAAAGAACTGCTGATTTTTTTTTTCCCGAGTACCTTGTTGGCAACATAGCAATAGTTTCATAAAATGATAGATTTTTGGTTTTCATAATTCGCAACTAGCAAAATTTGTACTAATTCACTAAGTTTTATTTGCATAACTTTATATGCTCTTCAAAATTGCTAGCTCTTATACGAAGTTACCAATGTAATGTACTAACTCTTGTTGGATTAAATTATCCACTAATTTTGTATTATTAATTCTCACTTTAGTTCTTACCAATGCTCAATTTTTTATTTATTTGTAATTTACCAACATTTCAATTGAGTTACCAATTGAGGTTGGTAATTTAATCAAATAAAATCTTGTAATTATTTTAATTAAGATAAGTATTTTCTAAAAATAGTTAGTAAGCATCAGAATAAACAACTCAATGAAAATTGACAACCCTCAACTTAGTAGGTAACTTAACTGGAGAAAAATTGGTAAGCGGTATAAATAAAGATCAGTCAAGAAATTTAAGGTATTAATAAGATAGGGAAATAAAAGTTAATAAATGGTCAAAATATCATTTTCTTTTTCCATCGGAGACAAGAGAAGTTGGTAGGTTAAAAAATAAACATTAATAACTAGCTCAAAAAAGAGTTATTAACGCAAGCGTAGCTGTTATCTCAATTGGAGAAAAGTTCATTTTTAAAAAGAGTTTATTTATTTAAAGGGGTTGATAAGTAATGCCAAAAAAAATGGTAACTCAATAAAAAAGTTGGTAACTTGGAAAAAATAATAATGAAAAATTGTAGTAAGCAACCCCAAATTATTTGATAACTTAAATGGTGAAAAGTTGTGAATCCCTCCAATAGAAATTGGTATTTCCACATGATAGTTGATAAATTTAAGGCATAAGCAAGAATGATAAATTAAAAATTTATAAAATATAGGGAAATTTTTTTTTTTGTTCGAGATAAGAGAAGTTGATAATTAAGAAACGCCAAATGAACATTTGTAACTAAGCTCAATAAAAGTTGATAACACAAATTAAATTGATTGAAGAAAATTAGTAGCCACTCTACTTCAAATCAGTAATTTCTAACAATAGGTGGTAAATTTAACGGATTGGTAAGTATGACTAATAAAATAAAGTAACTAAAGCAGGAAATTTGGTAACATTTTCTTAGGAATGTATCTCCCTCATTCATCGCCTATTATGATACTACAGATTGTAGTGATCATTGGAAATGGACCGAGCGGGATCGACATTGCGAAAGACATTTTACATGTCGCGAAAGAAGTTCACCTAGCTTCAAGAGAAACCACCAAGCTTGAGATTCATGAAGGCCTATTTCAACATTCCCCGGTATTCTACATTTTCTCACTCCAATTATGTTATTTCTAGCATCGAAACAATTGGCCAAAATTATCCCGAACACCGTGTGACTTGTCCAAAACATCATCTGCTTTGCATAGATCGATTATGCCAAAGAGGACGGGAAAATAGTCTTCCAAGATGGATCGTCAATATATGCAGATGCTATCATTCATTGTTCTGGGTACGACATACGTATATTTTAGCACACAAAATAGGTCAATAATTTTATTCTTATTAGGTATGTGTATTGTTTTGGTTTCCCAGGTACAAATATGACTTCCCATTTCTCAGAATGAATGGAATTGTGAACGTGGAGGACAATTGCGTCGCGCCTTTATATCAACATGTTTTCCCACCTGCGCTTTCTCCATGGCTCTCTTTCATTGGCATACTGTCACGACCTCTTTTTTTCCGTTCGGGGGAAAAGAAAGAATGGTTTAAGGGTATTTGCCTAAAGAGGCGGACCAATGGCCCTAAATTAGGCGCGGGCTCTCCCAAGCCCATACCTCGCGCGACGTTGGATTTTGTTTTCTTAGTTCTTAACAACCTAAATATTTTTAGGAGTCGCCACTAGCCTATTGGGGTCGGCTAGAAACCAATCGAGGCACGGGAGTGTTGTCTTGATTCCTACGCAACCAGAGATTTCTAGGAACGGGGACTTGTTTACGCTAATGTTTCTATTAGCGCCCTTGCGGTACCACTAACTTGAAAGGTTATTCATCTAAATGGCCACACAATCTTGATTACCAATTATAATCCTTACAAAACCTCTAAGCGTCCATGCAAATTTTTTTTTAGTAGGTTTTTTTAATGTCTAGACTAATCCTAACATAATTTAGAAGAGAAATTTACACTCAAATTAATGAAAAGCGGTGCATAAGTAAACATCCAAGAAATTGAAATAACTTGAAAATAAATGCGGAAAATGAAAACCCGATACAAGTCGGGCAAATAATATTACATGGCCTTATTATCACACCCCGGGACAGGACCCCGTGAGCAAAATGAGAATTTAAATTTGCATGAAATTACCTTAGATGCATGAAATTACTCTAAATAATTTTAATCTAAGCAAAATAGATTATTTACAAAAATGGTTATAAAATACCAAAATATCATTTAATTAGGAAAATGACTTTATAAAATTAGGAAAATCTCCTAGATGTCATTTTTGGCTTAATTTGATAACATCCAACATTTTTTGATATTTTTGAAATTTTCATATTTTTCTTTTTTATTATTATTTTTTAAAAAAATATTAATAATAATTCCTTAAACCGATCTATGCTAACATGGAGTAACACAGCACATGAATGTCACAATAACCGAGCTCAAATCGACCGTTTCAAGATCGAAACTTGGTTTGCGCATTTCATCGAACACTTGGCGTGCATTAAATCACCCAAAAAAATCTTCGCGGGCCATGTTTGCGGCCTTCAATCTTCACCCATGAGCAATATTATGTGGAACTAAAGCATCAAGATTATACTACCACATGCAAGGAGCAAGATTAGATAGAAATCATAGCTTAAAACACAAAATAACTAAGCTAAAATCATCCTCAAATATGCGGGTTTGATCTGATTTCACAAATCTGGGTTTGAACCCAAGTCAAACAAACAGGTTGCATGCCCATGTTCAAGCCCCGACACTTATCACATGAAAGATCTACGGGAAACACTACTTAATCCGAGTGAAAGTAGGTAACATGAGCTTTCAAATGCAACAAAAATCATAGAGAATGGCCCATCGAAAGACATCAAAACGACCTCTCCAAGAAGCACACTTGCAAAGTTCTTGAAGAATTTCAAACACTTAGAAAAATTTCAGCCTCAGAAATCAGTTTTCCGGGCTAGTTTTCTTCTTGATTTTCATGATCAAAACGTACTCAAACTCGAAAGAAAATACATCTAGGATGCTTACCTTGCTTCTGAGTTTCCCTTTCAAGTGGTTCTTCGCTCAAGAAACCAAGAAATTATCCTCGGGGGCCCGTGGAAGTTGGCTTCTTCAACTGGAAAACAAGATCTGCAAAGAAAGAACTGATAATGAAGGTTTTCATTAACCTCCAAAATTAGACTCCATGACCTTTTTTGTTGGAAAAATAAACACCAAACAAAGCTATAGGTATTCTACTTTGGTTTTGAACTCATGGTTTTCCTCATTTGTCTCTCAACTTTCTCAAAAAAACTCGCTTTCTCTCACTCGTGACCAACCGGGCTCAACACTTAGAAAAATTCAGACTTTCTTTGGCCCGCCAGGAGGGTAGTTTTTCGGGGGCTTTAGGAGACCTTCCCGATCTCCATTTGGGACGTGCGACCTATGGTTGGAAAGATCTTTGAGTGAAGTTTAACTCTCTAGTTGAAGGTTTTGGCTAATTGTTGCCTCAGGTGTGTGAAAATCTCACTTTTCTCTCTCTAGGTCGGTCTGGAATTTCTGGGTTTGCTTTTCTGGAGTTGCTTCTGAAGGCTTATTTGGGGGACGACCGTGTGCTCTCTCTTCTCCTTCTCGTCTTCTCTCTCTCATCCCTCAAAAGAGCTTGCTTCGTAGATGTTATCCACCACAATCATCATTCTCTTGGTCGGCCTTTTGTCCACCTACCGAGCCTGCCAACTGAGCTAGTTTACCCACTCTCTGACTTAGCCAATTTTTCCAACTTCTGCAGCTGTTGAGTGTCCGGATTTGGTGCGATTTTCCCGTGCCTTCAGCAGCTTATCCCTGGCCGATTTTCGTCCACTGGCACTACTCATTATGGTCTTCAATCACGTGCAAAGATCAGGCTTGATGGGTGGCTGAGTGGGATATGGTGGGGCCATCAAGTTGCTTACTCAGCAACTCCGAATTAAGGCTAAACCGTGGGCTGGGTTTTGGTAGCTCGTTTGAGTGCTTTAATCCATCAATTTGGCTGCATTTTGTGATCAATTAGCAAGCTCATGTATAGTAGTTTAAGATCTTGGCCATTTTTCACAATTGTACTCACTCAATTTTGCAAGAAAGTCCCTCAAAGTTGGTCATTTTCTTATCCAAAAATACCCATTTCAATACAACCTTGGTCTTTTTGGCCCGATTTAATTGATTCGAGTTGGCCCAAGTTTAATTTCAACTTAATTGGTGACCAAGATGATGATTTAAGGGTTCGGGCAAAATTTTGCAAAATTTGCGAATTGGTCCCTCAACTTTTGGAAATTGCATTTTGGCCCCAATTTGCCATTTTAATTCCAATCTGACCTCCCGGGCTTGGCTAGTCACATTTAGATCATTGGCCCCAACCTTTTTTTTTCTTTTTCTTTTTTTAATTTTTTTTTATCTTTTTTATATATTTAATTTAATTTTTTAATTTTTTTTAAGGAAAAACATATTCTATTTAAAACACTATATTAAACACCTAGATAATCTATATGCAAGAATTTAATTTGAAATATTTTTGTGGAAAAACAAGTTCCCATTTTTTTTGGAAATGATTTTTGGGCAAAAATTTAAGTGTCAACACATACCATATCGGGTACGCGAGTAAAAACTTTGCCTACGGGAAAAAAAAAAAACCAATCTGTGGGTAACATTATATGATTATATTTTCGACGATCTATTAATTCGATAAATGATACATTTTTGCAAAAACAATAAAATAAATTTTGTGGGTTATTTTATTAATAGGGTTTAGCCTTTGTGACTTTTTATCTATTTTGAAAATGCGAACAGGTTATTGCGTTTCTCCTCAGCGAGTTACAATCAAAGTGGGTAGCGAAAATATTATCTGGGAAAATACTGCTGCCAAGTGAAGAAGAGATGATGTCTTCGGTACATGAATATTACCAGCGGCTTGAGGCGGCCGGATGGCCCAAGCGTCATACTCACAGGCTTCAATTGGAGAAGGTACATCTGAAGCAACCCAACTGCACTATCTGTCAATTACATCAAACCCTATTTCATTTTCCAATTGATCAATTACAAAAAAGGGAAATCTTCACGGATTGGACATTTTATAGTATAAAATTGCGGTATTTGTCTTCGATTATCATAACTCATCCTGTTAATTAGACTCCGAAACCTTATTTAAATTATAATCGAGGCTACCATTTTAATTATCGAACATTTTCCCTTTAAATAGATGATCATCATCCTACATATTTTTTTTTCGGTTTTTGGCAGTTTGATTATGAAAATTGGCTTGCTGGAGAGTTGGGACTACCGCCACTGGAGAAATGGAGGCAAAACATGTATTTTACTTCGGTGAGTCTTCCGATGACGTCAGGTGAAAATTGGAGAGACACTTGGGATGTTGAGAAATGGATGAAAGGAGAAGCAGGAGGAGAAGAAGAATCGGACAAGATTAATTGCACTTTGGAATGTTAAGTTTGTAGGAACTGGAATACTACATGTTGGAAGCGATTTAAAGAATCCATTTGCATTCTCCCTTTGATCATTTGTCAGCGTTCTCTTCAGCTCGCTTATGCGCAAGGTAATCTACGGTCGTCCGTGACTCTCACGTCCTCCACCTGAGATCTTGGTCCTCTCGACGTCCTCGGAATTGCACCGCCTCAAATCTAATGTAGTCATGGAAGAAGTTGTGAACGGCCACGGTAGCTTCTGATGTGGGGTCGTAACGGTGCTCTTTCAAACTTCACAAAAAGGTCGAAGACTAAATTGATTGAATTAAAAAGTTTAGAATTGAATTGATAGTAATACAATAGATTTTAGAATGATAAAACAGTTTCCCAACAAAAATGTACTCAATTATTATCGCAAAAAGACTACCCTACGCACACCAATTTATGGTGGGAATTGGTGCAAGTTTGTTTGGATTCTACCATATTTTTGTCTAGGTATATTTTTCTTCATTTAGATACCTGATTAGTCTACACCCTACGAGATCCTACTGTATCGAAAGTAGGGGTGTCAAAACCGAATTGTGTACCTAAATTGAAGCACGACTGGCCCGTCCCAACTTGAAATTTTCGGATCTTTTTAGTTCGGGTAAATGAGTATAAAACAAAGAGTGTACTTGTTTAGGTTCGGGTCATAACCCAAACCGAACTAAAACATGTTTCCAGTGAAAGAGATGGTTGCAAACATATAAGGAGGGAAAGCCTACATGCCATGCAGTTGCATTTCTAAGTCAAACAAATACCTGACCCAACCTGCGATTTCAGCTTGTGTTTTATTTGGGTTTTGGGTCAGCTCATTATGAAGTTGCACACTTCATATTTTGGTTTGGGTCGAGTCGGCTGGAAACCCGGCCCAACCTAAACCGTTGACAACCCTAAACATATAAGATCACTAGTTCAACGAGCACGACACATTAAACCTTGTCTCGGATCGGCTCCGCTTTTCTCATGTGATGGTCAATAGTGGAAGCTTGAATAAAGGTCAAGGCCCAGCATCTACTTATTTTTGGTTTGTGTTTGTATGTAATAATAAGCTTGGATAAAATGATGCCAAAAGAGTATCGCTATTTGAGCACTTCATATAAATATCAATTATTTATAATTACTTAGAATTAGTGCTTTATTTAGAATTGGAAAGATAAAAAGATAGTGAGATGGATATAAATTATCAAACCAAATCAAGCAACTTGCTCCTAAAAAAAAAATATTGTCGTTACAATGTTGGATTTTAGGTCATTTCAAGGGGCAGTGGAAAATATCATTCACTAATATGGAATCAGTAAACCACTGGGGTTTGCCACCCTTCCAACATGGAAGGAGGAGGTGAAAGGTTCGAATCCCTACCTTCTCGGGGGTTGGGGTGGGGACGATATAGTTTTAGGAGTGGGTTTCGACTTTCACGCCCTGCAAGGAGGCATGGTAAAAGTTTGAGAGTGAAAGTTAAGAGTAAAAATAGAGTATGACCGACAAAAAAAAAAAAAAAAAAAAAATTGTAGAACCAGTACTCCTTGAGTTTTATTTGTAATCTTAATAAATTGTGAATTATGACCGTCATTAGGTGGATCGACCGACGCAACGTGCACACCTTCCATTCACCCCATTAATAATTAAACCTGTTATAGACCTTCCCCAGTAAATTTTACCCACCAATCCCGTACGCAAGAAAGAATCTTCTATATGACTCCCCCCCAACCAAAAAAGAAGAAGAAAGAATCTCCTATAAAAGAAAGCGAGTTGTTGTACAGGCCCAGGATACCGTCCAGATACATGGGAAAACTGCACGTGAAGGCGGCGGTAATCGGAGCCGGCATGGCGGGTCTTGTTGCAGCAAGGGAGCTCTGCCGCGAGGGGCACCAAGTGGTGGTTTTTGAGAGGGCTAACGATGTTGGAGGCACGTGGCTATACGACCCTCGGATCGAATCCGACCCGCTGGGGTTGGATCCGTGCCGCAATGTTGTCCATGCCAGCATGTATCGGTCGCTCCGTGTGAACCTGCCGAGGCAACTAATGGGTTTCTCGGACTACCCGTGTCTCAAGAAGGGATGCGGGGACTCGAGGAGCTTCCCAGGTCACGAGGAGGTGCTCCGGTTCTTGCGTGGCTTCACGGAGGATTCCGGGCTGATCGAGCTGATTCGGTTTGGGCATGAAGTGGTTCGGGTCGAGCAAGCCGTCGAGGGGAGGCGGGACCAGTGGGCTGTGGAGTGGCGGACGTGCGGAGGGGAGGAGGTGGGCGGTGTCGAGGTTTTTGAGGCTGTGGTGGTTTGTAACGGCAAGTACACCCAACCGACGATTGCTGAATTTCCAGGTACGTTGTCTGATCTAACTTGACCTTTGTTGAATTGTTTCCCTTCGTTGATATCGTGACATAGAAGAAAGAGGACTTTCGTTATAATGGAGCTTTGAATTTTGACCGCGCATCCAAATTGGGCTTGACTTCTCTCTTACTCAGATCAAACGTTTTCAATCACAATACTCAATTACAATAATAAAAAGAACCCTTCCCACTCTCAATACATAGGATTACTTTGCGGATCCCGAGTGTGCGAAACTTTAGTGAATTTCCCTAACCCCTCATTCATATAGCTTTTTTTTTCCCCAAAAGAGATCACTTTCAATATATATATATATATATGCAATCTTATTTACCTATTAAAAAAATTATCACGTAAGCATTTATGTGGCTTTTCTCTAACGATCGATTTTTAATATCTCTTTCAATCAAGAGAAATTCTAAAAACTTGCATGTTTTGATAGCACACAAAAATGACTCTTTTACACGAAGTTCAAAACTGTATATTATAAAATAACTTTTAGCATGAAAAAGAGGCAACTATCCTCAAGACTAAAACCACTATGATCATTGACAATACAATCGTGTAATTTTCTTTAAATAGTTGCATGTTATACATGATCAATTGCTAAATAAAAATCGTTATAACATATTATATTTAAAATGTCATGCCCAATTAGCATCAGAATAAGCCTTTAACTCTAAAGTAGATTGGGCAAAAAAGTGAAGACCATAAAATAAGGTACTCTTGACATAACAAAAGTACGAAGAAGAACAACGAAGTGAATTGTATGATAAACGGTCATGAACCAACTGACTATGTGGACAACATAGGTGATGTTAGGATGAGCAACGATGAGACACACAAGGCTGCCAACCAACTACTGATAAAGTGTAGGATTCAATAGATCAGACCCATCGTTGTCATCAAATTTGGCATTTGCCTTGATGTGTGTTGTAGCAATCTTCGAATCAGTGAGTTTCACTTGAGAAAGAAGATCAATGGTGTATTTCGCTTGAGAAAGATAATAGCTAGAGGAATCTTAGGCAACTTGCAATCTTAAAGAGTAACCGAATCGCCCGTGATCTTACATTTCAAACTGCCTATTGAAATATTGTTGGAGTTTTGTAGTACCAATATGATAATCGCTAGTAATAATCATATTATTCACGTATTATAGTAGTAGAATATACCCACAAGATGTTCATTGAAAGATGAGAGCATTGTCATGGATATGGGTGGGTATGATTTAAGGATAGAATTGGAAACCGGAGAACTGGACTGGTTAGAACTGGTCCGGCTCCAAGGTTTGGTAAGACCCGGTTTAGTTCTTAGTTCCATATTTTTTGGAACTTATTCTGGTTCGGTTCATATGTAGGAATTGAATCGAAAACCAGAGTAGGAACTGAATCAGGAATTTACGAAGGGAAATATTAAGCTGTATTTATGAGTTGACAAAAAGGTTCAAAATGAAAGGGAAATCTTGGTGGAAGGTTTAGGAGGCTTCAAAGTCGAGAGTCCCTTTTTTTTTTTTTTCAATTCAGAGCTCTCTTCCTACCATCCTGCTAGCTCTGTTTGTTCTCTATTTTCCTTGTACATGAGAGTGCTGCTTTGGGTCTCGGCTTGGTGAGGTATAGAACATGAGTGGGTGGCCGAAGGAACAGAGAAGAGAGAGAAGCTCGGTCCGTAGTTAGAGAGGGTAGTACGTAGAGAATGAAAGAGCGATCATATTGTCTGTGGCATGAGAATAATGGCTGAGAAGGACTATTGTGGGATTTTCCTCTGCTCGTTTCTTCTCTCTCTCCCTTTTATTTTCCCTCTCTGCTTTTGCTTTCTTTTCGCCCATCACATGCGCCCATGACTCTGCTGCGCACGTCCTTCAGCTTTGTTTGTATTTGATTGTTAGTATATTAACATGTACCACCATAATCTAGATAACAATGTTATGTGCTTTGAACTTTTTATTGTTTATTTTATTTTATGTGTTCATCTTTATGGATTGTTGTTATTGACAGATGGGGTCTTTTCATTTTTATTGTTACGGTCATTTTTATTTTGCTTAACTAAAAATGAAACGCAAAAAAAAAAAAAAAAAAAAAAAAAAAAAAAAAAAAAAGGCTGGTTCCCTGATATATTCTAAAACCCGTGATAGGGTAAGTTGGACACTCCTAAAAATGGGGAACCGATTTTGATGTGTAGGTTTTAGGCTTCAAATGGAATTTGGACAGAATATGGAACTGTACAACCCTAAGAATTGAAGCCAAGACAATTGAACTTCGAATAACATGCATGAGGAGCCTATTTTAGTTCATATAATGCTCTTTGTAGATGACATACTTTATTAGAAGCAAGAGTGTACCCCAGAGGAGGTTCCATATATACTTCCTTAGTAAGATCAAGGCATTTTTAACATCTATCTAGAATAGAGGCCTTTGCTTAACCGCAGCAACAACAAGAAGACTCCAAACAAAATTAAAACATGCAACTAGAGCAAATGTCTTGTCCTAGTTAATCATATACTCTTGAGTAAAGCCTTTTACTACTAGCCGAGCTTAGTAGCGTTCCACCATTGCATCTACCTTAGTCTTGATCTTATACATCCGTCTACAACTTATAGCAAACTTTCCAAGAGGCAACTCAACCAAATGTCAAGCATCAAATTTGTCTAATGCGTGCAACTCATTTGCCATTGCTTGCTGCCAAAGAGGATTAGTTCGAGCTTCTCTATATATGCAAGCCTCATGAAAGTAAAAAAAAAAAAATATTAGAATAATAATGAAAGTCAAAAAATGGAATAGAAGGTTCACTTACATGGTAAAATGACAAATAGGAGAAGAGGGAATGATAGGTGGAGAATTTGTGGATGGTACAAACAAGCTAGGAACTATCGAAATGGGATCACCAGACCTACTTGCATCTAGGAGAAGAAAACTCCAAAAAGGAAGATTTAATTGTTGTATCTTTAGAAATAGATCCGCTGAAGGACTTATAAAGAAGAGAGTAATAGGAGAGGAGTTGAAGGGATGAAGCAATGAAAACATCTTGTGTTCTTGAAAGGTAACATGATGAGATACGCGAAGATGATTAAAGAGGGGATCTCAACATCGATACTCTTTGTGCTCAATGTCATAGCGATTAAAACAATGTAGATGTGCACAAGTTTCTAATTTCGCATGTCCATTTGGAAGAAAATGGACAAAACAAGCATTGCCAAAGACTCAAAGAATATTGTAATTAGGAACATTGCCAAATAAGCGCTCATAAGGAGAGATATCACCTATGATAGGTGACAGAATGTACTTGATAGTGTATACAATGGTATGAGAAGTCTCTCCCCAAGTGTTTGGGAGAAGAGGTTGCGATTAAAAGGTTTTGGACAATATCTAAGATGTTTCTATGTTTACACTTTATTAGACCATTGTGTTGGGAAGTTCTCAAACAAGAACGATGCATGACAGTACCATTTTTAGAATTAATTCAAAGAAATTCTGTGTCTCAACATTTCATTGCATTATCAATACAAAAGATCTTGATGTTTGATAAAACTGTGTTTTGATCATGGCAACAAATCACAATAAATGTGAGCCAATTCAGATCTTCATAAGACAGCCATATCTAACAAGAATGATCATCCACAAAATTCACAAAATAGCGAGATCCTCCCATTTTGGGAGTATGACATGGGCCCCAAATATCACAATAAATTAAATCAAAGGAAGCACGAGAGACAAATTCACTGAAATCAAAAGTTAAAGTGTGATGTTTTCCCAACTTACATGAGAAGTAATCAAAATGATTATTTTAATAGAACCTAGATGACTACTAGAAATCAGATGACCTAATATAGAAGAAGAAACATGAACTAGATGAGAATACCAAATTTCAGATGATACAATGGGAGCACAACTACTAAGAGCATTGAGAAGTATTAAGAAGATAAGCTTGAATAGGCGTCCGACTTTATGGTCCATCACAATTGTCTGCCCTGTTCATGGATCCTACACATGACAACTATTGGAAGAGAAGTTAATATCAAAACCAAGTTTCACAAAGTTATCCCATATATATCAAGTTTAAGGAAAGTTTAGGAACTTAGAAAGTGTCAAATAATGACATGTGGACATTGAAATGTTTCCTATACGACTAACTAGCATCCATGAGTTATCAGCTGTATAGAGAGAAGGTGTTTGTGAAAGAAATGACTTTGACTTCAACAAATTGATGTTTGAAGTCATATTATTGCCATAAGCAGAATCAAAGAATCATGAACAAAAATACTTGGAGTCACAAATAGAGCAGAATTGCTAGGGATAGAGGAGTTAGAATTACAAGATTCTTGAAAATGCATCTTAAATGCTTTAAAGATAAAGTAATGAGCAAGCTGTTAGAAGAACCCTCAATAATAGCATTAGTAGTGGATGAGCATGAAGGTGTACCTCTGTATTGGGATTGATTGTTTGTCCTTGTAAATTGCTTAGGTTGTTGTCGATAGCAAGCAGATGCAAGGTAACCAGTTCAGTGACAATATGTACAATATGGTCTACACAATTAGGAAGAGCTAGGAGTGGCAAGCACCACATCTCTAGGACTGGACAAAATAGTACAGTGTGCCTTCAAAGTAGGAAGCCAAGTCTCCTTAGTCAATTATTCTGAGATAAATACTTCAATATGAGGTAATGGATCTTGATGTAGAAGTGAAACTTGTACAAGTTCAAACTTATCATTAAGTGCCATCAGAAATTGCATAACACGCATATGATCATGATATTCAACAAACTTATAAGCATCAGCGGCCATTTCCCATTGCAACTTAGATAAGGCCGGTTGATCCTGAATAAAATGCATAGAGGACAAATTTTTATGATAGATTGACCTATTTCCTTATGCATGTGGTGCAAATTCCTAACAACTAATACTCATGGATAATATATAAGTGGAATAATGGCCAACAAGCAAATTCCATCCTTAGTTTGCTGTATTGAGGTGACCAAACCAAAGCTTGATAGAAGAAATCGAAGTAATTAGAAACCACGCTAAAATTTGACAGTTCTTACTGTCCCACTCTTCCAAACGTTCATTAAATCTTTCTCTAGTTTCTTCAGCAATCCTTGTAGAGCACACGAATTCCATTGGTGACATAACACCAAAGCTTGCTTACTCTTAGAAAATTTGACATTTCTTGAACCCATAAATATGATTTGATCCATTCAAGACGGTTTGAATGGATATTGGCAAGCCAATTTAATCCATTAAATGCACTTATTTATATAATAAAAACCAAGAAACTAGTTACTCGGAGTGCAAGTATGGGTAAAATAACACCAAAAATGGAGCACATCAATATACTTTGAAAATTGATTGATTAACTTCTCGTTCACGATCCACAGCTAGTGGTGACGTAACGGATGACGTGGTGCGTGATGTGGTCGATGTGGCAGATGATGCGGTAGTTGACGTGACGGATGACTGGTAGATGATGCAAGGATGACATTGTAGATGATGCGGTGGATGACTGGTAGATGTCGCAAGGATGACATTGTAGATGGCGTTGCGGTGCCAAGGGTGACGTCAACAAAGTTTGGCCGGAGTTCTAACTAATTGGAAGATGAAGAACTTGGTTGTAGTCTTGTATTATATAACCAGTTGAAAGTATCCAAAAATGACTTACAGGCGAGGCTTCAGTGAGTCCGAGACACCGGTGCGTGTCGGCATCTGGCCTCTATTTATGGTGTAACTTTAGGATCTAATTCTTTTTAGGGCGACGAGTCTGATTATAGCGGTAGTTTTCAAAATAAGTAGTGAAGGAGTCTCGTATAGCAACTTGAAGTTGCAGGCTTGGTGGAGAAATGAAAGCGATGCGGCCAATGTGGCCGGTGTCATGATAGCCACCTGGAGTGACGCGATCTATACGGCTGATGTCATGACAGTCATGATGGAGTAATGCGGTCTATGCAGCTAGTGTTGTAAGGGAGACTTGATTGTGCTTCTCATACAATAAAACTTTGAATAATGCAGAAAATAGAATTTGGAAATTTTTTGTGTATTACGATGTGTGATAATAAATAGTACATAAGTCCATTTCTAGTTTTCGTATGATTACTATCTACACTAATGGAAAATTACAATATTAATTACAATCAATTAAAAAAATATTTCGAATATCATAAATAATGTAAATGTCTCTGACATTAACTTATTTGTTTTATTTAAATTGATTTGGCGAGCGAGCGGACTTAAACTTTTAAATATATGCGTGCTTTTTTACTGTCAAGTCTCTTGTTTCTTGTTCACTTACTTTCTCAATATGAAAATCCTTTTCACAGGGAGATCTACATGGCAAGGAGAACAGCTACACAGTCATAATTATCGAATTCCTGAGCCATATAAGGATAAGGTATTGCCCATATGCCTTCTTTATTTTCCGAAAACATGATCTCAAATTGACTAAAGAAATTTCTTGGACTATATCTAACAATCAACTGGTTTATGTAAACCAACCTTCTAAAGGTAGCAATAAGTGTTAATCATCATCACGAGCCCCCTCTCATGATTAGAGAGGCGTTCACAAGTTCCATCGCATGAAGTATTGACATCCTTGTCAGTATCAGCATCTATCATCCAATGATTACTCTCATCGCTTGGTCAGTAATTCAATTAATTCTGTCCTCTTCAACATTCTAGCAAGAAACTTACGCGGAGTGTACTTTGTCTAGATTTTCTCACCCTGACGATTACTTCTAGCCTTCGTCAGGATGGCTAGGGGCTTAACTTTCTTTGAAACAAAAATCTATTAGAGCCTTTCCTACTTTGGCCTTGTACACTGGTCGAGTCTTTAGAAAGATATAAGTGATTATCTTTGAAGTTGAATGGATTGTTACTTATGGATTACATCGCAAGCCCTTTCTCATGACTTAAAATGATGAATATGTGCCTTCACTGTTATTATGTTCTTGTATAAATGTTTTTCACTATTTGGCACAACAGATTGTGTTGATAATAGGAAGAGGGATTAGCGCAAGCGAAATAGCCCAAGACATCTTACCTTTTGCCAGAGAAGTTCATCAGGCCTCCAGAGAAACAATTCTCGAAGTTGTGAAATTAAGAAAAGTCGCCGGTGTCTTCCAACATCCCATGGTACTTTATAATTTATTTATTCCCTCATTTCTAATTATGACTAAGTTTATATGAAATTCCAAGTTCGCATTCTCAAATATAAAGTGATGTGATTATCTCTAATCTGAGATCAATCTCATTAATCTTGTTTTGTCTTTTGGCAGATTGCATGGGCCGACGAAGATGGTAAATTAGTGTTCCAAGATGAATCGTCTATGTATGCAGATGTCATCATCCATTGCACTGGGTATCAAAAAACATATAGTTATCCTCAGCTACTTGAGTATTTATTTTTCAAAATTCCACAAATGATTTTACATTATTTTGATGATAAATAGGCATACATATATGCACACACGCATGCATCTTATATCTTGCTTGATATATATGATCCTTATGTTGCAGTTATAGATACCATTTTCCATTTCTGAAGACCAAGGGACTCGTGAATGTGGATAACAACCGTGTGGGGCCTTTATATAAACATGTTTTCCCGCCAAGCCTAGCTCCTTGGCTCTCTTTCATTGGCATACCCTATCTGGTAATTTTTTTTTATGAAATTTGTTTTTTTTTTTTTCGCATTATGTAGGCTAAGTAGAGATTAAGGTTTTTCAAGAAGAAAGTCAACTAATGCAAAATAGCAAAAGGTAACATTCAGTACATGTTTGGAGCCAAACAAACTACTTTTTCTCCAACACTTAGAGATTCGGCAATCGATTTACCAATGTTTAAGTTCAGTAATGTGGATTTTTCTTCTTTTTTTTCAGAACAATTGAAAATACAATGAAAGAAAGAGGGAAAGAAAAAACCTTCAATTTTGGATGTTTTCTGCGGTACTTAAGGTTTAGACATTTCATGAAAACATGAGTTTAGAATTTTGCAAGCAATTAAACATATTTGTGTAGATTCTTCCCCAAATTTTTGGTTTGGTCCCATTTTTCACAATCTCTCGATCCATCTCGACCGTGAGTAGACTTTTCCAGCACAACTTAGCGAGTTACAGTCGAGGTGGGTGGCCAAGGTTTTATCTGGAGAATTGGTGTTGCCAAGTGACGAAGAGATGATGTCTTCTGTTCAAGAACATTACCAGCACATTGAAGAGCTTGGATGGCCCAAGCGTTTCACTCACAGGCATGAACAGGGAGAGGTTGGAACTAACTTGTCATTCCTCAATTCATTGTGCTGTGCCTTTTCAACAAATTAGTTTACATTCACCGTTGGATGAATGACATGTGTGTTTGAAATTAGTTTTTGAACCATATTCTTCCATATGTCAATTATCCAACATCCAGTGGGCAAATTCTTTCTTAATTTTGGTTAAACTTACCTTTTTAGATATAGATATTATAGTCTAACCAATGAGTAATTATACCATGAACTTGTTATATATACTAAACTCAGTTTGGATCTTAAGATCTAGTAGAACCTACATGAACTGACCATCTCTAGTAATCTAGATTCGATTCAATCCATATATCACACTCATATAATAGTTTCTCGCAAGAAATCCATAATAGAGCTAAAAAAGTAGTATGATCTCCAAAAGTTTTATTGAACTATACTGGCCGATACCATCTTGTTAACTATGCAACGAGGCTCCTTTAATTTTTTGTTTCTAATGCGAAGAAGTTGATGTTTTTTCATGTGCTTGATAGTTTGAATACGAGAAGTGGCTTGTGGATCAATTGGGACTTCCATCCTTGGCACAACGGAGTGAGAAGATGGTTCTCATTCTTTCCGAATTGTTCAAATTCCGGCAATCTTCTGATGAAAATTGGCGGGACGACTTGGATGTTGAAAAGTTGATGCAAGAAAAAGGATTTGGCAAACAAAATCATTGAATTGATCTTGAAGATCAATCGGAACACTTGCAACACTAGGAAGAGACATGAGAGTCAAATCTCAAAAGAGAGCGACAGAGAGTTTGATTTGGATGTGGGGTATCTATTGTAAGAATTTTTTTCTAATGTGGGTTACATTAATTGATATTATAATTTATTGTTCGGGACTTGTGTAAGGTGAGATAAAACATTTTTTAATTAGTCTAATATGAGACTGGTTAGTGTTGGCTGAATTAACCTCGGCTCGTAATGAGAGGGCCTGACTAGAAACTCTATAAATATTGTTTAAGTCTCTTATCTAGCCCTTAACACACACAAATATCCTCACCAAGGAGCGTTTACTAAGCGCTAAGGGTGAAGAGCCATCTCATTGAGCCAGTGATATAGAGGGCAATGGAGATGAAGTTCTTGAGTGTGGATTGTCGCTATTCAACATAAAGAACGATGGTCCAAATTAGGTGCGTTAATCTCTTTACATGATTATATTTGTGTTTTTGGTTTTATCTATGGAGATCTTGGGTTGTGCTTTTGCATCTTACATGTGCTATTAGAGCACCCATAGCCTCGAACTTGAATGTGTGGATTTTGCCCTTTTTCGTGAATTTTTGTGCAGCAAAAATAAATTTTGATCACATAAACAGAATAGGCTACTCAAGACAGCAAAACTGTGGTTGGCGTGTCGCCAGGGGAGGTTGCACGCGCCCCCATTTGCAACCATGGGTCGATGGGTGGTGGCGTGCATTGAGCATGCGCCCTCACATGCGGGCAATGCCAGCACGTGCTTTGCATAGTCATCTAACTTTAGCGATTGAAGATGTGGGTTCGAACCGACCCGTTAACCTTGACCCTACTTATTGACTTGACTTGGATGACTGTTGATCAGCCTGAGTTTGACTTGTTGATTCGCTCGACCTGGTTCTCCGTTGATTGGATTGGTCAACCGGTCGAACTGGTCGGACCGATGGCTTAGACTGGTCTGGGTAGGTCTGCACGTCTGCTCACACGTCACGCACTCTGGGCGTGCGTACGAGCGCATTCGGACTTCAATGGGGTTATTTTTGGAGTCTATGTGTTCATATGGAGATGCTCTACACGGTGATATATATATTTATGTTTGGCAGTTTTATGGATGTGAAATTACGTACAAAACCCTAAATACACGTCTTTTTAGAGTATTTTGCATATTTTTCTATATTTTTCTATGATTTTGGAAATACAGGTGCAAACTTACATGTATATTATCACATAAATAATGTGTAGAGCATTGATTCATTGATAACACGTATACAGTTCCACATGTATTAATGAATGGAGTAATGTAATTGGCATGATATATGATTTTAGTGATAAATTGTCAATGTCACTAAGGATAAAATCATATGTATATAGTGTATGTGAGAAATAAAGTTTATATCCCTAGTGTGAGAAAGCTTCGATGATTCAATTGAGTTGTGACTGCCAAAGTGGCACACTTAATTGGGTTTGAGATATATCAGTCTCGTATAATGATGATATGTCTCTTGTTCTAATACGTGGTTACACTCCCAAAGGAGGTGCTTGTGTATTAGTTCATGGAGGGATACATGAACAGCATATGGTGGAGGAGTGACTGATCTAAGTGGTTCATATACTCAAAGGTGATGAATTCATGAACGTTGAAATATATTCTTATGGCTACTGTTATGTGGTGAGTATATAATTGCATGTAATGTATTATGTCCAAAGGTGATTATGTGATAATATATGTAACTCTCTAGATGTATACTTGTACGATTTCAAGTTACATAGTTTTCACATAGTGCTAGTTATATACATTGCTTGTTATTTTAGTCACCTTATTTGTAATCAATAACTTCATAGCTATTGAGGTTCTTACTAGTTCAAACTTTAAGTAGCGAAAAGAGGATTTTTTTTTGTTTGGGAAAAAAACAGTCAAATTTGTTTATTATTCATGAAGCATTCCATTTATGAACACTTGAAAATAGTTTATCAATTGACTGTACTGTTAAAAAGATGATGGAAACCTTGGTAGCTTGAAATTATGACTTGTCTAATGTTGAGATTAGAACACATTTGCAATGACTCTTTAAGATGAAATATGATGGTTCTGATGAGGTTAAAGATTACGTTCTAAATATGGTAGATTTGAAGTCTAAAAATCATATTCATAAAAGAACTCATCAAACCAACGGTCATTCTGATAGTCTAGGTCCTAAGATAAAATCCTTCAAAAAGAATTTGTGATTGTTGCTTCTTTTTTAAATAAAATGCCACATAAAGATAAACTGCATCAAATATATAAAACTTGGTTATCCAAATGTGAGCCTATAATTACTGATTCTTTGGCATTATTTATGAATCCAATATTTATCATAAGTCTGTCCCTTAACACAAGACTATCCCTTAAGTGGAAGTCTTTTGAAAACAACCTACAACCTTTTCAACTATATACACGATGTATATATTATTGGGAGTTAAACACAGTTTATACAATCTATTGAACATAATATAGTACTCAACCTTATTTGAATTAGTGAACATAAAAATAACATTGTTTTTACTTTATTTCAAAAAATAGCTACATGTATTTAAACATGATATGTAAACCAAGCTCCATCTCAAAGAATGTATATAAAATGCATTTCTTATTAAAACCAAAATCTAAAATTAAAATGATATCTCCCACGAACTCAACGTCAACTTTACCATTGTTTCCCTCGATAAGCTATGATTCACTATGATATGGCTTCCTTCGATTTATGAATCCTCTTATACTAAACAACATAATTTGTTGCACTACTATCTAGCCACCATGAACTGGAAGAGTAGAAAGACTGATAAAGTTACTATTCTATCTATTCTTAAAAATTACCTAAAGATTGGGGAGACTATAATAAATAAGATGACTACGATAAAAAATAAAACTGTAGTATGAAGTTTTGACTTGTTAAATGTCATTTACATTGATCTTAGTGGACTCTATATGGTAACGTTGTGTATAAATTTTTATTTTAACATAGTCATTAATGACTATATCTTCTATACTTGATTAATGAAAAGTTTGAATCTCTATATAAATTCAAGATTTTTTCAGACTAAAATCCAAAAATAATTGGGATAAGTCTTAAAAGTTGTTAGATCTGACCATGGAGGTGAGTATTTTGGGAAGGATGACAATGATGGATGGCTTGAAAGGCCATTTGTCAAATACCTGGAAGATTATGGGATAGTAATTTAGTTTACCATGCCCGAAATTCTGAATATAATGGTGTAGTCAAAAGGTGCAATATCACCATTATGGAGATTATGAGGAGTATGATTAATATGACTAATTTACTCAGTTTTTCTGTGGGGTGACACTTTGAAAGCAATCTTTTCACATACAAAATTGTCTTTCTACCAAAGTTATTCCATTGACTCTTTTTGAGTTATGGATTAGACATAAATCTAATTTGAATCATCTTAAGATTTGAGAGTGTCTTGTAGAAGTGAGGTTCTATAATCCAATATTAAGTATGTTGGAATTTAGAATCACTTGGTGTTATTTCGTATCTTACCCAAATCATTCGAAGGGATATCGATTTTAGAACCCCAATAAAGGTACAATAATTGTTGAATCATAGACTGTAAAATTTCTAGAGTTCAATGTAGCCATAGAGGATAGCTGCTCTCACACTATTAAGGATAACAGTACGGTGGAGACCACTATGTTTTTGTCTTTGCCTATTTAGATAATTATTGAGTCTTCTACACCACAGGCTAACCTTATTGAGGTTTAGGGTACTGTTACTAAGACAATTATTGATGAAGTTTCTCAAGTTTCTCAGGTGCAGAATGAAGTAGTTGTAGCTCAATTCAGGGGATCTGAGGGAGAGACGATTAGTTATACTACCAAACTATATAATCTATTTATGAGAGTATGACTATGACATCTATTGCATAGTTGATCTAGTGACTTATACAGATGTTGTTTTTTGTCCTTAATCATATCTGTAGTTATATGCGATGAAAGACGAGATGCAATCTATGAAACATTATAGTGTTCGGGAACTTGTTTAGTTGCTTGAAGGTCACAAGCTCATCAGCTACAAATGGGTGTATAAGACTAGATTGAGGAGTTTAAAGCCAAACTAGTAGCCGGGTGTTTCATTCAAAAAGAAGGAATGGACTATGAAGAAACATTTTTCTAGTCTCTCCTAAATATTCTTTCAAAGTGAACATGTCATTAGTAACTCATTTTGATCTGGAGTATGGATGTTAAAATTGTCTTTCTAAATGAATATTTTGATAAATAAGTCTATATAGTACAATCCAAAGATTTTGCAGTAGATGATTCGGGTAAGCTTGTGTATAGATTTAAAAGTCTTATTTATGACCTCAAGCTTTCTAGACAATAATGCTTGAAGCTTTATAGTATTGTCACTTTGTTCGGTTTTGTTGAGAACAAAGCAAATTGATGTATATACTATAAGGTCGGTGGGATGAAATTTATTTTTTCTCGCACTTTATGTACATAATATCTTGCTTGCAAGCACTGATATTAAATTATTGCATGATACAAAGAAAATATTATAAAAATAAAATAAAATTGACATGGAGTATCTTGATGAGGCGTTTTTTGTCCTTTGCACTGAGATCTGTAAAGATTATTCTCGTCGTATATTGGGTTTGTCTCATAAAACATATCCTTATCTCATTTTGGAAAGATTTAATATACATCATTGCAAACTAGGAATTGCTTCTATTATTAAGGGTGATGAACTGAATTTGTCATAATGCCCCCATTTAGACATTGAGAAAACTCAATTGAAGGATGTATTTTGTGTTAGTACTCTTAAAAGTATTATTTATGCTCAAATTTGCACTAAACTAAACGTCACTTTTGCGATAGGACTTCTAGGCAAACATTAGTTAAATTCAGGACACGATCACTAGATTACTACTGAGGAGGTTTTGAGGTTTATAAAGAAGACAAAAGACCATATGCTAATTTACACACATGTTCAAGTCCTGCGGCTAACAAATAATTCAGATGCAGACTTTGCTAGCTATTAGGATGACATGAAGTCGACAACGGAATACATCTTTATGTTAGTAGGAGTTGTAATATTATTGCAAAGCAAAAAACAGAAATCTATGTGATCCTTTACCATGTAAACGGAGTTTATGGCATGCTTTTCAGGCTGTTACTCAAGTCATTTGGCCTCAAAACCTCATTAAGGAGTTGATCGTTTTGAACCTTGTAAATGGACCTATATGGTTGTATTGAGATAATAACTCTATAGTTTTATTTATTAACAATAACAAAGATCTCAAGGGATCTAAACATATGACGGTCAAGTTTTTTACCATAAATAAACGGTACAAAATAGTGACATTATAGTAGAGCATATTTTCACAGATAATATGATTGCAGATCCACTAACTAAAGGCCTTTGCCCTTGTGTTCTCGAAGGACATGTCATTAACATGTGCTCAAGAGCATCATGAAATGCTGTTGTTTAGTGGGAGTTATTTCGGTTTTGCTCTGATAAAGTTTACATATGTACTTGTTACATTTAGTAACGTTTTGATAAGTGTCAACTTTTGCATTTAATGACATTTTTATGAAGGTATTATTATTATGTTGAATACATATTGATAAAAATCTCAAGGTATTGTATAAATCTTGAGTGAAGGTTAGGGGCATCCGGTTATTAACCTTGAGCATATGTTTTATTATACATAAAGAAATGTTAACCATAAGTATAAGACATATGCGGGTTCATTGAACCATAAATATATTCTCTAGTAGCACAGGTTTTTGTGATACTTAAGGTAAGAGAATGCTGACTAACAAATGGGATGACACATAAAGTATTACTCTATATGAGATGTGTTATCCATTTGTTACACTATCATATTGAATATATATCAATGAAGTTAAAAACACTCGTGACCATGGAAGGCTCAGTGTGTATACATGCAGTTACTGTCATGATTTGATATTTGAGACTTTATGGGATATGATTAACTATTAAGAATTATATCTAGACCAATGTGCACATAGATAATATAATTTCAATTAATACACCTCAAGTGAGAGAATGTAAGAGTTTTTTTTCTAATATGGAACACATTAATTGATATTGTAATTTATTATTTACAAGATTGGTGTAAGGTGAGATAGGTTTCTTAACTAATTTAACATGGAGTTGGTTAGTATGAGCTGAGTTGAGCCCGACCCGTGATGAGAGGGCCTAGCTGGAAACTCTATAAATAGTATTTAAGTCTCTCATCTAATCCTTAACACACACAATTATCCTCACAAATGAGTATTTACTAAGTGCTAAGGGTAATGAGTCGTCTTATTAAGTCAGTGATACAGAAAGGAATGGAGAAGAAGTTCTTGAGTTTGGATTGTCGCTATTTTGCATCAAGAACGATGATCTAAATTAGGTGCGTTAATCTATTTATATAATTACATATTTATTTTTGGTTCTAGTTATGGAGATCTTGGATTGCACTTTAGCATCTTACATTTGTTTCCTGTTAATGCTCATCTGACTATACATAATTTATAAGTTGCATTGGTTGCATTTGAAATGTATACCCATTTAGAAGTACATGTAGGCCTCTCCTAATATGCACTTACGTATTACCAACCTTCCGATTTATAAATTGCATTCGTACATTTAGCAAGACAATTCACAATCTTTATCTCGCTCAAACACCTTCCAATTAAATTCACCTTTCTCGTCTACTCAAGATTTGGACTACAGGCAATCAACAGCACAGAGTAATTTACGTGTAAAGTAGGTGTGATTTAAATTAAAGCAATCCTGATTATAAAAAAGAAAAAACAAATAACTCGAGTTGTCCTCATTTCCATCACATAAATTTAGTGAGATTATCATGCATTATGTCATCATCAAACAATGTGGCTGTGTGCAGTTACTAATTTTAATCTTACGGAATGTGATATAGTTTGGGTTCGAACCAAATTAACAAGAAGAGGCTGGCGATTTCTTTGGCAGAATGTTCATATTTTGGTCAGCTTTGATACCATTTTAATTGATGACGTGATTGAATGTAAGAAGTCGAAGGTGAAGAAGAGAGGAACGAAGCTCTTTACTGTATTTACTCTAATTGATTGTAAAATGTACAAGTCCTAAAGATATAGAACTAGGTTTGTACAATTAATGGAAATAAAGAATTCTATGTATCAATCTAAATCTAGATCTGATATTGAATTGATATGTACAGAATAAAATCAATTCCTAAGATATATTGCATATCTTCTAACACTCCCCCTCAAGCTAGTGGCTTGTATATGTCCAAGGCGCCTAGCTTGCTTAATAGATATGCATGTTGTCGATGACATAAAGGCTTGGTGAAGATGTCTGCTGGCTGCTCTGTTGTGCCAATCCCTTCTGTTTCAATCACTCCTTCTTGAATCTTGTCTCGTGTAAAATGACAATCCACCTCTATGTGTTTAGTTCTTTCATGCACTATAGGATTTGCTGCCAATTTGAGAGCTGCATCATTGTCACAATATAATGTTGTTGCTCCTTGTACCTGTATTCCGAGATCTTTAAGTAACCCTCGTATCCATACTACTTGGCATGTAGTTTTTGCCATAGCTCGGTACTCAGCTTCAGCTGAAGATAAGGATACAGTAGGTTGCTTCTTGGTCTTCCATGATAGAAGTGAGTCTCCTAATTTGATACAATATCCAAGTGATCGATCTTCGGCTAGTAGGGCATGTAGCATAATCGGCATCGCAAGATGCCCTCATCTTCATGTCACATTTCTTGGATAAAAGAATTCCAAGTCCTGGACACCCTTTTAGGTACTTCACAACTTTAAATGCTGCTTCCAAATGAGACCGCTTTGGACTGTGCATAAACTGACTAAGTGTTTGTACTGCATAAGAGATATCAGGTCTAGTCATTGTCAGGTAAATGAGTTTCCCGACAAGTCTTTGATATCCTGACGGATATTTGAGAATGGGGTCATCATTTTGTGAAATGCCCTCATCATATTCTGCAGTAGTCAACTTAATGTTCTGTTCAATAGGGATCGCGGCTGGTCTGCATCCTGATAAACCTGCTTCTGATATAATCTCTAAGACAAACTTCCGTTGACTAAGAGAAATCCCTTGATCGAGATCGTGCAATTTCAATTCCAAGGAAATACTTAGGTGCTCCTAAATCTTTAATGTGAAAGGTAGCATGTAAATAATCCTTGAAATTGTCTATAGCAGCCTTATCGTTTCCCATAACAAGTATGTCATCAACATATATCATCGATAAATAGATGACATACCTTCGGTCCGTGTGAATAAAGCATAGTCGTACTTAGACTGCTTGAAGCCTGCTATTATAAGAGCATTTGCAAACTTAGCATACCATTGTCTGGATGCTTGCTTTAATCCGTAAAGGGATTTACGGAGACGACATACCCGATTCTCCCCCTGTCTCCATAAGCCTTGAGGAATGTCCATGTAGATTTCCTCATTAAGATCCCCGTGCAAAAAGCATTATGTACATCCATTTGATGTAAACTCCAATTATTAATAGCAGCAACGAGATAAAAAAAGAACGAACGGTGACATCGGTGGCAACGGGAGAAAAGGTCTCGTGATAATCAAAACCTTCCCTTTGTGTGAATCCTTTGGCAACCAATCGTGCTTTGTATCGTTCAATGGAACCATCAGCACGATACTTGATCTTGTAGACCCATTTACAGCCAATTGGCTTTCGATCAGAGGGAAGAGAGACAAGATCCCATGTCTTGTTGTCGATAAGTGCTTGGAGTTCTGCCTTCATGGCTTGTTGCCATTTTGGGTCAGTAGATGCCTCCTTATAACTAGGAGGTTCCTGTTCTTCTGAGAGGCGACTAACACAACATCTATGTTCCTGTGATAATCTATGGAAGGAAACATATGATGAAACTGGGTATTGAGTACCTGGAGAGTGACGAGTGGCACAGATATAGTCTTTGGTCCATGTGGGAGGTCGTGTGCTGCGACCTGAACGCCTTGGGTGAATAATGTCTGTGGGAGTTCCATTGATAGATGTAGTTTCAATATGCTTGACTCCTTCAACAGCATTGGTATTTTCTAGTCGTGGGTGGAAGATCTCTTCTCAAGGGCAAATGGCCCTATCAACAGTGTTGATATTGATTCCGGAAGATATGAAGCAAGTTGGAGGAATGGGCCTCAATTCGCCAATGGTATATAGGCAGTGTCTTGAGGTATTGCTTCATCAATGCTGCCAGAAGAAGCTGTCATCTTTGTATCTGTAGCTGTAGTGGGTTGCTCAGAAAAGGGAAATATGTCCTCACGAAAGATGACATCACGACTTACTAGAAATTCCTTTGTAGATATGTCGAGAACTCGATAGCCTTTTTGTAAATTGGGATATCCCATGAAAATGCATCGTCGAGCTCGAGGAGTGAATTTGTCTCTAGGTCCCACTATTGTGACAAAACAGAGACATCCGAAAACCTTGAGATGTTGAAGTTCTGGCCCTTTTTTGAACAATAACTCGAATGGAGTTTTTCCTTTAAGTATGCGAGTCGGCATACGATTGATTAGGTAAGCACCGTGATCACACAATCTCCCCAATAATCGTCCTAACCGACGCTTGAAACTTTAAGGCTCGTGCGACTTCCAATAAATGACGATGTTTCCGTTCTACCACGCCATTTTGTTGTGGTGAATAGACACAAGTGCTCTCATGTTGTATGCCATGTTGAGTGAATAATGAAGAACAGTCATGGCTGAAGAATTCTCTCGCCATTATCGTACGAATCCGCTTGTATGGATTTCCCAAACTGATTTTTTGAGAGTGAGAGAAAACTTTTCAAATGAGAATAAGTTTGGTTCTTGGATTGCATCAAAAAAATCCAAGTCGCACGAGAATAATCATCGACTATAGTGAGAAAATATCGAGACCCATCATGATTAAATGTGTGATATGGTCCCCATATATCGACATGAATTAGGGCAAAAATTGCATTAGTGCGGGTACTACTAGACGGAAAAGGAGCACGAGATTGTTTAGCAAGAGGACATATTGAACATTGTGGATATGGAAAAGAGGCACTGTGACCCAATCTTAAATGCATAATGGAATTTCTATCATTGGTAGTCAAGTTACACAATGAAGATTTATTCAAGGGAATGCAAGAAAAATTACTCAAGGAATTATTCCAAAATAAAGGCCTTGAGAGAGACTACCCAAGCCCATCGGTTTCCCGAAAAAGGTCCCGAAAGAAACATGCATCAGCATTGAAAATGACCCGGCATGAATTTTCTTGACAAGCTTTGGACACGATATTAGATTAAACTGAATTACGGGACACAGAGAACATTTCTAAGAGTAATTTTTGGGCTGAGATTTACTGTCCCCTGTTTCATGGACATGAGTAATATCCCCGAGGCAACCGCACGTAAATAGGGAAATCCAACCTAGGATTGATACTTGAGAAAAATGCCCCGTCACATATAATATGGTCGCTTGCCCCTGAATCAATTATCCATGATTTTTTGGATATTGAATTAATCAAGCAATGTGTAATACCTGAGAAACTTGCTCCTTTGTTGGTGTCCATTTTCTGAAGTGCCTCCATCAATTGATGATACTGATTAGTTGTGATAGATTGGTCACCCTGTTTACCGGTCGAACCAGTAATTTGATAAGCCGCTGAAATTCTTTTTTCTTTTTCACCGGGCTTTCCATGTAATTTCCAGCAATTATCAATGGAATGATTAGCACGCTTGCAATAATCACAAAACAATTTATTCTTGCCTTTAAAATTTCTCCCGAAATTCCTTGCTGACGTGGCAAGGATCTGACCGTCCGTGCCTTTAATCGCAGCGAAGATCTGGCCGTCCGATGCTTTGAAGATCTGACCGTTCGACGCTTTGAAGATCTGACCGTCCGATGCTTTGAAGATCTGGCCGTCCGATCCTTTGCCCGCGAATTCCCCGTCCACCGTTGGATCCGATCAAATGATCGAAGCCGTCGGATCCTCGTAACACATCCCGACCGTCCATCCGGTCGCCTCTTATATATGCGGGAGTCCTCTTCCGCGAACCCTAGCCCCAATTTGGCCGCTCGTCTTTCTCGATTTAGGGTTTGTGTCCTGGTGGCCGCGTCTCGCCGATCGCCGCGGGCGGCGAGAGCGACGCTCTCACTGCTCTGGTGTGTTACGCGTCGCGTGTCGCCGACTCTCCTCCTGCACGGCCAGTTGAAATATGCGCCCAATCGGCGGCATCGGATCCATGGCAAGGATCTGTGAGCGAAATCCGAGGTATGTTTCGTTCAAGATGAGGAGAAAGCGTGTAGCTTTCTCCCCGTCTTTGATAGATCCGTATTGTTTGAGCGTGGGTTGGTCCCACGAGTTTCTCCTCGGCCGCCTCGAGATTGTTCCACGAGACGAGAGCCGGTTGAAAACGGCCGTGACCGTCATGTTGCCTTGCTTCAATTCGCTGAGATCCTGCATTAAATTGAAAATTTTTGCCTGATCTAGTTTCCCGTACATTTCCTGTATATTTTCCCACATCTCCTTTGCATCTTCTGTCGGTGGGAGTCCGGTCGAGACCTCGGAGGAGACGCAATTGCCGATCCGGGTTCGGATCGGGCGATTGCTCTTCCTCCGTAGTCGGGCCGACGTTCCTCCATGGGTATTGGGATGGTTCCGTCGAGGAAACCATCTTTGTCTTTGGTTGCCAGGGCGCGCCGGAACTCCTGCGACCATCTTGTGTAATTTTCTGGGCCAGTTAGCTGCTGGCTGATGAGCCGTAATTCTGGTCCGTCGGCGTTGGAAACGAACAATGGATCGCCGGGTTCCGGTCGTCCGGCGAGCGCCACCGCTGGAAAGGCAGGAAACCCGGTGCGAGGTTCGGGTAGGTATTTGTGCCTTGACCCGATTCATTCGCCCCAATCGGATAACCCGCATAGAAACCCGGTAGGGATTTGTTCCCATACCCGGCCGACCCGACTTGACTTAACCGCTCCGATCCGATGGCTGGATTTGCCCCATTCGTGGTTGGCGGATCCCCATCGGGTCGGACGTGGCTCGTGACCCACGATGCGGACGATGATGGATTTGGGTTTGCCCCAAAGAGAAATGGATACGGGATCCATTGGTATGGTTGACCCGCTAAGGGTTGCCCCGCATTGAACCGAGTGCGTGGGCCACCACCGAGCGGGCGGTATTTGTGTCTGGCGACTTGTGAATGGAAGTGTTGCGGTGGAATCGCGGGTGGAATCGCGGTGGAGTCGCTGTAGATCGATCTTCATCTTGCGGATCTTGGTGCAACATCTCTTCACTCGGTGGATTTCCAGAAGCCGAGAAGCTAGCTTGCGGGGATGTCATGGTAAGATAAAAAAACCTTCGAAAAATAATTCTAATGCCGAAAGGATAACTTCTTCCCCTTTTTTTGTTTATAGGTGGAAGACCTTTTGGCAAGGGAACAAAGCGGAAGCAAATCAGAAGCCTCGTGGCTCGATACCATGTAAGAAGTCGAAGGTGAAGAAGAGAGGAACGAAGCTCTTTCTTGTATTTCCTCTAATTGATTGTAAAATGTACAAGTCCTAAAGATATAGAACTAGGTTTGTACAATTAATGGAAATAAAGAATTCTATGTATCAATCTAAATCTAGATCTGATATTGAATTGATATGTACGGAATAAAATCAATTCCTAAGATATATTGCATATCTTCTAACATTGAATACTTGTGGAGATTAGTGCTGTATGTATGCACGATATGTATAAAGTTCTTAATAGAGAAGAGAACATGCCGTACGTTGTCAAAGGTCATTTCAAATAGAATGAGACTTTAGAAAAAAAAAAAAGGTAAACGAATGTAGCACCTCAAGATTATGAACGTTAGTGCACACGATGTGCACCAATCTAAGGCGAATTGGGTGCGAGTTTGTTTGGATTCTGCTGCATTTGACTTAGTTCTATATTGCTCATCGTTTGAGTACGTTATTTGCCTATTCTAAGGTTGGTAAGAAGCCTGACGGGATCCTACTGTATCGTGAACATGCAAGATCACTTGTCCGGTAAGGAGGATAAATAGACCTCCTTATCATCTGGGGTGATCGGTTTCGCTTTTCTCATGTTACGGTCAACAGTCATCACGCAGATTGAGGAAGCGGGAGAACCAAAAGAAAGATAGCATTGGAGCTATGGTAGTTTCCTTTATTGATAAAAACAAATCGAATCCAAACAATGAAAGAAGACGATAGTGGCTGCTGGCGGTCGAGCAATGATCAACTATTGTCGCCGAAGGTCCAAGTGGCAGTGGGCAACAACGGGTGAGGACCAGAGGAGTTTTAGCCAAGCCATCTTGAGGTTGAAGAAGATGAGCAGTAAGAGGAAGGTGCGGGCGGAAAAGAAGGAAAAGAAAAAAAAAAAGGGAAAAAAAATAAAAAAACACATCAGAAAAGTCACAAAAGTTAAACATCCTTTTGTTTACGTCAATAGCCGGCTATGATGCATAGCACCGTTGATAATGACTAGATCACTAATCAGAAATTTCATGGAAGATTTGACAGGAAAGACTTGATTGCACTTCAAATTTAAAATTACATTGATTTTATTACCTAACAAATCTTGTATTTTCCGAATGGAATTGGTTAATAAATGTAAGAATATTATTATGGTGATTCCCTAACAAATATGCCGGGCAACATCAATTGTTATATTCTAAAATGGGAAACCAAAAATAGATAATGACCTCTGTAAGATTCCACACTCTACACTCCAAGTCGATCCAACCTATAAAATATATATGAAAGCACATGAAGGATAAAAATTTATTTTGCTATAGAACAAACCAAATTCCGATACCGATTCCACATGGACGAAGCATAAACGAAGTTAGATGTCTTGGAAGAGGGTAAAATATTTTTCAAACCCTGTTGATACCTAAATTTTGGCGATTTGTTTAAGTGTTTATTAATTGCATTGGAAAATTATGGATTAATTTCTAACCCTTTGACAAAAAAATTTCATTAAAATTGCATCACATATAGACATTAGGAGTATTTGCATCACTAGTTTTAAAATTTATCAAAAAAAATTTTACAAAAAAAATTAATTAAAATAAAAAAAATATTCGAAATTAAAAAATAAAGAAAAAGAAAAAAGAAAAAACGAGGGGCAGTCGGGCCGGGTTCGGACAGGCCTTGGGCTGGTCCCTTTCTCTCTTTCCTTTCCTCTTTCCCTCGCAGTGGGCCCGGCCCGGCCCTTTTTCCCCTTCAGCCCAGCCCACGCACGAGCTGGTCGTCTCCCTCCTGTTGTCCTTCGCGCGCGTCCGCAAAAAACAGGAAGAAAAGCAGCAACAACAAAGGGGAGCATGGGGAACAGCCGAAGCAGGGGACGATCGGCCGGAGTTGGTGGTCAGGAATCAGGCCGGCAAGGGCTAGCTGGCACGGCAGAAGGCCGGGCGCCCGCGGAGAGAAGAAAAGGAGCGGAGGAGGACTCTCGAAAAGGGGGAGGAACAGAACACCAGCAAAAAAAAAAACAGAGAGAGAGACAGAGAGAACCGGGAGGGGAAAAGGAACCGAGAGAGGGAGAGCCGGAGAGAAAGAAGTCCTCCGGCTGTCCGGCCACACCCGAAGCTCGCTCGACGGCTCCCGGACGCACCCTCGAGCCTCCTGTCCCTGTTTTCCCCGAGCTACATCCGAGGTAAGCCGTAAGCTTGAGTCTTGTTTGACTTCTCTCGGGCAAGTCAAGTCCCCGAGGACCCCGGCTCGGAGTAACGCGAGGCGACCAGACCTAGTCCGATCTATAGAGCTCCCCCTTCATTCGCCGCCCTCGAGCCGGATAGGGAACACCACCGACGGCCCTCACCATGCCCCATTTCCGCCCCTAGTTTTGGGTTTGCCGAACAAGACCACTGTGCCCGTTTCTTGTGAGTCTCCACTCTCATTTATGACGTATCTTGCTGTTGTTGGATCCATTATATGCTCATTGTCATGCATCTCGGTCCTCGTCCGAAATTCCATCGTGCTCTTGTTTGTTCCTCAAATAACGTATGTCACGTGTTTGACAAAATGCCTCAAAGAAAGCCGAGAATCAATTCTTGCTTAAAATTGAGATTGACGTATCCTTGCTTCTCTACTCGTGAATCGTGCTTGTTTTGATCATGTTTGTGGTGTTTTTATATGGCTTTCGCCCAAGAATCGTGTGTTGTCGAGTGGGTGTATTTTTTTTTTCTTTGTTCTGGCAAGTGAATTAATGGCCGCCATTGTTCGTGGCCGTCGGCGGTCAATGCCGGTCGGGATGGACGACCGGCGGACGGCGGTGGCTCGGTGGTGGAAGGGTCGTTGTTCGTTCCGGGCCATATCGTCGTTTGGGTCAGTTTCGGTGAGGCCATGTTTTGGGGAAGAAGGAGCTTCGGGCGTGTAGAAGGTACGTGGGGAGAAGATCAGAGAAGAAGGGGAGGAAAGTAAAAGGAAAAGAAAAAAAAAAGAAATTAAAAAAAAAAGTAATGAAAAGAAATAGGAAAAGACAAAAGGAAAGACAGGATGGTGGATGGAGACGATTGATGAAGGCATTAAGAAGAAGGAGTGCAGGGGATGGGACATAATAGGGAAAAGACAAAAAGAGAAAAAAAAGAAAAAAATAGAATATTATTATTATTATTTTAACGAAAAATTTCTTTTTTTATCCGACTGGGTCGGATCCGAGTTTGAGTCGGGTCAGGGAATTAGATCAGGTTTATCCGGTCCGAATCCGCTTCCTCGAATATTATAATATTAAATATTAAAAATATATTAAAAAATTTCGAAAAAAAAATCAAAAATTCTTTTTAAAAAATAAAAAATTTCGAAAAATAAAATTCAAAAAAATTTTCCGAAAATCCAAAAACTCAGAAAACATTAAAAAATTCGACCTTTTTTTAAAGAAAAAAATTATTAAAAACTAAAAAAACTAAAAAATTAAAAATTGCAAAAATCCAGTTTTTTTAGAAAATTTGAAAATTCCCTTTAAAAAAATAGAAAATAAAAAAATCTAAAAAGAAAAAAAAAATTAAATTTCCTCGAAAAGGTTAAAATTAATCTTTGGAGTAATTTTCTCCTAAAAATAGGAAACCTTTCGATTTGGAATTATATTTAAGTTTGATTAAGCCTTTAGGGCTTTACCTTAGGGTTTCAATTGTCCATAAGGACCAATGCCTTTGAATGCACAATATTAATATCTTTTTGTTCAGTTGATATTTCCTCAATATATTTATTACCATTCACACAAAAAAAAATATTTTCCTCTTCCTTAATGTTAAATTTTTGCTATCCCATGATGTGCATTTAATGCTTTCTTTGATTGTCGATTATTATATTGATGACTGTTTACCTGCGTGATCACCTCACGTGTTAGCGGATATGCCTAAAATCAATCCAAGTTGCCTGACAAAAACATTTTTTAAAAATGAACAGGATTATGTACCAAAATGGCACTAATTAGTCAATCAGTATAATCAAGGAAGCGAGGCATACTCTCATGCCCTGCTTGGTTTCTAGCCAATCCCAATAAGCTAATGGCGACTCCTTATTGCAAAATTCTTAAAAATATCCTAATGTCGCGAGGTATGGGCTTGGGAGAACCCACATAATCATGGGCCTTAGATCCGTCATTTAGTCTATACCCCTAAACCTACTCCCTCCCCTCGGGAGTAGGTTGCAACAAACCCTATCTCAACTCTATTAAGTATTGAAATTACTCGTATCCAAAAAGAATTTTCCCGAATTTGATTAGTCTAAGGGTGAAGCTTACCGAATTAGATCGATCTATCGATACACTTTATATATAAAAGGAAGTATTTCCAAGGAGGTCCATTATTTGAGCTACCCAAGACAACTCTTTTTAAATATAAGCTCAACTTCTTTAAATAATCAAGTAATCCTAACTTGAGAATAATTTAGATTAGTTTGAACATCCCAAAATCGAGTTTGAGTGGCTGATTGACAACCTAACCTGTTTAACCCTTCCTCAGTAAAATTGACCTACCAAAGCCACGACAAGAAAAAAGCTCCCGAAAAAGAAAGCGAGATGAAGTCCAGATCCAGTAATCCATCAGGATCCGGGTCTCAATACCATGGCAAAAATGCACGGGAAGGCAGCGGCGATTGGAGCCGGCATGTCAGGCCTCATTGCAGCCAGGGAGCTCCGCCGCGAGGGGCGCCAATTGGTGGTGTTTGAGCGTAGCAATGATGTCGGCAGCAGCAATGATGTCGGCAGCACGTGGCTGTACGACCCTCGGGTTGAATCCGACCTGCTGGGGTTGGATCCCAGCCGCGAGGTTGTCCATGCTAGCATGTACTGGTCGCTCCGAGTGAACCAGCTGAAGCAACTCATGGGTTTCTCGGACTACCTGTTTCTCAAAAGGGGAAGCGGGGACCCAAGGAACTTCCCAGGTCACAAGGAGGTGCTCCGGTTCTTGCGCGGCTTCGCAGAGGATTCTGGGCTGATCGAATTGTTCGGTTCAGGCACGAAGTGGTGCGGGTAGAGCAAGCTGTCGAGGGAAGACGGACCAGTGGGGGGGAGGAGGCGGCTGGCGTGGATGTGTTTTGAGGCTGTGGTGGTTTGTAACGGCAAGAACACCCAACCAAAGATTGCTGAATTTCCAGGCACATCGTCTGGTGTAATATTATCCTCGTCGAATTGTTGGTTTTTGTTCCCCAGCTTTTTTTTTTTTTTTGTCTAAATTACTTGGCATCGGTTTTAATTTTATATTAATGTGCCAGTGGGCATCATTTTCAATTCCAGGTATATTAATGTATTCAGCGTGCAATATATTACACTTTTTGAAATTGTGATAAAGAAGAAAGAAAACATGCATCATAATGGAGTTTGAATTTTGACAAGAGAATTACCATAAAAGTCCTAGATCTATTATAATTATCTCAATTCAGTTTTAAATCTTTTTTTTTTGGGCCAATTGAATCCTAAACAATTTTGCATTTGTACCAATTTATTCTATCTGATCGATTTTGGCCACAAATTACTGATATGGATATCGGCCGTCTTACATAATATAGTCTATGCTAACGTGGATAATTTTTTATAATCTTTTAATATTTTTGGATTATTTTATTTATTTTTAAATTTCTTTTCTTCCCTTCCTTATTTCTCCAGCTAACAAGAGGCAAGAGCCAGTGAGGTCGATACAAGGGCAAGCCTCGACCCTTGCCAAATTTGATTACGGCAAGTCTTGCCTAGCCACTCGCAGGGGTGGCGAGGTCAATACAAGGGCATCATTTTCAATTCCAGGTATTTGATGATCGCTGCCCTTATACTACTGACCTCCGATGGCCTAGGTTGATTAGTTAATCCCATGGTTATTGTTGTTGCAGCTCTCTTTGTAGCTCAACTACATGAGCCCATGTGCGGTGACAATCTCAGAGGTTGGATGGCAAGGAGGCTTGAACTTGCCAAATCCAGCTAGGCTTGCCATCGCTGGCCACTTGCAAGGTCGACCTTGCCAGATTTTTCGAAAGTCGAGCCTTGCTAGTGGTAAGGTGAGTAAGGAATGAAAGAAAAGAAAAAGAGAAGGAAAGACAAATGAATAAAAAATTTGAAAAATATTAAACTATTATTAAAAATTGTTAGCATTGACCGCATCATGTAGGACGACTTGTATCTATGTCAATGATTTTCTACCAAAATTAGCCGGATGGACTGAATGAGTACAAATGCAAAAAAGTTTACGACTCAATTGGGAAAAAAATATTTAGTACCAAATTCGTACAATTGCAATATGTTTAGAACTTTAGGGAAATCCTTATGGTTTTGACTAATAAACAAAGTTGGGCTTGACATTTCTCTTGTTTGTATCAATCCTTTTCAATCACAATGGGCTCCGTTTGTTTATTAAAAAATTAATAAATTGAAAAATATTTTTCTAAAAATAAATATTTATATTATTTAAAATAATTAATCAATGAAAAATATTTTAATTATTAATAATAATTTATGTCTAAATAATTTCATAAATGATGAAAGTATGTTTCATTTATTTATTTTTATGAGCGATGTGAGCGATCATTTTTAAGAAATATTTTTTAACTTATTTATTTTTTAGGAGATAAACGAAACCTTCAAGTTTTTTACCTAACCCCTCGTTCTTTACCCCCTTTTTTTTTTTTTAACCTATCGAGAGGACTAATGATGCAGCAGGAGCTTCCACAACGAAGGAGCTTGTCGACAAAGTATTCGGGCCTTGGTTAGCGAGCCAATCCGCGAATCTATTTCCGTCCCCAAAAGTATGCATAAGAAGAACAAGCCACTCTTGTCCATTTAAGAAATTCATCTGTTTGATCAAGTTGCTCTTATACTATAAAGATTATATGATCCCAATATAATTAACATAATTGTTGATTACTTGATTGAAAGATTATATGGTTATAACCTAACAATTATCTTATAATAATTACATATAAATATAACTGTAATTCATTCACACGCTATGTGCATGTAGTATATAGTTTAATTATTTTGTAAATATACAAGTTATTCCATCACATTACAAATTTCACTTATGTATACATCATTTCGTTAATAAATTTTTATTTCTTTGTTAGTTGATCACATCAAATTTTCTTAGTAAAGTAACAAAATTCACTTATAGGATAACTTAAATAATTGGATTTTAATTATACTTATATAATTTATAATTTTGATGAGATATTAAAGATGATAATAATAACTACATTAACAGAACAGATTTTGAAAAATTCCAATTTCTCTATACATTATATTTTATTATTACGTAATGCATGAAGTTATATTAAAATATGAAAGTTACCATATGTTATATTCGATCAAGAAATCAATATTTATACTATCATATTATGAAAAATTCTATAATTGATATATTAATTACACATGATAAGAATTATAATTTGATTTCTATTGCACAAGTATTGCAATCAATTACTTATGTAGATATCATTCATAGTTGTATAATATGCCATCACTTGTAAGATATCACCCGATCATTATATATCTTATAAAATATCGGTAGAACAACTTCCATTATTCTACTATATACAAATGTCCTTTTTCAAAATTGAGATTATTTGAGTAGCTATAAAATTATAATTAATAGCAAATTAAAGAAATATTCAATTATTTTAGTTGTAAGACTATTATACATAATATCTAATTATTAGGTTACGTGTAAAGTTATCTTAAACCATGAAACTTTATTCTATCATCAGTATATAAACTATATAAGATACTATTTGTATATTTAGTTGATATAGTTATATAAATTAATGTAGTTAATAGTTACTTGTGCAAAACCATATATGTTTCGTAGCCATACAAATATAAGTTTGTCTTATAACTATCAATAATATTGTTATAATGATTACCATACCTTGGAATATTTAATTATCATTTTACTAAAATATAGATTGTTTGAGAATTTGATACCATAATACACTACGAAATTAAATCATCAATTATTTGTTTGTTTAAAAGAATTTATTTTATCCACAATTCCAATCTTTGCTAAAAAAGAAAAACTTTTTTGTGCTGCCAAAAAAACAAGTTTTTTGTTATTCTCCTAATTGATTGATATATAAAAAATTGAAATTTTTTTAAAACCAAATAGATGCTTACCTGGCACAAAGTGCTATCACTAATAAGATTGGAAATGCCCTCTTTTGGGAATAAGTTAATAAAGAATGAGGGTTTTGGGGAAAAAATCAGAAACTTTAATGTTCTTTTCGATTTTAATCTTGAACAAGAGAAGAGATATTTTATGGAAAGACGACAAATACTGCAAATATAATGATACAACTCGACTAGTTCTTAATATAGTATGTTACAAGACAGTTGATCGATAATAGAGTATTAAGATACTCTCCTTTGCTCTATCTACCATGATATTCATACATAAACACGTCATTTAACCTTAAAAAAAAGCTTTCCTGAAAAGAGAAAAAATCAGACTGCAATTTTTATTTTTTTTGTCAAACTAGATTTTGAAAAACAAAATTATATTTTAATTGATAGAATGTCATAGTTCGTAACAAAGCCAACTTCTATCCGATAAGTTCTAAAGGAGTTATAACTCCATGCTCGTGGTTTATCTTGGAGTCATCTGAGTATTTTCTCGATATGCGTCGAAATGGAAGAGCAGTGAGGATTATTCATGTGTTCAAACTTGTAAAACATAAACCCACGATCATGAAAATAGAGTTAGAAAAGTGTTAACAGATCTCCTTAATCAAACTTGAGTTGTCAAACAAGCAGAACTAAATATTAAAGCAATCCACTTAGAATGTCGCATTTGGTAATGAAAACTGAAATACCTAAGTTCAAAACATATGGGAAAATTATACAAAAGTCTTAAATCTATTGTATGCCAGGAATTTTAGTCACAAATTTTTCAATTGTGCCAAATTAATCTTAAACCTTTCAACAATTGGCTGCAAATCACTGACGTGTTGGACATGGCGGCGCTAACGTAAATAATTTTCGTCAATTTTTTTATTAATAGTTATAAGATAGAGTAGTGAGTACGTGGCTCCCCCCTGCTAGCCATGTGAAAAAAAAAAAAGGAAAGAAAAGAAAGAGAAAAAAGATGGGTGAGGGCATTATGGCCCTTGCCCTGCCGCCCCTTGCTAGCTGTGTGGAAAGAAAATGAAAAAATAAAGGCAAAAGCAAAAAATTAATAAAACTATTATGAAAATTAGAAAAAATGCAAAACTTATCCATGTCATTGTTGGCTATGACATGTAGGACAATTGATGTCCACATTAGCGATATCTGACCAATTTTGGCTTGAGGTACTAAATTGGCAAATCATTAAAAGATTTAAAACTAAATTGTCATAATTGAAAGGTTTCACATTGAATCAACCGCCGTATAATAGATTTAAGACTTTTTGGACGATTATTCCCTATATAACTGTTATTTGACTTTGAAGTCTCCTCTTTATTGTTCACTTAGTTTCTCACTAGAAAATTCTTTTTCATAGGAAGATCAACAAGGCTCGGGAGAACAACTACATAGTCATAATTGTCAAGTTCCCGAGCCATATATAGATAAGTTATGTCAATATGCTCTCTTCATTTTCCTTGAATGAAATTTTTTATATAATATGCAATTATTAGTTGGTTTATTGTAAACCAAACCTCGAAAGAGAGGGTTAAGTGTTGACCATCAAGGGCAAAGTCTTTACTTATGAAATCATTAAAATCCCTCTCTCATGACTAGAGAGGTGTTACAATCCTTGTCAGTATTAGCTTCTATCATCGAATGATACTCTTCATTTTTAATGGGTGATTTGGTTCATTTTTGTCCCCTTCACCATTTTAGTAGAAACCTATAAGAGTGCACTACGTCTAAATTTCTTGCCTAAATGATTAATCCCTATTAGGGGTGGGCAGTTTCAGGTTTTGTATAGATTTTATATGAAACCTAGAACATATCGGTTAGAACAAGTTCCTCATTTTTTAAAACCTGGAACCTACCCTACATACCTGAGAATCTGGAACCTACCTTATCACTTATTACAGGGTTGATGTTAGGGGTCTTCCCTGATTTTGCATGTATAATTAATTGAACGATTACAATGAATTATCATCTTTAATGAGCATAACTTACTGCTATAATTCATTGATTGGAACTAATATTTAGACACATGAAAAATATGAAATATTAATAAAGCAAAAGTTTCAGTTATAAAATAGAAGCTTAAGCTGATGGTCCCAAATTATGCACTTATCATCAAACATCATGGAATACCACATGATCATATGAAGATATAGATAAAGAAAAACACAAAAAAATTATTCTAGATTCTAGGTTACAGGGTCCAGGTTCCACCAACCTAGAATCTAGAACCTACCAATCAAAATAGATTTTCTAATTTTTGGAACCTAGAACCTATTCTACATATTTTGGTACCTGGAATTGGACAAGTTCTCGTTGGTCCGATTCTTAGATTCTAAGTTCTACCCTACAACCATGCTTCTCCCAGCTCTTTGCCTTTGGCTAGACAACTAAGGGCCAAAATCATCCTTGAAACACGTGTTGTGGAAGGTTTCCTAATTTAGCTTGATATGCATGGTTGAGTTTTAAAAAGATCACATAAGTGGTGATCTTTTGACTTGGATGGGTCCTACTCATGAATCACATTGCAGACATTTTCTCATGACTTACAATAACATTGTACGTCCCTTCAAATTACAGCTCACTCTTGTCATGTTCATATATGGATGTTTTTCACTATTTTGCATGATAGTTTGTGTTGATAATAGGAAAAGGGAGTAGCGCAATCGACGTAACCTAAGAAATCTTACCTATTGCCAGAGAAGTTCACCAAGCCTCAAGAGAAACAAATTCCCAAGTTGTGAAACAAAGAAAACTTGCTGGGGTCTTCCAACAAGTAATGGTACCTTACATTTAATTGTATCCCTCTTTTTTAGTTGCAACTAAGTTCAGATGAAAATCCAAGTGCAACCTTTAAAGTCATAGTTTCCATCCTCAAAATTAAGTGGTGTGATCATCCCCCATATGACCTCAATCTCATTGATCTTGCTTTGTCTTTTGGCATATTACACGTGCTGAAGAAGATGGTAAACTAGTGTTCCAAGACGGATCGTCTATATTTGCAATGTTATCATCCACCGCACTAGGTATTAAAAAACATATAGTTTTTCACAATTGCTTATGCGTTTATTTATGAAAATATCCACAAAAAATTTCATGTCAATCTAATATCTTATATACACACATATACAAATCTTGCCTGATATCAATGATTCTTGTGTTGCAAATATAGTTACCGGTTCCCATTTTTGAAGACAAAGGGACTTGTGAGTGTGGATAACAACTAAGTGGAGCCTTTATATAAACATGTTTTCCCACCAAGCCTAGCTCCTTGGCTCTCTTTCATTTGCGTCCTGTCCGATATATTTTCTTTATATAGTTTTATCTTTTTCCCTTCAGGCAGACTAACAAGAAAAATAAAAAAAAAAAACTCAATTAAAGAAAGCACACCCCTTTTTTTTTTTTAATCATAGGCACTATCCACAATATTTTTTTAGAAGGACTTCTTTCTCACACCGGCTATAGCAAGAGCACTTCTTTCCTATGTATAGCCTTAACAAGAAGATGGTCTTGTCTCCCAGACAACCCTAGAGATTATAATAATGCTAGATTTCCTCTTTCATGACCTTCCTCCATTCTACCGCTTGTGAGTCCTCCTTATATATAGATGGCTCTATCACTCTAACATCTTCCTACAAAGTTGCATTTTCATATTTAGGATTTAGTTTCCTTTGCCTTATTGACCTTCTTAGCTAAGGTGCTTGGTCTTTAGGTTTGTCCATCTAACTTGATCAAAGCTCTTCTGTTATTTTTAGATGTACACCTAGTCGCCGTGAACTCTTTGATTTTTCTAACAGTGGTGCTTTGACTTCTTCTCTGGGTTCACCTTCCATAATAACTTCTTCACTTGATTGGGTCTTAGCATACCCATTTTCTTCTTCCATTCTTTCCTCTGACCATTGAAACTTTCAAATATGCAGCAAACCACCTCCTTATTGAACTTATTTCGTAGGTTATTTAGTATGAATGCAAAATATATTCATCAAAATACTCTGAAGTGACCCATCTTGCGATTCCCTGGCTTCTTGTATGATGTCATAAAACCAAGCCTCGCTTAAGGCAGTCTATTGGTTGGGTGTGTTGCCTTCTTCATACACTTGGCCCAAAACCTTGGAGGGACATTTTTAGCATGCAACATGCTCCTACAAGTCTCTGCCAAATGTGCCTTCCCATACTAACACCTGGCACATCCTTCGGCATAGCCCTCTTCATCATCTAACCTACATGTCCAGGCTAAGCATGCCACAAATCAGGTTCTCACTCTTTCAAGTTTTGTCCACATATGTTGTTTAAGTTGAAATCATGTAGATAGACTCTAATCGATGCCCCTCCCTGATCAATGTACTTGTGGGTTTCAAAATGAGATGCATCGAAACACTGTTCCAGCCAAATACTAGGTAATTCCCTAATTTTGCAAGTTGTGATGCCGAGAACAAAGTTTTCTTCACTCTTGACGTGCGACCTAAATTTCGGGTGCACCACCTAGAGTTTAGGCTAATGGACTACTAAGTCTTAAACTTAATTCGAGTTCTCCTAAGCTCATACCAATTCGCGACTTCGGTTCAAGTTTTTAATATGCAAATGGATTTTATCTAGGAGTCGCCACTAATCAATTTATGGTAGGTCGATTAGATACCTAAGTAAAATAATTGGAGAATTATTTTACTTCTACAAACCAGAGACTTTGGGTACGAAGACTTGGTTACACTAGACTTCTCTAATGTCCTTTCGGTATCATTTCTTTTTATTTTTCAAAAATATCTTTGCAGGCAGTTTGGATTAAATTTAACCTAAGTTACTATAATGCAATATGGTGATCACACGAGTGCTCAATCATTATTAAACACTCAATGAATCAAACAAATTGCATCAAAAGAATTAAATGCACAAAGCAAACAATTTTTTTTTCTTTTATTAAAACATGCACTTTAACTACATGACCTAATTTTGCTAACAAGCTATTTCTAATTAAATGAACATAACATGCAAACTAATTGACATGCACCTAATATTTTTTGCATTTTTTTATTAATATTCGTAATAAAAAAAAACTAATTAAACTATCTAAAAAGGAATAATTTTCTAATATGTTTTATGGGTTAATTTGACTTAAACCCTATCCTATCTTAGAAAACTATTTTTTTTTTAAAGAAAAATGAGATTATCAAAATGTGCAAACATTATTTAAGAGTATCTAAAAAAAATTCAATCCTAATCTATTTCAAAAATTATCTAAAAGTGCAATCCAAATTTACTAAACCAACCTACTCGATGCGAGATTTGATTTTTGATTTTTGATTTTTTTTTTTAGTTTTTTTCAAGACAAGCAATTATCAGATAAATGTTATATCTAAACTAATCAAGATATTCATCAAATAAAGAATTAAAATAATCAAAAAAACAATCCATTGTCTCACGGGTTAAATTAACGATCATTTTAACACTAAGTATCAAAGCATATAAGAAAGTTCAAAATAATTAAAAATTTGATCCGAAGTCTTACGGATCAAATTAATAATTATAATGATTTAATAAGTTAAAATATTATCAAAATGCCTAAAAATCAATATAATAAAAAAATGATCCGATGTCTTTCGGATCAAATTAGAAATTATAATAATTTTGGGCAAAACTCTACAGATAATGCCTAAAATATAAAAAAAAAAAAAAAAATGAACATCGACACCCAATGTTTTAATTTACACAATAATAACGAAACTTGATAAAAAAACAAAAAAAAACTACCTAAGATGGGGACTAAAGGGAGGACGGCAGCGCGACGGGAGTGGGCGCGGCGACGCGGTGACGAATGGCCGGACCAGCAGCGGGCAGACCAGCAGGCGTCGGGCGCGGGCTGGCGGGCGGCGGTGCTGCTGGTGCTCGGGCGAAGCAGAGCAGTGGGCGGGCGGCCACGGCAGGTGACGCGGCGTCGGGTGCTGGGTCGCGGGCGAAGGCGCTGCGACCGGCGAAACAGAGGTGCAGGCGTCACAAGGTAGTGCTCGGGCGGCGAGTGGAAGCGTCGGCGAAGGGGGGAACCGGGTGCTGGCGGAGCTGCAGACGTTGGCTGTGCGGCGCTCGGGCGGAAGGCAGCGGATCCGGAGCTGCAGGGGACGGGCGGAGCAGAGTGAGGGGCGTCGGGTGCTGGTGCAGCGACCAGCAAGGGGAACATAGAACAGAAGCAGCGGTGGTGGGTTGGTTGCTGCGGGCGGAGGGCAGCGGCGCCGGGCAGGTGTGCTCGAGCGACAGCGGCGGTGGCCGGCGCGGGTGCCGGTGTTGGGCGGACAGCGGCGTCTGGAACTCGAGGACGGTGGCACGGGCGCTCGATCGTTGGGCTCCATCAGCAGGAGTGGCGCCGGTGACAGGTGAGCAGAGGCGGTGGCGTCGGTCTCCGGGCGGAAGGGACGGGCGGAGGCTAGGCGGTGGCTGACGGAGGAGAGCTCGGGCGGCGGCAGGTCACTCAGGCGCGGGAGCGGTGGCTTCTGGCGTCGGGCTGCAGCAGCGGCGACGGAGGCAGCGAGTGCAGGCGCGGTGACCGGTGCGGGCGCGGTGGCCGGCGAAGGTGCAGGCGCTCGCGGACAGAGGCCGGCGGTGGGTGAGGGAGCCCGCTCGAAGAAGACGACCGTTTGCTTTTCCTTTTTGTTTTTTTTCTTTTTTTTTCTCTGCTGCGTGTCCTTTCACGCGTCCCTCTCTCTCTATGCTGCTGTACCTAGTCTCCTTTTAGCTGACCTTGACTTTTCTCCTCAAAAGCCTTTTCTTATTTTTTGTGTCTTTTCAAGGAACGAAGAAGGCCCCCCAACGAAAGAGTTTTTTTCATTCCTGGTGTGTTGTTTTTCGACCCCCACTAATTCTCCACGGTTTTTTCGGATTGCCTCTTTTATACGAAGTTTTCTCTCGAATTTTTTTCTCTCTCTCTTCCCCCGGCCCCAATTGCCGTACGCACACAACAACTTATATAAGAGGGAATTAGATTTTGGTGGAATATTTTATTTCTAATTTTGCTTGTGTATAATCTCCCTTAATATACTGTTGAAATATATGCACTTTGCGCAATATTCTCTTTTGTTTCTTTTTTCAAATATTTCATCTGAAAATTTCATTTCTGTCTAAAAATACGTGCATCGGTGTTTATTATCAGAATATGTGAAAAATCTCACGTTATATCAACGCTCACCGTCGGTCCAATGCAAAAAATGGAATAAAATAAAAGAGATGCTCCTAAAACTATATGTTGCAATTTTAATTATATTTTTTGGGGTAAAAATTAACCTCTTTTTTTTTAATGCAAAATTTAGATGTCAACAACGTGCGATACACGTTGCACATCAATTTATTGTGATTTGAACTGGGGAGTTATCATCATCTGGCCAGTATGGGTGATCGAACCTCTTGAGTTGTTTGCCATGACAACTACTCATTTGCTAGTCTATTCAGGCATGCTTGATAGCTTGTACCGATCTCCCATCATATGGTTTAAGCACCCTAAGCCAACCATCCAATCATCAAATCATGATGGATTAGTTTATCATTTACCGTAACAAAGGTTGTTGTGTCATCTGACTTGTTAATATAGGAGGCCGCTAGCTTTTCTCGTGCCTATACTACAATGGACATGTGGAACTGTTCCTTGTTGTCCTTCTCCTTCATGATTGATGCTGCCACATTTCCTTATGTTTGTTTGTATCGAGAGTCATGGACAAAGTGACTTATTTTTTCACAAATTTGCAAACTAGCAAAATTTGCACTAACTCACCAATTTTCATTTGCATAACTTTATATACTCTTCAAATTTACTAGTTCTTGTATGAAGTTACCAATGTAATATATCAACTTTTGTCGGATTAAATTATAAACTAATTTTGGATTACCAACCCTCACTTTAGTTTCTTACCAATGCTTAATTGTTTTTATAATTTACCAACATCTCAGTTGAGCATTGAGGTTGGCAATTTAATTAAATAAAAGTTAGTAATCATTCTCAATGAAGTTGGTAATTTCTAAAAATAGTTAGTAAGCAACAGAATAAACAACTTAATGAGAGTTGATTACCCTCAACTTAGTTGTCAACTTAATTGGAGAAAGATTGGAAAGCCACAGAAAATTTAAGCTATTAATAAGACAAGTAAATAAAAGTTAATAAATGGTAAAAAAAAAAAGCATTTTTTTCCATCAAAGATCAAAGAAGTTGGTAGTTTAAAAAAATAAACATTAATAACTAGCTAAAAAAAGTTAGTAATGCAAACATAGATGGTAACTTAATTGGAGAAAAAAATGTTAAAATGGTAACTTTTAAAGAGACTTTATACATTTAGAAGGTTGACGAGTAATGCCAAGAAAAGTGGTAATTCAATAAAAAAATTGGTAACTTAAAAAAATAATACATTAGTAAGCAACTCAAAATTATTCCATAACTTAATTGGAGAAAAAGTTGTGAACCACTCCAATAAAAATTGGTAAATCCACGTAATAGTTGATAACTTTTAGGCATACGTACGAATGATAAATTACAATTTGTAAAATATAGTGGAGAAATTTTTTTTTTTTTTTTTTTCGTTTGACATCAGATAAGTTGATAAATAAGAAATGCTACATGAATATCTGTAACTAACCTTAATAAAAATTGATAATACAAAACTAGTTAGTAATTTGATGGAAGAAAATTAGTAACCATTCTAATTAAGATTGGTGATTTCTAAACATAGGTGGTAAATTTAATGGCTCGGTAAGTATGACTAACAAAATAACGTAACTAAATGGGAAAGTTGGTAAAATTTTCTCATGGATATATGTCCCTCATTCAGCACCTATTAATCACTACAGATTGTAGTGATCATTGGAAATGGACCGAGCGGGATCGACATTGCGAAAGACATCCTACATGGCGCGAAAGAAGTTGTAAGAAGTCGAGAGAGAGGAATTTGGGAGAAAGAAATTGTAGAAATTTTCCTCTGTATTCATTGCATTGATTCAATGTACATTGTCCTATTGTTATAGTATAAAGTGTGTACAAAACAAGTAACTAAATATATTACAATTTGTATCCGATTAGATACGATACATAATTGATCTTTCAATGATACTTTGGAATATTCTTGCGTATCTTCCAACACTCCCCCTCAAGTTGGTGGTTTGTAGATATCCAAGACGCCTAGCTTGCTTAGGAGATACGCGTGCTGACTTTGACATAAAGGTTTGGTGAAAACGTCTGCTGGTTGTTCTTCTGTTCGAATCTCCAGCGTTTCGATTATCCCTTCCTGGATTTTTTCTCATGTGAAATGACAATCTACTTCTATGTGTTTCGTTCTTTCATGAACGATTGGGTTTGAAGCAAGTTTGAGGGCTGCATCATTGTCACAAAACAATTTTGTTGGCCCTTGAACTTGTACTCCAAGATCACAAAGTAATCCACGGAGCCATACTATCTCACACGTGGTCTTTGCCATGGCTCGATATTCTGCCTCTGCTGAGGATAATGAAATAGTCGGTTGCTTCTTTGTTTTCCATGAAAGTAAAGAATCCCCAAACTTAATACAGAAACCAGTTATGGACCTCCTACTCATTGGACATGTTGCATAATCTGCATCACAATATGCTGTCATTCTCATATCACATTTCTTGGATAGGAGGATCCCAAGTCCAGGACATTTCTTCAAATATTTCACCACTTTGAGTGCAGCATTCATGTGAGACTGCTTGGGATTGTGCATGAATTGACTGAGAGTTTGAACAACAAAAGTAATATCTGGCCGAGTCATAGTCAAATATATGAGCTTCCCAACCAATTTCTGATAACTCATTGGATCTCTTAGTACATGATCATCATCTTGAGAGATTCCGGCATCATAATCTACTGTGGTTAGCTTGATGTTCTGCTCAATTAGAATTACAGCTGGCTTACATCCTGACAATCCTGCTTTTGATATAATTTCCAAGGCAAATTTCCTCTGGCTGAGGGATATTCCTTGATCTGATCGAGCAATTTCTATTCCAATAAAATACTTTGGCAAACCTAGATCTTTTATATGAAAGGTAGAATGCAAGAATTGCTTGAAACCTTTGATGGCTATCTCATCATTGCCCATAATCAGTATATCATCTACATATATCATCAAGTATATAGATGACGTACCTTTAGTCCATGTCAAAACAGCATAATCAAATTTGCTCTATTGAAAACCAGCAGCTATCAAAGACTCAGAAAATTTTGCATACCATTGTCTGGATGCCTGCTTAAGCCCATATAGGGATTTGCGGAGACGACATACTTTATTCTCCCCCTGTCTCCGTAAACCCTGCGGAATGTCCATATAAATCTCCTCATCCAGATCTCCATGAAGGAAGGCATTGTGAACATCCATCTGATGTAAAGGCCAGTCCTGATAGGCTGCTATAGTGAGGAAGGATCGGACTGTAACATCTTTAGCCACAGGAGAGAAGGTCTCATGATAATCAAATCCTTCTCTCTATGTGAAGCCCTTTGCGACCAACCTGGCTTTGTATCTTTCAACCGAACCATCAGCTCGATATTTTATCTTGTAAACCCATTTGCATCCAATTGGTTTACGACGCGGAGGTAAATGGACGAGTTCCCATGTCTGATTATCCATTAGTGCCTGCAACTCTGCTTTCATAGCATTCTGCCAACGCTGATCTTTACTTGCCTCATCATAACTCGAAGGCTCGCGTTCTTCAGAAATGCGGGTAATGCAACATCTATGTTCTTTGGATAAGCGATCAAAAGAAACATAAGAATACATTGGGAAAAGAATACTTGGATTTCTGACTCCACATATGTAATCTTTAGTCCAAGTTGGTGGATGGGTGGCTCGTCCGGAACGTTTGGGATGAATATCGTCAGAAGGTGTTTGGGTTGCTGGAGGCTCCATAGGAGATGACTGAGTCACTGGAGGATCCACAAGAGGTGATTCTAAAAAAGTTCCTGTATCCAAGTGCTGATCCGTGTCCACTCCCAAAGGTGTTGGGGCTGTAGTAGATATAGGATGAATATTTATATTATCTAAATATGGATATACAACATAGCCCGAATCATGAATAGAGTCTTCGATATGATGATCAAGAGAATGTCCCACTCTATCTTTGCTTGATTCCTGGGCAGCAAAAGGAAAAGAGGTTTCGTGGAATTGAACATCTCGACTAACAAAAAAATCACCTGTAGAAGGATCAAACATGTGATACCCTTTCTGTAAGGTAGGATACCCCATGAAAATGCACCGACGAGCTCGTGGACCCATTTTATCCTTAGGTCCTACTATAGAAGCATAGCATAAGCACCCAAAAATCCTCAGACGATGAAGATCAGGTTTCTTCCCAAAAAGAAGCTCGAAGGGGCTTCGGCCGTTAAGAATCTTGGTCGGCATACGGTTGATCAAATATGCTGCCGTCAAAATACAGTCTCCCCAAAAAATATCTGGAATGAAAGCCTGGAACTTTAAAGACCGGGCAACTTCCAATAAGTGGCGATGCTTCCTCTCCACTATTCCATTCTGTTGTGGCGTATAAGTACATGAACTCTCATGTAGAATCCCTTGGGATGATAATAAAGCCGTGCACTCATGATTAAAAATTCTTTCCCATTGTCGATCTAATTTTTTTGATAGTTTTTTCGAATTGAGTCTTTGACAAGGAAAGAAAGGTTCTTAAGTGTGACAAGACTTGACTTTTGGATTGCATGAGAAAAATCCATGTAGCCCTTGAGTGATCATCCACAATGGTAAGAAAGAATCGAGAACCATCATGATTTAGGGTATGGTATGGTCCCCAGACATCAATATGGAGTAAAGAAAAAACATCAGCCGCACGACTGTCGCTTATGGGAAAAGAAGTACGCTGCTTTGCAAGAGGGCAAATGTGACATTGAGAATAGGGAAATAAAGAACTATGACCCATTCGAGAATGAAAAATGAAATTTTTATCATTGGTAGTCGAATTACACAATGACTACTTATTACAAGGAAATTGATCTAGATGCTTGGCCGAACTTCTCCAGAAAAATAGTCCTTCTAATAGATTACCCCATCCCATCGCTTTCCCAAATCGAAAGGGCCTGAAATTGACAACTATCAGCATTGAAGGAAACTTGACACGAATTTTCCTTACAGGCTCTAGACACAGAGATAAGGTTGAATTGGAACTCAGGAATATATAGGACATTTGTGAGAACAATTTGAGAACTAAGATAGATTGTCCTAGTTATAGTGACATGAGTAACGTTGCCATTTGGCAATTGTACTACAATAAGGCTATCTAGTTCTTCATTAATAGAAATAAATAATTTCTTCTCTCATGCAATATGATCACTGGCTCCAGAATCAACAATCCAAGTATTTCTTGATATATTGTTTATCATACATGAAGAAATACCTGTAAAGCTGCTCCCCTTCTTTGGAACCTCTAATTTTTGCAGTGCCTGCATCAATTGCTCATATTCACCATGAGTGATAGGTTGATTTGCATCAACCTTTCCCGTGATCTGATATGCCGCTGCCGATATCTCCTTGCCCTTTCTTTCTCCAGGTCTACCATGTAATTTCCAGCAATTTTCAACTGTGTGATGAGGCCGTTTGCAAAATTCACAATACAATTTTCCCTTATTTTTTGAATTAGGCCCATAAGAATTATGCCCATTCGAATTGGGCCGAGAGGGATTCGGCCCATAACTCCTCGCGAAATTCGGCCCATAATTCCCATCGTTGGATGCTTTAATGGCAGGGAAATCTCCACAGTCCAGATCTGAAGAATTACGCGCCCATCGTGAGCCGTCCGATCGAGACGCGCGATCGTGGCCGTCCGAAGATTCCCCCTTAAAAGGCTTCGGTTCGATCATGAACCCTAGCGCCACACCTTCTCTCCTCTCTAGGGTTCGCGATCCCCTTTCGATTCGAGCGGCCAGAGCTAGGGTTTCTACCCCTTTCCCTTTTGTTGAGACGAGCCTTTGGCTTTCCTCTTGCACAGCAAGCTGGAATATACGGCCGATCGAAGGCGCAGGTTCCATGGCAAGTATCTGTGACCTGAAATAGAGGTAAGATTCGTTAAGAATGAGCAAAAAGCGAGTCGCTTTTTCTCTGTCTTTAATCGCCTTGTATTGCTGGAAAATGGCTTCGGGTCCATCGATTTTCTCTTCCGCTGCCTCTAGCTCATTCTAGAGGACTGAAAGTTTGTTGAAGCACGTCGTTACGGATGTGTTTCCTTGCTTCAGTTCGGAAAGTGCTTGATGTAGTGAGAAAATCCTCGCTTGATCTAGTTTTCCATACATCTCTCGTATATTGTTCCAAAAAAACTCTTGAATCCTTTGTGGGAGGCAGTCCGGCAGCTATTTCTGGGTTTATACAATTTCCTATCCATGTTCTTACCAACTGATTGCATTTTTTCCAATGTCGCCCTAATTTCTCATCAATTGGGACCCGAATGGTTCCGTCGATGAATCCCTCCTTATCTTTGGTTATGAGGGCTCGACGGAATTCACGCGCCCAATTTGAGTAATTTGCTGACCCTGTGAGAGGGTTGCTGATGAGCTTCAATTTTGGGCCGTCGGCGTTGGAAACATACAGCGCGTCGCCGGGTTCTGGGCGACCCATGGCGGCCGCAAAGGGAAAAGGTATAAACCCTGTTGGAAACCCCGCATTGGTTGTATTATGTCCCTGATTCGAATTACCTGAGGTTGTATTCTGTCCCTGATTCGAATTACCTGGTTCGCCCGTCTGCTCAAGGCCGATGGTTGAGCCTGCCCCAGCATTGGTTGGTAGGCCTCCATCGGTCTACACACTTTGGTAGCCCGGCGGTGATGCATCTGGATTTAATCCAGGAATCCATGGGTACGGCATCCATGGATAAGGATAGCCAGAGAACGGTAGCCCTGGATTGAACTGAGCCGGATTGTGTTGCCAAAGTGTGTGCTGTGTCTGAGCCGGATTGTGTTGCTCAATTTGGCTTGATTGTTGATCGACCACTGGATTGATGATTGTTGGGTTCGGAGTTGGCGAAGTATGAGGCGCCGGACTATCTTCGGTGGGTGAGGTATGTGATTGTGGATTTTCCATGATAACTCAGAATTCTGCAGTAACTTTCTGTTTTGCAGATTGACAAGGAACTAGGATGCAAGAATTCCTGCCGGATGTTGTTCTGGTTTGCAAGTGAAGCAACAACCAAGAACAGAAGATCGCAAAAGGCAATCCAGAGAGAAAAAAAAACGCGGAAGCAAAGTCAGAACCTGGCTCTGATACCATGTAAGAAGTCGAGAGAGAGGAATTTGGGAGAAAGAAATTGTAGAAATTTTCCTCTGTATTCACTGCATTGATTCAATGTACATTGTCCTATTGTTATAGTACAAAGTGTGTACAAAACAAGTAACTAAATATATTACAATTTGTATCCGATTAGATACGAAACATAATTGATCTTTCAATGATACTTTGGAATATTCTTGCGTATCTTCCAATAGAAGTTCACCTAGCTTCAAGAGAAACCACCAAGCTTGAGATTAATGAAGACCTACTTTCAACATTCCCCGGTATTCTACATTCTCACTCTGCTTGTGTTCTTTCTAGCATCGAACAATTAGCTAAAACAATTCTGACTGCGACGTGGCTCGTCGAAAACATAACCTATTATGCATAGATTGATTATGCTGAAGTGGACGGCCAAATAGTCTTCCAAGATGGATCGTCTATGTATATAAATGCTATCATCCATTGTTCCTAGTACGGTATACATATATTTTAGCACACATAATATGTCAATAATTTTATTCTTATTGGTATTTCTCTTTATTAGGTATGCCTATTGTTCTTGTTTCTTAGGTATAAGTACTATTTCCCATTTCTCAAAATGAATGGAATTGTGAATATTGATGACAATGGCATCGCACCTTTGTATCAATACATTTTCCCGCCTGCGCTAGCTCCATGGCTCTCTTTCATCGGCATATGTTATGGGGTACGCAAGTAAGAACTTTGTCCAAGGGGAAAAAACAATTTTGTGGGAAACATTATATGTTAATATTTCTGAAAATATATTAATTCGATAAATGATATATTTTCACAAAAATAGAAATGATTTTGTGGGTTATTTTATTAATAGGGTTTAGCCTTTGGTGACTTTTATCTATTTTGAAAATGCGAACAGACTATTACGTTTCTCCTTAGCGAGTTACAATCAAGGTGGGCCTCTACCCTCGGGTAGTTTTCTCTCTCGTTATGCAGAGTTTATCTCTACCCTCGGGTAGTTTTCTTGCTCGCAAAACCCTCAATTCCCACCTTCAATCCCTCAATTCCAGTTGCCTCTCACTCCAAATGTTCGCAGTTTTCATCTTTCCCATCCCAGAATCGTCTTTCGCTCGTAACTCTTATTCACATCTACGCTTGCTTTGTCCCAATTGACTTCACTGCCGACCTGTTCATGCTTTAATTGTTCACCATAGTCTTCTTTAGCTTCTCTTTTGCTTGAATCTTACCTTTCAGCTGCGTAATTCACGTCCCCTGGGCTGGCCTGCGTCGCCTCTCTATTGCATGCGTTTCAAACCCACCTGATTGTCCTTTTTCTTCCCCCCCAAGGTTCGCGATGAGATGGCATCCTCGAATCCCGAATGTGATGCACATCTCGCAGCCCTTTGCTCTAGATTGGGCAATCTCTGGCAAGATCACGAAATTGAAGTATGGGAAGAAGCTGTTCCTGCAGAGAAGTTGGCCGAATGTCATCTGACTTTGATGGGTAAAATACTCTCTAATTCCTCCATCAATTTCCAAGCATTCCAGAACACAATGAAAAAAGCATGGAGAATCGACAGCGTAGCAATTTCTCAGCGGGCAGAAGGCTTATATGTGTTTACCTTTAAATCGGCAGGAGATAAACAAAGGGTGCTAGATAATAGCCCTTGGCTTTTTTCAGGCCATCTAGTTATTGTAAAACCATGGCTACCGAACACTCCTTTACACTGTTATGACTTCACTACTTGTGCTTTTTGGGTGCAAGTCTTTAGACTACCTTTAGAGCGATGCACTGAGGAGATGATAAACAAAGCTGTCAGGAATGTAGGCAAGGTGCTGGAAGTACAGAGCGATAATAGAGACGACATGGCCGTAAGAATAGCCAAGGCTCGGGTGGAACTCTGCCTAAAAGAACCACTGAAAACAGGCAAGCTAATCCGACTTGATGGTAAGAACTTATGGCTAGACTTCCGCTATGAAAGGTTATCCCATTACTGTTATTCCTGTGGGGTTCTTGGCCATTATGCCACATACTGTCCAACTATTCCTTATGATGAGACTAAAATGGACGGAAAATACAGTTTCAACTATGGGCAGTGGTTAAAGGCAGAAGTACGTGAGTATAGCCCATATTGGCGAGCCTTCTATGAGTCAGAAATTCCCCAAGATGGTACCGAAGAGATCGTATCTGAAACTCCACAGCATTCTACTCTGTTATTACCTCCCATTCCTCACAATTCTGCTCAGCACCATCTCACTATGGATGCTCGCCCAAACTCTCTTGATGATCATCCTCCCTATCCTGCTGCTGATAAGATGGAAGGCAACACAGCTACACTTAGTGCTCTTCCGAAGCCTTCTGCTGCTCCAAGCGCAGATAGGCCTCTCAAGATGAAGGATCCTGTTCAGATTTCGCACCAAGACAACAGGAACTCTGACTTTGGATCATCCAAATCAAAAAAACCAAAGAATCCCAGCTTGCATATCAGGGCAAATCCTCTTAAGAAAGCAAAAAGGAACGTCTCCTTTGATGTGTGTTCTATGCTAACTGAAGAACTCGACGACTCCCAACTGACGGACAATCCGATCTATGAGGCTGACAGGGAAACCAATTGGGCTGTAGTGGCTTGCCCCCAAAAGCCACTAGGTGACAAATGAAGCTACTTAGTTGGAACTGTCAGGGGTTGGGCAATCCCCTGACAGTTCAAGCGCTTAGGGCCCTTGTGGTCCAGGAAAAGCCCGACGTAGTATTTCTCATGGAGACCAAAAATCAGGACATAGTTCTACAGCAAGTTCAGCGGCGATTACAATTTCCTAGATCATTTCTGGTGAGTCCCAGAGGTTTAGCTGGGGGTTGGCTCTTTTTTGACAGATCGGTATCTTTAAGTATAGAGTCTTCTAATATGCATTTTATAGATATCATATGTACTATTGGTCCGAGTGGCTTCCCAATGAGACTTACCTGCCTCCATGCGCCTGTACTTTACCAGCTACGCCAGCATCTTTGGGCCGAAATGCGTCGACTTAGTCTCACCTCTAACCTGCCATGGATATGCATTGGTGATTTTAATGAGATCTTATTCCATTGGGAGAAAGTGGGCCAGAGAGTTGCTAATCCCTACCGGCTGCAATCTTTCCAGAATTTTCTAAATGAGTGTTCGTTAATGGATATTACTAGTAAAGGGTGCGCCTTCACATGGGTGAACAATAGACAGGGGGGGGGGGATGTTGTTAAGGAACGATTAGACAGGGCATTATGTACGATGGAGTGGCGAATGTCTTACCCGACCGCCGAAGTTTTCGCACTGCCGGCTATTGGTTTTGATCACAGCCCGCTGCTCTTGAATACTGATCCCAAACCTCGGCGCCAACGCCCAATCTTCACTTTTGAAGCTTTTTGGCTCGAGCATAAGGACTGCAAACAGATTGTGACTGAGATGTGGACCTCTGAACAGCAACTGACTTCTTCCCTTTTGCGCAAACTTCAGACTACTGCTGGAGCTCTTCAGAGGTGGAGTAAAGTAACCTTCGCCAATAGTAACCGTCAGATCCATGCCCTGCAGCAACAAATCCAGCAGCACATCAACCTTACTGGCGCTAATTTTGATAAGCAACAGGTGACTAACCTTAAAGAAGAAGTTCAACACCTTTGGCACCAAGAAGAACAGTATTGGGCCTTGAGATCACGCATCAACTGGTTGAGATGGGGGGATAAGAACACCAAGTTCTTCCATGCGACGACTGTACAAAAAAGACAAAAGAATCGTATTAGCATGTTTTTTGATGAGGAACAAGGGTGGATAAGAGAACCTGACAGCCTGAAAGACACAACTCTGGGTTTCTTTCGGAATCTCTATCAAACAGCAGGACAAAGAGATTATCTTCATGTTATAATGCAATGCCCCCAGCTGGTAACAGAACAGATGAACATAGCCCTTATAGTAGAGGTAACCCGGGAGGAAATTAAACAAGCTGCATTTCAACTTGGGGCTACTAAAGCCCCCGGACCGGATGGTTTTAATGGACTTTTCTACCATACTTACTGGGATCTCATAGAAGAAGATATATTCATCTTTGTGCGTGACTTTCTCACTTTAGGTGTGCTGCCCCCAGCTGTAAATAGAACTCTGATTACTCTGATTCCCAAGATACCGCATGCGGAAAGATTAGATCAATTTCGTCCCATCAGTTTGTGCAACTTCATCTACAAGATAATTTCAAAGGTGCTTGCCAATCGCTTGAAACCTTACTTACCCGAGTTAATATCCAAGGAACAAAGCGCCTTTGTGACGGGTCGACAAATCCAAGATAATATCCCGTAGTCCAAGAAGTCCCGCATCGGCTAAAAATCAGGTCCGGGAGGAAACGTTTTCGGCGATCCTAAAGTTGGATATGAAGAAAGCATACGATCGGGTTGAGTGGGATTTTCTGGAAGCTTACCTACGTCAACTTGGTTTTCATAACTCTTGGGTTACATGGGTCATGCAATGCATAACTACGGCTTCTTTAAGCATCAAATTCAATGGCGAGGAGTTGCCCTACTTCCATCCTACAAGGGGATTGCGCCAAGGGGACCCTCTGTCTCCTTATATTTTTATTCTCGTAGCAAATCTCCTATCCACCCTCATCAAGCAAGCCGTCGGGATGGGAAATCTGAAAGGGATAACTTTTAACAGGTGCTGTCCTTCCCTCTCTCACTTATTCTTTGCTGATGACGCAATATTTTTCTTGGATGGCCGTCTCGTTGAATGTCAAAATTTAGCGAACATTTTAAACCAATACTGTCTAGCTACGGGCCAAGAGGTTAACAGAAACAAATCTGGTCTTTTTCTTAGTAAAGGTTGCCCAAGCATCTTACAGCAGAATTTAGCTACGGAATTGAGGGTGCCTGTCCTTGAAAAAACTGGAAAATACACAGGGATTCCGTCGGATTGGGGGGCTTCTAAGAAAGACATGTTTGCCTGGCTATTAGGGCGGGTTAATGCAAAGGTGGCGGGCTGGAAAGAACACCTAATTTCTAAGGGGGCGAATGAAGTTCTGTTAAAATTTGTGGTTCAGGCCCTCCCACAATATGCCATGTCAGTTTTTAAGATTCCAGTGTCGATTTGCAAGTCCATTGAATAAAAGATAGCTAGGTTTTGGTGGCAAAATCAGAGTACCAGGTCAGGTATTCATTGGAAGGGTTGGGACCTCCTTAAAGAGAGAAAGGCAGAAGGGGGACTAGGTTTTCGGGACTTACTTGATTTTAATAGAGCAACTTTGGGAAAACAAGCTTGGCGAGTGTTCCAAAACCCATCAGCGTTGTGGTGTAGACTATTCAAAGGCCTCTATTTCCACTCAACCGATTTCTGGCATGCGACTAAAGGACACAGACCGTCATGGGGATGGCAAAGCCTCCTGTTGGGTCGTGATGCTATTCTACCTCAACTTAAATGGTCTGTCGGTAATGGGCAAAATATTTACATAAGACAGGACAACTGGCTACCTAGAGGCATCATTGGCGGACTTGCTAATCGTGGGGAACCACAGATGGTCGCTGACTTCATCAATACAGAGCAGGCTACCTGGAACCTTCCTCTTCTTAGAATCAGCTTTGATGATCAGACGGTGGCAGATATTACTAACATACCTCTCGGTTCACTGTCAATTCCAGACCAACTTATCTGGACAGCTACAAATACAGGAGAGTATACGGTGAAAATCGGCTACCACTAACTCCGCTAGACACGCAACACTCACAATCCAACCTCTGCATCAACCTCTTATCATACACCATCCCGGTTATGGAGGCAGGTCTGGAATACACAAACTTCTTCAAAAATTCGAATTTTCTTGTGGTCCCTCTGTCACAACGCTCTCGCTACACGGGAAAACCTCTATCGAAGGCACATCATCCCTAACCCGATATGTCAGTTATGTACAACCCAAACACCAGAGACTACCGAACACCTGTTTCTCTTTTGTCCATGGATACAGCCTATCTGGTCCCATCCTGTTGACACTTAAATTTTTGCCCAAAAAATCATTTCCAAAAAATGGGAACACTTGTTTTTCCACAAAAATATTCCAAGTTAAATTCTTGCATATAGATTATCTAGGCATTTAATATAGTGTTTTAAATGGAATATGGTTTTCCTTAAAAAAAAAAAAAAAAATTAAATTAAATATATAAAAAAGATTAAAAAAAAAAAAAGTTGGGGCCAATGATCTAAATGTGACTAGCCAAGCCCGGGAGGTCAGATTGGAATTAAAATGGCAAATTGGGGCTAAAATGCAATTTTCAAAAGTTGAGGGACCAATTCGCAAATTTTGCAAAATTTTGCCCGAACCCTTAAATCATCATCTTGGTCACCAATTAAGTTGAAATTGAACTTGGGCCAACTCGAATCAATCAAATCGGGCCAAAAAGATCAAGTTTGTATTAAATTGGGTATTTTCGGATAAGAAAATGGCCAACTTTGAGGGACTTTCTTGCAAAATTGGGTGGGCAAAATTGCGAAATCTGGTCAAGATCTTAAACTACTATGCATGAGCTTGCTAATTGATCAAAAATCGCAGCCGAATTGATGGATTAAAGCACCTAAACCAGCTGACAAACCTCAGTCCACAAGTTGGTCTATTTTCGGAGTTGCTGAGTAAGCAACTTGGTGGCCCCACCATATCCTCCTCAGCTGCCCAACCAGCCCGATCTCTGCACGTGATGGAAGGCCATTATTGGTACTGCAAGTGGACGAACATTGGTCAGAGATAAGCTTCTGAAGGCACGGGAAAATCGCACCAAACCCGGACACTCAACATCTGCAGAAATTGAAAATCTGGCTAAGTCAGAAAGTTGTTGAAGTAACCCTGTTGACAGGCTTGGTAGGTGGACAAAAGACCGACCAAAACTCCTCTAATTCAGTGGATAAGATCACGGAAGCAAGCTCTTTCATGGGATGAGAGAGAGAAGACGAGAAGGAGAGGAGAGAGCACACGGTCGTCCCCCAAAGACACCTTCAGAAGCAACTCCAGAAAAGAGAAACCCAGAAATTCCAGACCGACCTTGAGAGAGAAAAGTGCAATTTTCACAAACTTGCAGCCAAAATTAGCCAAAACCTTCAACTAGAGAGTGAAACTTCACTCAAAGATATTTCCAACCATAGGTCGCACGTCCCAAATGGAGATCTGGAAGGCCTCCTAAAGCCCCCGAAAAAGTACCCTCCTGGCGGGCCAAAGAAAGTCTGAATTTTTCTAAGTGTTGAGCCCGGTTGGTCACGAGTGAGAGAAAGCGAGTGTTTTTGAGAAAGTTGAGAGACAAATGAGGAAAACCATGAGTTCAAAACCAAAGTAGAATACATATAGCTTTGTTTGGTGTTTATTTTTCCAGCAAAAAAAGTCACGGAGTCTAATTTTGGAGGTTAATGAAAACCTTCGTTATCAGTTCTTTCTTTGCAGATCTGGTTTTCCAGTTGAAGAAGCCAACTTCCACGTGCCTCCCGAGGATAATTTCTTGGTTTCCTTGGCCAAGAGTTACTTGAAAGGGAAACTAGGAAGCAAGTTAAGCATCCTAGATGTATTTTGGTTTAATTTTGAACATGTTTTGATCACGAAAATCAAGAGGAAAACTAGTCCGGAGGACTGATTTTCGAGGTGGAAATTTTTCTAAGTGTTGGAATCTCTTCAAGAGTTTTGCATGTGTGCTCCTTGGAGAGGTCGTTTTGATGTCTTTCGGTGGGCCATTCTCTATGATTTTTATTGTATTTGAAAGCTCATGTTACCTACTTTCACTCGGATTAAGTATTGTTTCCCTTAGATCTTGCATGTGATAAGTGTCGGGGCTTGAACATGGGCATGCAACCTGTTTGCTTGACTTGGGTTCAAACCCAGATTTGCAAAATCAGCTCAAACCCGTGTATTTGAGGACGATTTTAGCTGGGTTCTTGTGTGTTGTAGGCTATGATTTCTATCTAATATTGCTCCTTGCACGTGCTAGTATAATCTTGATGCTTTAGTTCCACATAATATTGCTCATGGGTGAAGATTGAAGGCCGCAAACATGGCCCGCGAAGCTGTTTTGGGGTGATTTAATGCACGCCAAGTGTCCGATGAAATGCGCAAACCAAGTTTCGATCTTGAAACGGTCGATTTGAGCTCGGTTATTGTGACATTCATGTGCTGTGTTACTCCATGTTAGCATAGATCGGTTTAAGGAATTATTATTAATATTTTAAAAAAATAATATAAAAAAAAAAAAAAATATGAAAATTTCAAAAATATCAAAAAATGTTGGATGTTATCAAATTAAGCCAAAAATGACATATAGGAGATTTTCCTAATTTTATAAAGTCATTTTTCCTAATTAAATGATATTTTGGTATTTTATAACCATTTTTGTAAATAATCTATTTTGCTTAGATTAAAATTATTTAGAGTAATTTCATGCATCTAGGGTAATTTCATGCATATTTAAATTCTCATTTTTGCTCACGGGGTCCTGTCCCGGGGTGTGATAACAAGGCCATGTAATATTATTTGCCCGACTTGTATCGGGTTTTCATTTTCCGCATTTATTTTCAAGTTATTTCAATTTCTTGGATGTTTACTTATGCACCGCTTTTCATTAATTTGAGTGTAAATTTCTCTTCTAAATTATGTTAGGATTAGTCTAGACATTAAAAAAAAAAAAAACCTACAAAAACATTTGCATGGACGCTTAGAGGTTTTGTAAGGATTATAATTGGTAATCAAGATTGTGTGGCCATTTAGATGAATAACCTTTCAAGTTAGTGGTACCGCAAGGGCGCTAATAGAAACATTAGCGTAAACAAGTCCCCGTTCCTAGAAATCTCTGGTTGCGTAGGAATCGAGACAACACTCCCGTGCCTCGATTAGTTTCTAGCCGACCCCAATAGGCTAGTGGCGACTCCTAGAAATATTTAGGTTGTTAAGAACTAAAAACAAAATCCAACGTCGCGCGAGGTATGGGCTTGGGAGAGCCCGCGCCTAATTTAGGGCCATTGGTCCGCCTCTTTAGGCAAATACCCCTAAACCATTCTTTCTTTTCCCCCGAACGGAAAAAAAAGAGGTCGTGACAGCTTGGCGACTCCGCTGGGGACTTGGTTGCAAACCTTAGAGGACTTAGGCCGTAATAACTTGATTAGTTGTTCACTAACATGGTCTTCATTTGATAGCGCGTGTCAAAGTCGCGTGGAAAATAAGGTTAGTCCGCTAACAATGTGTTGAATGTTTTTGTAGGTTTGGAGTAATAAGGGGTGGAGTGTCTGTTGACCCATTTCTTTTGCGAGAGAGGTGTAGGAATGTATGTCTATATGGATGAAATTGAAGTGTTGTTTGGATATCAATTGGTGTGCGTGCCTTCATGCTTGCACTACACATTTACACACACAACCCACGATCTAAAACCCCGATCGCACTAGGAAGCCCATAGGAGGTGCCAAAAGATGGAACCCGTGCGGGAATGACCCATGGTTATCCACTTTTGGTCCCGCTCATTATGATTAATGATAAAGAGAACGTCCGACGCAAGTGCGGAGTGGGGAAAACTCTTTTGATCTAATCAAAATGGGGACCTTAAGCCTTTAGAATTCCACCTTTATGCGTCAAACCTCACAAGTTTACATCCGCATGTCTATGTGATTGAAAAAAAAAATGTCTCTTCACCCACCGTAAGTACGATTTCTCCATCTACTTGCTCACTTCGGATTGAAATTTTCATTTTTTGAGATTCACGGAAATCAATGGAATGCCCTTGAAAATATAGGCTTGCCACTCACTCTTGATAAACAAACATTTGAAATGCATCTGATCTGGCCTAGATTAGAACATATGTTTTTGTTTAAATTTTCAATTACAAACTCAAAGTCACATTTTGTATAGAAATTCTTCCAAGTCAAGATTACATTTTGGGGCATAGAATTAAAATCAAATTTTCAAGAAAATTCTTGGTAGCATTTTGAAATTCAAATCACATTTTGTGTATTGATTTCTCAAAATAAAAATCACCTCACATTTGCTTGAGTGAAATCGCAAATTAATCTTTCAAAATCAATGCCCCATTTGTGTATGAAACTTTTGGAACAAAGTGGGCATTCAATTGATAGCCGCGGATCGATCTTTTAATGAAATCTCCTCTTACTAATAAAATCTTGACTAAATACCAAATTCTCGTAAGTGGATACTACGGAGAATGTATCGTCGCCTTGATTTCATTGTAAGAGGCGGCTTTATTGAAAGATCAATTTTTCATTCATGTACTGACATTATCTTCCTTTCGCAGGCCATGCGTGACAACCATTCCTTGAACTCCTCTTGCTTGACCATGCCAAAAGTGGACTCTAAAGCTAGGATGAGAATTGTGCTTATTACGCTCCTTTATAAAAGAGCTTCTTGTACTTTATCCTTGTCATTATTCCTATTAGGAACCATGTTTTGCATTTTGGGTTTTGATTGTAGACCCAATTGAATGCTTTTGTAAATCATACAACTCACATTTTTGAATAATGAAGTTAGAGTTCATAAAAATCATATTCTTTAAAACACTTCAAGTGTTTCAATTGGATCCTCTAGGCTGAGTATGCCTTAGCTTCAAAATGTTTGAAAATAAGTTTCAAGAATAACTTGCGTAATAATTTATCTCTTTACTTAATTGCTTTTGCAGGATGATCCGCAGAACGATGCTTTAAGGGGGTAAGGTTGTAATCGTTCCAATAGAGATTTCTTGAGCAACAACTAACTCAGTCATCCATTTTTTGTTAAACAGTCAAAATGACGGTTTTGTTCAAGATTGACATTTACTTTCTTTGGAAGGACAAAAGCGCGGGCCTTTTCCTAATAGAGCAAGTCATGAGATGTACCAATTCAAGCTCATTTACAGGCATATTTGTTTGAGCCATGAACTACAGGAATATTTTCGCAACATATGAATTCAAACATTGCGATTAAGTGTGAAATGAACCGTTAAAGCCTCGAAGATCACAAATCTACTGGCTTAACAACAATCTTTATTGCTTCGAAAGTGGCATTCAAACATTGTGATTAAGTGTGAAAAGAGCTGTTAAAGCCTTGAAGTTCACAAATGTAATGACCTAACGAAGTTCCACATCCTGGATGACCTCATGTTAATTTGACATTCTTCGTGGAAGAAGAAATCTGTAGATATTCTTTGGCATCAAACTCCTTCATTGGTTGCAAACAAGAAGCAACTGCAATCCCTACACTTGCAACGGTTTCTTGGCATCTAATCCTGTATGGAGATAATTATTGGTGGTCTGCAAAACAACACTTCAAGATGTAGACGTGCACAAACAAAAATCGGTCATCAAATGTTGCCATCGAATAAAAGGTGGTAATCGTTTCAAGTTAAATTCAATTTATTTTAAGAATGACTTGTCCCCGCACTTTGTGCAGATTTTAGTGAGGCAAATTACTGGCGCAAGCAATAAGACTACGGGGGAGAACAGCTTGGTTCGAATCATACGATCTCAAAAAGAAAAGGGTGTGTTCGTTCCAAAAGTCAAAGCAACTCATTTATAAACTGACATAGCCATCCATGCTTACAGATTGTGAAGTGGGAAATGCATTGACGCAACAAAAATGGCGAAAGATCACCTAGCCTAAAAGGGGAATTTTAATTGGGGCAGATGGCCACTAAATGGATCGGGAGCACGCAATGCCTGAGTCACCCGACTTCTAAAAAGGGAAAGATTCAAATGGAATAGACATTTGTCAAGTGAATTGCTGTCAATCATGAGAGCGAATTTGTCTCCATAGCCAAGAAAACGGGATGGAACACAGTCATCATATGTGCTGTAAAAGGGAGTATATTGTTCCTAAAATGAATCATGTCGAGTATGAAAATAACATATTACGTCTTTTTTCCTTGCAGTTGATAAATGGGGCAAGTCACTCAAAGTAGAGCAACTCTCACCCATGAGCAAGATGAAACATAGTTAATTGATTCAGCACAAAAGGGAGTATCGTTCCTAAATTAGTCCAATGCAATTTTGGAATATAAGTAACATGCCCCATCTCTTGTAGGAAAATGTGTACATTGACCACTTTGAAGCAACACCTTATACCAAGAAGGCATGCTAAGGCCCAACCATCCATTTTGATGGAATAAATGGAGTAAAACATACAAGGAGCAATGCCCTCACATATCTTCAAGGAAATGTTAACACCTGAGGAGCAAAGGCACATGAAGATGAAACACAAGACATTTAAAGTCAGATATAGGATAAGGGTATTCGGTATCGTTTCCAAAATGTCTCGTCTAACTTCATTTTTGACATAGTTCCCTTGTTTGACAGGAAGCATCGGTATTCAAGGAACAAACTCGAGAAATTGACTGAAGCATAATCTATATGGACCAAGCAAGCATATGGAGGTAACACATGTCAAATTCACCTAACTTGGTGGAGTTCAAGAGCCAGTTCAATTAAATAAAAAATGAAGCGCCCCATGGACACTACCGGCGCTTCGGCCTGGTGGTATAGGGAATGAATGAACGGGTCCGAGAGGTCCGGGGTTCGATCCTCGGAAACGGCAACAAGATTGCCATGTAAAAAATTAAAAAAAAAAAAAAAAAAATTTGCATCTCTCACTTTTGCAAAATGAGGAAAATGCTTGAACTAATGAGACCAAAGACCTGAGAATCTCTTCAAGTCTTAAAACAATAGGTTCATGCTTTCTTTTTTGCCGCCAAATGGTGAAACTGACCAAGGGTAATGTTGTATCGTCTCCAGTTTTACAATCCCTGAGGATTCATGTACTAACACATTCCCTTTTGTTCTTCATAGGGTCGCCTGACTACTAAGGCAAAGGTAAGTACCCTTCTTCTCAAAATCAAATGTAAAACAAATGGAGAATTTTCATTGCAAGAAAGAACATTTAGTGTTTTTCTAGAAACAAGCACAAAAAAATGGAAAATGAAGAAACAAGTTTTCCACAAAGTTTGCCAAAAATCTTCTTTATCTTTAAATTGTCCATCCACTCGATGGATCACTCATTTCGAATCAAAATTCTCTATGGAGGTTAATCCACCTAGATGATCTCAACAAAAATGAAAGGCGATGTTACTTATGCCAAGTGAGAAGCACTTAGGATGACGAAAGGCAACCCATTTCCAAACATGTCCTTTAAGCACTCTGAGATTCGAGCAAAAACAAAAACCCGTGTCGTTTAAGGTCAATGAATTCATTCGCAAGTGGTACATAGATCAAGATGATAAGAGGCATTTCCTTCCTCTATCATACACACTACAGTGACAATAGTTAGCCCATTTGAGCCTTTTAATGTGAAGAATTTTCTACAAAATACCCCTGTCAAGAACCACCCCAAGATGGGGCAATTATGGAGGTTTGGGTTGATATTATTTGGAGAGGAAAGATGAGAAAGGTTTCTTTGCTCTCACTTGCATAAATCTTTTTGTGGTAACTTCAGGTGAATTCTTATGGAAGCTCGAAGCATCCCAAGGTGAAGAAGAGCATTCTTTTCTCTACCCAAACACTGATACCCTTTGCTTAAACCATATTGAGCCTAACTATTCATTTCTAACACCTGAGTGGTGATTATCTTCCCACATTAGGGGCAGGGCACATGATTTACTAATGCAATTGGTGTTTACATGAGAATATGAAAAGCATCTCGAAAGTCCTAAAAGCTCAAAAAGTTCAAAAGAGCAAAAGTCAAGTGAAAATTAAGGGGCATGAAAAAGCAAAGGTGCTGGTAAAAGCAAGGCCAATGCCCGAAAAAAAGTGTAAAAAAAAAAATTGCATCAAGAGGAATATCTCTGTGAAAACAAAAATGGCAAAAGAAAAAAAAAATGCCTGCATTGAAAAGAAAATCATTGCAAATGCAAAAGCCATTATGTTAAGATGATTAGTCAAAGGACTTTCGAGACATTTTGAATTTTAAAAGTCAAACACAAAAAAAAAAAACAGAAGAAAAAAGAAAATGGGATGATATGGTAATGATGCCATGATAATCACCAACTCTCAAATCCCCCATCGACAAAAAGATTTAAGCCTTTTGAGCTAAGCCTTTTGAGCTAAGCCTTTTGAGCCTTTCACCAAACCAACATTACAACCCATTCCCAAAGTCTCTTCAGATTGGGATGATTCAAAGTGGAAATAAGGACTTCCCAAAGAAGATGCCACTCAAAGAAGTGAGAGCAAGGTTGTCTTATCTCATCTTAAGGTTTCTTGACTTGTAAACCCGGCGAAGATGTTGATCGGTGATTAATTCATTTCATAGCCAATGATGCTTATCCATTGCTAAAACCATGACCAAACCTGCGCTACGGTCCTTCTAAAAGACCTCTTAGATTGGTCAATGTGTACTTATTGCGAATGATTCAAAGCCTTGCACACTTTGGAAGAGTGAGATTGAGTGATCGCCTTTATTTCCCACATGAATAGATGGGATCAAATAGCCCTTTTCTTGAGAATATGCGAGAAGCCCTTTCTGACTAGGGGTCCTTACTTGTCATACTTAACAAACCTTTCTCATAAGTCGAGGTCATTTCGACAAGGACTTTTCTCCCAAGGGAATTTGACGATTAATGATATCATCCGAGCGTGATGATAGTTTTGTGAGTTTGTCAAGTGGTCGGGATTAGTTTGATTTGTTTATGCAATCATTGCCTTCTCATTACCGATACACTTTTGATATTGTTTTTGATGACATGTGCTGAAATCGATCTCATCTAGTATGCTTTCGCTACTAGAAAACTTGTTATAATGAATACTATTTGATGTGCAGTACCCATTTCAGAATATTCTCAAATGACAGTTTCCTCCAGTGAAACCACACAATTCCAAGGGTTCATGGGTTAGCCTTAAACCATGCATTTTCAAAAGGTTCTTGGTTATCCTTAAACCTTGCAATTCTAAAAGGTTCATGGGTTAGCCTTAAACCATGCATTTTCAAAAGGTTCTTGGTTATCCTTAAACCATGCAATTTCAAAGGGTTCATGGATTAGCCTTAAACCATGCATTTTCAAAAGGTTCTTGGTTATCCTTAAACCTTGCAATTCTAAAAGGTTCATGGGTTAGCCTTAAACCATGCATTTTCAAAAGGTTCTTGGTTATCCTTAAACCATGCAATTTCAAAGGGTTCATGGATTAGCCTTAAACCATGCATTTTCAAAAGGTTCTTGGTTATCCTTAAACCTTGCAATTTCAAAGGGTTCATGGGTTAGCCTTAAACCATGTATTTTCAAAGGGTTCATGAGTTAACCTTAAACCATGCATTTTCAAAAGGTTCTTGGTTATCCTTAAACCTTGCAATTTCAAAGGGTTCATGGGTTAGCCTTAAACCATGCATTTTCAAAGGGTTCATGGGTTAACCTTAAACCATGCATTTTCAAAAGGTTCTTGGTCATCCTCAAACCATACACTTTACGGTTAGTGGAACTGCCTTAAACCACACGGTTAGTGGGACTGCCTTAAACCACAAGGTTAGTGGGACTGCCTTAAACCACACGGTTAGTGGGACTGCCTTAAACCACACGGTTAGTGGGATTGCCTTAAACCACAAGGTTTGTGGGACTGCCTTAAACCACACGGTTAGTGGGACTGCCTTAAACCACACGGTTAGTGGGACTGCCTTAAACCACAAGGTTCGTGGGACTGCCTTAAACCACAAGGTTAGTGGGACTGCCTTACACCACACGGTTAGTGGGACTGCCTTAAACCACAGGGTTCGTGGGACTGCCTTAAACCACAAGATTCGTGGGTGTAGCCTTAAACCACACTTTTCAAAGTATTCATAGGTACATCCCTAAACTACGCTCTTTACATTAAGCTTACTTGCATTTTCATTTTACTATTAAAAAAAAACAAAAAAAACAAAAAAACAAAAATTAGGTGTAACCTTATCTTTGAAAGAAATCTCTTTGAGCTTCCTTCCAAAGAGGGGCAGCTGTTGACACCTAAATTTTTGCCCAAAAAATCATTTCCAAAAAATGGGAACACTTGTTTTTCCACAAAAATATTCCAAGTTAAATTCTTGCATATAGATTACCTAGGCATTTAATATAGTGTTTTAAATGGAATATGGTTTTCCTTAAAAAAAAAAAAAAGAATTAAATTAAATATATAAAAAAAGATTAAAAAAAAAGTTGGGGCCAATGATCTAAATGTGACTAGCCAAGCCCGGGAGGTCAGATTGGAATTAAAATGGCAAATTGGGGCTAAAATGCAATTTTCAAAAGTTGAGGGACCAATTCGCAAATTTTGCAAAATTTTGCCCGAACCCTTAAATCATCATCTTGGTCACCAATTAAGTTGAAATTGAACTTGGGCCAACTCGAATCAATCAAATCGGGCCAAAAAGATCAAGTTTGTATTAAATTGGGTATTTTCGGATAAGAAAATGGCCAACTTTGAGGGACTTTCTTGCAAAATTGGGTGGGCAAAATTGCGAAATCTGGTCAAGATCTTAAACTACTATGCATGAGCTTGCTAATTGATCAAAAATCGCAGCCGAATTGATGGATTAAAGCACCTAAACCAGCTGACAAACCTCAGTCCACAAGTTGGTCTATTTTCGGAGTTGCTGAGTAAGCAACTTGGTGGCCCCACCATATCCTCCTCAGCTGCCCAACCAGCCCGATCTCTGCACGTGATGGAAGGCCATTATTGGTACTGCAAGTGGACGAACATTGGTCAGAGATAAGCTTCTGAAGGCACGGGAAAATCGCACCAAACCCGGACACTCAACATCTGCAGAAATTGAAAATCTGGCTAAGTCAGAAAGTTGTTGAAGTAACCCTGTTGACAGGCTTGGTAGGTGGACAAAAGACCGACCAAAACTCCTCTAATTCAGTGGATAAGATCACGGAAGCAAGCTCTTTCATGGGATGAGAGAGAGAAGACGAGAAGGAGAGGAGAGAGCACACGGTCGTCCCCCAAAGACACCTTCAGAAGCAACTCCAGAAAAGAGAAACCCAGAAATTCCAGACCGACCTTGAGAGAGAAAAGTGCAATTTTCACAAACTTGCAGCCAAAATTAGCCAAAACCTTCAACTAGAGAGTGAAACTTCACTCAAAGATATTTCCAACCATAGGTCGCACGTCCCAAATGGAGATCTGGAAGGCCTCCTAAAGCCCCCCGAAAAAGTACCCTCCTGGCGGGCCAAAGAAAGTCTGAATTTTTCTAAGTGTTGAGCCCGGTTGGTCACGAGTGAGAGAAAGCGAGTGTTTTTGAGAAAGTTGAGAGACAAATGAGGAAAACCATGAGTTCAAAACCAAAGTAGAATACATATATCTTTGTTTGGTGTTTATTTTTCCAGCAAAAAAAGTCACGGAGTCTAATTTTGGAGGTTAATGAAAACCTTCGTTATCAGTTCTTTCTTTGCAGATCTGGTTTTCCAGTTGAAGAAGCCAACTTCCACGTGCCTCCCGAGGATAATTTCTTGGTTTCCTTGGCCAAGAGTTACTTGAAAGGGAAACTAGGAAGCAAGGTAAGCATCCTAGATGTATTTTGGTTTAATTTTGAACATGTTTTGATCACGAAAATCAAGAGGAAAACTAGTCCGGAGGACTGATTTTCGAGGTGGAAATTTTTCTAAGTGTTGGAATCTCTTCAAGAGTTTTGCATGTGTGCTCCTTGGAGAGGTCGTTTTGATGTCTTTCGGTGGGCCATTCTCTATGATTTTTATTGTATTTGAAAGCTCATGTTACCTACTTTCACTCGGATTAAGTATTGTTTCCCTTAGATCTTGCATGTGATAAGTGTCGGGGCTTGAACATGGGCATGCAACCTGTTTGCTTGACTTGGGTTCAAACCCAGATTTGCAAAATCAGCTCAAACCCGTGTATTTGAGGACGATTTTAGCTGGGTTCTTGTGTGTTGTAGGCTATGATTTCTATCTAATATTGCTCCTTGCACGTGCTAGTATAATCTTGATGCTTTAGTTCCACATAATATTGCTCATGGGTGAAGATTGAAGGCCGCAAACATGGCCCGCGAAGCTGTTTTGGGGTGATTTAATGCACGCCAAGTGTCCGATGAAATGCGCAAACCAAGTTTCGATCTTGAAACGGTCGATTTGAGCTCGGTTATTGTGACATTCATGTGCTGTGTTACTCCATGTTAGCATAGATCGGTTTAAGGAATTATTATTAATATTTTAAAAAAATAATATAAAAAAAAAAGAAAAATATGAAAATTTCAAAAATATCAAAAAATGTTGGATGTTATCAAATTAAGCCAAAAATGACATATAGGAGATTTTCCTAATTTTATAAAGTCATTTTTCCTAATTAAATGATATTTTGGTATTTTATAACCATTTTTGTAAATAATCTATTTTGCTTAGATTAAAATTATTTAGAGTAATTTCATGCATCTAGGGTAATTTCATGCATATTTAAATTCTCATTTTTGCTCACGGGGTCCTGTCCCGGTGTGATAACAAGGCCATGTAATATTATTTGCCCGACTTGTATCGGGTTTTCATTTTCCGCATTTATTTTCAAGTTATTTCAATTTCTTGGATGTTTACTTATGCACCGCTTTTCATTAATTTGAGTGTAAATTTATCTTCTAAATTATGTTAGGATTAGTCTAGACATTAAAAAAAAACCTACAAAAACATTTGCATGGACGCTTAGAGGTTTTGTAAGGATTATAATTGGTAATCAAGATTGTGTGGCCATTTAGATGAATAACCTTTCAAGTTAGTGGTACCGCAAGGGCGCTAATAGAAACATTAGCGTAAACAAGTCCCCGTTCCTAGAAATCTCTGGTTGCGTAGGAATCGAGACAACACTCCCGTGCCTCGATTGGTTTCTAGCCGACCCCAATAGGCTAGTGGCGACTCCTAGAAATATTTAGGTTGTTAAGAACTAAAAACAAAATCCAACGTCGCGCGAGGTATGGGCTTGGGAGAGCCCGCGCCTAATTTAGGGCCATTGGTCCGCCTCTTTAGGCAAATACCCCTAAACCATTCTTTCTTTTCCCCCGAACGGAAAAAAGAGGCCGTGACACATCCCAAGGTGAATCTAGACATTACCAGGTATAATCGAAATCGTATGGATACCTGGCTACAAGATGTTTTGGAGAGTCAAGCTACTGTACCTGATCTGGCGACTTTAGCTTCCATTCTTTGGCAAATCTGGAAGGCCAGAAATCATGTCGTCTTTAGGGGTAAACGATCCCCCCCTGCCCATCTTGTAGATCTGGCGCTTGAAGAGGCTGAGTCCCATCGCCGCATTCAGCAGCAGGCGACAGTCCCAGAGGCGACAACAGAGGAGGATCGGCACTCGCGGCTTTGGGCTCCGCCAGATCCAGGTTGCCTCAAGATCAATGTGGATGGAGCTTTCCCCGTATTAGCAAGCACCGGATCCATGGCTTTTGTGTGTAGGGATCATGATGGCCGTTTGCTTGATGGTTTTTCCCGGATTGTAACAGCTCAATCTCCCCTGCAATCGGAAAATCAAGCCCTAAATACAAGTCTGAAATATCTGCTACAGCTCGGCATGGAGGAAACCCACCTGCAGGTCAAATCCGATTGCTTAGTGCTTGTTGAGGCGGTGAATGGTCGCTGATCACCTCCCTGGGAAGCTCGCACGCTGGTTGCAGAGAGTCGCTGCCTCCTTGCGCGTTTCTCTCACCTCACTTTCAGCCATTGCAGACGCGAAGCAAATTCAATAGCGGACCCACGGCTGCAAAGGCCCATGGCCGAAATACTCTTGCAGGCTGACTGGGCCTCCTCACCTCCAACTGTTTTGCTAGAAAAACTTTGTACTGAATCCCACTCAGATGGGTGTAATGTTCTCATGAAGAAATGATAAGCTACGTCTCTTTCCGTCCAAAAAAAAAAAAAAAAAAAAAAAAAAAAAATCAAGGTGGGCAGCAAAAATATTATCTGGGAAAATACTGTCGCCGAGTGAAGAAGAGATGACGTCATCGATTCAACAATATTACCAGCGGATCGAGGCGGTCGGATGGCCCAAGAGTCATCTCACACGCTTCAATTGAAAAAGGTACATCCGAAGAAACCCAATTGCACTACTCATTCAATTACATCAAACCCAATTTCATTTCCAAAATAAACAATGAGAAAATAGAGAAATCTTCACGAATTGGACATTTTAAAGTGTAGAATCGCAGTATTTGTCTTCGATTGTCGTAACTTATCTTGTTAATTAGACTCCAAAACCTTATTTAAACGATAATCGAGTCTACTGTTCCAATTATCGAACATTTTCCCTCTAAATATATGATTATCATCCTACTTGATTGTTTTGATTTTTGGCAATTTGAATGAGAATTGGCTTGCTGGAGTTTGGACTACCGCCACTGGAGAAATGTAGACTAAACATGTATTTTACATCGTTGAATCTTCTGATGACGTTTGGTGAAATTTAGAGAGACACTTGGGATGTTGAGAAATGGATGAAAGGAGAAGAAGAGTCGGACAAGATCAATTGCACTTTGGAATGTTAAGCTGTAGAAACCAGGATACTAGATGTTGGAAGCCATTTAAGGAATCTACTTGCGATCTCCCTTTGATCATTTGTCTGCGTTCTCTTCAGCTCGCTGATGCGCAAGGTAATCTACGGTCGTCCATGACTTTCGCATCCTCCATCTGAGATCTTGGCCTCTTGACGTCCTCGGAATTGCATGGCCACGGATCTAACGTCGTCGTGGAAGAGTTTGTGAACGGTTATGATAGCTACTGATGCGGGGTCGCAATGGCGCTCTTTGGAATTTCATGAAAAGCTTAAAAGATTAAATTGATTGAATTGGAAAGTTCATAATTGAATTGGTAGTCATACAATAAATTTAAACATGATGAATTAGTTTTCCCAAGAAAAATGGTGTATAATTATCGTAGCATAAAGACTGCACTATGCACACCAATTTATGGTGGGAATTGGTGTGAGTTTGTTTGGATTCTACCATAGTCACGTCTAGGTCTATTTCTCTTCATTTAGATACATGATTAGCCTATACCCTATGAGATCCGATTGTATCGAAAGTAAGGGTGTCAAAACCAAATTGTGTACCCAAATCAAAGCATGATTGGCCCGTCCGGACTTGAAATTTTTGGGTCTTTTCAGTTTAGGTAAATGAGTACAAATAGTGTACTTGTTTAGGTTTGGGTCATAACCCGAACCGAACTAAAACACGTTATCCAATGAAAGAGATGATTGCAAACATAAAAGGAGGGAAAGTCTATAGGCCATGCAGTTGTATTTCTAAGTAAAACAAATAACTGGCCCAACCTGCGATTTCAATGTGTTTTATTTGGGTTTTGGGTCGGCTCATTATATGAAGATGCATACTTCATATTTCGGTTTGGGTCGAGTTGACTGGAAACTTGGCCCTAACTGAATTGTAGACAGCCCTAAGCATATAAGATCACGGTCCAACAAGCGGGACACATTAAACCTTGTCTCGGATCGGTTCCGCTTTTCTCATGTGATGGTTAATGGTGGACGGCTGAATAAAGGTCAGGGCCCAACATCTACCAGTTTTTGGTTTGTGTTTCTATGTAATGACAAGCTTGGATATAATGATGCCAAAAGAGTATCGCTATGCGGTTTGAGCACTTCATATAAATATCATTTATTTATAATTACTTAGAATTAGTGCTTATTTAAAATTGGAAAGCTAAACAGATAGTGAGATGGATATACATTATCAAAACAAATCAAGCAACTTGCTCCTTAAAAAAATATAGTCGTTGCAATGTTAATTTATAGGTCAATTCAAAGGGCGGTAGAGAATATCCTTCACTAATGTGGAATCGGTCCTCTTCGAGTTTTATTTGTAATCTCAATAAATTGTGAATTATCTGTGATGAGGTGGATCGACTAGTTCATCGCGCACGCCTTCCATTCACTCCATTAATAATTAAACTTGTTATAGAGCTTCCCCAATTAAATTTTACCCACCGATGCCGTCCGCAAGAAAGAATCTCCTCTAAAAGAAAGAGAGTTGAGGTACAGGTCCAGAATACCATCCGGATCCGGGTCTCAAAACCATGGGAAAACTGCACGTGAAGGTGGCCGTGATCGGAGCCGGCATGTCGGGTCTTGTTGCAGCCAGGGAGCTCTACCGCGAGGGGCACCAAGTGGTGGTGTTCGAGAGTGGCAGCGATGTTGGAGGCACGTGGCTGTACGACCCTCGGGTCGAATCTGACCCGTTGGGGTTGGATCCAGGCCGTGATGTCGTCCATGCCAGCATGTACCGATCTATCCGGGTGAACCTGCCGAGGCAACTCATGGGTTTCTCGGACTACCCATTTCTCAATAAGGGATGCAGCGACCTGAGAAGCTTCCCGGGTCACGAGGAGGTGCTCCGGTTCTTGCGTGGCTTCGCGGAGGATTCCGGGCTGGTTGAGCTGATTCGGTTCAGGCACGAAGTGGTTCGGGTCGAGCAAGCCGTTGAGGAAGGGAGGGACCAGTGGGCTGTGGAGTGGCGGATGCGCGGTGGGGAGGAGGCGGCAGGCATGGAGGTTTTCGAGGCTGTGGTGGTTTGTAACGGCAAGTACACTCAACCAAAGATTGCGGAATTTCCAGGTACGTCGTCTGATCTGACTTTATCCTTGTTGAATTGTTTCTCTTCGTTGATATTGCGATATATCAGAAAGAGAACTTGCATTATAATGGAGCTTTGGATTTTGACCGGTCAACCAAATTGGGCTTGACTTCTCTCCTATTCATATAAACCCTTTTCAATTCCAAATATAAAAACCACTCTTCCCAATCTCTATACGTAGACCGACCAAAAATAAAAAAAAATAAAAAAACTCTCTACGTAGGATTACTTTATGGGTCCCAAATGCGCGAAACTTTAGAGTATTTCCCCAAACCCTCGTTCGTATAAACTTTTTTTTCCCAAAATAGATCACTTTCAATCTTTTTTTTTTTTTCACTGGCAATCTTATTTACCTATTAAGAAAATTATCACTTAAGAATATATGTGGAATTTCTTAGATGATCGATTTTTAATATCTCTTTCAATCAAGAGAGATTCTAAAAAACTAGCATAATTGACTACACAAAAAAAAAAAAAAAAAAAAAAAAAAAAAAAAAGACTTTTCCTACCCGAAGGTCAAAACTGTATTTGATAAAATAAGGTTTCGCGTGGAAAAGAGGCAGCTATGCTAAAAACTAAAACCATTATAATTATTTTCAATACAATTGTGTGATTTTATTTAAATAATTGCATGTTATACATGATCAATTGCTAAATAAGCATTCTTTTAACATTTTATATTTAAAATTTTATGCCTAGTTGCATTAGAATAAGCCTTTAACTATAAAGTAGATTAAGCTATAAAGTGAAGACTATGAAATAAGGTACCCTGAACATTGCAAAGGTACAAAGAAGAGCAGCAAAGTGAATTGTACGTAGTACGGTCATGAGCTGACTAACTATGTGAACAACATAGGTGATCTTAGGATGAGTAACAGTGAGATATACAAGGATGCTAACCAACTGGTAAAGTGTAGGATTCAAAAGAAAAGTTCCATCGTTGTCATCAAAATTGGCATTTGCCTTAATAAGAGTTGTAGCAATCTTGGAATCATTAAGTTTCACTTGAGAAATAAAATCAAAGGCATATTTCGCTTGAGAAAGATAATAGGTAGAGGAATTTGAGTCAACCTCCAAGCTTAGAAAGTAACTGAGTCACTCGAGATCTTTCATATCAAACTACTGACTAAGATACTTCTAAAGTTTTGTAGTACCAATATGATAGTCACTAGTAATAACCAAATCATCCATATATAATAGTAGTGAAATATACCCACGAGATGTTTGTTGAAAGAAGAGAGCACTGTTCTCTATCTTCTTTGTACATGAGGATGCTGCTTTGGGTCTTGGCTTGGTGAGGTGTAGAACACGATTGGGCGGCTTCGCTTAGGGCCTTCACGGCCAAGTGTAAGCCAGCCTTTGCCCAATCTTGGCGAGGCTTTTGTGGGCTGACCAGGGTCACTAGTGATCCTTGCTTGCCCTAAAGAGAACAAAAAAAAAAAAAAAAAAAAAAATAGAAAGAAAAAGTTCAAAAATATTAATACAAAATAAAATTTAAAAAATAATAAAATATTTTCCAACAAGGCAAATGGAAATTGGCATTCAAGTGAACGATTTTTCAAATTTATGGCATTTAAGTGAGTGAAAAAAAGTTTTGACACTCAAGTGAGCGCCGTGCCAAAGTTTTGACAATTCTAGTGTTCTTCTCTCGGTCATGTTGTTTGTGTAATGAGAAGAATGGTAGAGACAGACTCTTGTGGGATCTGCCTTTGCTCGTTTGTTCTCTCTCTCCCCTTTAATTTCTCTCTTTGCTTCTACTTTCTTTTCGTCCATCACATGCCCCATGACTTTGCTGTGCACGTGCTTCAGCTCTATTTGTATTTGATTCTCAGTATATTAATATGTATGATGACAATCTAGATTTTTACATTTTGTGTTTTGAACTTTTTATTGTTTATTTTATCTTATGTGTTTATCTTTTATGGATTATTGTTATTGACAAATGAGAAATTTTCATTTTTGTTGTTGTTGTCACTTTCATTTTGCTCAACTAAAACGAAACAAAAAAGAAAATTGGTCGGTTCCAAGGTAGATCCTAAAACCAACCTTGAAACTTGTGCCGAGATAGGTTATATGTTTTGAAAAATGGCGAACTAGTTCTGACGGGTACGTTTTAGGTTTTAGATGGAACTTGGATAGAATCTAAAACTACTCATCCCTAGTCATGGGGACTGGAGTTGAAGCCAAGATATTCCATGGTGGAACTGAACTTAGAATAACATGCATGAGGAGCCTATTTCGGTTCATTTAATGCTCTTTGTAAATGACATACTTGACTAGAATCATGAGTTTACCTTGGAGGAGGTTCCACATATACTTTCTTAGTAAGATCAAGGCATTTTTACTATTCATCTGGAATAGAGACCTTTGTTTAATAGTGGCAACAACAAGAAGAATCCGAACAAAATTAAGATATGCAGTTGAAGCAAATGTCTTTTCATAGTTAATCATATACTCTTGAGTAAAGCCTTTTGCTACTAGCCTAACTTAGCAGCGCTCCACTAGACCATTTACCTTAGTCTAGGTTTTATATACTTATCCACAACCTGTAACATAATTTTCAAGAGGCAACTCAACCAAATCTCATGTACAAAATTTGTTTAAATGAGTGCAACTAGTTTTCCCATTACTTGCTGCCAAAGAGGATTAGTTTGAGCTTCTTTGTATATGCGAAGCTCATGAAAAGAAGAAAAAGTAGAATAATAATGAAAATCACGAAACCAAAAAGAAGGTTCACTTATATGGTGGAATGACGAACAAGAGAAGAGAGAATGACCTGGGGTGGAGAATTTGTGGATGGTGTAGACAAGCTAGGAACCGTTAAAGTGGGATCACCATAGCCACTTGCATCAACATTGGGAGAACAAAAATCCAAAGAGGAAGATTCAATTGTTGTATGTTGTATCTTTGGGAAATATATGCACTAAAGGACTAAAGAATGGTGTAGCAGGAGAGGAGTCGAAGGGGCAAAGTGATGAGAACATCTTGTGTTCCCAAAAGATAATATGACAAGGTTGCGGAGAGAATTAGAGATAAGATCCCAATATTGATACTCTTTGTGCTCAAATTCATAGCCAAGGAATTAACATAGATGTGCATGAGATTCTAACTTCGTGCATTCATTTATAAGAAAATAGACGAAAGAAGTATTGCCAAAGACTTGAAGAAGTTTGTAATTAAGAACATTGCCAAATAAGCACTCATAAGGAGAGATATCACTTATGATAGGTGACAAAGTGTGATTGATAGTGTATACAACAGTGTGAGAAGTCTCTCCCAAAACTGTTTCCCATACGACGTTGAGATTAGAAGGTTGCGGACAACATCTAAGATGTGTATATGTTTACACTCTATTCGACCATTTTGTTGGGAAGTTGCCAAACAAGAATGATGAATCATTGTGCCATTTTTAGAATTAATTTGAAGAAATTATGTGTCTCAATATTTCGTGCCATTATCTATACAAAAGATCTAGATGTTTGATAAAATTGTGTTTTGATCATGGCAATAAAATCGCGATAAATGTGAGCTAGTTCATATCGATACTTCATAAGATAGAGGCACATATAACTTGAAGGATCATCCACCAAAATCACAAAATAGTGAGATCCTCCCATAGTGGGAGTAGGAGATGGGCCTCAAGTATTGGAATGAATTAAATCAAAAGAAGCACGAGAGACAAATTCACTAAAATCAAAAGGTAAAGCGTGACGTTTTCCCAAGTTACATGGCATGTTCAAAATTTTTATTGTCAATAGAATCTAGATGACCACTAGAAATCAGATGACCTAATATAGAAAAAGAAACATGACCCAGACGAGAATACCAAATTTCAAATGATACTGTGGTAGCACAGCTACTAAGAGCATTCGAAAGCTTTAAGGAGATAAGCTCAAATAGGCATCCAACTTTACAGAATGTCCTAATTATTTGCTCTTTTCGTGAATCCTGCACATAGTTGTCCCACATATATCAAGTTCAAGGAAAGTCTAGGAACCAAGAAAGTGTTAGATAATGACATTTGGGCATTAAAATGTTTCCAATATGCCTAACTAGCATTCATGAGTTATTAGCTACATATATAGAAGGTATTTGTGAAAGTAATGACTTTGACTTCAACATATTGATGTTGAAGTCAAAGTCATATGATTTTTTTTTAGACTAGAGGAACCGCTTCACAGCGAGCGCTCGACGTAAACCCCCAGGGAGCACTGGCGTGGGGACCCATCTCCCACGGTACTCCGCTTAAGTCGTGCTAATGCGCACGTGGTGACTCGAACCTCCCCCCTTCTACAATTAGAGGGGGAAAGAACCAAACCAACTCGCCCACAGCAGAGTGGGTTTGAAATCATATGATTGCCATAGGCAGAATCAAAGAATCAATAACTAGAAATGACTAGAGTCATAGATAGATTTGAAGTGCTAGGGACAGAGGAATTAAAAAATTATTGAAATTGCGTTGTAAAATCCTCTAAAGATAAAGTAATAAACGGGATATTAGAAGAACCCTCAATAATGGCGGCAGCAGTGGATGAGCATGAGGGTGGAGCTTTGTATTGGGATAAGTTGTTTGTCCCTGTAGGTTGCCTAGGTTGTCATTGATAGCAAGTGGAAGATGAAGAATTTAGTTGTAGTCTTGTATTGTAAATGTAAGATTTTGAAGGACCATTACCAACTATTCTAAAAGCTTAAACTATTATATAAATGTGTGATTTATTATTTTAATATTCTAACACTCCCTCACGCTTATTCCGGTCTTGTCTAGTACTAAGTGTGGAAATTTAATTGGAGAGGTAATGGAATCTGGAAAGATTCGAATACAAGACCTCCAGCTTTGATAACATGTAAGATTTTATGGGATTACTGTCAATTGTTTTAAAAGTTTGAACTATTAGATAGAGGCGTGGTTTATTATTTTAATATTCTAACAGTAAATATAACCAGTTGAAAGTGTCCAAAAAGGACTTACAGGTGAGGCTTTAGTGAGTTTGAAACCATAGTATGTGGTGGTGTGTGTTGGGTGTTTGGCCTTCGGGTCTGGTGAAACTTCATGATCTCATTCTCCTTAGGGTGAGGAGTCTAGTGATTGTGGTGGTTATCCAAAACAAAGTCTCCAATAGCAACTAAAGTTGCGGGCTTGGAGGAGATACGAAAGCGATGCGGCCAATGTCATAAGGCTACGTGAGGTGATGCTATTTCTATGGTTGTTGTCATGATGGTCACGACAGAGTAATGCGGCCTATGCGGTTGGCATTGCAAACGAGACTCAATTGTGCTTCTCATACAATAAAGCTTAGATACCAAATGAGAGTAATGGAGAAAATAGAATTTGGAAATTTTTGGCATATCACGTTGTGATATAAAGAGTACATAAGTCCATTTATAGATTTTATATGATGACTATCTACACTAACTAAATACTGCAATATTAATTATAATTATTTAGAAAGATATCCAGAATATCATAAATAATCTAAATATCTCTAACATTAACTTATTTGCTTAATTTAAATTGTTTGGCAAACAAGTGGACTTAAACTTTTAAATATATGTGTTCTTTTTTACTGTGAAGTCTCTTCTTTCTTGCTCACTTACTTTCTCAATAATAATAAAAAAAAAAAAATCCTTTTCACAGGGAGATCTACATGGCAAGGAGAACAACTACATAGTCATAATTATCGAGTTCCTGAACCATATAAAGATAAGGTATTGTTGATATATCTTCTTTATTTCCCAAGAACATGATCTTAAATTGACTTATGAAATTTCTTGGACTATATCCAACAATCAATTGGTTTATGTAAACCAAGCCTCTAAAGGGAGTTATATGTGTTAATCATCATCACAAGCCCTCTCTCATGATTAGTGAGGTGTTACAAACTCCATCACATAAAGTATCGACATCCTTGTTAGTATGAGCATCTATCGTCCAATGATACTCTCTTCACATGACAACATGACAGGTAATTCGGTTAATTCCGTCCTCTTCAACATTCTAGGAAGAAACCTACATGGAGAGTGCTTTGTCTTGATTTTCTCACCCCGACGATAGCCTTTGTCGGGATGGCTAGGGGCTTAACTTTCTTCGAAACAAACATCTATTTGAAGCTTTCCTACTTCGGCCTTGTACACGGGTCGAGTCTTTAAAATGACATCCATGATTATCTTGGGAGTTGAATGGATTGTTACTTATGGATCCCATTGCAAGCCCTTTCTCATGACTTAAAATAATGTGTATGTGCCTTCAATGTTCTTGTATAAATGTTTTTCACTATTTTGCACGACAGATTGTGTTGATAATAGGAAGAGGGACCAGCGCAGGTGACATAGCCAAAGACCTCTTACCTTTTGCAAGAGAAGTTCATCAGGCCTCAAGAGAAACAATTTCCCAAGTTGTGGAATTAAGAAAAGTCGCTGGGGTCTTCCAACATCCCATGGTACTTTACATTTTATTTATTCCCTCATTTTTTAATTGTGACTATGTTTAGATTAAATTCCAAGTGATGTGATTGAGCTCAAACTCATTAATCTTGTTTTGTCTTTTGGCAGATTGCATCTGCCGAAGAAGATGGCAGATTAGTGTTCCAAGATGAATCATCTATATATGCAGATGTCATCATCCATTGCACTGGGTATAAAAAAACATATAGTTCTCCTCAGTTACTTGAGCATTTCTCTACATGCATACGTATATGCGCGAGCGTGCATGTTCTATCTTGCTTGATATATATGATCCTCATGTTGCAGATATAGATACCATTTTCCATTTCTGAAAACAAAGGGACTCGTGAGTGTGGATGACAACCGCGTGGGGCCTTTATATAAACATGTTTTCCCGCCAAGCCTAGCTCCTTGGCTCTCTTTCATTGGCATACCCTTTCTGGTATATTTTTTTTATGAAGTTTTTTTTTCCCATCATGTAGACCAAGTGGAGATTAAGTTTTTTCAAGAAGAAAGCCAACTAATGAAAAATAGCAAAAGGTAACAGTTAGTACATATATTGAGACAAATCAACAACTTTTTCTCCATCACTTGGAGATTCGGCCAACGATTTACTGATGTTTAAGTTCAGTGATGTAGAAATTTTTTCTTTCAGAACAGTTGAAAATGCAAAGAGAGGAAGAGGGAAAGAAAAAAAAATTCAATATTGGATGTTTTCTGCCATACTTAAAGTTTAGACATTTCATTAAAAACATGAGTTTAGAATTGTGGAAGCAATTAAACATATTCGTGTGGATTCTTCCCCGCAATTTTGGTTTAATCCCTTATTTACACAATCTCTCATTCGGTCTCAACTATGAGTAGACTTTTCCGGTACCACTTAGTGAGTTACAGTCGAAGTGGGTGGCCAAGGTTTTATCTGGAGAATTGGTGTTGCCAAGTGAAGAAGATATGATGTCTTCTGTTCAAGAACATTACCAGCGCATCGAAGAGCTTGGATGGCCCAAGCACTGTACTCACAGGCTTGAAGGGGGAAAGGTTGGAACTAACTTGTCAATCCTTAATTCATTGTGCTTTACCTTTTCAATAAATTAGTTTACATTCACCATTGGAGGAATGACGTATTTAAAATTAATCTTTTAATCAAATTCTTCCATATGTCAATTATCCAACATCGAGTGTGGAAATTCTTTCTTAATTCCGGTTAAACTTACCTTTTTAGATATGGATATTATAGTCTAACCAATTGGTAGATATACCAGGAACCTATTATATATACTAAAATCAATTGGGATCTTAAGATCTAGTAGAACTTACATGAACCGGCCATCTCTAATAGTCTAGATTCAATTTAATACATATATTACACCCGTATAATAGTTTCTCGCAAATGAACAGTTGACAAAATCCATAATAGAGCTAAAAAAGTAGTATGATCTCCGAAAGTATTATTGAACTATATTGGCCGAGACCATCTTATTAACTATACAATGAGGCTCCTTTATTTATTTTTTTTGTTTCCAATACAAAGAAGTTGATGTTCTTTCATGTGCTTGATAGTTTGAGTACGAGAAGTGGCTTGGGGATCAATTGGGACTCCCATCCATGGAACAATGGAGCGAGAAGATGGTTCTCATTGGACTCGAATTGTGGAAATTCCTGCAATCTTCTGATGAAAATTGGCGGGACAACTGGGATGTTGAAAAGTGGATGCAAGAAGAAGGGTTTGGGAAGCAAATTCGTTGAATTGATTCTGAGCATCATTCGGAATTCTTGTAACAACTGGAAAGAGAAAAGAGAGTTATGATAGAACAACAAGGAGTTTGATATGGATGTGGGGTATTTATTACCTTTCAATGCTCATCTGACTCTACATAAATTTTAAATTGCATTGGTTGCATTTCAAATTTAGATACATTTATATACATGCAGACCTCTCCTACTAAGCATTAACGTATTACCAACCTTACGATTTATAAATTGAGTACGCACCATTTAGCAAGACAATTTACAATCTTTATCTCGCTCAAACACCTTCCAATTAAATTCACCATCAATTACTTCTCATCTATTCAAAATTTGGACTGCCAGCAATCAAGAGCGCAGAGTAACTTACATGTAAAGTAGGTAATTTAAATTAAAGCGATCCTGATTATCAAAAAAATAAGTCGAATCATCCTCGTTTCCATTACATAAATTTAATGAGATTGTAATGCATGGCTGCGTGCAGTTACTAACTTTAAACTTACCGAATGTGACATGGCTTGAGTTCGAACCAAATTAACAAGAAGAGGCAGGCGATTACTTCGGCAGACTGTTCATGTTTTTGTCAGCTTTGATACCATTTTAACTGATGACGTGATTGATTACTTGTGGATACTACTGGTGCGTATTTGCACGATATGCATACGAGTTCTTAAAAGAGAAGAGAACGGCCTTACGTTGTCAAAGGTTGTTCCAGATAGCATAAGAATTTAGAAAAAAAAGGTACACGAATGTAGCACCTCAAAAATTATGAATGTAGATGTACACGATTTGCACCAATCTAAGGCGAATTGGGTGCGAGTTTTTTGGATTCTGCTGCATTTGACTTAGTTCTATTGCTCATCGTTTCAATACGTTATTTGCCTATTCTAAGGTTCGTAAGAAGCCTAACGGGATCCTACTGCATCGTAAACATGTAAGATCACTTGTCCGGTAAGTAGGATACATAGACCTCCTCATCATCTGGAGGGATTGGTTCGCTTTTCTCATGTTACGGTCAACAGTCATCACGCAGATTGACGAAGTGGGAGAACCAAAAGAAAGATAGCGTTGAAGCTATGGTAGCTTCCTTTATTGACAAAACCAAATCGAATCCAACCAATGAAAGAAGATGAGAGTGGCTGCTGGCGGTTGAGCAATGATCAACGATTGTCACCGGAGGTCCAAGTGACAGCAGGCAGCGACGGGCGAGGACCAGAGGAGTTTTAGCCAAGCCATCTCAAGGTTGAAGAAGATGAATAGTAAGAGGAGGGAGTGGTCGGAAAAGAAGGAAAAAAAAAAGGAAAAAAAAAAACACATCAGAAAAATCACAAAAGTTTTTTTTTTTTTTGAACTGAAAATCACAAAAGTTGAACATACATTATTTCGTTTTTAATTGCTGTGTATGACATATAGCATGGTTGATAATGAATAGATCACTAGTCAGAAATTTCAAGGAAAATTTGATAGGAAACACTTGATTGCACTTCAAATTTAAAATTACATCGATTCTATTACCTAACAAATCTCTCATTTTCACAAATAGACCTAGTTAATGAAAGTAAGAATATTTTAAAGGAGATTCTTTAACAAATATGCCAGGCCATATCAATTATTATATTCTAAAATTGGAAACCTAAAATAGATAATGACCTCTGTAAGATTCCACACGCTACACTCCAAGTCGTTCTATCCTGTAAAATATACTTGAAAGCACATGAAGGATAAAAAATTATTTTGCTATAGATGAAACCAAATTCCAAGACCGATTTCACGTGGACGCAGCAGCATAAACGAAGTTAGATATCTCGGAAGTGAGTCAAATAATGTTCATACCCTATCTTAACTCGATTAAGTACTGAAATTACTCGTATCCACAAAGAATTTTCCCGAATTTGATTAGTCTAACAGTGAAAGCTTACTGAATTAGATCGATCTACCAATACAGTGTATATAAATATATGGGAAGTATTTCCAAGGAGGTCGATTATTTGAGCACCCAGGTCACGAGGAGGTTCTCCGGTTCTTGCACGGCTTCGCAGAGGATTCTGGGCTGATCGAATTGATTCGGTTCGGGCACGAAGTGGTGCGGGTAGAGCGAGCTGTCGAGGAGAGGCGCGACGGGTGGGCCGTGGAGTGGCGGATGCGCGGTGGGGAGGAGGCAGCGGGCGTGGATGTATTTGAGGCTGTGGTGGTTTGTAACGGCAAGTACACCCAACCAAAGATTGCTGAATTTCCAGGTACATCGTCTGGTGTAATATCATCCTTGTCGAATTGCTGATTTGTTCCCTAGCTTCTTCTTTTTTTGTCTAAATTTGTTGCCACCGGATTCAATTTTATATTGATGTGCTAGTGGAGATCATTTCCAAATCCAGATATATCGATATTTCCAGCGTGAAATATATTACAGTTTTTGAAATTGTGATAAAGAAGAAAGAAAACATGTATCATAATGGAGTTTGGATTTTAACTTGAAAAAATTCTAAATTTATTCCAATTGCATCAATTCAATCTTAAACTTTTTTTTTTTTTTTGTCGATCGAATCTAAACCTTTAGCAATTTGTGTCAATGTAGTCCATCCAACCAATTTTAATTATAACTCGCTAACATGAATGTCAGTCATCCTACGTGGTGCGATCGGCGCTGACGTAAATTATTATTAGTGACATTTTAATATGTTTTTAATTTTATTTTTCTTTCTTTTGTTTTTTTTTCCTTCCTTTCCTTCTTCCTCCTACTAGCTAGAGGCCGGGGCTAGTGAGGTCAAATGCAAGGATGAGCCTCGATCCTCGCTGGATCCAACGAGTGTGAACCTTGCCCAACTACTAGCTAGGTCGAGACTTGGTAGGGGCAATGCCTTGATGATCGCTACCCTTGGACCAACCTTTGATAGCCCAGGTCAATCAATTACTCCCATGGTTGTTGTTGTAGCGCTCTAAGCTGCGGTACAATGAGAATCGTGGAGGAGGGAGGGAGAGAGAGAGGAAAAGGGAAAAAATTCAAAATTATTAAAAATTATTGGCCCGACAAGTGATTTCTTGCCAAATTCAGCCAATGGACAGAATGGGCAATAAAAGAGGTTTAGAATTGAATTCATAGAATTGCAATATGTTTAGAACCTTCTTTCGATTTTGACTGATAAACGAAATTGGGCTAGACATTTCTCTTGTTTATATCATTCCTTTTCAATCACAATGGTTTCCGTTTGTTTATTAAAAAATTGAATCGAAAAATATTTTCCTGAAAATAATTTATTTTATTGCTTAGAATAATTAATCAAAATAATTTAATTAGTAAAAATAATTTATGTTTAAATATTTTCATAAATGATAAAAATATTTTTTATCCATTCATTTAAACCCTTGTTCTTTTATCAGTTTTTCCCCCTATCGAGAGGACTTATAATGCAGCAAGAAGTTCTACAACGAAGGAGTTTATCGCCTTGCTTAGCGAGCCAATCCGCGAATCTATTTCTATTCCCAGAAGTATGCATCAGAAGAACAAGCCACTGTTGTCCATTAAAGAAATTAATCTGTTTGATCAAGTTGCTCTAATATTATATAAATATTATATTATCCCTAATATAATTAGCATAATTATTTATTACTAGACTGCACAATTATAAGGTTATAACCTAATAATTATCTTATAATAATTACATATAATATAACCGGAATTTATTCACACACTATGCACATGTACTTTCTAGTTTAATTATTTTGTAAATATATAATTTATACCTTCATATTACAAATTTCACTTAGGTATATTTCATTCAATAAATTTTTATTTCTTTGTTCGTTGATCACATTAACTTTTCTTAGTAAAGTAATAAAATGCACTTATAGGATAACTTAAATAATTGGAAGTCGATTATACTAACATAATTTAAAATTTTGATGAGATATTGAAGATGATAATAATACCTACATTGACAGAATAGACTCTGGACAATTTCAATTTTACTATACATTATATTTCATTATTACGCAATGCATAAACTTACATTAAAATATGAAAGTTACCATATGTTATATTCGATCAAGAAATCAATATCTACACTATCATATTATGAAAACTTCTATGATTGATATATTAATTACACAATAAGAATTATGATTTTATTTCCATACACAAGTATGACAATCAATTACTTATGCGGATATTATTCATAGTTGTATAATATGTCATCATTTGTAAGATGTCACCCGATCGTTACATATCTTTTAAAAATAACATTAGAGCAACTTCCATTATTCTACTTCATACAATTGTCGTTTTTCAAAATCAAGATTATTTGAGTAGCTATAAAATTATAATTAATAGCAAATTAAAGAAATATTCAATTATTGTAGTTATAAGATTATTATACGTAATATTTCATTATTAATTTTTGTGTAATGTTATCTTAAACCATGAAACTTTATTCTATCATCAGTATATAAATTATATAAGATACTGTGTATATTTAGTTGATATAGTTACATAAATTAATGTAGTTAGTAATTACTTATGCATAACCATCTATGTTATGTAGTTATACCAATTTAAGTTTGTCTTATAGTTATTAATGATATTGTTATACTGATTACTGTACCTTGGAATATTTAATTATCATTTAACTAAAATATAGATTGTTTGAGAATTTTATACCCTAATACACTTCGAAAATAAATCATCAATTATCTGTTGTTTAAGAGAAATTATTTTATCATACCCAATTCCAATCTTTGCTTAAAAAACGCTTTTTGTCTGTCAAATAAAAAGTTTTAAGTTATTCTCCTAACAAATTGAGATATAAAAAATTGAAAATTATAAATAAATAAATAACGCATTAGATGTTTACCTGGCACAAAGTGCTATCAATAGTAAGATTGGAAATGCCCTCTTTTGGGAATGAATTAATAACGAATGAGGGTTTTAGGGAAAAATTCTGAAACTTTAACGTTCTTTTCGATTTTTATCTTGGACAGGAGAAGAGATGTTTTATACAAAGACAGATACATGCTGCAAATATAATGATACAAATCGACTAGTTCTTAATATAGTTAGTATGTTACAAGACTGTTGATCGAAAATAGAGTTTTAAGATACTCTCCTTTCATACATAAGCACGTCATTTAACCTAAAAAAAAAGCTTTCCTGAAACAAGAAAAACTTAGACTGCAAATTTTTTTGTCAAACTAGATTTTGGAAAAAGAAAATTTCTGTTTTAATTTATAGAATGTCATAATTGATAATGTGAGACCGGCAACTTCTATTCGATAAGTACTAAAGGAGTTATAACTCCATACTTGTGGTTTATCTTGGAGTCATCTGAGTATTTTCACGATATGCGTTGAAATGGAAAAGTAGAAAGGATTATTCATGTGTTCGAAATTGTAAAACCTAAACACCATCATCATGAAAATAGAGTTATAAAAGAGTTAACAGATCTGGTTAATAAAAAATTGAGTTGGCAAAGAAGCGGACTTAAATATTTAAGTAATACACTTAGAATGTCGCATTTGGTAAGGAAAAGTGAAATACCTAAGTTTGAAATATACGGAAAAATTATACAAAAAGTCTTAAATCTATTGTATGACGGCCATTTTAATCACAAACATTTCAATTGTGCCAAATTATTCTTAAATCTTTTGAAACTGTCCGCAAATCACTAACGTGGATGCCATGAATGTTTTGCTAACGTAAATAATTTTCACAATTATTTTATTTTCTGAATTTGTTATTAATAGTTATAAGATAGAGTAGTGAGTAAGTGGCATCCGGGTGAAAGCGTTGTACCCCTTGCTACGCAATACCTTGTTGGCCTACAAAAAGAAAAAGAAAAAATAAAAGCAAAAAGTGTACATATCATCACCGGCTATGCCATGTAGGATAACAAATGTCCACATCAAAGATTTTCGGTCGCCATACAATAAATTTAAAACTTTCTAGATGATTATCCTTTATATAGCTGTTATCTGACTAAGAAGTCTCCTAATTATTGTTCACTTAGTTTCTCACAAGAAAAATATTTTTCATAGGTAGATCAACATGGCCAGGAGAGCAATTACATAGTCATAATTATCGAGTTCCCGAGCCATATACAGATAAGGTATGTCAATATGCACTCTTCATTTACCTTGAATGAAATTTCTTGTATTATATGCAATTATCAATTGATTTATGTAAACCAAATCTCAAAAGAGAGGGTCAAGCGCTGATCACTCAGGGGCGAGTCTTTACTTTCATCACAATCCCTCTCATGACTGGAGAGGTGTTACGAGCACTGCCATATAAAATATTGACTTCCTTGTCAGTTCAGCTTATCTCGTCGAATGGTATTTTCATTTTTTAATGGGCGATTTGGTTTATTCTTGTACGTGTCACCATTTTAGTAGAAATCGATAAGCGTGTACTATGTCTAGATTTTCTTGCCCAAATGATTACTCCCTGCCTTTGTCAGGACAGCTAGGAGCCTAATTCGTCCTTGAAACACATGTAGTTGAATTTTTCCTACTTCAGCTTGATATACATGGGTTGAGTCTTTTGAATAGATTACATGAGTGGCGATCTTTTGAGTTAGATGGGTCCTTACTCATGAATCACATCACATACCTTTTCTCCGGACTCACAATAACATCGCGTGTCCCTTACAGCTCACTCTTATCATGTTCATGTATGGATGTTCTTCACCATTTTCCGCGATTGATTGTTTTGATAATAGGAAAAGGGAGTAGCGCAATTGACATAGCCAAAGAAATCTTACCTATTGCCAGAGAAGTTCAACAAGCCTCAAGAGAAACAAATTCCCAAGTTGTGAAACGAAGAAAACTTGCTGGGGTCTTCCAACATACAATGGTACCTCACATTTAATTTTATCCCTCTTTTTTAATTGCAACTAAGTTTAGATGAAGATCCAGGTGCAGCCTCAAAAGTCATAGTTTCCATCCTCAAAATTAAGTGAAGTGATCATTTTCAATCTGACCTTAATCTCACTAATCTTTCTTTTGTCTTATGCCAGATTGCATGTGCTAAAGAAGATGGTAAATTAGTGTTTGAAGATGGATCGTCTATGTATGCAGATGTCATCATCCACTGCACTGGGTATCAGAAAAAAATATGTAGTTTTTTTGCAATTGCTTATGCATTTTATGAAAAAATCCATAAACAATTTCACGTCTATATGATATTTTATCCATTTACATATCTTGCCTGATATATTTCATTCTCATGTTGTAGATATAGTTACCATTTTCCATTCTTGAAGACGAAGGGAGTCGTGAGTGTGGATAACAACTGTGTGGGGCCTTTATATAAACATGTTTTCCCACCAAGCCTAGCTCCTTGGCTCTCTTTCATTTGCATACCCTTTCCCGTAATTTTTTTTATATAATTTATTTTTTCCCTTTAAACTATCATCGAGAAAAATCGGGAACTCAATTAAGGAAAACGCACTTTTTTTAATCATAGGCACTCTCCAAAATATTGTTAAGAAGGACTTCTTTTTCACACCAGCTAAAGTGAGAGCACTTATAGCCTTGAAATGAAGATGGTCCTGCCTCTTAGATAATTCTAAAACACCACATTCCCCAGATAATTCTAGAGACTATAATAATAAGGCTAGATTTACTCTTCCATAGTCTTCCTCCATTTTGCCCCTTGTGAGTCCTCATATGTGGATGGCTCTACAACTCCAGCATCTTTGTCCAAAGCTGCATTTTCATATTTAGGATTTAGTTTCTTTTGCCTTGTTGACCTCCTTATCCGAGGTGCTTGCTCTTCAAGTTTGTCCATCTAACTTGATCAAAGCTCTTCCATTATTTTTCGATGTACACCTCTGTCTCACGAACTCTTTTGGTCTTTCTAGCAGTTGTGCCCTGACTTTTCTCTGGGTTCACCTTTTATAATAACTTCTTTGCTCGGCTGGGTCTTACCATACCCATTATCTTCGTCCATTCTTTCCTCTAATCATCAAAGCTTTCAAATATGTAGCAAAGCGCCCTCTTATTGAACTTACTTCTTAGGTGATTGAGTACGAAAGCAAAACATACATATCCAAATACTTTGAAGTGACCCATCTTATGATTCCATATCTTCTCGTATAATGTCATAAAACCAAGCCCGGCTTAAGATAGTCTATTGATTGAGTGTGTTGCCATTTTCATACACTTGGCCCAAAAACTTGAAGGGACATTTTAGTATGCAGCATGCTCCTATAGGTCTGCCAAATGCTGGTTCTTTCTCTCTATAACTTCATATTTTTGTGGTGTACTTACACTTTTCATTACATGAAAACACGAGTTTACAATTGATGAATTCTAGTGGGTTCCGGTTCATTATTCCTTTGGTTCAATTCCTTATTTCTACATTCTCTCAATCGATCTCGACCATGATTAGACTGTTGCAACACGCCTTGGCGAGTTACAATCGAAGTGGGTGGCCAAGGTTTTATCTGGAAAATTGGTGTTGCCGAGTGAAGAAGAGATGATGTCTTCTGTTCAAGAACATTACCAGCGCATCGATGAAGTTGGATGGCCCAAGCATCACGCTCACAGGCTTGCAATTGAAAAGGTACAGACTGACTTGTCTTCCCTCAACTCATAGTGCGAGACTTTTTCAATAAATTGAACACCTCAAAAAGTTGAGAGACGATATACTATTATTAAGATTATTAGCTTCACTGCCATTGTTACAAAACAAATTCACAGTCACCGTTATATAAATAAGAAGCGTGTGTGAAGTTAGTATATTATTGTTTATGTCAATTATCCAACGCAGAGTGCGAAAATTATTTCTTAAACCGGCAACAAACCTATTTTTTTTCCTGTTGAACTGGTTTTATTAGATATAAAGACTATAGTCTAAACAACGAGTAAATAATCCATTACCTTAATATGTATATTAAACTGAATTCGGACAGTCAGATCTAGTAAGACTCACGTGAGACCGATCATCTTCAATTGTTCACGTCCAATATAATATATATATATATATATATATATATATATATATATATATATATATATATATATATATATATATATATATATGTTACACTAACATAATAATTCCTCCTCCAACAGTAGGCAAAATCTCCACAATAGGGCTCAAAAATAGTTTGATGCCCAAAAACTTCGTTGACCGTCAATGGCTGAGACCATCTTATTAACTGTGAAAATGAGGGCTGCCTTAATTTTTTTGTTTCCCATACGAAGAATTTGATCTTATTTTCATGTGCTTGACAGTATGAGTATGACAAGTGGCTTACGGGTCAATTGGGACTACCACCATTAGAACAAAGGAGAGAGAAGACGGCTCTTACCTTACTCAATATCCTGAATCCGATGAAAATTGGAGAGACACTTGGGACGTTGCAAAATGGATGCAAGAAGAAGGATTTGGCAAGCAAATTCCTGGGATTGATCTCGAACATCAATCGGAATTCTTGGAACCACTAAATAGAGAATGACAAGAGGGTTTGAAAGAGAGCAGACTAAGAGTTTGATTCGGAATCGGGCACATTCGTTAACCGTTGATGCTTGTCTAACTATCTGTAAATTTGAATCTCACTCCTCCCGTTTCGAATGGGAAAACACGTTACGGATTGTTACGTGCAACTATTTTTTTCAAAATTATGGATAATGTCATGCATTTTAAGGACGCATAAAATGACTCTGAATTTGGCTTCGCTAATGATTTCAATTATGAAATTATCGGGAGGAAATAGATGTGTGAAGCTATATTTCGTGACGATTATGTGCCTTTATGACCCGTTAATTTTCTTAATCAAGGCTAATTAAATGATAATAGTCTTTGTTCATTGATATCATGCTTCCATTATTATTATTATTCAAAATTTTACAGAGATAAAGGGTACTTTTGGTAACTTTTTTTTTTTTTTTCAGGAACAATTTATATTCGAAAGTAGTTTTTTTTTTTTTCCGATTTTTGTTCTCAAGAACAAAGAAGTAGATCTTTTTCATTTCTTGAATTTGTTTCAAAACTATTCCCTGACCACCTTTCTATTTCAAAAAATTGAAAAATTAAATGACTTTTGTTCTTTTACTGTTCGAGGGAACAAAAGAACAAAAAAATAGAAAGACATAATGGTCATCAAATAGGCATGAAGCCCACCTAAACATGTATATCTTAGGCCTATGAATAATTGAATTTGCATTGTTTTTTTTTTTTTTTTTTTTTGCAATATCATATATACATTTTCATTTTTCAGTCACTAAGCAACTCAATGTAGCTCAGCATATCTTTTTTATTTTCATTCTAGTTTCATTGTCATTCAAAGCATTTCTCACTCCTGCATTGAATATTTCTCTTTGTAGCTAAATAGTTTAGCAAATGTTTTCTTCTCTCTCTTAATTTTGAGCATCCCCAAATCCCTTACCACCGAGGAGCAACAGTATAATGACCAAGCAACTTTTTTTCTTTTTGTTTAAGCTACCAACTGGTGTTCGATCAAATTGTAGCACACATCGACCCATTCACTTCCATGGGTGATCTCAAAATTTTACTCTTAAAAATATTCTCAACAAGATTCGAACCCAAAATTAAAAGGGAGTAACGAACTCTTTTATTATCTAAGCCAATATCTTGATAGCTAAGCAAGTTCATTATCTTAGAATTACGTAATTATTTAAAAAATCACAATTTTTGGAACATATATGATTAAGATTTTTGGTGATTTTTTTAATAAAAAGATAAAGTTATAAAATAACTTAAAATTTGGTAAGGTCAACCATAAGCTAAGCACATCGCATCACAAAAATTTCTTGGCAATCAAGACACGGGATGCTATAAAAATCAGCTCGCCACCCAACACCAGCAAAGTCCAAAACCAAAGCGTTTTCTTGGCGTCTTCCCGTTCGCTCTCTCCAGCAACTTTCTCGAGCTCAGCTCCATCGATTGCTCTCGAATCCGGCGAATTCGGCCAGATGGGCATCATAAGGAGCAGCTTCTCGTTCCTGCTGGGGACCGTGACCGGCGTCTACGTCGCCCAGAACTACGACGTCCCCAAAATCAAGAACCTGGCCAGGACCTACCTCGCCAAGGCCAAGCAGGTCGAAGAGACCTACCGCAAGCCCGGCAGCAAGAGGGAGGGCGAGGATTGAGCTGCGAAGCCAACCCACTTCTTTCTTTTCCGCAGTTTCCACCGAGGTAGATGGGTACTCCCTGCCGCGAGCGCGTGACAGGGGCATCTGATTGCCAATTGATGTACATTCGCTTACGATGTACGAGAAGAAGTTGATGTCCTTTCATCGCGAGGACGATATGAATTCCATGTAATTTGGGTCTTTCTTGCCCTTTGGGAGTGATATTGGTTTATTTAGTTTGTCGGGTATGAAAGCGCGCGATTGGCAAATGCTTAGTTTGATGGGGCTGAGGTTTTCTGGGTCGCTCTCTTCTGTTTTTTGTCTGCTGGCGTGTTTGCTTTTGGGCAGCGATTCAACATGATATCATAAGACATCCGCTATGCGAACTATTTCTAGCTTGGATATTGTTCCTCTGTTGAACCATTGATAGCACATCCTCTGGGCGGACTGCGACCTAATTGAGTTCAGATGATTTATTGTATTATAGAATAAGAATCCGATCATCACGTTGCTGCGGCATTCTTACATGAGATAGACATTGCTAGATCACCTGGCAAAAGGTTAAAAAGAAAGACACCGTTCCAGTCATGTTCTCGGTTCATGTCTTTCTAGTTCAAAATTGCTGTGAGGGAACATGTCATTCATGAAATGTTCTTGTTAAGATTCTTTATGATTAGTTTTGAGATGACAAATTGAAGACTCGAGGAACCATCCATTTTAATCGTCTTTCTTGGGACTTCCTTGACAGGTTCAACATCTGCAATGAGATGAACGCAATGGCAATGTCTATGGTGAACCTACTGTCTTTGGCTAAAGATAAAAGAAGTTGCCTAGTAGACATTAATTATATCAATTGCAGGATCAATGAGGTTAGCTCAATGGAGGTAGGATAAAGCAATAGTCTCCCTTAAAGCCTTTTGCTGTGGGCGTATACTCTTTATGGGGGACTATTTCACATGCCTTCTTTTGGCTATCTTGGTAAACAACATCCTCCCAGCCTCGATTTATGATCAATTATTGTACTGCAAGTGATAATTTACTTCTTTGCTTGAATTTCATCTTAACTGTTTTTCTCAGACACCCTTGCTGCATTAGGCCCTCACAATGATGTCATTTTGTGTCTCTGCTAGTTTTTATCACAGCAAGTCCGCGTATGCAGCTGAACTACGTCACATATCCAGGGATGCAGTGTTAACCAGAAAAGGCTCTTACTCTGCCTGAAAGTACTCAACTCTGCAGAAAGTTTCCCAAAGCCAAAGGTCTTTACCCTTTCTCTGAATCTCTGAATTTGATCCCTCAGTCCTCCATTTGTTTTGGAGCATCACTTGGGCTCCTTATGACTTCTAGAACTTCAGATAGTATTTTCTAGTTAGCAATTGAAAGCAAAGCTTGTGTTCTCCACTGGATTATTACTGTCACTGGTGTAATCATGTCAGAATGACCATTCAATTGACAAATCCGATTCAATAGGTGCATGTTCAGGCAAAGGCCATTCAGTGTCAATTTAGCCTCCATTTCTGGTTTATTTATTTGACAAATATTGTGTTCTTGCTGTTTCTTGAATCACGGAATTACACGCAAAAAAGATTAATGAAATAGTTTCGTCATGTCTGTGTTCATCTGGTGGTAGCCCTTTGGTGAAGATGTTGTAACGTAAGAAATGAGTATCAGTGACCATTTCTTGACATTTTCATGAAGAAAAACAGATAACAGAAGAGGTTTCATGACATCAGTCAACTCCCCAAAGCAGGGCATGCTTAACCCCAGGTCCAGTTGCCAATGAGCACTTGTAACTTCAGTTGGCTCTCGATGCTACTGGTGATCGAATATGTGTTCGTTGAATTAGTTTAGCGGCAGGAAAGTGGCATCGCAATGTTACTGCACTGTTCCAAATCAAGAACGCTGCTAAGCTCTTCATCCACAGTTCCAACATTTGTGAAGAGTATTCAAGGCTTGCCATGTCTGAACAAATTGGAGATTAATTCCATGAATCCCCGCATGCAGATTTTATGCACTCAGATAAATGGTAAAAGAAGATCCATCTTGCTAAAATGATGTAACCCTCATCGTAATGTGTGTTGACTAATGAGCGGGCATGAGATTGAAAACTTACCTGTATGGTACATTGTAATATTGTCCCTAAAACTTAACAGTGTTTCATTATGTGCATTGTGGATATTTTGATCATGTTGCTGGCGTTGTCATTTGTGTCCTTTTTATGCTGAGAAGGAAGTGTTAGTTACTCTTTGGTCACACCGTGAGACATTGACTTGTATGCAGAGGCGGTCCTTGCAGCTGCTTGTGCAGCAGCTTGTGCGTACACAACTTGCTGTAGTAGCAATGTAACCGTGCCTTCATAGGGTGATAGACCTGTCTGATTGGTGGATTAAAGAAACATCGTCTTGATTCATTTTACAAACAGGTAGGTTGAATGTGACCGATCATGCTGCATAGAATTTGTGGAAACTGTGTATGAAAAGTCGGCGTGTTTCCTTGATAGATAAAATCTGCACATTCTTTTCCAGTCATATTGAAGATTGGTTTTGAGAGAGAGATCGAGCACATGCATTGGCGTAGTGCTGATCAGTGAGCAAATGCTTATTTTATCTGCGATGAACCAATTAACCTTATTTGCCCCCAAATTTCCTTACCTTCTTATCTTCGATGATATTGACCATTTATTCCCTCAAAATAAAGAAAATGCAGCTTCTAAGAACATTTATAAATTTGATTGGATATATCGCTTGGAGAGTAGTATTGGATGACATTGTTAAGAACTGATTCTGTTTGATCTGGTAAAGGAAAGTCATCTTTTGCCTAGCAATGTCATTCTCCTTTTTTGGGCACTGCAGCAAGAAGTCTCTTCGGCCACGGCTGAAGCCTCTTGTTCACAATTTAAGGTCGCCGTTGTATTGAAAGTTATATCATCTGTCAATATCTACTCTTTGGCAGATTCAGTTCAGCATGGCAAAACACGATATCCTCATAAGTTGGGGAAAGTGTTCATGCGCAAAAAGCCGAAAGATTTAGGAGAACCAAGGGGAAGCGGTCGAAAGAGGTCTGTTTGTATGACTGATTTTCATGTTCACAAAAACTTGATCCCTGAAATCTTGAACGTCCAACTCTGATCAACATAAAAATCATTTTATACTTCGTCACCTTAAGGTCCTACAAATGTACATGCTAAGTTGTAAAAACTGTGAAGGTCAAGCAAGCTCTCGAACAATGAATCCTGCGCCTAAATAGCAGAGTGATCCTTCAGATGTAGCTCCTATTTTATGGAGTAGCCGACCAGGATACCCAGTAAACCAACCAATGCAGAGAGCAATAAAAAGTAGCTGTTCAAACGAGTCTTCCTAACTTCTTTTCTCAGCAAATCCTGCTCGATGGACCAAAATAAAAACCAGGACACGATTAATAGAAAGCATGGATGTCTATAAATGTAGTTTGCTATATGAAACCACCATGCAACAAAATGTGACAGCAGGAGCAGGATGCAAATGCCACCAAAAGGTCTCAAATGACCAATAGCGAGTAACATTGCTATAGCAGAGGGAAAGAGGGATATGACTACTTAGTATTAAGTACTTTGATGGAAATGACCTACCCTTTCCAGACCAAAAAAAACAGAAAAGAACAAGAAGACAGGTCTAGAAGTATGCATTGGCATTTTTAGTGTCTTTTAAGTCAATGATCTCATACTCGAAGGTCTGTCATGAAGAAAATATCAGAAACTTAGGAATCTGAGACAAATGAAGAACTCCCATCGATAGTCTATCGTCAAAGGGAAACCTTAATTACTATCGAATTGAATCTTACTGCCAAATAATTGATCCAATTGCATAAAACACCATCATCCATTACCCTATTTAGTACCTCCTCAATTAGGATCCAGATACCCCATGTATTTGTTAATATACCTGGTACAAAAAGTAATTACATGAAAGAGGTGACCAGTCGGGGCTTACCAACATGCCTTCATGAAGAATGTCAATGGTCAAACTCAAGAATGCACATCAAACAGAGCAAGAGACTAAAGGTGGTTCCATTGCTAAAACTCTTTTACTAGTTCTTTGCTCCATCCTGCTAACCTAACTATGCAGAAACATTTTGAGACATTAAGTCACAGAAGCACGATAGCACCCTAAAAACATCATGAAGTTGCTATTTCCCTACAATCATCAGTCTACAAGAAGAGCAATCTAAGTTACAAACACCTTTAGTATACTATGTTATCAACCTACCAGTTCCTGAGATAACTTCTGCCTCTGTTGCAAGGCTAAAGCTTTCTCCTCAGTCAGCTTTGAAATCATAGACCATGTCTGCCGAATAAAAGTTAACATCAACAAGGTCATCAAAAGAATTATATACATCACATAAAATCTGAAGAATATGGTCATCACAAGTGCAGCTAACTATAATAATCATCCAAGAACATAGTGCATTTTCTGTAATCATGACTCTACAGATTTGAAAGACAGAGAACTGAACTCTGCCAATAAGTGTGGGCTTTAACTAGTACTACTATAGCGAAGCAGTTGCCAAGATACAAACATCAATCAGAAGCTCTCTTCTACAATAAAAAACCCAACCAACTACACTAAATTAATTATCAAACGTTAAGGGGCATTAAGAGAACTGTATGGAATAGCTTAATGAGTCAACTGATCCTTCTTCTTCTTCTTCTTCTTCTTCTTCCTCTTCTTTCCCTTCTTTTGAATACTGTCAGTATAAGAAATCTCTAAAGTCCGTAAATACTGACTTATGTCCCTATGGGAAATGAACCGAGAATCTTTATGACAGCATTTTTTTTTTCCTCAATTCATAAGTGCATGTCAAGTCTATAGCACCAGAATCTCAAGAGTAGGGAGGAGAGCGTGTTGGTGGAGCAAATACAGTATCAGAAAGAATGGGGGGAAGATTGAAATTTTCCATTGTCTGGAAAGAGGAGATAATGGAGATAAAGCGGAAAGTAGGAGGAAGTGTTTTTCTCTTCAGCCCCTTAATCCTTCCCCGTATTTATAGAAGAGAAAGTTGGCAGATATTGATTGAAGTTTCTGTTCTCTCACAAAAGTAAAATCATATGTGAAGGTCATTATGGCAAGATTAAAAAGCATCAGATTTCTCTTGATTTCACTCCCCTCCTTTCTACACAACCGAAATAATCTCATTTTGTCTCCACCTCCACTTTCCTTACTACTACTTTGTTTCCCCCAATTTATTTTCTTAATCAACTTTTTTCTGAACATGAGTTAAGACAGCATTTGATTTCACTTCACTCATGTCCCTGGACCAAATATCCTTTCAATAAATGGACCAAATATTTACTTCATCAGCAGAAGAAAAGAGAAAAGGAGGTTGTTCTCAGATGCGGAACAACACACCAGAGAACTTTCAAAAGAAAACATTCAAGGAACTTCTTCCCCGAATGAGTTTTTTTAAGCATAGTCTGTGTCAGCTTCAGCAACTGGTTCCACATTTTTTATCCTAATGAAACAAAAATACAAGTTGCAGCATCTGCCTAACTCCTCACGGTTACTGTAAGTCAAACAAGTTAGGATCAAGCAAAACTGATTGGCAATGACAAAACATGAAACCAGTGCAGTAGAATATCACAACCTAAAACCTCTTTGAGGTGTCAAATAAAAACCTCATCATCAAGGACAAAAATCAAAGTCGACCAAGGACAAAAAGTAGGAAGTTTACCTCTAAAGACTTCTTAGGTGTTTCCAAAGATCTTGTTACCTAGAATTTTACAAATCATGAGGCGCTTAAACCAGAACATTAGTATTAAAGGAAAACATGATGGAGAACAAGGAAAAAATCACAACATCAAATAATGAGGTGGTATTGTTTCCATCCTCAAGAGGAGATGCTGTTGGAGAAGATCCTTCTTCAGATTCTTCAGGGATAGGAGAGGGAGGATTTGCAGGAATATAGACAACCCGCAATTTGAATTCCTCCAAAGTCTTCCCATACTCCTTATTAAACTACAATAACCCGTTCAAAGTCATTCAAATTGAGGGTGATAAAGGAAACATAGAAAACTATCATAAGATACTCCGAAGATGCAGGTTGACCCACCATTTCTGGTGTTATCTCTTTCACAGTTGCACCATATGGGGCATCAATACTCTGAATAAGGAATTTGTCCCTGCATTGCATATCAGGAGGTGCCTCCTTTGGGGCCTGCATTGTGACTACCAAATACAGTCCAGCATAATAAACATAATGCGGAAATATAGAAGAAAAGGCAAACCATGCCTACCCATTACTCGACACAAAACAGAGAACATTATTTGCTTACGAAGAAACCTAAATACTTAAGAATGCGGTTGCACTTTGCAGGCTAACCCATTGATATAGATGATATTTGGTGAATCAATATTTCACTTAAGGCAAACTAAAATTACCAGTGAAACCACATGTCGCTCCGGGCGGGACAACGCCAGAGTTTGGACGAACGCAGTACTTCTTTGGATTGGTCGTCTTCACCTACGTCCCCATTCACAATTCTTGTCAGTTCTAAATCCCAACCCCACAGCTCAAGCCATTAGAATCAAACACAAGGAAAAAAATGTACCCACCTTGAAAGCTACGTATTTGTCCGTCTTGTTACTAAGTTGCATAGAGCACGAAGCTTGCCTCCTCAATTCAACTTCAACCACCGCACGCCAACAAAAGCCATATCAGCAGAAGAGGAAAAACAAAAACAACCCGTGATCATCCAAATCGAAAACAACAAAAGAAAACACATGATCCTCAATGGCGAAACGCCGATACAAACTTCATAAGACACTACACGATCATGAACTCTGCTCCGCGAAATCTCTTTTCTCCCGAAAGACTCGAGCACTGAAACTTACACGTGAATTTCAGTTCCCTGGGATGAATGTCAAGAAGATTCCCAATGACCATCGTTTCCAGCCAAAAAAATCCGTCTTTGAAGCTTCAGCAACAACGGAACGACTCCTACGAAAGAACCCACTTTTTCTTTTCCTTTCAGAAATCGAGGATTAGGGTTCTTGGACGAGAACGTCGCGCTTCGATTCAAGTTCGGGCTGCTGAGGACGGGGAATAGGAGCGGCAAACCGCGGACGAGTTTCCAAAGCGAAATTAGCCGAGCGCTGGCGGGCACCGGATTGGTTGACGAGAGGAGACCGCACGGTCAACGGGGGTGGCGATTTTGGCCGAATCGCACGGCTAAGAAGCGGTCGGTGACGGGAGATAAAGAGTGGCGGGCGGCGAGGATAGCAAAATCAAGTAAAATTCCTTCATTTTGTCGCTTGAGGCTTAAGTGGGTCCGTTCCATGGGTGCCGTCCACGCATGATAGGGGTGACCATATCGATGTGACCAAACTAGGAATCTTTTGGATCGAACCAAACTGGTTGATCTGATCCGATTTTTGAAGGCGTGGGTCCGTTTCCAATTCCATAAAAATGGAATTTGTGATTTTCGGTCCGATTCTCAATTATGATAGGAACTAAATCAGATCGGACTGACTTTTATTTTTTTTAATTTTTAAATTTTTCAAAAAGAGCAATAATCCGAAAATAGTAACAACTCTAGTATTTTTTTTTTAAATTTAAATTTTTTTTGTTAAATGATTGGTTTCATTGGATCGGATCAGAGCAATTGATTCGGTTCGGTTCTCAGTTCTAGGATAATTTGATATGATCTATCATCCCAAAAATTGAGAACTAGTCCAGTTCTCGATTTCTAGGAGGGATCGGACTAAATCGAAAAATCGATCAACCCTAATGGATGAGCAGTCGTTTAAGTAAATGAGCCTCGTGTAATAGTAAATTAGCACAAATTCAGTGTATAACTATGCATGCGCGAGTGAATTTTGACTAAAGTGAAAAGAACATGGTGCTACGGCGGCTCCCACGACGCAGCCTCCCTTTAGTTGCATTGGAATCTGAGTGAAATCCGTAAATTAACACGATTGCCTGTTGAAACTTTAGCTAGGCATGGTCGAATTCCAATCGTAGTGAACAATATCAAGTTGATGAAGGTACCCTACCAGAGGCTTGCTGCCTTCAATAACAAAAGCATTTTTGCACATCCCTCTGAAAGTTCTTTGCGAGTTTCTTTGATAGCAAAGGGAAGGGAAAATGACCAAAAGCAAATTCACTCGACCATTACGTGGAAGCTTCCACTAGCATAACTTCACTTTTTGGAAAGAGCATGTTGCCTTTACGTTAGATTTTCCATTTTCATCATCAAAATTTTATTAAGAGCGGATTTATATTCCAAACATAACTCATCAATATAATATAACACTTCATCAGAAAATCTCAATTTCTTCTTCGAAATCAAAATCTATAATTAAATATATATTTGCATATTCATCCTCACTTTCTTTGCACTCAGTATTGCTCTAAGTCCCTACCTTAAGAACTTTCTTCTACTTTTCATCATCCACTACTTCTTCGGAGGTAGACAACTTGGTTTGATGTGCCCTTATTTCCTACATTCAAGGCATATTACATTCTTAACTTCTTCTTGATTCTTGATGGACCTTCTTTATTTTGATTGCTTGAACTACTTCCTTCCTTTTAAGTTTCTTCTCTTCTTAGCCATCTTTTTGAATTTCTTTACGATTGGGCTAGTTTTCCATCATCTTCATCATCATCTTCAGAATCTACATCATCTGAATTGTGAATGTTAGATCTCAAAGCAGTTGACTTCTTACATTTGGGATCTTCTTCATCATTTATGTGTTCAACTACAAACATATGAGTCCTAAAAAGTTCATAAATAGTGAGAGACATGATCCGCTATGTTTCTTGATAGATGTTTTAGTATTGTTCCATCCCTTTGAAAGTCCTTGCATAAGCTTGTTTACTTTCTCTTCAAACGACATTGGCTTCCCATGATATGCAAGTCCACTGATGATATTAGTGAATCTATTGAACTTGTCTCATTCGGTTTCATCTTGAAGGATTCAGATTTGCCATGAGAATATTTGTTGTCTGTTTCCTTAACTCCCTCACTTCCTTCGAACTTTGTCCCAAATTTCCTCAACTATTTCACATGAAGAAACACAATTTTGCTCAGCATGAGATAATGGATGGTAAGAAAAATATATAGCCTTAGCATTTGATACTTCTCTTTTAGCCAACTCTTGTGGAGTAATTGTGGTCGTTGGAGTTGAATCTTATTAGTTGCTTGCGTGTTCGCAGGATCAGGTGTAAAGTGATCTCGATTGTAGGATTTACTCAATTTCATACAACATCCCACACCAAAGGATCTGTGGATCTAATGAAAGGTTTTATTTTATTCTTCTAGACATCATACTCAATTCCATCAAAGTAGGGAGATCTAGTGTTGCTTAGTCCTTCAATAATATTTGGTCCAAGCATGCTAGCTATAACATATTGTTAACTCAAAAGTAAACACTTTAAAATAGATACCCGGACCCCTAAAGTGTCAAAAGTTGGCACAAAGAGACACTTAAGTACCAAAAGTTATAAAAGTGACACTTAAGTGCCAAAATCGGAGCAAAATGTATCACTTAAGTGCCACCGGCGAAAAAATCCGGCCAAAATGCTGACGTGGCAATTTTTCGGCGAGCTGCGCGCAAAGCGATGTCGTTTTTGTATAATTCGAATTTTAATATAATAATTAACTAAATTAAATTTTAATTAATTAATTAATTAATTTTAAAATGGGGAGGGGGGAGGAGAGAGGTAGCCGGCGGCTAAGGGGCCGGCCCCGGCCCAGGCTCGGCAGCCCCGGCCAACACTCCCTCACCTTCCCAACGACGGAGGGGAGGTGGCGACGGTGAGGGCCGAGCCCTCAACCGCCGGCTGCCTCCCTCCTCCTCCTCCTTCCCCTCCCCCTCCCTTTTTAATTAATTAATTATTTATTTATTATATTAAAATTCGAATTATACCAAAACGACGTCGTTTTTTTTTTGTGTGATTTACGAGTCAGCCTTCCGGCGAGCCACGTAAGCGAGAAATTAATAAAAAAACATCACGTAGGATTTCTGGCAAGGTTCGCCGAATGTGGCACTCAAGTGTCCCATTTTTTTCATAAAAAGTGACACTTAATTGTCACTTTCGTAAGTTTTGGCACTTAAGTGTCCCTTTGTGCCAACTTTTGGCACTTGAAGGGTTTTTTTTGCCCTTTAAAATAATGAGCACTAGTCTTTGATACCAGTTGATATTAGCTAATAGTATCGCCTAGAGGGAGTGAACAGGTAATTTTAAGAAACTTGACAAATATTACAATATTAAAATAGTCAAGTTTAATATAAGCTTAATCAAGTAATGTAGAGAGTTTATATGAACACAAACTGAATATATTGCAATACAATGTAGTGCATTCTATTAAGAAGTAAATGGATATGGGCAAAGAGATCAAGAATGATGCACACAAAGCTTATAGTGGTTCAATTGGTGTAAGTCCACGTCCACTCTCCCATGCTAATAGTATACTAGCTAGATTTCCCTATAAATCTTCTTGAAGTTACATAGAATGTGTTGCTTATACTCAAGCATCTTCTCCTTAAAGCTGATGTTGCTTTTACTCAAGTTGATAAGTGTCGCTATCTCACACCCAAGCACAAACTATTGCACTACCAATTATTCTTGAAGGATTAGAAATTTGAATTCTCTCATAAGACAATGTAAAGAATTGAAAGCTCTCTGTAAAATTGGATTTTGCACCTAAACCAATCTTCTTCTCTTGGCGTCTTGTTGATCTCCTTTTATACTCCTCAACATCCAAACTTCCCATTGGACAATATTTAAGAAGAGCAATCTTCAATTGGACAATTGTTGAAGAAACAAAAAATAGTCGTTGAAGTGTATCCATCAAAGTTCCATACTTTTAGTCACCCATACAATCAAACCTTGGTTTCCACAAATAGAGTAACTTTTATGGAAAGTATCTTGCCTCCGGGATAATTGTCAATCGATCAAGATATCTTGCATGATTAAATATTTTGTATAGATAAACTTTAAGATTGACAATCAATCAAGATCTTTTAAAATAGGAATTTACACCATATCACTAACTGTCAAGGGATAAGATAAAATATTTTAAAATAGTAATTTTAAAGTTCGTGACAAAGTTGTTGTTGCAGGTATGTAGGTACTCCCAACTATTGATGATATCAGACTTTCACTAGCTTATATTAGACTTTGGTTACATTAGATTGTTTCTAATTTGGCACTGGGAGTACAATAGCGATGTGGTCTTGTCAACTGCTCACCTTGGTACCTATAAGTTTTATGAATATCTAATTCTTCTATACTTGTTCACATTGGTCCGTCTAGCTATTTCAAATATTTTCACTCATCACTCCTTTTTAAGTGGATGTTACCTGAAACATAAACAATTTCATGCATATATCAAAGTCTCAATAAATCATGGATTGTTTTGTCAACTTATATATATAACCATTCCAATGTGCGAGATCTTGTAACACTTACCAATGAGGCCATGTGGACTAGTATTACACAGATGAAATCAATTCTAAACACTATATAGAGGCTTTCTCAATAGGACATAAATTCAAACCACTATATATCATTGTGTAATCTACTTATCTCACTCTGATTTTTACTACCATCGTACACGCTAACTTGCACCTTACACTATCTTGTGTGCTGATTGTTTAATATTTTGTGAAAGTTTTATACTATTATCACACAACATATTCAACCCCCATTCTAGGTTATATTGTTAGTCTCACCACAACCATCTTTATATGCATGGAACATATATTCACAGATGGACATATCACTGAACAAAATAATGTTAATATACCTTTAATTTCTTAATTATTGGAGACACCGTGTATAACTGTTTCGTCGGAATTCGATTCTACAATGAAATACCTTTTGTTGAAAGTCATTCTTCAATTTTTACTAGAGGGGATAGGTTCTATGGAAATTCTGAATAAGAAATATCATAGGTAGACAAGAATTGATAACTTCGATTCAAACGAAGCCGAACGTATAAAAATTCCGTCGAAATTTAGTCAACGACAAAGCTTGAGAATATAAAGATGTAACTAATTTAATCAATGATGAGGCACTCATGAACTACATCAAAGATACACGCTAGAATTTTAATTGAACGTTGATCTAGAAACTATAACTACACTATAGGAATTGAAAGATAACATGTTTGTTTGTTTATATGCAGGGAGTCTCCAGTAGACAAATACCAATATTTAAGTGTTCTTATGGTGTATTTGGTACAGCTTTCCCATGGAGCTTTTGGCCTCCAAAACCTCTAGAGGAAATGCTAAGGTATTTGGCAAGATTTCTCAATGGGCTTTCGATTGAATGTTGGTTTTAGGAAAGCTGAAAGCCCAATGCTAGCCTATTAGCATTAGGCTTTCAGCATTTGGCCAAATGCTAAAACTAATTTTTTTCTTTCAAAACTACTCTCAACAATTATTTGAATTTTCGATTTTATCCCTAGTTTTATATTTATTTATTTATTAAAAAAGGACCCCAACCCTTTGCTGGACTCTTTACTAGTCCAGCAAAGGGTTACAGTTGTTGATGAGCCACATCTAGTGCCAATGGCCGTCGGTTGAGATTGCCAGACCTCGGGCGACCTTCAGCGAGGGTTGTGCGACTCCAAGTGACCCTCGCCTGAGGTCACAAGACCCACGCATCGAGGGTCACTTGAGGTTGTCCAACCTCAGGTGGCCTTCGCTTGGGTTGTGTGACCCTTGCTTGAGGCACCTCGACCTCGAGCAACCTCAACCGACAACCACTGACACCAAACACAACTTGAACACAAAGTCCATTTGCAAATAGTTTTTACCAAACACAATTTGCATTTCCCCAAGTAGCTTTAAGTTTCAGCATTTGTATTACACTCAAAGTCCATTTATAAAGCTGAAGCAATTGCACCCTTAATATAATCACCTGTGAGAAGTTGATTTGCAATTTTAGCCACGCTTCTATGTCTCCGAAAATTTTGATTCCATACTTTTATATTGCCATGATTTCATCTCTAGGTGGTTGTTCCCTAAAACTCACGCCTCAATCTCTTGCACTTAGCTGCTGAGTTACCTCCATTCCTTCTCCCACGATTCACTTGACTTCATTGTTTTACTTACCAGTGACCTTAAATATCATAACTGAGTTATAGCGCTTTCCATCTATTTGCTCTTCATTTGGTGTCTCAATTAGTAATATTTCAATCCCCTTTTAATTAATATCCTTACCAATCAACTCTATTATGATAATTATCAACCATTCATTATCTTATGTTGATAGCATAATTCATGGTCATCAACGCATATCAATACAATAACAATTCCCACGGCTATTGACAATGACCCACAGTTCTAATATAGATAACCTCTAGCCACATGCTTATTTAAGTCGACGACCTGATTAAATTTGTGCAAACAATAACTAAAAGATATCATTGTATAAACTTACTAGAATGAGACCTTTAATATCGTCAGCCAGTCAGATGAAACCCTACCTCCTTGGACTGCTCAAGTCTCAAGAGCACATAAAAAAGATCTTCTCCTCGCTCGAGGATCCATCTCTCTCCATCTTATGTTCTTTGATGACACTATCGAGAGTCTTGCCCATCTTCCTTTGCAACATGTCCGTTAAATATTAGCAATCTATTTAAGTATTTTATTGCATATAAAATTATAAGAGGATCCCCATTTTTAAACAAAAATATTTTTAAAAATTTACGTTTGCATATTAAGAGCATTTTTAATTAGACACACATAATTTGCGTTCTAATTAGACAAGTGTAGGGACGTTCTAAGCTTAACTGAATTAGAACAATTTAATTAATAAATGGAAAATTAAATACTAAAGGAACAAATTAATTAAATTAGTAGGGCTAAGCTCATAAATTGAAAAATTAGAACAATCCCATTAGTCCACTAAGATGGTCCATGTGGTCCTTCAAGTTAGGAAACATTGATTTATTGAGATAGACTTGGAGAGCATTATTAAAGAGATCTTGAAAATGCGGCCACAAAGGACAATAATTTGGGCACGTGAATTTTCGGCGTATTGAGAAGATTCGGCCAGCATTTAAGGAGTAAAAGAAAAGAAAATACATTCGGGGATCACTAAAAAAAGGAAATTAACCACTTATATGAGCGTGAGAGTGCTTGGATAATTAACAGAATAAAAATAGCAATAAAAAGAGAGATAGAAAGAGGCAATCGGGCACTCTCTCACTCACAGAACGATTCTTGGGTGGAGGTCTGGCTTGAAATTTGATTCCACCCACTATTTGAAGTGTGGAATTTTGAGTGAGCGGAGACTTTCTGGGCTGAAGGGACGCGTGAACTCGGTGAGGAGGAGCAGTAGCCACCGCCCGTCCCTCTCGCTTCCCGCCTTGCTGGCTTCCGCGAGACACTCCGGCAAGCGTCAGCGCCCCCGCAGATTTGTCCTCCTACAGCCGGAGAAGCCCCCGTTGCGGCCGTATCTCCTTGTTTCACGATAAGACCTGCATGATAAGTTCCACCCTTCGGTAGCTCACGAGTTTTACATCGAAAGAGGCGAAAGAAGCAATTCACAACAAGATTTAGCGCCACTCACTAAATTCTGTGGTCAATGATACTTGCAAATTAGTGGTTCCTATTTGGAGAAGAATCAACACAACAACCAAAAGAATAAAAACACATCCTGATAAAGCATAAAGGAAAAACCGACATGCTGTCTTGATCTTTCTTTTGTCTCAAACCCCATACCCCACTAATAATGGTAGGGTAAGGGTGGCCCCATAGCAGAATTGCCTAGTGGTGGTTGGTCATAGCTCTTGTAAGTAGCTAGTGGCCACTCCCTTCTCAAGGAGCTATACCCAAGACTTCCGCATCGTACAGCTCTGTACCAAGCTTCTCTTCATGTGAAGTAACAAATGTCAAGATGCAAGCTAGTCATAGATTTGCTCATGATCAATATGATTCAAATTTGTGATCTCTTGTGTTATTTGGTTATTACACTTTGTGCGGTAACAATAAGTAATATGCTTGAACGAAGCCTAGTCTAACTTGCCGCAAAATTGATCTTATTATATGAAGGTTGATGTCTATCTCCCAATACCCAATGTCCGGTTACCATGAAATTTTCTTCCAATGACTTAAGGAGTTAGGTGGCTCCACGGAAGCCGGTCATAGTCTAATCTTTTGACATTTTTCTTAGGGCCCATGCATTTTCGTTTTAATTTCTTGGTCATATGGGCCCATGCATTGAGGAGGAGATATTCTCTGCTATAATACTTTAGACTATTGTTAGGACCCACAAATGTTCCTCATGTACGCGAGTCCCTTTTATCCAAGATTTACGAAGTCTTCTCTTACTTTAGGTAAGAAAGAAGTAGATTAGTTTTCAAATTATCACGTTTGTTAGTCTTATGTGTCTCTCTTTGCAAATTATTCCCTAGAAAAAGTTTCAAAACAATATCGGTACTATTAAATCAAATTTTCTTTTTGTCTTCGCTTTCAAACTTTCCTAGTCAAACGATTTTCTTTTCCAAAAACTTAAGTTATTAGAAAGTAGATAGTCAATATACTTATGACAAATTACTCGACGCTCTCCTTGAATGTAAGTCAATCTTACCTATGCAAATAGGATGTGGATGGAACCATGTCAACAAGATTACGGTTGGACCAAGAAAGCAGGTAGAATAATGGGGTATAATAACCAGGAGAAATTTGACAGAGAGTGTGTGTGTTAAGATTCAAATACTTGATCTATGCTTCGATACCATGTTAAACAAATTTTTATTTCTCTAAAGTTTAAGCTATTAAGAAACGGACTGACAACGTCCAGCCGCAAGCACTATCCGGGTGCTGTAGGGGCTGTGGGAACTCGATTAGCATAAGCGAAAGGGGGCCGGCGGATCCTCGGTTACAAAAAAGAAAAAAAAAGAAAAAAAAAAGGGACTAACAATGTATTTATAACGGATTATTTAATAGAGAAGCGTGAAACCAAAACAATAAGGACATAAATATAAATGAGCGCATTCTTAAGGTTCCCCACATCCCCGATTACAAAGATAACCGTCATTTTCTTATGTCTGCACGTGCTTAGCCCGTGCCTCAATGCCAATGTGTTGATCAATAGAAGATGAAAAGCAAATAGTGACACTGCTTCAGAATTGTTTCTACATTATAAATCAATTTTCACGGTAAATTTCAGTCTTCTCTCGCAGCTTAAAACGAAAGTTATTCACTGGAAAATCCGTGTTCTGAATGTATTTGCATATTTATCCAAATTCACGATCTTTGTTATCAAAATCATTAATTTCCATCCACAATTAATTGAGAGAGTAATTTGGCTATTGGACGCACAAAAGGAAAAAATAAAAATAAAAAACCAATCACCTTCTTCATGCGCAAAAGCATGAAAATCACCCGAGGAGGAGGCTGCCTGGCGCCGGCGCAGTTGAAGTGTTGTAAGTACTAGATTACTTAAGGTTGCTCAAAATTTTACTCACTTATGTCATTGTGCTGCGTAAAAATTATCAGCAGTTTGCCTGCAATAAACCGTAACCCTTTGGTCAAATGTCTATTTAAGAAAGGGTATCGCTGTTTGGTTACTCGCCACCGCCTTCATGCCTCTCCCCTGCTGAAGTTTGGTGAGGTCCGCTGTCCTTCATCATCTCCATATAACAGATCACGGGTGCTGCCTGCGCATCCTGTTACAGAAATCCTTGCCTAAGCTTCATCGTCTTCATTTGTCACGCCTTGCTGCTCATCGGAGCTCCAGCCAACATCGGTGGCTGCCACCATGCAACTCATTGAACTTTTCCAATCCTCTAAGTTTGGGGCTCCTGTGATGTCCGTGTTGGGCCTTAATTCTTCTATTACTGATGGGTCATAATGCGCCCTACTTTTGCTACTGTTTAGTTGTTACACGCCTTCTGGCTTAAGCTCATATATCTGTACTACTTATGTACTTATTAAATTATCAATATTTGCCTAGCCATAATTTCATCATTCAATGCGATAAAACCCCTTTGCAGTATCATCTTTGACAATGTGGTTTTTCTAATATATTTGAATAATCGATGTAAAATGGACAAAAACAAGAAAAAAGGATCATATAAGCCTTATATCTTTAATCATTAGTAGCAAAACAGTATGATCTAGATTCAAGAGCGGAAATAATAGGAAAAAAACTCAGGAGGAGTAGTTCTCATTTCAGTCATTTAAGGGCAAAGTTTGTATTATTGCAGGATGATTTAGATTTAGCTCAAATTTAAAACGTGCAAAAGATTTTCGGAATATGATGATATTTATATTATCACTTTAGTAACATATTAGTCATGCCTTATGGCAGGTGTTATCTATTAGAATTGTGGACACAAATTAAGGAGAGAGAACATGTCTCAGTCTCCTGAAATTAGTTGTTAAGTCGAGTCGCAAACATTGTTTTTAGCATATTTTGGAATGTTACCCCATCAGACCATGACAAACACGAATTCAAGCAATCCCAAAACAGGTGAACAGTCGAGAGTCCTCCGCAAATGAAGAACCCTAAAGGGGGGACGGGGAAGGAAGAACAGTTCCAGAAATTTAAACAGACAACCAACGTAGATTTTTTTAGTAAGGCGACACTCCCACATTCGCAGTTGCAAAGAGCCCACCATCTTTTCTCAGCACATCCTCTCCTTCCTGCAAAATTCCCAAAACCATATTATTTTAAAAGTACGCTAGAATTTCAATATCATTTTATTAGTCATATCGACCATGATGCAGAAATCCCCTTTACCCATAATATTTCTTCATTGACCTGGAAATGATACTAACGAATTCAGCTTCTTTTCTTTTCTTTTCTCGCCTTGATTTTTATTTTGCTTACCAGAAAGGAAAAGGCTGCTCCCACATTCGATGTTATATGTCATCTAACGACGTGTCCTCTCGCAATCTCCATAAATAGAATGATTAATAGCCTAATTAGTAGTAGAACTGATTTTAGGGTTTCGAAGCATATTACCTGCTGGCAGATATTAGTTTTCTTCACGGGCTGGTCAGGCATGAGTCCGAAATGGATGTGGGGGAAGTGGGCCCACTGCAAAAAGGGAGAAAAGAACACGAACGTACGATCATCAGAAATCGAAAGCTTTTTTCTCATGAAACATCCCAAGTTGGATGTTTCAAATGGAAAGTATAAAGGAAAATGAATGAACCCAATGAACAAGTGGAGGGAGATGAGGCAAGAGAGCGACTTCTCAATAGAGAGGAAAAGGAAAAAGACCAAAGAAAAGATGGCTGTTAAGACTTACGTTCTTCGCAGCAGCACTAAAAGCTTCCCTGTGGCTTATATCGGGATTTCCTGCCTTGATGCGTTGGATCTCCTCCCTGCGAATTCAAAGAATTTCATCGTCGGACTCGCAAGTTTTCAGACTGTAATTATGGAATATTGAATGAGACATGGAAGGATTTGGAAAAATTAGGTAAATGCGAGGTCCCAAATGTACTGAAAACCGAGTCGGCTTGTGCATTTTTTTTTTTGTCTTTGCTTTTGGATGTAACGTCAGCGCACAAACACATGCATCGACACACGAATAAACCCGACATAATGGAAAAGGGAAAAAAGAATGGTTCATCAATCATTCAGCATCACCTCCAGAAAGGGTCCAGTGGTCTTGGAGGGATGGAGACATTTAAGAAGCAGTCTGTGAACACTATACTTGTCGCTGCATATCGATGCGAGACATGCTTTTTTTTTATTTTGGTTCGGCTTTTAACATGTGCGAGTAATAAGACACCATGAAAACGAACACGAAATGACAAAAGCTATGTCCAAAAGTGGACATAAACACAGTCCACAATCAACTGCTAAAAAAAAGGCTTTATTCTTAACGAGATTGAGGCGCCTGTCAGTTAGATCAGTATTTTAACCTAACAATTAAGCAATTCTTCCGGGCTTATAAGTTCTAAATTTGACAGATAATAATGATGCTAAGTAGGTAGCGCATATAATTTTTCCATTGGGAAACTCTCGATGACATTTTCCTGTCAGTATGAGGTGACAAACTACAAGAACATGCAAGACAGATTCTTGACTAGGTATCTCGTTAGAAACTTGGTGGCGTTTCTTAAGTAATGAATTAGAATATATTTTACACGAAATTAGCTCTTGCCACTCAATAAATAAATTTTTCATAACTTCATATGTTACCTAAGGGTTAAATACATTTATGGGTTTCTAAACATCTTCCAGCGTTTGATTTTGGTCTTTTAAACCCCACTGCGTCATTTATCATCCTTAAAATTTCACGATTGTGCAAACGTAGGACAACTATTAGTATTTTCCATCACAACTTACACAAAACCGCATCTACTATGTACCGTTTAACACCTGAGCACCTCCCGAAGTGCTAGGAACTAAATGTCTGCCGAACGTTTCTTGTCTTAATTACTAAATACCAAATGCCTCTCATTAATCAATTAACATGTTTAGTTATCTCTTTAACATCTATATCATATGAGCCACAGAAGGGAATAACAAAAAAAAAAAAAAAAGAGATTCAATTTCATCGGCAAGTTGGCCTAATCAAACCGCTTGTACGCATTTATGGGAAGATAGGTTACGCACTTGGTCAACACTGATGGGGGTGATAAATGTATCATCGAGGGATGATTATCGCCATAAATATTCTTAAGCTTGCAAGAAGGCATATTTTTTATGGCCATAAATTCTTTTTTTTTTTTTTTGCTCCTTAGAGCTTACAAATATTAGTAAAGCAGAAACATTGGCCAGTAGTAAAAGGGACAATGCATAATTAATCACCATACATGTGATTAAAATAGAATGTATTTACTTACTTGATGAAGCGGTTGTAGGCAGAAGGGACTCTCTGTCTCTTCTCCGGAGCTGGGCATGAGCAACCAGACAGACATACAGACAAAATCAAAGACTCATTAATATCTCCTCTGGCTGTCTCTCTCTCTCTCTCTCTCTCTCTCTCATATCATAGTCTCATCATGACTTCCAAGATATGGCAACACCACACCACTCCACCTCTCTCTCTCTCTCTCTCTCATCATAGTCTCATCATGACCTCCAGAGAGATGGCAAAACCTCTCTCTCTCTCTCTCTCAAACTTTTTTTGACAATCTTGGAGATGAAGATGAAAACCCTTTTCAGAAGCGAAAGATGATCTGACATGGCTTCTTTATTCTAGAAACGATTGGGACAATGCAATCTTTGATCAATTAAGTGAGGATTGCGGAAAGAAGAAAAACAAAATTTAGGCTTTCTTGGCTAGTCATTGCATAGAATATAGGAGGAGGCGGCTATCTGATGGGCTATGATGTTCTTTTTCTTACATGTTATGCAAGCTCAAAACAAAAAGGAGAATTTAGATCCTGTTGAGGACTACTGAACTTTTCAAGTAATGAAGATCACAAAAATAACCTACGCTCTCTCTCTCACAGATGAACTGCAACTCTTTCTTACGTATATATTGCACATATCACAGACACACACACACACACAGAGAAAGAGAGAGAGAGAGTTGCCACTTAGAACTTGTCCAGTGTCGGCTCACACCATGAAACATAGGCCAACCTAAATGAAAGATGGGTATAGAAAAAAAGAAAAATAAAGAAGGAAATATTTAAATAGAGAAAGAGAGAGAATGTTTATACGTCTGTTAACTACTGGAGGCTTAGGGATCTGCTCAGCTCCTCCTCGTAGCTGCATTATCGAGTCGGCCGGCGACAGCTGATTTATCAGTAAACTTGGTGGGGCGTTCCGGATCTCCTCCTATAATGTCCAACCCCCATAATTAGCCAACACATTAAGTAAGGAAAACAATAATACTAAATTTATCTTACCCAAGATACACATCGGTAATACTAAGTACCAATTCGTATTTCCTGAGAACCTTCCAAAATATGCGTTCTTCTTGTACCATTTGTTACAATAAAACCAAGAATTTTTTTTTTCCGAGTTAATGTATGTCTTTAGAAGGGAACCCAATTTACGAATTGTGATTTGTAAAAGATCACAAGATGGTGTGATGTGGGAAGTGGAACCCTTTCTTGATTATTTTTGCTCAGACGCGAAGGTGGAACAGGTTATAAATTCACAATTACCAGAAGGTTTTGAGGAGTAAAGTAATTGTGGCCAAGCTGAAGCTGGTTAGCCGAGGGAAGAAGCATCCCGCGCATGTTGACGGACAAAAGATTGGTGCAGTGACCGCATCGGACTGTCACCGTCTTGAACAAGCTGGTACAAGGAACACTTACCTGTGTGTGCATTTGTGTGCACAAATACAAGCCCCAAATTAAACCACCAGAACAAAAACAAAGTCATTCTTGGATCATGCACAGAGAGAGAGAGAGAGAGAGAGAGAGAGAGAGAGAGAGAGAGAGTACATACAGCGAGGACGGTGTCGCAATAGTTGCAATGGACATAACAGAGCTGCTCGGTGGGGGACGAGAGGTGGTGGTGGTGATCTGGAGCGAAACCAGACGACGACGATGAGGAAGAGGACATCATGTTCATCTTTTCCCTTTGGTGAAGTTGATAAATTCTTGGGCTTTGATTTGATGGATGGATGGATTGACAGGAGATATGGCCGAATGGAGTGTGAAAGACAGCTTAACCACCTTGAATTTGGTTTGCTTGTGTAGTTGCTTTGCTATACATAGGAGAGGAAGAGGAGATAGTGAGGAGACAAAAGCCGGGGGGGTGGGGCGGTGGGCGCGGGGAGGAGAGAGAGAGAGAGAGAGAGAGTAGAGAAAGAAGACCGAGAAAGGCCTTTTCCCTCTCATCCTTTTCAAGCAAGAATGGAAATCCGGCCAAAAAAGATTAAAAAAAAAGACTTAAACATAGAAAAGTATCTCTGAGGCTCATTCTGATATAGATTAACCTGCATATAGGTCAGGAAAAATTAGAGATTAAATTGAAGCTCATTGGTGAAAACATCAAGTTCTAAGCAACTTTGATTTGTTATGTCTACCACATCAATGATAAATAGTGGTTTTCAATATATATTATGTAATTTGTAACTAAATTAATTTATCATACATCGCATCATGTTGAGATACGAATGTTTTTTTGTATCTAATAGTTTAAACTATTGAGTTATAGTCTTTTAACGTATTGCAATATAAGGATGTAAATCAAAAATTGCGTTTATGGTTGGTCTTGTTTGTTCATTGATAATTTGGAAGACCTGGTATGTGTACAAACTGTTGCTGCAACACAAACAGGACACACAGCTAGGGGAGGTAGAGAGAGAGAGAGAGTTGAAAATAAACGGCTGAAGTTAAAGGGGAGAGGGAAAATGAATGGTTGACAGTCCCCAAGGATGAGGCAGAGAGAAAGAGAGAGAGAGAGAGAGAGCTTCCAGAGGCGGCAGAGGTGGGGGATAGGAAAAGAGAAAGGGACGTGTGCATGGGCGGTTAGCTTTGGTGGTCATTCACCAGTTGTTTTCAAACTTAAGACCCTCCCGGTGTATTTGTGTGTCTGTGATCAACTGTGAAGCCTCTCTCTGTCTCTCTCTGTCTCTCTCTTCTCTCGGTTTTCTACAATTCCATTGTCCTCACGATCAAATCTTTGTTCTCTCTTTCTCTCTCCTAAGTTCAAAAACACAATACGACGAAGGTACCTAGCTCTGCCTCTCTGCAATACTCTCTCTCTATCTCTCTCTCTTCCCTACGCTAATCTAATTTCTAGCTGATCAAAGATCCAATCCCATTTAGCCACATTTCTGTACTCACAATAAAGTTTCATGAGTCTTTTCATCGTTTTAGTGTAGTAGGTTCTCTCTGGACACCGAAGCTTTTAAAGTTCTGTAAATTTTTGCACCAATGCCCAAAATATGTCTTTTTCTTTTCTTGCTTCATCTGCGCCCCATTTATTAATAGTTTGCTGGGATTTTGGATTAGCAAGATTGGGCTCTCCGAAAAAAGTTTTAAATTGTGGAGAAGCATTTCCTAAATTGCTGAGCAGTTACATTAGCATGCGGTAAACATTTGTATATTCGGTTTTGACCAACCTTCCTTGTGAATGACAATGATTATGCACGTACTTGATGTGTGAATGAAGATGTAGAAGTGTGGACGTCGATTTAACAACCCGTTTGTATATAGTACCATCAAGTATCTAAGCCTTAATCCTTGTCCAAATAGCTAAAATGCATGTCAACAACAGAACAAGCCACATGTTAATTGGAGTGTGAAGACTGCGGTCTCATTCAACGAAAATGGGCAAAGTTAATAAGAAAATGAAAATGGAACTTCTAGTTATAATATGAAATAAGCAGCCACATTGCAAACGTACAACCATGAACTATTGACTTCTTAAAATTGCTATTGGTGTAGGGCATATTAGATTAAGTTGCGTATGAACTTGTTTAGAGTCCTTAAGAAGTAAACTTGTGTAACAAGTAGGAAGAAGTCCAGTCTTGAAATCCCATTACCCTCTAGCCAATTTTCGGTTTAGAAACTTTATCTTCCAGAAGTTATTTGAATTGCTCTTGGATTAGACTAATTAGAGCTTAAATGTCTCTCGAACATATGTATATGCACCAATAAGAGGAAATACTTATATTAGGTTAACCCATGTCAATAGTTGTTAACCTCATTCGACCTCATATAGGATTATAGGACATCGTCTCCAGGCCCCGCCATTGTTTACGATGGCTAGGGCTGAGGTCAACCATGGAGGCCACAGCACGGTGGCGGGGGAGGTGTAGCCACGATGGGGACATTGCAGACGCGACTATGGAAGAAGAAGAAGGCCTAAGATGCATACAAAAGGGAATCTGAAAACTAATCTTGACCATTTATGCAATACCATGTCAACGTGTCTTCCATGTAAAAAGACTAAATTAAATGAAAATATCAATGTAATTCAAATGGAGAGGATCCCAATCCATTTAGGTATTTCGGGCATTAGACAGTATGGCATGTCCAAAATCTTAGGATATAAACTAGCCCACTTTCCTCCTGATTGTGCTAGCTGGGTCAAAATTGTTTGCTCTTTAAACTCTGTGGTTTATTAAACATCTAGTCCCTTAACTTCCCAATACTCTTTCCCTCTCATAACTTTCATAATGCATGACTCAATAAGAGGGATAATTCACATTGGGTTACAACTAGCTAAGGAACCGCTTCACGTATTCTACTCATTTATAGATTACATCATCCAACATGACATTCGATTTACTAAATCCTATAATTTTCTTCTTTCTTGCATTCAGTAAACTGAAAAAATTTAGAGATGAGCAGACAATGAACTCGTCATGGTAACTCTTGCGGATCAAAAATTCAAAAATGTCGTAGGTGAAATGATGCTCTTATATAATAGATTATTTAATTGTATGGATGTTTGAAGCTATGTTCAGACTCTACTTATGGTGCAACTGATGATATCATCACGATGCTAAGCGCCACAAAAAATAACATAAATCTCGAGAAGCTGATCATCATCTCCTTCCAACGCCATACATGACTAATTCTTGATCAGATCAGACCTCTCCCTCTCTCTCTCCCTTTCTCTCATACACCCACAGAGATACGAAGTTGTCAGTGATGACAGGAGGCAGAGATCCTTTACTGTAATTTTGTCCTTGCATGGTGAGTTTTTTCCAATTTTCGCTTTGCCTACCAATAGCTAGAAATTAGGTTAGACTTTTTTTACTAGCGCACACTAGTCCCTTCCAATCAAGTTCTGTCTTTTTTATTTTTTATTTTTTTACTTTTATTTTCGCAAAGTTCAACTCTGGAAAAAAGCCTGTTCACTTTTCCATACCATCGTTGAGGACTATCGTCCTTTGATCGCCATTTAAGGTTAATATGATGATAATTCAGTTGTGATTGTGTCCTCCTCGTTGAGTATTGACTATATACTTTGCTTGAAAAGACTTGGGAATGTTTTTTCGGACATTGTTTTTAGCATCGAAAGCATACACTAATAGAGGAGCTTGTCAGTCTAGGTCTGTACTCTTTCTTTAAATTAAAAAAGAAAGGGTTGTGTTGCTGAATTCATGTTAGAGCCGCTATTCACTTCTCTTGCCCTAAGCATGTTTAACTTTTGCATCTTCCTTCTAGAATTGTATGTTGGAACTTCTTTTTTTTTTTTGGATTGTAATTGATTTTGCAATATCGAAATGTCGATTCAAATATATGTCGATAAAGTTGGTGCAAGACACGAAAATATTGTGTTTTGGATTAACTTTTACTTTTCACTTTTTACTTAAGTCCCTTTGTTATAAGGAAGATTGTTTTTCGAGCAATTGTTTTCTGACTTTTTGGAATTTGGATATAGAGATTTTTTTTCCATTGATTGAAAAAATTAAGTTTAGATTAGGGGAAAACAGTTTCCCTCCCTCACAAGAAGCACTTTCCTTGAACCACCAAACAAATGAGAATTAATTATTTTTTGTTGAAAATGGTTTCCCTTTTTATGAAATTTCAATGAAACAAACATATCAAATGTATTTATTATACACTTTGACTTTTTCTCTGCACATCTCAAGCTTTCAAAATAAGTAAATGTTAACACGTAAATTAACATATAGTAACTTCATAATTCTTTTGAAATTTACATAATATTGTAAACTTTAATAGAAAATTTAAAAAAAAAAAGTGATTTTACTTTTAATTCATGGTAAGCAAACGGGCCTTTTAGATTTGCGCGAATTTATCACTCGAATTACAAATGAAGCTCGTAAATGTTACCCAATCTTTGAATACGTTTGTTTCATGGAAAATAAAAGTATATATATATATATATATATATATATATATATATATATATATATATATATATATATATATTTATGTCATTTAGAAATATTAGTCAACCAAAAATTTTCATCATTAACAAAAATATTGAGGTATAAATTGTTGTTGATAAGAAAACAATTTCATTAACTAATTTTCTAAATGATATAAATAGTAATTTTTAGAAAAATATTTTTCAAATTCTTACTTTTCCGTAAAACAAAAGCATCTTTGTCTCTATTCATTTTGAATTTAACTTCTTCTGTAATCTCTTTCGAGGAGCTTCTGTTCCAGATCCTTGGTTCATTGTAGATGGTTGCATGTTTCACATAACCATGTCCTTCTCCACTATTTTTATTTTCCGAAGGTTATGAGTGCGGTTAAGGATTGATTTTTGTAATCGAGAACACAACAAATTTGAAGGGATCTCTTCTGAAAATAGTTTTGAAATGAAGATTAAATGTAACAGTTATTAAATAATAAAAGTTGCACACGCGTGACTTTCTTACTTCTGCTTATACTTGTGGACTTTTTTCTTATTGTAGATTATCTGTGTATAAAACATAGTCGTTTCAAGAATTGGTAGGTGGGTTACGTGAATTTGAACATAGGCACTCATATCCCTTGATTAATATAGTTTCTTTGATGGAAGTATATAGTTTCTTCGCTCCTGTACGAAGATAATAAAACTGGGCCAGGTATTTGTAGAGTATTTCCACTATAAACTCTCCTCGTTTTTTAGCACTACAAGAAAATGAGTCTCTAGCAACGATATGAATTTTTTTTCGCTAAAAAGACTTCTGGCGACCAAAACCTGATTCGGTTGCTAGAAATCAGGCTGAGGCGATCAAAATAGATATTCTTCTGACCTTTTTTTCTTTTTTCTTTTTGTCATGAGAGATCAAGATATTAAAGTATCCCATATTGTTTATTTATGGATTTATATACTTTTTATATAGATGCAACATCCCTTTTCTAAAAAATTATTAGATTATTTATGTCAAAACTACTTTAACCATAATCACAACTCAGTGAAATTTTTCACACTATGTAAAAGCTTATTAAAATACCAACATCTAGCCGAAGTATCACACATCGCTTATCTACGAGGTTCATATGCTCCTAATATAGATGCAACATCCCCTTTTTTCCCAAAATTATTAGTTAGCTATTTATGTCAATATGACTTTAACCACAATCACAACTTAGTGAAATTTGTCACACCATGTAAGAGCGGGTAAAAGAATGACATGAAAACGACAATAATATATATCGACATCTAACTGAAGTATCCCACATCGCTTATTTATGGGGTTTATATGCTCTTTATAAATACATACATACATACACACGCACGCACGCAACATCCCTCATCCCTTTTTTTCCAAAAATTATTAGTTGGCTATACTACTTTAACCACAATCACAACTTAGTGAAATTTGTCACACCCTGTAAGAACTAGTTAAAGCATGACAAGAAAAGGATAATAAACATATAGTTTGGTAATATACAAACATCTAGCTAAAATATCCCACCTCGCTTATCTACGGGATTTATATGGTCTTTATATAGATGAAACATCCCTTTTTTTTCGAAAGTTATCAGTTGTCAATATTACTTTACCCACAATCACAATGCAATGAAATTTGCCACACCATGTAAGAGCTGGTTAAAGCATGACTGAAAAAGGATAATAAACCGATAGCTTAGTAATATATCGACATGTAACTGAACTATCTCACATAGCTTATCTATGGGGTTTACATGCTCTTTATATAGATGCAACATCCCCCTTTCCAAAAATTATAGCTATTTACGTCAATACTACTTTAACTACAATCACAACTCAATGAAATTTGTCACACCATGTAAGAGTTGGTTAAAGCATGACATTGAAAGGACAATAAAACAGATAGCTTATGAAGTATCGCACATCATTTATCTATGAGGTTTATACCCTCTTAATATAGATGAAAGGAATATGTTCACTAAAAGTCCTAAAACTTGTCATAAAAGTGTAATTGAGCTATAAGACTTGCAAAAAGTGCAATTAAGTTATATGACTTGTCAAATTGATTTAATCAAGTCATTCCGTTAACTCCATCCAATTTGACTAATAGAAAGTGCTGACGTGACCTTTTTTTAAAAAAAATTCTCTCTCCCATGTAACAATGATGTGGTTAAATCATGAAGTATAATATTAAAATGATGTCGTTTTGGTCTAAATATGATTTTTAATACTAATTTTATTAAATTAAATTTAAAAATAGGCTAAATTTAGTTTTTTTTTTTTAAAAGAAGAAGAAGAAGAAGAAGAAGAAGTAGTAGTCAAATGGGCAAAGCTATAAGCCCTCGACATTGCCACCACTACCACCGCCACCTCCCCATCGCCAGGAGGGGTTGGCAAGGGTGGAGATTGCTAGGCCTCGGCCAAGGGTTGGTAACCCTCACTGAAGGCATGGGAGGGCCTATAGGCCCTCACCCAAATTGAGCGAAGGTTGCTTGCCCTTGCCCAAACCTGGGCGAGATTTGGGCATAGGTCAAGGGAAGGCCTTGCCTAGATTTGCGAGAGGGCCTACAAGCCCTTCGTTGCCATCGACAAGGGTCATTGGCTCCTAACCGAGGCTTGATGAACCCCCTTGTCGTCTCCCATCCTCGCCAGTCCTCCTAACAATGGTGGAGCGGCAACAACAAAGGCTTGCACCCCTTCCCACCTTACTTCTACTTTTCTTTCTTTTTTAAAAAGAAAATTTTTACCTTATTTTTAAATTTTAATTTAAATTAAATTTGGGCAAAAATAATTTTAAAAAAGCCATGTCATCACTACGTCAGCATTTTCCATTAGTCAAATTAAATAAAATTAACGAAAGGACTTGATTGAACCAATTTGACAATTTGTAAGACTTGATTGTAATTTTTGTAAGTTTTAGGACTCGATTGTACTTTTGTGACAAGTTTTAAAACTTCTAGTAAACATATCCCTAGATGAAACATTCCATTTTTCCCAAAAGTATTAGTTAGCTATTTATGTTAATACTACTTTAACCACAATCACAACTCAGTGGAATTTGTCACACCATGTAAGAGCTAGTTAAAGCATGACATGAAAACAATAATAGAAAAATAGCTTGGTAATATACTAACATCTAACTAAAGTATCTCACATTGCTTATTTATGGGGTCTATATGTTCTTTATATAGATGCAATATCCTCGTTGTCCAAAAATTATTAGTTAGCTATTTATGTTAATACTACTTTAACCATAATCACAACTCAGTGAAATTTATCACTCCATGTAAGAACTAGTTAAAGCATGACATGAAAGGAACAATAAATAGATAGGTTAGTAAAATATCGACATCTAGCTGAAGAATCTCACATCACTAATCTATAGAGTTTATATCCTGGGTTTATATGCTGTTTATATATATGCAACATCCCATTTTTCCAAAAATTATTAGTTAGCTACTTATGTTGATGCTGCTTTAACCACAACAACTCAGTGAAATTTATCATACCATGTAAGAACTATGACATGAAAAGGACAATAAAAATAGCTTGGTAATAAACTGACATCTAGCTGAATCTAAGGCGCTTAAGGGAATCAAGTTCTTCTTCAATTCTGTAATATGTCTTGTACTGGTCAATGTCCTTGCAATACCGATGTGCATTCTAATTTCACATTGCCAGCACCCACAACATCACTTTCAGCTTTGTTCTCCGTATCTTTAACACTAGGGTCGAGAGAGAGAAACAGATATACCTTCCTCGCTCATAGTTCTAGCTCTGCCATGATCATTAGTTGAGTCACTGCACCCTTGGCCTTCATAATAAACTACTCTGTCTATGTATGCATGTATGTATTTACACATTATGCAGGCATCGCACGCAAGCATGCGCGCTCGCACGTACACAGAACTGGAGCATGGTAAGGTTTCTAGACCTTTTTACCAAGCCCTGCTAGAGCTGCCAAGTCTCTTTGTTTAACCCTTCTTTTCTTTGGCCTTATGTTACCTTGTTTTTTTTTTATTATGTAATGGGAAATGTGCATGCCGGTGCATGCCGAATCGATACTATGCATCAATTTTATTGTGTAATTTATATCAGGTCAACATTTTTTTTTATTGCTAGCAAGAACTAGGGAAGGAACAACCCACCAGCACCAATTGTGAGAAATATAGCATTCGATTGCTCAAAATAGAAAATTAGCATGTCCAATATCCAACAAAAATATTTTCTTTTTTGTTTTCCAAATTTTCTTATCGTAGCCAGTTCCCCTGCATCGACCTGATTTATGACACTATCGGTATGAAAGAACGACTTTTGAAGCAAGACATCAATTTGGATTTGAGTTCAATTTGAATTTGAATATGAATCATCTGAGCAGTTGCTATCCTAGAACCTAGCATGCTACTTCAAAAACCCTACCCTGCTCTATTTGATTTGATATCCACCAGAAGACTAATGCTATAAGTGGACAAATATTATTTTTCCATTGACAATTGGTAGAATGAAAACCCAACAAGAACTCTTGACTACAAGCTATTAATTGTTTTGTCATTTTTAATGAGTCGTGCTATGAAAGTTTGGGCACAACTAGGCTTACTAATTGTCATGAGAGCATTGTCAACTTTGCTTGAGGCCACTAGAAATATTCGGCTAAGATCGGTAGGAGATCTTTTGCCCAACCAGAGTCGTTAGTCAAATCTCCCAAATTATGTATAACATCAATGTCCGACACAAGTAAGTCTTCAACATTTGCTCATTCATGAAGTAATCTCCTCACTTTTGGCACGTAGGAGGAGCTTTGCTGACCGACTCCCAAACTTAGAACTTCAATCTTCAAGCAACGGCTGTAACTCAAGTTGAACATTCCTTAATATGTGTAAGACCTCCACAGGAATACCAAACTGAAAGTAGCTTCATTGATCGCTCGAACGTTAGCCTTCGCTTCTTACTTTCAACGTTTCGAATACCGAAGGAACACCCTGCTCTATTTACCAATCTTATTCATTAAAAACAAAAAAGAAAAAGAAAAAGAAACTACTAGCAAAAAGCACAGGTGTGGGCACGCCAAATAAGTGAAGGAAAAAAGAAGGTCGTTTAATAAGAAGAGAATATTAAATATTGATAATTGTTGAATAGTTTAGGGAAGGAATTTTTGCAAAACTGGAAAGATTAAAATCAATCTTGGGACATGAGAAATTCGTGAGATCATATGGCAATTATCTTGATAATCTTAGATCACAATTATGCCAAGCATATGCAAATAGAATGTTGCCCATTATTTTAATAGCAACCGTGTATTTTAATAAAATTTGCATGCAAAATTATGAGATTGAAATCCTCGTCTACATTTTATTAATATTAGAGATTATTTACTCTAGTCACGGTATCAACAGAGTAAAAGGAACCTTCTCGATATCGGGAAGCGTGTTTCATGGCTTTGGGACCTCTCCTGCGTATATAAGTGGGAGCGTCAAATTGTTTTCACATTGATTGTAAAAGGAAGGCACATCGATGATATACGAAATTATGATGGTTTTATAATTATATATAACCTGAGTTAGTAATTTTTCAAGCTCTAACATGTGTTATCTGACTTAATTTTCAATTCTTATATTTTTAATAAATGAGAGAGGGTGTTAAAATATTGCATGTCTTAATGTCTTTATGGGAGTAATTATATATATATTTGTACTGGTTGTCTCCTTTCAACTAGAGATTATGATTGTGGCTTGGAAATCTTTAACGTTGACATAGATTAATACTACAGAGTAGGAACGTCGGTATTATGAGAACCTCCTACATTTTGGGGATCAGAATTTTTTTTACCTTCTTCAAAATATCCCCATTAGTCATTTATAAATATCTATCCATGGATTAAAAGTGAAATTTAAGATTCCATATTTTACATCTTTTCTATCTTACAAATAACCTTGCCAAAAGAAGCTCAAATCTGTATATATTCTTCTCTTCTTACATATATGTGTCCAATTTCTTCATATTTTCTTAATGATTTCTCTCCATTAATTTTTAATTCAAACATTTGTAATTAGGTGATTTTATAAAAGCGTTTAAATATAATATTTTGCATTACTCGCAATGAGTGTGCACTTTGGTTAGTATTGAGAAACCATATATATTTTTTAAATTGAGATTCTTTATAAGATGTTCAAGTTAAAGTAATGCTAGGGTTACAATAAAGATTGGCAAACAAAAATTAAGACAGTTCGCGATTGTCCTAAACTTGTTTCGGCACGTTTGGAGATGACACAAATCATATTTTATGCAACCAAAAAACACAACTAGCTCAAAGTCTGACAATCAACGTATGACAAAATAATCTTCCAAAAAGTCCTAAAACTATTTTGCAATTACCAAAACAATCCTAAATTTTTTAATTTTATCGACTTAGTCCTAAAATTTTCGACATGATGATTAGCCAACATAATTCTTCTGGCTAATTTTGACAAAAAAATCGTTGACTTGGCGGTCGTGCCACATAGAGCGACTAATATTCACATCAGTGATTTCCAATCAAAATTGGTTAGAATGACTAAATTAGTAAATTGTCAAAAGGTTTAAGACTAAATTGGAAAATTGAGAAGTTTATAACTAAATTAGCACTTGTACAATAGATTTAAGACTCTTTTTAGCAAGTTCTAACATATTACTCATAGCTGCATATACAGAAGTTTTTGTAGGCATAAATGCACATGTTTTGTATTCACAGTGTTGATTATTCATGTAGTATGTGCTATCTAGATGTGGGAGGTACAAGCTTCTTCTATATTAGTAAGAAAACCTGCAGCTTGCTATCTGTAACCTCTCGTTAGTTCGCTGGATCCATCTCATTATGGGATCAATTATTCAATAGTAATTTTGATCGGAAGTAAACATCTCACCAACTCATGTAATGTCAATTCATGGTACCACTCTAGTCTATTAATTTCTCTAGCGATCAACACGCGTATCTAGGAGGAACAAGCATATGGCCTAAGATGTGGTTCTTCTAGTTTCTTTTTATAGAGGATAACTCAAAGGGTCACGCGTCAAGATGCATGTGAAAGAGGTTTGGTGTAATGAAATCTCACGTTGGATAGATGATGTTATATGGAAATAGTCAATAGATTTAGTCGGCATATAATTACGGAATTTAAGATTTTCGGGCAAAATGGGTCCAGCTATGTTGATGAGCTCGAATCTAATTGCTCTCTAATCTCTTTATGGTGATGTACCGGACTTTGATACAAGTCCAATAGAAGGGTATTGACGCCCCGCTATCTGATTGGACGGTCTCTTTCGCATTTATCGGTCTTTGATAAATATCTCAGAAAAGGAATCTCATAGATTTATCAAAATTCTCGTGTTCTAAACAGCGTTAAATTATGATCATGTGTCTCGTGATGACTCTTGATATGAGTCGACAAACCTAGAAAATTGAGTAGCCATATGTATTGTGTTCAAGTCAATGGATTATTATTCTGAGTTAGGATCAGTTGGCAGATGCATTCTTTATGTTTGTTTGTTAGCGAAATTTATGATTTTTTAAGAGATATTTAAAATATTTATTTTGATTTTCTATATTTCTCGCGATATTGCGTATATCTAGGAAATTTTTCCTATCTCTCTTTAATTGTGCATATCCTTGATTGATATATTACGTAGATGGTCATCTTAATGACTATTAATAGGCTGATATATTCTATCAGAATAGAGAGAAATATACATAAACTCCTCAAATTTTTTTGCTGCATTATTGTTATCTATGTCACTGCCAAGTTTGGCTAGACCAAGGAAGAGATTTAGAGGAGAAAGTACCCCAAAAAAAAAAAAAAAAATCCTAAACATATTGCATTGATATGAATTTGGTTATAAACCTTTCAATTTGACCGATTTAGTTCTTAACCTTTTACACTTGGGCAATTTGAGTTTATCTAACTAATTTTGACTTGAAAATTATTGACATAGATGTCAGCTATCCTACGTGGCATGGTTAGCGCTAACATGAGCAAATTTTACAAAATTTAAAATATTCTTTTGAACGATGAAGGCTTGACCCTCGCGGCCTAGGCAAGGGCTGCGATGGGGAAAAAAATAAAAAAAAAAATAAAAGAAAATGATTAAAATTTCAAAAAATTAAATTTTGTAAAATTTGTTTATGTCAGTGTTAGTTGTACCACGTACAACGGCTAACATCCACATCAACGATTTCTGTCAAAATTGGCTAAATTAACTCAATTGGCACAAATGCAAAAAGTTTAGAACTAAATTTGTCCTATAAAAAGATTTGGAACTAAATTTGTACTAATGAAATAGGTTTATAATTTTTTTTTTCTACTTTCCCCAGATCTAGATGGTAATTTGCTGACGCAGATGAATTCCTCATATTGGACTAAGAAGAGTTGGTGCATGCTCACAGGTAAGAAGCGGATTTATTAAAGTGCACACATGGGATTGTACTGGTGATAAAATGGAAACCCATTTTTACTTTTGAATGAAATTAGTCCACCTAAGTATGTCTATAAATTGGACTCGAGCCCGCTCTTAGCAAATCTTCTTGCTATGAGATGTCGAACTTCCCCGGCCCATCCCTCCATCACGATTCATATCTCCCCAAGGAAGGATGAATAGAGGAGCTCACGGATCATAACTTTTCAAATTAATTATATGATAAACATCCACCACTCTAGGTTTCATCTCATTCACCGTCACAAGAATACATATATTTTCTAGCTCCGTTTGTTTAGCAAAAAATTAAAAAATTCAGAAAAGCTTTCGCTCCTATTATACATACGACGTGTCTTTATATACATACGTTAAGATTAATATATTGAAATAATAAACCTTTAGAATATATTCATTTAATTTTCTGGAATGCCACTAGTGACCACTGTCCTTCCCGCAATCCAATTCCTAAAAGATGTCTGTCGGATGGTTGGCCGCAACATTTTTATCTCCTTCAGTTTTCACGTCCTGTAATCTGATGAGAAGCCCCGAGACCGTGGCCAGACACTGCCATGCGCAACACGACCGAGAAGAGCTCTGGCCGTGATCGACGTGATTCGCTGTTCATGCCAGAACAGCGAGCCACGTACGGCAACGCGTGCGTCGCCATTTAACGGTGGGAACGGACGAAACGTACGACGTGGCTTTCGTCTTTGTCCCGCAGGCAGGCGAAAAGTAGTATTATCATTGTCTCAAGTGGGAAAGGTTAGGCTTCTTTCCGGGGGCATTTGAAATGGTGGGCCTTTCTTTTTTTTTCAGGGATTTGGCCAATCTGCCGACGAGGCAAACTTGCAAGAAATTGTCATATGGACGTGCAATAAGCGAGAGGACATTCGTGTGAAATTGAAGAGGGACGACGACCCGTGTCTTTCCAGCTTTTGCCCATTGAATCATCGCTGCGCGTGCAGATCGAATGAAAATGAATGCGCCTGGGGCAGATGTGCATTTAACTCGGTGGTGGTCTGTGCTGACCCACCTTTCATGTTTGTCTCTGGGGAATTCTTCGTATTTTGCTTTTGTCTCCTTTTTGTTCAACTTGAAATCTGTCTGTCTGTCTGACTGAGTCCTTGGGACAGGACGCAAATTGAATTGTCTCGGCTGTATGAGTGGCCTAGAGATTTTAAGATGGAGTTGATAATTTTTAACCGTAGAGAACCTTGGCAAGATGCCCTTTTGTTGTCGAGATAAAATGTGGCCGATCTGTATGAACACACAATGGAAAAAACCTCAAATTTACGTGGTTTGGTAAGATTGATAGTTGTTAGGAGCACGCAACAAAAGCACAATATCTTCAATAAGGAGATCATCAAGAGAGAACCCATGTTACCAACTAGTGAGAGAGAGAGAGAGAGAGAGAGAGAGAGAGAGCCCACGTTCAAACCCGTAAATGTGTATAATTGAACCCATATTTGCTTAATAGTTTAAGCCAATGAGTAATGAGCCAGATTGAATATATTAACTACCTCAGACCGCACTAATTTTTTTGATATGGGACATTTCTAGTATAACTCACACATACATCTCAATAGCTACATTGTAGGAGAACCGAAGAGCCCAAAGTTGTGATGCAATTCAAACAAAGAAGGAACAACAAATGTGCTCCAATCTTGAGTAAGTGACTTAACACTTCTAGATCTCAAATATTGTCTTTGCCAAAGTTAAGAGTGCAATCATATATTTTTAAGGTTTATACTGCTGGAAATCAGAATGGCTATTGTGAGCAGAAAAGTGGTTTATTCATATAAAACATGGAAAATCCATAAATGAGCAGGCTATTACTCGAGACTCTGCTTCGATCTTGAGTTGTTAAACTTAGTGAGTGTACAACCATTTTTTTTTATAGAAACTTAAGTTGTTACTTGTTAGACTTAGTGAACGAGACATGTTATGTTACATGCTAAGGTAAACCTTGAAGTCCATAGAATTTAAATTACTTCAGAAGATACAAGTAAAGAATTGTCTTTCATAGGCAAAAAATAAGAGAATAATATAACAAAGAGACTCTTTATTGAAAATTATCTCCAAAAATGCTTCGGTCGCCTCTATTATCTTTATGTGCCATATAAGTGCAATAGATGAAGTGATTAGCTTTTATATGGCATGTATCTTAACTGTGTTTATCTAGCAAATAATAAATGATTCAAAAAAAATATTTCATCTAAAGATGATCGCCTATATCATATACAAAAATCAAAAAATAAAAAGTATTTTTATCATTTACTCAAATATTTAGATATAAATTGTTGCTGATAACAAGCAATATTCGTTGACTTCTATTTTAAGCGATATAAACAATCATTTTTAGTAAAAAAATTTACAAATCATTTATTTTCCGTTGAACAAACAACCCTTACTTTCACCTCAAATAAAAACTTCTTTTTAAAGCCACATTGATAAATACATCTTTTTCCTTTTTAATTTTGTGCTATGATCCACATTGGACGATATATTGTTTACGAAACATGCGGACTTATAAAGCCCAACATGCATGCCAGTTCTAAAAGCATCAAAGGCTACTTTTGAAACTACGGATCTAAAGTTTAAGACTCTGTTTGTTTCGCAAGAAATGAATGATTTAAAAATTATTTTCCTTAGAATGACTATTTGTATCTATTGAAATAATCAATTAACAAAAAAATGTTTTCATCATCGACAACAATAATATTTTCGTGGATAATAAAAATAAAATTTATTTATTGATTTTTGTAAGCGATATAAATAATTTTTTTTTAATTAAATATGTTTTAAATTATTTCTTTTTCACGAGACAAACGCACCATAAACGAGTCAAATCTCGAGTGCATTCTCAAAAATAGCCTGGAGCTCAAAAGCTCCCATGTGCGGATATGGGAGAGCAAATTCGAACCCCTCGACTTAATTTCTTCCTTTTAATTGTTGGGTCAAATCCAAAACAAAAGGACCCATTCATCATTCCATGAAACAACTCAAGTCGTGTTATTAAGCTTATCTTTGTCTCGATAGATCGTGGCATTGCCCAGATTGACTCAGATTCATATAGCCATAACATATGCATACATGGTTTTTCATGGAGACAATTCGGTTTGAGCTCACTCCTTTAAAGATTCCAAAAGCCTCTCCAGATAGTTGTGCCGCCACATATCATCGCAAACTGGACATTCACTTTGGGGTTACGCTTCTTTTCCTATAATACATCTTTGAATTTCAAGTAGTCACTTGGGCTAAATTGTGGATATACGTTTTGATCATTTACAGTGAAGATTAGGAAAACAACATGCTTTACCTTCTTATATTTATAATTATGATCCATTTAATTTGACACACTATGATATCAACGAACTTCTCCAACTGCAAGTATGAGAGGACCGAGATATTTTGTGATTTTTTTTCTATGATCATTCTCATTTTATATGGCTTTGCATTATGAAAAATCGATCTCAACTCGTTCAGATCTATCATGAATTTGTTTCGACGAGAAAATCACAATTTTTCCTTGGGAATTCATGCACAAAAATGTACTATCGTCAAATGTTCTTGTCCGGGTACATCTCTATAAAACGATTGGCCAAAGCATAGGCATAGTTATATTTTTAACACTATGCAATCCTCATCTCAACTTATTTTGTTTAAAACAATTTTAGGTTGAAAGTTGTCATAATGTGATGCACACAGTTGACCATACCTCTTCACCTATTGGCGGCAACATATTGCTGTACGAGCACTTATTCCCATGTATAACCTTCTTTAAGGCTTTGCAGGGCTTGTTCTATTCATCTTCTACTTTATGAATGCACCAAGTTAGATCCTCACTCACCGCTATTTTGTTTTCTAGGGTGTGGCATCTAGCACAGAGAGCACAAATGTTGGGAACCTGTCTCCAAAACTTTTTCGTGTGCCCTTCATGTTATCTTATCGAAACACAAGACATTTTCCTCATTAGCCACTTCTTTAATCGACCACTACCGTGTCTTCTTCACAAACCCTTCTTTGGATCTAGTTCCTGAGGATGACATGCCTATCCCTACTCCCGCATCTCTATTCCCGGTGTCGTCTTGTGCACGACACAAATTTTTTTTTTTTTTTTTGAGACAGGAGGAACCAGCTTGCAGCCGACAGCCGCACCATAAATCCCCTGGTGACGCTAGGGCAGGGCCCACCACCACGGCGTCACACTTAATACCACTAGCAGCTGCACGCTGGGGTTTGAACTCGTCCCCTTCGTGAGGGGGATGGAAGCCCTAGCCAGTGCGGCCACCACATGGGGTGGTACAATTGTTGCTTCTTATGATAGTAAAGAAAACCAAATATCTCATGTTAGATTTCTTGCATTATTGATGTTTTTTCTTAGGAAAAATGATACTGAAAGTGCCGAAAGTTATGTACGGCACTCACTTTAAGACCAAAAGTTTCTTTAGGATTACTTAAGTGCCAAATTTTTTTGAAAACGATCATTTTATACCAATTTCGATTTATTTGGCTGAAAATCCAATATCACATTTTTTTCATTAATTTCTTAAGCCGACGTGACCGGTCAGAGGATACAGTCGGCACCGAAAGCCATAAACGACATCATATAGTAGCTTTCCTCCAAATAAGAACCACAATTGCCAAATTGAAAGAAAACCCCAATTTCACACCCTATTTTGATTTGCCCCCAAATTTAACAGCTCAATCTTGCAAATGGAGAGTAGGGGTTTAAGCAGCGGCTCACAACCCTAGCTTTTCCCCTTACAAGCCCTAATTTTATCTTACGAACCTTAATTTTTCCCTCCAATTGAGTGATACAAAGAGAGAAACACGCCTTTTTACCATAGATGACGAGCAAGCAACGGTGAACAGTTTGTGAGTGAGGGCGGGTGTGCGATGACAAACAAGCAACGGTGAGTAAGCAACAAGGAGAGATGCAACGCGGCCAGCCCTTTCATTCATGTTCAAACGACGTCGCTTTTGCCATGGATAGGTGTCGTTTTTTTTTTTTCGTTATCCAACTACGTTGGACTAAGCGACGTTGTTTTGCACATCCACGTGGATTGGGTTTTTTAAAAATTATGACATGTCACTTAAAATTTTTTATTTACAAACGTCGCGTAATCAATTTCATCGGAATTTCTTGTTGCTGAGATTTAAGTAATTTTTTTTCTTCAATTTGACACTTAAGTGAGTCGATAAAGATTTTTGACACTATAATGAGGGTTATAAATCATTTTTAGTACTTTTGATGTCCTTTTTTTTTTTTTTTCAAGACAGGATCATAAATGGGAAGGAGGGAATGTATGTATGGGCTGGTGGTCCGCTAGACAAACGAGGGGTCTGTGGTCTTCCTTTTTTCTTCCTCTTTTGAGTTTTAATTCGCCATGAGAAACCAAAAGGAGTCACGTCATGTCGAAGGGGGAGGAGTCGACTGGCGGGAGGGAAGGAAGACTGCCGCGTCAGCGTCGGAGCAGCTCAGGCGATGGGCCCCGCCCTTGCCCCTCCTAATGAAGCATCAACGTCTATTCGCCGTACCACGTGGACCTTGATTTTAGCAACCGGCTGTCGTATTGACAATATAAACATTTTCTAGATTGACAAAATTGGGATGTTGACAAGAGGATAAGGGCAAAAATAAGAAAATTAACATTAGGCAAAATTTTAAATTGATAGATCTACGACAAATTTTCTTCAAATTAATTTTTTGACTACTAGAATTTTCAAATTGGTACATATATGACGTTGATATATTTGCGATAAATTTACTCTCTTGTAGTTTCTATTAAATTGGATTAATAGCACAAAAAATCACAAACTAATACACATTTGACAAACGAATGATAAAACTCAAATCAGTATATTTGTCAACTATCACGTATTATTCAACTCATAATTTGACCATAAAATTTAACAGAAACTAACGAAGGGTAAATTTATTATAGATTTACCAATTCGGCATTTTTCATATTATTAACCCAAAATAAAATAAAAATAAAAGAGAGTGAGGTTCTCATCGTAGCATTTGATTGTGTCCATAATAGTTAATTATCATGAGATTATTTGCTGTAAAATTGATTATTTAAAAGGGAAACTTTTTCTTATTATCAGTTTTCCTTTGTGTATCTCGAATTTTAACATTTTTAAATTTTGGGATTTTAGCTTGAGCTATGTGAAAAATCATTTCTTCCATTTACGATGACTTGATTTACATTGATAATTAATTGACCATGTGATAGATAATATAAATTTTCTCTCTCATTGATATCAAAGAAAGTTATTCAAATAGGTAATATTTTGATTATCATTTACAATAAAATCGGATATAATCAAAGTTAAGATAGATACCAATTGGATCATTTCAATTTGATTAGATCCTTTCAACTTCTAAATCAAAAATAGATGAATAGACTTTACAATATGAGTTTGAGAGCAATAGACTTTATAATCTGAGTCTAAACAGATTTAGCTTTAAGGTTTGGATACAATCTGAATAAGTTCAGCTTCAGCATAGAGTCCGTCTTTTGGTTTATCCAAGCATAGACTTTGACAATATCATTTACATGTTCTATCATCTGCATAGTCTATTACTCAACCATCAAACATGTTAGTAGCTTTTGATTTATTTTGTCATCTTCAAAACATCATAAAGGATTTCCCTAACAATCTCCTAGTGTAATCATGCTTTTAAAGATATTAATAAATCAATGCAATCTTAAGCACATAAATAATATTTAAATATGAGTATTCAAAGAATGTAATTCGAATCAAAAGATAGTAGAAGATAGCAAATAGATAGAGCATAATTATATATAGAAAAATAATCACAGCTCAATATTATCAACACATATGCATATTTATATTCTATCCCCCTTTTTGTCATAATAAAAAAGCGATAACAATAGAAATAGTATCACGTAGAGAATATAAAACAATAACAAATATGTCTTGCATGAAACATAATTTCCAAAAATCAAATCGAATATTAAAGATATGTAATATAGCTCAATTCGATCATATATAACAGCAAATATCCAATAAAAATCACGGATGCATTATAAAATTAATTTACCCTTTTTGTCATAATAAAACGATAATGTCAATAAAAGATTTGTTAATGACAAAAGGTAATAAAAGATGCACTAACCAGATTTTGTAGAACTTGGTAAGTTCTAAAAAATCTACCTTTTCCTTCCTTCCATAATAATCAAGATCACGATCAATTCAAAAAGATTTTTCCATAATCAATCAATGCTCCCCCTCAATTTGTTGCATTTTTTAGGTGATCATGATTCTTTCCTTTCTCTTGGATTCACTTTCTCTCCCTTTCTTACGACACATTAGGGATTTCCTCAACAATTTGCAAAAACTTTGCACAAGGAATGAAATTTTGAGCCTCCAGAAAATAGTATAGAATCTCCACGATTTTTTAATCGAGCTTTCCAAAATCCATATGGAAGATTCTTTTTCCACCTGCAAATTCTTGTATAATAGATAACAATATTTGCAATCTAGATATAAGATATCTTCTAAAATATAGCAAGAATATCCATAAATATGCAATAAGGATTTCCTTGAGCATAAATCTCAAAAATATATTATAGATGCATTTCACAAAAAGAAAGTAGATATTTCTATCACGTGCCAAATCAAGTAAAAAAAATAATTGCAATGCCTTATATTTATGACAAAAGATATTTGCAAAATAAATGATAAACAATCATCCATAATCTTCAAAAAATCAAGTAAAAATTTGCAAGGCAGGATGATAAAAAAAAAAAAATTCTCTTACCCAAGGTATATACGTTTGCAATATACCATTGATTAAAAAAGATCATTACAAATCTTCGCATGAGATACTATTCTGATTGCACCAAAATTTGCGTAGATTCGCGATCATTCTTCCCTTATAAAATTTCCTGCAATCAACTCATTTCCTTTTTGGTATCCATCAATTTGGATCCTTCCATTTCATTAGAACAAAATATAAAATCTCCATGGATAATCAAATATTCTTTCCTAACTTATCATAACATATTATTTTTAAGGAAAGAATATTATGCACAATAATATCTTGAAAAAGAAATTCTCACTTAGTTAAAGCACAATTAAATTAAAGAGAATAAAATCATTGAGTGTCTAAGAAAGACTATCTTGCATAATAAGTTAATATCACGTAAAATAGATTTTCACTTTGCAAAATATGACATTCTGAGAGCATAAAATCAAACCAAATAAAATCAATTGTCTCTAAGTAAGATATAAAAAAATAATCACATGTATTAAATCAAATCTCAACTCACGACTCACAAAAAATAAATCACACAATTCTTTCTTCAATAGAACACATCATAGAATATGGTCATAATGAAATCTGGATCAATTGAGGCACAAAAATAATATAAGTATAATGAGAAATTTTAAATTATGTACTCAAACCAAGTTGAGAAAAGTACATTCCTTACCAAATTCTCTTTCTTATTTTCCTGCAAAAAACAAATCATCTTTTCTTTAGTACCCATATTTTCGTGAGTCCATGAGAGTTAGTAGAATATGCTGTTTTTACCAAATATTTCTTAACAGGTCTCCAGACTTTAGGACATTCTTTCTCAAAGTATTCTGAATCTCCACGGTTTGAACACTTGAGGGCATTTCGACCAACAGGTTTTGTAAAGATCCATTGAAAATGCTTTTTGTATGCAAGTCTAGGAGGTCTTTGTCTAAGTCTCTCTTTGACTTTAGGAAAATCTATTAGAGAATCACTTTCCTTATTGAAACCAAGTCCCGACTTATTATAGTAAGGTACTTGTAAGGAAAGGATATACTCTAATGTTTTTGAACCCTTTGAAAATTTTGTCGAAATATTTGAAAATTCTTTCTTTAAAGAATCATTTTCTTTTACAAGTAAATCTCGACTTTCTTTTATTTGTAGAAAATCTTTTTGCAAAATTTCAAACTTTTATTTTTTAGAAAGATCATGTTGCCTAAACCATGAATTCTCCTTTTTTTAGTTCGGAGATCATTTTAAGAGAAGATTTGAGATTTAAACAAAGCTCATTTATATACTTTGAAACTTTAATAGGAATTTTCGAATAGCTTACCTCGATTTCCTCATCAGATTCTGAGTCTGTGTCTGAGGCAGACTCTGATTCTAAGTCTGTGTCTGAGTCAGACTCTAATTCCGAATTTGAGTCTGAGTCTGAATGTGCCATCAAGCATATATTTCATTGCTCGTCATCTTCTTTCATTGTTCTTTTCTGCCCATTATACTTGTATTGTCTTCTTCCACTGAATTTCCTTCCTTTTCTACTCACCTTTTTGAATTTCTTGATCATAAAGGTAAGTTCTTCGTCGTCCATGTCATTATTTGAGTCTATATCATCAAAATCAGCATTAGCTTTTAAAGCGATGGACTTCTTACCTTCGGGATCTTCATCATTGATTTGTTCCACTTTGTAAGATTGATAAGTGCCAATCAATTCATCAACAGAAAGTGGCATAATCCTCTGAGTTTCCCGGATTGAGGTCTTGACATGGTTCCAATCTTTTGAGAGACCTCGTAAGAGTTTGTTGACCTTCATTGGAGAAGAAATTGGATGACCTTGATATGTCAAACCGTTTACAATTTCTGTAAAACGATCGAACATATCTCCAATCGACTCTCCCGGCTTCATCTTGAAGGATTCATATTGGCCAAGAAGGAAGTTTACTTTTGTCTCTTTTACACGATTAGTCCCTTCATAAGTAACATGAAGTATATCCTAGACTTCCTTAGATGTTCCACATGAAGAAATTCTATTATATTCAACAGGAGACAAGGCACAATATAAAGAATAAATGACTTTTGCATCAAGCGCTTCTCTTTTGGACATCTCCGTCCGAGACATAGAAGCAGAGAGTTTGGTTTCTTTGTCTTTGTCATTTTTATTTGATGTAAACGTAGTAGTGGGATTGATTCATTTTTCCACAACATCCCATTGCAAGGGATCTCTGGATCTTAGGAATGCTTTCATTTTGTTCTTCAACACGTTGTATTCTTTTCCATCAAAATATGGTGGCCTGCCGTTGCTTTGCCCTTCCATAAGTCATAGTGCCAAGATACTAACCATAGAAGATCTTTAGTTCAAAAGTAAAAACACTTTTATAAACTGAGCACTTGGCTCTGATACCAATTGAAAGTGCTAGTATGAACACCTAGAGGGGGGGTGAATAGGTGTTTAATATAAACCTTGGCAAATAAATGCGGAATAAATAAAGGAGTTCATGGAAGATAATAAGAACACATAATTTATAGTGGTTCGGCTTAAATCAAGCCTATGTCCACTCTCCCATGCTAATAGCCTTCTAGCTAGATTTCCACTATGCAATCAACAAGAGATTACAACTTTGAGTGCAAACACTTAGTAGTATATCACATTATCTCACTAAGTCACTCTTTTGGTATTTCTCTCACGATCACAAACGTTTAAGCTCACAAGAGACAAGTGTATGATTGAAGTTCACTTGGACTTTGGAATTATAAATTCTACGCTCCGTCTCTTACTTGCTCATCGGTCCTTGATCTCCTTAAATACTCCTCCACTTCCAAACTAGCCGTTGGACAGTATCTAGAGGATCGTCTTCCAATCTACCATTTGGACAGATTTGTATCTAGAAGATTTGGTAGCCATTGAGTGATAGAAGTAGAATCCCAAATTGATTCTAATCGCCAATACAAACAGAATTTTGGTTTCTATAAGTAGAGCTTCTTCGTATGAAAAGTTCTTGTCTTCAGGATCTAATTGTCAATCAATTAGATTGAGTCAATCAAATCAATTTTGATGTAGAATCCAAACCAGATCACTAGCCGTTATACATCTAGGGTTTGTGTTACGATCTGTCTCATTCTGGATGTAAAAGTCTGAGAGCAAGAGACTTTACAATATGAGTTTGAGTGAGATAGAATTTACAATCTGAGTCTGAATAGATTTAGCTTTAAGGTTTGGATACAATCTGAATAAGTTCAGCTTCAGCATAAAGTCCGTCTTTTGGTTCTTCCAAGCATAGACTTCGACAATATCCTTTACACGTTCTTTCATATGCATAGTCTATTACTCAACTATCAAACATGTTAGTAGCCTTTCATTTATTTTGTCATCTTCAAAACATCATAGGGATTTCCCTAACAAAGAGCACCTTCATTTCTATAAAACAAAAATGGTGGGTGTAAGAATCAACAACTGATCATGTTCTTCAAGTCACATGTTGCTATCTACCATATCTTTTCAAACAAAGTTTTATTATGATATTCCTCTACTTCGAAATTGACATATAAATGACTCAATTATAGAATCATGAATACTCATTTGTTTGGTTGTTGCATTAGTTTATGAAGAAGTCTTAGAAATAATTCAATTTAACCCATGATTTCTTTTTATGGAACGAAGGCAAAACTTATGTTTATTTATTACTTAAAAGTTTATAAATATTAGGCAGAAAAAAGTTCTTTGTACTGAATTGATGTTGCATCTTTAAGTAACTTGAGAGAAGAGATTCAACAATCTTATATTTATTTATGTATATATATATAACTATCTACATGTAAAGGTTGCATTTATCATCATAAATAACCCATCTTTGAGTTAAACCTGAACCATAGTTATTGAATAGATATATAGATAGATAGAAATAATAATCAATTTCTCTTCTTCTTCTTCTTTTTTGGTGGTAAATAAGAGAAGAAAAAAAGTTGATGTGAAGATAGATTTAGGCCTTTATTTTTCATTTCATACCGAAAAGGGAAAATTGGAAAAAAAAAAAAAAAAAGAATTCCCTCCGTCAGATAGACTAAACAATTGTCATGAGAATGAAGTAGGAATATCTAATATAGAATGTTTCAAATTAACAAATATAATAGCTTTTTCAAAAGACCAAAAATCGTTACCAGTGAAATAGAATGATGATAACAAATTAAGCATTTCCTTTTCCTTCAACCGTCGGTAGCTTAATAATTTTGATTTAAGGGAGGGGATCGGATATAGGTCATATGAATTACCCCAACTATAATATTGCATAGGTACCAAATCAAATACAAATTGAAATACCGACAAATGAGGTCAATAGAAAAGAGAGATGCTATATGTATCATAGAGCGACAAGTTTATTTATTTATTTATCCTTGAAGTACAAGATAAAATTAGAAAAAAAAATTAACCCACATTAATGTTTAAGTAATAAATCCTTTGATAAAAAAAGAAGGGGGAAAAAGAAACAAAGAGCAAGTCAAAACTCAAAAACATGCGAGCCACTCGTGGTTAAAGGTACTTCAGATACATGAGCAAATATAACTCTGTCCTATGCGGTGAATTGAAGATACACGAAGAGACAAAATTTGACTTTTCCTCACGTTATATCACAGACTAGTCCTAAGCAAGAGCCGGAAATGCCCAAGGCCTATTGACACCTTTAGGTTTTTGCCTGAAAATGTTATAAAAGGGATTGACCTATCGGTTCTTGCTCGATGCTCGGCTACCAAGTGTGACTCGCAATGATATTCGAACATTGTAGCACATCAAAACTTCTCTCTTCTTACAATGAAACAGCGACAAGTTCGACAATGTTATTGAAGATATCACCGCCTATCTCTCGTGACTCTTCGTGTTTTGGTCGAAAGGCTGTTCAGTTTCCAACATAAGTCTTTTTGACACACATATTAAAGTGTCTTTATTACTATTTATTTAGACACGTCTTTTCATATATCTATGGAATGTCAAGAGTCATGTTAAGCCTACATATAAATGAATCTTGTAATCGTTTCAAATGATGGAGAGTGAAAAGACTTTTCTGCAAGTAAAGTGGTGTATTCATCTCATTCCTTAAGAGCTTCTCTTGTGAGAGTGTTATTAGAGCTGTGCAACTCTGATATTCAACAATTGGTATCAAAGCAAGGTTATCTAGGACCGAGAGCACGGTTGTCAAGGACCATGAGTCAAGTCTTCCAGAGCGTAGTTCGTGAAGACGGTGGTCAAGGACCATTGTTTGTGCGCAGGCGGTTGAGGACCAGAATACGTCGAAGTTCGGTCGATGTACAGTCAGGGACTGTGATCAATTGGTCGAGGATCAAGGTTTGTTGGAGTAATGCTGGGCATTATTTCAAGTCAGATGGCGGATATTTCAAATTCGACGAATGGCATTGAGAAGCTCAACAACTCCAATTACAATAATTGGAGTGTCCGAATGCAGTTTTATTTGATGGGTTAGGATTTGTGGGATATTGTTGGTGGCAGCAACACCATGGCACCTAGAGGCGATGATGAACAAAGGAGATGGAAGATCAAAGTGGGTAAGGCTCTTTATGCTCTTGCTGTAATTGTCGAAGATGATTTATTGCCGCACATTAGGAGCGCGTAGACTCCCAGAGAGGTGTGGGATAACTTGGCAATGTTATTCGCAAGGTCAAATGATGCCAAGCTACAAAGGCTGGAGAACGAGCTGCTGTTGATGTCACAATAAAATATGACGGTGAGTCAGTATTTCTCCAAAGTTAAATCTATTTGTGACGAAATTTCAAAGTTTGATCCCGCTAATGCCATCTCAGAAACAAGAATGAGAAGAATTATTATTCACGGGTTAAAGCCAGAGTATAACGGTATTATTACGGCTACTCGTGGATGGGCAACTCAACCGACGTTGACCGATCTGGAGAATATTCTGGCTAACCAAGAGACTTTAGATAGTCAAATGTCTAAGATTATGATTAAGGAAGAAGAAAGTGCCATCTTCAGTGATAAAAGAGGGTTCAAGGGCCAAACGTGAACCGATGCTGAATATAAACATGGCAAGTCCAGGAAAAGCCATGTCGAATGGCAAAAGCAACTAGCTCGTGAAGGATGGCAAAAGTGTCCAGGAGAGTTGAGCCTTCGACTAGGGGGAGCCGAGCGACATGATGGAAAAAGATGTAGTGGATGATGTTACATCTGCGGCAAGGAGGGCCACTTTGCCAGAGATTGTCGAGTGAAGAAAGTTGAAGGAAATGTCGAAGCATCATCGAAGGGGAATGATTTCGATGAAGATAAGGAATGGGATTTCTAAACGCTTGTTGCAATAGTGGTGTAAGACGAGTTCACTGCCTCTTCTGCAATCGAGTTAAACGATGCGATGGCATTAATCTCTGTAAGTGAAAAGTCGATTAATTATGATTATGACTGGATTGTTGATTCAGGGTCTTTGAGTCATATGACTGGAGATCAAGGCAAGCTGTCGAACATGCGTAATTATACCGGAGGACATGTCGTTATTACTGCAGACAACTCGAGGTTGTCGATTACTCATATCGGCGAGACAATGATAACTCCTCGGTTCAATTCACAGCAAGTTGAATTGAAAAGTGTGTACCACGTGCTAGGAATGAAGAAGAATTTATTGTCTATGTCCCAGCTCACATACTTGGGTAATTGTGTGGTGCTCGGTCCACGAGATGTTAAGGTGTACCGAAGTTTGAAGCCCACTGGTCGACCAATCATGAAAGGACGTCGGCTGGAGTTCGTTTACGTGATGTCTGCTCAAACGGCATACGTAAACAAAACCCGAAGGAACGATACACCCGATTTATGGTATGCACAGCTTGGGCATGTAAATTATCACAAGTTGAAGGTGATGATGCAAAAGAACATGCTAAGGGGTCTTCCCCAGTTGGAAGTGCAAGAAAATGTGGCTTGTGCCAGGTGCCAGTACGGGAAGGCACATCAACTTCCGTATGAGGAATCGGCGTTCAAAGCTCGGATGCCTCTCGAGCTCATTCACTCGGATGTGTTTGGTCTAGTGAAGCAGCAATCTGTTAGCGGATTCAAGTATATGATCACTTTCATCGATGACTTCTCCAAGTACGTCTGGGTTGATTTCATGAAGGAAAAATCTGAGGCATTTATCAAATTTAAGGTGTTTAAGGAGAATGTTGAAAGTGAAGTAGGTAGAAAAATTCATTGTCTACGCACCAATAACAGGGGAGAGTACACTTCTTATGAGTTTACGAAGTATTTGCAAGAGTACAAGATACGTCGACAGTATACTTGTCCGTATACGCCGCGGCAGAACGGTGTTGCCGAAAGAAAGAATCAACATCTAGCTGAGACATGTAGGAGCATGTTGCACGCGAAGAATGTTCCACCGAGGTTTTGGTTTGAATGTATGAAGACGGCGGCTCACGTGACTAACAGGCTGCCACAAGCAAGGCTTGGTTTTATGTCACCATACAAGAAGCTATGGAATCGCAAGCTTGTGGTAAGTCACTTTAGAGTTTTTGGATGTATATATTATGCATTTGTGCCTGATCATCTTTGCAACAAATTCGACAAGAAGTCAGTCTACTGCATATTCGTGGGATATGATGATCAATGAAAGGGGTGGAAGTGCCGCGACCCTACAATAGGGAGGTGCTATAGTTCAAGGAATGTGGTGTTCAACGAAATGTCATCTTGGTGGTCATCTCAAGTTGTCGAATTGCCAAATTCATAGCATTTCGACGAAGAGGTCGAAGAAAGCCAAAAGAATTCGATGAGAATCAGCTTGTCGAAAAAGATGTTGAAGCACAATCACCAGGATCGACAAGTTCATTTAGTGAGCATCCAAGGTTGACAGAAGAACTTCGACCAAGTCAGGTCGAAGAACTTGAAGAGGATGAGCCTCAACTTCGGAGATCAATGAGGCAAAGGAAGCCGAATCCCAAGTATGCCAATGCAGCATCGATTGAAGATGTTGGCATGGTCGAGCCTTCAGCATATGAAGAAGCCTCAAAGAGTACAAAATGGATGAAGGCCATGGAAGAAGAAATCCTCACACTAAAGAAGAATGAGACATGGGACTTGGTACCGAAACTTGAAGAGCTACGTCCTATTTCTTGCAAATGGGTTTATCAACTTAAAACTCGACCAGACGGGTCAATTCAGAGGTATAAAGCACGTCTAGTGGCTTGAGGATTTTCACAAAAATACAGGGTTGATTATGAAGAGACCTTTAGCCCAATGGCAAAGGTTACCACTGTTCGAGTTCTATTAGCACTTGCAGCAAGCACGTTGTGGAATGTGTGGCAGATGGATGTGAAGAATGCTTTCCTGCATAGAGAACTCGAGCGAGAGATATACATGGAGCAACCGGATGGCTTCAAGAGCAAAATTCATCTAGAATATGTCTGCAAGCTAAAGAAAGCATTGTATGGCTTGAAGCAAGCCCCGAGAGCGTGGTATGTAGCTCCAGCAGACTCGAGCTTGTTCGTGAAAGCAAAAGATGGAAAGGTTGCAACTGTGCTGGTTTATGTGGATGATCTCATCATTACTAGAGATGATGAAGATGAGATATGTCGAATTAGAGCCAACCTCTTTTTGCGGTTCCATATGAAGGAGCTTGGAGAACTAAAACACTTTCTGGGGCTCAAGATTGATAGGACAAAGGAAGGATTATTCCTATGTCAACAAAAGTATGCACGAGATCTCTTGAAAAAATTCGGAATGCTTGATTGCAAACCTATATCTACTCCGTTGGATGGGAATGCAAAGCTATGTGCTGAAGAAGGTCGAGAGCTAGAAGATTCGACCATGTATAGGCAACTGGTAGGTAGTCTAATTTACCTTACCATAACTCGGCCTGACATCTCTTTTGTAGTGGGAGTAGTGAGTCGATTCATGGAGAAGCCAAGGAAACCTCACTTGGATGTAGCCAAGTGTATCCTAAGGTATGCAAAGAAGACTTTTGATTTTGGGCTTTTGTATAAAAAGGGATCATCGAGTGAGTTGGTCGGTCATTGTCATGTCGACTATGCTGGAGTTCAACACACACGGCGATCAACTACTAGATACTCGTTTAATCTTGGATCGGCAGTAGTATCTTGGTGCAGTAAAAGACAACCGATTGTGTCTTTGTCTACAACGGAAGCTGAATACAGAGCAGCAACAATGGCAGCTTAGGAGAGCACGTGGCTAGTGCAATTATTGGATGATCTTCATCAATTAATAGGTTATTCGACAATATTGTATTGTGATAATCTATCCACTATAAACTTGGCAGAGAATCCAATTTTCCATGCTAGGACTAAGCATGTGGAAGTCCACTATCACTTTCTGCGAGAGAAAGTGTTGGAGGGCGAGATCAAGATGAAGTACATCAAGACAAGTGATCAAGTTGCTGATATCTTCACCAAAGGTCTTGAAACTGCAAAGTTTCAAGAGTTTCGAGCTCAGCTTGGTATGGTCGCGAGGACTATCCTTAGAGAGAGTAGTCGGTGAAGGGGAGTATTGAAGATATCTCCACCTATTAGGGGTGTACATGGTCCGGGCGAGCGATTCCCGACCTAGAATTGGGAACCACCTGCTAAGGATTGGTTCCAAAAAATTGGAACCGGAATCCACCTGTTTGTCGCATGGATCCACTTGGGAACTGGACCACCGGTTTGGTCTAGTTCCCGGGTGGATCCATGGAATTGGACATCATCACGGATTCAACCCCAACATCATCACGCAAGTACGTAACCACGCAAAAAACAGCACTAATTCTCAACTCGCGCAATCACGACAAAAGTAAGCTCATGTCGCTCCGTCGAGACTCCCAAGAACACTACTCGAATTCGACTTCAATCTCAATCAAAACAAAATAAGGAACTGCAATTGAAAGAAATGTAACATTTAGAATGCTACAACATTCTCCTGATATGCACAATCCATTCATCTAAACCCGAACAATCGCAATCCTCTAGTCAGCGACCAAGCAGCAAGCATCTAGAGCTAAATTAGAGTGTAGCCAATTGAAAAGATACAATACTATGTTCACCACCAATCCAAGTAGACCGCGATCACCACGCCAATTGAAACTCAGCCTATTCTCTGGACAATCCTAGGCACAAGAGAAAGGAGGGGGGTAGAAGCCAATCCTCGCAAAGATCGCTGCAGCTTCGTCAACGGAATCGGAATGGCAATCGGGGGAAGACAGAGAGACAGAGATGGAATCGGAGAGGCAATAGCTACTATCAAGGGTTTGTTAATTAATAATTTTAATTTTTTTTAATATTAAAAATTAGTTGGTCCGGTCCGAATGGGCGGTGGACGGATCCGCCCATGAAACCGGGAACCAAACCGGTACCCACCGGTTCCCATAAATTGGAACCGGGAACCGGACCAGTTCCCTCAAAAACCACCGGTTCTGGGCGATTCCGGTCTAATTCCAGGCGGTCCGAGCTAATCCCGGTTCTTTTGCACACCCCTACCACCTATCTCTCATGACTCTTCGTGTTTTGGTCGAAATTTCGACACACATATTATATGTCTTTCTTACTATTTATTTAGACATGTCTTTTCATATATCTAAATAATGTCAAGAGTCGTGTTTTAAGCCTACATATAAACGAATCTTGTAATCGTTTCAAATGTTGAAGAGTGAAAAGACTTTTCTGCAAGTAAAGTAATGTATTCATCTCCTTCCTTAAGAGCTTCTCTTGTGAGAGTGTTATCAGAGCTGTGCGACTCTAATATTCAACAAATGTCACGCATACAAAATCAGCTATCGACTTTGTCTGACAAGACTCACTCGGCATTTCGATTGGTCTGATCTAGCACGCGACCTTTATCCCTATAATGGAAAGGCCAAGGCAGAGGACATGCATCACAAGACGGTGCATGAATGTCATAGCTCAAAACCCGAAATCTGAAATCGTAAAAAGGTGAAGATACCTCCTCTTTGTGAGCAGATACCGCGAAAATCCTCGTAACAGAGTTCCAGAAAGTTTCGTTTTTTTGGACCACAAGAAGGCCAGCGAAGAATGACCCATATATTAAGCTGTGGAACCCATGGAAGCGTTGGAACAAGCAAAACACATAAAAGTCACATGCATCATACTGGAATCACACAGCAGTGGCAAGGAAAAGGATATTGCTTGATGAACTGTCATTGTACTTGTCAGCCAGGTAAATGCAAGGTAAATGCAGATTCAACACGGATGAGCCGTAAACATTCGGGCAATTGATTCATGGACACATGACAAGAAACCACCATTCCACTCCGTGAACTCTACTGACGAATAATTTGAAAGCTGATGCTGCTTTGATATTTCGCTCGTGGGTTCATAAGCAAAGCCCAAGTTTCCCATGGACCACGGTAATGGAATCCCCAACCACCTCAATGATGCTGGATAGATAGTCATTTAAATGCAAGAATAATCTTCACTAACATCAGAAAGTTGCAACCGTGTATCACAAGGTCCGAAAGAAAGAATATGCTCAAGCAAATTACAGAAGCAAAATTCCTAAAATAGCAGATAACTCCCGATTTTTCTGCGATGATATCACTTTCTTACTATTTTGAGAGCCAATAGATTATAAGGAACAATGTACAGGCAGCAATGACAGCAGAGAGAATAAGAGTGTCTCTTGATCGCCGCCTTCTTATTGAGCCTGCATTAACCACTTATAAGTTTAATATATAATCTAAATGAAATAAGGGCAGAAAAGTTCCAGTGAAAGTTATCCAAGTACCTAGGATGCCACGAATTACAGGGAACTTGTCACTTAAGAGCTTCACTTTCCCTTGAACATCCCCAAAGAGAGTCCTCTGAGAGCCTAGAGCTGCTCTTGTTGTTTGAGCTTGGCTAATCACATCATCTATCTGCGCAAACAAATATAAACTATCATCAAGAGGGTACATTATACAACCGCCAGCACATTGGGAAAACTGTCATTTAAACAAGCCTCAAAGTGATACTCTCGAGGGAGAGAACATCAGACCATTCGTTTATCAGGCCCCTCTCAAATTTGATTCTTCTCTATCTAGAGACCGAAAATCAGTTCGATCATATAGATGAAACACACGTTTGCATATAGAGATACATTCAAGCAAGTTTGTGTATCTGTATGTGTGTTCGTAACTGCATACACGTAAACAATAATTTACCAGTAAGATATTGAACTGCTCTGAAAGAATATCTGATACTATGAAACGATTGGTCACCACAAAAACGAAAAGAGAAATCAAATTTGCTCATCTGATGGAAGGAGGGTAGAAGGGATCATGATAACTTCTTCCAGGTTAGCAGTCCAACACAAAAGGATATATTGGTCTGCCATGAATAATCTATATCCACACAAATCAACAAGCATTCATATGTGCAAGTGAAAAAAGGGAGAACACAACACAGTGCACACTAACTGCATCCTCATGATAATTCCCTTATATGAAAAGCAACTACCAAAACCCAGTATCCTCAAAGGTCAAGGAGAGGAAACTTGGAAGTGATATATGGACAAATGGTTAAACAAATCTCTTATAGGAATACAACAGACAGAAAGACAAATGCGTCACTCAGTATTCTCAAAGTGTCAAACAAATAAATACTACCATATGTGCATATATCCTTCAGGCAGAGTTGCAGATTCTATTGAAGGAACCTATCCTAAATTCCGCGGGCAAAGCTTTATGTATTACAACATCAAATAGAATCTGTATAAACCAGACAGATTTTCCAATAAATTGTACACTTGTCTAGTTACTCATCCCCATTTTAGATTATGTGGCGCAAATATTCACTTTAGGCTTTTCATATACTTTTTAGACTCTTAAAGTTTTGATCTTCCTTTTCATAACAAATCTGTAATCAAGCTGAGTAAATTTGGTTACATTGCTGCCCTCAAAAATCAACCATCACTTGGTACATTAATTCACAAATCTTATTGTTTACTGGCTGCTATCATCTTATTTCATCCTATCTTGAGTAAATAAACAAGACCACTTTGATCGGTACACAAAAAGGAACATCCTTTCTCGAACATATGTACAATGACAAAAGAGATACAATGAGACTTACATGGGATATGCTTCCATGAATTGAAGCTCTTTCTCTTAGTAATTGCACTCGTGGAGACATACTGCCAGAAGCCTGCAAGGAAGCAAATTAGAGAGGTCTAAGGTCCCAAAAACAGAAAAAGGGAAAAGAAAACCAAGCATTATCAGATGTAAGTAAAGCAGGATCTTATAGATGCTCACCTTATACTCACTGATGTCATCCCTCACAGAACTGAGAAGTTCTGCATGTTCCCTCATTGAGCTGATGTTTCCCTTGATACGTCTGAACTCCTAACAAACAGAAATTTCCAACTGGACAATGAGATATTTATTATACAGCAGCATATTGTCTTTTATTACTTCAACAAGTGACAAATCCAACTAATTGAGCAGCTTACACCTGAAAAAGTGTTTATAGTAAGGATGAAGAACTTGATAATGCTTTTGTTAAAAATAGGCAGCATTTCCACCCAAAAAAGTTGTTTCTAATGGGAGAATTAAAATGAATGACAATCTGTCAAGTGGCAAAACTTTAAAGCTTGGCGCAAATTCAATCTTCCACATCTTCTAGGCACTTTTGTAGTAATCTAACTGATCAAGGATCCAAATACATCACCTGGATGACAAGCCACAACTTCATGGATGAAATAACCATGGAAAAAAAGGCCTAAAGATGCATTTTTCTATGAATGGTAAAGAGGTTCAGCAAATGAAGACTTTGCAGCTGAAACCTGTATGCATGAAACAGAGGGAAACTCTCTGATAATTTCAACTTTTACAGAGAACTCTAGCCTATAAATTGTCAACACTGTCTTAAACAGAAAGAATGTGGAGCACGCTTCGTATTTACTCAACATTAATGCAGCCACCTAGAATCATTTTTGACCAGCCACATAAGCAAATTAAAAGTACAAGAATGAGATCCCATGATCTTATTGATCAAGTTAATGAGATCAAGAAGTCAGAAGCAGGCCAACAAAGTACAGACCCTTGGGCAATCCATCTTTTTCCACCCAATGGCATTCAGAAGGAGGTATTTAAGTCGTAAATAATGCGGTTACTTAATATTTTATGAGAAGGAAACCCGAATTAGAGGAGTAAATGCAGAGCACAATATCCCACTAACCTCGTCAACTAGGTAAATAACAATTTGAAACTCACATAGATGGCCTAGATGAAATTAGTTTGAACCATGTCATGGTAACCTTATGATCACCTATGAATGGAACTCTCTATATTATAATACATCTTTTTGAAAGATGAAGCATTTAAAAACTGTAAGAACTCAAAGAGTAATTTGAATTGAATGATGTACATCCTCTCAAGCAGAGTAGACAACAAAAATAGATACGTCCCTTGCTTTTAAAAGAGTTATTTTGTAGTATGAAATAAAGATCTGCTGATGTCAAAATTAGCAACATGATAGGCAAAGCATAGTGGTGGAAGCTCGCACCAACAGCCAGCGATTTCATTACATCAAATAATCTCTAATTAGGGAGGGATCCAAGTTGGATGCCACTGTCAGAAAGCTATTAGGTCTACCACCAAGAACTTTTCAAAAAGTTACAGACTACCAGGCCCAAGTTTGTAGTATATCTTAGTCACACTCATCACATCTCTTATGGCATGAAATGCTCACTAATGTGACGATATAGTATATTTTCAGGAACGTTGGAATTGGAAAAGTATAAAACAAAGGAAACCTGGGTAAACTCGTGAAGGATGTCTCTATGTCTTGCCAACTTTTGAGTTACTGAGGTAGTGGGAGTAGCAGATGCAGCGCATCTACTCATAGCCTCATTCGTGTCTAATAGTTTCTCAAGCAATGACTGGATCTCCATTTCCATTGACTTCCATGACCTGCTGGACCCAACAGTTGGTGACCCGGTGTCTACATAACCTGAACAACTCAATATCAGAGATAACTAAGAATTGAAGCTTTATTTATAAAGAATCCAGCAATGCTACCAATAACCTGCATCTAAAAGAACACCTAGGAAACAAAGAACAGAAAAGAAGATATAGAAAAACATGAACAAAGTTCAGCAAGTACATTGTTAGCATTTGGCATTACAAATATGTGAGGAATACAATTATCCATCTTTAACTGAATTGTAGCTTAAATGTTTGGTATAGGAGCAGATAAATATGGCTTGTTGGATTTCTAGAAAGACGGCATGGCATGGTCATAATAACCTGTAAGCAACTCCATACTGATAAGGTAAAACATCCTGGATAAAGCAGACAATTGGCAAAAAGAAGACATTCATAACCAATTTGACCAATCATTGTAATGGGAATGACAAAAAATCCTGTTCCCTAGAATATGTTATTCTTGATTTGCAGATCTTTGCACTTGTCATTTTAAGAAGGACCATCCGGAAAGAATAAACTACCAAGGATGATGCTAAAGTAGGGAATTCACTGCACGTAACTGCAGGACAACACACAGAACCTGTCGCAGTGTTTTTAAAATCCTAAAATAGAAAGAGCAAAAGAGTAAAATTTCAAAACAACACTTCAAACAATAAATACTGAGCCGAATAACATTTGAGACCCATTCTTGTGCTTTAGACAGAAACAGCATGAAAGCTGAAATGTAGTCTTTCTTGCTTAATTCAGAAAGAGGACCAAAGAGGACTTGAAAGTATTAGAATCCAACAGATATCTTATGCGCACAGCTAGCCAGTAACTAAGAACACCAATTCGTTGAGCTGTTTTCCAATTCAATTCGACGCATTGTGCTTGGACAATATCCATGCCAAAATTTCCCTAAGATGGAATTAGTCCTCTGAAGTATTCAAACTTGACTAGGCAGCAACCCATTTGTTCTTTTGCAACAGACAAGAAAACCGGCACTCGTCACGTTCCAGATAACTGGCCACATTGCTGCTGCCCTACCAATCCACATTCGCGCGACCTCCCTCTCTCTTTGTTTCTTTCTCAATCTTTCATCATTCAACTAGAAAAACTGCAACTCGCTTCGAGGACTCGAACTGTTACAATCAGCACACCAAACATAAATTCTACGTAAAGCGATTTCGCTCCGATTGACAACAGGCGAGGAGCCAGCCTCAACTCACTTCAAGTTTCCGCATCACTAACGGCCTAAAACCCCCCGCAAAGCGATCCCAATCTAGCAACCGCCTACAACGAAAATCCGAAAATGCACACAGGCAAAAGAGCAAGAGTCGCCGTCATAGCGCATCGCGGAACGGCGAGGAGAGATCGAAGAAACAACCTCCTTGCGAGAACCTGGCCCCGAGCTTCGCATAGGAATTGAGCTTGACGTCGAGATCGCCCTCGATCTTCCTCGCCTCCTTCCTCAGCTCCTCCCAGCCGGCCTCCTGCAGCTCCAGGCTCGCATCGCCCACCATCGGGGATCCCCCGGACTCCGGATCCTCCCGGACCGGAAATCTCTCCCCCGATGCCGCTCTCCCGCGTCCTCCCGCGTATCGCCGCGACGGCGCAATGGGGGGGCGGCCACCGGCGGCCCGCGCGATCGCCTCACTCCGCCGCCGTCTCCACTTTCCCGACGTGAACTTCGGACGTGGCTAGCTCGGAAGCGCCAGATCCTTTTCCACCGCCTCGCCGGATCTTCGCTTTCCCTGTGTACTCCGCTGGTTCGCTTCTCTCTCTCCCTCTCTCGATTCGTTGAAGGCCGGCAAGAGAGCGAGAGAGAGAGAGAGAGGAGGAGAAATGGGCCTCTTATTGGGCCGGGTCGAGCCTTTGGGCTTGCAAGTCGGAAGCCCGCTTCCCGTGTGCGATCGGATCTGAAGTATTCCAAGATTGGAGCTCCAAGCTGTTTTTTTAAGTATTGAGCATACTCAAGCTCGACTTAATTAGGGGTGATCGGGCCCACTAAGACCGGTTTTGAAAAATTGATATCGGGAACCATCCGTTGGTTCCACGAACCCATGGAACGAGTCAAAATGTTCCCACTCTGGAAAAGGACTTGAGAGCAAGCAATGAGATCAGAGGCTAGAGGCAAGCGAGAGCAAGAATGATAGAGGGATTGACAAGGCCAAAGGTGATGTAGAGTGAGAGTGAGAGAGGGATCAACAAGGCCGGAGGCCGCCAAAAGCAAGAGTGAGAGAAGGAGGCGGGGCCATGAGATGAGTAATGTGAGAGATGGAAAGAGACAAAGAAAATTAGGGTTTTGATCTGAAAATTTAAAACTTAATAAATTTTTAAAAAAATTATACATATATTGGTCTAGGTGGGTTGATGAGTAGTTCCACACCAAGAACCGGAATTGGATTAATATTCACCGATTTCAATAAAATGGAATTACGAATTTGATCGGTTCCCATGAATCCGATTTAGTTCCAGGTAATTCTCAATTCTGTTGCACACTTCTGAATTAGATACTTAGGCTCACCCGTTTTCAAATCATCTGCTCGAGTCAAGCTTTGCGACCATTCGGGCCGTTTGACTGGAGTATTTTATCATTAGTGGGGTAAAGATTAAAAAAAAATAGAAAAAAGGTGTGGAATTGTTCATATCCGTGGAAATAGAAACAGTCGTATTTCCTTTTCAGTCTTGACTCAACAACGCGCGCAATTTCTAGGAAGCCACCGGGTCCAGAGCTAGAAGCCAGCTCGAATCTCTCACGCAGTGACCCGAACCTTCGCTCTCGGTAACCCGAATCCGAAAACCCGAATTAGAATCGACCAGCCGGAGACTTCTCTGCACTCTCCATGCAATTTCTCTGCAAATTATTATAGCATTAGCTTAAGAAATTTTGCCAAGAATATGCGACGAGACCTCGGTTCCTTAGCCCGGACGTCACTGTCATTGCAGTCCAAAAAGAAGGATACTTGATGCTTGGCGATGGTCAGAACCGGTCCTACATTACTAGGTTCGGTTCTTGCTTGGTCGAACATGAGCAGGAGGAACGACGAGACAGGAGGCTTCGGCCTCAAGAAGCACCTCTCCCGGGTCTCCAAGAGGGTCGCAGGCCCGGCCTGAGGCCCCTCCCGAGATTACTACCGCCTCGGCGCGTCGCCGAGGGGGCCATGCGTGGCCAGCCCCATGTTGGAGCTCATCTCCCGGTGCTGCCGCCTGATGAGCAAGAGGGCCAGGTTTTCACCCTCGGGTAGGCCCGCCGGACCAGGTGAGGTGACCGTGGGTGAAGACCCGGTCGAGGAAGGAGCGGCGGCAGCAGAGGCGACAGTGCCTAAGGGTCTCTTGGCCTACCCGAGGGTGAAAACCTTTGTTTGGGGACTGGTTGAGAGAAGCCGAGGAGGAGTTCGGGTTCACTCACGGCGGAGGAGGGATCACTGTTCCTTGCGAGGTTTCGGAGTTAGAGAGAGTGAAGAGCCGGGTTGCCGCCGCCCGCCACTGCCACAGTGGCCGGAGGAGCACTTGGAAGAAGCACCACCTAATAGGAAGGATTTGGAGAAAGTTCGATTTTTTTTTTTTTTTTTTTTTTGAAAACTCTAATCTTTACTGCTCAATGATCACATTGACGGATTCCCCCTTTCGCATTTAAATGATCTTTTTTTTTAGATGTACATAGCGAGTTTCAAATTGCTCCTCTTCTATTTGATCAAGTGGTGCATATTTTTTTCTTGGAAATGCATTTTAGTGGAGTTCAAATGGAATCTCGAATGAATATCATCCACACTTTTGATTTGCATTTAGTTAATATTCTTGTAAAAATAACCTTTAAGAAGCATCGATGCCAAAATATATTGAAGTGTTATAGTGATATCTTATTTTCATTTCTGCCTGAACAAAAACAATTTGCGCAATCGACTATCAATCATGAGATCAAGAGTTCGATTAATCTCATAAGCGACCTACAATGGTGTCACTTGCTAACATCCTCACATTAAGAAACCAATTAAGTTAAGGAAGGATCTCTCTCATCAATTTTTCTCCTAATTATTATATCATTAGGTAGAAAGATTGTGAAGAATATCCTATAAATCTTCGTTTCCCCAAATCAATTCACTATCAGTGCAGTCTGATTACAAGATAATTGGTATTCTCTATGAGAATTGAATCATGGTAAAATTAGAAAAGGGTCCTTTTATTACTAGGTCGATTCTTGTTTAGTCATTTTTTTATGTGGATAATTTTGTTTAGTTGATTTAAACTATCTTGTTATGAACTTTTTTTCTTGTATTTATGAACTAGTAACCTAACATAGTGTGAAACATTGTGATTGATATCCTCATAAAAGTTCATGAACGCAATAACAAATTAAATACTCAACCATGGTTTCTAGACTATACTAATTCAGGAGATTTAAAATTACCTTCTTAGATACTGCCACATTATTTGAAGAGACCTACTGGGTAAAGGTTAAAAGCACTCAAATTTTCCTCCGCAAGATAATGTCACAAACCATGGACAGCTTTCGATTATTCAGTATTTCTCCTTTTGACGTGCATAAACAACATATGTCCATGATAATCGTTTGAAATATGAGGTGTCGGCCTTTTGAAACTTCAATGTTATTAATACGAAAATGTCGAATGACTTGGATTTTGGATACTAATCCATATTTACCAATTCTTTTTACTAAGACTATCATCCAACTTACCCAAGGCCTTCAAGATAAAATAATCACATCTTGCAGGTCAATATCGCCAAAAAGAATATAAAATATTCCATGAGACCTTGGTTTCCTAAAACCATTGTTATTGTCAGAGCAGTCCAATTAGAAGATAATTTGTATGCACCATGAGAGTAGAAGCGTGGTAAAATCAGAAAATGTCCTTCATTACTAGGTCAAGTTCTTGGTTAGCTAATCTTTTTTCTTTTTTGGGATAATCATGTGTAGTCGATTTAAATTATCTTGTAATGATTCTTTTTAATCTTTACTATTTACTAATCATGTTCAAGGATTCTTCTTTTCGCATTTAAAATGATCCTTCTTAAACTCCACTAAAATGTATTTCCAAAGAAAACCCACAACTACAAGTCTAAAACCATGATCAAATAGTAGAGAGCAATTCAAAAAATGCAATCTTGAATGTATAGAATCGCATTTATTTGATTTGAAAATTGCTATTATTCTTTTAAATGTAACCTTCTAAGAAACCTGATGGTAAAGACATATCAAAGCGTGATGATCCCAATTAATTATGGGATGACAATTGTTATACTGATATTTCTAATTTTGCCCAAATAAAACCATTTTAATTAAGCATGGCTTGTGAAATAGTTTGTGGGAGATGGTTGGAAACATTGACCTAGTGATGAAAGGATTTATTAATAATCATAAGATCACAAGTTTAATTTATATCGTAATTAACAATCATAAGATTAAAAGTTCAATTTATGTCGTAACCGATCTCCCGGAAAGCTCCGTGTTTGATTTAGCTGCTAAAGGGGAGAATCAATCTCCAGCGATTGTCAAGTCCAAATGTCACTTCCCCAGGTTAGGAAACCAACCAAGTCAAGCAAGAACCGTCTGATGCTTAAATTTTGGGATATTAATCTCTCAACAATTTCTCTCCAAATTATTATAATATTTGCTAGATATTTTGTTAAGAATATTCACGAGGCCTCCGTTCATTGAACCGATGTCATTGTCAGCGCCGCCTAATTTGAAGACGGTTGGCATCTTCTATGGGAAATTGAAGGACGGTTGGCATTCTTGTTTAGTTAATTTAGACTATTTGTCATGATTCTTTTTATTTGTTCAGGAACCTGCCCGTTTTACCAAAATATTATGATAGACCAATTGCACACACCAATTGAATTGACACATACACTGAGATTAGAATTCTAAACCATAGTGTTTTTACCACACCGATTTAGCAGATTTAAAGTTATCTTCTTAAATACAAACAGCCCATGACAGGAGATCTAATGGGTAAAGTTCAAAAACACTCAAATTCAAAATATATTCTCCAATATCGCGCACAACTTTCGAGTGTGTATTATATCTCCTTTTAATATGTATCCGTAATTATCATCCCAAATACCAAAGATCTTCCTTTTCAAAATTTAATGTTATTAGTATGAAAATGTCAAATTACTTGGGTTTCGGATCCGAATCCATCATTTTATTTTCTTTTTTGCTGAGGTTATCATCTTGTTTCTCAAGCCCTAAACCCACATCTTCAAGAAAAATCATCACATCTACAAGATCAATGTTACAAAATAAGAATGTGAACATCACTTGAATTTGAATATCGAGCCTACAAAATGTCAATTTTTTAGTAATTGATTCCAACGTAATGTGACTACCTCTCCCCGATATCCTCGAAGGGCATCCAATTCCATGATATTTCTGCCACCTTCCGCGTGAACTGTTTTTTCCAATGGGACGAAGCTTCTCCTTTTCTCTCTCTCTCTCTCTTTTTTCCAATGGGACGAAGCTTCTCCTTTTCTCTCTCTCTCTCTCTCTCTCTCTCTCTCTCTCTCTCCCATTGACTATGTATATATTACAAATTATCGTGTCATTTTCTCTTAATTTTCTTCAATTCCTTTCCCTTTATAAACAACCACTGATAACCCCTGCAAAGAGTGTAATCCTTCCTCACAAAGCACAGCTCCATAACACAATCTCAACCCCGTTACACCATCGTGTTTCTTCAATATCAGCATCAAGAAAGCCATGCCAAACATCCCCACTGCCTCCCGCCTCGCCATGTCGGTGGTCACCGGCCAGTGGCTGTTCTCTTAGCCGCACCATTCCCTCCTCCCCTTGTTGGACTCTCTCGTGCGTTCAAAGAACCCTACACTTTCGTTCCGCCTTTCGCTCAGGTTCATCTGCTCGAATTTGCTTCTTTCTCGATAGTCAAGGGCACGGGCCGCGCCTGCACAATTTACTAGCCGTGATCATGAGTAATAACAAGACAAGAGGCTTCAGCCTCAACAAGCACCTCTCCCTCAGCCGAAGCCCCTCCGCAGATGGCTGCTGCCTCAGCGCAATGCCATCGGGGCCATGCACGACCAATCCCATGTCGAAGCTCCTCTTCTGGTGCCATGGCCTGACGAGCAAGAGGACCAAGTTTTTATGCATGGGCAAGCCCGTCGGTCCAGGTTACATGCCCGTAGGTCGAGAGCCGGTTGAGGAAAGACCGGCTGTGAAGACGGTGCCTAAGGGCCACTTGCCTGTGTACTTGGGTCGAAGGAGCGGCGAATTTTGCCGAGTTTTAGTGCCTGTGGTTTACATCAATCACCCGCTGTTTGTGGACTTACTGAGAGAAGCCGAGGAGGAGCTCGGGTTCAGTCACCGAGGAGGGAGAATCACTATACCTTGCGAGGTTTCAGAGTTTGAGAGAGTGAAGAGCCAGGTTGCCGCTGCCGCTGGGAACTGTGGCCGGAGGAGCACTTGGAAGAGGCGCATTTGGGGAAGGATCTGGAGACACTGAGCACCAAATATATATGATGACGATGACGATAATACATGTAGATTATACATGTAGATTGTGAATTGTCATGAAGATCATTGAAGATAATTTTAATCTTCATTCTTCAGCAATCCTCTTTTTGGAGATGTATACGCTATATTGCATGTATCAAATTGCTCTCTTCTATTTAATCCTTGTTCTAGACTTGCGGTGTTAGTAGGTTTTAGTGGAGTGTAAATGCAATCTCGAATGAATATAATGCATATATTCGATTCCAAATTATTTCTCTCTCAAAAGAAACTTTTAAGGAACATCAATGCTAAAAAATTGTATGATCCCAACTAATTGAGGCGTGAAAAGCAAGAATCCTCTTATGCTTAATTCTTGGGATATTGCTCTGAGGAAGTCATTCCAGTACTGTTATTGTAACATGATCCAGGTGTAATTGTAACCCGGCTCATCGACACTGGCTCTGGCCAGACCAATTGCTACTCCATGTGATCATCGCTTCCGCTGGAACATCTTTTGATGGTTCACATACTAGACTGCATTTGCGCATCATGAGTCTTGAGGAGCGTCCTGCCCTCACCAAAACTAAACGCGAGAACTGTTCCGTGCGGGAGTATCTTCAACGAAAGAAAATTATTGCAGATATGCTTAGCATTACCAGCAACGACAACCCAATTGATGAGGACGACTTGACTCTGCCCACGGAACCGTGCTTCAGTCCGGGCCGGTTCATGAAACCCGGTTCGTCTCATCACGTGACGTCGGAGCTGCAGAATCTATCCACTCGTTCTGACGGTCCGGGCCGGTTCATGAAGCCTGATGAAGTCGCGATCGGAGACTGGTCAAGCTTGAGAATTTCCTGCCAACCACTTTGACATCACCTTTGACATCACATGTTGGGAAAATATGACTTCGAATTGGGTAGAACAATCAAGACGGATCTTTAGAGTAATCAAGACGGATCTTTAGAGTAATCAAGTCGGACTTTAAGGCGTGATATAACTTTCTTTAAGGATTTATTTGCTCCACAAAGTTGCTAATGGTCACTAGAAAATTTCCTCCAAGAAAATCTCAAATTAGAGCATTAGATAGCAATTCTAGTATTTCTCTAGGATCTCTTTAGGAAATGATTTAAAAGATGGCTGTAGTTTTTCAGAGAGAAGTCTTGAAAATGATCACTCTTTTCTTTTGAAAACTAACATGTATTAATAAAATATTCTTAAAACGTAGACAATTCTTTGTGAAAGGTTGCAAAGCAAACAAATGTATCATTTCGAAAATTACCCATATGAACAAAGGCTTTGAAATTATTATTATTTTTTTAATTTATGAAAATTCTCAATAAACAAAATAACCTTTGAATTGATTAAAGTAAATAAGATAACCGTAAGAAATAAGAAATAAAAATAAAATAATAAAGGAATTCGCGCACCCACACGCGGGCCACACCCAATCATTCCTTTAGTACACAAAGAAAACTTCACACTTATTAATTGACCAACTTCCTCCCACTTTTCCTATGTGAGACAAGGAAAATGCGCTTAGTTTGTTTTTACAAACAAACTTCCAACGTCACCTCCATCCTCTTCTGAAAATCTAGCTCTTTACATGTTTATTCCGAACAGCACGAGTTCTTGACACGAGCCGTCTCAGTGTAATAAAAGTCATGCTCTTCCATTCCGCGGCTCCAATTCGTCAAGCCGTCGACCTCTTTTGTCTAGTCAATACTGATGTGGGGACTCCTTCTTAAATAAAGTCGGTTGATGAGTTTAACAACTATGTAAACTTTGTTAGGCACCAGACAAAATACATTTGGTTTTATCCCGTCGAGCAAAAGTCTGACAATTCTTCTCTGTTTCATAAATTCAAAAAGTTTGTGGAAACTTATGTCCAAACTTCCATTATGTCTACCTACTCTGGTGATAGTCAAACTTCCTTCATGCAGACACTTCATCTCCACGTCTTTACCTTCGTCTTCCTCCATTAACCCCTCCAGAGGCAACTCGTCTTCAAGTGAAATTTCTGCAACAGGTGGCGTTACCTGCAGTCAATTCTCCCCAGTCTCTATTGGATGAACCTCCATTCTTGGAAACCACAAAACTTGGAATTCTTTGCCAGTGCCTATCACACCTTCACTCACTCAATCTCAACCACAGTCAATGATAGACTTCCTGTAAAACGAATTCATCCAATGATCACCGGATCAAAGAGTTACAGTTTAAAGCCTAAACAAATCTGTGCAGCGACAAAACATCCCACTACAGATTCCACAATACCAACTTGTGTTTCTAGGTCTCTCAAAGATCTGCATTGGCAAATTGATTCACTGCCCTACTCCATAATGGAACCCGGGAAATATTCCCTCATCCTTCACATCACAGTATATCATTTCAGTAGTGTAAGAGTGTTGTGGCTGTGACATCCAGAGAATGAAAAGCCACACCATTTATGCTTTCCTACAAAACTTTTAGTGGATGGTAATAACGTCAAAAATGCCTTCTTGTTAAGACAGCACTGACAATCACACTCAATCCTGGCTTGGTGAGTACCAGGTCAAATGCGCCTTGGGCAGCATCAGTTGCATCAGCTACACCAATTCCACAGTTCGCCTTCTTTAAAGCTAGTGCATCATTCACGCCATCACTGGTCATCCTGCATGTGTGCTTCCCTTCTTGTAGCCTATTTACAATCTCAGACTTGTGCTCTAAGATCACCCAAATTATGCACGCTCGATACTTCCCCAATATCGATGAATTCCAATCTGCTCCTGGTTGTACCTCCGAATGGACCAACTGGTGGGTTTCCGTAGTCTTTGACTCTACTTATAAAGAAGCCACTGAATCTGCTTCAAGCGAGTGAAATATTTACAAAATACCGTCTCAATTCATCCTATTTAATCAAATCCGGGATGTGATATGGTTCCGAAGGATGAACTGGATATGCACTTCATTCTAAACTTAAAGCTGCAGGCAAAAAAGTAAAGAAGACCTCCAATCCCAAGTGTTAAAATAGGTCTCGAATTTGAGCATTTATAAAACGCGATTCGCTGAAAAGAGGAAATATAAAATAAAATATAATTGGAGAAAAGTTTCCTTTCGCTGCGGAATCCGAAATGCCGAAGGAAGAAAACCTGCATGCGCGTGAAGAGGAAGGTTTCCTCGTAGGCCCAAGATAAAATATAAAAGCTACGGGTGAAGTTTTTGTACGCGTTTTAAAGGTGGGGCCCAAAGTCAAATATTTGACTTTGGGCACACAGTGAAAAGAATGAAGCCTTCGCACGTGGAGTCCTGCACATAAAAGCCGAGAGAGGAAGTCTGCCGCATGAAGCCAAAAATATGTAGTTGGGGCCCACTTGGGTACACACGCATATAAATATCAGAAGACCCTTTTTTCTCGTATGATGCGGCTGAAACCCTACGAAACGAAAAGAGGAGCCGCGCGTCCATGTTTCCGAAGAAGCCTCAAGTCCTCCGCGCGAAGCTTGGAAGAGATACGCGAAGCCGTACGTAGAGCGTATTATGTTGAGCTTGAACGCGCGGTAACTTTGTGCCTTGAGTTTATACCAAGTGAGTTGTTTATTTATAAACACTTTGGGTTTGAGATAAATTGGGGTTTGGGAAATACCGAGAGAGTGTTTGAGTGACTTGGTGTGTAATCTCGTTGTATCGACGCTTGATCATAGTGAAATTCGATCTTTCTCTCCCCGTGGACGTAGGTCTTTACGATCGAACCACGTAAATCGGTGTCCGATTTATTTTACTTTTCTACATATTATTGTTCGATCGCTCGCCCTATCGCAACACCAAGGACTATATAGAACTGTCCAATTGAAAAGCATTGGAGCAAGAATCTTCAACGGATGAGAAATAAAAAAATTATGTTTTAGGAGGATTCTTCAACATTGGTCGTTCAAACTGAGCCTCCTTTGAGACTTTTAAAGAGAAATATCAAGGAAAATCCACCAAAGGTAGTTGTCTTGCTTTATATATCTTCATCTTGCTCTTAATCATATATTTTCCTAAATGCGCTCTCCCTTTTGGTGGTTGCTTCTTAATCTAGGAGTGTCAGAAATTGAACCAAAAAATTCGATTTTTTTTTTTAGTTTAGTTCTCATTCAGTGCGATTCTCATTAAAAACCGAAACTTTTTTAACCGGTTCGGTTTTTATCAGTTCGGTTAACTAAACCAAACTGATAAAATCTCAATTTTTTTCCTTTTTTTTATTCTCTTTTATTTTTTTAAAAAAAAATCATTTTTTGATTTTTGATTTTCTTTTCTTTTCTTTTTATTCTTCATTGGCCGGTCACAGGCCACAATGGCGGCGGGCGACTGGTAAGAGGCGAGCTTGAGCCTCGCTTAATCTAGCGAGGCTGAGCTTGCCCAACATCGGCGAGCTCGAGCCCTGCCAGATCCAGCCACCTGGGCAAGACTCGAGCCTCGTCGGAGGTCGCCAAATGCGACGAGGCTCTAGCGACCTTTGGTGAGGCTCAAGCCCCGCCCAACTCGCCGAATCTGGTGGGGCTCGAGCTCGCCGGTGTCAGGCGAGCTCGGCCTTGCCACAGGCCAACAAGGCTCGACCTCCCCAGAATCTAGCGAGGTTCAAGCTCACCTCTGGCTAGTCACTGGCCGCCATCATGGCCAGTGACCGACCAAAGAAGAGGAAGAAGAAAAGAAAAAGAATAAAAAAAAATTAAAAAAAAAAAAAAAAATCTATTTTTAAAAAAAAAAAATTAGAAAGGGATGTGTGTAGGGAAAGAAAACAAACACAAAAGTAAAAATCGAACCGAACCAAATTGGGATTTTGGTTCAATTCAGATTGGTTTCAATTTGTTTCAATAAATTTCCTTATTAGTTCGGTTCGATTCGGTTTTCCAAAAAAAAAACGAACCGAACCGAATCATTTACACCTCTATCTTAACCAACACGATTTACTCCTCTAGTTACTAGAGGGTCCCGACTGAATGAACTTTGTACTTTGCAAGATGAGGAAGAAGTGGATGCAAGCACGCTTTTCAAGAGGAAGAGAAAAAAGAGGAAGTGTTTTCCATGACATTTATCTTGAAAAGTTATGTAGAATCATATTAAAAATCGCCCAAAAAAGTTGTCGAAGCGATGAGTTAGGTACATCGGAAGTTTTGGCTAATCAAACTCATTGCAGGAGAATATATAAAAGGAAAATGCTCTAACAGAATGGTTACTTCTATCTTTGGGAAGTTTCGTATATTCTATGACATTTTTCTCTAAAAGTTATGCAAAATCATATTAAGAATTGCCCAAAAAATTTATGGCAGCAATGAGTTAGGTAGATTGGAAATTTTGACCATTTAAATTCATTCTAAGAGAATGAATAAGAGGAGACACACTATCATCATGGTCACTGCTATTTCAAGATTTGGCCTATTCCTAACCCTTTCAAATGGGTTTAATGTCTATCGATGTTATCCAACATAAATCTTATATCTAACTCACGTCCTCATGATACATGCTAATTTTCCTTGGCAAGTGTCCTCATGACACGTGGCAATTGTACCAACCATTGATTTCACTAAACTTAGATACCCATATAGAATAATCTCGCTCTTTGATTATTGTAAGCGTTTCACTATAAATAGCCAAATTGATTCATTCATTTGATAAATTTTTTTGAAGAGACTTCACCATCAAGAACTCTAACTATTGGATGATAGCTTGAGCAAGATGAACAAGACCAACATTGTTAAATTAATGTCTCCAGTTTGAATTCGAATATTGATTTGTTAGCCGAATTTGTGGAGAAAGATTTTCGTAGACAGATTTAAATCTCACGCATGGAAGACGTCTTCTGCTGGAGGTGAAATATTGTTTGCTAGAAGAGAAAAGATTTAGACTCCTTATAGATGCACAAAAGAGGAATTAAAATAAAATAAAATAAAAGATAAGGGTTTCTATCTTTTTGTATCTGTAGAAGACTAATCCTTATTGAAGTCATTCGTGGTGGGACCCAAAGTCAAATTGTTTACTCTTAGGCACAATATAAAAGGCAAAAAGAAAAAAGAAGGAGGAAGTAGCATGTCCAGAAGAGCGCCGCTCATGAAGAAAGAAGAACACGAACCCATACAGAAAGAAGAGAATAAGCATACGACTTCTCGGTTTCAGCATACGTAGAGATTTTTTCTTTCACTTTGAACGCGTGGTGATTTTGTACCGTAACTTTATATCCAAGTGAGTTGTTTTTTTATAAACACTTCAGATTTTGGTTTAAATCTAGATATGGGAAACACTCGAGCGTGTGAGCAATTGTAAATATTGATTCTCCGATTATAGTAGATTATTTGCTGCTGGGCTATGGACATAAATATCAATACTCGGACCAAACCACGTAAATCTCTAGTGTCCTTATTATTTCTCTGGTGATTTCTCATTGACATAAATTACAAGATCCTGTCGTTTCCGCATATTATATTTCAACAATTAGTATCAGAGCTTGGAATCAAATTCTTGATTGTGATTTGGAGTTTTGTCTTGTCTGATTATTATCTGGAAATTATGTTATTACAAGTACGTTTGAAAGAAAAGCTGAAATTGAGAAGTTTAACGGAAGGAACAAGTTTAGGTTATGGAGCATCAAGATGCAGGTATTATTGACAACCCAAGGTTTGGCCAAGGCACTAGATGGCGAAGATGAGTTGCCACTTATAATGAAAGCCTCTAAGAGGGTAGAGCTAATGGAAAGAGCAAAGAGCACAATCTTGTTGAACTTGTCATATGAAGTTTTAATAAAGATTGCCGAGGAGAAGGATGTTGCAACAGTATGGGCAAAACTTCAAGCACTCTATGTAAAGAGAGGTTTGAACAATCACCTATACATATTGAAGACGATGTTTTGTTTTAGATATATTGAAAGCATGTTTATCAGATCCTACCTGAATGAATTAAATAAATTCATGATCGATTTGAAAAACGTCGATAAGATACTTGATAATGAAGAACATGGCATGATGTTGTTAGCTTCTTTACTAGAGTCATAAGAGTATTTTACTGATTCACTGTTGCAGAGGCGTACTACGATTAACTCGGAAGAGGTAAAGTCCGCCTTGTTCTATAAGGAGTGGCAGAGAAAGTTGCGAGATGATGGTTTGGCGCAAGGAGTAGTGCAAGCACTGACGATTCGGGGTAGAGAACAACATTGAGGGCCCAATAGCAACATAGGTAAAAGCATATCAAAATCACGCCATAGAAAGTTTAAGGGATGCGTGAAGTGCTTTGAGTGTCACGAAAAGGGGCACATCATAAGAGATTGTCCGAAACGAAGGAGAAAAAGTGATAGGCAGAATGCCATAAGTAGTGTGGCGAAGTTGCCGAGAGGAGCACTAGTGATGCATAAGTTGTTTTATGTGTGACTACTAGCTTGTCAAGAGACGCATGGGTGCTGGATTCGAGATGTTCTTATCATATGATGCTCATAAGAACTGGTTTACTAGTTATCGGGCTATAGATGGTGGTACCATTCTTTTGGAGAATAATGTAGCTTGTAAGGCTATGGAATAGGAACAATTCGAATTCTGATGCATAGTGGGGTGGTGCGCACATTGACAGACGTGAGGCATGTATCGAAGCTCAAGAAGAATCTTATTTCTCTAGGGATACTTGATAACATCGGGTGTAGGTATACCGCTTAAGGTAGAGTACTAAAGATCTCTCGAGGTGCCTTGATAGTGATGAAGGGAAAAAAAGTGAATACTCTCTATCATCTATTAGGAGAGACCGTAACCGGAGTCGTTGCAATTTCATAAGGTGAGTCACACTTTGACTTGACTTAATTATGACATATGTTTTAGGGTACATGAGTGAGGCATGTATGACGATGTTGAGTGAAAGGGGTTTGCTGAAAGGTCAGAAGACGGGGAAGCTGGATTTATGTAAGCATTGCAACTTTGGAAAACAACGCCAAATCTAGTTTACTATAGCTATACATTCGACCAGGTGACTAGTTAAATATATTCATTCAAACGTCTTGGACTCGTCTTCAGTTCCTTTGAAAGGAGGTGCCCGATATATGCTGACATTTTTTATCGACGATTATTCAAGGAAGGTATAGGTATAACTTTTTGAAGCACAAATATGATGAGTTCAATCGGTTCAAGAAATTCAAGGCATTAATTAATAAGCAGTCAAATAAACAGATCAAGTGCCTGAAAACCGATAATGGCATGGAGTTCTATGGTAAAAATTTTATTGAGTTCTGTGAAAAAGAATAGATTGTGAGACACCACACGATACCTGAGACACCACGGCAAAATGGCGTGGCAGAACGGAAGAACAAAATTTTGCTTGATCGAGCTCAATGCATACTTTTGCACGTGGGACTTGACAAGGAATTTTGGGTCAAAGTAGTGAACATGGCATGTTACCTAGTTAATCGATTTTCATAATCTACTATCGAGTGGAAGACTCCTAAAGAAGTATGGTCGGGGAAACCTGTTAATTACTCTGGATTACATATATTCGAATGTCTTGTGTATGCTCATGCAAGTAATAGTATTAGCTTAAGAAATTTTGCCAAGAATATGCGACGAGACCTCGGTTCCTTAGCCCGAACGTCACTGTCGTTGCAATCCAATAAGAAGGACATTTGATGCTTGGCGATGGTCAGAGCTGATCCTACATTACTAGGGTCGGTTCGCACTTGGTCGAACATGACTAGGAGGAACGACAAGATTGGAGGCTTCGGCCTCAAGAAGCACCTCTCCCAGGTCTCCAACATGGGCCTGGCCTGAGGCCCCTCCCGAGATTACTACCGCCACAGCGCATAGCCAAGAGGGCCATGCGTGGCCAGCCCCATGTTGGAGCTCATCTCCCGATGCCGCCACCTGATGAGCAAGAGGGCCAGGTTTTCACTCTCGGGTAAGCCCACCGGACCAGGTGAGGTGATCGTGGGTGAAGACCCGGTCGAGGAAGGAGCGGCGGCAACAGATGCAACAATGCCTAAGGGTCACTTGGCTGTGTACATGGGTTGAAGAAGCGGCAAATTCCGCCGGGTTTTGGTGCTTGTTGTTGACTTCAATCACCCTTTGTTCGGGGACTTGTTGAGAGAAGCCAAGGAGGAGTTCGGGTTCAGTCACAGCGGAGGAGGGATCACCGTTCCTTGCGAGGTTTCGAAGTTCGAGAGAGTGAAGAGCTGGGTTGCTGCCGCTGCCACCGCCGCCACGGCTTATAGTGGCCGGAGGAGCACTTGGAAGAAGCACCACCTAAGAGTAGGGGTGAGTGTGGTTCCGGGTAGAACCGGGAACCGGAACCGAACCGGAGGTGGGTCCGGTTCGGTTCCTGGTTCTGAAGAGGCCGGTTCCGATTCCCGGTTCCTTTTTCTAGGAATCGGAACCGGAACCGGAACCGGTCAAATTCAAAAAAAAAACCCTAAACCTTCCCTTCCCTTCTTCCCCCACGTGATTTCCCCCTCGATTTTCCCTCATTCCCCTTTCTTTTTTTTTTCTCTCTCTTTCTTTTCTCTTCTTTTTCCTCCTCACGTCACTTCCCGCCCCCTACCCCTACTTTTTCTTTTCTTCTCTCTCTCCTCTTTCCCCCTCTCTCAGTAGAAACCCTCCATTCTTCTTCTTCTGCTTCTTCTTCTTCTTCTTCTTCTTCTTCTTCTTCCTTCCTTCCTTCCTTCCTTCCTTCCTCTTGCAAGGGGTGAGCACGGTTCCCGGTAGAACCGGAAATCAGAGAACCGAACCGGACCCTCCCGTTCTCTGCCTCTGCCTGTAGCCAACGCCGGAGGCCGCTGGACGCCAGTCGCCCCGCACTCATCTCACCCTTGCTTCCTGCTCCCTCGACGCCGTCACCCCTCGCTTGCCTCGCTACTCAGCCGCTCGCCGTCAACGCCGCCAATGGACGCCGCTCGTCCCCTCGGTGGAGGCCACTCGCCACTCGCGTAGCCGCCCCCAACTCTGCTCGCTCGGTCGCCCTTGACGCTGCTCCCCCTCGATGCCGCTCGGCCAGCCGCCCCCAACACCGCTGGCCCAGTCGGCCCTTGACACTGCTCACCAGTCGACGACGCTCGTCCCAAGTCTTTGTCTCGATATGCTTGTAAGGATAAGCTAATTTTGTTTTTTCTGCTCAATAATACTAGATAATTTACTCTTCATGTGAACTAATATCATATGCTTCAATAGGATTCTGCCCATGATGGGCGATAAATTGTAGCACTGAAAGCTTGATCATGTTATTTTACAGGATCGTTTACCTTCTTTACTAATTTCTTTACTAATTTTAGTGCTGGGATGGACAGCCTTTAGTAGAATGTCTAAAAACTCTTATGTTCTGATGCTCTTTAAAATATATGAACAGGTTCTTTTAGGATCAATGGGTGCTCTTTCATTAACGACAATCCTGTGCATTTGTGATTGGAAAGATATTTCGGTTAGTACCGCTCGTTCCGGACTAGTAAGTTATACTGTTCCTTCGTGATTTCCTGCCGACTTGTCCATGTACTTTGAAAGAGCTTCAATAGAGAGACACTCTCAGAATGTGCTTGAAGTATCATCTTATAGGTTGCAACGAAGTTGGACATTTGATACATGTCTTCAACAGCAATTATTATGTGCATCTTTGCCATATCATTCCAAAGATATGAGAAAATTGAGTTAGCTCAGCAGAATGAGCTTTAACTAATGGTAAAATGTTTGCATACCTCCAGTTTTGGTCAACTAGAGTTCATGCATCTCCCATTACTTGAAAATAGTTATTAGTGAGGATGGATGACATGACATCCCTGTCCAATCGACATTTATATCTTCCCTCAAGCTCTAAACTTTCTGGATGATATTATATCATCTGTACTATGATAAAATTACACCTGTGTTGTAAAACAATGTCATTAGTTAAATGGTAGCATACGAAATCAAAATTTTTCGCACAAATAGAGTTTATTTTTTGCCCATGGTGAGTGTATGGACCTTCCTCATTGACTATGTGGGTGCAGATTGACGTAGTTGCCTGTCACATCGGTAGCACTCAAGGCGGGGTCATGGCATGTCTGCATTACCTTATGATATTTCTCATTAGCTTGTTGACTCTGGACCTTGTTGACTGTCAAGATCCCAAATGTGCGTTCTGTTGGTCTTGCTTTGGACTTGTAGAAATTATGCTATTGAGATATGGACTTGCAAATTCAAATCAAGAGCTAGAACTCGGGAGAAAGGTGTTACGCTAGTCTTTAATCCCCGACAGTTAGCTACTCTCGGCTGGGATTGAAGAGCTCGAAAAGGCTTGTGTTGCAATGCCTTTATTCGTGTTGTAACCTAGCAAAGAAAGAAAAGGAGAGAGAGCGAACAAAAGATATAGGTTATGTTTCCTTTGTATGTTCTGCCACAGAGGTTTCTCATCCACACCTGTTTATACTAAAAGGAGACTTATGGTGCAGTTCATTCTCTTAACATGCTCTGATTAAAGCACAGAGATTTCTTATCCTTGACTGAATTAAATTCACCTGTCAAGTAAATGATACTTGTACATATGAAATTTCTGCCACATGTTGATGCTGATAGCTTCTCATTACTTCAAGTCTGAACTTTGTGTCTGTGCATCACAAACTAATGTAGGGTTGAGATACCAAACGAGGGGATACTAAAATAAACAATTCCCTTTGCGATCCATGATTAGGCATGTGCAATGAGTTTTAGGATTCATTAGAGATTTGGGACGGAAAAATCAACATTCCTTACATTTTAGTGTAAATGATAATTTAATCTCGAAGACTTATGTGTTTGGCAGTATTTTATTGTAAAATCATCTGTTTGAACTTCACTTGCATCAACTTGGATGCACATAACTATCAATTATTGGATTTACTAGTTGTCTCTGCAACTTGTCTTTCCTTGGCATGATTGAGAATCCATTTGATCCTTTGGCTCTTTTCTTACAAGAGTTTTCATGTCTCTACTCTATGTGATCATTGAAACAGCCTTACCAATTGGGGAATATGCTGCTTTGTGACTTTGCTCATATTCTTTGGTCTCAAATCAATAAAAGATGCATTGGATATTTCGTCAAATGTAGATAAGAGTGGAGAGAAGAGCAGTCTGAACTAGATGAATACGTCGAAGCTAAAGAGCTTCTAAAAGAAAAGGTTATTTTTAATTAGATGCTTGCTTCCTTGTGATCCTTCACTTGGATATACATTTTCTCACTTGGCTATTTGCTGATCTATTTCTCGGCATGCTATCGATACGTTTTGGCATTTAAGAAAGTTTGTGGTACCTGATTTGATTCAATATGTTTATTAGGTCTCCAAACGGCTTTCGAATCCTCTTGAGATTGTCCGGAAGTCCTTCAGCCTCGTATTCTTTGCTTTGTCGGCATCTTTCGTTCTTCTCTTGGTCCAATATTTTGTCCAAAGTAGAAGATGCAGATTGTTTTTCCCTCACTGCATTCAATGAAATTGTTAAATTTGCCACTAGAAAATTTTACATTGCCATTGAAGAACCTGTCTTGGCTTGTTTTGGTGTTCTACAGCATTTGGTCGTTGACTGCCTAATGAAATCTGTATTTACTATGTTCTTTATCAATATTGTGTACACATACTGTGGAGATGGAGATCCTTTTTCCTCTTTTTAGTACTTGTAATATTAATGTTGGTACTTTGAATGGTCATTCCTCTGATCGAAGTGGAAAGCTGGATTGTTTCATCCATCATGTGCTCGAACTACTGGATTGTTCATGAGTGTAAAAACATTTTGTTTATTGCTTCTAAAATGATGTTTGCTGTTTGTGTCATATTATCTTCGATGAATGACAAGTTTGTTTATTATTGCTGCATTCATTTTCATTTTTTTAACTAAAAATGAAAAAAAGAAGAAGAAAAGAACCCGTTGGAACTGGAACCGACCGGAACTGTGACGGGGGGTTCCGGGTTCTCGGTTCGACGGGTAGGTTTCGGGTTCCAAAAAATGAGGAACCCGTGCAGGGTAGGTTCCGGGTTCCAAGCGGAACTGTAAGGAACCAGGAACCGCTCACCCCTACCTAAGAGGAAGGATTTGGAGAAATTTTGAATTTTGAATTTTGAATTTTTTTGAAAATTCTAATCTTTACTACTCAATGATCACATTGACGGATTCTCCCTTTCACATTTAAATGATCTTTTTTTTTTTTAGATGTACATAGCGAGTTTCAAATTGCTTCTCTTCTATTTGATCAAGTGGTGGATTTTTTTTTTCTTTGGAAATGCATTTTAGTGGAGTTCAAATGGAATCTCGAATGAATATCATGCACACTTTTGATTTGCATTTAGTTAATATTTGAGTAAAAATAACCTTTAATAAGCATCGATGCCAAAATATATTGAAGTGTTATAGTGATATTTTATTTTCATTTCTGCCTGAACAAAAACAATTTATCGAATCGACTATCAATCATGAGATCAAGAGTTCGATTAATCTCGTAAGCGATCTACAATGGTGTCACTTGCTAACATCCCCACATTAAGAAACCAATTAAGTTAAGGAAGGATCTCTCTCATCAATTTTTCTCCTAATTATTATATCATTAGCTAGATAGATTGTGAAGAATATCCTATGAATCTTCGTTTCCCCAAATCAATGTCACTATTAGTGCAGTCTGATTACAAGATAATTGGTATGCTCTATCGGAATTGAATCATAGTAAAATTAGAAAAGGGTCCTTTTATTACTAGGTCGATTCTTGTTTAGTCATTTTTTTTATGTGGATAATTTTGTTTAGTTGATTTAAACTATCTTGTTATGAACTTTTTTTCTTGTATTTATGAACTAGTAGTTCACCTTACATAGTGTGAAACATTGTGATTGATATCCTCATAAAAGTTCATGAAGGCAATAACAAATTAAATACTCAACCATGGTTTCTTTACTGTACTAATTCAGGAGATTTAAAGTTACCTACTTAGATACCGCCACATTAGTTGAAGAGACCTAATGGGTAAAGGTTAAAAGCACTCGAATTTTCATCGGCAAGATAATATCACAAACCTTCCACAGCTTTCGATTATTCAGTAGTTCTCCTTTTGACGTGCATAAACAACATGTGTGCATGATAATCGTTTGAAATATGAGGTGTCGGCCTTTTGAAACTTCAATGTTATTAATACGGAAATGTCGAATAACTTGGATTTTGGATACTAATCCTTATTTACCAATTCTTTTTACTAAGATTATCATCTAACTTACCCAAGGCCTTCAAGATAAAATAATCACATCTTGCAGGTCAATATCACCAAAAAGAATATAAAATATTCCACGAGACCTTGGTTTCCTAAAACCATTGCCATTGTCAGCGCAGTCCAATTAGAAGATAATTTGTATGCACCATGAGAGTAGAAGCGTGGTAAAATCAGAAAAGGTCCTTCATTACTAGGTCAGGTTCTTGTTTAGCTAATCTTTTTTTTTTTTGGGATAATCATGTGTAGTCGATTTAAATTATCTTGTAATGATTCTTTTTATTTGCTTACGAACTAGTTGTTTTCCAGACATATTATGAAAGACCGAGTGCATATACCAATTGACAAGTGATTAGTACTCTCAATTATGGTGTTTTACTGTTTTAATTTATGAGATTTTTTTTTATCAGTAATTTATGAGATTGAAAGTTACTTTTTTAGATACCACCAGATCATTAAGAGAGATCAATTGAGATGAGGTCAGAAAAGACTCGATTTTTCCTCAACAAAATATATCCACAGACATCGCACCTTTTGAGTATTCCTTACTTATCCATTAATTATGTTTGGTCATCCGGATTTCTAATCAGAATAGGACTAGATATAATAGGATATGAAATCCTTGAATTTTTTTATATCCCATCCATTATTTGATGAATCGCAATATTAAAGTCGGATATGTTCACATCATATCATGTACATTTTATATATATAAACAACATATCATTATAAATGAAACTAAATGTTCATAAATGGAGATAGTGAAAATCTCTCGTAACACTATTCCTTAATTTATTTTTTATTTTATTTTATTTTATTTTATTTTTCCTCTTTTTTATATTATTTTTCATTATTATTTCTTTTTTCCCCTTTCATCATTCTTTAATAAAATTTTATCAAATAGTAAACTGTACTAACATACCTAGAATACAAAAATGCCTAAAATATATAATAAATAAAATATTTAATTTATAGATTGAATGTTTATTATGAGATAGAATTAAAGTTGAATATATAGATTAAAATAAAATTAATTAAAAATAAAATTTATTTTTTATTTTTTATTTCTTAAATTAAAATTCAAATATTATTTATATTGAAATATAATTTCAATTTTCTTAATTTAATAAGTTTTTATTCAAGAAAAATAACTTTCCTATTATGAACATTAGAAATCTTATCCACCTTTATCCCACATCTCCCATGGGATAATTTTATCTTGTCTATATCCCCATTATATTCGACTTTATCATGTCCTGAGCGAGCACCAAACATCCCGAATTTTATCTCAACTGCCAAACGTAGTTAATGTGTGAAATAGGGAAGATGGTCCAAAAAATTCTAAATTCACTACACTTTTGCAAATTAATACCTAAATATTTTCACGTTTTACCAATTGAATTAATGGGGTTAATTTTGGCCGCAAATCACTTACATGAACACCTACCATCCTACGTAGTACGAACAACACTAACATAAACACATTTTAATAATGTTAATAATATTTTTGAATTTATTTCTTTCTTTTTTTCCTTTTTTTTTCTTTTCTTTGTTTTTCCTTCTATTGCTTTTGCTTTTCCCTTTTCTCTTCTTTTCTTGTTTTTTTTTCTTTTTTCTTTTTTTCCCTTTTGGTCTCTGATGAAGGCCGTCAACCTTAGGCAAGGGTTGCACTTGATGGCCTTGGGCGAGGAACGCCTCATCTTGGGCTAGTGAGGGCCCCTCGTTGGATCGGGTGAGGGCCTCACCAGCCCAGGCTCAGCCATCCCTCACTTGAGACCGACGAGGGCAGCCCTTTCTTGAGGTTAGACCTCCACTTGCCATCAACAAGGCCCAGTGATGGCTGATGAAGGGAACGGAAAGAATAAAATTAAAAGTAGAGAAAAGGAAGGAAAAATTAAAAAAGAAGAAAAGAAAAATTTTGAAAATTTTGAAAAATTGTCCACATCAACATCAACCGTGTCACGTAAGATAGTTCACCATGACTGGTGTCCACGTAAGTGATTTCTGACTCTATAAATTCAATTGGCAAAATGTGAAATGATTTAGGACTCAATTAGTAAAATTAAAATGTTTATGACTAAATTCGTAAAAATGCAATAAGTTCATGACTTTTAGGATAATTTTCCTTACAAAAATTTATATTACACAATGATCATTCGAAATACTATGTGTCTGCCTTCTCGAAATTTAGTTTTATTAATATGAAAATATCAAATAACCTAGATCACGGGTACGAATCCATATTTATTAATTTCTTATTTTGACAGTGTTATCGTGTATCTCGAGGCCAAAACCCACATCTTCCAGATGAATATCGTCCCCATCTCGAAGATCAATATCACAAACTAAAGAATGTCGACGCCAGCTAAACTTGAAGGGGACCGAATTCCATAAATTATTTCTACAAATTTCCGCGTTAACGACTTTGTCCAAAGGGCCGAAGCTTCTCCTTTCTTTCTTCCATTGACTATGTACAAGTAATCACGTCAACTTTCTTTTCTTTTTTTAACAGGTATCTTATCTCTTTTCCTATATAAACAACCCCCTAATGACCCTTGCAAAGAATGCAATTCTTCCCTTCACAAAGCAGCAGCTACATACCACAATCTCAACACCGTTTACCCTCACCCTTCAAGATCATCTTCTTCATCATCAAGGAAAGCCATGTCGAACATTCCCACCTCCCTCTCCGAATCCTCCCTCACCGCCTTCCGCCTCACCATGTCGGTCGCCGACCCGTGGCCGTTCGCTTGACTGCATTGTCTCCTCTCCCGCTTGTTGAACTCTCTCGCGCTTTCTTTCGTGTTCATCCAGTCAATTTTTTTTTGTTATAATCGAGGCATAGTCCAGATCCACCCAATTTAGGAGTCGTGATCATGAGGAATAACAAGACGAGAGGCTTCAGCCTGAAGAAGCACCTCTTCCGGGTCTCCAAGTGGATCATGGGCCGGACCCAAAGCCCCTCCGGAGGTTACTGCCGCCTCGGCGCGTCGCCATCGGGGCCACGCACGATCAATCCTATGTCGAAGCTCCTCTCTTGGTGCCGCTGCCTGACGAGCAAGAGGACCAAGTCTTTATTCTCTAGCAAGCCTCTCGGGTCGGGCTACGTGCTCGTGGGTCAAGACCCGGTTGAGGAAAGACCCACGAGGATGACGACGACGGTGCCTAAGGGCCACTTGGCCGTGTACGTGGGTCGAACGAGTGGCGAATTTCGCCGAGTTTTAGTGCCCGTGGTTTACTTCAATCACCCGCTGTTCGAGGACTTGCTGAGAGAAGCCGAGGAGGAGTTCGGGGTTAGTCATCGTGGAGGAGGGATCACCATTCCTTGCGAGGTTTCAGAGTTTGAGAGAGTGAAGAGCCGGGTCGCCGCTGCCAGTTATGGTGGTCGGAGGAGCACTTGGAAGAAGTACCTTTGAGGATGGATGAGGATGCCATTGGGCATAAATTATGTTTATGATGATGACGATAATGAAAGTAGATTGTGTATTGTGATGAAGATCGTTGGGATTTATCTAGAAAGTTTTAATCTTTACTATTTACTAATCATGTTCAAGGATTCTTCTTTACGCAGTTAAAATGATCCTTCTTGAGATGTGTAGACTCCACTAGAAGGTACTTCCAAAGAAAACGCACAACTAGAAGTCTAAAACCATGATCAAATACTTAGTAGAGAGCAATTTGAAAAATGCAATCTTGAATGCATATAATCGCATTTATTTGATTTGAAAAATTCTTGTAAATGTAACCTTTTAAGAAACCTGATGGCAAAGACATATCAAAGCGTGATGATCCCAATTAATTATGTGATGACAATCGCTATACCAATATTTCTAATTTTGCCCAAATAAAACCATTTTAATTAAAAGCATGGCTTGTGAAATAGTTTGTGGGAGATGGTTGGAAATATTGACCTAGTGATGAAAGGATTTATTAACAATCATAAGATCACAAGTTTAATTTATATCGTAATTAACAATCATAATATTACGAGTTCAATTATGTCGAAAGCTCCGTGTTTGATTTAGCTGCTAAAGGGGAGAATCAGTCTCCAGCAATTGTCAAGTCCAAATGTCACTTCCCAGGTTAGGAAACCAACCAAGTCAAGCAAGAACCGTCTGGTGCTTAAATTTTGGGATATTACTCGTCGGTCTGACCTACTCCGCACTCTCAACAATTTCTCTCCAAATTATTATATTATTTGCTAGATATTTTGTTAAGAATATTCCACAAGGCCTCCGTTCATTAAACCGATGTCATTGTCAGTGCGGCCTAATTTGAAGACGGTTGGCATCTTTCATGGGAAATTGAAGGGCGGTGAAATCAGGAAAAGCTACTTTATTACTAGGTCCATTCTTGTTTAGTTAATTTAGACTATCTTGTCATGATTCTTTTTATTTGTTCAGGAACCTGCCCTTTTAACCAAAATATTATGATAGACCAATTGCACACACCAATTGAATTGACACATACACTGAGATTAGAATTCTAAACCATAGTGTTTTTACCACACCGATTTAGCAGATTTAAAGTTATCTTCTTAAATACAAACTGCCCATGACAGGAGATCTAATGGGTAAAGTTCAAAAACACTCAAATTCAAAATATATTCTCCAATATCGCGCACAACTTTCGAGTATGTATTATATCTCCTTTTAATATATATCCGTGATTATCATCCCAAATATCAAAGATCGTCCTTTTCAAAATTTAATGTTATTAGTATGAAAATGTCAAATTACTTGGGTTTCAGATCCGAATCCATCATTTTATTTTATGTTTGCTGAGGTTATCATCTTGTTTCTCAAGCCCTAAACCCACATCTTCAAGAAAAATCATCACATGTACAACATCAATGTTACAAAATAAGAATGTGAACATCACTTGAATTTGAATATCGAGCCTACAAAATGTCAATTTTATAGTAATTGATTCCAACGTAATGTGACTACCTCTCCCCGATATCCTCGAAGCCTCGAAGGGCATCCAATTCCATGGTATTTCTGCCACTTTCCGCGTGAACTGCTTTTTCCAATGGGGCGAAGCTTCTCCTTTTGTTCTTTTTTTTTTCTCTCCCATTGACTATGCATATATTACAAATTATCGTGTCATTTTCTCTTAATTTTCTTCAATTCCTTTCCCTTTATAAACAACCACTGATAACCCCTGCAAAGAATGTAATCCTTCCTCACAAAGCACAGCTCCATAACACAATCTCAACCCCGTTGCACCATCGTCTTTCTTCAATATCAGCATCAAGAAAGCCATGCCAAACATCCCCACCTCCTCCCGCCTCGCCATGTCGGTGGTCGCCTGCCAGTGGCCGTTCTCTTAGCGGCACCATTCCCTCCTCCCCTTGTTGGACTCTCTCGTGCGTTCAACGAACCCTACACTTCCGTTCCGCCTTTCGCTCAGGTTCATCTGCTCGAATTTGCTTCTTTCTCGATAGTCAAGGGCACGGGCGGCGCCTGCACAATTTACTAGCCGTGATCATGAGTAATTACAAGACAAGAGGCTTCAGCCTCAATAAGCACCTCTCCCGAAGCCGAAGCCCCTCCGCAGATGGCTGCTGCCTCAGCGCAATGCCATCGGGGCCATGCACGACCAATCCCATGTCGAAGCTCCTCTTCTGGTGCCATGGCCTGACAAGCAAGAGGACCAAGTTTTTATGCATGGACAAGCCCGTCGGTCCAGGTTACATGCCCGCGGGTCAAGACCCGGTTGAGGAAAGACCAGCTGCGAAGACGGTGCCTAAGGGCCACTTGCCTGTGTACTTGGGTCGAAGGAGCGGCGAATTTTGCCGAGTTTTAGTGCCTGTGGTTTACATCAATCACCCGCTGTTTGTGGACTTACTGAGAGAAGCCGAGGAGGAGCTCGGGTTCAGTCACCCAGGAGGGGGAATCACTATACCTTGCGAGGTTTCAGAGTTTGAGAGAGTGAAGAGCCAGGTTGCCGCTGCCGCCGCGAACTGTGGCTGGAGGAGCACTTGGAAGAGGCGCATTTGGGGAAGGATCTGGAGACATTGAGCACCAAATATATATGATGACGATGACGATAATACATGTAGATTGTGAATTGTCATGAAGATCATTGAAGATAATTTTAATCTTCATTCTTCCGCAATCACATTAAAAAGTTCTTTTTTTCGCATTAAAATGTTCTGTTTGCAGATGTATACGCTATATAGCATGTATTAAATTGCTCTCTTCTATTTGATCCTTGTTCTAGACTTGCGGTGTTAGTTGGTTTTAGTGGAGTGTAAGTGCAGTCTTGAATTAATATAATGCATATATTCGATTCCGAAAATAGTTTATTTCTCTCTTAAAAGAAACTTTTAAGAAACATCAATGCTAAAAACTTGTATGATCCCAACTAATTGAGGCATGAAAAGCAAGAATCCTCTGATACTTAATTCTTGGGATATTGCTCTGATTGAGGAAGTCATTCCAAGACTGTTATTGTAACATGATCCAGGTGTAATTGTAGCCCGGCTCATCGACACTGGCTCTGGCAAGACCAATTGCTACTCCATGTGATCATCGCTTCCGCTGGAACATCTTTTGATGGTCACATACAAGACTGCATTTGCGCATCATGAGTCTTGAGGAGCGTCCTGCCCTCACCAAAATTAAACGCGAGAACTGTTCCGTGCGGGAGTATCTTCAACTAAAGAAAATTATTGCAGATGAGCTTAGCATTACTAGCAACAACAACCCAATTGATGAGGACGACTTAACTCTGCCCACAGAACCTTGCTTCGGTCAGGGCCAGTTCATGAAACCTGGTTCGTCTGTCAACATGACATCGGAGCTGCGGAATCTTTTTATTCGTTCTGACTGTGAAGAGCCTGATGAACTCGCGATTGGAGACTGGTCGAGCTTGAGAATTTCTCGCCACTGGTTCAACCACTTTGCGAGCTGTCCCAGTGTAATAAAAGTCATGCTCTTCCGTTCCGCGTTTCCAATTTGTCTAGCCGTCGACCTCTTTTGTCTAGTCAATACTGATGTGGGGGCTCCTTCTTAAATGAAGTCGGTTGATGAGTTTATCAAGGATGTCAACTTTGTTTAGCACCAGACAAGATACATTTGGTTTTATCCTGTCAAGCAAAAGTCTGACAATTCTTCTCTGTTTCATAAATTCAAAAATTTTGTGGAAAATTATGTCCAAACTTCCATTATGTTTACCTACTCTGGTGATAGTCAAAATTCCTTCATGCAGACACTTCATCTCCAAGTCTTTACCTTCGTCTTCCTCCATTAACCCCTCCAGAGGCAACTCGTCTTCAAGTGAAATTTCTGCAACAGGTCGCCTTACCTGCAGTCAATTCTCCCCAGTCTCTATTGGATGAACCTCCATTCTTGGAAACCACAAAACTTGAGAATTCTTTACGAGTGCCTATCACACCTTCACTTACTCAATCTCAACCACAGTCAATGATAGACCTCCTGTAAAACGAATTCATCCAATGATCACCGGATCAAAGAGTTACAGTTTAAAGCCTAAACAAATCTGTGCAGCAACAAAACATCCCACTGCAGATTCCACAATACCAACTTGTGTTTCTAGGTCTCCCAAAGATCTGCATTGGCAAATTGATTCACTACCCTACTCCATAATGGAACCCGGAAAATATTCCCTCATCCTTCACATCACAGTATATCATTTGAGAAGTGTAAGAGTGTTGTAGCTGTGACGCCCAGAGAATGAAAAGCTACACCATTTTTGCTTTCCAACAAAACTTTTAGTGGATGGTAATAATGTCAAAAATGCCTTCTTGTTACCAGATCAAATGCGCCTTGGGCAGCATCAGTTGCATCAGCTACACCAATTCCACAGTTCGCCTTCTTTAAAGCTGGTGCATCATTCACGCCCTCACTGGTCATCCCGCATGTGTGCTTCCCTTCTTGTAGCCTATTCATAATCTCAGACTTGTGCTCTAAGATCACCCAAATTATGCACGCTCGATACTTCCCCAATATCGATGAATTCCAATCTGCTCCTTGTCGTACCTCCGAATGGACCAATTGGTGGGTTTCCGTAGTCTTTGACTCTACTTATCAAGAAGCCACTGAGTCCGCTTCAAGTCGAGTGAAATCACTTTATAGTCATTCTAAACTTAAGCTGCAGGTACTAAAGTATACCTCCAAAATACGTTGTCAAACTCGCTGAATCCTCTCTCGTCTTTTCGAGTTTTCTCTCTACCTTTATGGTAGTTTTCCTTTCACTGAAACCCTCATCGCCTTTACTCACGGGTTTTCATCATCTTGAACGATTTCCTTCTTTACGGATACCCCATATGGCTATAGGGCGTGTCTTCTTCCGCTACTCTTCTCCATAATCAAGCCCCAATTTCTTCTTCCACTCTTATTCTACACACCCAAACCCCCAAACCATTCGCCGCATCACGTCCCCAAGCTACAATTTCCATCTTGCTGGCTGGGTTTTGGCGATTCCACAGTGTCTCTTATCCAATTGGAGCAGTTGTTGGAGCATCTCAAGCCATGGCTCCTTGTGTACAGGTCTGCACTTGCGAGACTTTCTTTCTGCCCTGCATGTTCCCGATTGTCCTCTCTTGCCCTGTCAATATAAATATGTCAGCACTATCAACAGAAATCTTTCTCTATCTGGCAAGTCTAGGGTTCACCTTGCTTCGCTCTCCTATGGAATAGACATTGGGGCAGTTTTGTTTTCTTTGGGCTCTCTTGAAGTTTTCACCGGTACCTGTTATATTATTGCCCTGCTCTGTTTTGTGATGACTTCGGCCGACAACACAACGTCCTCTCGATTGGCAGCCCTCTACAATAGTTTAGGTTGCCTCACCACCGAACACATCATAGATGATTGGGACGAGGATCCTTCTCCTGAAAAATTACAGGAGTGCAGATTATCCCTAGTAGGCAAAGTACTTTCCATCCCGACCATCAACTTTTTTGCCTTTCAAAACACCATGAAAAAAGCCTGGCGGACTGACCAAGTTACTTTCCAGCAGCGAGAGGAAGGCATCTACATTGCTACCTTTCAGTCCGCAGCAAATAAAAACAGAATTCAGGAAGGCGGCCCATGGCTTTTCTCGGGCAACTTGGTTATTTTCAAGCCCTGGCTTCCCAACACTTCGCTACATTGCTATGACTTTACTAAATGTGCTTTTTGGCTGCAAGTGTATGGTCTCCCTTTAGAATGGTATTCTGAACATATGTTAACTAGGGCAGTGCAGCATGTGGGTCGAGTCCTAGAGGTTAAGGTCGACTCCAAGGATGGCACATCATCTAGAGCAGGCAGGGTCCGAGTTGAACTTGATATTCAGGAACCACTTAAAACTGGACAGCTCATACGCATAGCAGGTACACCTTTTTGGCTCGACTTCCGCTATGAAAGACTCTCTTACTTTTGTTATTCCTGTGGGAAGTTGGGCCACTATGCCACCTACTGCAAAGACATACCGTACACTGAGGAGAAACATGAGGGCCGAGAGAAGATGGCCAATGGTCAGTGGCTTCGAGCCGAAGTGAAGGAACACAGTCCATACTGGCATACCTTTTATGATTTTAATGAGTCATCGGATCAACTCAAAGCAACCGTTCCTGAAACTCCACCGACACAGCTACCAATGGTTCCTCTTTTGCTCCCGCCACCCCGGACTATAACCTCAGCCCCAGTCCAGCCAAGTTCAGCCTCCACCGATCCTTTACCTGCAGCTGATCACCTCAAGTTGTCTTCACCAGCACCACCATCCTCTGGTTTTTCCACTATTCAACCTGCAGACACAAAACTCAAAGGTATTCAGACCGAGACAATGGCATTTTCAGCGACAAAGAAGGGCAAGAATATACGCTCCAAACCCACTTTGGGGTCTGCCAAGAAACAACGACGCTACAGCCCCTATGAAGGAAAAGGGGTGACAATAGAGGATCACAATGATTCTGTGCTTATGGATACTCCAGTATTGACTATTGACGAAGCACAAATCCGGGCTTTGGTGGCTGGCCCTAGACAGCCACCGGTTCACAAATGAAAATCCTAGCCTGGAAACGTTAGGGTTTGGGCAATACCCTGACAGTTCAGGCTCTTAAGGCCATTCTGGCCAAAGATAAGCCCGACGCCGTTTTTCTTATGGAAACCAAACAACCTGAAGGGAAGCTTCAACAACTAAAGCATAGGTTCAAGTTTCAACATGCTTATATTATTAATCCAGTTGGTTTCGCTGGGGGTTTAGCACTATTTTGGAATGAGCCGATTAAGTTTCAGGTACTCTCTTCTAATCCCAATTTGGTTCATACCAGTGTTTCTCACGGACAACGAAGTCGACCTACTAGTATTACTTTTATTCACGCCCCTACCAATTATCAACAACGTCAGCTTTTGTGGGACGAGATCAGACAACTACAAGCTTGCAACAACCACCCATGGATCTGTGTGGGTGACTTTAATGAGATCCTTTATCCCTAGGAGAAAATAGGTAAATGTCCCGCTCATCAATCTCGAATGCTTTCCTTTAGAGCCTTTATGAATGATTGTGAATTTACTGAACTGGACAGCCATGGTTGTAAATACACATGGACGAATAATCGAGCGGGTGAGGAGCTCGTGAAAGAAAAATTAGATAGGGTGTTCTGTACTATGGATTGGCGCCTTTTATTTCCCGGGCGGGAGTGTATGCACTACCAGTAGGGTCTGACCACAGCCCTCTCCTTATTTACACGTCGGTTGACTATCACCGCACCAAGAAACCTTTTCTCTTTGAAAGTTATTGGCTAGAGGATGAGGAATGCTAGGAAATCATTTCACATGCTTGGAATCTCGAAGATGGACAATATCCTACTTTTCTCGCTAAAGTGGACAGGGTGACCAGGGACTTAATGGCATGGAGTCGGAGGAAATTCTCTAATCGCCGCACAAAGGTAACCCAGCTTCAACAAAAGTTACAGCATCTGACTAATCAGTCACATCTTCATTATGACCGGGCCGAGGCCTCTCAACTTAAAGCGGAAATCTCTCGAATTTGGGCGCAGGAAGAACATTATTAGGCGTCACGATCCAGAATTCAATGGCTGAAAGGGGGTGATAAGAACTCAAAGTTTTTCCATGCTACTACGATTCAACGCCGGCGACGCAATCAAATCACAATGCTGCAAACTGAGGAGCAACAATGGGTTCGTGATATTCCTACTCTCCAAGATATGGCCACTACTTTCTTTTCTCGTTTATATACATCAGATGGATATCGGCACTATGAACCTCTCCTAACTCAATGTCCCCAGATGGTTACTAATGAGATGAATGATCAACTCATTGCCCCACTTACTATGGATGAGGTCAGGCAAGCTACTTTTCAACTGGGGACGACTAAAGCCCCGGGTCTTGATGGTTTGAATGGGCTATTCTATCAGAAAAATTGGGACATTGTTAAAGCTGATTTGTTTCTCTTAGTTCAGAATTTCCTCACATCAGGAGAATTACCTACAGGTTTGAATAACACAATTATCACACTGATCCCAAAAGTTCCTCAACCTGAAACGCTTGACCAATTCCGTCCCATTAGCCTATGTAACTTTGCATACAAGGTCATTTCAAAGGTACTTGCCAATCGTCTCAAGCCGTGTTTGCCTACTCTAATTTCCCAAGAACAATCAGCTTTTGTGCAAGGAAGACAGATCCAAGACAATATCCTCATTGTTCAAGAGGTTCTTCATCATTTCGAACCCGAAAGCCAACAAGTCGGTTCAATGCAATTTTAAAAATAGACATGACCAAGGCATATGATCGAGTAGAATGGGCTTTTCTCAAAGACTATCTCCCCGCAATTGGGTTTTCATCCTAAATGGGTGAGCTGGATTATGCAATGTATTACTACGGTGGCTTTCGGTGTGAAATTCAATGGGAAGCCTTACCTTACTTCTACCCATCCGGGGTCTCGGGCGGGCGATCCACTATCTCCATACATTTTTATTCTGATGATGAATATCCTCTCGACTCTCCTTACACAAGCTGTGAGTATTGGCCATCTAAGGGGTATTCGTTTGAATCGCCGGTGCCCTACCCTCTCTCATCTCCTTTTTGCTGACGATGCGATCTTTTTCCTTAATGGTACCATATCTGAAAGCTAGAACTTGGCCAACATTCTCAACCTATATTGCTCGGCAACTGGATAGCTTGTAAACCGCAACAAATCCGGCTTAATTTTCAGCAAACACTGCCCTCCCACTCTCCAGGATAATATGTCTCAAGAACTAAGGACTCCTATTCTGCAACGATATATAAAATATCTGGGTATACCGTCTGAATGGGGCCGATCGAAGAAGGAAATGTTCTCCTGGATATTGGCTCGTGTTCATTCCAAACTAGAGGGCTGGAAGGAAAAATTTATATCCAAAGGGGGTAAGGAAATTCTCATCAAATCCATAGTCCAGGCTCTTCCACACTATGCCATGTCTATTTTTAAATTGCCGCTTTCTCTTTGCAAATCTATTGAACAGCGAATTGCTCGCTTTTGGTGGAAAAATGATCAAAATAGAGTTGGTACACATTGGCTGCAATGGAACCTTATGAAAGCCCCCAAACAGCAAGGAGGTATGGGCTTTAGAGATCTAATTGCCTTTAATAGAGCAATGCTTGGTAAACAGGCATGGCGCTTATTGCAGCAACCTCAATCCTTATGGAGTACACTTTTTAAGGGCTTATATTATCACTCGACAGATTTCTTGACAGCTAATAGAGGTACGAGGCCATCCTGGGGCTGGCAAAGCATGCTTTTGGGACGAGAAGCAATTCAACCTCATCTAAGATGGTCTGTTGGGAATGGTACAAAGATTAGAATCCGTGTTGATCCATGGTTACCGATGGGTATTCTATATGGACCTAGAGCTAAGGAAGAACCTCTTATGGTGGCGAATCTTATTGACCCCATCCACCATAATTGGAATTTGTCTATACTTCAACAGTTCTTTGACAATCACATCATTGAAGAGATACTCCAAATACCACTTAGCCCTCACTTAACAGTAGATCAACTCATCTGGTCGACTAAGGCAGATGGTACCCACTTGGTGCGCAGCAATTACCTATCTCTCAGACAACTCGAAGCCCCTATACCGAACGGTAATCCTTATCCCTGGACTCAATATTCTTCAGCTTTATGGAAAAGTATTTGGCGAATGCACACAGAACCAAAAATTAAAATCTTCCTATGGTCTGCTTGCCATAATGCCTTGGCATCTCGAGCAAATCTTTGCCATAGGCATATTCTTACAGATTCTAGATGTTATCTTTGTCAACAACATGTTCCAGAAACCACAGAGCATATATTCCTACATTGCAGTTGGACTTATCAAATCTGGACAGACCATCAGCTCAACCTCTACCCGACAACATTAACAAGTGATAGTTTTGCTACCTGGATCCTCGCACGGGCGACTGCTCCTCAGCCTTCACCGTCCCTTCCCCTTGTGGCTAATATCCTCTGGCAAATCTGGCACGCGCGGAACAACTTCCTTTTTCGGAATCAGCCGACGGATCCATCTTTGATTGTGCAGACGGCTACGGCTCATCTCAGTGCGTATCAGCTCCATTCGGCCCCCTCGCACTTCAGATCTCCCCTCGCCTCCACTGATCGATCTCATCTCTGGCGCCCCCCTGCAAAAGGAACCCTCAAATGTAACATTGATGCTAGCTATCAACCAGGCAATGCTGAAGGAAGCGTGGTCAGTATCTACAGAGACGACAATGGACGCCTTACTGACATTCATTCCAAACGCATCCCGGCTCACTCGGCTTTCGAAGCGTAACTCCAAGCCCCGATATCGCCCCGCAACATCTCGCTGGATCGACGTCTCCATGACACTCCGCTTGAGATGGAAACCGACCGCCCGCCTCTCGGTTGAAGTCATCTCGTGGACATCGTGCGCCTCCATGGCAACTGCGACCTCGATCAACGAAGCAGCCGCTCGCGCTCGCTACTTTCCCGGCTGAAGCCGCAACACTTTACCGGATGGCAAACCTACCTCCGCCGACCGGGCCGCCAAAGCCCATACCTCGTTTTCGTCCCACGAAAGTTTTTCTCCCCCTCTAGCTTTACTTGACCTTCTCCTTGTTGATGCTTCTCTTTCCGGTTGTACTTTTAACTTATTTTAAATGAAAGTTTTATTTCAGATCAAAAAAAAAAAAAAACTTAAGCTGCAGGCAAAAAAGTAAAGAAGACCTCCAATCCCAAGGACTATATAGAACCGTCCAATTGAAAAGCATTGGAGCAAGAATCGTCGATGGATGAGAAATAAAAAATTATGTCTTAGGAGGATTCTTCAACATTGGTTGTTCAAACTGAGCCTCCTTTGAGACTTTTAAAGAGAAATATCAAGGAAAATCCACCAAAAAGGTAGTTGTCTTGCTTTATATATCTTCATCTTGCTCTTACATCTTATATTTTCCTAAATGCGCTCTCCCTTTTGGTGGTTGCTTCTTAACCTAGGAGTGTCAAAAACCGAACCAAACCAAAAAGTTTGATTTTTTTTTTTTTCAGTTTAGTTCTTATTCGGTGTGGTTCTCATTAAAAACCGAAACTTCTTTAATCAAGCTGTTTTTATCGGTTCGATTAGCTAATGAACAAAACGATAAAATCTCAATTTTTTCCATTTTTTATTCTCTTTTATTTTTTTAAAAAAATCATTTTTTGATTTTTGATTTTTTTCTTTTTCTTTTTCTTCTTCATTGGCCGGTCGCCGGCCACGGTTACGACGGGCGACCGGTCAAAGGCAAGCTTGAGCCTCACTTAATCTAGCGAGGCTGAGCTTGCCCAACATCGGCGAGCTCGAGCCCTACCAAATCCGACCACCTGGGCAAGGCTCGAGCCTCGCTGGAGGTCACCAAATGCCGACGAGGCTCTGGCGACCTTCGATGAGGCTCGAGCCCCGCCCAACTCACCAAATCTGGTGGGGCTCGAGCTTGCCGGTCAGCCTCACCATAGGCTGACGAGGCTCAACCTCGCCGAATCTGGTGAGGCTCAAGCTCGCCTCTGGCTGGTCGCTAGCTGCCATCATGGTTGATGACTGACCAATGAAGAAGAAGAAGAATGGTTGATGACTGACCAATGAAGAAGAAGAAGAAGAAGAAGAAGAAGAAGAAGAAGAAGAAGAAGAAGAAGAAGAAGAAGAAGAAGAAGAAGAAGAAGAAGAAGAAGAAGAAGAATATAATTTAAAAAAAAAAATTGATTTAAAAAAATTAGAAAAGAAAAAGAATAAAAAAATTAAAAAAAAATCTATTTAAAAAAAAAAAATTAGAAAGAGGTGTGTGTAGGGAAAAAAACAAACACAAAAGTAAAAACCAAACCAAACCAAACTGGGATTTTGGTTCGGTTCGGATCGGATTTTGATTTGTTTCAATAAATTTCCTTATTAGTTTAGTTCGATTCGATTTTCCAAAAAAAACAAACCGAACCGAATCATTTACACCTCTATCTTAACCAACACGATTTACTCCTCCAGTTACTAGAGGGTCCTAACTGAACAAACTTTGTACTTTGCAAGATGAGGAAGAAGTGGATGCAAGCACGCTTTTCAAGAGGAAGAGAAAAATGAGGAAGTGTTTTCCATGACATTTATCTTGAAAAGTTATGTAGAATCATATTAAAAATCGCCCAAAAAAGTTGTTGGAGCGATGAGTTAGGTACATCGGAAGTTTTGGCTAATCAAACTCATTGCAAGCGAATATATAAGAGGAACATGCTCTAACAGAATGGTTACTCCTATCTTTGGGAAGTTTCGTATATTCTATGACATTTTTCTCTAAAAGTTATGCAAAATCATATTAAGACTTGCCCAAAAAATTTATGGCAGCAATGAGTTAGGCAGATTGGAAATTTTGACCATTTAAATTCAATCTAAGAGAATGAATAAGAGGAGACACGCTATCATCATGGTCCTTGCTATTTTCAAGATTTGACCTATTCCTAATCAGCATGAACCCTCGATTCAAACAATTCTTAGATAGCTGCAAAAAATCTTACTCCCCTCTTTCCTCATTCGGATTCTTTTTCATTTATTGAAAAACCCTTTTAGAGTCATTTCAAAATAGGAAAGATTTTTTTTTAATGAAAGACTCGACTCTTATTCCAAATGAATTTCTGAAAATTCTTTTTGATTTTTGATTTCGAGAAACCATTTTGTTTATTGGTGTCAAAATAGGATATGGGGTATAAAAATGGAGAATCTATTCTCTTTTTTTTTTGAAAAAAAAAGATCTTGGAGATTGTGTAATGCTTACTCTCAAACTCTTTGTTTACACAAAGTGATATTTTTGTTTCTCTCTTCATCTTTGGATTCCTATCTAATGATCCGGACGTAATCCTGGACGTGAAGAATAAAAAGGCCTTTCTTTTTACTTGCTTGATTTTTCAATGTTTAGGATTTTATCTATTGTACATCCCTATTTATTATATGAAATAAAACAAAAACAAAGGAAAGGTTTTGAAAAAAAGAATAAATAAAATAACAAGTCATCAACGGAAACGGAAAGAGAGGGATTCGAACCCTCGGTACGAAAAACTCGTACAACGGATTAGCAATCCGACGCTTTAGTCCACTCAGCCATCTCTCCCAATTGAAAAAGGATAATTACTATCTTACATTACACAAAAAGTAAGGCTTGAAAAAAAGCCTTTCTTTTCTTTATCTCTCTTTATTTTTTTTTTACTCTATTAATATATACAACTTTAATATATACTACTTTTATAAGCAATCCCATTTAGATAAAGAAATGGTTCTAAAGAGATATTTCGAATAAAAAAAATAAAAAAGCAAGAATACCTCTTCTTCCGAAAGAGCTTTTTTTCTTTTCACGGCCTGGCCTGGTCAGTACCTAGCCGGGCCATTTTTTGTTCCATTCCAAATCATAGATATAGATAAAATGATTTGTTTGAAAACAAAAATGTTTATTATTGATTATTGAAACAACAATCAGAAGAAGGGATCTTTCCATTCCTATGATATGGAATTTCATTCTATAGAATCAAAGTGTCATTTTTTTATTATTATTCTTTCTTTTCTTATTTTTTTTCCTTTACTGGAAAAAAGAAAAAAAAAATAAGGAACTGTGGATTGTTGTGAAATGCATTCTTATGTCATAACATAAATAGTTTTATCGAGCCCTATATGTTCTGTCAAATGGGTTTAATGTCTATCAATCTTATCCAACATAAATCTTATATCTAGCTCACGTCCTCATGACACATGGTAATTTTCCTTGGCAAGTGTCCTCATGACACGTGGCAATTGTACCAACCATGATTTCACTAAACTTAGATACCCATATAGAATAATCTCGCTCTTTGATTATTGTAAGCGTTTCACTATAAATAGCCAAATTGATTCATTCATTTGATAAATTTTTCGAAGAGACTTCACCATCAAGAACTCTAACTATTGGATGATAGCTTGAGCAAGATGAACAAGACCAACATTGTTAAATTAATGTCTTGAGTTTGAATTCGAATATTAATTTGTTAGCTGAATTTGTTGAGAAAGATTTTCGTAGATGGATTTAAATCTCATGAGTGGAAGACGTCTTTTGCTGGAGGTGAAATATTGTTTGCTAGAAGAGAAAAGATTTTTGGACTCCTTATAGATGCACAAAAGAGGAATTAAAATAAAATAAAATAAAAGATAAGGGTTTCTATCTTTTTGTATCTGCAGAAGACTAAAATCCTTATTGAAGTCATTCGTGGTGGGACCCAGAGTCAAATTGTTGACTCTTGGACACAATATAAAAGGCAAAAAGAAAAAAAGGAGGAGGAAGTAGCATGTCCAGAAGAGTGCCACTCATGAAGAAAGAAGAACACGAACCCATACAGAAAGAAGAGAATAAGCATACGAGCTCTCGATTTCAGCATATGTAGAGAGTTTTTTCTTTCAGTTTGAACGTATGGTGATTTTGTGCCGTAAGTTTATATCCAAGTGAGTTGTTTATTTATAAACACTTTGGATTTGGGTTTAAATCTAAATGTGGGAAACACTCGAGCGTGTGAGCAATTGTAAATTTTGATTCTCCAATTATAGTAGATTATTTGCTACTGGGCTATGGACGTAAATACCGATACTCAGACCGAACCACGTAAATCTCTAGTGTCCTTATTATTTCTTGTTTATTTCTCTAGTGATTTTTCGTTGACATAAATTACAAGATCTTGTCGTTTCCGCATATTATATTTCAACAATTTGTATCAGAGCTTGGAATCAGATTTCTTGATTGTGATTTGGAGTTTTGCCTTGTCTGATTATTATCTGGAAATTATGTTATTACAATTATGTTTCAAAGAAAAGCTGAAATTGAGAAGTTTAACAAACGGAACAAGTTTAGGTTATGGAGCATCAAGATGCGGGTATTATTGACAACCCAAGGTTTAGTCAAGGCACTGGATGGCGAAGATGAGTTGCCGCTTATAATGAAAGCCTCTAAGAGGGTAGAGCTAATAGAAAGAGCAAAGAGCACAATCTTGTTGAACTTGTCATATGAAGTTTTAATAAAGATTGCCGAGGAGAAGGATGTTGCAACATTATGGGCAAAACTTCAAGCACTCTATGTAAAGAAAGGTTTGAACAATCGCCTATACATATTGAAGATGATGTTTTGTTTTAGATATATTGAAAGCATGTTTATCAAATCCTACCTAAATGAAATTAAATAAACTCATGATGGATTTGAAAAACGTCGATAAGATACTTGATAATGAAGAGCAGGGCATGATGTTGTTAGCTTCTTTACTAGAGTCATATGAGTACTTTATCGATTCACTGTTACAAAGGCGTACTACGATTAACTCGGAAGAGGTAAAGTCCGCCTTGTTCTATAGGGAGTGGTAGAGAAAGTTGCGAGATGATGGTTTGGCGCAAGGAGTAGCACAAGCACTAACGATTCGGGGTAGAGAACAACATCGAGGGCCCAGTAGCAACATAGGTAAAAGCATATCGAAATCACGCCATATAAAGTCTAAGGGATGCGTGAAGTGCTTTAAGTGTCACGAGAAGGGGCACATCAAGAGAGATTGTCCGAAATTGAGGAATAAAAGTGATAGGCATAATGCCATAAGAAGTGTGGCGAATGTTGCCGAGAGAAGCACTAGTGATGCAGAAGATGTTTTATGTGTGACTACTAGCTCGTCAGGAGGCGCATGGGTGCTGGATTCGGGATGTTCTTATCATATGATGCTCATAAGAACTGGTTTACTACTTATCGAGCTATAGATGGTGGTAGCTTTCTTTTGGAGAATAATGTAGCTTGCAAGGCTATGGAATAGGAACAATTCGAATTCTGATGCACGGTGGGGTGGTGCGCACATTGACAGACGTGAGGCATGTATCGAAGCTCAAGAAGAATCTTATTTCTCTGGGGATACTTGATATCATCGGGTGTAGGTATACCATTGAAGGTAGAGTACTGAAGATCTCTCGAGGTGCCTTGATCGTGATGAAGGGAAAGAAAGTGAATACTCTATATCATCTGCTAGGAGAGATCGTGACTAGAGTCACTGCAATTTCATAAGGTGAGTCACACTTTGACTTGACTTAATTATGACATATGTTTTAGGACACATGAGTGAGGCAGGTATGACGATACTGAGTCAAAGAGGGTTGCTGAAAGATCAGAAGACAAGGAAGCTGGATTTATGTGAGCATTGCATCTTTGGAAAACAACGCCAAATCAAGTTTACTTCAGCTATTCATTCGACCATGTGACTAGTTGAATATATTCATTCAGACGTCTTGGGCTCGTCTTCAGTTCCTTTGAAAAAGGAGATGCCCGATGTATGCTAACATTTATCGACGATTATTCAAGGAAGGTATAGGTATACTTTTTGAAGCACAAATATGATGTGTTCAATCGATTCAAGAAATTCAAGGCATTAATTAATAAGTAATCAGATAAACAGATCAAGTGCCTGAAAACCGATAATGACATGGAGTTCTATGGTAAAAATTTTACTGAGGTCTATGAGAAAGAATGGATTGTGAGACACCACACAATACCAGGGACATCACAGCAAAATGGCATGGTAGAACGGAAGAACAAAATTTTGCTTAAGCGAGCTCAATGCATGCTTTCGCATGCAGGACTTGACAAGGAATTTTAGGCTAAAGTAGTGAACATGGTTGTTACCTAGTTAATCGATTTGCATCATCTACTATCGAGTGGAAGACTCCTAAAGAAGTATGGTCGAGGAAACCTGTTGATTACTCCGGATTACGTATATGCGGATGTCCAGTGTATGCTCATGCAAGTAATAGTAGGCTTGAGCGGAGGGCGAAAAAATGCATATTTCTTTTTTATGCACGTGGGGTGAAAGACTACTGACTGTGATGCACCGATCCTAAATCACCCAGTTTTCTAATTAGCAGATATGTGATCTTTGACAAGATTGCAATGCTTCAACAGAGGAGTTTAGAAACACAACCAACAAAGCAGACAAATCATGGTGTCATTAGTGAGGTAGAGCTTCAGGTGGAGACTTTGGAGACCTTGAAGGTAATAGAAGTCAAGACTACAAATGAGGCCGCAGTTCTTGAAGTTGGTGATAGTGGACAACCAGTACAACTACAACACACTATAACCGCAAACAAATAGAGAAGACAAATTAAATGCCGATACATTATGTTTATTCAGATATTGCTTATGCATTGACTGTAGGTGATGAGGTAGAGACAAATGAGCCTTCATTTTACTCTGAGGCGATGGCTAGTTCGCAGTCATCGCAGTGGCTCGAGGTTATGAGTGAAGAAATTGAATCACTCCATCAAAATTGAATATGGGAGCTGGTCAAAGTACCAAAAGCCAAAAAATTGTCGGAAGTAAATAGGTCTTTAAACGGAAAGAGGGCATTCCCAGTATCGAGACAGCAAGGTATAAGGCGAGACTTATGGTAAGGGGGTATACACAGTATGAGGGCATTGACTACAATAAGGTGTTCTCTCCTATGATAAAATATACTTCTATTCGTGTTTTACTTGCCTTAGTTACTTCGCAGAATCTCGAGTAAGAACAGCTACATGTAAAACCGCGTTTCTTCATGGTGAGTTGGAAGAGCGGATTTACATGAGGTAGCTAGAGGGATTTTCTATTCTGGATAAGGAATATCATGTTTGCCTGTTGAAGAAATCTTTGTATGAGCCAAAACAGTCTCCTAAGTAGTGGTATAAACGTTTTGATGCTTTCATGGCTAGTCAAGACTACTCGAAAAGTCAGATGGATAGCTATATTTACTTTAGGAGATTGGAGAATGGTTCTTTGATTTATCTATTACTTTATGCTGATGATATGCTAATAACAGCTAAAAATATATTTGATATTGATATACTGAAGAGACAGTTAAATGTTGAATTTGATATGAAAGATTTAGGTATTGTAAAGAAAATATTGGGTATGGAGATTTTGCGTAGTGGGGTTGCAGGAGTTTTACGTCCATGTTAAAAGAAATATATTGAAAAGATTGTTGCACATTTTAATATGTAGTCGGTCAAATTTGTAAGTACACTTTTAGCGAAGTACTTTAAACTTTCAGATAAATTATCATTGTAGATTGAGGAGGAGGAGTATATATCCAATGTTTCTTATTCTAGTGTCATGGGTAGTATTATGTATACTATGGTATGTACTAAGCCTGATATTTCACAAGCTGTGAGCATGGTTAGTCATTATATAAAGCATCTTGGTAAAACTCATTTGGAAGTTGTGAAGTAGTTTCTCAAATATTTGAAGGGGACAATAGACGTGATTATAGTATACCAAAGGGACAGCAATGGCCATGAGACCACTGGTTTTGTGGATTCGGATCACGCCAATTAGCATGGTATGTGTCTACACTAACGAGTAATGCAATTAGTTGGAAAGTATCCTTACAGGATTACATTGCCTTGTCTTCAACTGAGACAGAATACATGGCACTAACCTTTATAGCAAAGGAGATGATATGATTACGAAGTTTGCTCTTGGACTTTAGGTTAGATCAAAAAAGTGTTAATATACATTATGATAACCAAGGTGCGATATATTGTGTATAATCCAGTTTATCACAAGCGAACGAAGCATATCACCATTAAGTACCACTCCATTCAAGATATCTTAGCTAAGAGTAATGTTATTATGAAAAAGATTATTACAGCAAATAACCCAGCAAATATGATGACTAAGTCTGTTTCTTTGGCGAAGTTCAAGCTCTGCTTGAGCTCAATTGGAGTTTGTGGAGAGTGAGCGCCTATTGTGGCGTTAAAATAGTAGCATGGATGATAAACACTATAACTTGGCTTCAAACGTTGAGCCAATGTGGAGAATTATTAAATTGATGTCTTGAGTTTGAATTCGGATATTAATTTGTTAGCCAAATTTGTTGAAAAATATTTTCCTAGACAAATTTGAATCTCATGGGTGGAAGACGTCTTCTATTGGAGGTGAAATATTGCACGCTAGAAGACAAAAAAAATTGTATTTTTTATAGAAGCACAAAAGAATAAATAAAATAAATAAAAAGATAAGGTTTCTATCTTTTTGTACCTGCATAATACTAATCCTTATAAAAGACGTTCATGGTGGGACCCAAAGTCAAATTGTTGATTCCTCAGCATAATATAAAAGGCGAAAAGAAAAAGGAGGAGGAAGTAACACGTTCATAAGAGCGCTCCTCACGAAGAAAGAAGAACACGAACCCATACGGAAAGAAGAGAACAAGCATACGAGTTCTCGGTTTCGACAACGTAGAGAGTTTTTTTCTTTGAACTTGACCACGCAATGATTTTGTGCCATGAGTTTACATCCAAGTGAGTTGTTTATTTATAAATACTTTAGGTTTAGGATTAAATCTAGGTGTGGAAAACACTCGAGCGTGTAAGCAATTGTAAACTCTGATTCTCAGATTATAGTGGATTATTCGCTGTTAGCTCTCCCTGTAGACATAGGTACCGATACTCGGACCGAACCACATAAATCTCTAGTGTCCTTATTATTTCTCGTTTATTTCTCTGGTAATTTCTCGTTGACGTAAATGGTAAGATCTTGTCATTTTCCGTGTATTATATTTCAACAAACAGGATGATGAATTGTGGTAAAGAATGGTCGTGATGCTAAGTATTGTGCCGCAGATGGGCTAACATTACAAGTCACTATAGCTAACGACGTAATAAAATTCTTCTAAAATCTAATCCATCGGCGTCTACTTAAAGTTCATACGGAGCTTGTGCTTCCACGCGCAGTAAGACAATCAATTGAATGTGAGAAAACTACAAAATGAAAAATGGAAGGCAACACAGTCACGACTCTGGTGTCATCTTCGACAAAGGAAAGATCTACGAAACGCTGAGACATAAAGAGAATATTCACTGATCTCGCTCGTGAACAAGTGTCTCCATTAGGGTGGGAACTTCCTTGCTTAGTTTTTTTTATCACAAATGTCTAGATTGTCCTAAAAATATCACCAACGTGGCAAGAAGCACTCACAATATCTATAATGCAATAAATAGCACCTTATAACTAAACTTAGATATATGTTAAGGTAAAATTTCAGGATAGTGTAAATCATCGGTCTAACGTCCTGTTGGGGGTGATCAATGATAAGGTAAAAGCTCGGGACAATATTTTGGCGAGTTACATTTTAAAGCCTAAACAAATCTATGGAGCAACAAAACATCCCGTTACAGATTCCACCGTACTAACTTGTTTTTCCAAGTTATCATGTGAATTTAAACTTTTGTCGGAAAATAGGTTAAAATAACTCAATTAGTTTCAATGAGATCGGAAAGTTTTGCGGTATAAAAAAAAAATTCATCCCAAGAGTATACCAGATCAATGGTATATACTATCCTGAAGTTTTACCCCAAAATATGTGTAGCCACAAAACATCCCGTTGCAAATTCCATTATTACCAACGTATGTTTTTCAGGCTCTCAAATGCCCGCATTGGCGAGCTGCCATGCCTGACGAATTCATTGCTCTATTCGGTAATGGAACAGGGAACTAGTCCGTCATCCATCATATCACAATATAATCGGCTGCAAATGGGTATTTTTGTGTCAAAAAGGTGTCCAGACGTGCACATCAATTGCTATAAAGCGAGACTTTTTGCTAAAGAATTTCATCAGAGCCTGGCATTGACTACCACCACAAATTCAGTCATCTGATTAAACCTTGATTGCAACACCATCAGAGTTGTCCTTTCTCTTGCCGTCACATATGGGTGGTCTCTTCCTCAATTGGACGTGAACAATCCATTTCTTCACCATAATCTTGAAGAGGAAGTTTACATGCCACAACCCCAGCTTTTGTCGACAAGGCTCATCGAGATCACATATGTGGCTATCTATGGCATCAAAGGGGCTCATCGGGCTTAGGATGTGTATAGTAACATATTTGTTCCCCATAACAAATTATGTTTAGAAGTAATCTTTTCTATTTATGTTCCCTAAACAAGTTTTGAATAGAAGAATACATTTGGCGATTGCACAAAATTTTTATTCCTAAAATAGAAATGAATTCGGTACTATTCTCAAATTTTTTTTTTTGTGAGTTAAGATTTCTTTTAATTTTTTATATATTTATTACATTGTTCTCTTATTTTCTTTTTTTTTTTACCTTTTCTTCATTTTCTTCCTCTAGCTAGTTGCCTGTCTCAGCCATGGCCGACAACCGGCTAGATGAGAGCCGGCAAGATCGCTAACCTCAAGGGAGCCTCACGATGGTTGGGCAACATTGAGCCTCACTAGTGGCTAGGCAAGGTTTGGGCCAATAAGGTCACTGACCTTGTCTGGCTAGCTGCTAGCCATCACTGAGGCTGGTGACTAGCTAGAGAAAGAAAAGGAGGAAGAGAAAAAGAAAGAAAAGAAAAAATAATAAAAAAAAAAGGTTTAAGTTTGATATTTGAGTTGTTCCTGAAAACAAAGAAGTATATATTTTTTTTACTTCTTGATTTTGTTTCAAATCCACTCTTAGAAACAAATTTGTCCTCGAGAGCAAAAACGTACACAAATCGATTTTTATTTTTTTTCTGTTTCGAGGAGCAAAAAAAATGGGGAAATAGATATGTTACCAAACCGCACCTTAATACAAATCCTTAGCCCTTTTGTGATCTCATTTGGATTTAATCAACCGAAATCCGATCCATCACTCTTCATATATTCCGAGAACAGCATCACTGCATATTTTCCTGTCTATGTTGGATATCTGATCTTTCACAGGCACCAAAAATTCCTCCATCAATTATTTCGTTCAAGTTCTTTCAGGTCATTCTCCCTTAAGGACCTTGGTGTTCTGCACTATTTTCTGGGTGTCTTATTTATACCAACTTCCGGAGGTCTTTTTCTGACCCGCCACAAGTACATCAGGAACATTCTCGCTCAAATCAACGTGCTTTTACCGGTTGGTCCTAAGGAAGCTGCCACCCCGTTTACCTTCCAGTAGTGGATTATCTCTTCATGACCGTTCGCCTGTCACCGATGCTACAAATCATGGCCAAGTTATCAGTTCTCTTCAGTACTTATCTCTAGCAAGAACTTACGCTGCCCTTCCTGTGAACAAATTATCTCAGTTCATGCAGCAATGCACATTGCCTTTGTACTTTTCCTCCAATCTTGAGACGAAGTACCCGTGACCAAAATTGAATAGTGGCAATACTACGACAACTATGCGATTTCCTCAAATTCATAATTAGGCCATACGCATTGCTTTCACTGGTTGAGCACGGCTATTCTTCCTTTCGGCTTGAAATGTGGACGAAGGTTGTTGCACTTGCCCTAATATATGCTTTATGTCATGTGCCAGTTGCCCTAGCTAGCAAGCTGTCTCACATGTTCGCGACTTGAATACGTAAGGCGGGGAAAAAGTCAGAAGAAAGAGGAAGTCTTTCGCCATCAGAATATAGAAAGCTCGAAAGCCTATGAAGCGGGGATAAGCGAAACGTAGTTTTCTCTAAATTGTAATCTTGCAAGCCACTTTTATTAGAAGCCATCTAGGGTAAAATAAAATGGTTCGTACATAAACGAAAACATAAACTGTGAGGCTTTGCATAATTTGGGCCCAGCTTACTGATTTAAATGAACTTTTGTATGAGTGAATTAGGCACACAACACAACTTCGATTTTACACACTCTTGAAAACAACCTGTCTATTGATCAAGTCATTCACCCGATCCACCTGAGTTTCGGCTCACATTTCGCCTCGTTTGTAAGGGTAATGGGCTATTCTTATGATTAGGCGGTTCATCAAACTCATCTAACCCTAAGTATTTCAAAATCTCAGAAAATGACCGAAGAAAAACCTAGCTCGTCCGACCCTAAGTATTTCAAGACAGATCTCCTCCTTCCTGATTTTTGTATAATGTACAGGTACGGGCATGGAATTTTCTTAATTTTTTTTTTCTAGGAAAGAGCATGGAAGCCATGTAGAAAACTGGTTGTAAACAGAAACTATGGATTTGACTTGTATTTCAATATATCCATACCTTTTTCTTTTTTTTTAAATCCATACTTTACATTCCATGCAAAGAGGACAAAAACCGACATATATTCACATGCCTTCCATGAGAATTTATACGATCTGTTTGATATACAATTTTTTTGATTACAAAGAGATAACCCAACAACATATGATGAGTAAAAAATGATTGAAAAAATAGACGAACCCTTCATGTTAAAAACACTTTCTTCAGCTTTCTTCAGTTAGCCCTCACGGCTTTGTCGCGGCTCGAGCCCCGTACTTGGCCGCGAACCTGTGGAACAAGGCCAGGGCATTGCTGGTGGTCATGGCCACGTTCAGGACCTTCCCCTTGAGCACGGCCTTGGTCTTGCCAATCCGATCCCCCGGGAACTCGTCAAGGCAGGTCATGGCATCGGTCTGGGCGGCGCTCACCCAGGACTCCACGTTGCTGATGTGCCAGTAGAAGTTGTCAGCCACGGTCTCCTGGCCGAGCTGCTGCAGCTCCTGGATCGACCGCGTGAGCTGGTCGATGCCGTTGTCTATCTGGTCCATGCAGTCCTGGACGGGCTGGTAGTCGCGGGCCTTCATCACCTTGAGGTCCCCGGCCATTTTGACCATGTAGGCCTTCGTATACCTGGCCTTATAGAGGCTCACGGATAGCGCGGCCTGGGCGAGCTGCTGCGGGCTCTCGAGGGAGCCGTTGGCGTAGCCAGAGAGGCACTGGACGCACAGCGTGGGGTACCGGGTCGAGCGGCATGACATCTCTATGTAGGCACGGGAGCGTGAGCGCCTTGCGAGGGCTGGCGCGACCGAGGCTGAAACACAAATGAGGAAAAACAGTAGGAGCGGAAGGTTCAGCTTGGCCATGGTTTCTGACGGTCGAGAAGCTTTGATTTTGCAGGAGCAGGAATTGGCGGAAGGCTAAGGAGCTGATGCTGCTAAACTTGTTTTGATTTGCTGAAACTTTCATGGGACCAGGGGAGTTTATATAGAAGGATTTCGAGAGGTGGTCTCCCTGGCATTGATTTCAACGTGCGATTTACGTGCAATCTCAGATTGGAGATTAAATTTAGATTTCTGCCTGCCCTCGTGGGAAAGATAGGTCCGCCAATAGGGTGGTCGGTTTTATTTTCTTAGCCAATTAAATTAAAGGCAATGTTAAGCCACACGAAAGGCAAGAATTGCTTTTCCTGTATCATTTATCTTTACAATCTAGGGTTTGCATGATACATAGAATTGGGAATCTTTTCTACATCAACATGCAAGAAAATTCATTCTCACGAACCATTTTAAACTCGTGATACATGTCTCTTCACTTGTGAGTACTTTGAGGGGATCCCTTTTATTCAATCGATCGGGCACTCGATCAAGGCTGTTCGATTAAAGAACGCCCGACATTACAATTATTTTCCATTATTCGATAAAAAAGACAATAGCATTTTCGGAAATTTCTGCATTTCCATTGAGTGTTAATTTGTATATCCTATGTTGTAATTATCTTTGGTCAATCACTATTCAATAGAGACCACGTCGGTCCAACCCTAGATGCAATTTTTTTGAATTCCAGCATGAAGTGGGAATCTCGCAAAGAAGTCCCATACTTCACTGCACTGCAAAAATTCAGATAGCTGGATGCTAGTTGCTCTCTTGTTTCCCCACACTCAACCTCACATGGAATAGATTCAATATATAAAAATCATCGCGAGAGATTTAGGGGGGGATAATTGCTTAAAACTCCCCCTACTTTAGCAAAGATGGACAATAATCCCCAAAAAATTTTTAAAGCTGCACATTAAGCCCTGAACTTTGGCACCTTTGCGTATCAACCCACATGCTCTGAAAAGTCGCATTAATTATGCTCTAGATTCTTATTATTGTTGCGGTTACTAGTTTTTCCGTATGTATAGCCGTCAAGAGGTTAACTAAAGACGGACTAATTCATTTTTCTCGATCAAAACGACCTCTATTAGATTTCCTTAACTTCATACACCACGCACCGCTCTCTACTTTCTTGGCTTTGTTAATCATGTAATAGAGACTATTTTGATACATAAAATGAGAGTCAGTTCATTTCAGGTAACACTTAATGGCTACATAGACGGAAAAACTAAGGGTCGCAACAAAGATCGAAGTTTGAGGGGTAATTTATAACTTCTCGAAGCATCCGGGGGAGAGTTTATTATTTCTTAAAGTTCGGGGGCTACTACTCAAAGGCGTCAAAGTTGAGCGGGTTTTGAGCAGAATTATCAGTATTTTTCAGGGCAAAGACCAGTGCAGTATGTTTGGTCAACTTTCCAGGGATCTTACGCTTCATAGGTATTCGAATTCACCTTTGACCAGATCAGACAACAGCGACCGCCCGATGAGCTTACTTTTTCTTCTCCATGTTGCCTAATGGATCGGATCAAGGAACCGAATAACTTTCCAGATACGATCCAGGAATGTTGACTTTGATTAGAATATCGAGAGAGGAACATCCTCGGCCGTCGGATGGAAGATGGACGGTGGTGATGGAGGAGGGGGCCCCGGCGATGCTTGCGGTTGCTTTGTCCCACCGGATTGGGATGTGGCTTCCAGATTTGCACTGGCCAACATTAGGCGCGAAATAATGTAATCCTGCGCACAATTATTGAAGGGGATTTGAATATACAAAGAGGGTTTGTCTGCAAGTTGAAATACCTCCCTCATGTGATGTTTTTGAGTGAGATGTACTAAAACTCGAGACGGGTTTATCGGGAGAGTTTGTAATTTACACTCAATGTGTAACGTGAGGGTAAAAGGGGTAAATTAAGTAATCGTGTACTCGGTTTGAATGAGTTAGATCCAATATTGATATCCAAATCATAAGGATCCTTCCAACCTCGAGCCACACCTGCCACCTAGAAATTTTGTGAAAGATGTGACGAATGACAACTATCTTGTATTCGTGATGGTTTTTTCTCCCCCAATGGGCTTCTAGAGTTGTTCCCGCTTGTCTGGCTACACACATGGAACATATCTCAAATGAACATTAAGGATACTATCGCAGATAGACTAGATAACACTACTGCAAAACATATGGAAATTCGTGTTTTTTTTTTAAAAACAAGATCGTGTGCATGTCCTGTATACTCTTGAAGTACGATTGGCTTGATCTAGTAGACTTAATCTAAGCAATACCGATAATCTCAACTATCATGTACTTCATGAGTGCATATGACATGATATTACATGGCTCCTTTAGTTACGGGACAAAGAGTTGAATTCTTTTACTTCATTTTATTTAGTTTAATGAGATGGCTCTCTTTTGGTCCCACAATAAACTCCTGAGCTTATTACGCAGATTTACGCAATGAATAATTCTCCAAAGGAGATAGCGATCTCTCCCTCCAGAATCATCAGATCTGGATCTTAGCAATAAAGAATCACATGGCCGTATACAGCAAAAATCTCACAGACAGATCCACATTACAGTGTGTAATAATATACAAATAAGACAGACAGACGTTATAGTTTATAGTAAATAAATCGACCATGGCCTCATAGGATGTTGAATCCAGCGTCATCACGTGTGACATGTTCCGGTCCAACAGGTTTATTGTGTTTGAGCCCTATTCACGGGTACGGTTCTGTTGCCAGGGGGATCAAGTTGCCGCCCGTGCCGGCTTTGAGCGTTCTTTAGTATATATGCTGTTCCTCCTCTTCAGATTCTGTAACCCATTGGATTACAGAAATGAACAGTAAGTTCAAAGTCTGCCTTTTCTTCCTCCCCTCATTAAACTATCAGAGGAAACCCAAATCAATAATAAAAGTGAATTTAGGGACAGGGGATTGAAGAAAGGGTTACATCTATGTGAAGTCAACTTTGGTTCACGTGAGCCACCACAGGTGAGGTAAAGGTCAGGGATTACAAAAGTCCCTCAGACCGAAGAACATGTGAAGAGCTTAAGAAGCTGAGATCTATCTATATTAGATTAAGAGGAAACAGAGATTCCACCAGTAGACTCCACAAATCATCCTTGGTGGCTTTTGGGGCAACTGGATTTACATGAGAAACAAGAGGCTTACTATGAAAGTTAGCAAGTAGCCTGAGAAACCAGGTCACGACACCAGCAACAGATGAGTAGCTGCACATAAAATATGACAATGACTATGTACCTCTGACTATGTATCTTTCCGTCAATGTCTTTCATTCCCCTTTAGCTGGATTTAATAGCTGTCTCTTAGCTAATCCAATTACATACAATTAATTGTGCTCATGGAGATGCCTATGTACATGAAAGGACTCAGTGCAAGCCTAGTCTAGAATATGGTAATTACAAACGAAAACATTTTTCAAATACCTTGGACATCAATAAAACTCGTCCAGATGGATCCTTGGAATCTTGTTGAGAGTTCACGGAGACACGATTATGCATCAATCTTGGGTCCAGGATAAGCTGGTAAGCTCATTATTCTCTTGTCAAGAACTGGGCCTCCCACTGTGAAATGGTACAAACTTTGGAAGGTCGACCCTCTAAGACCAAGAAGTTCATGCACTGCAAAGACAATTGCAAATACATTGTTACCCGAATGGAACAGCTAAGATGCCAGAAAAAACATAGGTTCGATTAAAAGAAAACAGCAAAGACAATTGCAAATACATTGTTACCTGATCGGAACAGCTAAGATGGCAGAAAAAACATAGGTTCGATGAAAAGAAAACAAATAATTTGACTCTGAAAATATTGATAGAGGGGAGGCTCATAATTGTTCATCCCCAGTTCAAGAAAACAATGAATAAAGTTCCATATTCATCCAAAACAAACTATTTCAATTGATGTCTGGCATCAATTTATCCCCGCAGAGAGTTTTGGTTACAGACATAGATTGGGGGAGACAAGCCCCATCTTATTTTGTGCCCCAATGCAGCAACGGTCCATCTTTTGAAACTCTTGACTATGAAAATTTCTGGGGTTCACTCTCTGTCCAAACAAGGTGTTGAACCTGATAGGATCTTGTTAAAAGCAGACTGATAAATTTGATCCTAAGTCAAAACACCCAAGTACAAGAGGAGTTAAAAAAATTTCCTACACTCCAATGAGATAAATCTTCTGTGGCTCGTTAGCCCACTCATAACGGCCATATGAGATGCACTGTTTCTAGTCGTACCATATTCGGCTATTACCCAGAAGAAGAATGTGCAGTTAGAATTTATTCCAGAATATTACGCGTGACCTAACTTAAGCAGCCTCCCTCTTTTAAGCAATAAAAGAAATTTAAATACAAGGCTCCGATACAGGATTAGTGAAGCAACATAGATATGATCAGATGCCCATGGTATTCCACTGTATGTGCCTGTCTGTTATCTAAACCGCATCTCCCACAGACAATTGTATGAACTTTGGGTGATACTCCTACATCACCATTTTTTTCATGCTATATCTTCTACACTTTATTTGTAGAAGACTCTTGGCGTGCAAAGACATTGGCCAAATTTCCACCCCCCCCCCCCCCCCCCCAACCAAAAAAAAAAAAGGCATAAATTTTCACATCGGGGACAAAAATGGTCACCATCATATTTTTCCGTCCACATGATAGTACGTGGCGCCTAATGTGACCAACAACGCTGGGGTGGCATGATGACGTGACACTTTTTGTTGTTAAAAAGATAAACATGGCGATTTTAAAATCAAGAGAAAATGATGTTTATTAAGATATAAAGGAAAAAGCTAAGCAGACCCCATAAACAGATTGGGCTTTGTTCTCAGAGATGCATGGCTGCCTCTGCATGCACCACCATCGCAACTGTTGCCGACCTCAAATCCGATGTTTGCAGAGATCGGCGATGGTCACCCATCCAATCTGATCTAGATCAAGTGTCGGCCACAATCGTACACAATCCCGATGGTGGGGCTCATGGAGGCCACCATGCATCTCCGAGAGCAAAGCCCAATTTGTTTATGAGATCTACTTCTCTTTTTTCCTTTTTTCTTAATGAAAATCATTTTCTTTTGATTTTAAGATCACTAATTTTAAATTTTTCAATAGAAAGTGTCACGTCATCACACCACCTAGCGTCATTAACCACATCAGATCGTTTGAAAGAAAATATGACAGTGCCATTTTTCATCCACCAAATGAAAGTTGCTTTTTTTTTTTTTTTTTTTTTGGACATTTAAACGTCAGGCCCTTTTTGTCCGTTGAGTGTACATGAAATTTTTGGGGGATTTGACCCAAAGATATTAGCTGTGCCATGCATAAAATATGCCTAAAATATTTCAGGGTTGCCATTCTTATTCATTGGATTGTTGCAGTAGCCTCCCCCCCAAAAAAAAAAAAAAAAAACCAAATAAGGTAGTCTTTCTTAAAATTCGACAAAAAGGCAAAAATTACTTTCCACATTAGTTACTCAGAATATTTTCCCTGCCTAGTACTTCACTAACAAGTGATGATGGATCATAGAAGAACAATATATATTCCGAGTGGTTATCAGTAGAAGATGAAAGGAATTGCCTACACTACCTTCTCTCTGACTAGGATCAGGCAAGAAACTGCATTAAGATAACCATCGTAGCAGGTGCCAAAATCTCAGCCACACAATCAGGGCATAGCAAGTGCAACTTTCTATTTGAGTTGTAACATTTCAGTGGTTAGCAAATGATTAGAGGTTTGTATTGTCAATTCCAGTTTTTTAAAATATGTTCCATCGAACCTTCAATAAACACAATTCAGAAGCACCTCATTATACGCTAGCTGTTTACTTTTGCATTTAGTTCTCTCCTCTTTTAATTCTTCCCAAATAGTAAATAATCTAGATGCCAAGCTACAGCAGAACATGGGCAGGGAATAAGCAACCCCAAACAAGCTCCTCGTCCTTTAACAGCTATTAAAAACATTGCCAGCAACATCCCATCATTATAATCTGTTCTCTATGATGTAGCACAGGCATAACTATAGCGTAATAGTAAGTAAGACATATCTTATAAGTCTGGCCTCAATCTGATCATGCTGATAATCCTTCAAAAGTATTTTCCAGATACTCTAGTTGAGGATTATGATAGCAACTCAGTCTACAAAATCACATTCTTTCATTTGGGAACCAAGAAACACTGGAAGCACAAAAAATATCATAATAATATAACACGCGGGTTGCGGTGCATAGCTTACCTGGATCATCGAAGAAGCAGCCGATTCCAGTTGCAGATATGCCAACTGCATGTGCTTCCAGATACAAAATCTGGCCAAGCACTCCAGTTTCCCAAAACAGCCGAGGATACATCCAAGGACCCTTGTCACTCAACACAGGCTGAAAATGAGCCACCATTCCAAGACTGAAGCAGCCATCACCGGCAATATCCTACATGCCAATTTATTGGAACGAGTGATTGAAAGATGCTGTTCACAAAATATCTTGCACAGGAAACGACCAAAAGGGCCATTCAAATACTGGATACAGCAGAATAACAAAAAGCCATTTGATGATTGACTAAATCACATTGAATTAAGGAACATCATAAGAAAAAACACGGTGCTTTGGAGAGGCGATAAATGAACTTCTCTGAGCACATGATGTTTGATATTACTGACAGACAAGTTTGTCAAACTATTCTTTGCTTTGAATTCTTTGCAAAAGAAAGTCCTTCCCATATTTGGGCCAACAGGAAAAGGAAAATAAGCCAAAGTTAAGCTGCATCAGCTTCCTCCAGTCTTAGCATCTACCATGTTATAATATTTTTTGCCTATGATCTTCGAGAGCCAAACATTGATCACATAGCTCAAACTCATTGCTAGCAAAATCTTAGGAAGATTGACTTGCCTGATGACATGATAGTTGCTTTGCTAGCTGCTGACAGTCACCTCTAGCAAGTCGATACAAAGGAAGACTAGAAGGGCATCCCTCTGGCTTCAGCCACTCAAAGTCAGGCCTTGTAGCTTTCTTGAGCTTCTCAAAATGATCTTCGTTCCTCACCAAGAAATACAAACCCTTTGGCAACCCAGTCACTCTGTGAACAAACAAGGCAGCATGCACCTCAGCATCACATGAAAGAACTCGATATGGCAACGCCAGCTGTCTCTTCTGCTTTCCTCCATTCCCAGAACCCGAAGGAACACAATGCAACAGTATCTGATAAAACGTGGCTCTATCAATTGCAGTCACTCCATCCATGTCCACTGCACTTCTACGCTTCCTTACAACTTCCCTTATACTAAATCCCTTGTACGAATTTTCGCTATGACTCTCACTCTCACAAAATGGATCAATGGAAAATCTATCTCCTGCCGTCAAGGGCTTCTTCGCAGCCTCAGCCGTTCTATGTATAATATCCCAACAAACATGCTCCTTGCTAAGCACATTAGGCTTCCCCTTCCATTCCAATCCCGGAAACTCTGACAAAGCTGAGCTCAATTCCTTATAATTTACATTGAATTCACCAATTCCCCTAGGAAAAACAACCAATACACAATCTGGATGCTCAAATTCAATGTCTACCATCTTCCCCTTAACAGGCCTAGACGGGATTTCAAATTCGGGGAAAATATGAAGTCCCATCAGCCTCTTCAAATCCTCATGACTCAACCCATCGAGAAGCTTCACGTCCCACCCAAGCCCTGCGGCCGCCATCGCAACCGCAGCAATTGCATGACCCACATCATGATTACAATACCTAAAGGCTCGCTCTCCATACTTCCAAGCCTCTCGCCAAAAGATGGAACTCAGGCCAACGAGGAAAGAATTCGCGGGAAAGAACTCGGGCAAGAACCCAGATGGCAATTCGGCTCTTACCTCCAGGGAATGCTCCTTGGGCGCGTAATGCGCGACGAAACCCGAACCAGACAGCGACTCGACGCCCGGGGCGATCAAGTAAGCCTCGGTCGGGTGCAAATTGCCGCTGCTGGGGTTAACCCGGAGCGACCAGGTGGAGGGCCCCGCGGTCTTCCAGGCGGACAGGGCGAGCGAGTCGTAGAACAGCTGCGATACGGCGGTCTTGGAAATGGGTTGCGGAGGAGGGAGCGAACGGAACACGGAGGAGTACGAAGGAGGGGGAGGGACGTGGGCGGGGGCGTCGACGAGGCTCGACGGCTGGCCCTGGGGCCGGTCGCCGGTGGGGAGGTGGAGGAGGGGGAGGAGAGGGGCGGAGGCGTAGCGGCGGAACGGGTTGGGCTGGTTCGCCCAGTCGAGGCCGCGGGGGCCGCGGGCGTAGTTGGAGAAGGAGTGCTTGGTCTGGTCGTGGTACGTGAGGACCTGCGAGAGGCTTCGAGGGTCGGCCTTGGGGTCGGCCGTCGAGGTCGAAGGCGAAGGTGACGGAGAAGACGACGAGGAGGAGGAGGAGGAGGAGAAGGACATGGCGGGCCGGCGGAGGAGGTGGCGGAGGGGAGGGCGGTTCAGAGGGAGAGGGAAGGAGAAGTGGAGCTGTGACATTTTCTAGAGCCTGTCTGCCCTGCCTTTGCCTTCGGCTCGTTGTGGATTCTTCCATGGCTTCACTTTGGTTCGAATGCTCGAGAAAAAAAGGTGAGTTCTCATTGGAATCTTAGGCAACGAAGAAGAGGGAGGATTTCTCTAAAATTAGGATAATCTCAATAACAACAGCATAAATGCCGTAATTTTCGTGTGATGTAAATTCGAATGTCATAGTTTCTTTTATTGAAATATCACATTGAAATAAAATCGATCATTTAAGTGTGATTTTTAATAAATCATTCATTCTATGCGGATTTTTATAATTAATATTTCATTTCGATGCAAATTTGTTTAAAACTTTTTGAATTTTTTTTTTCCTGTGTGGGTTTGAGAGAGAAGAAGTTGTTCTTGAAGTATTACACCGAGACGTCGAGTTTGGGCATTTCAGCAGTGTTACGCTCCAAAGATAGGAAGCCCTGAGTTTATATATGTAGTATTGAGGCAGCGCCGTATGGGCCCAAAAATAACCGTCTTTTCAAGAACCGTCATCAATTGCAAATGCCTCACCTAGACGGGGCAAGGGTTGCCTCACTATTAGTTGTCATGGCCATGAAGGCCCCGAAGAAGGTGGTCTTGCCCACAATTGTTGACGGGCTTCACACCCTCACCCGCAACTGATGAGGTCACTAAGGCCCTAGGCCTTCACGACCTTGCTAGATCTGGGCAAGTGCAACTACCCAAATTCGACAAGAGCTTTTGCACTTCGACTGAGGGCAAGGTGGCCCTCGCATAATTTGGGTAAGACCTTTGCAACGAGTGAGGGTTGCACAATGATCCTCATCGGCACTGAAAAAGAAAAAGCAAAAAATAAGGAATAGAAAATTATAAAAATAAAAAATTGTTCATATCGGTACCAATAAATCACGTAGGACAACTGGTATCTAGTCGGATTTTTTAGAAAGGCAAATCGCCGAAGACACTTAAGTGATTAATTTTTTTGAAATTTGTGGTATTTCAAGTTTTGACCCTTAAATAAGGGCCATACGAAATTTACGGCACTCTTATTATTCTTATCCCAAATAATCTCTTTTAATTTTAGGCTCTAAAAATGCGATTAGTGATGCATGCATAAGTTTAACATTTGAAAATTATGTGGAACCACCTTATACAAGTGCACTAGAAGTTTTAAAATATATCGCAATAGTTCAATCGAGTACTAAATTTTCAAATAGTGCAATCAAATCCTAAAAATTTTCAATTTAGCGAAATGAATTCCATTGTTAATCCATTTGATTTGGCTAATGGAAATTCAAACTTGTTATTTATTAGCACTTTCTAAAGATACATAATGCCAATGTGGCGTTCACCAAGCAACACATTAGGGGGGGAAAATAAAAACACTTGAAAATGTAGAAAGAAAACAGAAAAAAGGGATAACAATTAAAAAATAAATAAATAACTGAAAAGCTAAAACCACCAGTACCACCACCAGAAGACTCGGCAACCCCCGCCTTCACCACTCCCGCAGTCGCATCACCACTACCACTGGTTGACCTCACCACCACCATCAATCACCATAGCTTTAAAACTTCCAGTACATTCTATACAATTATACTTTCGTAATCACTTTTAGACCTCCTACAGCACTTACCTCTTTTAAGGAAAGAAATGGTTGATGGCATAAACGATACAAAAAAAAAAATAATACAAATATATGTGAAAGAGAAAGATTTTAAGATTTGAAAGTTTCAGAAGGTTGTCATAAATTTAAATGTTGAAAGTATGATAGGATCATATGAGAGATGAAATATAAATAAACAATTGGAGATATTTTGGAGAAAGTATTAAAATCCCTTAAATGTAATTGATAGAAACAGAGTGCCAATAAAATTATTATTATAAAGAAGTTGTATAAACATATATCAAAAGAAAATGATATTTTAAGATCTGTTGTAGGATTGAAAGATTCAAATTTTAATATGGAAACGTGTGAGAGATAAAATAAAATTATTAATTCCGCATATTTGTCCATACATGAAATATTTATAGAATAAATGGACTAGTTTCCACTCGTTGGGCATCACTTGGTTCAAACTCCCAATCAGATTACTAATGAGAATCGTATCCCTACTCTCTCTCTCTCTCTCTTTTTTATCAAGATGAAGTCTTTATCACAATATGAAATATTCTCATCTTAGGGTTCTAATTCCTTAGGAATCCAATCCAGTGGTGAATCAAATGAGGCCTTGAAGCTGGCCAGATGAAGACTTGGAATTGAATTGGAGTATGAAGAATAAGCCAAGTCCCGTGCCCTCTAAAGTGAAAAACAATGGAAATGACTTGGGCAACCGTCGGAGGGTTATTATACGTTGGAGTTATGTATTGATAAAGGCATAGCCTTGGTGGCGCTAACACAACGTGCGAAGAAAGAACCTTAATAAAGGACATTTAATTTGAATATCTAACCTTTTTCACTTTGTTCCGCAAATCAAAAGAAGGTCTGGATTTCATATACTCCTCATTTTGCATAGATCATTATCTCTTCTACAAGAAATTGGCAACTAAAAGAAGAATTTCTTTATATGAAGTTTGAAAAGTTTGATTGGAAAATTGGAAAAAGACTATGCACTAAGGACAGGAAAGTCTCCTCCACGCATCCAAATCACAAATTATTATAATTTGTTGAGTTTTTGTAGATTGAATTTAAAACAAGCTCAATTTAAAAAAACAAATTTCTTTTTTGAATTTCAAAACGCAAACGAAAGATGAGGATGTTGCCGCCACAATAAAAAAAATTCACAAAAACTATCATAACGACAAGAAGAGAAAAACCAAAAGGTGAAGAGGAAAAAGTGGAAAAATGCAAACGAAGGGGAGAGACTCATCATAAAGAAGCAATAAATTGAGGGGGAGCATAGTCAAGTGTAGAAAAATCTTAACCAAGTTTTTTTTTTTTTTTTTTTTTTTTTTTTGGTCGAAATTAGATGATGCATTCGATTAAGTAGTCTTAAAAGACAGCGATGGAGTACAATCAAAACATAGAATCTCCCTTAAAGAAAGAGGGAGAGTGTTTAACCAATTTGAAGGAAGCTTCTTCGCTCTATGAGTACGTGCCAACCAATCTGCAGCTCTGTTCGAAACCCTTGGACAGTACGTGATTGTAAAATTTTCATTACTGGGCCAACTCTTCTTTGCTTCTCGTATAATGTCTTGTAGATTCCAAGTTGGAGCGGCCCGGCCCATTACGAAGTCTACAACAGCGGAACTGTCGCTTTCACAGATCCAGCGAAGCCTTTGACTCGTGCCCTCCTACACGTGTCTTTGTTGCAAGTCTTTTAGATAACGAAGCCCGTGTAAAATTGCTTCCGCTTCCGCTTGAGGTGCGAGAGGAAACCCTAGCTTCGCAGCGAAGCCATCGACCGCACATCCCGTTCCATCTCTTACAATCCCAAAGAACCGAACAGATGAAATCTCCGGGAGACCATGAAGCATCGACATTCATCTTCGGTTCTTGTCTATTTGGAGGTATCCGGTAGTACGTAGAGAGAACGGTTTGAGCATTTTGCACTCTGGTCCTTCGTCCGCGGCTAAAATTGAGATTTTGATTTTGTGCCGGATCTAGGATCTCCGTCGATTGGGGGCTTTTCCCTCGAAGATGCTTTGTTCCGAGCCTTCCGGATATGCCATAGAATCAGTCCTATGAGTTCTCTTTCTGGTATGTCCCTCTTTGAGTCGAAAACTTCGGAAAGCCAATGATCAATTCGTTTAATATAGCTCGTAATCTGTATACCCTGTAGTCGATTGTCCTCCCAGATCTGTTTTGTCCATTTACAGAACAAAAAAATGTGTTCTGTGGTTTCGATTTGTGAGCGACACAGCTGACATAATGGGTCTGGGGTAATGTTTCTTTTGTGAAGGTTTTCTCTCGTGGGGATGGCATTTTGACAGATACTCCAGAGAAAAGTTTTAATTTTGGGTGGAAGTTCAAGACGCCAGATCTGTGTCCATAATGTGCGTGGAGGTTGGTAAGAACAGGATGCCCTCTGTTTTGTTTTGTTGATAGATACTAGGGATGCCCTGTTATATCCACTCTTGACGGAGTATTTTCCTGTACCATTCCCTGTCCAAACTATGACATCTGGTTTTGGATTTTTACTCAGGGGGATTGCTAATATCTCATTTGCTGTGTTTGCCTCAAAAATCTGTTGAATTAGAGGCATATTCCAGTCTCGATTGTCTGCGTCTTCAGAGATCAGACCTGCCACCATAGTAGGTTCTTGGTATGTTCTTTGTTCCCCCTAGAATCCCCTTCGATAACCACCTATCCTCCCGATTTTTCTTGACCCGCCATCTCCGACTAACCATTTGGTATCTGGATATATTGTATCTCTTCCCAGGATCAGACTCTGCCAGCCCCATGATGATCGACGGCCCTTCTGAGCATTCCAAAGATCACCAGATGGAAAATATAGTCCTTTTAGCACTTTACTCCACAGTGCATTTGGAGAATTGTGTAATCTCCATGCTTGTTTACCAAGCATAGCATGGTTGAAGGTAATTAAGTCTTTAAACCCCATTCCACCTGAATCTTTTCGAGTTTTCATAATATCCCAATTTTTCCAATGCATTCCACGTTTTGAATCCCCTTTCTGCCACCAAAAAAGAAGCTATACGTTTTTCAATTGCTCTGCAGATAGACACTGGCACCTTGAAGATCGACATTGCATAGGTTGGGATAGCCTGCACCACACTTTTGATCAACACTTCCTTCCCTGCTTTGGTGAGTAATTTTTCTTTCCAGCCTTCCAGCTTTGAATTCACTCTGGCTATAATCCATGCAAATAGTTCTTTCTTTGATTGTCCCCAATCTGTTGGTATGCCTAAATACTTACCTGTTTTTTCATACACAGGTACTCTCAATTCATGGGCCATGTTTCTTCTTAATGGTAAGGGACAGAGTTAGGGTGTGTTTGATAACGATTCTGTTCCCGGAAATAAATTCTGATTATAAATGATTTTTTTTTTATTCTGTTCCCAAGAACTCATTCTGAGTAAAAGAACGCGTTTAGTAACTGTACAAAATTTCTGATTCTGAAATAGAATTGCGTTTGTATTGACACCTAAATTTTTACGGCCCATTTAGTCATTAGGGGTTTATTTTATAATTCATTCTTGATAGCCATTTTGAATTCATTTGCATAGTATTAATTTTAGGTGCGTTTATTTTTTAATTTACATGTTTTGCATTTTCATTTTTTTAGGACCGGTGGTCAATGGCTTCGAATTAAATTTTTGGATTTAAATTAATAGGTTGGACTAAGCCCATAAAACGAGAAAATCGGCCCGAGCCCGTTTCTTTTAAATGACAAAAATTATTTAAATAAAGATTTGGTGTGATATTATAATATTTTAAAAATTATTTAAATCGCATTTTAATCCTATCTTTATCAACGGATGATGATGAAATCGGCATAGAATATTTGATGAGATAAGGATTTTTGTGATTCAAAGGTTATAGGCAATTTTTGAAATATTTTATTAGGATTTCATTTTTTGTTTTGCCTATAAAAGAAGTGTACGAAGTTCATTTTAGGGGGTTCGGTTCGCTGAGTCTTCTTTTGAATCAAAGAGAAAAAGGAAAAAGCAAAAGAAGGAAGAGAAAGAGGGAAGCCATCCGTGCGTTGAAAGAGGCAAAAAAAAAGCAAAAGTAAAAGAGGAATAGTAGGGGTGATTTGACCCCTACTGTTCATCTTCTCCAAAGGTTTTCTTTTTCCTTTGCTGTAAATCTTGCTCCACCGGGCACACCTCCTACCACTGCTGCTGCGCCTCAGCTCCGATCACCGCCTGACAACGAAGACCCGAAGACCGCCTGCCTCCACCCGTCCGACGCCCGGACGCCCGCTTCCAGACCCGAGCCTCCGCCTGCAGTCCGCCCGAGCGACGCCCAGCTCACCACCCGTGCCCAATCCGCCAGCTGCGCCCGAACGACGCCCCTGCTCAGTCGTCCGCGATTCGCCCAGCCCAGCGCCGCGACTCCATCGCGTCTCCGTCTCAATCCCGCACCGCCCACGCCTCGTCACCGCTCGACGCCGAGCCAGACCCGCGAGCAGTCCAAGCATCGCCCACACCGGTCTGTGCCGTCCCGAGCAACCCACGAAGCCCGACGCACAGCCCGCACTGGTCCGCGCCATCCCGAGCAACCCGCGCCGGTCATCCCCCTTGCCGCCAATGAGCTCCCTCTCCCCCGGCAACACCCTTTTTCTCCATTATTTACCTAGGTAGTTTTTTTATTATTCTTTTACTTTTCACTTTTCACTTTTTATTTTTACTTTCTTTATAGTTTAGTTTACTTTACCCTTTTTGTGTTTTTTTAGGTTTTAATTCTTCTAGGCATTACTATAGGAGTTTAATTTAATTATTAATTTGACCCGTAAGATTTCGGGTCATTTTTTTAATTGTATTAACTCTTGGGGTTTGTTTATGATATATTAACTGTTGAATTAATTTAATTATTAATTTGATCCGTAAGATTTCGGATTAGATTTTTAATTATTTTGATTTCTTGCCGTGATGTTCAGGGTTAAAAATATTCGTTAATTTGACCCGTGAGATAACGGGTTATTTTTTCGTTTATTTTGATCCTTTATTTGTTTGAATATCTTGCTTGTTAGATTTAATGTTTGTTTTAGATTATCACTAAGAAAAATCAAAAAGATATTTGAATTAGTATTTCAATTGGTTCTAGAATATTTCTTGTTATTTTGCATATCTAGAATAGGGATTTTATTTCGAATTCAGAAAACATAAAAACAAAAAAAAATGCATTCATTTAGGTTGTTAGTTTTTTTTTTTAGTCGAATTGCACGTTTAATTATGTGTTAGTTTTAATTTCGAATTTCATAAAGAAAAGCGAAAAAAAATCATTGTGCATATTAGGTTAGAATTGCATGTTTCATCTTTAATTTAAATCGTCTTTTTAGATAAATTGCATTTTAGATTAAGATAATGTCTTAATTTAAATTAGGATTTAATATGATCTAATCCTTAGTTTAAATTAGATAGAATTTCAATCTAGCTAGATCATTTTTGCATTCGAATTTCATGAAAGAAAATACAAAATTTGTCTTTGCATAAATTAATTTCAATTTTTAGGATAGATTGCATTTTTAAAAATAGAAACATCAAATGCATGTCATTTAGTTTTCATTAAGTTTATTTAATTAGAGCTTTCTTGTCATTAGACTAAGTCAGTTAATAAATGTCACGTGACATATAGCTTGCATATTAAATTGCATGAGGCGTGTCATTTTAGTTTAAATAATTTGGTATGTCATTGCATCGCATTGCATGTCATTATAATTAGATCATTTGAATTGCATTTAATTATTGCATGTCTTTATGTCATATAGTTTAAGTCATGTTGTCATGTCATTTTAGATTATTTGCATAAGTCATGATTTTCATTAAATAAAGTGAAAACAAAAAAATTGATTGCTTGTTAATTAGGAATCATATCTAGGATTGTTGATGTGAATTCTAATTTAACATTGCGGATGCTCTCGTTGCTTTAAGGTATGTTTTTGCATTATTTAATTGCTTTCTTGATGTGTTAAATTGGTGGTATGCGCACATGTATGATCACCTCACATGTTAGGAAGCTCAATTAAAATCAAATCAAGCTGCCTGCCAAACATTTTCTTAAAATTAAAAAGAAATGGTACCGAAAGGGCACTAGGATAGTCTAGTGTAACCAAGTCCCCGTACCCAAAATCTCTGGTTCGTAAGAGTAAAATAATACTTCCATTATTTTACTTAGGTGTCTAATCGACCTATCCTAAACCGATTAGTGGCGACTCCTAGATAATAATCTTTTGCATGTTAAAACCCTAAGTCGTGATTTGGTATGGGCTTGAGAGCTCGAGCTAAGCTTAAAGGCTTAGTAGTCCATCAACCTAGTTTTAGGTGGCAAACTCGAAAAATTGGGTCGCGACAGCTTGGCGACTCCGCTGGGGATTTGTGTTAAAACACTTAGTGGACTTAGGCCAATTTTTCTTGTCTTTTGAAAAATGTTTTTGTTTGGCAGCAAGGATCCCAGGTACGTCCCTAACATTCTTAAGGTGTTAAATGTTCTTGCAGATGGGAGGTATAAGTGGAATAGTCTTTGCTAACCATTGTCTTGCAGGTTGGAGTGTGGGATGAATGATTTATTTTTCCCAATTAGAAGTGTTGTTCGCATTTAAACTGTTGTGCATGCTTTATTGCTTTAGCACTACACTATTTGCACACACAACCTGCGGTTCGACTTGGGCTACGATAGGATTTCTAGGATGGTGTTGAGAAGTATTCTTCCTCCAAAGCGAGACTGCTATGTAGAGGTTGACATTCTCTTCCCTGAAAGTTTTTCATGGTGTCGAAATGTGTTTTGTCCATATCCGCGAGACTGCGTGACTATTGGACATTCCATTCGACTGAGCCCGGAGTTAAGGGGACCTGAAGTTAATGCGAGACTGCAATGATCAGATCACCCTCTTAGCTCCACTTTGTTAAGCCTTTTAGATAGAAATCGAGCCTCACGTCTCATACGATGTGTCTATGTGATTGTCATTTATTTCCGGTGACAGTAAGTTGTCTAAATTATTGCAATTTACTTACTTTATTGTAATTTTTGTCGGCCCATGACAATAGGTTTCGTCGTCAGTTTTGTTTTATATGCAATGGGGAAAACCGACGTACAATTCATTTCCACTCCCAAAAAAGAGCTCAAGATGTGGTTGGACTAGTTAGATCAAGATGGCCAAAGATATGTGAAAGCTAGGATCCCCCGACTTCTCCCACTGTTAGAGATCAACGTTCACTCTAGTGTGATCCAACCACTCCTTCACTTCTGGTGTCCACAAACTTCCACTTTCATATTTGGTGACAACGGATCCACCGCGATCGCCTATTATTACACGATCAAGAGCTAAAATGGCCGACCAAAATGAAATGCGTGATCGTATGTCCGCTGTGGAGACTCAACTTCAGCAAGTACTCACCTCTATACAGCTTGTGACGGATCAACTCCAGTTCCTCCAAGTGAATCCAACAGCTCCACCTGCTTTTCCCGAAATAGTTGTCCCAAAGCAAGCAAACAAAGGTCAAGCGATTGACGATGATATGCCCGGGCTGGACGATGACTCGGTCCTTGTTGGAAAAGTCAAGCCTGACAGCGTTCCTAAGACAGATCAGGATGAGCGTGTTGCAAAGCTGGAAGAGAAAGTGAAACGACTGCAAGAATCACAAAGCTCACTTCTGTTCGACCTCTCAGTCTTTGAAAATGTCAAAATGCCGAGCAAGTTCAAAATGCTAGAGTTTGAGAAGTATGATGGTACATCTTGCCCAAAGCCTCATCTGCAAATGTATCACGTGCGCATGGCCCAGTACGTAAAAAATGAGCCCCTCATGATCCAATCATTCCATGCAAGTTTGACTGGACCCGCACTAAATTGATACGTGATGAAGAATGTGAATCTCCTCGACACCTGGAACGAAGTGGCTGACGCGTTCCTCACACAGTACAAGTTCAACATGGACATTGCACCTTCCCGAGAAGACCTGGAGCGGATGGAAAAGAAAATGAGTGAGTCATTTAAAGAATATGCTGTGAGATAGAGAAACCTGGGGCTCAAATCACTCCTGAGCCTGCCAACAAGGAGCTGATGAAATTGTTCGTGAAGACCCTCCCTTCTGAGTTTCGTAACCGAATGGCTAGTACGTACGTCGAAAGCTTCAATCAACTTATTCCTGTAGGAGAACAAATCGAGGTGGGGATAAGGGAATGATGGTTTACTGAACCATTTAGCAAGAAATTCACTGCCAAGAAGGAGAATGAAGCGGCTGTGGATGTGAATGTGGCTTATAGCCAAGAAAATGTCAAACATGCTCCGGTTATCCAAATGAATCTGAGACAGCCACAAACCGCTGGCCATCAACCATTTGTCCGAGCAAATAATAGAAGGGAATTCTCTCCTCTCCCTAGGTCTCCATCCCAAGTGCTGATTATCCTCCGAAAGAATGGTTTGCTTACTAGTGAACCAAAGCATCCTAATGTTGAAAGAAATTGCAGTTACGACCCGGTGAAGAAGTGTGACTACCATAGCGGTGAACTGGGGCATTCAACTGATGAATGTTTCACCCTCAAGCATAAGATCCAAAACCTCTTAGACACGAAAGTCTTTTCATTTCAAACTGCTCGGCCGAATGTCCAAAAGAATCCGCTACCCGAGCATGAAGGTACGTGAATGCTATCCTAGAATATGAAGTTGGTCGAATCAAGGACTCGAAGGCGCACGTAGCAGATGCTTACAGTGGATTGGTGAGAGCTGGATATTATCCGCGTCAAGAAAATGTTCCTTTATCACTGATGAAGGAAAGAATTGCCCAAATGGTGGATGACGGCATTATTGTATATGCTGACCGTAACTGCGTAGTTTCCACTATTTCTCACATCATCATCAATTGGGAGGAGGAGCAAGCTGCGCTTAATGCTGATAAGGAAGAAGTTGATCCTTCGCTCGCGGACATGCCTTCATTAGAAGATGCATCTGATGAAGAGATAGTGATTGAGATACCTCAACCGTACAAGTATGTTAATGATAAGGCAGTGCCTTGGTCTTATGACTTAAATGTTGACCTTGTTACAAGGTCTGGTCGAACCTATGGTCAAGCTAATGCTTAACCTGCAAAGCCAATCACCGATGAAGAGGCTAAGGAATTTCTGGCTGTGATTAAAGCAAGTGAGTATAATGTGGTCGATCAATTGCGAAAGATGCCTGCTCAGATTTCTTTACTCGAGCTTCTCCAAACGTCCTCTGTGCATCAAAAGTCACTAATGAAGGTGTTAAGTGAAATTCATGTGCCAGAAACAGTTGAGGCGGACAAGTTGGAAGAATTTGTGAGATCAGTCATTCTCAAGGATTTGATTGCCTTTTCTGATGAAGAATTCCCTTTCGAAGGCCGGGGACATAACAAAGCACTCTACATATCTCCGTTAAACACAAATCTGCTCATGTGTCTCGAGTGCTCCTTGATAATGGGTCCGCTCTGAACATATGTCCATTAGCCACTCTGCGCCGCCTCAAGGTAGATCTGTCAAGGATACATGCTGCCCTCAGTACGAGCTTTTGATAGCACAAAGAAGGAAGTGCTCGGAGAAATCTATCTAGAGGTACAGATAGGGCCAGTCTTCTTCAACATTCCCTTTCAAGTGTTGGACATCCCTACCGCATTCAATTTCCTACTGGGTCGTCCCTGGATACACACTGCTGGAGTAATGTCTTCAAGTCTACATCAAGCTGTGAAATTCGTGATCAAAATGAAGCTGGTCACCGTGTATGGTGAGGAAGACCACCGGATCTATCATGAGACATCTATCCCTTATATAGAGCCGATTTCTAAGCTCGAATCAAGTTACCACTCATGGTGGGAAGAGTAATGGTCGGAAACGGTTTCGTTCCTGGAAATGGTCTTAGAAGGAATGGTCAGGGCATTCGAAGCCCCATTGAAGCTCCTCAAAGGTCCCGTGCTGTTGGTTTAGGGTATCATGGAAGAGGTGGAGGAAGTTCAAGAGGACAAAGACAAGGGCGAGGGAGGCAAAACCTGCTACCCCCGAGCATCCATGAGACCTTCCCCGGTCCTCCTATAATGATGCAGGATGAAGCAGATAGCTTGGGGCAGCCTAGTGGCAAATTTGATTACCTGGTGAAGTATTCGGCCCCTCCCAGCTACGGCGTTGATTCTTGTGAGATAGTCTCAGATGGATGGAATAGCATGGATGATCCAACACCCCTGAAGACCGAAAACCTTGATGATGAGCTGGAAGGAGTTGCAGGCTTATTCGACAACCTCATCATAGGAGCCATTGATGAAGGATCTCCTGAAGAGATGGGTCCTGGCCCACAAGAGTAACTTTTTACTGCTTTCGCACATTCCCCTGCGTGGGAATTTTTATTGCTTTCTAGAGATTGTTTTCAATTTCTTCTTTTTCATTTTGTTCTTAGGACTTGAACTGCATTTTCCCTTCAATAAATTGTAATTGCTTGATGAATTTCAATGAAATTACAACCCTTATTTTGAGAACATGATGAAGCACACCAAACCAGTTCGGTGATGATATCCAGCCGATAAAAGAAAAGAAAAATCCAAGAAGAATTCTGAGACCTGGGTTTCATCATGCTTTCTTGTGTCAAAAAGTTTAAAAAAAATGATTTTTGTCAAAGGATTTAAAAAAAACAAAACAAAAACAAAACAAAAACAACAAACAAAGAAAATCTAGGTTACCTTGTTTGTCTTTCTGATTCATCTACTTCCTATTTCAGGGATGATATTATGACTTGTAAGAACATGAGAATGATCCAATCTAATACAGCAAGTGCTGATGATGATGATCCCGAAGATCCAATCGAAGACTCCAGTGACGTTCAACGTAGCTGGGAACAACATGAAAGGGTTAGAGCTCCCACATCCGAGCAAACCGTCACTATTAACTTAAGTGACACTGAAGAAGCCAAAGAGGTGAAAATTGGGGCAAGTCTCCCCAAAGATGAGACCAAGCGCCTGATTCAGCTATTGAAAGAATATCGGGATATCTTTGCATGGACCTACGCTGACATGCCTGGTTTAGACTTGTCAATTGTGGAGCATTGCCTACCTACTAATCCGGATGTGCCACCTAAGAAGCAGAGGCTCCAGAGAACTAAGCCCGAACTCTCAAAGAAGATAGAGGAGGAAGTGATGAAGCTTCTGAAGGTGGGATTCATTGAAGTCTCACAATACCCAGAATAGGTAGCTAACATTGTACCGGTGATGAAGAAGGACGGTCGAGTCCGAGTTTGTGTAGATTATCGAGATCTGAACAAGGCTAGCCTGAAGGATGATTTCCCGTTACCTCACATAGATGTTCTTGTGGATAGTACTGCCGGATTTGAACTATTCTCATTTATGGATGGTTTTTCTGGGTACAATCAGATAAGGATGAAGGAGGAAGATAAAGAGAATACTGCATTTATCACCCCATGGGGGGACCTTTCATTATAAGGTTATGCCTTTCAGACTAAAAAATGCAGGGGCAACTTACCAGCGAGCCATGATAGCACTGTTTCATGACATGATGCATCAAGAGATTGAGGTCTACGTTGATGACATGATTGCAAAGACCCGACCTGGGAAAAGCCACGTCGAGACCTTGAAGAAGTTGTTTGATCGACTCCGCAAGTTCAAGCTTCGGCTAAATCCCCTAAGTGCGTGTTCGGAGCAACATCTAGTAAATTACTTGGGTTCATTGTGAGCAGTAAAGGGATTGAAATCGACCCAGCTAAAGCTAAGGCCATTTGTGAGCTACGACCTCCGTCAACAGTGAAGGAAGTCCGGAGCCTTTTGGGGAGGTTGAATTACATTGCTCGATTCATTTCCCAACTTTCTGAAACCGCCAAGCCATTCTTCAAACTTCTAAAGAAGAATGCACGGGTCAATTGGGATGATGAGTGTCGAGAAGCGTTCGACAAATTGAAGTATTACTTGATGAATCCACCGATGCTTGTCCCGCCATCGCCGGGGCATCCTTTGATTCTCTACCTCACTATTCATAGTGAGTCACTAGGTGCAATGTTGGCTCGAAAAGTCCTCTTGATAAAAAGAACGGGCCATTTATTATCGAGTAAAAAATTCACGGTATCGAGCTGAAATATCCCGATGTGGAAAAGACTTACGCTGCATTAGTGTGGGTATTGCATAGGTTGCGACGACACGCTGCATCACCAAACGTTTCGTGATCGAGAATAATCCTATCAAGTACTTACTTGAACGACCAGCTTTGGTGGGTAAGTTGGCTAAATGACAGATTTTGATATCAGAATTTGATGTGCAATTCATGCCACAAAAGTCGGTTAAAGGTCGAGTGATTGCTGACCTATTAGCTGAGAATCCAAGAGTCTCAAATAATGATGATGGTTTCCTAGATGACCGTGTCTTGAATGTAAGTGAAGATTCATGGACAATGTTCTTTGATGGAGCCGTGAACTTGTCTGGTTCTGGTACTGGGGCAGTTTTGATATCCCCAGATGGACAACACCATCCGATAGCTGCAAAATTGATATTCCCGTGCACTAACAATGTGGCTGAGTATGAAGCTTGTATCCTCGGGCTTCAGGCCACAATTGAGATGAGTGTGGCCAAATTAAGAGTGTTTGGAGATTCGGCGTTGATCATACTACAGACCGTAGGTGAATGGAAGACTAAGGATGCCAAATTGCTCCCGTATCATAAGTATTTAGAGGATCTGGTAAAGGAGTTCGAGGAAGTTTCATTTGAATACTTGCCGAGGTCTCATAATCAATTTGTAGATGCACTTGCGACATTGTCTTCTATGCTGAAAGTCACTGATGGGTTAGAGGTCGAGCCACTAAAAATAGACGTTTTGCCGAAACCAGCTTATTGTATGATTGTGATTGAAGAACCCGATGGAAAATCATGGTATTGTGATATCATGAATTACATTAGAAAGCAGGAATTCCCCGAGGGAAGCACTCAGGTTGATAGGAAATACATCACGAAGATGGCTTCGAATTTTTTCGTTAGTGGTGAGAATTTGTACAAGAGATCTTATGATTCGGTCTTGTTGCGGTGTATAGATGCAGCCGAGGCCACTCAAATCATGCAAGAAGTGCACGAAGGAGTATGTGACCCTCATATGAATGGACACATGTTAGCCAAGAAGATCATGAGATTAGGCTACTACTGGCTCACATTGGAAAGTGATTGCATCCAGCATGTTCGGAGTTGTCACTGTTGCCAGATTCATGGAAATAAGATAAATGTTCCTCCAACTAAGCTGCATCAGTTTTCCGAGCCATGGCCTTTCTCGATGTGGGGTATCGATGTGATTGGCCCGATCAACCCTAAAGCTTCAAATGGGCATCGATTCATCTTGGTGGCGATAGACTATTTCTCCAAATGGATCGAAGCTACATCCTTTGCAAATGTCACTGCTCACAATGTTGTGAAATTCGTTAAACGTGACATAATTGCTCGATATGGCGTCCCTGAAGCGATCATCACTGATAACTGGACAAATTTGAACAACAAACTTGTTGATGGGTTGTTCAGCAAGTTCAAGATCAAACATCTAAATTCATCTCCTTACCGCCCTCAAATGAACGGGGCTGTTGAAGCGGCCAATAAGAACATTAAGAAGATCTTGGCTAAGACAGCCGAGAATTATCGAGATTGGCATGACATGTTGCCCTTTGCATTGATAGCATACCGAACATCGATCCGCACTTCTACCGGGGCAACCCCTTTTGCTCTGGTGTATGGTATGGAGGCAGTTCTGCCTGTCGAAGTAGAGATTCCTTCTCTAAGAGTTTTATCCCAAGTGGAGTTGTCTGAGGCTGAATGGTCGCAGCAAAGATTTGAACAGTTGAATTTGATTGACGGAAGAAGACTGAAGGCTCTCTGCCATGGCCAAACATATCAGTAGAGAGTAGCTAGATCTTTCAACTGGAAGGTGCGGCCAAGACATTTCGAAGTAGATGATCTTGTTCTAAGGAAGCTGTTACCAATATTTCCAGATCCTGGAGGCAAGTTTGCTCCAAATTACAGTGGCCCTTATGTGGTGAAGAAAGTGCTTCCTGGAGGTGCCTTGATCCCGGCGAAATGGATGGTCGTGAGTTTTCCAATCCAGTTAATTCCGATGCTGTCAAGAAGTATTACCCGTGATAGATTTTGACATGTCATGTTTTGAATTGCAAGCATTTCTATGTTGAATAAATTGCTTCAATTATTTGAATTTGTTGCAAAACTTGCATTTTTATTCCGTGATGAATTGCGTAAGATAGATTGAATGTGTCGAATGGGATACTTTGGAATGATGAAAGGCAACCTTACTCCATACACTGTCCCATACACTAATCTTTAGTAAGTTGTATGAAAATTTCCATGCCTGCAAGGAAAAAGGTGATCTCGCAAAGGGTACGGTAACCAAAGTGATGAGAGGCAGTTCTTTCCTCTACCCAAAACACTACAGGTACACCAATTGTTTAGCCCTTTGAACCCATACACGTGAAGAGTTTTTAAATCATCCCTGTCAAGGATCATCCCACATTGGGACAAAATTTGAGATGAGTGATAGGAATTTTCTTACTCACACTTGCATCAATCTTCGAGTATTGCTTTCGCATCGTAACTCGTATGATAATTTAAAGTGCCCTAGGATGATGAAGAGCAGTCATTTATCTATCCTATACACTTTTATCCATTGCTTAGCCCACTTGAGCTTATAAAATTCATTTCATATTAAACCCAGTTGGTGATCATCCCCATCTTTGGGGCAAGACAAAAACATTTGAGTAGCATGAACTAGAATGCTGACCAAATGGAGCTTCTGTTAAAAGAAAATAAGTGCTAAAAATGGGGCATGAAAAAGCAGTGTGCCTGGTAAAAGCAAGGCCGATGCCCATAAAAAGAAATAAAAATAATGCATAAGAACTAAGGGGCATGAAAAAGCAGTGTACCTGGTAAAAGCAAGGCCAATGAAAAAAAAAATCAAACTTTTGATATGATGAGTAGTATCCCCAAAAGGCGGTACTAAACTCAAATGCTGTTGCAATCAATGGAGATTTGATGAAGAAAAAAATCTTAGACAGTGGAAAGGAAAATGTTGGAAATGTCAAGATGATCACCAACTTTAATCCCTTAAACACTTTTTTTGAGCCTAATGGTCTATTCATTTCTCAACCCATGAACCAAGCCTACGTTACGTCCCTTGCAAAGTCTCTTCAGATTAGGGCACTTGAATTAACGTAAGAGTTTATATGTTTGAAAGCATCGCTTGAAGAAGTGCGAGTAAGATAACTTCTGCCTCATTTCGCGTGTTTCTTGGCTTGTAAATCCAAAGACAATTGTGAAATGTCATTTTTAAATAGCCTCGACTCAAAGAGTCGTCTTTGTTAAGTCATTGACCAAGCTCACATTACAGTCCCTATTAAAGACCTCTTAGATTGGTAAAGTCGTACCACTTGCGAGATTGCCCAGATTCTTGTTTGGCGTGATGACAATGAGATAAAGTGATTGTCAAAATCCTGCATCAAAGGTCAGGATAAAACAACCCATTTTAATGAGGATGAGTGGAAGTCCTTTCAGATTAAATGATCCCTCGCCTGACACATCCATGACACTTATGTGTTCGGATTGGAATTTTCTCTTGAAATCCTTTCCATTGGAATTAGGTGATGCATGGTTGATAGAAATCATTATGCATAAACCTTGCTTAAATTAATGCATGTTTATTTGTAATCACAAATACATGTTGCATCTCCTACAATCATGTTTTACAGGAGACATATCCCTAATGAGCAGAGATGTCACCAGGTAAGTATATCTCTATCTATACCTTAAATACTTGTCGTTGTACAGGTATTTTCACTTTTAAGTAATTTGACACTCGATGGAGTTGTCCCTAAAAAATTTTCCCCAGATTGCGACGCCGGGCGACCGAAGAATGGTTCGGGTCCTAGCCAAGCAAAACCCCGTTTAGGCGACCGTAGAATGGTACGGGTCCTAGACAAAAACTTATTTCCCTATTCAGGCGACCGTAGAATGGTACGGGTCCTAGACAAAACTTATTTCCCTATTCAGGCGACCGTAGAATGGTACGGGTCCTGGAAGGTAAATCCCCGTTTAGGTGACAGTAGAATGGTACGAGTCCTAGACACAACTAAACTCTGTTATACTAGGCGACTGTAGAATGGTACGAGTCCTGGGAAAGCAGTTTTCTTTAAAAAGTCATGTTACTATTCTGGGCGACCGTAGAATGGTACGGGTCCTGGACGTGTAACACCAATCTATCTTGAGTTACTCTACCCTTCTTGAAGGTAAGTTATTCCAGGTAGGTTCATTTTTCATTTATGTTTCCATGCATCGTATAAATTGCATTCAAAAATGGAATTCATTTTCCAACAAAAAAAAAAAAAAAAAAACAACATTCAATGCATATGCATAGTTAAATTTAGGTCTCAATTTATCTTTGAAGGCAACATCTTCAAGCTCACCTCCAAAGAGGGGCAGTTGTTGACACCTAAATTTTTTCGACCCATTTAGTCATTAGGGGTTTATTTTATAATCCATTCTTGATAGTCATTTTTAATTCATTTGCATAGCATTAATTTTAGGTGCATTTATTTTTTAATTTACATGTTTTGCATTTTCATTTTTTTAGGACTGGTGGTCAATGGCTTCGAATTAAATTTTTGGATTTAAATTAACAGGCCGGACTAAGCCTATAAAACGAGAAAATCGGCCCGAGCCCGTTTCTTTTAAATGACAAATTATTTAAATAAAGATTTGGTGTGATATTATGATATTTTGAAAATTATTTAAATCGCATTTTAATCCTATCTTTATCAACGGATGATGATGAAATCGGCGTAGAATATTGATGAGATAAGGATTTTTGTGATTCGGAGGTTATAGGCAATTCTTGAAATATTTTATTAGGATTTCATTTTTTGTTTTGCCTATAAAAGAAGTGTACGAAGTTCATTTTAGGGGGTTCGGTTCGCTGGGACTTCTTTTGAATCAAAGAGAAAAAGGAAAAAGCAAAAGAAGGAAGAGAAAGAGGGAAGCCATCCGTGCGTTGAAAGAGGTAAAAAAGCGTTGAAAGAGGTAAAAAAGCAAAAGTAAAAGAGGAATAGTAGGGGTGATTTGACCCCTACTGTTCATCTTCTCCAAAGGTTTTATTTTTACTTTGCTGTAAATCTTGCTCCACCAGGCACACCTCCGCCCACTGCTGCTGTGCCTCAGCTCCGATCACCGCCCGACGACGAAGACCCGAAGACCGCCTGCCTCCACCCGTCCGACGCCCGGACGCCCGCTTCCAGACCCGAGCCTCCGCTTGCGGTCCGCCCGAGCGACGCCCAGCTCACCACCCGTGCCCGATCCGCCAGCTGCGCCCGAACGACGCCCTCGCTCAGCCGTCCGCGATTCGCCCAGCCCAGCGCCGCGACTCCATCGCGTCTCCATCACGATCCCGCACCGCCCACGCCTCGTCACCGCCCGACGCCGAGCCAGACCCGTGAGCCGTCCGAGCATCGCCCACACCGGTCCGTGACGTCCCGAGCAACCCACAAAGCCCGACGCACAGCCCACACCAGTCCGCATCGTCCCGAGCAACCCGCGCCGGTCATCCCCCTTGCCGCCGACGAGCTCCCTCTCCCCGGCGACACCCATTTTCTCCATTATTTACCTAGGTAGTTTTTTTATTATTCTTTTACTTTTCACTTTTCACTTTTTATTTTTACTTTCTTTGTAGTTTAGTTTACTTTACCTTTTTTGTGTTTTTTTTAGGTTTTAATTCTTCTAGGCATTACCTATAGGATTTGTCCCTAGGGTTTAATTTAATTATTAATTTGACCCATAAGATTTGGGTCATTTTTTTAATTGTATTAACTCTTGAGGTTTGTTTATGATATATTAACTGTTGAATTAATTTAATTATTAATTTGATCCGTAAGATTTCGGATTAGACTTTTAATTATTTTGATTTCTTGCCGTGATGTTCAGGGTTAAAAATATTCGTTAATTTGACCCGTGAAATAATGGGTTATTTTTTCGTTTATTTTGATCCTTTATTTGTTTGAATATCTTGCTTGTTAGATTTAATGTTCGTTTTAGATTATCACTAAGAAAAATCAAAAGATATTTGAATTAGGATTTCAATTGGTTCTAGAATATTTCTTGTTATTTTGCATATCTAGAATAGGGATTTTATTTCGAATTCAGAAAACATAAAAACAAAAAAAAATGCATTCATTTAGGTTGTTAGTTTTTTTTTTTTTTTTTTTTATTCGAATTGCACGTTTAATTATGTGTTAGTTTTAATTGCGAATTTCATAAAGAAAAGCAAAAAAAATCATTGTGCATATTAGGTTAGAATTGCATGTTTCATCTTTAATTTAAATCATCTTTTTAGATAAATTGCATTTTAGATTAAGATAATGTCTTAATTTAAATTAGGATTTAATATGATCTAATCCTTAGTTTAAATTAGATAGAATTTCAATCTAGCTAGATCATTTTTGCATTCGAATTTCATGAAAGAAAATACAAAATTTGTCTTTGCATAAATTAATTTCAATTTTTAGGATAAATATCATTTTTAAAAATAGAAACATCAAATGCATGTCATTTAGTTTTCATTAAGTTTATTTAATTAGAGCTTTCTTGTCATTAGACTAAGTCATTTAATAAATGTCACGTGACATATAGCCTGCATATTAAATTGCATGAGGCGTGTCATTTTAGTTTAAATAATTTGGTATGTCATTGCATCGCATTGTATGTCATTATAATTAGATCATTTGAATTGCATTTAATTATTGCATGTCTTTATGTCATATAGTTTAAGTCATGTTGTCATGTCATTTTAGATTATTTGCATAAGTCATGATTTTCATTAAATAAATTGAAAACAAAAAAATTGATTGCTTGTTAATTAGGAATCATATATAGGATTGTTGATGTGAATTCTGATTTAACATTGCAGATGATTCCGTTGCTTTAAGGTATGTTTTTGCATTATTTAATTGCTTTCTTGATGTGTTAAATTGGTGGTATGCGCACATGTATGATCACCTCACATGTTAGGAAGCTCAATTAAAATCAAATCAAGCTGCTTGCCAAACATTTTCTTAAAATTAAAAAGAAATGGTACCGAAATGGCACTAGAATAGTCTAGTGTAACCAAGTCCTCGTACCCAAAATCTCTGGTTCGTAGGAGTAAAATAATACTCTCATCATTTTACTTAGGTGTCTAATCGACCTACCCTAAACCGATTAGTGGCGACTCCTAGATAATAATTTTTTGCATGTTAAAACCCTAAGTCGTGATTTGGTATGGACTTGGGCGAGCCCGAGCTAAGCTTAAAGGCTTAGTAGTCCATCAACCTAGTTTTAGGTGGCAAACTCGAAAAATTGGGTCGCGACAGTTTGATACCGTGCTCATTGATTATGTTCCAAATTAATTTCTTTTAGTTTTTATATAATTTTTTCCTTTTTTTCTTTTCTTTTTTTCCTTTTTTCCTTTTGTTTTTCTTTCCTTTTTTTCTTTTCTTTTTTTCTTTTTTCTCCTATTCTTCTTCTTCTTCAGGCGAGCTGGCGACCTCACCAGAGCGTCGCCTGCCCTTGGCGAGGCCGGCCCTCGTCGGCTGAGCCTCCCCAGCAACTGGGCGAGCCTCGCCGGTGGCCAGGCGGCCTCACCGGGCCGAGCAAGGCCCGCCTGGCCACCAGCGAGGCTAGGCGTCGTGAGGCTCCCCCAATCACCAGTGAGGCTCGGCCTCGCTAGTGGCTAGGCAAGCCTCGCCGATGGCTAGGCTTGCCTTCGGCAAGTTCGCCGGACCTCACCTTGGCTTGGCGAGCCTTCGGTGAGCTCACCAGACCGATTGCAGGCGGCAAACGGCAGCGAGCGGCGGCGGGCAGCGGTCGGCGATTGCGGGATGGCGGTCGATGAAGAAGAAGAAATGAGAAGAAGAAGAGTTTTGATTCTCAATTTTGTTCCCAGAACAAGAATCACATCTTTTTTTTTTTATTCTCAATTCTTGTCCAAAACTGTTCCCGGGAACAAAAATTTTACCAAACGCGATTATGTTCCCAAACTGATTCTGGGAACAAAAAATCAGAATCATGCACTATTTGAATGGTTACCAAACAATGCCTCAATTTCTATCCAATCTTAATTACTATTTTAACGATGGAAGATTAGGTAAATGTGTGTTAAAACTTGCTATGTTCTACATAATCTGGCTAGTCCAATTTCTATTTTCCCTATTTTTCATCATTAATAAATAGGGAGATTTTTCATCATTTCCTTTTTTTTACTTATATTATCATTTTTTATGACAAAAAGATAGTGAAATTTATAAAATGTATTCGTGCTCCTTGATATATATTTTCCCATATATATTCATATATACGTACACATATATAAGGGGTACTACATAAAGGATAAGAATTGAATGCAGAGAAATATATAGAAAATTGTTAAGTGATTAGTGATTTAATCTAAACATCTAAGTTTGTTTGGATTGTTTATTATGTAGAAAAATGCTATAGGTTCTACATCTCTAATGTAATCATAAAAATTTGCTAATTATGTGAAATTATCTAATATAAAGTATAATAATTCAAGAGTGGTAATAATAATAAATAAGAAACGAACCAGGTGAAGAAATGAAATATAGATGAAGATAAAGCCAATTGTGATTTCAATATATGAAACATAACTGAAAGTAATTAGAATAACAATGTGATCTCACGTAGAGGCAGTAATCCGCACTCAAGCAAAGATCCCACTGATATGCATAAATAGTAATTAACAATGTGATCTCACGTAGGGTGGTAGTCCGCACTTGAATAAAGATCCCACTGATATGCGTTATAAAAGAAAATGTGACATTCTATAGGGGCGGTACTTCGTGCGCAAGTAGAGACCCTACTTAAAACGAAAGTAAAAGAAGGCTAATAATATGAAGTGATAATGCCAACCAAAACTTGGTTGGTTATATTATTGAGTAATAAGAAAATTTACATATAATTGATATAAGTGATCAGAGATGATTACAAGTGATTAGAGATATCTTAAATAAATGATTACAAATGATTGGGGGTGATTATAAGTGTTTGGAAATTGATTAAAAGTAAATACAATTGATGGATAGATGAAAGTGAATAGTTGTGATCAAATGAGGTTTTTAGGATGAAGGTAAGAGCACAAGAGCGTAAGTGAGCTGAAGGCAAGTGGTGGTCTCCTTCTTCTTATGCACTCCCTTTTAATAGGCAAAGCTTGGACGAATTTTTTTTCGGTCTTGGACGAATCTACAGGAGCATCTTCAGTCCATCAGTAGCATCTTCAAATTCTTTCTTCAAATGGAAAATGATGTTGTTCTTTGAAGAACCTTTTTTGTCTTTTTCGACTTTTTGTTTCTTTTGGTAATTGGTGATTGGTAATTTCCTCTAATCATCTCCATCCTCATCTGACAGGTTGATCCCATGGCAATCATCTTCATTGTATTGCCACTGTGATGGGATTAATCATCTTCAAAGGAACTTTGAGATTTAGGAGGTGGCTTCGTAATTGGAAATTCTAACATGAGTTTTACCAATGCAAAGCGATATTCTTCTAGTAACTGCATGGCAGCCAAATGGGCTTGAGCTGGTGATTTTTGTTGCAAAAATTTAGTAATTGTGTGATCAGCTTATTTGTGATTTTCTCGATTTAACCAATTCAGAATTGCTTCCTCAAAAATGTTTTCTGTAAATATAAAATTGTCTCACCACTTAATTTTGAATCTCCTAAGTAGGTGCAAGGGATGTGAAGGATGAAATGGCTGATTATAATCAAATTCTCAAGCCATGACCCATGAAACCCGGAAATTAATGAAAAAAGTGCATAAGATTTGAAAATTTTGATTCGTGCTTGGTTGGTTTGAAATGGGTGTGAAAGATTTTCAGGCTGGTTTTAAACTGTAGAGGTAATATTTCAATCACAAGACCAAAGTGACTCCACCATTGTTGGAACCAAAAAGGTATTGTTAAGTGTTGAAATATGTTTTGAAATAAAAAAAGCTAAGTATGATAGTCATCTTTATTTTGGCAGAAAAAGGCATTTCACCAGGCTTCTTGGTAATCCCAGTAAGTGAAAGTTAGAAGATTGTGACTATTAAATAAGTGATATTATTTGGCTTTGCAATTGATTGTTGAGCTTTCATTATGTCTAACCAAGTTTAGAGATAGTCTATTATTGATGATTGGGGTTGTGATTATGAGATTTCGGCAATTGCTTGGTCTTTGTCTTTTTTGGACTTTGACATTGTTTTCCCTACAAAAATTCTCTCGTTAGAAAATCAAACAAAGAATTTGATGATCTATTAATAAATTCAATATCAAAATCAAAGACAAATAATATGGCTTGCCATTAGGCAAAAATTCATTTTGAAGTAATAGTTAATGCATCCTTTTATAATACTTCTTTTGCCGATTTACAATAAATACGTAATAAGAATTTTGATTTAAAAGATCACCTTGGAATTTAGATATTACCAAAACAATGGCTAATATTTCTTTTTTTATGGTAGATTAATTTTGTTGAGTTTGGTTCTAATGTTTAGAAACAAATTGTACTATTTGTTCTTTATTATTTTTTACTTGTTTTAGGATATCTCCATAACCTATATTTGAAACATCTATTTCTACTATTTTGAAAGCAAAAAGATCAACAAAATGGAGGCAATGTATTTCTTTAACATGGATTTTGATTTGTTTAACAATATTAGTGTTAGTTGATGTCCATGGTGCAGGGTTTTTTAGGGGAGAAGTGCCAAAAAAGTCCTAAACCTTTTGCCTTTGTGCCAAATTAGTCCTAAACCTTTTTTTGGTGCCGATTCAGTCCTAAACATTTTTATGTGGTGCTGATTCGAGTCATTTCCGGCCAATTTGGCCGAATTTTGCTGACGGACGCCGGCCGGGCTGACGTGGCCGGCCGAAGAAAATTTTAATATTATTTTTATTATTTATTTTTATTATTTTTTATTATTTTTTATTTTATTTTTTTTTTGTCTTTTTCCTCCGGCCGATCACCGAGGTCCGGCGACCGGCCGAGCCGAAGGCCGGCGAGGGCGAGGCCGACCTCGCCGGCCACCTCGCGGGCAAGGCCGACCTCGCCGGCCATGGGCGAGGGCCTCGTTTGCCCATGGCCGGATCTAGCGAGGTCGAGCCTCGCCGGCCATGGGCGAGACTCCCCCTCGCCGGATCGACGAGGCGAGCCTCGCCCATGGCTGGCGAGGCTCGACCTCGCCGATCCGGCCATGGGCGAGGCTTGCCCTCGCCGACCATGGGCGAGCGAGGCTCGCCCATGGCCGACGAGGTCGGCCTTGCCCGCGAGGTGGCCGGCGAGGTCGGCCTCGCCCTCGCCGGCCTTCAGCTCGGCCGGTCGCCGGACCTCGGTGACCGGCCGGAGGAAAAAGACAAAAAAATAATAATAATAATAATAATAATATTAAAATTTTCTTCGGCCGGCGTCCAGTCAGCAAAATCCGGCCAAAATTGGCCGGAAAGGATTGAATTGGCACAACATAAAAAGGTTTAAGACTGAATTGGCACAACATAAAAAGGTTTAGGACTGAATCGGCACCAAAAAAAGGTTTAGGACTAATTTGGCACAAAGGCAAAAGGTTTAGGACTTTTTTGGCACTTCTCCCGGTTTTTTAGTAATCTCTGATGTAAAGGTTCATATACTATATTCACATTTGGAAAAAAATCTACAATATAATTGAGAAATGTAATGTCCCAAAAATCTAATTCTTGTTTGAAAGAGTGATATTTTGGTAGGAGAAACTACTAAGCCATTTTTCTTAATAATACTTAAGAATACAAAATATGTTTAAAGTGTTGATCTATACTAGTAGAAAAAATTGAAGCATCATTCATATAGACTAAAATATTTTTAGAGTAAAGATTAAAAATATTATTCATTATTATGTGAAATTTACAAGGAGCGTTTTTCAATCCAAATGGCATTACATTCCATTCATATTATCCAAATAGTATTGTAAATACTGTTTTATATCTATCTAATTCATTTATTTGCATTTGCCAAAATCCAAATTTCATATCAAACTTTGATAATATTTTTGAGGTATGAAGTCAGTTTTTTTTTTTTTTTTGGTCAGTAGGTATGAAGTCAGTTAAGTGAATCCTTTTCTGTTTGGAATTGGATATCTAATCCATTTTAATGCTTTGTTCAAAGGTTTCTAATTGACATGCACACGCACATGCACACGAACACATGCACACATATACATATATATATACATATATATCTACAAAATTTTAGTTATATTGAATATCTTTCATGTTCACCTAAGCATGTAGAAGATGATATTTATGGAAATTGTTTTTTATACCTAATATTTTTCTAGTGATATTGTGTGAACATGAGCTAAAATGCATATTCTCTATGTTATCTTTTTCCATTATAATCGCTTTTTTATTATGACAAGGGGGGAGAATATCTATATATATATGCATCTATGTTGATTGGTAGATTATATTTCCACATTTTTTTGTGCATAATATTGAACTCTAGTTATATTTTCACATATTGTTATGCTCAACTTATTTATTTATTATTTCCTAGTAATATGCATTAAAAATCTTAAAATTTGAAAATTGCGTTACATGCTTATTATGCCATTATCTAAACTATTATTTTTAGCAAAATAAGCAAATTTCTTCAACGTTTCATGCCCACAAATATTTCTGAAAATGCGATTGCATATCTGTATATCTAGATATTATTTTTCTACATAAAAAGGAGGGAGATTATTAAAAAAAAAAAAATCATTTATCATGTTTTGAAAATGGCAATATAACTAAAAGGCTATCAATGTATTTAATGATTTAATAACTAGGTGAAGGACATACAAATCATTACGCAGATTGTATCCTAACAAGATGTCTAAAGGTTTTGAGTTCTCTATCAATGGTGAACAAGGCACTAGGTGTGGAGTTGTCTACAAGTTGGAGGTACTTGAGTAGAAGGTAAACAAGTCTAGGATGAGGAGTTTGGTAAAACTTGAAGGTACCATTGATAGGTGAATGACGAGGTAGAGCCATTACTATGGACTAGAAGATAGAAGGTAGGGTGAAGTTGATATCCTTTACCAATATCAAAGGAATCCAAAGTATGAAGTGAAAGGCAAATGATAATTGGATGGGTCTTGATGGAGGCGAACAAGTCAAGAAGAAAGTTCATGCAGACTTGGAGAAACCAGACAAGGTGAATTGTTTATATAGTCTTGGATCACTGAGATACTAAGGAAGACTAATAGATGGTAATTTGTAAGTTGTTTAGAAGCAAGCAGCTTGGACATAAGCACGAATTGTTGAAAGAAGTGACTCATGCAAATAACATGTTGATAACGTGTTTGTATTATGCGAATAAAAAGATTATGGGTGATCAATTCCAAAGTGAGTAGGTTCTAGAGCTGGAACCTAGAGCCTACCTTGTTATAACCAACTCTCAATTTTTGGACCTAAAACCTACCCTGTTTGTCAGAAACTAGTTCTGGAACCCATCCTATTTTTTTGGTCTGGTTCTAGGGTCTATTTGAGAACCTATTTTATTTTTGTGTTCCTTTTTTTTGGACCATTTTTCTACAAAAAAAAAAAAATCATATGAGGTTATGAGTAACGAAACGATTCAAAGTAAAAGATGAAAAATAGAAATCCTTAACAGCCAAAAACAACAATTCATAAGATGAATACGTAGTCACATACAATTATAAACTATAAGAAATTCAAACACATAACATAAAACGTAAATTATAAAACTTCATCCCCCATTCATTCATAAAAATTTAGGGAAAGAGGAAAGAGTAGCAAAGAGTTTTGAGGAATGACAAAGGATGAAAGAGTGTTGGGGTTAAAATTTAGAGGAAAAAGAAATTAGGATTTTGGATTTATAGCTTATAAAACTAATTCCGAAACCGGTTCCAAAATAGGGCGATCTGGTCTAGTTCCAGGGTGGGTATTCACTCGGAACCTCTACCCAAATTGGATGGGAACCGGTTACTAGACCTAAAGGTCCTACTCTCGGGTAATCCAATTTGGTTGCACACCCCTAAAAAAGACAAAGATATTCCTTTGACTTAGCTTGTAGGTCAAAAGATTTAACAACTAGCATAGGATTGGAAATCTATAAGTTTTCTTGAAGAAGAATCCAACCAATTATTAATCAATAGGCAAAAATGATTATTTCCTAATATGGCCACTCTATTCACGGAAACAATATTCCTAGAGTTCTTTCACTTAGGAGCTATATGCTTTTATTATGTCACTTAAATTATATAGGAATTCACTGACCAAAAAAAAAAATTATATAGGAATTCTATTTGATTATATGGACAACCAGATCTCTGGTGATTTGATTGTTTATCTTCAACATCTAAATTGATCATCTTAAAAATTATCCAACGACTAGTTTTGAGATTAAAAACTATGAGAAGATCAAACACAAACCAATGTAAATACTCAAGAACCATAAAATAAGAAAAAACTTTATCTTTTGTTGCATATTGTGAGCGAGTTTTAGAGAGTGCTTACACTGATTGTAATCTCTTTTGAGAGGGGTACGAATATTGTAGCAGTGCTTAAGATTGTTGGTGTGATCTGCTAAGCTTCGAGCAGAAGTAGAGGATTGTAAAAGAACCAAGAAATATCTAGACCACCTAGAATAGAATTGGATCGGCCCAAATCAACGGTTTCTATGGGATCCACACACACACACACACACACACAATTTTATTTTTTAACTTCTCACAATCTTGCCTTTCTCTCTCGCTCTCGCTCTCAGTGACCTCCAGCCTCATCGATCCCTTTCTCACTCTCGCTCTAGATCACCTTCAATCTCATCGCTCCTTTTGTCACTCTCGCTTTCAATCACATTTTCCCTCCAACCTCATTGCTCGCTCTCAAGTCTCACTTCTCTTCCGAAATAGATAGGGATTTCCAACTTTAAGGGCTAAGCCTTTTATTTGATGTCCTTAGTTATGTATAGTGTTTGCATATATCAGGGAATTCCCTCTGCTTAATTAGCTTTCTAGTCTCTGCACGGTGTAGGAGATGCTAAACTGTGAAGACTCCATTATAAGAAGGTTTGGGATTTCTTTAAAAAAGAGTTACCTTCTCTATATTTTCTACCAACATTCCATGACACTTTCCTTTTGTTGGCTTCTCTATTTTTTTTTTTCCCTTTTTCTCAGGTTCCTTATGTTAGGGAAATCCCTTATGATGTTTTGAAGATGACAAAATAAATCAAATGCTACTAACATGTTTGATGGTTGAGTAATAGACTATGCAAATGATTGAACATGTAAAGGATATTGTCAAAGTCTCGAAGACGGCGAAAAACCGAACGGAATGCATGTCCAAAGTATATTTTGAAGATTTCAGTTTTCTATGTCAAAGTCTGAAGACTCGCTAGACTTTAGTGTCAAAGTCTGTTCTACATCGAAGTCTGTCAACTCGACAAATTCCGATCGAACGTGAATGAAGAACCGGAAGACGAGACTCTATACGAAGCCGAACCAAGACGAGACTCTATGCTGAAGCGAAACATAACGATCGTGTTCGGACCTTAAAGCTAAATCTGTTCGGACCCGTTGCAAAGTCTATCGCAGTCGGACTCAGATTGTAAAGTCTATTGCTCTCGACTTTACATCCGAATTCGACGAACGTAATTCAAGCCCAAAGATATAACGGCTAGTGATCTGGTTTGGATTCCACATCAAGATTGATTTGATTGACTCAATCTAATTGATTGACAATTAAATCTTGAAGACAAAAACTTTCTATACAAAGAAGCTTTACTTATGGAAACCAAGATTTCGTTTGTATGGGCGATCGGGATCAATTTGGGATTCTACCTTTGTCACTCAACGGCTACCAAATCTTCTTGATACAGAGCTGTCCAATGGGTATATTGGAAGACGATCCTTATGATACTGTCCAACGGTTAGTTTGGAAGTTGAGGAGTATTTAAGGAGATGAAGGACCGATGAGCAAGTAACAGATAGAGTGTAGAATTTATAATTCCAAAGTCTGAGCGATCTTCTATCATTCACTTGTCTCTCGTGAGCTTAAACGTTTGTGATCTTGAGAGAAATACCAAAAGAGTGACTTAGTGAGATAGTGTGATCTACTACTAAGTGTTTGCACTCAAAGTTGTAATCTCTTATTGATTGCATAGTGGAATCCAGCCAAGAAGGCTGTTAGCGTGGGAGAGTGGACGTAGGCTTGGATTAAGCCGAACCACTATAAACATTGTGTTCTTATTCTCTTCTCTAAACTCTTTATTGTGTTAAAGTCTAATCTCGCTCAAAGTCTGCTGTTATTCAGACTTTGCTCACAACTTATTTTATTCCGTATATATTTGCCAAGGTTTTGTTTAAACACCTATTCACCCCCCTCTAGGTGTTGTTACTAGTCCTCTCACCTTACAGGTCTTGTCATTAAAATATCCCAAAGGGACAATCTTGTTATTTAGTTCTACTTCTTTGCCGTTATTAATAGGAGCACCATATGTGACTTTTGACTAGCCACATTCCCATGATCCAAATATTTTTCTCATATCAATCCTCGTCTTTGATGATCTAAGGGGTCAAGTATGGTGGTGGAATAGATCACGGAAAAGGTAAACTGCTCCGCTTTGGATAGATAACTACGTGAATTTGTTGGGGGCATTTCAATCCATTCTATAGACCACTCGGAAATTAAACCAGCCCGCATGAGTCCATGTAACTAACAAGCGGTTCTCAATTCCAATTTCGAAACCAGTTCTTACTGGGAGTTTCCTGATTCCAGGTTGGGAACCACCCACCCTGAAACCGATCATCCCTAGGTAGACATAGAAGTAGGCTATTCTTGTATCTACTCTAGGATTACTAGTGGAATCCAACCTATTGGTGGCTGTTAGTTTGAGAGAGTAGACATAAACTTATCCCAAGCCGAACCATTATAAATTTGCATGCAACTTTTTTTTCTATTTCTTATTACTTGTTGTTTTATTTATTTGATAGAAGTAATGCCCACAAAGTTTTTGCTTGTATCCAATTTGGTTCCACACATACAAACTCATTTCTACTTATTTTTGCAAATATTTGTCAATTTTGTTGCATAACCTATTCAACCCCCTCTAGTTTATATCTCTAACCACGGCTATTAAGCTCCATGGCTGTCAAATTGAGCTTAGCCATGAAAGAGCCCCTATATCGGGCCATGGAGCTCCTCCATGGCTAAGGTCATGTATGTTAGGAAAACCTCCGATTATATTTTGAAGTTGACAAAATCATATATCTATATCAATATTAAATAACTACATATATTGCTAGGTTGAATAAATGTAAGGAAAGATTTATCACCATCGATAGAACATGAAGTATGAAGTGAAAGACTAATGATGTCTTGATGGACCTTCTTGGAGGTGAACAAGTTAGAGGATAGGAAGTTCATGAGGACTTAAAGGTACCATGAGAAGGTGAATAGTTCATATAGTCTTGGCCATACTTGTAGAGATAAAATGGAAGACAATGCGCAAGTTAACTAGTGGCGGGAAGCTTTGATAGACCCACGCATTGCTAATGTAAGTGGCTCCTTATGTCATCCGAGAAGAACATTCATGCCAAATAATTTCAAATTATGATTTGAAGGCCAATATTTTGTTGATTGTCAATCTATTTCTCAAGAAATTTTGATAGCAAAATTTGATACATAGAGGAGAATTCACGTATAGATAATCTTATTCATGAAAACCACACTATTGCTGGGAGAATTTGATTGTATGAGCAATCGGATCTCAAAAGTTTGTCGTTTATTTTCAATGGCTAAATTGATTCTCTTGAAGATTATTTAATGGTTGGCTTGGATATTGAAGACTATATGAAAGGATCAACGCCTGCTGAAGAATCCACCAATTGCGAGAACAATTAGAAACTGAGAAGCTTTATTCTTTGATACACTTATACTCTTTGTTATTGAGCGAGAACTTCATTTATTGAGTGTTTCACTAATTGTTATCTCTTTTGAGTAAGTGTACAAGGGTTGTAGTACTGTTTAGGATTGCTAGTGCGATCTACCAACTTTGGATTTGGGTAAAAGCAGAACAAACTACATTATAATATCTCAAAGAATTACTAGTAGAATCCAATCTGTTTGTGGCTATTAGTTTGGGGGAGTAGACTTAGGCTTGGTCTAAATTGAACCCCCATAAGTTCTGGATGCAATTATTTTCTCTCTACTTATTTACATATATCAAACTTAATTTTAACAACTCCACAAATCCTATCAAGTTTCGATTATCAACTTATTCACTTCCTCTTGGTTGCATATTTAACTATATCAAAGTCGAGCTCCGCCGTGAAACCTTGATTTTTCCATTGTCTTCCTCACAATTTTATGGAGGGGCCATACAATGCTGAGAGCCTGTAGATGTCGGCCAAGCCAAAGTCGGAGCTCCACCCGCCGGCCATCATGGAACGGAAGTCGGTGTGGTTGAAGGTGCACCCTCCTGGGGTGAAGTTCCTTGAGGACTGTAGCAAGTAAATCTGTATATTGGTTAGGTTTCAATGGCCCGGGGGTGACCGAGATAGGCCTTGTGAGCTCCTCGAGAAGATGATTGACCTTGAACCATTGGACCTCGTCACTGTCACATGGAGCTTCCCATCTCCCTTGACCTCGGCCTCGGTCTCTGTCTCCAAGCATTGTCTTCCATTCAACGACATGCGTCAGAGTCAACACGGATCGAGAGTAGCGACCTTGCTGTGTCCGGGAACTGCTTGGAGATGAGCATCTTCGAACCTCGGTACTCGAACATGAAGAGCATCAGAGCGTAACATGATGCACTGAAGCACCTTGGGACCTCCCATTACCACCGTGCTCTCAAGGAGGGGAAACCTCTTCTTGGCCTTCTCAGTATGTTACTTCATGGAACTAATCTTGATTAATGGAATCTTTATTCTTGTTTAAAGACAAAAGAAAAGAAGTTAAATCTTGAGTCTTGAGCCATGTAATTAACCTTGCTGATTTTCTTGAATGGCCTAATAGAGACGATGCGTCAGTTGTGATTTCGGTAGACTTAGGCTGCGCATGACAAAATTTCTGAAACAGAAATTTATTTTTGGCCAGAAATCAATTTCTCAATTTCTATTCCCCGGACAAATTTCTGAGCAAAGAAACCCGTTTGATAACGACTCAAAATTTCTATTTCTGAAACAAAAATCTGTTTGATAACAGAATAAAATTTATATTTCTAGGAATAGAAATTGATTAGATAACAACATAGGAAATCATCAAATACAAAATAATAGTCGAAATAATACTAATAAATTAACAACATAAGAAATCCTCAAATACAAAATAATAGTCGAAATAATACTAATAAATTTACAAAAGTTAAAAATACAATTTCATGGAATTTTCGACATATTATTATCCCTTGCCATTTTATTGGCAATGGTTTTTCTAAGCGTATTTGTTTGATTTCTCTCCTTGGTCAATCTATCATTTGCAAGCTCATCTTAAATAGGTTCAGACAAGTACTGCGGAAGCATGAATATGGGTGCCATCAATGGTGCCATCAACGTTTATGGTTAGGAACCAATCGAGAGAAGATCGGTTTATTTTGATTCTCGAATTAAATCAGTCTAGTTGCTCATCCCTAATTTCTTTATTGTTGCTCAATGAACCTTTAATGGCCATTGCATAGCAAAGAGAGAGATTCTCTTGAATCTCTTGCCTTCGAAATAAAATTCAAGATTGAGTAACAATTTAATTATTTTGATTTTACAAGAATTGTGAATCCGTAAAGAAACGAGGTTAAATTTCTAGGCACGTTTTTTATTCATCTATTACGTAAGAACTTTTTCTTCAACTGGCCATACGCGTGCCTTTTCTAGGAGGAAATAGCCCCATTGTTTTTAAGTAAGCATTTGAAAATTTTGGTCATTTTTGAAAATTGGGGACCCATTCGATTGCCTTTCATCCTAAAGAGGAAGTTATCAAAAAAAAAAAAAAATTGAAAAAAAAAAAAAAAAAAAAAACGAGCAAAATAAGAAAAAGAAAATTAACAATAATTTGTGAAGTTGTGGTTATAAGTGAATTAAGTTAGCAAGAAAGCGCAAGATTCTTTTATATGGTTTGACTTCGAATTTTCGATTTCTATTTCGAAACCGAAAATTAAAAATTTCAAACTTCTCGATTTCTTCAATTTCTCTATTTCCTAATAAAATCTGTTTAAATGTAAAATCAAATCAAGCGTTACCAAACAGTTTATTGCTCCAAACTTATTCCTAATGCAGAAAACAGAAAATCGAGAAACAGAAATTTTGTCATGCGCACCCTTAGTTCTCCTTCCACTGTTTTTTGGAACAATCATTCTATAAACTTGGATAAGCGAGGCCAACACACAAGAATCACAGGGTCATATGAATCCTAGTTTCACATGGGACCAAACCTCATATGCATGTTCTCATGAATCGAGTGTAACAGTTCGTAACTTGATGCTTTTCAATCATTGAATTCAATTCAATTTTTCAAGTTTGGAAATTACAGTGATCCGTTCAACGAAAGACAAGAAAAAACAAAATCAAAATCTGTTGGTACCCTAAAGATATCAGCTTCATGTTAAAGAATTAAAGTCGATACGCAATCGATGACATTGAGAAGCTCTAAAGATTAGTGAGCGCTGATTGAGTAAGAGAACTTGTTGGGTGTCTTCAAGGGACGGGGTAAATGGTATGTTGACCGATACATACGATATGATACTGATTGTTGACATAGTCAACAAAGAAATACCAGTGTTGACTGTGAGAAGCCAATTAAATTAAGTATATCAAACAAGCAAATTACCCAGCAATATTTATCTATTAACAATAACCGAATCAAGGTCAATCAAGTCGATGTTGAGTCAAGAAGCGGCGACGAACCATGATTGGCGAATCCAATCACCAATGGGGGAAAGGGTTGATCGACGACCCAGAACTGACGATTTCCAAAACCTCGCCACAGCCCTCGTGACAATCAATGGATGATAACAACCAAGAACTGCGATGGCGAGCAAAGTGGAATCACAACTGGTTTGTAGGTTGTAATCGGCTGTCGTTCAATTACAAGGACTACAATGTAGTTTTGGAAATGGTTAATTCTGAATGGTCGGTCAACCGTTGACAGCATACCTCGTGGCACAAACAAACCGACAAGAACGACAGTTTTCAAAAACTAAGCTCGAGAATTACGTCACCTGTGGATTGCGATAATCTCTAATGCAACATCAGCAATGCAGTCCGTATATAAAAGTCCTCATTTTGTCACCACCAGTGATACAAGACAACAAGGATAGGATAGCTAAAAGAAGTAGCTTCAACCACCACCACGAATTTAACAAAAGGTCAATCTTCTCCTCCCCCATTCAAAAACTGTAGTTCCAAACAAAACTAGTGGGCCTGCACCGAGAGAAGAAGATAGGCCTACCCTTCTTCAATGCCTTGTAAAGGTTAGCTAAAGAGATTTTGAGCTCAGTCTAGACCACTTTCCAACCACCCAAAAGACACAGAATTTCCAAATAAAAAACTTTATCATTTGCTCCTCTACTTGTTTTGCTATCCTAGAATTATTGAATAATGAGAATAGTAGACACCCATAAGAAGCAAGAATAGAATACCAGAATATAAGAGGCAAATCATGAATACAGAGATCTGAATAGCAACCGTTAAATGAACATACGGTTTGTAACATTTCGACGGGATGGAGGAAATTTTGCTTCATTGACTTCATCCACCCACAGTTACAAATCTCAAGAGAACAGCTGCTAGAGTTTTACTAGTGCAAGATCATTGACTACAGCTCTCTTGTGATCCATTTCTGCCTCATTGATAAACTTCAAGCACTAGAAGGAAAAATTTTCTGTCATTATTTTTGTTTATAGCACAAGAGACATTGAATAAATATAAATCTCTCTAGCAGGCTTTCCAGGGGAGCTCTAAGCTGGAACCCAAATGCCACCCAAGTAACTGCATTGTGTACTTACCAGAACCTAGCAAAGCTCTTTAGCTGCCGCAATGATGGCCTCGGCGGTGATGCCAAACTCCTTGTAAATTTTACCTGCCGGAGCACTGGCCCCAAAGCGGTCGATTCCAATAGCCTTCCCTCCGCTTCCGACAATTTTCGACCATCCAAAGGTTGACCCAGCTTCAATGCTGACCCTAGCGGATACAGCAGCTGGCAAAACGCTTTCTTTATACTCAGCAGATTGATCATCAAAGAGTTCCCATGAAACAAATGATACAACTCTCACAGCCTTCCCTTCCTTTCTCAGTTCATCTGCTGCTTTCACAGCAATTTCCAACTCAGAACCAGTTCCAATCAAGATGACGTCGGGCTTATTGCCTGAAGAGTTGTCCGAAATGATGTAACCACCTTTTTCGACTCCTTCAACAGAAGTTCCGGAAAGCTGGGGCAGCTTCTGCCTGGAGAGAGCAAGGACAGAAGGTCTCTTCCTGTTGAGGACAGCAACCTTGTACGCACCTGCAGTTTCATTCCCATCAGCCGGTCGAAGCATCAAAATATTGGGCATAGCACGGAAGCTGGCCAAGTGCTCAATAGGTTGATGGGTTGGCCCGTCCTCTCCAAGACCAATTGAATCATGGGTCATCACATAGATAACTCCAGCTTCACAAAGGGCAGAGATCCTCATCGCAGCCCTCATGTAGTCAGTGAAGACAAAGAACGTGGCGCAGTATGGAATGAGACCAGGGCTGTGCAGAGCAATCCCGTTGCAAATAGCTCCCATTCCGTGCTCCCTAACACCGAACCTGACATTGCGTTCCTCCGGGGTGCCCTTTTGGAAATCACCGAACATCTTAAGCAGTGTCATGTTGGAAGAAGCAAGATCAGCACTGCCACCGAGAAGACCAGGCAGCACTTTAGCGAGGGCATTTAGGCATTGCTGAGAGAGATTTCTGGTGGCATCAGCAGGACTCTCCGGAGTATACGTCTGTAAAATGCAGCAAACAATTACCACAACGCTGAAGTCCACTAAATACCAATTGTTTAACAGAATTCACAATGTGTGTAAATCTCAGATTATAGACATCGACAAGATAATTATGATACTGCCAGACTTTGACCCCCACAGGGAATAATTATAAGGATTAGAAGCTAGAAGCATTTAGAAGGTTGTGAAAACAAAGCTTGGGAGATTACCGCAAGTAGAAGTAATGATTGGATGACGAATACAACTAAGAAGAGTCAGCATGCCATTTGCTCAAATGTCTTCCCTAAGTATTAAATCCCTTTTCTTCTTTTAAAAGCTCCATAAACCTCATATAGCATAAGTGGAATTCTATGCTAAAAGGCTACAGTACACTGTAATTTTCTTACCGGAAGTGCTTTTTCCCAACCAGCAGGCAGTTCACCCTTGAAAATGGACTTCAGTTCTGCAGCTTCTTCCTTGTACTTCTTCTCATACTCGGCAAACTTGGCATTCCATTCAGCTTCAAGGGCAGCACCAGCAGGGATATGGCGACTCCAGTGCCTAGAGAGAGCCACAGATATTCATCAGTAACTAAATTTAAAATATAAAATTTGTCTCCATCACATGGCAGAGAGATGGATGGTTCTCTAGATTTTACTTACGCTTTGACATCCTCAGGCACATGGAAAGGTTCATATGGCCAACCAAGGTTCTTCCTTGTTGCATCGACTTCCTTGGCACCCAGTGCGCTCCCGTGCACACTATATGAGTTGGCCTTGTTAGGTGAACCGTAGCCAATGGTAGTAGTCACCTGCAAAGAAAAAGAATGGTTCATTAACAGCTTCAAAAAACAATTATCAAGTGAAACTAAACGAAATTCTTTCAAAAGCAATATGAGAAATATGAATTAGTTGTACTGCAATAAATACTTATGTCTTTCTCAAAAGGCATGAAATAATTTGACTAGTATTTTAAATATAGCCTCCACTATAACCTGACAAAAAAAATATGCGATCATATTAATCATAAAGAGTATTTTTTGAAAGTTCATTCCCATGGACTCCTTTTAGGCTTTGCCCTTGATTACGGTAACTTCAAACTTTGCTAGCCTCGCATAAACCAAAACAATTCATATTCCATCAGATTTAGGAGTGGGACCTTAATTAATGTAGGCTTATCCTTGACAGCCTTCGCTTCCTTAATAGCAGCACGCATCTCATCATAGCCAGTGTTTCCGTTTTTCACCCATATGACATGCCACCCAAGACCCTCGAAACGGGTGTCAACACTCTCAGTGAATGCAATTTCTGTATCGCCATCAATAGAGATGTGGTTGTCGTCATAGAAAGCAATCAACTTTCCAAGTCCCCAGTGACCAGCAAGCGAACAAGCTTCATTGGAAATACCCTCCATCTGGCAACCATCTCCAAGGATGACATATCTAAAGAAGTGCGAAAACCACCGAAACACAAGTCACAATGCTAATCATTGCCAAACTCAAAAATGCACAGTGAAAAGTATCATGGAGGATTGTTTTACGTGTAGTGGTCAACTATTTCACTGTCCGGTTTATTGAAGCGAGCAGCCAAATGCCTCTCTACGAGTGCCAAACCAACAGCATTGGCAATTCCTTGCCCGAGCGGACCTAATAAACCAAGTTATCAAATCAATTACATATCTCTTGAGGAAAATCGGAATGCACGTCTAACACCACCTAAGCCATATAAAACTACGGAAAAAGGTCAAACTCAAACCTGTTGTAACTTCGATACCGATTGTCTCAAAGTTCTCCGGATGGCCAGGGGTCTTGCTTCCCCACTGCCGGAAGCCTTTCAAGTCTTCCGCCTAAAAAGATTTTCACAAACAAACATTTCCAATGGAAAAGCTTCCGACAATAAGTCATTTAGCACTAGCAACAAGATGTAATTACAAGACAAGCCAACTCTCTTGTTTTTCTCTCAAAAAATTCAGGTGATGGACAGCAATAATACCACTCGGAGACCAGCAATTCTCATTTCTAACACCAACCAAACTAAAAATCCAAAATATTCGGTGTTTAGATGCTCCAACAAAACTAAAATTGAGCACACATACCGATCATAAAGACAAAAGAATCCTCGATCAGAAACCAAGAACGATTCACGGTAGCCAAAAAAACGAAAGCACCAACCTGGACGCTGTCATACCCAGCCAGATGCATAAGGGCGTACTGCAGCATGCAACCGTGCCCGGCCGACAGCACGAACCGGTCGCGGTTGAACCAGTAGGGGCTCTTGGGGTTGTACCTCATGACCTCGTCGTACAGGATGTGGCCCATCGGGGCGCAGCCCATGGGCAGTCCCGGGTGCCCGGAGTTCGCCTTCTCGACGGCGTCGATGGCCAGGAACCGGATGGTGTTGACCGACTTCTCGACCAGGGAGGCCTCGGTGGCGGTGTCGAGGGTCTCGACGGCGGCGGCCCTGATGGGCCGGACGGCCGAGGAGGGAGCCCGGATGCTGCGGCGGCGGGAGGAGCCGGAGGCGCGCCTGGAGGAGGAGGAGGAGGAGGAGGAGAGGGGAGAGAACTTGAGGGCGGAGAGGGAGAGGGAGACGCGGTCGGAGGAGGAGGAATTGGAGGCGTTGCCGGAGATGGGTCGGGCCAAGATGGCCTGGGACAGCGTCGGTGACGAGGTGGAAGCCATGGCTCGACTCGCAGAGACAGAGAGAGGCAAAGGCGGTCTGGTTGGAGCGTTGGCGGTCGCCGTTGGGTCGGTTAACGGGTGAATACCGTTGAATGTCTGTCCGTCTTAGGATGTTGTAGTAGCGAGCGAGTTACAGGCTTACAGCTTTGCTTGGGGAAACGATAGTCTTTCCTCTTTTTTGTGTGGACGAGGTTGAGGATCAGGATTTTGGGGCCCGCGGGAGTCTTGTCTGATCTGGTCGACTCTTCGAAAGGCCGTGGCCCTTGGATCGACGGAGGGACGGCATCGCGGCCGTTGACTCCGGATAGGGGATGCTCCGCCTTTCGTTTCCGCTGCCGTCCCTTTTCTTTTTCTTTTCGTTTTCCTTCTCCCGTGATAGCTCCAATTTTTGGCCCCGGAGAAGGGGGCGCACTAAATCAGCGTGAATTTTTATGGAAGCGTTAATCATATTCACTTTGATATTAAACGTACGTCGTACGGTGTCTTTGCAGGAACGGCACTAATATTTAATTGAATAGCAATTTTTTTTTCATGAGTGATGAGATTTGAGATAATAATGTATAATTGGATAGTTTTTTTTTTTTTTTGTCGATTAATACGCTAATCCTACTCTAACACTCACTCTCGGACTTTTTGTCCCCGCTCCCGTGGCGTTTTGAGTCAAACTCACTCCCGAAATGAAATCGTCCCTATCCCAATCCCCCGAGAAGTGGGGATTTAAACCCCAACCTCCCCCTTCCAAGATGGAAGGGTAGCCACTGGGGCGAACCCCCAGTGGTTGTATAATTGGATAGTTTAAAATTTAAATAAAGTAACATGTATCTAAAAATTTCAACGAAAACTCATGTTATAATGTAGATTGCCTTCTTCAGGCATTATTACGAAGACTTTGGATTATTATAAAGTATCGTCTCTTCGCAATATTTTTCTTGAGTGACGAGATCTGAGATAATAATATATAACTAGATCGTTCAAAATTTAAATAAAGTAACGCGTGTCAATTGACTTGCGTAAAATCTAGGCATTCCAATAGGACATAGATTGCCTCCTTCGGGCATTATTATAAAGACTTCGTATTATCATAAAGTAACATCTCTTTAAAGAAATGATACTAATATCGGATCGAATAGCAAATTTTTTCGCGAGTGACGAGATTTGAGATATAACTAGATCGTTCAAAATTTAAATAAAGTAACGTGTGTCAAGTGACTCACTTAAAATCTGGGCATTCCAACGAAAACTCATGCTATGATGTAGATTGCCTTCTTCGGGCATTATTATAAAGACTCCGCATTATTATAAAGTAACGTCTCTTTGAAGAAATGATACTGATGTCAGATTGAATAGCAATTTTTTTTTCATGAATGACGAGATTTGAGATAATAATGCACAATTGGGTCATCCAAAATTTAAATAAAATAACACGTGTCAAGTGACTTGTGTGAAATATGGGCATTCTAACGAAAACTCATACTATGACATAGATTGCCTTCTATGGGCATTATTATAAAGACTCCACATTATTTTTAAGTAACGTCTCTTTGAAAAAATGATATTGACATCAGATTGAATAGCAATTTTTTTCATGATTGACAAGATTTGAGATAATAATGCATAACTAAGTCGTTCTAAATTTAAATAAAGTAACACGTGTCAAGTGACTTGCATAAAATATGAGCATTCCAATGAAAACTCATGCTATGACGTAGATTGCTTTCTTCAGGCACTATTATAAAGACTCCACATTATTATAAAGTAACGCCGCTTTGAAGAAATGATACTAATGTCGAATTGAATAGCAATTTTTTTCATGAGTAACAAGATTTGAGATAATAATGCATAATTGGGTCGTTCAAAATTTAAATAAAATAGCGTGTTTCAAGTGACACGGAATGCTCGACTTGCATTTCCCCCAAGCTTCTCGTGGCATCGTCATGCCGGACCTTTGTTGCAGTAGAATCGCCGACTGATTCTCGAACAAGTTCTCTCAGGATAAATTAGCCAGTTACCATGATCCCACTGAAGTGCCGAAAGTTGCGAGCCTTCTTCAGTGCGAGTTGCCTCGGAGTTCAGGTTCCGAACACGAGGGATTCGAACCTCTAAACAAGAATCACGTGAGGGTATATCTTTCCTCAGTCGAGTCGCCACTTTGGTATTTACCTTGCTGAGTAAAATAACCAGGCCGTGTCATGCTTTCTTGGAGACGAGGACCGCTTAATTCTATACGCACGCATATTCTTCTCTTTCCAGAAAGAATATGCACGAGCGCGTGCTGAATATGCTTTGGATTTCGAGTTCCTAGGATGCCTTGTGTATATGAACTCGAAGCATATGCCACGGCATCTTTGGCGGGGGGGTTTATCGGGTGGCGATGGAGATGACGATGGAGGATAGAGAAGGGGGAGGCAAAAGGAGATGAGAGCTTGAGCGACAGCCACCACAAAACCCGGTAACAAATGGGTCCCATTTTTGGTTGAATAATTAAATTGTCCTCAAGTTTTCTCCGCCTAACCAAAAAAATAATCAAACATTACGTCCGGTCCTAATAAAAAAAAGTTCCAAACTTTAGGTTCTAAACCTAATAAAAAATTCCAAACTTTAGATTCTAAACCCACCTCGATCTTTTAACTCTAGTCTTAAATTTGCTATCGTTAGCCTTTCGTCTGTGACACCTCAAAATATCGTGCGCAACACGCGTTTTTTTTTTTTTTTTCAGTTATTACTCTTTAATTATTATGAGCATTTAAATAAAATATATATGGATCTTCTTTATATTAACATCAGTATTACACTATAATATCCAAACGAAATATAAAATGCATAACGCTTGGAAATGGTCGGTGTATGCTAATTTTAATAGTGTACTCCTCTGTCCCAAAAGCCCACGTATACAAAAATCAAACTATCCACCACACGTTGATATTTTGCCCGTTGACTCGTTGCCTTAGCCACCAAATCCCCTTAACAGTCTAACTAGTTCACTCTTGATATTCAAGTACCAAGCAACAAATCAGTGGAAGTACACTTCGTAGATACAGTCGTTGACTCGAGTATAAACACACTTTCATAAACACATTCATAATGCATGATGGAAGCTCCAAAAAGCATCAGTGATGAGAGTTTTATCTTACATATTTGAAAAATAAATTAATGAGCCAGAGCCCAGTAAATAAAATCCTTATGTTGAAAGTATGAGATCCACCTATCTTTCAAACTTGGTATCAACAAAAATTGTGAGTTCAATGTAGCATAAACAACTATGTTTAATGAGTGCAGGAGTAAGAGTACTATCTTTCCTATCTTGACATGTCGATGAAACAACAACAACAACATTGCAGAACATCAATCACACTTATTATATATCCCAAATGCCCATAACATCTCATCAATTTATAAATATGAGTTCATACTCATCACTAATCAACACCAACTTGATTCCGAAGGCATCTCAACTAACGAGGCATCGTCACCACCAACTCATAAGGGAAGGAATCATATACACCCATTTGTCACACCACTTAGTCTATCCATGAAGGGTGTCTTTTACATTCACTATTGGTTGTCCCAAATTTCCCTAATTTTCATATCTAAGAATAGTTTCATTTTGCAGATAATTTTCCACATCACCTTACTAATGTGGATATCTTATCAATGTGGGAATGCCACGTCAAATAAGTAATGGCAATTTTTGAACAAATGGCCAATAGAGGCAGACTTGAGACTTGATTGAAAGTTCGTAATTTTTTTAAAGAAAAAAAAGGTTTGGGGGAGATTTGGAGCTAGAATTAAAGTTTGGGACATTTTTTAGATAAAAAAAAGTTCGGGGAAGATTTGAAATTGGACCAAAAGATTTGGGGTTTTTTTTAGACAAAAAAAAGTTTTGGACTAGACCTAAAGTTTGAGTTTTTCTTCTTTTTAGACAAAACAAGTTGAAGGCAAAATTGAGACTAAACCTAAAGTTGGGAATTTTTTAGGGGACCAAACCAATTTCTAATTATTCATTTTCCCCTTTTCAGTAACTAATCTTGAATTTGCATCAAGGGTTGACTGTTTGGTAAGATGATAGGAACTGCGCCATAACTTTCGTGCGTACTCACTTTAATGTCATTATTTTTCAGCGGATTACTTAAAATGCCATGACTTTCAAAATTTGTCCATTTGGGTTATCCTAGCAACATATTTAGGAAGACTATATATGGATTTATTGATGCAAGTGTGGAGCAAGCAAAAGCATTTTGGGTGATAAAGGATAAATTACGATCATCACCAAGGCCTAAAGGATGCATCACCAGCCGATGATAAAAATTGGGATTAACGCTTAAGGACAAATTGCTGGCCAAGGATAAAGAATTTTGGAATTGGAGAAGCTCATCACTAAGGCTTAAAGGAAAAACCATCAACTAAGATAAAAGGCTTCTTAATTCACCACCAAGAAAGAATCCACTTTCTAAGGATAAAAAAATGGGATAGAAATTTGCTTACACAAAGAAAAATCTCATATAATCTCAATATTCAAGCCATGTCCCTTTTACAAATGAAATTACAAATCTATTTATAGAGAAATTAAAGCCTAGGAAATAGCCAAATATTTAAAGACATGGAACTACCCGAACTACCCAAATATTAAAAGCATAGGAACTAAAAACACAATAAAGACCCAGGAAGTAAATTACATTAAAACACTTAGAAACTTGAACTTTGACTCTTTCAAATTCATGCGCCAGCATTGGAAACTAAGGACGCGTTTGGTAACGATTCTGTTCCCGGGAATAAATTCTGATCAGAAATGATTATTTTTTATTCTGTTCCCGAGAACTAATTCTGAGTAAAAAAACATGTTTGGTAACTATACAAAATTTCTAATTCTGGAATAGAATTGCATTTGAGACCGTGTTCATTGATTTTATTCCAAATCAATTTATTTTTAATTTTTAAATAATGTTTTCCTTTTTTTTCTTTTCTTTTTTTTTCCTTTTTCTTTTTTTTTCTTTTATTATTTTTCCTTTCCTTTTATTTTTTTATTTTCTTTTTTAAAATTTTTTTCCTTTTTTTTTATTTTTTCCCTTTTTTCCCTTTTTTTTTTTTAAATTTTTTTTCTTTTTTTTCCTTTTTCCTTTTTTTTTTTTTTTTTTTTTTTTTTTTTTTTCTCCTATTCTTCTTTTTTTTTTTTTTTATTTTTCCTTTTCTTTTCTTTTTTTTTTTTTTTTTTTTTTTTTTTTTCCTTTTTTTAAAAATTTTTAAATTTTTTTCCTTTTTTCTTTTAATTTTTTTCTTTTTTTCCTTTTTTAATTTTTTTAATTTTTTCTCATATTCTTCTTCTTCTTCTTCTTCTTCTTCTTCTTCTTCTTCTTCTTCTTTTTCAGGCCGGACGAGAGCCTCCAGCGAGCTCGCCGGACCAATTGCCGACGACCGGCGGACGGCGGGACGGCGGCGGACGGACGCAATGTGGGATGGCAATGATGAAGAAGAAGAAAAGAGAAGAAGAAGAGTTTTGATTCTCAATTTTGTTCCTGCAACAAGAATCAACTTTCTTTTTTTTTTTTTATTCTCTTCCCAACTGTTTCTGAACAAAAATTTTACCAAACGCGATTCTCATCCCAAACTAATTCTAGAAACAAAAAATCATAATCAAATACTGTTTGGATGGTTACCAAACAGGCCTTGAATAGTCATGGTAGAAGACCATCAAATAGCGATAGAAATGAACCGGAACAATCTCCGATCATTAGGTAGTCGAATGGGGGTCTCGGAATCGACAAAAAGTCTTGTAAATCCACAATTATGTTGTATAATCGGTAACTTCATCTTTGAACCCACATAATTAAATTGTAGCCAAATCAGCTTTGCTTGCTTGAGTAGCGAATGGATTAGTTCAATTGGTGAAACATGAGTTGAGCTTGACAGCTTAGCTCGATGCCACACGTCATTTATTTTAATAATAACATATTCAACGTGGCCTTCTTCTTCTAAGAGAGCTAAGTCCGAAGTGGAAAAACAGTCTGCATCTCTGAGCTGTGCTTCCTCTTAGCAACGTGTTGGAGTGTGAAGAGTATGAAATATTCAATGTGTCATTGAAAGTTTTAATTTCAGCCCCGTTAGAACGAGACCCGTCAATGTTGTCTTCAACAAGAAATAAGATATTTAAGCAGGGATCAGATCAATTACGAACATGGTACCAAACAATTTCCTGGAGCAATGCTAGGCTTTTCTCAGAAAAGACTAGCGTTGTTCGTCCGCTTTGTTCAGTGTGCCTCAAGCCACGTGGAGAAAGATAAGTCATACCCATCAATATCCTCATGACTTAGGAATCAGAACCTTTGATTTAGAAAAAGAACACATAGCCAGGATAAATAAAGATTTGAATATTCAAGCTTCAAATCCAAACAGGAAACAAGGTTTTGCTGAATTGTAGTCCTGCAGAATGATGGACATGGAGGATAAATGCGCTTAAAGTGAATCGGCCACAAGTCGATACAAATCTCAAGAAGAAGAAGCTCCAGGTGTTTTTACAAGTGCAATGTTACTCAATCAACTCCATTCTAAATCTACGTTTTGCTGCATTGAGGAAATTTAAGCGGTCGAAAACTTCTTAGTTCTCCTTTATTAAAGCATAAGAGACCTCATGAGGATCTCTTGGGCTGCGTCTCCATCTTAAGCTCTGCTCCAAAACCCAATCCCAAGAAAAAAACAAGATAAACAGGCTATTACTTGGTCTAAGACACTTGCTTGGCTGCAGCAATGACCGCCTCCACAGTAATGCCGAATTCCTTGTATAATTTACCTGCCGGAGCACTGGCACCGAATCTGTCGATTCCAATAGCCTTACCTTTGCTTCCAACGATCTTCGCCCACCCAAAAGTCGTTCCAGCTTCGATGCTGACTCTAGCTGTTACACCAGAAGGCAACACACTCTCCTTGTACTCAGGAGATTGCTCGTCAAATAGTTCCCAAGAAACGAAGGACGCAACCCTCACAGCCTTGCCTTCCTTCCTGAGCTCATCGGCTGCTTTCGCAGCAATTTCCAACTCAGAACCAGTTCCAATCAGAATAACATCTGGCTTGTTGCCTGAGGAATTGTCAGAGATGACATAACCTCCCTTCTCGACTCCTTCAATGGAGGTTCCAGGAAGGTTGGGAAGCTTTTGCCTGGAGAGAGCGAGGACGGAAGGTCTCTTCCTGTTGACAATAGCAACCTTGTATGCACCAGCAGTTTCATTCCCATCAGCTGGGCGGAGCATTAGAATGTTTGGCATAGCACGGAAGCTAGCCAAGTGCTCAACAGGCTGATGTGTGGGCCCATCCTCTCCAAGACCAATAGAATCGTGGGTCATGACGTAGATGACCCCAGATTCAGCAAGCGCAGAGATCCTCATCGCTGCCCTCATGTAGTCTGTGAAGACAAAGAAGGTGGCACAGTATGGGATGAGTCCTGGGCTATGGAGAACAATCCCATTGCAGATGGCCCCCATTCCATGCTCCCTAACACCAAATCTAACATTACGTTCCTCAGGGGTATCCTTTTGGAAATTGCCGAACTTTTTGAGAAGAGTCATGTTGGAGGAAGCAAGATCTGCACTTCCACCAAGAAGACCAGGCACCACATCCACAAGGGCATTGAGGCATTGTTGGGAGAGGTTTCTGGTAGCGTCTGCTGGAATCTCTGGGGTGTACGTCTGGAGAATTGCAAAAGACAGGACCCTCGATTATTACAGTTGACATACAATGAAAACTACCAGACCAACAAACTTGCTGTCATGAATAGATGTCGACCGATCCTCTGACCAACCAACTTCATGGATCAGAAACCTGAACACTTACAAGCCTCACAACGAATCTTAAAAATGTAAAAGTTTTGTTCAGCAACCATAAACTTTGCTAGAGTGTTAATGACGCTACTTTGGCTTTTAATACAAATTGAATAATGTCATTAGATGATTATACACTTTGAAGCTCATCAATTCAAGCTAAACTGAATTGGTACTCAGAAAATACAAAAACAGAGTTATAATCACATTTAAGGTGGCGATGCATAGGTTTTCAAATAATTAGGTGTCTGTATAGCTCAAAGTAGAGAATGCATAATGACTTCTACTAGAAAACAAGTCTGTTGATCTACTGCAAATACTCACCGGCAGGGCTTTCTCCCAACCAGCAGGTAGTTCGCCCTTAATGATAGATTTCAGCACTGCAGCTTCATCCTTGTATTTCTTCTCATATTCAGCAAATTTTGCATTCCATTCAGCTTCAACGGCAGCACCAACAGGAGCATGGCGACTCCAGTGCCTGCAAAAAACCATACACATTATCAATGAGTTTGGATACCATGTCATTCTCCCTCACATAATAGACATAAGAGCTTTTTGTTATTTACTCACTTTTTAACATCCTCAGGCACATGGAAAGGCTCATGTGGCCATCCAAGGTTCTTCCTAGTTGCATCAACTTCCTTGGCGCCCAGTGCACTACCATGCACACTGTAGCTGTTGGACTTGTTAGGTGAACCATAACCTATGGTCGTAGTTACCTGCAGAAACCAGCGTATTTTCATTATCAAATGCCGGAATAATTGCATTGCATTCAAATCAAGGTAAAAACACTGGTTACAGTATGCTATATTTTTATCCTCCTCCTTGTGCATGCCCATGCGGCTGATCATGTTTGTGTTTCAACAAAGTACTTCTCAGTTAGCAGATCAAAGTTTAAAAGGGGGCAAAACCAAAGATAATTTTTCCATGCAGTAAAAGCCGAAAGCTAGCTCACTTGAGAATTCCACAGAAATCCGTAATGGCAGGGGAAAACTAACCTTAATCAAAGTAGGCTTGTCTTTAACAGCCTTTGCTTCTTTGATGGCAGCACGAATTTCATCATAACCAGTGTTACCATTTTTCACCCATATAACGTGCCAACCTAGACCCTCAAAACGTTTCTCAACACTCTCAGTGAATGCAATCTCTGTGTTACCATCAATGGAGATGTGGTTGTCATCATAAAAGGCAATCAGCTTCCCAAGTCCCCAGTGCCCAGCGAGGGAACAAGCTTCATTGGCAATGCCTTCCATTTGACATCCATCTCCAAGAACAGCATATCTAGAATAAGAGCACCCAAAAGACAAAATTGATTAAATCAACCAACAGTCTGTAAAATCCAAGCAAACTAATGAACGCAATGAAGAATTGGTGTATTACGTGTAGTGGTCGACAATTTCATTGTCCGGTTTGTTGAAACGAGCAGCCAAATGTTTCTCGGCAAGAGCCAAACCAACAGCATTGGCGATTCCTTGGCCAAGTGGACCTACATTGAACACAGACACCACACTAATTGTAAAACTCCTAAGCTATAGGCCAGGCATGGCAACATCAGAACATGATCCGGTACAGGGATGGTTTCAAAGGAATTTCCCTCACCTGTCGTAACTTCAACACCGGGGGTCTCGAAGTTCTCAGGATGCCCAGGTGTCTTGCTTCCCCACTGACGGAAACTCTTCAAATCCTCCTCCTAATCCATGTCGCAAGAAACACAATAAGTCAAATTGCTCAAAGATCTGGCAAGTCAAATCATTTTTTTTCATTTTTTGGCTTTTCTTCCCCTTAAATTGAGCTGCAGATAAAAGGTGCACTAACAGAAACAGTAAAGACAACGAGATTCGTTCACAATTGTCATTTTTCTCAATCCTACAACAACATACTTATATTCAAGAAAAAAAAAAGGTGACAGAAACCCAAGATGTAAGAATATCTCAAAACCACACAAGAAAAAAAAAAGTCAGCTGAACAAAACTAATTCCAGAGAACAGACAAAGCACGGATCACTTTCACTTCGATGCAACGACAACATCATCGTCACTCCCCCCAGATCCAAACAAGACAATTCAAACGATGTTACGCGCAACCATTTCAGCAATCACACGAGAGGCAAAAGCCGGAGCAGCACGGTTACCTTGACGCTGTCGTAGCCGGCGAGATGCAACAGGGCGTACTGCAACATGCAGCCGTGCCCGGCCGACAGAACGAACCGATCGCGGTTGAACCAGTAGGGGTTCTTGGGGTTGTACCTCATGACCTCGTCGTACAGGACGTGGCCGATCGGGGCGCAGCCCATGGGCAGGCCCGGGTGACCGGAGTTGGCCTTCTCGACTGAGTCGATGGCCAGGAACCGGATGGTGTTGACCGACTTGTCGACGAGGGCGGTCTCGGTGGCGGCGGGGCCGACTGTCTCAACGGCGGCGGTGGCCCTGATCGGCCGGGGGACGGCGAGGCGGCGGAGGCGGCGGTGGGCGGAGGCCGAGGCCGAGGCGGCGGGGGAGGACTTGAGGCCGGAGAAGGTGGGGAGGCGGGGGAGGGGACGGAGAGGCGGTCGGAGGAGGGGGATTGGCCGGCGCCGCCGCGGGGGCGGGGGCGGATCGGGCCAGGACGGCCTGGGAGACTGTCAGGGACGAGGCGGACGCCATTGCTTTTGCCGCTGCGGCGGTTCTTGCCGGTGGCGGGCGAAGAGAGAGATAGAGTGCGTGGTAGTTGAGGCAGTTGGCGGCGGCGGCAGCGGCGGCTGGTTTCTCTCTCTACACCTCTCGGCGGTGGCTTGGCGATCGTAGAGAGAGAGAGATGGCGACGAAGAGAAATGGGGGAAACGGGGGGTCGTTTTAAACGATCCGCACCCGCCCACCGCCAGCGTTGAAATTCTCGTCTAACCAGAGAAGGAAAAAAATGGGGGCAGGTGAGGAGGGGGGCTGACCGTTAGATCCGGGGAGGTCCAGCCCATCCCAGCCGTTGACCGTCGCGGTTTTAGGAAAATGCCACCCCACCTTTCCTCGCTCCTTTTTACTTTTTTTCATCTTCTTTCATTTTTTTTTTCGTTTTCTATCTTCGCTGTGCTTTGGAATAATCGCAAAAAAATTTATTATTCCCGATAAACATCTCCGCGGACGCCTATTCTTGGGAGGCGCGAGTAGATGAACACGGACCACGGTAGTTTTTTTCGCCGGTTTTCAAGCGACGGAGAGGCTGAATTTAGAGCTTGTTTTTTTATAAATATAGAGACCATTTTATTTTTGGATTGATACTACGGAATACTCTAAATTGGTACATTTATAATAATTTTTTTTCAAACTATTCTTTTTTTATCGTTAAAAATCCAAAATCGGTATATATGTGCTGTTAGTTTCCTTTAATTTTTACCATCAAATTATTGAGTTGAATGACACGTGATAATTAACAGCGTATACCGATTTAGAGTTTTATCGTAGGTGTACTAATTTGTGATTTTTCGTGATATTAATCCAATTTAACAGAAATTAACGAAACATGAAATTTTCATAAATGTATTAATTTATAATTTTTTATAAGAATAAAATTATCACAAGTACAATTTCGGAGATTTTCGTGGCATTAATCCTTTAATTTTTTATGTAAAAACAAGCTGAAGTTTTCCAAAATCTTTGATTTCTCCGCCGCCGAAAGGGCGGTCGCAGGCTCACAACGGACTTTTTCATGCCGCGGACGTCCTATGCATGCCCCCCTTCGGTAATTTTCCACCATATAAATCTTTATCTGAACAAAGTCTAACCTTTCTTGTCCGGAAATTTGTATCATTTTTTTTTTTTGGCAAACTTATTAGGTCTCTTAAATTTCAATGTAACTCCCATTGTTGTTGCGATAATTCTTCTTCTCCACGTTACAAAGAAAAGGAAATGTATTTTTGACTTGTTCAGAAATAACTATAAATTTAGGATAGAATTGGAACCGGTTCAGGACCTATGATTATCAATTCCAAAAAAAATGGAATCTATACCTTACAGTTTGGTTTTCGGTTCCTAGGTAAAAATCGAACTAGAAACCAAAGAATCGGATCTAACAAAACATGTCCCAAACAAATGTTTCGACACCATAGTTCAGAGAAGGTAATGACACGGCCAATTCTTGAAATTTTTTCTCATTACTGAATCATGTCCCTCAACTTCTCGAATTTAGCCCGATAAAAACTTTTGGGCGAAAGAGAAAAAGTACATGATATGACACTGCATTCAATAGAAACATCACAATGGATTGATTTCTGAAAGTTCACATTTAGATTAAAGCAAAAAAATTCAGGAACGACATTAAAGTTCAACTTCTAACAATGTCTAAAATACTTTTGTGTGATACAATAGATTGCTACCACTGTCATCTAACATCAACCACCTACATTATTAGCAACTCTCTGGCCATCATCTTAATAATCTTCGCATTGATTAACCATTTGCCTTCAGCATACCCATGATGCGGAAATCTCACCATTAAATGAAAAAACACAGTGCGTGAGTATCGCACACCTTGAAAATGCAAGAATTAAGTCTTATGCAAAACAAGTGTTATATACATCACAAAATCACCTTGAAATACTTCTTTTAGTAGCATAACCCACATGGATCTGAACTGAGTGATTAGAATTTCAAGCAGGCATCACTTACTAGTGTCCCCGACCCAAATCCACATTCAACAAAAACTTTGTATAACTTCAAGATGGAAGAATACTAGAAGTGCCAAAAGTTATGTATAGTACTTACTTTAGGGTCCGTTCGTTTCGCGGAAAATGTTTTCCGGGAAAATGTTTTCCGGATTTTCCGGTGTTCGTTTCACGAAAAATGAATTCCTAAGGGAAAATGTTTTTCATGGAAGGGAAAAAGTCTTCTAAATTTGGGGAAAATGTTTTCCACTTTTGAAAAGTGGAAAACATTTTCCTCACTTAATCTCTCTTATCTCACACATCTACAAATCCTCACTTCCTCCTCCCATTTCTTCTTCTTTTTTCTTTTTTATTCGAATTATTTTTAAATTGTATTTTTCTTTTTTTCTTTGTTTCTCATCTTCTTCTTTCGACTAGTCGTCGGCCATCACTAGGTGAACTGTCGTGGATCGCTCGTCGATCTGGCGAGCCTCGAGCTTGACGCTTGTGCTCGCCAATCTAGTGAGTGGAAAATATTTTCCTTATCAACACCGGAAAATATTTTCCGAAATATTTTCAAGTTTTAGCCGAACACTGTAAAAATATTGTCATTTTCCCTGAAAATGACTTATGGGAAAATATTTTCCGAAATGGCCTATTTTCTGCTAAACGAACGGACCCTTAATGTTAAAAGTTTTTTTTTTTTTCATATCACTTAAGCGCCATGTTTTAAAAAAACGATCACTTAGATATTAATTTCGATCTAGGTTGTCGGAAATTTGATGCAACCATATTTTAAGAAATTTATCAATCCTACATGGCTCCTCCCCGTGTTTAGTTAGCACATAACCCTAAATGATGTCATTTAAAAATAGTAAATAGTAATTGTTTGAGTGCCAAATTTTATTTAAAATAATCACTTTAATGTCGGCCATTATTAAAAAGCCATTATTTCAGTGCCAAGCACGCCATGCAAAAATGCCACGTACATTGGATTTTTTAAATAATATGCCAAGTCATATAAAATTTTTTTATTTTTTCTGGGAATTTCCTGTCAACGGCACTTAAGTAATCATTTTTTCTCCAAGTTGACACTTAAGTGATTTGGCAAAAACTTTTTATACTAAAGTGAGCATTGTACATAATTTTTGACACTTTTAGTGCTCTTCTCCCAACTTTAAGAGAAATCTCCCTTGAGTATCATGCATTCAACATAAAATAAATAAATAAATCTCTTGTTTTTATCCATAAAATATTCATTGTTCATTTAAACGGCTCTATGCCTCGGTCATTCACGATGAGCAATCGATCTGTCCCTTCGAAAGCCATCAATGTACGATTGCACCAAACTAGATTTTCAGATACGAAAGGTTGGTGGCGACCTACCGGGTCGTTGCACGATGATTTTGGTTATGCTCACTGATGCACGATCCGATCCCGTGCAAGTAGCGCCTTCGTTTTAAGTACTCGCTGCACGTGATTCCAGGCCATCAACTATAGAATGAATTTAGTTGGTCCGATGCTAGGAGCAGATTCAACCTAAGAACGGTCGGACATCTGACTTTCCTGTCCCCAGCATGGGCGGCAATAGGGACGGGAGTGGGGCGGGCATAATTTGGGACCGGTTCGGAAATTCCATAGTTAGGAAACCCGAAAAGTGTGGATAACTGAAATGCGCTTATTACGTTTGTGGTCCTTAGATTACGTGGGACAAATGCAGAAAATAGGACTTCAGGTTTTGACCCTTGTTCAATTGAGAACTTAAAGGTTTTAATTTAATGGATTATGAATATTGGGTTTTAAAGGTCTCAAGCTCTATTGGTAGAATTCAGGCATCGAAAATGACACATGACGAATTCAATTATGAGCTTGAGACTTGATTGGAGCTTTTATGACATTAACGCCTCCATTGACTAAGATAAAACCCCAAATTCACAAACGACCAAGGGCTAAAACAATTAAGAAATAGACAAAAACCCTTTGTATGTGCAATAAAAAGGAGAAACAAAATATTTGTTATGTTTGGAAGGAGAACATATAACAGGGAAAAAATATCCAATAAGTTTTGAATTTATTGCATTTGCATCAATTTAATATGAACCTTTCAATCTAGTCAATTTAGTTCAAAATCTTTTAATAATTTGCCAATTAAATCTAAAACCTTTTGATTATTTGCCAATTTAGTCATAAACATTTCAATTGTGTCATTTTAGTCTTAAGCATTTTCATGATTTATCAAAGTAGCCATTTTGGCCAATCTTGGATGGAAAATCGTTGATATAGCAATCTAGTCAATGCCGACCATGCTATATAGGTCAACCAGTATTGACATAGACAGTTTTTACAATTTTTACAATTTTCTATTCTTTTTACTTTCTTCTTTTCTTTTTTTCCAACTATAGAATGACGAGGGACAATTGGTTTAGGACTTTTTTGATAATTTCTCCAAGCTTTCGGTTTTGCAATTTATGTATGAAAGAGCATCTTTTTATTTGATTCGAGATGTTTCATTTTTATAGTATTAATTCACATCTTTGTCAATTGAATACAACATCTAAAAGCCATTCATCTAGAGTAAGTTGACACACATTTTGATGGATATTTCGATAGAAGTAGTTCAAGCTTGAAACTAAAGATGAGAATACTTTTTCTTTGTGGCTGTCTGAGAGACTTTATGGAATGTTCAAGTTCTTCATCTCATTTAAAAAAAAAAAAAGTTGTTCTGAAAAAAGAAAAAAACAAAAAACTAAGGCGATTTCACAGAACTATGATATATACCTATATATTTCTTAATATTCTAGATATGCTTTTCTATTTTAGTGGACTCAGATAAAAAATTGATATATTATTTAGATTGAGCCCCACCAAATGAGACCTAACTAATCAGCCATGAGGAGGCAAATTCAGCAATCGCAGCCGGCATTTGACATTATGGTCGGATGAACATAGTATAATTTGAACGAAAATAATAATGAGGGATTTAGTTTGGTGCAGCGAGATTTAGTCAAGAACCGGACGCAATTCTCTTTGAGTGGAAGACTTGTTAAGCATCAAGAAAAAAAAAAGCAAAATTAATTCATTAATTAATCAATGAATAGTTAATTAAAGTTGATTAGAAAGGGACATGAGAAAGGCCCTTTGTCATTCAAACTTCAACCACCCACCCAAGCCACCAAATCGCCCACTCTCCATGTGAACCCGCCATTGAGCGAGCAGCTGACATTGAACATCTTGCCCGCTGAAAGATCATTGATTGTTAAAAAGAAATAGTTTAGTGCTTTACGTATTTATTTATTTATTTTTATAAAGACGATTAGATGCACATGCCATCAGCCAAGTTAGCTTTGCTAGTAAAGAAAATAAAAAAATCGGCGGGAGGAGACCAAATCGGTCAACCAAAAATCGAACTTGTTTCCAGCTTCCTCCCAATAATAATGCCGTCGAACTCTCTACAGTCTTTGACCCAAAAAAGAGAAAAAAAAAAATATCTCTACGGTCACCCATGAACCGCTCATAACATCTTCACAAACAGATTCCATTCTCCATTCATAGACGTCACTTAGACATCAGCTAAGTAGCATTGCCTGACAAACAACACGAGACATAATATGCCCGCACGTCATTTCTTAAAATTTGAATAATTCCAACACATTGGAACACATTGTATATTAAATGCATATTTTTATATATATACATGATAAGTTATTATTTAAATTAAGGGAAAATTTCAAATAAGGACCTACAGTGCCATCCTTTTCTCAAAAAAGAATCTGAAGTGAAGTTTGTCTTAAATAAGGACCAAAAGTGCCTTTATTTTCTCAAAAGATGACCTGGAGTAGAGTCTGTCTCAAATAAAGACTCAAAGTGATCATTTAGTCTCAAAGAATGATCTCATTTGCCGGCCGGTGAATAAATGCATCTCCAATGCATATTCCGTAGCCTCGATTAGGGATATTTTTGTCAATTTTTTTTTAAAAAAATTTTAATTGTCTTGTTTTTTATTATTATTATTATTATTTTGGGGTCAATGGTGGCACTATTCATCATCTTCTTTGTCTCATGTTCGTCTTCTTCTCAAGAACATTGGACTTGGGAAGGGCAATGAGTGTTGGCCATTGGTGAGGGTCAGCGAGGGTATGCCCATCGTCGGCAAAAGGCGAGGGCCACCAAGGCCTCTTCAGCCGTGGGTGAGGGCTTGTAGGCCAACCCTCGCCAGATTTGGCGAGGGTGGCCTCGGTTGTGGCCGGCGAGGGCCATCGAGCCCTCGCTAGCTATGGGTGGGGGCTTGCAAGCCCTCGTCGGCCCTTATCAATGGCCGGTGAGGTGGGCGAGCCCTTGCCCAAGGCCAACAAGTGGTGACCTCACTGATGGGTGTGAGGGGCGACCTCCCCCACCTCCACCCGCTGCTCCATCAACAACCTTGTCTTCTGCTAGGACTACGATTGGGATGCCTGTGTCGCTTTCTTCATCCCTTCCTCCCACCACCGCTCCTAGATCGACGACTTCTTTGGCTACCCCTTTTGCCCTCGAGGACCTTCATGTAGGGCCTCAATTTGGATCGCCCCCCTCCCCCACGGCCAGCGAGGGCTCGATGGCCCTTGCTCTCTATCAACGATGGGCGTGGAGCCCTCGCTCAACGCCATCGTCGGCCCTTACCAGTGGCCGATGCTTGCTGGCCTTTTCCCAAGTCCGGTGTTCTTGATCTAGGCAAGACGAAGTGAACATGGGACGAAGAAGACGATGAATAGGGCAACCAAAAATGAAAAAAAAAAAAAAAAAAAAAAAAGGACGAAAATACCATAATCAGGCCATCGGAATATACATTGAAGATGCATCTATTCACCGGCGGGCAAGTGAGGTCCTTCTTTGAGATTAAATAACTACTTCGGGTCATTCTTTGAGACAAACTTCACTTCATGTCATCTTTTGAGAAAATGATAGCACTTTGGGTCTTTATTTGAAACAAACTTCACTTCAAGTCTTTTTTTGAGAAAATGATGGCACTTTGGGTCCTTGTTTGAAATTTTCCCTTAAATTAATTTGATTCGAATTCACAAATAAATAAATAATAAAAAAGGAGCCTATAACAAATTTACATTAAAAACATTAATTTGCTATTTGTTAATATCATATATTATTTCAATTTGACGAATTCAACTACATACTATTCAAATAATCCATAAAACTTGATATCCAAATTCTACTATTAAATTTAACATTTAAGGATAAGTTAAAAAAAAAAAAAAAATCCATATTTCTCTATCAAATATAACAAGAAGTCTTTCCCCCTTTATTATTTTTTTTTACATATTTACATTTTTTTTTTGGGTAACCGAGGACTCTGCCTTGACCCGCCGTGCCCAATGGCGCAATCGGGCCTGACTCCTATACCTCGGGGGAGACTAGCACAAGACCCCAACACCATGGCCCTCCACTTACAATGCTTCAGCAACTGTAAGTTTCGAACCCTCGACCTCGGCGATGAAGGAGATACTCTAATCCAGCGTAGCTGCCCACAATTGGGTTACATATTTATATTTTGATTCCTCATTTATTAAAAATTTTTAAAATTGACTCCATGCGTGTCAGAATCACATATCGGAATTTCGGATTCGCGTATCTGAGTGTGTCAAAAGAGTTGACCACGTGTCAGAAAAATGCGAGATGTATTGACCGCGTGTTGGAACATGGTGGAGCGTGTTGAACACGTGTTAGAGTGCCCGACGCGTGTCGAAGACACAAAAGTTCTTAGAGAACATCAACACTTCTTAGGACATCAGTGCAATTTACACATACATCGACACGTGTTTAACCACATGCAACGTGGGTACGTGGGTTAGGCGCACGATCGATGTTCGAAGAAACATTAAATTGAGATAATCTCACGTGTGGTTGGGTTTCCATTCATGAGGTACTTTATGGGTTGGATATATGGGCGTAAGGTGGGGTTTCACGTCATACATATAACCGGAGTATGATTTGATTAGCCATCAAAGAATGAGATTATTGTGTATCGTGTAGGGACTGAAAATCCGAGTGTAGGAAATGCAAAAGAGAGTCGCGTATGACCTAAAACATTGAGACGAGGAAGCTTGTGGAGTTAGTGAGTCGATATGTGTAGATACTAGATAGTATTATCAAGAGCTATTCTGTTCTATAAGCCTTTGCAAGTTCGCATAACCTTCTACCTCCTTTCCAAATTCCTTCTCTTTAAAGGTAAACAGGTCCAAGACAATATCATCAATGCACATTTAATTCAATCACATGAGACTGAGAAAGATATAGGGAGTATTGTTGGAAAAATAATTACATATTGGAGGAAAATATGTAACATTGTTTATTGTAATTAGAAAAATAATAATTTTGAAAAAGCGATAACAAAATAAATAATATGTGAGATACAACTAACTGAATCTCCTTAAAGCGATTAGTTCTTGCTAATAGTGCATGGCAGTTTCGGAAACTATACATTCCAAGATAACACCTTGAACCCGTTTGTATCAGCATTATATGATATCATACGAATAGGACTATGTCGAACAATTGTCGAAACCTGTACACTTAGTTAACAAAACCGATACACTTAGTTAACAACTACAGAGAAAAATAGAGGAGTGCTTTGAAGAGTTTTTTCGTTGTTGTGACTTTGAATTAAGGAGCGTGTCTATTTAAAGTGATGTAAATTATGCTCACATTAGTTGAGCCATTAATCCTTAATAACAATGATATTAAATTCAAAAACTGCAGAGAGTCATGTTGAGTCATTAATCCATAATTGCAACAGTTAGACATGACCCGAAGAAACATAATGGTTACATATGAACTGAAAGGACTTTTCACTAGTGGTGAGCCATTAAAACCTATAATTAGAACAATAATTACAACACTGGAGCTGGACATTATTAAGGACTATGACAGAATTGGGTGGGACATTTTTTAGCTTGTTTTGCTTGAAATGGGCTGTGATGAAAGGTGGCTAAGGTGTATTATTATGCCTTCTGCAACATCCGTGACCTATAACTTGCTCATCAATGGAACAAAATCTGGAACCATCGACCCTTCTAGAGGCGTTCAACTGGAAGATCGCTTTTCCCCTTTATCTTTTCATTATTGTAGCTGACGTACTGTCTATTTTGGTCAAAAAATGCAGTGATAAACAATGTTGTGAAAGGCATAGTCCTGAAGGAGAGGGTGTCCTACATCGTCACCCGTGATATTCGCAGGCGATTCTCTCTCGTTTTGCTAGATGCTGAGCGAGAATCTTGCGGGACCTTTAAAGAGAGTTTACTTGATGTTTGCTGTAAAGCTTGTGGACAAGTGCTTACTAAGCAGGAATCAAGTGTTTTCTTTAGCCCCACCACCTCAGATCAGTACAGACAGGAGGTCCCTTCTTAGGCTTTTGGAATCAGGGAAGTGTAAGAACCCTGGGAGATGCCTTGGTCTATGTACACTCTTGGGGAGATCAAGATCTGAAGTTCTGAACAAAGTCCAAAGACGAAATTCTTAGCAAAACTCCAGGATGGAAGGCCCTGCTTCTCTCTTTAGCTGGAAGAGCTTTTCTGAGGTGGGCTTCCTAGGTCTTGTTTGGGTTTTATAGAGTTTCTTACAAGATGTTTAGACCTTGGGCTTGTCTGAACCAAATAGCTGGCAGCAAATAGGTCATCGTTTGAGCCATGTGGGCTTAAGGATTCCAAAGAAAACACAAACCTCCCAAGAATTTTGGGGGCAGCATGACTAATAAGAAAATAATTTATGAGAAAATTTCAAATAAGTATTCAAAGTGGAGTTATTTTCTCAAATAAGGATTCAAAGTGCATATTATTTCAAATAAAGTTCCGAAGTGGCTAGATCAACCTCAAATAAGAATCTAAACTTACCAGCCAACCAAATGTTATTCGATCAACTAGCAAGTGACATTCCTGACAATTAGAATATGGATATTTTTGTCAAAAAAATTAAAAAAAAAATATTACAATTCCTAAAAACTTAAAGGAACCCAAAGCTTTAATGATTGTGGGCTAACGGTTTCATTCGAACCAAAACTTAAAAAAAAAAACCCAAAGTTTTATTTCGAAGAAAAAAAATCTTTTTCTTCCCTAAGTTTTTTCGTTTTCCCAGCTTTTGAGCGCAAGCTCTCTAGCCTCAAATCCCCGTGTTACACGGCGAGGGTTTGACTAAATGAAGGGATGGGCCTTGCTGAGATGAGATTTGTCTTCTTCTTTGAAAAGAAACGGAGATAGAAAAGAAAGGATGAAGGTGTGAAGAAATGAAGGAAGAAGCATGCTCCGCGAAATGAAGTCTGGGGTTTCTTTTTGTTTTCAATTCGTGATCCACGAACGGAGAATTTGGGTGTTCAGAAGAAAAAGAAAGAAAAACGTGAGGAGCATTTGCTTCAACTTTGGGTTTTTTTTTTTTTTTTTTAAAGGGATTTTTAGCTTGTACCCTTTTTTTTTAACGAAAATACCCCTACTCCGGCCAGTGAAAATATCACTTACTGGCCGGAAAACATTTGATTGGTCAATGAGTTGAAATCCTTATTTGAGATTGATCTAGTCACTTTAAGTCCTTAGGGCGTGCATGACAACTATTCTGTTCCATAAAAAGTTTTCCAATGTAAATGATTTTTCTATTTCTATTTCTGTAAGAGTTTCTAAGAAAATAATCGTTTGATAACGACGCAAAATTTCTACTCTAAAAATAAAAATTCGTTTGATAACGATGAAATTTCTTCCTTTCGGACGGCGGCAAAATGACGATAGCGACCTTTAATATAAAAAATAAAAATAAAAATGATTTATTAACAAAAATAAATAAATAAATCATAAAAAATAAAATAATAATATCATTTTATTTTAAAATTAAAATATCCTTTAAAATAAATTTATTTTATTTATTCTATTTTATTTTATTTTACGAATAAATTTATTTTAAAATGAATAAAAAAATAAAAAAAAAAAAAAATTATTTGGCAAAATACTCAAGACAAATAAAAATAATTTATTTTCATTTATCATAAATAAATTATTTTTAATAAATTTATTTTTAATAAACTAAAAATAAAATGATAAATAAAAATAATTTATTTATTTTTAATCTATTTTAATAAATTTATTTTTATTTTTAAATGAATAAAATGAATATATTTATTTTTATTTTTAATAAAATGATATTTAATTAAATTTATTTTTAATAAATAAATTTATTTCGATTAAATTTATTTATTAAAAATAAAAATAATATTTATAATAAAAATAAAAAGTAAAAATGAATAAATTATATTTTTATAATAATTTTTATTTTTATTTATTCATTTTTAAGGATTTTTTAAATTTATTCGTAAAAATAAAAATAAATATCATTTTATTTATTCGAATAAATTTCATTTTAAAATTAGGGTTGGGAGAAATAGAAATTGATTTCTAGGAGAAATCGAAGTAGAAATTTTCTACTTCGATTTCTCCTCCATTTCTATTTCGGAATAGAAACCTATTCCGTAAATAGAAAATTTGATAAACGTTATCAAACAAGTTTCGTTCTAAATTGGTTTGGAATAAAAAATCATTTCTGGAACAGAAATTTTGGTTATCATGCACCCCCTTAATGTCCATTTTAATTTTTTTTAGAGAAAATAGCTCTACTTTGAATTCTTATGTGAAATTTTCCCATAATTTAATAAAGGCTTTTAGTTTTTACAACGGCAGTGTAAAAAAAATCATTACACATGCAGAAATTTAGTTGCTATGAATTTATAGACAAGGGGTTTTTTTTAAATGATTATTTGTGTGAAAAATATTTTACATTGACGGTGTACCTTACCAAAATCCATAATTACGAAAATTGTAATGCACGTTGCCTAATATATTATTCTCTCCTGAGTAGGCATGGTTTCCATTTGTCCCTAAGATTCTTTCCATTTCTTGAGGGAATAGATGTAAGAGCGTTCTTTCTTATCTAGACTCGAAGTCTAGAGATTCCATTTGCACTAGGTCATTTGATAACATGTTTATTATGGGTAGAAGTATAATGCAAATGTCAAAACTTGGTACAAGAGAACACTTAAGTGTTAAAAGCTATGGAAGATACACATAAATGGCACTTTATTTAAAAATTGTGACATTTCAATGCTAACTCCGGCGAAGGGTCTTGGAAATCCTATGTGGCATTTTTTTTTTTTTTTTTTATAATTTAACTCACTTACATAGCTCACTAGAAAGTTAAGTCAATAAAGAAGAACCAAAACGATGTCGTTTTTTCTTTTATTGAAATTTTTTAATATAAATATTAATTAGATTAAATTTTTAAAAAAAAATTTAAAAAAAATTTGCAAAACGCTTCGGCGAGGGTTGTGCAAGCCCTTGTCACCACCTCCCCACCGTTGCTAAGAGGGTGGGGAAGGGTTGGCAACGGCCCTTGACTCCATTGGGTGAGGGCCAATGACCCTTGCCGGATCTAGGGGAGGGCTAGATCTGGGCAAGGGCTTGCAGGCCCTTACTGCCGATCAGCTAGGGTCGCCGAGCCCTAGTCCTTCTCGGCGATGGTGGGAAGGTGGCAGTGAGGACTTGCACGGCTCTCGCCGAAGTGTTTTGCCATATTCTTCTTCTTTTTAAATTTAATTTAATTAATATTTATATTAAAATTCAAATCCAAGGCAACACGAAGTTGTTTTCAACTTATCTAGTCATGTCAGCGTGCCAAATGATGTCATTTTGCATCATTTTGCACTTATCTAATTAGAAAAATGTCACATCAGTATTTTGGTTGAAATTTTTCCCCATTAGCACTTCTACGATATATTTTTTTCCGATTTTGGCACTTAAATATATATTTTCGAACTTTTGACACTTAGGTGCCTAATGTACTAAGTTTTAGTACTTGAGGTGTCTGGCACTCGTTTCTTATGTTTACAACCAAATTCAGGATGCTAAATATTCAGCACAAATGCTACACAATGTCTAATTCATAAATAAGAGCTTTTGGCCATTTCTCCGAGTCAATATTCCCCTTTCAAACTCTTGCTTCTATTGTTTTAGCGTTTCAGCTTTTGATTTCACACCAAATCCTAATAGAAGTGGTTCATCAACGAGTCTATTACCCCAAATTCTATACATACCAATTAGAAACATCGAAAAACCAATTATCGAAATGAAAGTTTGAAACTATTAGGGATAGCAGCATGACGGGTTCCAATGCCATTGACCCACATTCAAACCTGACCCGGTTAGTCCCGAAAACCCTTCTCGAAACTCAAGTCGGGTTCTAAGTGAAGCTTCGAACCTTTGAAACTTAATGTACATGCAAGACCAGTTCTTAGAAGTAAAGCATTTTGGTATTAAAGTGGTTGGCTGGTGATGGTGACCCATATATGCAACCCACTATTCCCCTTCGAGGGAATATATACTCAGTGGAAGGATTATTGAGCTATGTACTCAAGACATCGTAGGGAGAAGTGTAAAGAAAGGAATAGGACCGTCCAATGTATTTTCTAATGAAATAAGCAACATTCGTTCCATTTTCTAGTCAATATGAGCTAAACAAGAGGTTTTTATATTTTGATAGTGCTATTTCTGCCTTTCAGGCTGCGTTCAATCGTCTAAATTTCTAACTAAAATAATATTTGATAAGATATAATATGAAATCTAGGAATTTTGTTATTTTATTAATTATTTAGTGAGTCACAGTAATAAAATCGAATATATTTATATCATATGATATACCTTTTTTGATATAAATGACATAAAAATAGAAATGAACCTAAAAGTTTACAAATGAAGATGGTAAAAATCTCTCGCAACATTATTGCCTAAATTATTTTTATTTTATTTTTCCTCTCTTTTTATAATTATTTTCTTTTTATTTCTTTTTTCCCTTCCATCATTGTCTAATAAAGTTTTATTAAATAGTAAATTGTACTAATCTATATAGAATGTAAAAAAACCTAAAATATGTAATATATATAAATATATATTGAATTTATATTATAAGATATAATTAAATTTGAATATATAAATATAAATTATATTAAATTAAAAAAATAAATTTTTATTTTTTGCTATTTTAATTTTTATGTTGAAATTTAGATATTACTTATATTGAAATATAATTTTAATTTTATTAATTTAATAAGTTTGTTCTTTGAGAAAAATAACTTTCTTATTATGGATATTAGCAAATTTATCCATTTTTATCTCACCTCCCCTATATGATAATTTATTTGATCTATATTTTTCTTACATCCAACTTTATCCTATCTTGAGTAGGCACCAGATATAGGATATGATAAATTTTATCATATTCCAAATTTTATCCCACCTACCTCACCTAGCCTCATATGACTAAATACACCCTATTTTCATTAAAATGACAAAGTTGCCTTTAATTATTCAATTGTAATTTAATGTGGTGCCCCCAATTTATTTATTTTCCTTTTTGTTAGTTTTTCTATTCCTATGTAGGATCTAGTTACCATAACTAAGAATATCCCATATATATTAAATGCATTGTGTTTTCTCTTTATTTTTAGATTTACATCTATAAAAATTAGTTTTGTCAAAAAAGGAATTTCAAAGAAACCTAGTTATATACTACATTGTAGACCAAATTTATGGATTAAGGAAAAATTTCATATAAGGTTTTGAAGTGTCATCGCTTTCTCAAATAAGGGTCGTAAGTGGACGTTATTTCAAATAATGATTTGAAGTGTCATAATTTTCTCAAATAATAGCCTAAAGTGAACTTTGTTTCAAATAAGAGTTTAAAGTGACCATATCAATCTCATAAAGGGTCAGAAGCAAAATGATCATACAAAAGAAACTGGGCTTGATGGGCGATGTGTAGAGAACGTATTTCCTAGCTGATTTTCTATTACTCGAAATTACAAATTCATGGAGGTGAGTTTTAGTCTCCAATCTGAACTTAGCACTTGTTGGAGGCGCCTAATTTGATGAGGCAACGACCATAGGAGAGAGGGAGCCTCCCTCCCATGCGTGTCCATCTTTTTTATTTTTATTTTTTAATCTAATTTAATTTAAAATTAAATTGTGTTTGGACAAAAATATTCTTGATCGGTCGGAATGTTTTGCCACTTGGTGAGCCAATGAAGTTTGGCCCTTACTTGAAATAGTTATAACCACTTTAAGCTATTCTTTGATATTGATATGATCATTTCATGCCTTTATTTGAGAAAATAAGGGCACTTTGAGCCCTTAATTGGAATTTTCCCATAGATTAATTATCCAATAAAATCTAGAAAAAAATGTAACATAAATAACATTTTAAAACTATCATGGGTTTATAAATTTTTTACATTTTTATTGTGCATATCACCAACAAATCTAGTTTCTCAGTTGTTTTCTATAGACATATACATATAATGGGATGATCGGATAAAACCACAACAAAAACCTCTTTAAAGCTATTCAAAGACAAAATCTTAGTTAAGTTCCCGTTCATGAAACTTCAAAAGATAGAATCTAATTATATCAAAGCTTTGCATAAAATATGATTCTTTCGTAAAATACCATTGAAATCTCATAATTTTGGATTGACAAAATTTAATATCAGTCGTGGAGTGTTTGAGAACAACATCAAAATGCCTTATTATGTATAACTTTTTCACGTCAATGTTTTTAGTTTTTTTTTTTTTCTAAACACTCCTATAATGTCTTACATGCTCCATGTTAATGCATCTCGTCAATAGTAATAATAAAAAAAGATAAATTCTTTCATATAGAAAATTTAAAGACTTGATATAGTTTTAGACTAACGAAAAGAAATTTAAAAAGAAAGTAAGCTTTTGATATACGAGGGATGAAAAATAGATAAGTTGTTATAAGAATAATGGTGTAGAAGAGACTATTTTTTTTTTCATACAACAATAATTTCAAATTTGACAAAAAAACCATAAACAAAACAACCATGTGGCATGCTTAATAATGACAATTAGATTCTGCATAGAAATAGAAAAACTGAAAGAAGTAGGAAAGTAAATAACTTTGGAGCCACTACCTTAGATTGCAATTGAACTTGAGGATAATATTGTCTTTTTAGTGAAGATGGGGTGGATTTAGTTATATAGGAAGTAGAAATAGCGCCGCAATTTTTTTTTTTTTAAATTAACATTTCGAAAAATCATATTGTTTTTAAATTTTTACTCCTATTGAAATTTTCAACCTCGCAAATCATTTGCAAATTAAAGAAAACATGGTACAAGAAAGAGATTACCAAAAAAATCTAATTTATTATATTTATGGTAATTCAGTTCTAAATCTATTAAATTGGTTAATTCAGTCTTAAAATTTTTAATGATTTATCAATTTAGTCCTAAACCTTTTGACTATTTGTTAATTTAATTATTCTAATTAATTTTGATCGAAAAACATTGATATTGAGGTCTAGTTAGCGTCAACCATCCTAGATGGCATGATTGGATGGCTAGTGCTAGTGACATAAATAATTTTAACAATTTTAAATTATTTTTTTTTTCTGAATTTTATATTCTTTTATTTTGTTTTTCTTTTTTCTTCTAGCTCTTGACTTGCAAGGCCATCGATAGAATCTTGCTTGATTTGGGCTATGACATCACACCGCCCTCATTGGCCATGGGCAAAGGCCTTCGTGCCATCGCGCAAATCCAAGCAAGAGCTACGACCCTCATCTTCTAGTTAGTGAGGATCACCTTCACTTGGATTTGTGACCCTTCTCTATTGGCTAGTGAGGGCCGTGATGCCTTTACCTAGTTCGGCCACGAGGTTCAGTCGGCAACCTCCATAGCCAAGAGTTGGAAATAAAAATAAAAATAAAAAGATGAAAAGAGATAGGACAAGAAGGAAAAAAGAAGAAGAGAAAACTTAATAAAAAAATTGTCTATGTCAATGCAAGCCATATCGTATATGATAATTAGTGTTGATCAGATTGCCAGATTTGTGTTTTTTAGCCAATTTGGCCGAACTTAATTGGTAAATCATCGAAATGTTTCGGATTAAATTGACATAATTGAAAGGTGTATGATTGAATCGACAAATCATCGAAATATTTAAAATTAAATTGGCTAAATTAAATACTTTATGATTATGTTAGTACATGTGCAAAGACTTTTTTTTCTTGTTTTTTGGATAATTTCGCCCAAAAGAGGAGAAATAAGAGGGGACAAAAAGAAGAGCCCGATCGCAAACTCTCGGGGTGGGTGGGTTGGTGGGCAGGAGCAATCAACACTGCCCGAAAAGAAAACGTCTGTCGCTTCGAACGCCTTCACCAACCACGACCCACCAACTCCGAATCATCATCCTAAAACCAAACACCCCCGGAGTCGTAATCCTAAGCACGGCCTCGTGATACACCTTTGCTTGCTGAGGGTTTCTGGCCGGGAGTACATGCTTCGATCCCACCACGACGTGCTTGTGTTCCCGTAATTTCTTGGCAAGAACAGAGACGTCGTCCCCTGTTGTTGGGGACAACTGCCGAGCTGGGTGGTTGAGAGATCTCGTGGCGAGTCAATACTCCTCCAACGCCACCAACCCCGAGACGACGACGACCCCCCCGTTCTAATCATCACCTCCTCCATCGCAGAAGCCAGAAGCACGAATTTTGGCAGACGGGAGCTGGGTTTTCTTGAAGGAGAGGAGGGAGAGAGAAAATGGCCCACGCCGTCAGGACTCCGAATTGCCCTCTGAACATGCAGGTTTTTGCTAAGAGCTCGAGACCCAGATTCACGGTCTCGGTTGCCTTGGGGTCTCAGTTCTTGGGGGCGTCGGAGCTGAAGCATTGCAAGAACCCGCGGGTTGCGGTTAAAGTTCCTTCCTTTAAGGTCGCGGCTTCGGTGGCCACGGCTGAGAAGCCGTCCAAGGTACCGGAGATCGTGTTGCAGCCCATTAAAGAGATCTCTGGCACGGTGAAGTTGCCGGGCTCGAAGTCGCTTTCCAATAGGGTTCTGCTTCTTGCAGCTCTCTCTGAGGTAAAGGAAGCCTTTTTTGATTTGTGGGTTATTTGGGGGGTGCTTGGTTGCTGTCTCGTAATTGGATGTGAATTCTTCTGTTGTATCTACTGTGAAATGGTGGATCTTCTTGCTTGGAGTGAGCGTTTTGTTTTAGGTGGAGTCTAATTTGCTGCAATAGAGGTGCTAGTTTTGCACTGATCGAATCAGGAAATGACAACAGACATTCTAGTTAGTGTGTAAATTATGGTTGGAATAAACTAGCCCTTTATGACACGAGCTGCGGGAAAATTCTGTTGTATACGTTTGACTTTTGATGGTGGCATGGCTCTCGCTATTGAAGTATTCTATGATGCACCTGCCTCTGTAATTTTTCCCTACAGAAATGCTACTGTGTTCATCTTAATGGTTGGTTCATTCTTTGTTTCCGTTCTGATAAAATTTTCTCCTTTTGCTTTCTCTCTCCTTTGTTTGGCATTCAGGGAACAACTGTCGTAGACAACTTGTTGGATAGTGATGATATCCATTACATGATTGGAGCGTTGAGAGCTCTTGGTCTGAATGTAGAGGAAGACAAGTCTATCAGACAGGCCATCGTGGAAGGTTGTGCTGGTCAGTTTCCTGTTGGAAAAGAATTGAGGGATGAAGTCCAACTTTTCCTTGGAAATGCAGGGACGGCTATGCGTCCCTTGACAGCTGCAGTGACTGCTGCAGGTGGAAACTCTAGGTATGCTGCGCAGTTCCATTTAGCAGAAGCTATTTAAGACACTGATTTCAGTTCAGGATGATGTTTCGATGATCAATTATTTGCTCTTGTTCCTTTCGCCTTATTATAATTCATCCAGAAATAGGACATGATCACATCATTAGACTAAGTCCTATGAATTCCACTTTCCATTGATGTACTATTGCATCTAACCAAACTGATTCTGGGTAATTGCATAGAGGGATAGCATAAGTGTGTAGTATCAGCTTCCTGTCTTCTTCTTCTTCTTGATGTTGTTGTGGCAGAAATTGTGTGAAAAAGCATTTTTGGTTGGATCTGAGAACACAACTGCATCACTTTATATTTGTTGTTGTTTCATCTTTCAGGTTACTTGCATTGCTTTTCTAAAGTATTCCCTTTTCATCTGCTTTCATTTCTTTGTTTGTTTGATCTTCATGTATCTGTTGCTTTAAACTATTTCAGCTACATTCTTGATGGAGTGCCAAGAATGAGAGAGCGACCTATTGGAGATTTGGTCATTGGTCTGAAGCAGCTTGGGGCAGATGTTGATTGTTTCCTTGGCACAAACTGTCCTCCTGTGCGCATTAATGCAAAGGGTGGGCTTCCAGGGGGGAAGGTGGGTGTGCTTTACAAATCATTAAGCATTTCAAAATTACACAATTACACAATTAATGTTACCATCTTGTTTTATTTATCAAGATTTATGTTATTTGATATAGCTTTACGATGGCTAAATGTAAGTAGTCCTACTCTGCGAGGCTTGAGAACCATTGGATAAGCATTGCCTATTAATGAGAATATTTTATCATTCGGTTAATCTGTATGATCTAGGTACCATTTGTGTACATTCTTTACCCAACCAGTCTATTGCACAGGCCTATCCCTCTAAACAAGTGTAAAAGAGCTAGTGAGAAAATGGGATGCACCAATAGACGTCTATCATCTTGTTCGGTGATTTTCTTTTAGTACTTTTTATGAATATTCTTTTACCTGTTCATTGCTTCTAGTGATGGTGTCTGAGGTTAGATCTCGAAGTAGAATCTTGCAGAAAATTTGATAGAACTCTGTAAATGCCTCTGCTGTGAGTGATAATATTACCCTTATATGAATCAAATTCTGTTTCTGAAGATAGCATTTATCACTATGAAATTTATTGTCCACCAATAAAATGTATTGCTTATGGGTATTTGCAGGTGAAGTTGTCTGGATCCATAAGTAGTCAATACTTGACTGCTTTGCTAATGGCTGCTCCTTTATCTCTAGGGGATGTGGAGATTGAGATCATTGACAAGCTAATTTCCATTCCTTATGTTGAGATGACTATAAAGTTAATGGAACGATTTGGGGTTTCTGTTGAGCACAGTGGTAGCTGGGATAGGTTCTTGGTCCGAGGAGGTCAGAAATACAGGTAGTCCTTGTGCTACGTGCCAATGTGGTTGATTGACTTGACACTTTTCATATCATCTGTTTAACCAATCCATAAATTGACAGGACTCCTGGAAAAGCTTTTGTGGAAGGTGATGCTTCAAGTGCTAGTTACTTCCTAGCAGGTGCAGCTGTCACTGGGGGAACTGTTACTGTTGAAGGTTGTGGTACGAGTAGTTTACAGGTATCTAGACCCAATCTCAGATTCTGTCCTAAAGATTCAACTTTTAACTACTTTTATCATGTAAACTATGACAGTCTCTATTTCATGGGAAGATATGTTGCTGGTTACATAATTCATTGGCTTCTCTTATATTAAAAATGTGCCTGATAAACATTGGATTGTCGATTTTTTCTAATATAGGGTGATGTAAAATTTGCTGAAGTCCTTGAGAAAATGGGGGCTACAGTCACCTGGACAGAGAACAGTGTTACAGTGACTGGACCTCCACGGAATTCTTCTGGAAGAAAGCATTTGCGCGCTATTGATGTCGACATGAATAAAATGCCAGATGTTGCCATGACTCTTGCAGTGATTGCTCTTTTCGCTGATGGGCCCACTGCAATTAGAGATGGTATGGTTCAATTATGTCAATGATTTGCTGTGACGTGTGCATCTGATTTTAATCTATTGTTGGGTCCAAGGTGTAGTCATGTTCTAAGTTAGCGGTACAATACCAAAATTAGAACTCACCTTTTGTCCCATGACAAGTTTGCATTTTCTACTTTTTAAACCACTACTTTGCCCTGTACTTTGTTTGCAGAATTCACATCATACTTGACATTAACTAATATCATAACTCTATCTATAAACTTTTTATTTTGTGTCCAAAATGCCCATACCACTCTTCTGACCTCATATACCGAACTTGGGGGGAGAGAGAGATGGTCGCAACTGACTGTGGCAAGTGGTCATTGACTGTGGCATGTGATGGCCATGATGGGTGCACAAGTTTGGTGTTCAGGTGTTTGGGGTGTTCAGATTTGCGGGTTATTTGATGTTTGGAAATTTTCGTGTTTTCTCTAGGGGGGGGTGGTGTTGATTTGATCTTACTAGCTTATGGATTTTTTCCCAAGAAGCAAAACATCCTAACTGAGTTACTGGTCTGCTATCACAAGTTAGTTAATGGTCAATCTTACAGGTGGTTAAAGCCTAAATGCCTCTTCTTTAAGAACGTTGCCTTATTTCCATGGATATGATAGGCCTATTGTTTTGGAAGATGGCGTTTTCATTCCCTAGGCCACTTATACAGCACTGCATCTTCTATGGCTATTCTGCAGTCAGTGGACATTCCCGTTCTAGCGTACCTAAATTTTTGTTGGCCTCCTTCCTCTTGTGCTTTATAGAGGGACCTTTTTGTGAGCCATGAATTCTTGTGATCCTATTAGGACAATGAATTGCTTATTAGAAAAGAAGAGCTGCTTCTTTCGGCAGGGGTGCAGAAAACGGCCTAGTCGTGCCTGGCACTAGTGCATTTATGCTACTAGGAATGCATTATTATTATCAAAACATCAGGAAATTATTACATACTGTTTATCTCTGAAGTCGTTTATCTGAAAAAGTTGCTCAAGGAAAATCTCCTTTGAATCTTTGTTGTCAGTGGCAAGTTGGAGAGTGAAGGAAACAGAACGAATGATTGCTATATGCACAGAGCTCAGAAAGGTGAGCTTCTAGTTTCTGCAATTTCTAAACCTTGTCCATGTTTCTACATCTTCGTTGTGGTGAAATTTGGGTTCTTCCAGCTGGGTGCAACGGTTGAAGAAGGGCCAGACTACTGCGTGATTACTCCTCCAGAGAGACTGAACGTGACAGCTATCGACACTTACGATGATCATCGAATGGCCATGGCTTTTTCACTCGCTGCTTGTGCAGATGTTCCAGTTACAATCAAGGATCCCGGTTGCACAAGAAAAACTTTCCCTGACTACTTCGAAGTTCTCCAGAGTGTCGCGAGCCATTAAAAATATGCAAGCGAGAGACTTCAAGTGTGTTGGTAATGCCCGTCACTATGCTTAAGCAATGTCATGCCCCGTAGTCTGATTGTATGTTTTCCTATACATGGTTGTGGGAGCTACTTCTTGGAATGTACTCTGGGACCTCACCCATAAAGTTTCAATAGGGTGTAGAATCCTAATTTAATCGGGAACTGTACTAGCCAATTTTTGTGTAGGTGAGTCTTCCATTCACCTAAATTTCTTTCTCATCATATCTTTGGTACTTAAGTTGTAGACCTGTTTAGTAATAACCGCTCGATCGTGATGAAACAACTAATAAAGTTTGGCCGATTAGTTGCTCGTAAGCTCGGTAAGTAACAAGCCATGTTAAGATTTTGCAGTCTGGCTTTTCAAGATACAATAATCAACATTAAGCTTTAGGCCTTAGTGTCTGTTCCAAGTATTTACTCTCACCGAGTGATAGAAGTCGTCAAAAGATGCGCAAGCCATCTAGGGAGCTACGACTCTTGTGAGAGTTCTGGACATATTTCTGTTGGGACCTAAAGTGGCAAGACGATTTATTCACCATTTCTTGCGGAGGTCGTAATGTCCTTGGTATAACTAAAGTGCACGGTATAGGATTTGGAGCCTCTCGTGCGGTCTAGCCTCCAGATTTGCACGGTTATGAGCCCATCTGTCAAACCGTGGAAAGTTGCTTGTTTAAGAACGTGCTTGGGATGACTTCTCTTCTTTTTTCTAGTGACTTATCTTTGATTGTCGCAGCAAAACGACCAAGCAACATTTTGTTAAAAAACGTCTATGGATAAACAGCCTGAATACCATCTTACCCAAAACAGCAGATGGTTTGTGGTTATAGTATTGGAAGAGTCGAAGAAATGGATTGTTGTGGAAGACCATCAAAATGGTTGGAGAAATTTGACCGACGAGTATTGCCCTTTGACTCTAATCAAATGCTCTGAAATCCTGTAGATGCAATGCTATGAAATGTAGATCTGATGGGAGAAATACCAAAACGAGAAGACTACTACGGTCAACGGTAGATAAATGGAAAGTAAGTATCGACAGAGGTCACGAAAGTCAACAAAAGTCATCATGCTTATAATTGCTTACGCCACCGACGTTAGTGAAGCAAGCAATACAACCTTATCAGTCAACTTGAGAATAAGTTTAGCCAGAAAAAATATCATAAAGTTTCATATCAAATAGCGGTTTCGAGGAGCACAATCACAGTCGATATTATGTGCTAAAGTTGTTAATTTCCTTGAGCTTATGATGTCTCTGGCATTATTGTTCTGACTAAGATCACTAACGCTTTGGTCAATACAATAGGCATTTGTCTTGCCACGTTTTCCCATCAGATCCTTATTGCTTTCACTGACTCAAGGGCAATAACGTAGGGAAAGTGCCAAAAGGGAGAAGATTTGCTTCTCTGAAGTTCAAAAATGTAGATTTGCTTCTCTGAAGTTCTGATAAAGGCCATAGACGTGTGTGGTGTCTTCTGTCTTGTTCTAGCAAGTTGAGCTAATGTTCCTGGAACCAAATCCACATATTTTATAGCAAGTGGAGCTCGCCATGTTTCCCAATAACAAGCTGGAGACATTAATCTAAAACCCATTCACCATTAACCTGGCATTAGATTACAAAAACTCCTGCAGTTTTTGTCAGGCAATTTGTCAACTGCCCGCTGGTTTATGCATAAAAAAGTGAAACTTCAGCTGACAGATTAGGCAGAAAGTTTTGTCTCCCCTGTTTATTCCCTTGATCTCGTACTACCATAAAAGGTAAAAGACAGGAAAATTATGTACTGCAGTATTTTTTTATGGGACAACATGTGAGGAACAATTTCTGATGCAACTCTCCAGCTAGGATTATGCAGGATACAGTATTTCTATTTTTTTTTAGGAATTTGAGAGTACTTTATGTTTGGTATTTTAATTGTATGTGTCAGAGGGGCACCTCCCATCTTGTGTTTTGATTAAGTGCACAAAAGCATGGAACGGCAGTCCAGCTCTGAGAATACTAACTTGGGAAGTTGGGAGTGTTCCCTTTGTCCTCTGTGAAATCAGATCATCACATGGGGAATGTGGTCTCTGCTCATTGGTGCCAGAAAATTTTTTCTGCTCACTTTTTGCTCATAATTGGTTATCTTTGGGCTTCAAGTGTTTCAATGGCTTTTCAACTAAAATTAATCAGTCTTTACCAAAAAAAAAAATTAAAAAAAAAAGAATTAAAAAAAAAAAGAATTACACGGCAAGAAAACTGCGTTTCAAAGGAAAAAAAAGATTTGGTTTTTCCATAAATACTTTTAAAAAATAGAAAGCAATATTTTATCATAATTACAAATTCAACACAAACTTTTAACGTACCAAAAGATACACGATCCTTTACTTTATGACTATAATAATTTTCTATTAGTGACGATCTAGCGGAATTGAGGGCATGACCGTTGGTATGAAAAATATGTTGACAGATTACATCTTTATGTCTTTAACACTTTTCTCATATAAATTACAGTAGGACGGTAAGAAGTTGTACGCACAAGTAATATTAAGATCCGTAAAGAAAGGAATCTTATCAAGGGCCGAAAGAGAGAAAACAAACTCATGTCCTCTTATTATAATATTACGGTAAAGTTAAGTGTTCAACGGTTTACTCCAAAAGTTTACATTTGTGGAGAAAGACACTTAATTTGAACAGCTAAGTCAGTGGTTTGTCTCCTCTAGAATTCCAAACGGTTGGCTTCACCAAAGAATTCAGGTAAAATTCTACTTGTTTCTAAGCTCATGCATTTTTTTTTTTGGTAATTAGGTCTCCAAATTTTAGCGTTGTCTAATCAAGTCTTCAAATTTGTGTACATTTTCTTGTCAAGTTCCTCCAAATAGCGGATTAATTGCTCGATTTTCGTTCATCTAAACAAGTCCTCCAACTTGCACAAATTTTTCAATATAATATTTTGGAGAATCGTGAATCCTCCTTTCTCGGTACCAAATGATAATTTCAACTAGAAATTTTACTATATCAAAATCTAAAGTTTCAATTTTTCTATCAACCGGCCAAGGTTGAGATTAGGAGTATCCACGAAGGAACTAATCGGTCAAAACATCATCAGAAACAAAAACATGAAAAAGGGCAGCAACCTTCCCTTCCCTTTCCTTTCCCCCACCCCATCCCTCATGGTTGAAACTTGAAAGACCAGGAAACAGGAGGCCTCTCCATTCTCAACCTCAAGATCCAATCCCACCTAAACAAAACACACGCTTCCCTCCCTAAATAAAGGGAGGAACAGGGTTAAAAGCACTGACTCAAAAGGGCATTCATTCCAACCAATCTTGATCAAATACCCATCTTTTGTGGGGAAGGGTGATTCGAAGATAGACATGCTCTACTAACTTACTATTCCTGGCACCCTCTCGAGCCTCTTGTGATATTTTTAGGCAGGCCCTTAGAACTTGGAATTCCTATTTTTAATCATTTTCAACTGAGAAAACCGATTTCAAGAAGATCAAGAAATGACAGAAAGCCCCCAACTCATTCTCTCGTTCTCTCATTCATTAATGACCGCTCTTTGACTCTTCTTGGGTCTGCATTTGCTCAAAAGGACTCCCTTCCCTTCCCTCCCCAACCCCACATTACCACCTTCTTGATCCACAGGAAGCATTCGAACGTGTTTTGCTAGAATCGCCCCGTCGCGACCACCACCATCGCCGTTGCCGCCGCCGCCTCCGTCGCTGCCAAGGTCATCTATCATCGTCGTCTGAAAATACCATGAGCCACCAAAAAGAGTAAAGATCACCACCACCATCACCAACCCTGCCATTCAAGGAACCCCAAGATTCTTCCCTTGAGGAAAAATTAATTTAATGACAATAATGCCAGCAAGGAGACCATAAAGCAAAGTTTCAGACCGAAACCACTTTCCCCACTCCCCCTTATCTTCTTCACGCTCCTCCTCCCCGTCTCCTCCTCCTCCTCCTCCTCCTCAGCCTCCGCCACCGCCACCGGCATCGCCCACCGTACCGACGGCGACAGATTCTTGAAAACCCATTTCTCCGAATCACCTCTTTAGCTCGTAAAAACTGCCCCCTCCCGGAGCAAGAATCCCGCTCTAGATTTCTTTGAATTGGGCAGAGAGATCACGCGAGAGAGAGAGAGAGAGAGAATCTTGGGCAGGCATTCGCAGATCCGGCATTGTGACCCATGAAGCAAATCTCGCACCTGGACGACATACCGTCGACGCCGGGCAAGTTCAAGATGGACAAGTCCCCCTACAACCGCCTGAGGTGGCACTCCTCCCTCGCCAAGCTCACCTTCTGGTCCTTCATCTTCCTCGCCCTGATCTTCATCTTCTTCTTCCGATCCCCGTCCTCCTCCGCCCCGCAGTCCCTCTCCGACCCCTCCCGCCGCTACCTCCAGAACTACAGCTGGGGCGGCGCCGCCTGGGAGAAGCGGGTCCGCTCCTCCGCCCGCATCCGCTCCCGCAACGGCATGTCCGTGCTCGTCACCGGCGCCGCCGGCTTCGTCGGCACCCACGTCTCCGCCGCCCTCAAGCGCCGCGGCGACGGCGTCCTCGGGCTCGACAACTTCAACGACTACTACGATCCGTCCCTGAAGCGCGCCCGCCAGGCGCTGCTGGAGCGGGCCGGCGTGTTCATCGTGGAGGGCGACATCAACGATGGGGCCCTCTTGCAGAAATTGTTTGAGGTCGTGGCCTTCACCCATGTGATGCATTTGGCTGCTCAGGCTGGAGTGAGGTACGCGATGGAGAATCCTAGCTCTTACGTGCACAGCAACATTGCTGGTCTCGTTAGCTTGCTTGAGGTCTGTAAGTCTGCCAATCCGCAGCCTGCAATCGTTTGGGCATCCTCTAGTTCTGTGTATGGACTCAATACCAAAGTGCCCTTTTCGGAGAAAGATCGGACAGACCAACCCGCCAGCTTGTATGCAGCCACGAAGAAGGCCGGCGAAGAAATCGCGCACACTTATAATCATATCTACGGCCTATCTTTGACGGGGTTGCGGTTCTTCACTGTTTATGGCCCGTGGGGAAGGCCTGATATGGCCTACTTCTTTTTCACCAGAGACTTATTGAAGGGAAAGTCTATTTCGATCTTCGAGGCCGCTAATCACGGCACGGTCGCGAGGGATTTCACCTACGTCGACGATATTGTGAGGGGTTGTTTAGCGGCTCTGGATACTGCGGAGAAGAGCACGGGAAGCGGGGGGAAGAAGAAAGGGCCGGCACAATTGAGGGTGTATAATCTGGGGAATACTTCACCGGTTCCTGTTTCCGACCTCGTCAGCATCTTGGAGAGGCTTCTGAAAGTGAAAGCCAAGAGGAACATCCTGAGGTTGCCTCGGAATGGAGACGTGCAATATACTCATGCCAACATCAGCTTGGCTCAGCGGGAGCTGGGATATAAGCCGACCACGGATCTTCAGTCTGGTTTGAAGAAATTTGTTCGATGGTACCTCAGATTTTACGCCGATGGCAAGAAGAGTGGTGTATGACATTCTTTTGGTTGCAAAACATTAGCTTTCTCTATAGATGCTATTGGTTATGATTCTTATGGCCAATTTCTAACATTTATGTGTTCATTTCCACGATTGTTGTCTGCGCCTATATAATAGGGGTGCCCATATCAGGGGGGAGTCTCGTTGCAGTATGAAGTTTTATGGTGTAAATGGACATTGTTTGCAGAGATCCCCCCCTAGCTGTATCAGATAAAATGAACCGCCTTTCTTTTGAATTCTTTTTAATCATTGGAGAATGTAATTCTTGTAGTCTTGGGTTGTAGAATTAGTGATTCATAGAACATATGAGGATCGATGGACATGTATCCTTCCCATGAAGTTTCAATAAAAATGAGGAGACATTTTAATAGGCTATAGAGTTGCATTTTTATTGTATTGCTGTGTTTCTTGCTTCCTCTGAGGGCTCCCAATGTTATTGATGTTATCATCTTGATTATTCTTATGTCTTAATGCTGCTGCTCCAGTGATATTTGAACTTACTATGATCTTGTCACTCAATTAGTTTGCAATTAGCATTTTTTGGATTGAGCCCTACTCAGATGACAGCTGAATCAACAGACTTGTGTGGTTGGTCTGAGCTACGCGTAAAGCATATATCCGGTATCTGGTCTCATCTCTATCCCTGTTTACTCCGACTACATGTATTATTGTAGTCTGATTCTCATTGCTCATTCCTCATATCTGTCTGTTTCGTTGTTGCATCGTCAGTAGTGTACGTGCTTCTAAGGCTAATGGTTTTAGCTCTGTTTTTGTCTATTAGCTTCCATAATGATATGTTTTTGCTTGTGTGAGGTGGTCACTTGGAGCATGACCCTATTGTAGTTACAGTTATACTTTAGCACTTAAGTTACTCCCGTAAGTGTAAAGACACAGCAAAATCCTAGGGTAGTGTTTCGAGATAAAAAAAATTAGCAGACTGGATGGAAGTTGGGAGTGTTGAAACTGTAGAAATTAATGTTATTAGAGGGATATGCGCAATGCAACAATGTCGTTAAATCTCAGAGGGCTTGGAGATGGATGCTTGAATCTGCTGTGAGGACTTCTATTACTTGTATGCCCAGCAATATGTTTAACCGCTAATAGGACCGATGTCGCCAGCATTGACAAATTCGTTAAGTGTTGCAGTTCCTATATGGGCATTCCACGCTTAGCACGTGTGAGGAAAACAATGATAGTTAATGGTCGGTCCGTCACTGTTGTGCACTCTTCATATTTGATCTGGGTTAGGATGGGGTCTCTTGAACATCCTCACCCTAATTTCATTAGGCAGTTTCCACAAGAACTGGCTTTTTTGCTTTAATTGCACCTACCAAGTCACCAAAAGCACGCTTTAGGTGGGTTCAAGTATGGCCAAGCAATCATGGCCAAGCAATTGGTGGGTCTTTATCAGAGTAAAGCTGTGCAGGAGGTAGTTGAGTGAGATGTTTTTGCTTTTATATGGGAGTTAAATGCAGGTGGTGGTTGAGAAAGGGATATAGCCCACGACTTGGTTTGGTGCCCTTCATGTTCCTTTAGTAGAAGGTTCTGATTTGGCTTAAGGTGAACTGAACCTGAATCTCATTCTATAAGATTGAAAAATGAAAGTTGAGTAGAGCAAGTCATCGGTTGTTTTCGTAAGGCAGGAATAAGACGTTTCAGGTGTCCCTGTTTCATCATCTCACAGCCAATCACAGCCACTAAATGGACTCTTGGGATGATTTCGATGTGTCCTACGCGCTTTGGTATGAAAGTCATTGTTTTCAATGTCTATACTTTATGTCATCCAATGAGAAAAAGGAAGATCCGCGAGCATCGACTAAAGTTACTGCACTGGTCAATTTGGTTTCCTTGATGGGTCTGTAGTTAAAAAGGCTGGCAATTCAGGTGTTTTTTCTTGGAACTTCAGTAATGAGTATAGAAGTTGGATCGATCACTAGAGCTGACCTAGTTCTTCAAATTCTTCTCTTTACTAAGGTATGACAGAGTTTTCGTTTGTTAGCTCGTCAGGATGGAGTACTTACAAAGGCATAACGATAATAAGCCGTATCCTTATCTTATTTTAACAGGATTAATCGTGCTATAACTTGCAATTTGGCCCTTCAAGAAGGCAATGCACGCACGACACATTCTTGCTTTTACGCCCGCGATGCGTGGAGTAGAAAAAATTGCCATCGCTTCTAGAGGTGAGCATGGTTTTGGGGGTGGAACCTAGAACCTGAGAATTGAATCGATAGGAACCTGTTCGGTTCTAAGTTTCAAGATGTGCAAAATAGGTTATAGGTTCCAAAAATTAGGGATCTATTTTAACGGGTAGGTTTTAAGTTTTAAGCTGGTGGAATCTGGAACTTGGAACAAGATTTTGTATTTTTTCTTAGTTTATGTCTTCGCGCGATCCTTCGATATTCTATAGCATTCAATAATGAGTGTATAATTTGAAACCACTAGTTTAAGCTTTTATTTTATGACTAAAACTTTTATTTGTTTAATGTTTAATGTTATTTATTTGTCTAAATATAAGTTATGGTCAGTGTTTGTAACAGCAAGTAATGGTCATTAAAGGTAATAATTTATTATAATTGTTCAATTAATAATACGGGTAGAACCTAGATAGACCTTGAAATCAACCTTGGAATCTGTAACGAGATATGTTCCAAGTTCTGCGCTATATAGGGTAGGTTTTAAGGTTCTAAAATACGAGGAATACGTTCCGGTGAGTAGATTTTAGGTTCCAAGTGGAACTTGTAAATAATTTGAAACTGCTTACCCCTAATCGCCCCCCTTGGATTGTGGCTTAATCAAATGGGAATGCGTCTGCTATATAATGAAAGCTAGAATGTGTGGTAAAGGGCAATGAAGCTTTTTTTGATGTTCCTTCCGTTGCACTTGGTATTCTTTGGACGAACTTTTCTTATTACATGTCTATTAAGCATCGGGAGCCGAGGTTGCTAGTTGTCAAATCGATTAAGAATAAATCTCACCATTGATCGTAAACTCCTCAAACTTTCATGCGATAATATAGGAGACGTGACATATGCACGTGGTTACGAGTGGTGAAGCGGCCGCCGAGCCCCTTGAACACCATGATTGTGGCTGCTGCTTGCTCGTGAAATATTTGCTTGGGAGGGTTAGAACTTTGGAGCATGCATCGACACAGCCTTCATGCTTCTTGGCACCTGCTATAATGGTGGCAAACATGTATGAATTATGCACCCGGTTGAATCTTGGTGCGTTTGCCAGCTAATTCTAGAACCTGGAACTAAAAGATGTACTTGCTTGATATCAACTGCTTGACCTATATAACTTCCATTGAGAAGTAGGGAAGGCTTAAAAGTAGATGGACATCATTGGAAATTAAATTGATACCGGAGCCGAGTAGACGCGCTTCACGGTCGAGCAGCCAGTCGTTGCAGTCATGGAGGGCGGCGCTGCAATGAGCCGGGACCCTAGCTCATGCACAGCACATGAACCGTCTATACGGCGCGAACTAAAAGCACATGTATCCGCGTTCCTCCTGTCTGTCGGTCAACAAGACCTCTGCTGAAGATGGCAAGAGGGTCGAGAGAGCATTGATGCCATGGCCATCATCTTCCTAGAACTATCGCGGTCCCGGTTCGTCTTCTAACAAGTTGTCAGACTGATCATTTTTCCTGAACCGACAATTTAATGCAGCACGTTGCTTCGCGCTATCTCGCTTCAAGTCCGACAAATCATAGACATGGCGACAGAGAAGTCGCGTTCCTGTCAAATGAGCACGCGAGGTAGGATGCGTTTGGCCGACATAGAGGCCGTGTGGACAGAAATTAAAAGGGCGACGTCGGTCACATTGCAATAGCGAATTGGTACTGTAATTAGCATTGACAGGTAAGATTGGAAGAAGGGTCGCGGAGACAGTCCTTTCATGTGTGGATGATCACGAGGAGATCCGTGTGGGGTTTAAAGATAGCACGGAAACGCTGCATTATCTTAAAGCTGCTCGTCCTGGTACGACATTTATCGCGGCACGGTCAGATTTTTCATCAGCGTGTTAAACGGAATCGACGATTGCTGATTTATTACTATGTAAATGGTGCTGTACTCAGTCTGCACAGCCTCACTTAGAAGAAATTTAGGACGTGCATGGCAACTTGCCAATTTTTTTTTTGTTCTTTTTTCTTTTGTTCCTCTGAATATAAAAAAAAAATATCATTTAATAATGTCAACTAATTTTTCTATTTTCCGGAATAGAAAAGTAGCCAAAAAATAAATTTTGAAAGAAATAAGAAGTAGAAAAAAAAATAATTTTTTTTTCTTTTTTGTTCTTCTTCCTCTTTGCTGGTCCCCACCACACGCTGTTGCTTGTCGATGGTGACCGGTCAAGAGAGAAAAAAAGGAAAATTTTAAAAAATTATTAAAAAATTAAAAGAAATCTTACCTTACAAAAAAAATAATGAGTCATATCAAGCACATTTCTATTTTTTTCCTATTCCTAATAATAGAAATTTTGCATAGTTACCTAACACATTTTTTTATTCAGAAATTATTTTAAGAAATAAAAATAGAAAAAGACTTTCTAAAAGAACTTGTTTCCCGAAATAAAAATGTTACCCAATACGCCCTTAGCCCTTTCTATTCCAGAACCAGTGCACATGGGGAGGAAGAACCAGTGGTATCCTAGGAATACAACAACAAAGCAAACGAAAGGAAACAACAGCAAGCAACGCAAGAAGATAAAAGGCAAAAAGAGAGGAGAATCTCCAAAATGTCCTGGACGTGAAAAGCAAGAAAACCGAAAGTGCCAAAAACAGAACAAAAGCACAGAGCGAGCCGTCTGGGTGGAACAATCAACGAGCTTTTGCACAAGGAAACTTGACTCTCGGATCGTATTCGAGGATGGGATGCGCAAAACTCAAACCTCCTAGACGGAATCTAAAAGGGAAAGAACCGGTTGGAGCTCTCTTTTCCGAATTAACAAAAGTAGAGAAGCAGACGAAACCCGACATTTACATAATTACATCGAGTTCAAAGCACATCGCCGCAGTGAAATGACTTCATCATTCATCACAATAGGTACTGCTAAAAAAAGCTGAAAAGATGGGTGAGGGAAAAGAATGACGGGTGCGTTTGGGAACTGCTTTGGAAAGGGCTTTGGAGGGCAAAAGGCCTTTGGGCCAAAATGGGGTGTTTGGGAACAACTTTCGAAGGGGCATGGGGAAGCTAACATTTGCTGGCCGAAAGCCCTGGCGCAGTCTGGGCTGCCTTGGACTTTCAAAGCATTTTCGAATGCCCAAGGTGCTGTTCATCGTCTTCCTTCTCCAGCCACGCCGCTGATCAGAGATGAGCTCAAGAGGCTAACGAGGGCACGGCTGAGGTCGGCGAGGTCGCGACGACCGTCACTGGCCAGTCGCGCGACCCCGATGAGTCGCGGCGACCGCCCGCGAGTCGCGTGACCCGGTGAGTCGCGTCGCCGCGACCTCCGGCGACCTAGATCTGGTTGCCCAACCTCCACGCGACCAGATCTGGTCGCCGCGAGGTCCGCGCGACCTCCGGCGACCAGATCTAGGTCGTCGGAGGTCACCGGCGAAATTTTTTTCTTTTTTTATAATTTTTTTTATTAATCACTAAAATTGTTTTTTTTTTTTATATTTTTGATATTTTTTGATATTTTTTATTAATTACTAAAGTTGTTTTTTTGATATTTTTTGATATTTTTTATTAATCACTAAAGTTGTTTTTTTTTTGATATTTTTTAATCACTAAAGTTGTTTTTTTTTTTTTTTTTTTTTTTTTTTTAAAGGTTAATCACTAAAGTTGTTTGTAAATATAATTCCCCCAAACACCATTTTACTCAAAGGTACTTACAAAGGGCTTTCAAACTATAATTTACCAAACACAATTTGCATTTTGGAAAACACCTTTAATTCAAAGGTCTTTGCATTTTCCTAAAGGCTTTCCCCAAAAGTCTTCCCAAACGCACCCGACATCGTATTCCCTGCCGAAAGCTTATACTCCAAGAAGATAAATAAACTTATATGCCAACTTAGTTCTTTAAGTGACTGTGATTTGTTCATTTACAATGAGGACCTGCATTAAGTTCACTGAGGTCATCTAAATAAAGGTGCAATGTGCCCGATCCAGTGTCAATTGTGATCTGTATCATTAACCTGCAATACTTAGACGAAAGAGTGGAAGAGGATAAAAAAACTCTTGCCTCCTTCAAGGTAGGCCTTCAATGCACAGACCGACCCAAATGCACAAGGTTCACAAGAAGTTTGAACTCACATCTGAGTGTCGGGTATGGATATGTACCCGACACCAAAAAAAGTACAAAATAAAATAGAAGAATGTGATATTGTATGTATGTTATGGTGCTCTAATAATTATTGTCCTTTGAATTTGATAAATACCTTTCGGAAACTTTTTAACAATGCTTTAGAAATGAAATAAGACACAGCACAAAATGTTCTAAGATGAGAACTTTAAAGACACACCTATGCCATATCCTATTGACACGGTAAGCAACCAAAAAAGAAGGGTTGGAGTAACATAATAAAATGGTATCTTTGTTGAGCAGGAAAATAAAGTACAAAGAATGTAAGAGGAAAACAAGGCTCTTAGCAGAAGCCACTAAAAATGTATAACTAACCATTTTATCAAATCAACATACATTTTTCATCCAGAAATTGGTAAAATTGCTGTGATATGCCAATGTTGAAGGAAGATCGAAGCCCTCAGTAGATTCTCTCGTTTGGCTTTTGTTGCACTACATTCACTTTTTTTCAAAAGGTATGACTTGCTTATCTGGCCATGATAATATCTTGTCGAAGTATTTAACAGGTACAACCCCATCAAAACCTTCAGTCAAGATGACCCGATTTTCCGAAATGTAAATCTTCATTCCGTCTATCAATAAGATATAGAGTACGAATCAGTTATCGAGAGTCTTGCTCAACCATAGTTAACATGGTACACACAATAATAAGGTAAATTAGTAATGCACTCAAGATTTTTCGAATCACATTCTGGAATGATAAAATTTGAGAGAACATGGATTTCAGGATGTACCTTCTAGAGCTTTTCTTATGTCAAGGAAGATCAGAACATTTACATTCTTCCTCATGCCTGGAAAAGTAGAATCACAAAACTATCAAAAACACATGACAGCCATATCATGACACAATTAGTACTTCCCGTTTATAAATACACGGAAAAGAAGTTCTGAGAACGAGCATGCATTTCTAAACTTCGTTGCTGGCCACAGCTCTAAGTCAACGTGCTTTACAGTAGCACTAAAAGCAAAGAAAACAAAACACAGAGGAACCATGACAACGCATAAACTACTCCTTTTCAAACAAAAATGCCAACAACATGCTCGTAAAACTACAGAAACTCCTAGCAGTATTGACAGACATAGTCGCTTTAGGCCATCAACTTTCATTTTTCTCTTTTCGTTCACTTCTTGGATTTGGATTTATTTTGGGAAAGAAAGATAAAATAAGTAAGTGTCAATTTGTCTGATGCATTAACCAAAGGATGAAGTCTAGTGATTAAATTAATCAGCATAAATCATAAGCTTCACACAATTGCCAGAGTTCAAAATCAATCCACCATATACTTACACACGAAAAACTGTGGGGAAGCACAGATATTGCTTTAGCACTCCTAAGGACAAGAAATAAACGCAAGCCAACTGACAGGCAGTCTTTCTATTCCCTTTGTTTACAATAACTGCCTATATTTTATTTTACCATGTTTATCAAGCAATTGTGATTAGCAACTATACAGAATATCATCTTTGCAAAAGCTACAGATATTGAACAGTAGGCAAGCAAACTTTCATGAGTGCCTCACCACTTATTACTTTCCCATCCGTTGGCAGGCCTGATGAGAAGTGCACATGCAATCTCTCCATACGCTTCAAACCAGAATCCAATATAGACTGCAGACTGTTCTTATAGGTTCCATGCACACAAACTGCATGTGAGGGAGGGAGAGGCAGAGACACAGAGCAGTAAGCATCATTTAAAATAAGTTCTGCACATGAGAAGCCTAAAATTGCATATCCTCACCTGGAACTTCCTCAGCAGAAAGGATTGGCTCCAGCAAGCTATCGGACTCGACAGTCTGCCAGAAACAGTTCAAGATGCCATTCAGATTCTTTGCATGAAGGGAAATCTTAATCAATACCTAGGCAAATTGCTGTATGACAAATTGAATTTTGGAAAAATGAATAAAGTGAATAGACATCTCCACTAACTCGAAAGTTCCAGCTCCTCTCTCAAACCAATTTGAGTCCACAAACTCTTTACTAATTGCTCTTTCAGTCAGACAAATATCTTTTAGATGCCACATAGAAGATATTAGCTAAGATCAACTTTTCTCCTTTGTCATATCACAGATGCAGAGAATCATAAAATTACTAGATCAGAAGGCAGCAATTAGTCAGAAATGCTACCAGAAGGGGTTCATATAATGCTTACAAGATTAATTATGTCAGTCAGCTCAGCAATCAAGTCATCAATATGCAACGTCAAAATATCCTAACAAGAGAGACTGTCCCTTTATAATTAAGGGGAGGTCAACCCTGCATATTCTTTGAAATTCAATATGTTGCCGTAGCAATTAACCCTTTAATAAGTTTATTCTTTATGCAATCCACATACTCTCACGTTATTGAGAGCATAATGATGCATAATTAGGAAAAACACAAGCCAGAGATGCAAGCTAGATATCTACAAATTTATTCACCATATTTATAGATTGAAACCTCTTGTAGGAATTCTGAGGAAAAATGTCATACCAAATAGCTAAGGTACATTATATCCTACTTCGAACAATATCCCCACACAAAATGTATTGACTTTCTTTAATGTAGAACTGCCAACAGGACATGCTAATTTAGAACCTTGCTAAGCTAAAGTACATTATATCTTACAGTAACATATATAACCAGCACCCCGTGCAGCTAACATAGCACGAACATTAAAAACAACCCAGTCAATGTGGATAAATCTTGATGCAACATCGCACCCTTAAAAGAGTCAGTAAACCAATAGCTTTTATAGCATAAATGAAATTGTCAAATCAAGATCTTGATTTTGAAATGTTTCGGTATTGCTACTGTATACATGCACGAAAGAAAAATTCTGGAATTGCTGGCTGATAGATGGATGTAAGGGAAGAAATTGAGGACTCTTCACAAAGTTGCTGACAATCGAAGCAACAGATACCAGACATCATTTTAAAGCTAAGCAATCTATGCACAATCAATTGGTTTCTGATTGCCAAAAAATAAAAATAAAAATAAATAAATAATTAAGAAATAAGCGACTTAAGAAGGTCTCTGTTCTATCACCTTTACTGTATGACCTTGGTTTGCACGTATTAAAAGCTCCCCGTTCTCTTCTAAGAGGCTGAACCGCTGCTTATTATCCCTTCTCACTGCCTGCAAGATAGAAAAAGGCCCATCACTAAAGGAACCATTTTTTGCTGGAGTATTTCCAGTAACTTCAAACCAAGATACAAATCGCATGACTGATTCACTTGAAGGACATCAATCCAATCCAAGCTGAACTTTCTGATGACTAAATGCAAAGAACAGAAACTTGCAGCAGTTAATTAAGATCATGAAATGCAACTGCTCAAGATTGCTCAATAGAGCTAATTACAAGTAAAAACCCCAAAATATCTGCAACAGCTAAGGTCATCAATGCAATACGGGAATGAGGATTTGAACTTGCTCTTCTACAGGAGTACTTAATGTTCAGATTTCTTTTTTCAGTGGTAGCAACTTTTGTGCAAATGCCACAAATGCCTATTAATGTCTGAGGACATATACCTTTTGTCTTGCTGGTAATCTTTTCAGAATATATCCATCTAGATCTAATACGGCAGTTTTGCATCAAGTCAAATTCAATGCAATGGCAGCACTAGAAGCTGCTTTCATTGAACAATTAGGTGAGTTGGTCCACATGATTGTCATAGAAATATGGCAATAGTTGACCTCATCAGCAATGCCTGCCAAAACAAGGGGCAACCTTAGGCTAATGTTACTATCTAGATTCTAGAGACATTTATGGAGTTTGGTTCAAGCACTACAGGATGACTGCAATACTTGTTAGATTATAACTTAACTTTTTGAGTGAAGAAATTAAAGAGCAGAATTATTATTCCTCTTAATTATGAGAAGGACAAGGCACGATATAGCAAACAGGTATTGTAAACTCTAGTTTCGCCGCATTCAAAGACAACTTCTGTAAAGACTGGACCTACAAAATCAATGCAGAGAAACAATACAAATGACTGTGGACACACCTCCTTTATTTCATCAACCGTGTGCGCACTCAACTGTACATTGGCGAAGGTTTTTAAATTCAACTGAAGCAAATCTTGAACTTTGACATACCCATCACTCCTCATATTCAAGTTCAACTCAGCAGCCATGTGGCGCAAAATGCGAGTCCTGAAACAAACAAAAAAAATTCTGAGATGTTTCACTCGAGAACAGAGCAAGAAAAGACCAATGCTTGGAATGACAGAGAACACAGAAAAGGAGGAGGGGGTAAGCAACATCACATTCCACTAGCATAGGGAGCAGAAAGATCAGGTCTCTTCAGCAAACCACAAATTACACTAACGCCATCATCCTCCAGGTTTGCAATGAAACGGAGAGGAAGGCGAATAATAATCATGAGAAATTTAAAATGCATCCCCAGCTATCACACAAGGCAGTCACTGACACCCATTCAACTCAAATTCTAATAAAAAAGAACAAAGAAGTCTAAGGGAACAGACAAGATCAATGAAACAGCAACAGAGGATTGAAATCTTACAATAGCCTACCGAGAGCGTCGATTCTATCTTTGCCAGGACCGCCGCGACCCCTCGTTCGTTCTTTCCGATCGTAGCCCATATCTAGACTTGTCCCTCCACTGCTGCCCCTGCAGCTCCGGACCCAGAAGAGAAAAAAGACGAATCAAGTTCCGACCTTTGACTCCAATTGCTGGTCGCAGGACCGGACCCAAGAATGAAATAGCGATAACGGGGACATGGGGGGGCGTTATTACCTTTTACCAGGATGAGAGGAGGCAGAGAAGGAGGAGGTCTGCGTTGTCGTCTTCCGGTTGAGGTCGGCCATGGCGGTCGGGGTGAAGATTAGGGAAGAGTTTTGTCTGCTGAGAAGGGAAGGGTAAGAGGTCGAGAGGACGCGTGGAAGGCGACGGTGGAGGGAGTGCAGAGCCCGGATGCTTCCGCAGGTCATGGCGGTTGGCAGACGTGGAGACCTGAAAGAAGCTGGGATCTATGATAGAATAGCAGGGGACTCCCCGAAAAATATATTTATAAAAAAAAAAAAAAAACATTGTCCCCATTATTTTTCGTTGTTTCGATGAAAAATATTTTTCAAAAAAATGATAATTTTATGCTTAAATTCGGAAAAAATAATTCTCTTTAAAAAATTAAAAATTATCTTATAAAATATGATTAGATGTTGACATTTTGACTAAAAACTCCATGCTTGGATATGTAAACTTTAACACTCTTCCGTGAATTCCTGGCACCTCAACTTGAGTTTTCTGAGCCCTAGTTTGGGACCTCGGTGCTAGTGCCCTGATCCTTGATGCTAGTGCTTGGATTCATCAAGAGTGGGTCTGAGACTCCAATGTCCTAGCACTTAGGCCTAAGTACATAAAGGCTGGAGCGCGAAACCCTAGTGTTTATGCTTAGATCCTTGGCACCCGAACCTGAGTCCTCAAAAGCCATGCTCTTTGGCACTAGAGCTAGGGTCCCTAACACCCAAGCTTTTTTCTAGTGCTCGATCTTGGGTCCTTGATGCTTAGGCTTGGGTTCCTAATACTCACGTCCAAATCTCCTGAGCCAAAATTCAGGCCATTGAGGTTGAGGCTTGATCCCCTGAAACCCACACTTGAGTCCATCGAGACTAGGCATGGGAATCCGAATATCGAGATAGGATCCTTGCACCTAGGTTTGGTCCATAGAGACCAAGCTTAGGTCCATCGAGGTCAAGCTACGGAGATCGGTGCCCTCGCTTGGATCCCTTGCGCCCGAGTTCAAGTCCAACGAAGTCGAGACCTTAGACTTTGATGCCCATGCCTAAATCCCCGATATTTCAAATCAGGACCTTATGCTCATGCCTGGATCCCTTGTGCTTGTGCTAGTGGTCATGGCATGGGCATTGGGGTCTCGAGCCTGAGTACCAGAGACCTTGGGTATAGGCATTGAGGACATCTACATGGACACTAGCATCTTGAGTTTGAGTGCAAGGTCCCCGGCCTTGTCTCTTGGAATTAGGCCTAGGCTTGAGCACTAGGTTCTTGCACTCAGCTTTTGTGGACCAGGGCTTGGGTGCTAAGGATTTGAGCATGGGCATAGGAGCCTAGGGCTCGACTTTATGTACGTGGGATCGATGCCTATGCTCTTACTTAGGACCCAAATGCCTAATGCTTGGGTCGGGATTTATCGAGGTTGGACCTTGGGGATTTGGTGCACGTGTCTAGTTCCTTGGTTATTTGTGCACAAGTTAGTAGTGTCTGATTAGCATGTGTATTTAGGAATATAAAATTAGATATGTTTTTCAAACAACGAAAAATATTTTCCGGTTCTTTTTCAAGTTTCAGTTAAACACAAAAAAATATTGTTGTTTTTCTATACAATGACTTCCTGAAAAAAATTTGTTAGAAATATAATATTTTCCGTGAACACAAACGAAGAAGAGATATGCTATTTTAGTTTTGGGTTTTGACAAAAAATAAAATAAAATCCTGAGTACAAAGTAGTCTAATTACTATAATATGGGAAATAATGTAAACACGTAATAAAAAAATATGTATCTTAATTATGAAAATTTGTAATTTTAAGTGGATAGATTTGACTTTTATTTCATGAGTTGGATAGATAATTTGTATTCTAACGTGTTATTTGTAATTACCATCAATATTAATTAATTAATCTAACAATAATATGTTTTAATCTATATTTAACTATCTTATTTTTTAAATTAATACCTATATATAACTAACTAAATATACAACATGCACGTAACTTCAAGAGTGATTGGTTCCCCGTAATTCGAACCGGTTCTCAATTTCTAGAACCGGCCCGATCCAGTTTCTAGGTGGCGAAATGGAATATGTGGCATGTTCTTTTTTTCCCTACTTAATGAATTTTCTGCAAAACAACAAATAAACAGAATCACATGTAAGATCACGAAAATTAAAAAGACCAAGAAATAAAAACTTAACCGAAACGAAAAAGGAGTTAGAAAGTCCAAAACACCAACATAGATCGTTGTAAAATCTTCAAGGTGACTAGGGAGGAAGATGAACAACTCCCAAAACTTGAGGCAACATACAAATATAAAAATCACTATGGAATCAACGAATGTCAAAAGAAGTCCAGTCATAACTGAAGTGGTTTAAGAAATAAAAGAGGAGTTTCTAGAAGAAGAACCAGCGGCCAAAAAAAAAAAACAACAGGAACAGAGCATTGGATAACTACCTCGGTGAGATTCAATTGCAACTATGATCGGCGAAAAATAGAGCAAGAGAAGGAGGCATCAAGCCACTCTATTTTCGCCCTTCTAAATTTCAAAAATTATGAAGTCTACATTTATTACTAAAAAGTGTTTTCGACGTGTGAATTTGGTTGATAAAGATATATTGCAATTCATAGTGCCCAATTCGTATCAATATTTTAAAAAATTAAATACTTCTTCATGAAATATGTTTAAAAAGTATTCTGAGAACATTCCTCAGTGAAACTCCAGTTATTATTGTCGTTGCTGTTGTTTAGAGCTGAAACATTTGAGAATCGAACGCATACAAATTCACCAAAGTGAATTGAATTTAAGGATGGAGCACATTTTTTAATCAATGAAAATGAAAAGTAAAACTCTTTTAAAGGACGGCAAACTCCTTTCGCTGAGTAAAGATTTAATTGACATCAAACTTTTCATGTTTTAGATTATTTTCAAAATAAATTTATATCACTAGACTTAATTAATCAATGAAAAATTACATTATGAATAATAATTTATATTTAAGCATTTTCCAAACGGAAAAAAGCATTTTTAAATTAACCTTTACATTACTTTTTCTGCGTTAGTACATGATGGGTTTTCTTAAATTTAATTAAATCTTAAAGAGTGAACAAATTCCTCGAGGGTACTTGCCAAAATTCCGTCAATTTCACATGTCTCACGACACTTCTATACTTGATCACGACAAACACAACATGATGTAGCATAACAATTTTCACTGTCACGATGGTTTTTGTACTCAATCAGGACAACATCTCATCCCCCGCGTCGAGGGAACGATTGCATCCTAAAAGTTCCCGTAGTATGACTACTTTTTTAAATTGTATTTTCATGTTATATTTCCCCTCAACAATTTTTAAAATTTTTCTATATGGTAAAAGGGCCACATGAAGTCATCAAGTAAAAATTGCATTATTTAAACTCGTATTTTCATGTCCTATTTCGCCTAAGCTTCAGTGAACTGTTTTGACAGAAGCTTCTTGGCTAGACTGGAGTCCCCTCCAGACGAGGCTAATTCATCAAAGTTCGCAACTCATCATGGCCAGAACAAAAGCAAACAGAGAGACGGAGGAAAAAGAACTTCTATCCAATATCTCAAACAGCCCCAAAACTAAAGTACTGATGATCCAAAACTTATATGTTCGGTCCAGTAACTTAAGCGACAAGCATAAGAAAGTGAAGAATGCGGCATCACTTGGATACTGCCATCGAGTGTTTATGCCACGAGAGTGCTCGCCGTTGTAGATTCACTGCAAAAAAAGGTAGTTCGACTTGAGTATGTAGTGGTAGAAGAGGGGATAAAACGATAACAAAGAATGTTGCCGATCAATTTTTGTGACATGATTCATCCACTTATATACCAAGCCATCACGACACGGCCACAGAGAAAAAGTATCAGGCAATTTCCATTGAAGAACAGAGACATAAACTGTCCCGTCGTAACTAGTAACATTCTAATGTAGGAGAAAGAATAGACATATGTCTAATTGATGATTACTATAACATTCTCAGGAAGTCAGTGGAACAGTAGCAACTGAAACAAAAGGTATCATCTTTGACAGGCGAAGATCTCATATTTCTACTTTAAAGCTTATGCCAAAAGGGCCATTTTCAGCCCCAGCATGATTTACCCCAATCGTCAGCTCTGCAAATATTCATCCCCTCACTAAATTATAAGACATTATTTAATTTCAATGCTTTGGCAAGCAACTAATTAATTTCATTGTCAGTTAAACTTCTGCCGGACAAGAAAGTCCAGTCCTCCCTCTCGAGGAAAAGTATTCGGTAGTTTAAACCATAGAACATTTCTCGATGACATCCAAAATGAAAAGAACCCACTCTAGGAGGTGTTTTTGGTAAAGCAACATGCACCCGCAAATTCAATTGATTGTGAACAAAAGAACTTCTGCAACCAAACCAAGAGAAGAAAAGAAAAGAATAGCTTCCTAACATAGTGGAACATCAGGATACAGACACCGATGATTCTGGAAAAAAGGGAATGCAGAACACGTTGACATTTTCATAAACGAAGATACAACAACCAATATGAAACATCTCATATATGAATGCTTGTTTTCCAGCACCATCCCACATACACAGTGGCAAGCAGAAAAAGCCAGAAACATGTCTTTTTTCATCTACATATCACTAAGCAATAAACAGAAATAGCATATAATATCAATACTGAGAATGATCCGCATGAAAGAGACAGACATTAGTTGAGACCCAACCTTCTTTAAGGAAAAATTGAATAGAAAAGGACGATTGAATCTGGTTCCTCCACCCAATAGGGTACCACTAAAATATGAAAGCTAGAACTGAAGTAACTCGAATCTTGTTGTCCTTAAAATGTCAATACATGGGGCTGAGCAACATTCGCACAGTCTCAACCTGTTACTTGTGAGATATACATCTCTTGGAATACCTATATTCACAGGTGGCTAAGCCATGGATGCTCTAATACAGAGATTTGTTTCAAAGACCCAACCAATGCATCATAAAAGAAGAGTAAGCACTCATATGGCAAACAACTCTTGGATAAGTGAAAGGAAAGAACATTACTATTTCCAAACGGGCGGTAGCTTCTTGGTCTTCTTATAGTAACGAGCAAGACGGTGGATCCTGCTCTCAACCAGGATGAGTCTAAACTTGGAATCTTTATCCTTTCGGTTCCTCTCCAAGTGCTTCCGAATGGAAACTGCTTTCTTGATAAGGTGGTACAGATCCTCAGGTATTTCAGGAGCCAGACCTGACCCAAAATCATAGGTAACATTCAGAAAGAGAAAGCAAAGCATCACCTAGGTGTCTCTTCACTTGTGTGTTCAGAAGAAAAGAGAAGGGGGGGCGCTTGGAGAGAGAGAAACAGATAGGACATAAAGAAAGAAACTGTAAGAAGTGGTACAAGCTCTCACCATGGGCCTTCAGTATACGCAGGATCTTGCTCCCAGTAACACTCTTGACCTGAGCAATACCATGAGAATCCCTTAGGATGACACCAATTTGTGATGGAGTCAGACCCTTCTTGGCAAATTTGCAAATGTTCTCCTCAACCTAAAATTTCAAGAAACATAAACCCGACCATCAGCTTTAAGTGTTCTATTACCGAGGCTCTATAACTCGTGCAGCAGCAAACCATAAAAAATCAGATCATGCTCAAACATCGGACTTGAAACAGAGCCCATTACTTAATAGTAACAGATAACTATCTGAATCAGATCATGCTCAAATGCAAACCACTGCAACATTGCGCATGGAAGAGTACCACCATGTTAATGCCCTTTCTATTGGAATCCCACTATCCAAATGCACGCTTTATCTAATCAACGAGTCGACAGAAATTATAAATATAACAAAAGGCACGAAATTGCACAGAATTCAACACCACACAATTAGGCAGATAAGCCCAGAAAGAGCAAGTCAAACAGCATCCACGGTTTCCTCCCACCGATAGTCGGGTAAACAATTAGAAGCACCATTCTACTAGATGAGAGTGACTACATTACTCGGTTTCGGATAGGATGTCATGCATGGGTATAGGCCCTCTTTCCTCTGAACAAATTGGGTACAAACTACCGAAACGAATATCATAACAACGTCAGAGTTGAGCTTCCCACATCTTACACCAGATCCTGAGAGGGAGGCGACAGCTACAAACTACCCATTATCCCACAAAGTCAAACAAACGCAGTCGAATATGTTCTTACATCCTGAGAAGAAATCTTGAGCCAGCTCGGAGGAGTCCTCTTGTAGGGCAGAGCAGAAGCTGAAATACCCTTACTGCCAAGTATCAAGAAAACCCACAAAGGAGGGACAACCAGAAACAAAAACAGAGTTAGCAAAACTCGCAACCGGTCGGGACAACGACGGCAAGAAGTTGATGGGTTTTCGCGGTGTACCCTCGGCTGTGCATGCGACCCATGGCGGCGGACGAGCGGAGAGCGGAGCTGCCTCTGCTTCTTCGGTCGGCGTCGGCGGGCGGTCTAGCTTACCCTCTGGGAAGCCGAGGTTGAGGATTGGTGCTAGGGTTTCCAATCCGAGGGACGAGGATGACGATGATTGGGGTGGGCTATTTTGTATGCCGGTTGGTGGTGTTCCTTTCAGCTCGGTACGAAAAGAGAGCCCATTGGGCCAGCAATCGCTAAAAATGAAAATCACACTTTTCAAAGATATTCTGAAATTGAAAGAATTACACATTTTAATAAAGTCTCTTACTTCATTTAGTAAACTTTGAATTCTATTTAATAAGACTTAAAAATTGCCTTGGGAGCACTCTTTAATATTTTCCTTTTCTACCGAAGTTTCGTTTCTAAAAGTATGCGGTCAATTCAAATGGTAACAATCTTTCATAAATAATGTGTATCGCTTATTGCGAAACAAAACAACAAATAGATCGATCGTCAGTATTAATATTAATAAAGAAGGAAATAATTAAAAAGTATGCGTAAGTCTTCACCCACGGTACTACTTTTTTTTTTACATCCTTTATTTTCAAAAGCATGGCTTTGCATCTTAATTTTTTCCTTAGACATCGTACGATAAGTATTATTCTAACAAATTAGCACTTTTACCTAATTTGACCATGATGGGTCGACCACCATGGCATGATCATTTGAACGGTGTCGTGCTTTGCGTCCTCATGAAGAGAAAGAGAGATTAGATGAGCCAAAGGTCCTGATGTCCCACATCGTACACATCTGTACATTAGTTAATTTTACATAAAAGTCAACATGGTAAATAATTTGTATCTTTTTTTTTTTAATCTCTTTAGTAAATATGTCATTTTTTTTTGGGTAATTTGGTTCACCCTTGCTACAAAGAGATTTAAGGGATAAGTGCATAAAACGTTTTATAACTTATAATGAAAGTGTTATTAAGTTCTAAAACTTTTAAAAATTGTAATTGAATCTTAAGATATGTGATGTCAATATAGTGTCTACCAAGTGTCACATCAGAAAATAAAAATTGAAATTTTAAATAGAGAAAAAGATTAAAACTTACAGATTATCCTCTTGAACTTTGTCACTAGTGCACATTAGCCTCTAAGCTTCAAAAAGTAATAGTCTCCCAAACTTTAACTTTTGTTACAGTCTCTAGTTTTTTTCATCTGGATTTTAATTAACTTTTACTTGAAAATAGATTGATTCATTTTTCTTGACCAAAATAACCTTTAGTGGTTAAGGAAATTGATTTAGTTAATTTCCAAGTAATATTTAAAGATTACGAGGAGAAAAAAAGTGACTAAAAAAAAAATCAAAGTTTAGGGGAATAATTTGTTAATTTTGAAGTTCATGGCTATGTGCAACAGTACCAAAGTTTAAGAGGATAATCTACAACTTCTCTTAAGTTCGAGAGCTATTGCACAATAGTGTAAAAGTTCAACGGGCTTTGAAGAAATTATGAAATAATAATAATAAAAAGAACCAAAGAAGCCATAGTTCATTTTTCTTTGGGTTGATTGCTCAAACCCCCTAAATTGGTGATATTACAACACAAGCTCCGAACATTTAAAAGTTACAAATCACCCTCTAAATTTTGGCATTGTCGCACAATAGCCCTTGAATTTTGCCAAATTATATGTTATTCCCTACATTTTGATTTTTGTTGCAGCCACAAACTTTCTTGTTTTCATAGCCGTTAAGTGTTCATCCCTCCCGATTTGACTTATAAATTTCCTAAAGAAGCTGAAAAGGACAAAGATAGAAAGGTTCAACTTTTGTTTGCATTGGGGACTTCAGCTGGGAGTAGGCACAAGGGACTTCAACTTTTGATAGTACAACACTCTACCTTGGGTATGCATAGGGGATTTCAATGCAATGTTATATCACTAGGAGAAGGTGGGTAGAAGACAATCAGAACCATATAAGCTAAATACTTTCAAGGATTTTCTAAATACTTGTGGCTTGATGGATATAGAAAGTAAGAGATGTGCATTTACCTGGACGAATAATCGTGAAGAGGAGGAATTGGTGAAAAAGCGACTAGATAGAGCTGTATGCAATCTTGAATGAAGAATATTATTCCCAAAAACTAAAGCGTTTGCCTTGCTTGTGATAAGCTCTATCCATAGCCCCATTTTGTTGTCTTTATCACTAGAACCAGTAAAGAGAAAGAAAGCCTTCAAGTTTGAGACGTTTTGGCTGGAGAATGAGGAATGTGGAACCATTATCAAGGAAACTTAGAACTCACCTGGCCTGGTTGGGGTGGACTTAGCATAGAAATTAAAGATAGTAGCTTCAGAATTAGCAAAATGGAGCAGAAAAGCTTTCCTCAATAGCCAAAAGCTGATAATTGTCTTAAAGGAGGAGCTGCAAGGAATCACAAATAATAAGCATTTGACTGCGAACAGAGAGAAACAATAGCAACTCGTTGAACAAATAGAGAACCTATGGAGAAGAGAAGAAATGTTTTGGGGCTAACAATTGAGGATTAACTGGCTTAGGTAGGGGGATAAAAATACAAAGTATTTCTATGCCGCAACCATCCAAAGAAGGCAACAAAATAAAATATCCATGCGAAAAGATGAAGATGAAAACTGGACCTAGGACCCAAAAAAACTAAAGGACGCGATTATGGAATTCTTTCAGAATCTTTACTACTTTGAGGGTCATCGGGAATTTGGTCTTGTGCTACAACAGTGCGCTTTTCTAGTAACAAATGAGATGAACCAAGCATTATCATCAGAGATCACACTAATTGAAGTTCAAAATGTTGTATTCCAAATGGGTCCAATGAAGGCGCCTGGACCGGATGGCCAAAGTGGTTAATTTTACCACAATAACTAGAAGGATATTAAGATGGGAGTCTTTGAGGAAGTGAGGGGTTTTTTCAATTCTAGATACCTTAACTTAGAGTTAAACAAAACCCATATTACATTAGTCCCAAAAGTCAAGAACCCAAAAATACTTGACCAATTTAGATCAATTTAGACCAATTAGCCCATGTAACTTTGCCTATAAAATTATCTCAAAGGTCCTGGCTAATAGATTGAAACTTTGGCTTCTTAACATTATAGCTGGAGAAAGAGTGCATTTGTAGGTGGAAGGCAAATCCAAGATAACATCCTTATAGTCCAAGAGGTCCTTCATCAAATGAGAGTGCGAAAAATGAAGAAAAAGTTCCAAGTTATTTTGAAACTTGATATGAAAAAAGGCATACGATAGAGTAGAATGAGATTTTTTGGAGGCATGCCTATTGAAAATGGGATTTTGTGCATTGTAGGTGGATAGAGCCATGAAATGCGCGACCTCAACCTCCTTGAGTGTTAAATTAAATGGTGAACTACTACCATATTTCCAACCATCTAGAGAAATTCGTAAAGGTGATTCAATCTCTCCATCCTTATTCATCTTAGTGGCTAATATTCTCTCGTCCTTGATGGAAATTTTTGTAAATGACGAGATGACTCCATATTTTTCCTAGATGGAATTCGTGGGATCAAGCTGAATAGGTACTGTCCAACCTTTTTTGATCTATTATTCGCTGATGACTCCATATTATTCCTAGATGGAAAGGTGCAAGAATGCCAAAATCTTGCGTTGATACTAAGCCAATATTGTTATGCCTCTAGGCAAGCGATGAACCTAAACAAGTCCGGTATTTTCTTCAGTTTGAACTGTCCACTAAACTTGAAAAGGAAAATGACAAACGTTAAGAGTTCTAGTCATTGACAAAGCTAGAAAATACTTAGGATTCCCATCGGATTAAGGGGAATCCAAAAAAAAAAAAAAAAATGTTTTCTTGGTTGTTAGCAAGAGTAAATATGAAGTTGAAGAGATTGAAAGAGAACTTGATATCAAAGGCATGTAAATAGGTTTTATTAAAATCCATAGTCCAAGCCCTACCTCAATATGCAATGTCCATATTCAAGGTCCCAATGTCAATATGCCAACCCGTATAAAAGAGAATAGCTGCCTTTTGGTGGAAAAACTTTGAATCAGAATTTGGTCTTCACTGGAAAAGGTGGGAAGTCCTTTAAATCAGAAAGGACAAAAGAGGTATGGGGTTCAAAGACTTATTATCTTTTAGTAGAGCAATGCTTGACAAACAAGCTTGGCGACTAGCATAGAAGCATACATCTATCTGGGGCCAAATTATAAAATGACCGTACTTTCCTAATAGATCCTTTTAGCAAGCTAAAAAAAGGGCATGCCCTTGATGAGGATAGGAGAACATCTTCATGTAATGGTAGGTATTGAATATCTACTAGCATTTCTTGGTCCACAATTTCACAATCTACCATCAGTTTCAGATTGTTGAGTGCATATAGGTTTTGAGATATCAATTGAATATTGGTTCGGTGAAACTTGAACATTCCTTGCTCTTATATGTCTATTGGAGAAAGATGGGCTTCCGATGTCAATAACTCTATCCTTATTAGTCATTTGTAGTAAAAAAGAAATTGACTTATGAACTTATTTTTCTTTTCGAGAACATATAAAATATTAGACAAAGATATTATCCTTAAATATAAATTATGAGTTTCAGATATAAAAAGTCCATATATCCTTATTGAGCCTAAAGATACAAAATAAGCATAAAACATTAATCACAATATACACAAGTGTTATGAAAATAAAATGTGACTAAAAAAACACTTATATATGCTTTCTCCTTCCTGATGATGGCATAATTCCTATTAGATGGTCTACTAGTCTGTACATTATCTTATGCACGGATAGCCTTCTTTGGTCTTCTTCTGTTTGCTTCATGTGAAAAACATAAGATACACCAACATTAACAATAATGATAGCCCCCAAAAAAGTATAATTAAAAGTTACAAAATTGTTAAATAAAGCTTACTTTGGGTGGCCTAGATGCTATAGGATTATTGCAATTTTTTTTTGTTATGCCTAAATTGAAGGCAATTTGAACATCATGTATAGACTCCAACTTTCATCAATCTTTAACTATCATTACTTCGCTTATCATTATCATTGATTCTGTTTTTCTCCTCTCTCCCCCCCCCCCCTTTTCTTCTATAAGGTAGGGTTTGATTGGCTCACCACTGTCTTTGCATTATTGTGATGTAATAGTTAATAAAAACAAAAGATGAGATATTACCCTTTGTTGATTACTAGAAGTCAATCTCTCACCAGTGCTTACTCTCAAGTTAATGAATAATAAGGTGACAAACCAAGTCCAAGATGCTTCAAACTTAACTTCCCCAACTACCCAATGTATTGGAAACATTTGATTGTTTCCATTTTATCATGTCACAACATACCCTTCAATCTCATCTTCGGAAAGTACGCATCTAAGTTTATGACATACCTACATTCTTCTAAAAGATCTTTTTTGAACTTTTCAAAACTTATATAAAATCTCTCAAATACTTGGGTGTTGGCTTGACTTTTATGTCAAATTGTTCCATCCTTGCTAGCTCTTTTGAGTTCTGCCAAATAAAATCTCAGCATGTCATATTACTCCTCTATTGAGCCCCTTATATCCTTAAGAGTTTTCAATATAGTTCCGTAATAATTTTTTTCTTGTTAAGTGTCAAGGCAAACATTTCTCTAGCATTTTGTCTGTATTTTTGCAGCTTAATAAGTAAGTCTACTTCTAATCTTGGGTGTGTACTCTTGAGCAAGCCATGTAATAGTGGGTTGCCTATTTTTAAGACCTACTGCAATTATGGGGATATCCAGCTCTCTTTATGATAAAAGTTTTCTCATTCTAAATCCAACCGTATCCTCTTACATACCTCGCTTCCATTTTTTTTATCTTTACTCTTTGGCCAAAAAATGCCAATCAGTAATTATGACATATCTTTTCATAGCATTCTTGAACTGTTCTTGAGATTCAAATCTTCTACCTAGACTAAACACTTCTTCATTAGGCTTGGTATGCCATTTGTTTCATCAAAATCATCAATATTAGGTCCACATAGAGATTCATTATTAGAATCTACGTCTTCATCAGTAGACTCATCTTCGTACAAAATGACATTGGTGAATTCAACTCTAAATTTCGACCATCATCTGCCTCCTCCACCTCCATTCTTGCTTCTTTGAATTCTTTCCTCATCTCCACTTTCATCTACTTTTCATCATATGATATATTTGGTTCTTTATCACTCCAACCTAATGAGTTGTCATCACCGTTACTTTCATTCTGTTAAAAAACACACAAAGTCATAAATTGATAAATAAAAACAATATTTGAATATAACGTATAACACTCCATGTATGTCACACGCTACATGTATTCTTTCCATTTAAACTTTATTTTTATAATTATAATTACGCATGTGGAAGCACAACAAATACATCACCATACATCATGCAAGAAACCCGTATGAGTTTAAAACATATCATTCTTCTTTATGCAAACGTTAATACTTATTAACACAATATATAGTTCTGAGACCTATGGGTTATGGGCCCACTAGTACTACTACTCCTATACTATTCTACAAGCGAGCCACCATCTAACTCAAGAATTGATGGTCTCAAGAATCATCCCATCCCCTCCACTATCATATCCCAAATAGACATCCTACACAATGAAAAATAAGGAGTGAGCCGAATCTTGATAAATGGAATATCTAAGTCTAAAGTAATAGATTAGATTACTACTTAACCTGGTACTAACAAATAACATGAGATTAAAGTAATACAAAACAATCATGTATAACAAATGCATAAGCAAATGCTCTATCTTTACCATCATGATATGCTAGTGAAAACTATTAACAACACTGCATATTCATTTACTTAAAAGAAAGCAAATGATATATATTATTTTATGATGCACCGGTATCATCTAGTAATTCACCACTATATATAAGAATATACATAGACAAGTCCATACTTATCATGAAGCTCACAAACACATATTCAAGCATCCATACTTGTCACTAACCATGATCTATTTAACTTCAGGAGGCATCATGAACACTTTCGAGGCACAACCAACGCTCTCACTCCTTTGGTGTGCAATCTAATTCTTTGCCGCCCTCTTTGCTATCCTAGAAGTCTGTCAAGAGTCGTTCCTTATCTGGGCCTTCTCACCCTGATGATTACTCCCCGCCTTTATCGGATCAGGTCCTTATAGGCCCACTAGTTTCCGCCTGATTCATCCCCAAAGCACACACCTTCCAAAGGGAGTCTTACTTTGGCATCCATAGATTATCTCATATTACCGACAATGTAATATCGACAACTCATATAATCAACATTGCAAACATTGGCAAATCAAATGATCGATAACGTGAGCATCAACATCGCAAAGAATCGATGACATGATTAATCAACAACACCTAATTAGTAATTTGGTAACTTAGTCAAATTATAAAAATATCACTTTTAGGTTCATACTAAAAAAAATTGTCATCACATTTTAGAGAAACAATTAAATACCCCTTAAGAAATCCATCAAACACCTCTTAAGCATGGAACAAGTTTAATAATCCAATTCAACCAAATACAAGATTTCACATACCATCATTAGGACTTACCGACACGTGACAACAAAAGCCAAAACTAATTAGCAATCAACAACCAACCAAGTCAAAGTACTAAGTGGATCAACCCAACTTAGCGTCTAAAGTTCTCACTTTTCTCAAATAGAAGGTTTGAGTAAAATCAAAACTTTAATCACCCCATAAGCTCTTAATGAAATTTTGAAACTTTGAACAACACAATAACATAATCTTTCCTTTCACACAAAATATTGGAATATAAACATAAAAGAGGAAGATCTCGTTTTTCTTCTTTATAAGAACAAATGCGAATTCTTTTTTTTTTTTTTTTTTTTTTTGTAACTTAAAGACATATGGAAACCTATATATAGGCCAAGGGAGGTAAGAACAAGTAACTCAAGTTAAGAGAAATGATGACTTAAAAGAAAATATTAGGTGGAAATGCAAGAGAGGTGGTCAAGATAAAATTTACAAGTGGCATGATCATATGATTACATCCAATGATAAGTTCAAAGAGAATGTGATATAGCTAGATCTAACACCTCGAGGGAGGAGTGAATAGGTTTTTAAAGAAATCTTAATAAATAAACTCGAAATAAAATAAGATGCAAGCAAAGTCTAAATGAAGAATAAAATTAGTTTCGAGGAATACCAGACTTCTTAATCAGAAAGTGTGCAACATATTTTAAATAAATAAAGTTGAGGGAAAAGAAAATTGCACACGAATTTTATAGTGGTTCTGCTTAAATTAAGCCCATATCCACTATTCCTTACTAACAGTCTACTAGCTGGATTTCACTATATGATTAACAGAAGATTACAACTTATGAGTACAAATACTCAGTGGTAGATTTCACTAAGACATTCTTTTTGTGTATTTTTCTCTATATCACAATTTGTAATGCTCATAGACGAAGATAGATGATTGAGAGAAGTTTTAAACTTTGGAATTCTAATTTCGCGTTCCTACCAACTTGACTGAATGACCTTCCTTTAAATACTCCTCCATGCAACATTGGCTGTTGACATTCTCCAGAGTAAATTCTTCTAATCAAGCCATTGGACAGAATTATTCAAGGAGATCTTGTGGCCATTGAATACGGAAATGGAAATTCCTCTTTATTCTGGTCGTCCATACAATCATAATTTTGGTTTCCATAAGTAATGTTTTCTTAAATGAAACTTATCTTCGAAATTGATTATGTCAATATATAATTGACTCAATCAACTCTTTTTGAATAATGTAAGTGAAATCTTTGGCTAGAAGATAGTCGTTGAAGAATTGTTTCCAAACAAAGTTTATTATGGATTTATGTCGCAACATCACTGAGTCTGATTCTAGACTCTTCCTTATTCTGAACACTATCTCATTCTAGGCTAATTAGAGTGGGATATGCTTCTAGAAATGTATTGTTAAGAGTTTTCGAAAATTTCTCAAAAGTAAAGACGACAGAAACATAAAATTTTGTCAACTTTAAAACTTAAAATTTAGTAGGAGTTTTCTCAACAATCTCCTCATTTTTTTATAGTGATAAAACTTTTATGTAGACTTAAATAAAAACCTATAAAACAATGCTTAAACAACATAACTAATGGAAATTTGTGAACAAGTGAATATGCAACCATAATAGGCAAATAAAATATGCAAAAGTTAGACTTAACATTAATAGTAGTCTCAAAAACTATAATCTTGCAAACACATTAGCCACACATAAAAAAATCTTAAATCTGCATACGTCTTCCCCTTTTTGTCAACATCAAGAGGGGTCACACAAAACTGGAGATAAAATTATCAAGTCAAAAAACACACCAAAAAGTTTAAAAATACAGAGATTTTGAAAATTCAGGGATTTTTGAGAACTCGAACAAGTTGAAAGTCTTCCAAGTGTTTCTGCACAATCTCCTCAATTTTAGCCATGCGTTGTCCAAAGGCCTCCTCAATCTTGGCATGAAGAGAATTGCGCATCTATTGAATCTCAACCTTCATCCCGTACTACCATACCTTAAACTCCAAAAGGAGTTCAACTATCCTCGGGTAGTTTGGATCTTGTTCTATCTGGGCATTAGCATTAGCAAACAACATTGGAGGGATATCCACACTTAAAGGAAGATTAGTCTATACCTTAGAAATGTGTTTCTCCCCCTAAATTTCAGCTTGCTTCCCTTTTTTGCCAATTGAGTCCTCAAGAAAGTGAAAGGTGTAAATGTCTTCGACGTTTGGTGGATAACAACTTATATCATTACTGAAGGTTAGTGCTGCATCTTGTGCTTGAAGATGAGTTTTTTCATCAACTCCCCCTGCCTTTGTGCCTTTAGTTTGTGCAAGGATATTTCCACCTTCTGGACCTACTTCTTTTTCAACATTTTCATTAGAATGAACCAAGTAATAATAACCTTGGATTAAAATCATGAGATCTAAAGGTAGAAAAGGTATGTGTTCCAATAGAAATGTTTTAAGTGGCCCTTATGAGGTTAGCTATGATACAAATGATCCAATAAATTTTTGCCATAAGAAAAATATTTTGATGGAGATGACGATGAACTCCTCTTCTGTGGCCAATTGTGTGCATGAATCACCAAAACAATAATAAACTTTAGGCATGAATCACCTAAAGCATTTAGGAACTATAGTTAAAATTGACGATGTCTTGCATGATGTAAAAGCCAACCAAAATAAATGTCAAACCAAAGCATAGGTTTAAAAATTTTGGTAGAGAAAAGAGAAATGACGTGCCAATTGAAGAGAAATAGAGATTTAGGGAAAATGATATTCATTCTAAACGTTGGTGAGTTCAAAAATATTTTGAATTTACTAAAATTATCAACGTAAGATATCAAAATTAGGAAAATCTCAATTTAATAAATTTGAAACTTGACTATCATAAAATATGAATTTCAAAGCATATTAATCCCTTTCTACAACTAATATGAGTATAATGGTCATGGAAAACCATGCTAAATACTATTGTCAAGCGTAAAAATTCAGGATGTCATATAAAGAGTCAACAATTGAATGAACTCACAATTGCTTTTAATCTAACCTAGTAATACTCCAATTTTCGATCGGCGAAACAATAGTCAACCTGCAAGTTCAATGTTGACCAAATCACACTGATTGAAGTGAACCGTAAACAACACAATTTCCTAAGAAATTGACTACCACAACAATCAACCAACATTCTTGTGTGATTAAATTTTGTTCAAGAACCTGAAGATGTTGAGCGCATCTTTTGTCATTTCCAATGTGTGAAGTGATGGCAAAGATCACAAGGAAACTACAAATCCCCTTTACGGATATATAAGAGAAACAAGTGTTGACTAATAGACAATACAGGGAAATAACAATAGCAAGCCCCAAAATGTAGCTTCTAACTAGAATAATACACGTAACAAGAACAGCAAAATTTGAACAACACTAGATGAATGCATGAGTATTTCATTAGAAGTGATGAAAGTCAAATTTAAGGGGAAAAAAGAATACAAAAAAAAAAAAAAAATCTGGTTGTTATGAGGGTTGTTCGCAGTTTCTGCCACCCTCTTCTTCGAGTGACCGAGCGCGAGGCTTTATAGGAAGAGACAGAACTCTTTGGAGTCCACTGCTTAGTTAATACATGGAGGAATTTCTCCAGTGAATTGAGTCAAGAGATAAACACACGGAAATGGGTTGATGCATGGAGGACAAAGAAGCTCGCTGGCTTCAACTTCGTGTCATCAGGAGAAAATCTTTGATGGAGATAACAATCGAGCGTGTTCTATCTCATTGGGGGTGAATCGAAGAAGTGAAGAAGCAAGCCTTAATTGCTTATGACTTCCCATCAATCTTCACAGCAAGAAATGTCGAAGTTTTTGTGAAGTTTTTCCATGTTAGCTTCTTATGTGGATTTAGTGCCGCCGTGGAATTGCCATGTTGGAAGACTAAAGGTTGATTTTTCATGGAAGGTTAACGAGTTTAGATTTTGGATTAAAGTGAAAGTTTATGATTTTTCAGAGAAGAAAAAGTTTCAAATAGATTTGGGACTAAAACTAAATTCTGGAATTTTTTTAGGGAATTAGGGCTATATTATTTAGGCACATATCTTATGCAAGCTTTTATCTTAAGGGTTAATATCCTGAAAAACCAAAAACTAATACACTTATAACAAATTTATCCAAAATTAATTCTTTGACTACCAAAAATCCAAAACTGGTACACCTTTAATAAATTTATTCCAAATTGATACACTTGTGACAAATTTACCCTATGTTAGTTTTCGTTAAATTTTATTATCAAATTACTAAGTTGAATGATACGTGACAATTGACTAGTGTATTAATTTGCGATTTTACTATGTTTGTTACAGTTATACAATTTTTGTGATTTTATGATATTAATCCAATTTAACAAAGGGTATATTTGTCATAAATATACAAGTTTAGGGTTTTTGGCGGTTGAATAAAATTTGTCAAGAATATACCAATTTGGGATTTTTTTTATCAGTTCGCGTAAATTTATCATAGGTGTACAGGTTTGGGGTTTTTCATGATAAAAAAAATTAATTTGAGGTAAATTTGTTACACGTATACTAATTTGAGATTTTTCAGGGTATTAACCCTTATATTAATTCTATGATTTTCAACTTCTATTTGTCTCTTCTTCCTTTCTACTTCAACTAATAGTTAAGATTATTTCACTATCCAACGAGTTGCACGATCGAACTTGTTTCCGTCCATGCTTATCTATCTTGAAAGAAGGAGACTTCTTCTTTCCTTGTTACTTCCATGTGTTGCTTAAATTGCAACGTCAGTAGCTGCGTATCAGATCACGTATGGTACTTGAACCGTGTTAGTGCTACAATTCCACCTCTATTTTTTTTTTCAATTTAAGAGCATATGTTCTTTTAACTTTTTGTTGAAATTCTAAGATCACATAAACCAGATTTTTTAAAATGTTACATGCAATTGCTCCAGTGCAATTGGTGAATGTCATGGTCTATTGAACTACCTCTAATTATTTCTATTAAAAAGACTATTCATTTAAATTTTATTTTCAATTAATATTCTACGCAGCACGCGGCTCAATGATTAATTATACACATAACATCATGTTTTCTGGTTGCTTTTGGTAAAGCATTGTCAAGAGAAGCCTATAAAGATTTTTGACAAATAGAAAATGTGTATGGTAAAACAATATGATATTTCTATATGGTTAAGAGGGTCACATGAAGTCATCAAGTAAAAATTTGCATTACTCAAAACTTGTGTTTTCATGTTCTATTACCCATTAAGTGAATTGTTTTGACGGAAGCTTCCTGGCTCGACTTAGAGTCCCAACGATGCTAATTCATTAAAGAAGCTCGCAACTTATGATGGCGAGAACAGAAGAAAATAGAGAGATGGAGGAAAAAGACCTACAATCCAATTTCTCAAACAGCCCCAAAACTAAAGTACTGACGGTCCAAATCTATATGTTCTGTCCAGTAACTTAAGCGGCAAATGTAAGAAAGTGAAGAATGCGGCGTCCCTTGGAAACTGCCATCGAGTGTTTATGCCACAAGAGTGCTGGCCGTTGTAGATTCGCTGCAAAAAGAAAGAGTCATTCGACTTGAGTACGTAGTAATGAAGGAGGTGATAAAATGACTGCAATAAATATTGCCGCTCACTTTTTGCAACATGATTCATTCGCTTATATAACTAGCCATCACAACACGGCCACAGAGGAAAAAGTATCAGGCAATTTCCAAAGAAGAAGAGAAACGTAAACTGTCCTGTCGTAACTGGTAACATTCTAATCCAGAAGAAAGAATAAACATGTCTAATTGATGCTTTACTATAACATTCTCAATAAGCCCCAGCATGATTTAACCCCATCGGCACCTCTGCAAATATTCATCCTCTTACCAAATTATAAAACATAATTTGCTTTCAATGCTTCGACAAGCATCAAATTAATTTCATTGTCTGTACAATTGCTGCTGGACAAGAAAGTCCAGTCCTCCCTCTCGAGGAAAAATATTTTAATATTCTGTAGTTTAAACAGTAAAATATTTCTCCATGTTATCCAAAATGAAAAGAACTCATTCTGGGAGGTGTTTTTGGTAAAGCAACATGCACCAAGAAAATCAATTAATTGTGAAGAAAAGAACTTCTCTAACCAAACAAACAAAAATTAAAAAAAGAAAAAAGAAAAAAAAAAGAACTACTTCCTAACATAGTGGAACCTCAGGAATCAGACACAGATACTTCTGAAAAAGGAGAATGCAGAACACATTTGACATTTTCATAGACGAGGATACCATAACCAATATGAAACATCTTATATAGGAACGAGTCTTTCCCCTCACCACACAACACAGCAGTAAGCAGAAAAAGCCAGACACTAGTTTGCTCATCTACATTTCACCAAGCAATAAACAAAAATAGCATATAAAATCAATAATGAGAAAGATTCTCATGAAAGAAACAGACATCAGTTGAGACCCAACCATTTCTCAGGAAAAATAGAATAGAAAAGGGCGATTCAATCTAGTTCCTCCACCCAATAAGGTACCACTAAATAAGCATCCTGGAACTAAAGTAACATGGATTCCATTTTCCTTAAAATCTCAACATGGGACGTAAGCAACATTCATACAGTCTCAGCCTGTTACTTTTGTGATATACTTCTCTTGGAATAACTATATTCTCAGGTGGCTGAGCCATGGACGCTCTAATTCAGATATTTGTGTCAAAGAACCAGTGCATCATAAAAGGAGTAAGCACTCATATAGCAAACGACGCTTGGAGAAATGAGAGGAAAGAACATTACTATTTCCAAACGGGTGGTAGCTTCTTGGTCTTCTTATAATAACGAGCAAGACGGTGGATCCTGCTCTCAACCAGGATGAGTCTAAACTTGGAATCTTTATCCTTTCGGTTCCTCTCCAAATGCTTCCGAATGGAAACTGCTTTCTTGATAAGGTGGTACAAATCCTCAGGTATTTCAGGAGCCAGCCCTGACCCAAAATCATGGTAAGGTACAGAAAGAGAAGGCAAAGCATCACCTATGTGTCTCTTGACTTATGGGGTTTTTTTTTTTTTTTTTTTTTTTTTTGGGGGTGGGTAGTGGGAAGACGGATAGAAAGACAAAAAGAAAGAAATGGCAAGGAGTAGTAAAAACACTCACCGTGGGCCTTCAGTATACGCAGGATCTTGCTCCCCGTAACACTCTTGACCTGAGCAATACCATGAGAATCCCTAAGGATGACACCAATTTGTGATGGAGTCAGACCCTTCTTGGCAAACTTGCAAATATTCTCCTCAACCTAAAATTTTAAGAAACAAAATCCCGACAATCAGTTTTAAGTGTTATATTATTGAGGCTCTATAACTCATGCAGCGGCGAGCCACAAAAAATCAGATCATGCTCAAACATCAGAACTCCAAAATGAGCCCATCACTTAATAGTCACAGATAATTATCTGAATCAGATCATGCTCAAATGCAGACCGCCGCACCATTACGCATGGAAAAGTACCATCATGTTAATGCCCCTTCAATTGGAAGCCCACTACCACCTATATGCACACCTTATTTCATCAAAGAGTCTCACAGAATTTAAACATAACAAGAGGCACCAAATTGGGCAGATTCCAACATGACGCAATTAGACAGATAGACCCAGAATGAGGAAGTAAAACAGCATACACGGTTTCCTCCCACCGATAGTTGGTTAAACAATTCCAAGCACCATTCTTATAGATGAGAGTGACTACATTACTCAGTTTCGGATAGGATGTCACGCATGGTTAGGCCCTATTTCCTCCGAACGAATTCGATACAAACTGCCAAGACAAATACTATAACAACATCTGAATTGAGCTTCGCACATCTTATTATACCAGATCCTGAGAGGAAGGCGACAGCTACAAACTACACATTATCCCACAAACGTCAGGCAAACGTAATCGAATATGTTCTTACATCCTGAGAAGAAATCTTGAGCCAACTCGGAGGAGTCCTCTTGTAGGGCAGAGCAGAAGCTGAAATACCCTTACTGTCAAGTATCAAGAAAACCCACAAAAGAGGGACACCCAGAAACAAAAACAAAGTTAGCAAAACTCGCAACCAGTCAGGACAACGATGGCAAGAAGGAGATGGGATTTCGAGGTGTACCCTCGGCTGTGCATGCGACCCATGGCGGCGGGCGGAGGGAGAGCAGGTCTGCCTCTGTTTCTTCGGTCGGCGTCGGCGGGTGCTCTAGCTTACCCTCTGGGAAGCCGAGGTTGAGGATGGTGCTAGGGTTTTCAATCCAAGGGACGAGGATGATGATGATTGGAGCGGGCTATTTTGTCTGCGGTTGGTGGTGTTCCTTTCAGCTCGATACGAAAAGAGAGCCCATTGGGCCGGCAATCGCTAAGGCGAGAAGCAGTCAATTGTGATACTAACCGTCTTTCATGACCAATGAAAACAACACTTTCCAAGATTTTCTGAAAATGAAAGGAGTTACACATTTTAAGAAAGTCTTTTACTTCATTTTGTAAAATTTGAATTCTATTTAATAAGACTTAAAAATTGGCTCGAGAGCACTCCTTAATATTTTCCTCATTCACTGAAATTTCTCTTCTAAAAATATGCGGTCAATTCCAAATAGTGACAATCTTTCATGAACAATATGTGCTGTTTATTGCGAAACTAACAACATCAAATAGATCAATCATTAGCATCAATATAAGTGAAGAAGGAAAATATTAAAAATTATGCCTTAAGGACCAATCGTCAGGACCACTGTCCAGCCTTTACTTTCAAAAAGCACGTCTTTGCATCCTCAATTTTTTACTTAGACATCCAACTTCATCTCACGACAAGTATTATTTTTAACAAATTGGCACTTTTACCTAATTTGACCATGAAGGGTTGATGACCATGCCATGGTCATTTGAACAGTGTTTATGCCCCACGTGCTCCTTAGAGAGAGAGAGAAGTTAGACAAGCCAAAGTTTCCGATGTCCCACACTTTACAATACTGCACATTTAATTTTACATATGAGTCAACATTGTAAAATAATTTGTATCTTTTTTTTTTTCTCTTGAGTGAATATGTCATTGTTCATAGTTATTTGGTGGCAAAAATATAGCGTAGGTGCCAAAACTTGGCGCAAATGACACTTAAGTACAAAAATTTTCAAAAAGTACACTTAAGTGTCACTTTCTTTGAAAAATATGATATTTAAGTGTCAATTCTAGCGAACGGTGCCCGAATTCTGACGTGGCTTATTTTTTATAATATGAATCATTTATGTGGCTCAGTAGAAAGCTGAGACAGCTAAAAAGCCCAATGACGTTGTTTTGCCTCTTATTTGAATTTTAATATAAATATTAATTAATTAAATTTAAAACTAAATTAATAAAAAAAAACTTACAGGGAGTTCAACAAGAGCTTGCACAACCCTCGTTGAATTGCAATCTTCTTCTTCTTCTTTTTAATTATTTTGAATTTTGTTTTAAATTAAATTAAATTAACATTTATTTTAAAATTCAAATTTGAGGCAAAACAATGTCATTTTTGGCTTATCTAGCAATGTTAACATGCAAAGCGACGTTGTTTCCGGCTTATCTAATCATGTTAGTGTGTCATTTTGCACTTATCTTGCTAGAAAAAACGCTACATCAATATTTTGGCTGGATTTTCTTGCCGTTGGCACTTAACTAATCCATTTTACTCCGATCTTGGCACTTAAGTATATCTTTATGAACTTTTAGCATTTAATTGTCCCATCATGCCAAGTTTTATTACTCTTGGTGTTCATGCCTTGTTATTTGATTCACACTTACTCCAAAAGGAATTTAATAGATAAAAGCACAGAAAATCCCAAATTTGTTGCGAAAGTGCAATTGATTTGTAAACTTTAGGAAAAAAAAAAGCAATCGAATAATAATAGTCATCAAATTGGTATAATCAAGTTTTTTCAGTTAATTCCATTCAATTTGGCAATTGAAGAATGTGGACGTGAACTTTTTTTTATTACAATCTTAAGATATACGGTGTCAATTTAGTGCCCATCAATTGTCACATCGATAAAAATTTAAAAAAATTTAAAAGGGAAAAAAATTAAAATTTTACCGATTATCCTCTTGAACTTTGTCATTATTGAACAATAGCCCCTGAGCTTCAAAAAAGTTACAGAATACCCCCCAAATTAAGACTTTTGTTGCGGTCTCTAGTTTTTTCATCTGTATAGTCATCATTTTTTACTTGAAAATGGATTGACTCATTTTTCTTGACCTGAATAACTTTTATTAATTTTTCTTAAATTCATCAACATACTTCCTCTCTATTTTCTCAACTTATAAACATGTGACAAAGGTTTTATATTGGTCAAGCAAACTGACGTGGTCCATTTTCAAGTCATATTTAATGATTAAGGGGACAAAAAAAAATCTACCATAACTAGAAAAATCAAAGTTGACGAAAATAATTTGTTAATTTTAAAGCTCATCGCTATTATGCATCTGTGCCGAAGTTTGAGAGGACAATCAACAACTTCTCTAAGTTCGAGGGCTATTACACAACAGTGCCAAAGTCTGAAGGGGTTTATAGAAATTAGAATAAAATAAAATAAAAAATAAAAAGAAAGAACTCGAAGATTCCAAAGTTCATTAATCTCTGGGTTAATTGCTCAAACTCCATAAACCGGTGCTGTTAAACACAAGTCCCGAACTTTTTTTTTTGGTTGAAACAGAGGCTTGTTGTTATTTATTAACCAAAGGTGCCACTGTAGGGCAAAATGTCAGTACAAAGCAAGTCCAACAGGGGTGGGGGAGGAGAAAAGGCCTAATTCAAGGGTAGACATTGCCCATGGGTCTTCGCAGCCCAGTCAGCAGTTTGGTTTGCATCCCTCCTGCAATGCACGATCTCTAACCTGGGGAAGCAGGGGAGTAGCGTCGCAGCTTCAGAGATGAGTGGACGAGCTTCCCATGGCGCCGAACTTGGATTTTGGACAGCTTTGACGAGCACCCAACAGTCAGATTCCACGGTGAGTTGCTTCTTTTCCATTCTTTTGTGTAGCAGGTTTTGTAAGGTGAGTGTAAGGGCTTGAGCTTCTATCTGCAGCGTTGTAGTTGTCGAAACAGTGTGTGTAAACCCGTCAATAAGTAGGCTAGAATGATCATGACAAATAGACGCGATAGATCCCTCATTTGGTGTAGTAGGAAAAGCCCCATCTATATTGATCTTGAGCGCTTCAGGATCCGAAGGCTTCCACACCTGATTTGAGTTCGGGGGACTAGGTCAAGAGCTTGTCCACACGCCTTGGCAACGACGAGCAGATTGGGCAGATGCAAAGGCCGCTGTGAGTACCTGTGCTGGGTTGGGAGCAACCTGCGAAATACAAAATGATTTCTGGATTTCCAGATCTGCCAGAGGATATGCGCCAGGGTTTCCAGATCAGGTGTGGCATCTTTTTTGCATAACAACTCTGCTAACCAAGCATCTATACGATTTATATTATAATCTGTTGGTTTGATTCATACCGCTATATGAGACCAAACTTTGCGAGTCCATGGACATTGCAGAAAGATGTGTTCCGTTGTTTCTGGGCTATGGTTTTGACAAATCTGACACACAGGATCTGTAGTGATTTTTCTGTAATATAGATTGTCCCTTGTAGATAGGACATTCTGGCATAACGACCACATAAAGATGCGTATCTTCGGGGGGGTTTTCATATTCCAAATCTTGCACCAAAGTTGTCCAATGGGGCCACGATTCAGCCATTTATCTTCACGGATTGAGATCCGTTTCCCATCTCCTACCGACCATTGTAAGTGGTTTAGAATTGAATCTCTACCAGTCAGTATACTCTACCAGCCCCAAGAGGGTCTTGGCCCTCTGTCGGCATGCCAAAACTCTGTTGCGTGATGATAAAGACCCTTAAAGAGTTGACTCCATAAAGAGGATGGGTTTTGTAGGAGACGCCACGCCCGTTTGCCTAGTAAGGCTTTATTAAAGGTAATCAAGTCACGAAAGCCAAGTCCTCCAAAGTCTTTCCTATTCTTAAGTACATCCCAATGTTTCCAGTAGTTACCAGATTTGTGTTGATTGCTCTGCCACCAGAATCTGGCAACTTTCTTCTCAATAGTTGTACATAACAACATAAGAATTTTGAAAATAGACATGGCATACTGAGGAATTGCTTGTATTACCATTTTGATTAGTGTCTCCTTGCCACCTTTAGAGAGGAACTGTTCTTTCCAGCCTTCAACTTTTGAATTGACTCGACTCAGAATCCAGGCGAACATCTCCCTTTTTGCTTTTTCCCAATCCGATGGAATCCCAAGGTACTTACCAGTCTTAGTTAGCACGGGTATCCTAAGTTCTTGGGCTAGGTTTTCCTGTAGATGAGCAGGACGGGTCTTACTAAAGTAGATGCCAGATTTATTCTTATTAACTGTCTGACCCGTTGCTAGGCAATATTGGTTAAGGATGTTGGCTAAATTCTAACATTCCTGAATTTTCCTGTCAAGGAAAAAGATAGCATCATCAGCAAAAAATAGATGGGAGAGAGTAGGACAACGCCTATTTAGTTTAATGCCTTTGAGATTGTTTATGTCCATTGCTTGATGTATAAGCATTGACAGTACGTCTGCCACCAGGATGAAAAGATAAGGAGAAACTGGGTCCCCCTGTCTGAGACCCCTTGATGGGTTGAAATAAGGTAGATTATCACCATAAAGTTTAACACCGAGAGATGCAGTGTTGATGCATTGCATTATCCACTTAACCTATTAAGAGTGAAAGCCCAGATGGAGTAGATAGTCTTGAAGGAAGTCCCATTCAACTCGGTTGTATGCCTTTTGCATGTCCAACTTCAGAATGGCCTGAAAGGTTTGGTGTTTTAGGAATCAAGGATATAGTAGTTCGGTTAAGCTCAGGTCGCATGACACTAGAGATAAAAAAATCTTGCATCGGTATAAAAAGGTCTTCCTGAAGAATATCCCAATGGTGTTGGTAGAATATCCCATTCAAGCCATCTAGGCTTGGCGCTTTTGTCACGCCCAATTGAAAGGCAGCTTGTTTTACTTATTCTCGGGTAACATTAGCTATAAGGGCCATATTCATTTCGTCAGTTACCTTTTGTGGACATTGCATCAGGATTGGTTTATAGTCTTCGTGGCCTGCCGAGGTATATAACTTTTGGAAGAAAAGGCTTGTCATATCCTTCAATCTTTGTTGATCTCGAACCCAAGTTAGATCTTCATCCTGTAGCATAGTGATGCGATTGCGTTGTTTCTGCCGAATAGTAGTGTTGTGGAAGAATGTTGTGTTCTTATCCCCCCTTTTTAACCAACTAACTCGTGATCTCATCGCCCAATATTGCTCTTCTTGCTACCACAGATTCTGGATTTCTGTTTTAATGCATTTAACCTCTGTTGTACTATAGTTGTCGCTAGGTTGATTAGAGAGGAATTGGAGTTTCTGAGTCAATAGGCTGATCTGATGGTGACCCCTAGCAAATTTTTGACGACTCCAAGTTGCAAGAGCTACTGAAACAGATTTAAGTTTAGAGGAAAGAGAGTGGGCTGACCTTGGTAAAGAACGCCAAGAATCGGCAATGACTGATCTGCATTCTTGATCATGTGTCCAAAAAGCCTCAAAAATAAAATTCCTCTTCCGCTTAATGACTTTGGCGTCAGTGTGTAATAAGATTGGGCTGTGGTTAGATCCCAGCGCAAGTAAAGCATAAACTTCAACTTTAGGAAAGTTCAGATGTCAAGCAATTGTACATACAACTCGATCAAGTCTTTCTTTAACTAATTCTTCCCCATCCCGATTATTCATCCAAGTAAAAGCACAGCCCTTACTATCAACATCCATAAGGTGGCAAGTGTTTAGAAAGTCTCGAAAGGATTGCATTCGATAGTGGTCTGGCGGTCGCTTTCCATTCTTCTCCCAATGGTTGAGGATTTCATTGAAATCCCTAATGCAAGCCCAGGGTAAACTGTTGTTAAGGCTGATCTGACACAATTCTTCCCAGAGATGCTGTCTTAGAGAGTATACAGCTGGCGCATGAAGACACGTTAGACGCATAGATAGCCTGTTCTCCACATCTGTGCATATCAAATCCATATAGTTTGATGTTTGGTTTTCCATAGTTAAAGAGACCCTCGCAGTCCAAAAAACTACCAAACCACCTGCTAGGCCAATAGGATCTTGAATGAGACAGTTAGGGAACTTCAATTGCTGTTGGATTCTTTTAATTACTACACTCTGATTCTTTGTTTCCATTAAGAACACCAAATGGGGCTTTTCCTGGACCACAAGGGCCCTTAGAGCTTGAATTGTCAGGGGATTGCCCAACCCCTAACAGTTCCAGCTTATAATCTTCATTTGTCGCTTGGTGGCTTTTTAGGGCCAGCCACCACAACCCATTTTCCAAGTTCATCTACCGCTATTATCGGTGTGTCCATCAAATGTATTTCCTCCAAGTCGTCTTGTGCATGAAATTTTACCGCATACGGGTTATACCTTTTGACCTTCTTAGTGGGACTTACTTTGGTAGATAAGCGAGTGCTCTTTGATTTCTTAAGCTTGGACAAGTCAGCTGCTGCATCTTTACCATCTTCATCATGTGTTGTCGTAGGAACCTGCGTGGCTGTTGTGTGTTCAGTTCCAGAGCTACCAGCTTGATGGTGCCATTGCAATGGTGTAGCAAAGGTGACCATAGCACAGTCAATAGGAGCCTCCACAGGTTCTTTGTTTTTGTTGCTTGGTTTGTCCACCGTTATGATTTGGTTTGATTGCTGAGGAGTTTCTGGAATAACCTCTTCAGTCTCATCGGTGTTACTGTTTGTCTCATAAAAAGTAACCCAAAAGGGGCTGTGTTGGCGCACCTCCGCTCTAAGCCATTGTCCATAATACATGTCATGCTTGCTGTCCATTTTATCAATATCAAAAGGAAAATCTTTGCAATGCATTGCATAATGACCAAGCTTTCCGCATGAGTAACAATAATGCGATAGTCGCTCATAACGGAAGTCGAGCCAAATATTATTTCCTTCTAACTTGAGTAGTTGGCCAGGTTTTAGTGGTTCTTGGAGATTAATCTCTACTCTGGCACGCCCTGCTCTAAAAGTATTACCATCTTTGTTTTCTACTTTAATATTAAGCACCTTGCCCACATGTCGCACTGCCTTTTGTATCATGCTTTCAGTGCATCTTTCTAGAGGAAGGCCAAAAATTTGAACCCATAAAGCACATGTTGTGAAATCATAACAGTGGAAGGGGGTGTTCGGCATCCAGGGCTTTAATATAACTAAATGGCTCAAGAAAAGCCACGGCCCATTGTCTAGTATACATTGCTTTTCTGCTTCAGTAGGAAATTTGAATACATATAGCCTTGCCTCTAGTTGGGAAAATTCCACTGTTTCAGTGCGCCAGGCACGCTTCATTGTATTTTGAAAAGCCTGAAAGTTAACAGATGGGTTTGAAAGTATTTTACCAACCAAGATCAGCTTGCATTCCTCTATTTTCTCTGCAGGTGCAGCCTCATCCCAGACCTCGATCTTCTATGCTGACCAAAGGCGACCCATTCTATTGCAGAAAGCAGCAAGGCGAGCGTCGTCTTCCGTATTGGTGAACTCCATAGGTGGTTAGAAAGGAAGGAGTGACCCTAGTATAGACTGATTAAGCGGAATAGGGGCAAGTCCCGAACTTTTAAAAAGTTACAAATCACCTTCTAAATTTTGGCATCATTGCACAATAGCCCTTGATTTTTGTCAAATTATAGGTTATTCCATGTATTTTGATTTTTGTTACAGTCACAAACTTTCCTCTTTTTATAGCCATTAAGGGCGCGTTTGATAACTATTATGTTTCTAATAATAGTTTTTGCTTAGAAATGATTTTTTTTTTTAATTTTATTCTTGAGAATAATTTCTGAATTTTTAAAGGCATTTGCTAACTATTCAAAATTTTTATTTTCGAAATAGAAATGCATTTGGTAGAAGTCTTAATTTTTTTTTTTTGTTTCTTTTAAAATTTTAATACTTTAATTATATTTTACTTATTTTTCTTTTTTTTTTTTTTTTTTTTTTTTTCTTTTCTCTTCTTCCTCCTTCTTTGTCTTGCCTGGCCACCGCGAGCCTTGGCCTTGTAGATCTAGGGGATGAGCCTTGCCGTGGCCTGGCAAGGCTGATCCAGAGGTGGCCTAGAGAGGTTGAGCCTCGCCGGAGGCTAGGAGAGGTCGACCTCGCCTAGGCAAGGCAAGGCTCGGGCCGACAAGCCTCACCATGGCTTGGTGTCATCGAGGGCCGGCAATGCTACCGTGAGGTGATAAGCTCTCGTCTGACTAGTTACCGGCCATGGCCAAGGCCGACAATCAACCTAAAGGAGGAAGAAGAAGAAGACAAGGTAAGAGAAGAAGAAGAAAGAGAAAAGAAAATAAGAAAAATTAGATTTGATTCTAGAAATTGTTCTCGAGAACAAGAAGTGACTTTTTTTCCACTTCTTAATTCCGTTCTAAATCTATTCTCGAGAACAAAAAAACGGATTTTTATTCTCGGAAACAAAAAAATTACCAAATGGATTTTTATTTTTATTTTTTGTTATGGGGAATAAAAGAATAGAATCGATTGTTCCCCAGAGTGTCCCTAAGTGTTCATCCCTCCCGATTCACCTATTAATTTTCTTAAAGAAGCTAAAAGGAATAAAGAAACAAAGGTCTTGACATGATGTAGCTTTGCATTTTAATCAATATAATTGCTTGTGGCTCAATCTCAGCGGACAAATGTCAATCTCCCTATTTTTTTAATTCTCATGATTTTTTTCTTAGCACATAAGAATGCTGCACATTAGTTCACTCGGCGAGCACAACATACTAAGTTGCGAGTTGCGTGTTATTTTCTGAAAAGCCCCCATACTTTAGATTTAACCCCAAATTTGCTCAAATTTTTTAATCTAAAAAAAAAACCCTTAGCTTGCACTCCAGTCCCAAATATCACCTGTTAACCCTCCATAAAAAAATCATCATTAAGTCTTCTTACGTGGCAATTCCACGTCAGGACTAAATCAATTGACACGGAAAAATTTCATGAAAATGTCAGGTTTCTCGCTTTGAAGATTGAGGGAAGTTAGAAGCAATCATGAATTGCTCCTTCGCTTCTTCGATTTGCTCCGAAAGAAGAAGAGAATGCTCAGTCGCTCCCTCCATATCAAATTCGCTCTAGATGACACAAAGCTGGAGTTAGCGAGCTTCTTTGTCCTTCACGCGTTAGCCCCTCTCTGTGTGTTAGCCTCCCAACTCATTTCACTAGAAGGAATGGATAGTAGACAGGAGGAATTGCTCTATGAATCGACTGAGTAGTGGACTCCAAAATGCCTGATTACTTCCTATATCTCACTCTCGCACAAGTTCACGCTCGGTTGCTTAGTGAGGAAGCGATTGAGATTAAAGAAATTGAAGAAATTGTAATTCTTCAAGCTCTAACCGAAGAACGATGAGCCGGTTAAGTAGCGGACTTCAAGCTGCAAGTGATGTTTGGGGAAATCGCTACTTTAGGTGAGGTGTAAACTGACCAAGTCAATGAGTTGGAGGTTGCCCCAATAACTGGATGAATAGGTGCACGTGCTATTTTTTAAACAAAAAAATCATCTTTCTTCCAAATATGCTGAGATATGATATTTGCACTTGTATGTTATTGTATTTGAAAATTTTCTTTGATATCATAGTGACTCCGACCGTTTTTTTTTTTTTTTTTTTTTTTTTTTTTTTTTTTTCGGTTATTGCTGCTATAAGCTGGCTTATTCTCATGATTGACTAATAGACTAAAATAAGGTGTCAATTGACTTATTTTGCAAGTGTCAATAGACACGTCTGATTCTAGCATTAACGACAACGTCTAGCTGAATTCAATTGAGGACTCTAAGTCTCCTACAAAGTCATGCCCAAATAAATACACCATAATATACACCCTAGCCGCCTCCATCACATCTATTTTACTCGGTTTTGGTTAGTAGTCTTTATTGCGAACGAAACAAGTCAGGTTATTGCCTCTTTTTTTTCATCTAGCTTTATTACCTATAAATCTATGACCAAAATTCATTTTATTAATGCATAGGAAGTAAGAAAAAATTACTTAATTTCGGATAACATCATCCATTACCAAGCAAATTAAAAAAAAATTGTTAGTCCATCGCATTTAATATATCCCACCATTCTATTTTTATAATTATATTTATTAGGAAAATAAATTCAAAGAAAAGGGAGGAAATTAGGACATTGAATATATATTATTACTTTTATTTCAATTTCTTGTATATGGTTACTATTATGACAAATAAGATTTTCTTGTGTTTTGTTTTTGAATTTTGGTAGAAATAAGAGGGTTGAACGAGACGGTAACATCCATAAAAAGGACTAGAGGATAAGTGATGACCATGCTGTGATTGTGAATGTGTTCCTCCACTTGTTGGTATTGCTCGGATCGGTGATCGCGGGTTTGACCTCTAATTGGATTGGCCCCGCATCACAATAGTCTTAGTGACGTTCTTCTTCCTCGACGGGTCCTTCCTCATACGCATTGGTTCCAATTGTTGGGATATAATACGCGGAATTACCAGGATTTTGCAATTTACGTTAACGCGAAATCACCAGAGAAAAGTAATGAGAAAAATAAGGACACTAGAAATTTACGTGGTTCGGTCCGAGTATCGGTACCTACGTCCACGGGGAGAGCCAGTAGCAAATAATCCACTAAAATCGGAGAATCAGAGTTTACAATCGCTCAAGTGTTTCCCACACCTAAATTTAACCCAAAACCCAAAGTGTTTATAAATAAACAACTCACTTGGAGATAAACTCATGACACAAAATTACCGTGCATTCAAGCTCGAACGAAACGCTCTATGTACGTCAAACAAGAATAGCGTCTTCACGTACGTATCCTCTTCGTAGAGCTTCTGCAAACGACGCGGACGTGTGTAAAACTTCTCAGACGTGCGGCTCCTCTTTTATATTCTCGTAGGGTTTCGGCAGTCCCTCGTCGAAAAAGAAAGAAAACCCTCTGCGTTTTATTTTGTCTTATGCGTGGGTGTCCAAGGTCAAAAGTTTGACCTTGGGCCCACTAATTACAAATCTTCACGCAGAACTTCGGTGGCTTCTGACGAGGAGGGAAGAAGGCCTGGCCCACCATCTATTTCCTATTTTGGCTTCACAGAATGGTGCTGTAGAGTCTTCTTTCTTCGGACGTGGTTCGTTGACTTTTGGGCCCCACCTGCGTAACAAATTTCGACTAACTTCCGCAGGTAAAGAAAAATTTCGTATCTTTCTTTTATTTTGTAATCCTTCGGAGACCAACGGAATTTCTTCTTGGCTTGGGAAATCTTTATCGACAAATTTGATTTATCCGAATTCAAACTCGAGTCATAATTCAACACCAATTATGCCTTGATCCTACTAGGCCGTTGCGTCACTCATTTCTGTGCTGGCTACCCCCAAATGATTGCCACCATCTACGCTGCCGAGGACTCTCTCGTTCACTTCCATGCTTTAGGTACTCACTTATTTTCTTTTCCTACTTTTCAAATAATTTTGCTGTATCTTTTCCATTTTTTGTCTTTTCCGAGTGTAACGTGCATTCTACTAAGGTGATTGTTTCTTTATACATATGAATCCATCTTAGTAGTTTAAGTGTTCATTAACGCAGGCATCACTATTAGCTACATGGCCAACTATATCTTTTCCAAGCTCCTTTTTAGCGGGTAGCGTGTAACGCTATCTGTGGGAGCAATCTCCTTGACCAAGCTCGTCGTTGCGATCCTCGCCATGTCGGAATCCCCTTGGTGGCTCATCATGTAGGGACACTTGGCAAATGCAAGCTTTGTCCTTGCTAAGATTTCCAACTCTGACCAGGAGGCCACGCTTTGGTATGTCGGTAACAAGAAGGCTATTGACAATCTTGAAGATTGTAACGACAACGTTGTTAATGTGCAGAACACTGTGAAAGGCATGTGGCAAGATCTCTCTCAATTGACTTTGTTTATCTGCTACGTACTCTTCTGTGCTATTAGGATCAAAATCCCTCAACATGCTTGTGGTATTGACACTATCCTCTTCTAACAAAATCGAGCAGAAATTTCTATTCTATGCTAACTCAGGAAAATGAGCATAACTTTGTCAATTCAAATTAGAATGACCTAATTCCAAAGCTAAAAGAATGGAGACTCGAATATATATATAACTTTAGTGTTTTGAGTTTTCTTAGATAAGCACTATAGGCTTGTCTAATTTTGATGGAAGTGGGCGAAACGGGATTGGATAGAATGAAGAAAGGATAGAAACTTCAATGGTTGCTCTTCAAGGCCTCCAAGGAAGTTGAAATGGCATCAACTCTTCAAGATTGATGGCTGCAACTCTTCAAGGATATAGGCTTTGAAAGCCCCAACTCTTCAAGAGCGGAGTGAAAACTCTTCTAGGTTTTTAAGGGGTTTGAACTCTTCAAGATTCAAGGGAATCGCACTAAGCAAATTTCATCAATCAATTTGGTCTCTCATTTACAGAGGTTTGATGACCTTTTATAATGAAAACAAGAAAAGACTAGATTCAAACCTAGAAACTAACAATCATTTATGTACATAGAAACTGGGAGCTATTAAATGTACAATATTTCTAGTGCTTGCGGTGGTTATTCCAAAGTGTCATGATGCAAGCTTCGATGAATGAAAAATGACAAAGTCAAAGATGAGGCTTTTCACTTGTGGATGAGGTTATCGATATTAGGTTTATCGATGAGAGTATCGTCAATCTTGAATGCACGCTGATCTTCTTAATTGAATGAGTTGAACTTGAATATGGGCTGCATCAAGGCCCTGGTGTTGGACAAGGCAATGCTTATGATATCCCAAATTTTCAATTTTGTTTTCCATTGAATAAATCGGGCCTTTCATCGACGCGCTTATAGTGCTAGTCTCAAAACTGATCACTCGTGAGATAACTAGACTATCTAGGGAAGTCATTAAGAGATTTTAATGTAATAGACTTGAGAATTCGACCATGAATCGACTACTTGACCGTGCTCATCTGCAGAGATCATTATGGCACAGTAAGATCAATTAAAAATTAGAGATAGGTCAGTTTGGCCGAGATGTGTGATTAAACGTGGATGATTCCACTAAATTACAAAATTCTCGTCGACCAGCATTAGATTGATTTTTCTGTCGTTTTTGGAACCTTGTGTCCGTATTTGAAACCTCGAGATTTTCACGATAACGAAGAGTTGCCAAGGTGTCGAATGGGTTCATTGTGGCTCGAAGAAAATTGACCACGAGTCATTTGCACTAAAAATTTCTAAAAGCTACCCGTTAGCCTAGGTCATGCTAAAATTGCGTCGGAGTGAAATTAACCGCGATTTGAATCCGATTTCAGAAATTGAAAGTTTTGTCATGTCACAAGTCATTTTAGGAACGTTGACTCAGCCTTCGGAGATTTTTCTGCAAATTGAGACTTTTTGGGAAAAAGTCGAGGTAGGATCATTTTTGTTCAGAAAATTTAGAGGACCGTTTTTGATTGAGAAATTGGGATGCAAGTAGGATCAATTGGTAAGGAAAAATGCCAATTTGATTGATGATATGTTGGTCGAATTTATATAGTTGATTGGTGTTGATTCAAGAAGCTTTTGAAGTCCAATTGGAGGGGAACCAAGCCAAATTCGTGTGGCCCCACCACCCACAACTTTTGGACTACTTCAAGCTTCTAGAATGGGGTATTTTGGCCTGAAAAACTTGTGTGGACACCAGTTGGTGGTGGGGATCAATTGGGAGACTAAAGAGGATAGGAACAAACCGGTCAAGGAGACCAAACCGATCCCACTAGCTAAACTAGTCCCCTTCTCCCTCCTTGCACCCGTCGAAGCCCTCATCCCCTCCTTCCAGCCGTGCAGAACTCCACAAGAGACCAGAGAAGACTGAGCTGCAACCTCCTCCTCTGTCGCAGCCACAGTTCGACCGCCTGGAAGCCTGGCATCGTCACCGCTACTCGCGCCTCATTACAAGCCACCGTCGCTCCAGCTGTCTCTTTTCCACCTCAGCCATGAACCTAGGAAGTCCCTGGAGTTGCTCAAGCTTGTCCCACCATCGCTAGAGCTCCCTCCGCCCCCGTGAAGCACCATCCAGCCCCGCTTGGACCCGGTTCAGCCCATCTCGGTCCATCCCCGCCTTAACCGAGCCTCCACCTAGCCATTTTAGCCATCGTACAGAGCAGAAACCAGTGGGTATTCCAGTTGCCGTCGGGCTAGTTTTCAAGGTCTTCCCAACCCTGGAAGGCAAGCTCGCTTTGGAGTAGATCGAGCCTCACCTCGCCCCCATCGATTTGATCTGAGTAGATAAATTAACAAGTGAGTTTAACTCACTAATTCTTGCTTCGTAATTTAATGACGTTTAAGAGTTGATTAGTTTAGGCTAAGCATGGATTAGGTGGTTAGTTAGATTAGATTAATGAATTGATTAATTATTGATGCATGTTAGGTGATTAGTTTAGTACAATTAGGGCCTAGACAAGCTCTAGTATTTATCTAGAGTGGTTTGGAAATTTTCCGAGACTGTCTCGGCTTTCAATTAGGTTTTACGGGCCTAAGTTCTATTTATTTGCACTTAATAATTATTTTCCGTAATTATTTAATTATTTATTTATTTTCCGAAAATATGACCGGTATAGTCAGTGACCGGAATTTTATGCTGATTGCAATGGTGTGATCTGTTTATTTAATTGAGTTCTAATTTGTATTGATTGGTGTAATTTGTGATCGTGGATAATTATCTCAGAATTGATAATTTTGGTAATTAATTAGAAAATTACTGGGTGTCGGTCTACGGCGCCAAAAATCTATTTTGGGACCGCTGAAATTAGTGGGACGTTCAAAAGTGAAAGTTTTGTATTTTGGCTAAGGCCGACCATGTACCCACACGCGGCTATTTTTATTGGGTATGATACAAAAGATGAATTGGTTGTATGGTTGGGGTGGTATACTATATTAGCCTAGGGTCGATATGTCAGCTTAGATAGAGAGCAGTATATCGGTATAATATATCAACCTACGGGCTCTGATATGTCAGCTTAGCGCGAGCAGTATACCTTATTAGCTTAGAGCGAGCAATATTACTATCAGCTTAGAGCGAGCAATATTATCATCAGCTTAGAGTGAGCATTATTAGTATACTATATCAACCTACGGGCTCTGATATGTTAACTTAGTAAGGGAGCATTATACTATTTATCAGTTTAGCGTGAGCTATACTATCTATTATTAGCTTAGAGGGAGCAGTCCTGGCATGAGCAGACTTATTAGATAGTATTGATTTGGCCGACCCAGAGAAGGTCGTGATGACATGTAATCGATTGGGTCGATTGATCAATAATTCGATCTGATTTGGTGAATTGAAATGATTGGTTGAGTTTTGAGATATACTGACTTGCAGGAAGAGACTGAGGCCAAGGTAAGTCCTCCGACCTATGTTTGTGATTAGGCAGCCCTTAGGGCATATTTTCTTCCTAGTCGGGTCTTTGGGGGTTGAACTTGCTGAGACGTCGTCTCACCTTGTTGTGGGATAAACATTTCAGGTCCTTAGATGGCAGCTCTTCCCGAGCGGAAGCACTACATTCCAATTCATGGGCACCCTAACAGGTTAGAGTACGAACTAGTGTAGTCCATACTCTAGGTTGATGAGGGACTACCTAAGAAGGTGCCCTATTCGTACAGATGGTGGTACCGCCAGGATCGTAACGAACTGAGAGAGGGCCCCATATCGGAATCGGAGGTGCCTCTATATGTGCTGGAGGTTGCATTTGGAAAGGGTACTGTAGACCCTAAAGGTGGATCGGTGGTAGATCCGGTGGACTCTAATCTTGAAGAGCTAGAATCACTTGTGTATTATGCTGTAGGCTCCAGTTGGAGTGTGGAAGAAGGAGAAATCGAAGATGAGGATCCGTAGCTGTTTAGAACCCCATCCTTGTTTGCAGACCTTGTTTTATAAATTGGTTTTGTGTGAGACCTAACTTATCTAGTTTGAATTGTGATATATACATTATGACTAAGTGTGGTTGGGTTTTTGTCAGAAAAATATGGCCCTACTTTCTTATCCCATTGTTTTATTATCTTGGGATTATATATCTGCTTCCGCATGTGCATAAAAATGAATGGATCAGTGATGCGCCCTGGGATGTTGCTCTTTAATCGACCAGTGGATTTATTGCATTTATTTAATAATTTCTGAAATTAATTAATTAATTAATTATTTTTCCGAAAATTAGGCTGGGATAGCGGACGGCCGAAATTTTATGCTGATCGTGATGATGTGATCTGTCTATTTATTTGAGTGTTAAATCATGTTGAATTGATTTAAAGATGATTTTAGGATTTTATTCCTAAATTGATTAATTTTGGTAATTGAGTAGAAAATTACCGGGCGTCGGTTTATAGCGCCAAAAATATGTTATGGGCTGTTGAAACTGGTGGGATATATAAAAAGTGAAATTATAATATTTTGGCTAAGGCCGATCGTGTCCCCACACACGTCTATTTTACCGAGAATGATAAAAGATGAAATTGATTGAATGGTCGAGATGGTATACTATATCAGCTTATGGGCGATATGTCAGCTTAGCGAGAGCAGTATATCGGTATACTATCTCAGCCTACGGGCGATATGTCAGCTTAGCGAGAGCAGTATACCTAATCAGCTTAGTGAGAGCAATATGATCGGCTTAGAGGGAGCATTATTAGTGTACTATATTAGTCTACGGGCAATATGTCAGCTTAGCGAGAGTAGTACACTATTTATCAGCTTAGTGCGAGCTATACTATCTATATATGAGCTTAGAAGTGAGCAGTCCTGGACTATGGTCGGACTTATAGATAGTATTGATTGTACCGATCGAGGGAAAGGTCGTGGTGACATGTAATCAACTAGGTCGATTGATCAATGATTTAATCTGGTGCTGTGAATTGATGTGGTTCTTGTAAATATGATATATACTGACTTACCAGAAGGAATTGAGGCCAAGGTAAGTTCTCTGACTCATGTTGTATTTAGGCTGCCTCAAAAGTGTATTGGCTTCTTAATCGAGTTTTAGGGGGTAGAACTTGCTGAGACGTTGTCTCACTGGTTATTGAATAACCATTTTCAGGTCCTTAGATGACATTGGTGAAGGACCCGAGGCTCGAAGTGTAGAAGGTGAAGCATGAAGAACTGATGATCCTATTGGACCAGTTAGTCATAGGACAATCCTCTTTTGATGAGAGTTGATTCCATTTCTGCAGAATTTGTTTTATGAACTAGTGGTTTAGAACCCGACTTAACGATTCGCATTGTATATATTTGCACCATGATTTGCAATGTATATAAGTGTGGATGCTTTTAAAGCGTGAAAAATATGCCCTTACTTGTCTATCCCATTGCTTTATTGTCTGGGGATTCTTATTATATGCTTCCACATGCGCATATTAAACGAAAGGGTCAGCAATGCGTCCTGGGATGTCGCTATAAAATCGACCAGGTAAGGGATGTGCACACACTCAAGGATCGGGGCGTGACATCACGTTTAAGTGGTATGAGAGCGAAGTTCAAGATTGGAGTGATAAGGAGTGATGACTTATGGGATAGTAGTAGGATGGCCTTTAAATTCATGCTGATGCATGTCTGTGTTAGCTGAGTGCTAAAATTGCTTGTTGTTTTAGATCGCTTTGTTTCTAATTCGGTGTTAAATTGGAAGCAGGTGCGGGTAGATTAAAGCTACGCCATGAGCGATCAGGAGCCAAGAACTCCTGCCAAGAGGGCTAGTAGGGCCGTGACTCAGGGTAGAGCGCTGATCAGGATCGGCACCCGAGCTAGAGGTAGGGCACCGGCTCAGGCCAGTGCCAGTGGTGAAGCACCACTCTTGTTGGTGCTAGGGTAGAAGCCCCGGGTGATCCCAGATTTGATGGGATCATGCGTATATTAGAAGTTATGGGGAATCGTATGGATCAGCAAGTGCAGAACCAAGTCGTTGTTGTTGAAGCCACCATTCAAGTCGTTGCTACTGCTGCTGGAGCCGCCCCTACTGTTGCTCTTGTCGCCGCACATGTCGAAGGTCCACCGGGGATTGTGGTCACTGAAAGACCAATCTATAAGCTAGTGGAGCAATTCCTGAAATTGAACCCACCTTTGTTCACCGCAACGGGAGATCCCGAAGCTGCTACTTTATGGGTTCAGAAGTTGGATAAAGCATTTGCACTGCTGATGTGCGACGATACAGAGAAAGTAGTCTTAGCAACTTACCAGCTGGAAGGAGTTGCGAACACTTAGTGGATGACTACTCGAGAAATGATCTTTCCAAAAGGCATTGTTCATGAGTGGAACATTTTCCTTGAAGCCTTCAATGATAAGTATTTCTCCGAGACGCCAAGGAGGTGAAGATGGCCTAATTTCAACGTTTTCGCCAGGATTCCCTAACCGTTGATGAGTATGAGGTGAAGTTCGCTGAACTTTCGCGATATGCCCCAGAGCTAATAGAGAATCCAGCAAACCGAGTGAGAAGGTTTAGGGATGGGTTCAGGCCAGACATGAGAAGCATACTGGTCTCCCTAGACCTAAGGACTTACAACAACACATATCGAAGAGCCCAAAAATTGAGAAGGATTAGAATGATAGAGCTGCCTCATATGGATCGAGGTTTACTTCTCATCGCGAAAGTATTCGCCATGTGAAGAGGCCCATGCCTAGAAATAGATTTCAAGTCCCATAAAATAGGAGAGGTGGAGTTGACAAGCCAGCGCCAGATAGGATCAAGATGTGTCACCTTTGTGGAAGACGATATTCTGTTAATATGTGTCCCCGAAGGATGGGCGCCTGTTTTGAATGTGGCCAGCAAGGTCACCTGGCCAGAGATTGTCCTAGAAGGCCAAGAGGACAACCACAATTACCGCCGCCGCCATAGATGGGTCAAATCAGAGGGTATGCCCCTCAGAACGTGCCACAAGGAGGATAGCTGAGACCTCCAGTTCAAGGCACTGTGTATGCAATTACACAGGGTCAAGCTGAAGCTGCGCCTGACGTGATCACTGGTATGGTTCCGTTGAATGGACCGCCAGCTTAAAGATGAATCAAGTTATGCACCGAGCAGGAAGGGCAGTGTCCCCAGAACAATTTTATCAGAGTGGCGCAGCAGAATTTTGGTTAAGTTTATAGAACTTTAGTTGTTGTAATGAAGTCATATAAAGCAGACCCATTGGTTATAGTTGTACTTGAATCCTTTGCCTATGTATAACTTTGATACCGTATATGAAAATTTTGGCTTGAGGAGCTTTTGTTGTAATGAATTGTTGTTGCAATGTGATATAGTTTAATCCGTCGAAGGAGGAAGATTTCAAAATTACCAGAAGTCGATGAGGACCCTCGATTTCCCTAAATCTCATTGCTAGAGGCAACTCGTTCGTTAGACAGAGGTTGCCAAGATTATGTGACGATTGTCATAGATAAGACAGATTGGAGAATTGAAGGTTGAGGACATTTCAGTAGTCCAAGAATTTATAGATGTGTTGTCTCAGGAATTATCAGATTTGTCATTAGAAAAAAGAGATAGAACTTGTGATGGAATTAACACTCGGGATAGAGCCACTCTCTAAGGCTTCTTATCAGATGTCATTATTTGAGTTGATAGAACCGAGGGTGCAGAGGTGAGGATTGTCAAATAAGGAATTCATGCATATAGGTGCATTACTTTGGGAAAAAGGTTATACTGAAGATAACGTTATGAGTTAGAATTTTTGAAGAATTGTGATTGTGATGTCTTGTGTCACCTTGGAAAGACGCATTAAGTAGCAGGTGCACTGAGTTGGAAGTCTGCAGTTGCACAGATGGTGATTAGGGAGTCGAATGTACTGGAGAGAGCTCGAAATTTGGTTTTCAAATTTGAGGTAGGCTACCTTTTAAATTCCATAGCCGCCCTCAAAATTGAACCGGATATTTAAGTCAGAATCAGACGCTTCAGTTGACAAACCGAGATGTTCAGAAAATCCTATAAGAGGATACTAATAAGAAAGAGATTGACTTTTAGATCTCTGATGATGGAGCACTCTAGTTCCGAGAGTGATTGAGTGTACTTGACGTTGTAGCACTCAAGTAAGAAACCTTGTTTGAAAGTCATTGTAGTAATTACAATTTCCGACCAGACGGTGCGAAGTAGGTCAGAAACGACGTCAGCTTGAATGGTAGACCGATATGAAAGTAGATATCGTCGGACAAGTTGCAAGTGTCAGATGTGCTAGTAAGTGAAAGTTCAGTAATGCAAGCCAAGAGGACATTTACAATCACTCGAGAGTCCAAGTGGGAACGGAAGTATATCACGATGGAATGTTGTGATAGATTTACCAAGGAGTCAGAGGAATAATGACTCCAGTTGGGTTAGTGGTCGACAGACTGATGAAGTTAGCCCACTTTATCGCCGTATGGAAGGATCTTGATTGGAATGGGCATGCGTGAAGTACCAGTGACGAACTTATATTAGATCTAGAACCGAGGTTCCCAATTTCAGCAGAACAGTCAGATAGTTCCTTTTGAGGCAGAACAGAGCAGAGTGTGCAGAACTTTAGTTTGTTGAAATGAAATCAGAGAAAGAAAGATCACAGACCCAGAGCCAGTTTAGTAGTCAGTAATTGCAGTTGCTGTGATCAGTGCTAGAGTACAGACCGCTCAGAGCCGCCGAAAATGTTGTATCATTGGGCATTGAAGGCCTTGAGAGTTCTAAATTGGTGAATGCACCTTTCTGAAGGTGTCACCAAAGAGGAATACCTTGCACTTTGGCAAGGAAAGAAATATGAAACCGAGGTACGTAGGTTCCTTTGAGATTATAGATAGAGAATCAGGACCCTAACGTATCGTCTTGCATTGTCGCCAAGGTTGGTGCAAGTGCATGACGTCTTTCACGTGTCGATGTTGAGGACATACGAGCCTGACATGACCCACGTGCTAAATCTTGAAGAATTAGATGTGGACGACAGAGTGTCGTACATGAAAAGTTCGGTTGAGACTGTGAATAAGAAAGATTGGATCTTGTGAACCAAGAAGGTCCTCTTGGTCAAAGTGGTTTGACAACACCACGAGACTGAAGAAGTAATCAAGAAAAGTGAGACTAGATGAGACGACGATACCCCTGCCTTTTTGTTTAAGGATTGGTAAAGGTTTAAATTTCGAGGACGAAATTTTTATAAGAGGGGAAGAGTTGTGACATCCCAGATTTTCAATCCTATTTTCTACTGGATAAATCGAGCATTTCATTGACTTGCCTATAGGACTGTTCTTAAAGCTAATCACTCACGAGGTAACTAGACTATCTGGGAAAAACATTAAGGATTTTAAGGCAAATAAACTTGAGAATTCGACTGGGAATCAGCTTTTAGACCGTACTCATCTGTCGAGATCATTACAGCACACATATAAATCGATTTGAGATCAGATATGGGTTGGTTCAACTTAGATGTGTGACTAATCGTGGGTGACATCACTAAATTGGAAAATTCTCGTCAACCAACACTAGACTGATTTTCTTATAGTTTTGGTACCCTGTGTCCATATTTGAATTCTCGAGATTTTCACGACAACTGAGAGTCGCCAATGTGTTGAGTGGGTTCATTGTGGCTTGAAGAAAATTGACCACGGGTCATTTGTAATTAAATTTTTTGAAAGTTACTCGGTAGTCTAGGTCACGCTAAAAGAACGCGTCGAATGGAAATTAACTGTGAATTTGAACTTGATTTCAGAAATTGAAAGTTTTGTGGTGTCACGAGCTATTTTAGGAACATCGACTCATCCTTCGAAGAATTTTCAGAGATTTCGGGATTTTTGCGGAAAACCGTTTAAGACGTTGCAGAAAATTAACGGAAATTCGTACGGGCCAAATTAAAGAAAATTTGGACTTCTAAGCCGAGCCTTTGGATGTCGGGGACTTATAGAAAATTGTTTGAGATTTTTCTTCATCAAAATCGGGCCTCAATTTGGAGAATTGAGTAAAGAAATTCAAGCTTAGATTATGAAATTCGGATCCATGGGAAAGACTTCAATTTTAGCTTCAATTTGGATTATTTTGGTTGAAAATTTGGGTGGAAAGTATTAAGGGGGACATACCATCAATGCAAGGGATAATATGTGTGGACTTTTGACCTAAGCTATGATGAATTGGATATTTCCATTTGACTAATTCTTCTCTCTCTCCTCCAAATCCCCCCCCCCCTCGTGCGATGAAGCCTTCCTCTCGGCTCACTTTTCTCTCAATTTTTCCTCCTCCACATTTTCTTCCTTCTGCCCATCTCCCTCACACCAACAACTTCCTCCATTTCTCTTCCTCACTCTACCTTCGCCACTTGTAGCTTTCACGCCTCCACCACCTTTTGTTTCCTCGGTCAACCAATGAAGAATTCTTCCCACTTTGTTGACCGAAGCCCCCACGTCCATGTCGTCGAAGCCAGGGTCCACTAGCTCCTGTCTTCCTTGGTTAACAACGCCGCACCCAGACGCAATTGTTGACCCCCACGTCCACGTGTCCATCGAAGATACCAGCATCTTCGTTCCTTCATGCGTTGTCCAGCACTGAGCAGCTGCCGCGCGTCCCTCGGGCCCAAATGAAGTTGCTTCTTTGTCCGCATCTCCACGTGGCTAGCAAGCCCAGCTCGAGGCTGCTTCTTCTATGCGGTCTGCTCCTTCGTTCAGCCCAAGTGAAGACCGAAGCCCACAGATCCAGCAGCTTCAGTCTTCTCTTGCTTGTGTCTTTAGCCCACGGCCCGCTCGAATCAGTAGCCCAGTTGAAGTTTTCAGCCTAGTCCGCATGCCTTCACGGCCTATCTTCAAGCTAGCCCAAGAATTTAGGCCCAGTTTTAAAGCCCAAGAAGTTTCAGCAGCTCAGCCTGCGAAGCAAGTTAGCCCAAGTTCGGCCCAAGCCCAGCTTTTGATGTGGGCTTGCAAGGCTTGTAGGCTCGGCCCAAGTGTTCACTGACACCGCCGGAAATTTGGATTTCGGCCGCCGTCGCGTCGCGTCGCCGTCATGGTGTTCCGGTCTCCACTTTGCACAAGTGAATTTTGCTCACTAATCCCTTATCAGTCGGTTAATGATGCTTAGGGATTGATTATATTTAATTAAGTGCAATTAGGTGGTTAGATTAGAGTAGAATAATTAAATTAGGCATTTACCTATGCATGTTAGGAGAATGACTAGTATACTTATCAAGTAGACAAGTCCTCTTAATTATTGAACGGGTCTCGGTAATTTTTCGGGTTCGTCTCGGCTTCCAATCAGGCATTACGAGCCTAAATTGGATTTATTGAATTTATTTAATAATTTTTGAAATTATTTAATTAATCTATTATTTTTTGAAATTAGGCTGGGATAGTCGACGGCCAAAATTTTATGTTGATCGTGATGATGTGATATGTCTATTTATTTGAGTGTTAAATCGTGTTGAATTGATTTAAAGATGATTTTAGGATTTTATTCCTAAATTGATTAATTTTGGTAATTGAGTGGAAAATTACCAGGCGTCGGTTTACAGCGCCAAAAATATGTTATGGGCTGTTGAAACTAGTGGGACATTCAAAAAGTGAAATTATAATATTTTGGCTAAGGCCGATCGTGTCCCCACATACGGCTATTTTATTGATAATGATAAAAGATGGAATTGATTGAATGGTTAGGATGGTATACTATATCAGCCTACGGGCAATATGTCAGCTTAGCGAGAGCAGTACACTATTTATCAGCTTAGTGCGAGCTATACTATCTATATAGCAGCTTAGAGTGAGTAGTCCTGGACTATGGTCGGACTTATAGATAGTATTGATTGTACCGATTGAGGGAAAGGTTGTGGTGACATGTAATCGACTAGGTCGATTGATCAATAATTTGATTTGGTGCTGTGAATTGATGTGGTTCATGTATATATGATATATACTGACTTGCAGGAAGGAATTGAGGCCAATGTAAGTCCTCTGACTCGTGTTGTGTTTAGGCAACCTCGAAAGTGTATTGTCTTCCGAATCGGGTCTTAGGGGGTAGAACTTGCTAAGACGTTATTTCATTGGTTATTGAATAACCATTTTCAAGTCCTTAGATGGCATTGGTGAAGGACTAGAGGCCCGAAGTGTAGAAAGTGTAGATGGCATTGTCTACTTATCATTTCGCATATTGTGAGGTTATATATTATTGGTTGTTGTTGGGGGTTAAGATAATTTCAATGGATTTAGTTTCAAGGGAGAAATTGCTCCTAGATTGAGTTTAATTCGAGGTGAATTGTTGTCCCTAGTTCTCCCTAGCAAAGTAGTATTAGAGCTAGAGTTGAGACTCTAGTTATTAATGAAGGAAACTAGTGGCACAATGTTTAAGTTAAATGCCTCAAATTATTCTATTTGAAAGTCTCAAAGGGAAGATGTGTTATATTGTAAAGACTTGTTTGATCCGGTTGAGGATGATGAAGACAAAGAATGGGAGAGAATTGTCGCGACTTGATCTCGCCGCCGATCCCTCTCACGAGGACAGGAAGGGGAAATGTCAAGTTTAGGGATACTTGACCTCGAAAATTCCCTCACGATTCTCAACCATAGGAATGTCATCACCTCACCCTCCGGACGAACCTCTTGTGAATTCACTTAATCGTGATCGTGAGCTCTTTCAAGCTCATATCCCGCATGACAGTGGAGTGTCGCGACCCTACCTCGACATCACGATATGTCCCAATCGACAGTTTTAAGGTCGAAAAGGAATTCGGACGTAAATGTGAGTTTAAGGGTACTTTTATAACCATGATAGCCCTATCAAGATGTAAATCCACCAAAGATGGCATCACTTCATCTTTATCACCTTCACCATCTCGGGTGTGCTAAACCACAATTGTAAACCATATCTAAAGATCCATACCCTCGCGATGAATTCATTTATACGGTTTAGTTGTTTAAGACAACCTAGAAATAAGACGAGAGTCACCACTATCCTCATTTTTGGGAGTCGGCTAGAAAACCCAATTTAGGGTCGAGAGTATTCCCTCAATTCCTACGTAACCGGATATTTAGGTTTAGAGACTTGGGTTACATAATATTTCTATTAGCGCTCTTTCGGTACCTAACAGTATGTTGTGTTTACTTGAGATGTCCATGCATTTCTTCTTTAATTTTTAGAATCGTTTATCCTAAACTAGGTGATCATGCGTGGTTGGTCATTTACATGCTATTGTATTTATAAAAAATGAGAAAAGAAAGTAAACAATTGAACTGAAATTGTGAGACATTAAGTAAACAATCAAGGAAAATAGTAAATCTATCATGCGATCCTAAGAAAGATAAAAAGAGAAATAGAACTAAAGGACAAGAAAGAAAAGAACCCACAACTTGTTAAACTCTTATACATACAATAAGAACCCGAGACATATGTCGGAGATGAATGGTACAGAATGAAGGTCGGAATGAACATTGACCTTCACCGTCTTCATGTCCTCTTCATTTTTAGGATCCTAATCTAAATCTAGTCTAAGAACTATAACTAGGTACATACAATGGTAAGAAACAAGTTTACACGTCAAAACAATTAAAAGCACAACATCATGCCAAAGTCAATCACTCAATATCATGCATCGACCCTATCATAAATTTAAAAGTCACATGCATGCAATTTTTTTTTTACCTTATTTTTTAACCAATAAAGCAAGAAAGTGTACTATCGGCAGGTCACTTATTACTAAGGGCACGCGCCAATAACAAACACAGGCATCTCTAATTAATGGCGTGATTATATGCATAAGGGTACATGTGATGTTTCAAAGATACGTTTTTGAAATCATTCACAAAAAGTTTTGAGACAAAGTGATGTCTCGATTATGAATGGCATTCAATTCCCAAGGCTAGCTTGGGGCTCGCATAAATGTAATCACAAGTGTCGCAGGTATTTTAAAAGTGTGCATGTAAGTAATTGAAAAATAATAATAATAACCGAGCACAAGCATGCATTAATGAACCTCAAACTCACTCAAGTAATGCACAAATGGCATGAAGAAATCATGAATGGATCAAATTGGGAATTTATATTCAAAACTTGTCCAAAGAGCAAGACATTTCTTTTATTATTGCTTTTTCCTTTGACTTTAAACTTCCCTATCTTTCCCTTTTTTTGACAAATAAATTTTATTAAGGAATCACGTGCAGAATCTTATAGAAACAATGAAACAAAAATGTTAAAGGTCATTCTTTTATGCTTTTAGTTAGGGGTCGAAGATGCCAATGTCCACATTCTCTCTCCATCAGTTCCCTTCATCTGTGATGCCCTAAATCGACAACCCCACTCCACCGAGTCTTCTGCTTTTGTCTTCATTTGTATTTTTCTTCTTTCACGTTAATTCATTCCCGCCCCCACTAGCGAACTGCTCTCTCTCTTCGCCACCGCAACAAACCACCAACGCCTGTCCCCACCCAAGTCCTTTCTCGACAATAGCTCCTTCGTGTTGTCTTGTTCGGTTAGAGTCACGACAACCGCACACCCTTCCCTTCCATTTTCATGTGCGACTCCTTATCGGCAAATTCCTCCTCGCACGAAGCTGACTTCTTGATTGTTGATCACGCAAGTCCAGCCCGCATTTCCACTTCAAAGCAAGCAAAAGCCAGCTCGTCAAGCCGAGGCCAGCAGCCTCTCGAAGTTAGCCCAACAACCGTGAGCTTTGTGGGGCCGATTTCGGCCTTGGTTTGTTCCCGTTGAATGACTTCTTTGTGAATAGTTAGTGTAAAGCGAGAGGAGCTTTGCATGTATAGGGCATTTCCAAGGTGAATGACTTCCCTATGCGAGATCTAGGAAGTTCACTCATTAAGTTTATCTCATGGTTGTTTGTTAAATGTTTACAAGCCCTAAGAATGGCTGAGCCATTCCGCCAAATCCGATTTAGCCTCCCCGTAGAGCACAACCTAGAAGTGATAGGGTATCTCGTAAACGGAGGGGCCGACGCGCATTGCACATGCTACATTACGACCATCTGGGTCAACAAAGGCCTACCTTACCTCCTTGCCTCACCGATTCGTGGCATGGTACTTATGGGTGAGCAATTAGAGCCATGGTCCCATCTATGGCTTCGATGGTCTACTGGGTATTGGAGGTTCATGGGGAGGCATCGGCTGGGATGCCAAGGACGGGGACATTCCCTCTGGGGAAGTGTCTGACCTTGAGCTTGACCCCGAGTTGATCGCCGAGCCGAATCCATGGATCCTAGGGGCCATAGAGGCTTAGGTTGTGGTGGGGTTGATGATATTTTCAACTAATCTCATAGTATTATAGGTGTAGGTGTACCCCTAGGCCCTTTTTGATGAAGGCTGTAGTAATGTGATCAGGCATATTAGATGTGGCGAAACTTTTGCTTAACTTATGAACTTGACATGTACGTGACTTTGACTTATGATGCATATATATATGAGTATGTTGGTTTTTAACTATCCCTGTTTGATGGAATGAAGATTTGTTTATGTTTCCGCTTATGTGTTTTATCGTTACTATGAATTGGATTATCAATGCCTCTTGGGACGTCGTTGTGGCACCCCTCGATGGCCCCCGATCCATTAGGGTCGCTATAGGTCACTCGCCTTTCACTTGTCCTATCAACATATCACTTTGATACAATTTAATTATAACGGGTCCATAAGTCCTAGGGGTTAAATTATTTGAATTGGTCCCAGTGCAGTTCATATAACGGAAGCATAATCAAATTTCCCATCCCATACTCCAACAACATAATGTAATGCACACCAACTACATATCATATAAAATATAGGGCCGAACCACTTTTATTTTCATAACTTTGATGGATATCATGAGTCAGTACATCAAAAGGCCAAGGCTTCACTGAGCTCGATTATAATCAAAAGTACCCGACTCTACAGCGGTCATGATCAATGATCCATCATCAGTGTCGGCCATCCAAAAAGTGTCTTCCATTACCCATCCTAGCATCATCACACCCAGCCCGGTCCATCGGCTGGCGGCGGTGGCAGCATCCCCACCATGATCCCGTCTCAACAAACATGCACAGATAGAAACTCTTGTACCAGTTCCCACGTCAACGCTAAGACGGACACGGATGAACACTGTCCAGGCACCCCACATAGACGTGCGAGCACTGATCAACGGGAACGCCATAAAATGTGCCACGAGTGACGGGTAACAGCTCTCAATTTGAAATGTTAGTCCCCAAAAAGGGGTGAGTACAACCACTCAGCAGTAAAGATCCATCAAACTACATAATGCAACAAGCAAGAAAACCAAGGTATCACGAGTAAAGCACATATCATTCATGCAGTCGTGCATATATCTCCATGCAGTCGTGCATATATCTCCATGAGATCCATTCAATGCCATTTCATTTGTATTTTTCTGCTTTTCACTCTCTCCCTCGACTTCATCTCTCTCTCTCTCTCTCTCTCTCTCTCTCTCTCTCTCTCTCTCTCTCTCTCTCTCTCGGTTCCTCGAGCAATCGATCTCCCCTTCTCTCTCTCAATCCTCCGGTTGCATCATGGTTAGCAATCATTAGGTTTGCATGCAAGGACACTTGGCTCCAAGAGGATGACAAGTGGAGGAAGTGGTGTGGCCTCCATCCGGTTTCCCTCTCCCTCCTTTGGTCAACGGCTTCAAGGGCTTCTTGGGCCGGGCGTTGGTCAGCCGAATGGTGGGGGGTTTGTGGGCTGCTTTTGGGTTGTCTTAGGCCTTAATCAAATCAGCCCATATTTGCTCTTAATAATCTACTTTAATCCCCACTTAATTTCATAATCTCAAATACTCACATTGCCATATAAAATTGCAACATTAATCGATAAAAATCCAACTTATAGAGTACACAGCCAAGAACAGAAAATTCCTTGTCAATTTATCCTTTAGTACAATCCTTGATTACACTTAGATATGATACATTTCCAAATCAAAACAATAGTCCATTCAATGTTTGGCCTTGTTTAATGAGAATCCGTCGGTCTAATGACTACAATATAGTTCGTTGGTGCTTCCAATACCTTTTCAGGGGTCGCAATGTATCTAGGGATTGGTATGAAATTTAGGATGCCACAATTCTCCCCTCCTTAGAGAATTTGTCCTCGAAATTAGACATTACTTTTGTCTCTTTAAACAAGTGAGGGTACCTTTCCCTCATTTCATTTTCACTTTCCCATGTGGCTTCCTCCATATCATGATGTCGCCATAATATCTTAACCAATGGTATTTTCTTCGTCCGTAGGACTTGTTCCTTTCGATCTAGTACTTGCACTGGCTCTTCTATGTACCTCACTTTCTCATCCACTTTGATGGCTTCATGATCGAGTATGTGACCAGGATCCGGCTAGTACTTCCTCAGCATCGATACATGGAATACGTCATGCAAGTTTTCTAGCTTAGGAGGTAAAGCTAGTCGATAGGCTACATCCCCTATCCTTTCAAGTATCTCAAAAGGTCCAACGAATCTAGGGCTCAACTTACCTCTTATTCCAAATCGAAATATTCCTCTCATAGGGGATACCATAAGGAATACATGATCTCCTACATTAAATTCCAAAAGCCTTCTATGCTTATCTACGTAGTCTTTCTGCCTACTCTGTGTTGTTTTAAGTCTTTTCTTGATAATTTCAACAGCTTCAGTAGTAACTTGTACCAGTTTAGGTCTTGTCAATCTCCTTTCACCTACTTCATTCCAACAGACAGGGGTCCTGCACCTTCTTCCATATAATGCTTCATATGGAGCCATGCATATACTTTTTTGAAAACTATTGTTATAGACGAACTCTACTAAGTGCAACTTTTCATCCCAACTTCCCCTAAAATCAATAATACAAGCTCTCAGCATATCTTCCAGAGTTTGGATCACTCTTTCCGTTTGCCCATATGTTTGAGGATGAAAAGTAGTACTAAATTGAAGCTTTGTCCCTAAGGCATTTTGGAGACTTCGCCAAAACTTTTAGGTAAACCTAGAGTCTCAATCAGATGTGATCGTTATCAGAATACCATGTAAGCGTATGAACTGGCTTACATAAATTTCAGCAAGTTTATCCATCGGGTAGTCTACGCGAACCGCTAGGAAATGGGCAGACTTAGTCAAGCGATCTACTATTACCCAGATCGAGTCATGATCACTTGATGTCCTTAGCAGTCATTGCACAAAGTCCATCGTCACATGCTCCCATTTCCACTCCAGTATGTCTAATGGCCTCAATAGCCCTGCGGGTTTACGGTGTTCCGCTTTCACTTGCTGGCATGTTAAACATTGTGAAACGTGTTTAGCTACATCCGTCTTCATGCCATTCCACCAAAACTGCTGGCGCAAATTTCTATACATCTTTGTACTACCTGGATAAATACTATATTTACTCCTATGTGCTTCCGATAGGATTTCCTTTTTCACTTCATCATTATCGGGAACACAAAGTCGTCTTCGACATCTTACTATCCCATCTTCAGAGACTTGAAACTCTGATCTTTTCCCTAAAGACACAGCGTTTCGTCTTTTCACAGTCTCCGGATTAGATTCTTTCTGAATCTTAACTTTATGAATAATCTCAAGCTCAATCCTTAATGTAGTGAGCATACTGGTATGGTGGTCTATTTCCAACTTGAAGTCTGAATCTACTATTGATTTTAATAGATTCCATTCCGTTATCCTTAGGCTAGCCATGTCCATAGCCAACTTTCGACTAAAGGCATCTGCCACCTTATTTGCCTTTCCTGGGTGGTACCGTATTTCACAGTCATAATCTTTTAATAATTCCATCCACCTTCTTTGTCTCATGTTCAACTCTTTTTGCGAAAACAAATACTTCAAGCTCTTATGATCTGTATAGATTTCAAACTTCTCTCCATACAAATAATGTCTCAATATTTTCAAAGCAAATACTATAGCTGCCAATTCTAGATCATGAGTTGGATAATTTAATTCATGAGGTTTCAATTGCCTTGATGCATAGGCTATGACCTGCCATGCTGCATCAAAACACATCCCAGTCCCTTATGTGATGCATCACTATACACCGTGAATCCATCAGACCCAGATGGTATAGTTAGAATTGGGGCTGTAGTTAATTTCCTTTTAAGTTCCTGAAAGCTTCTTTCACATTCTCCACTCCATTCAAACTTTACATTCTTTCGAGTTAATTTCGTTAAAGGGTTTGCCAATTGTGAGAATCCTTCAATAAACCTCCTATAATAACTAGCAAGTCCCAAGAAACTTCGTATTTCGGTTGGTGTCGTCGGTCTCGGCTAGTTCATTACCATCTCAACTTTTGCAGGGTCTATTGCAATTCCATTTCTCGACACCACATGTTCTAAAAATATTATCTAATCTAGCCATAATTCACACTTACTGAATTTGGCATACAATCTATGATCTCTTAGTGTTTGCAACGCTATCTTCAGGTGTCGCTCATGCTCTTCAGGTCCTCTAGAATATATCAGGATGTCATCAATGAAGACAATCACAAGTCGATCCAGATAAGGTTTAAATATCCTATTCATTAAATCCATGAGTGCCGCTAGTGCATTCGTTAATCCAAATGGCATAACCAGGAACTCATAATGTCCATAACGAGTCCTCAATGCAGTCTTAGGAATGTCTTCTTTCTTTATCCTTAACTGATGGTATCCTGATCTTAAGTCAATTTTTGAAAAGACTGAACTTCCTTGCAATTAAACAAATAAATCATCAATTTTAGGCAAGGGATACTTATTCTTTATAGTCACCTGGTTCAGCTATCTATAGTCAATACATAAACGCATCGACCCATCATTCTTTTTCACAAATAGGACTGATGCACCCCAAGGAGAAACACTTGGCCTAATAGATTCCTTATCAAGCAATTCTTGTAGTTGCACCTTCAATTCCTTCAATTCCATTAAGGCCATTCTATATGGGGCTTTCGATATTGGTCCAGTTCCAGGCATTAGTTCAATTTCAAACTCAATCTCTCATTCTGGCGGTAATCCAAGCAACTCCTCAGGAAACACATCATGAAATTCCCTAACTATTTGAATCTCATCGATTTTAGCCTCTTTCTTAGTAAAATCTCTTACTATCGCTAGATATCCTTGACATCCTTCGTCAAGTAGTTTATGAGCTTCTACCATTGAAATAATGGCTATAGAGGGGCTTGTCTGACCTCCGAAAAATTCAAAACTAGACTGGTCAGGTAACATCAACTGGATCACTTTCCTATAACAATCTAGCTTAGCCTAATACTTATGGAGCCAGTCCATTCCTATGATAACATCAAAGTCATACGTAGCCATTACGACTAGATCTATTTCCATATCCCTTCCTCCTATTGTTATCTTACATTTTCCACACACCAGCGTAGACAATACCATGTTCTTTAAAGGCGTAGAAACACAAAGAGGCGTCTCAAGAGATGTAGTTTCTAACTTATTTTACTGTATATATCTTTCAGATACAAAAGAATGGGTAGCACCCTATCGAACAACGCATATGCCTTTTTATCATTTATAAGGATAGTACTCGAGATAACATTTTTGGAAGCTTCCGCTTTCTCTTGGGTGATTGCATACACCCTCCTTTGTGCTCGTGGTCTCTGTGAATTCCTTGACAAATTTGGTCCGGTACTACTTTGTTGCACCTGCCGCATCGAGCCGGCGCTCAACTGTGATCTCTCCCGTGGACAATCTTTCTTGAGGTGACCTACCTGTTCACAACCATAGCATTTCAGCCGTCCATTGCAAGGTCCTAGGCCATGTTGCCCATTGCATCTTCGACAAGCATTACTTTGATAGGGTGTTTTTCCTATGTTCAGGCCATCCCTGGCTTTTCCAAAGTTTCCAAAATTACTCTTCTTATTAGGTTTCCAGGTCTGAATTTGACCAGGATAGGGTTTCTTACCTCGTCTGATATCACTAAAGGCCAACTGTCTCTTAGACTCCTATTGCTCTCTCATCAATTCCTGTTCCACCAACTGTGCCATTTCATAAATTTCATTATAATCTCTTATGTTCAAAGGCACCAATTGCTTTTTGATATCAGTCCTCAACCCTTTCAGGAATCTCTTAGCCTTTTCCTCTCTATCCTCAATCAGCTTGGGAGCATACCTAGACAATTCAGAAAATTTTGCCTCATACTGGTCTATTGTCAGCTCCCTTTGTTCCAACTAAACAAATTCAGCAATCTTCTTATCCCTGGCACAGTCAAAAAAATGCTTTCTATTGAAAGCTCTAACAAATTCATCCCAATTTATTTCAGTACCTGGTGGAAAGATCGTGTCCCTTGAAGCGCTCCACCAAAACTTTGCATTTCCCTCCAGCTAGTACTCTGCCAAAGTTATTTTCTCAGCATCGTTGCAGTTCAACAATCGGAAAATTCGTTCCATTCCATCTATCCAATGTTCCGCCTCCTCAGAACTTCCTGTTCCACTAAACTTAGGTGGTTTTAGCTTCAAAAATTGTTCCACCAGTCCTTGAGGGCAACGTTCTACTCCGAGTTGTTGCTGCGCTTGTCTTTCCATCAGATTTCCTATATTGACCAATCCCTGCAGGATGTCTTCCATTCGGGGTTCAGCCCTTGCAGCAAAGGCTTCAGCCCTCGATGGATGAGAACTTCCAGCTCGTACCATGACTTTCCTGCAGTTTTCAAGCATTTGCCTCAGGAATAGTCTGTGACTCATTGCCTTTATTTAAAGCTACTACTACTATATATAAGTAACGTAAACATAATACTGAAACCTAAAAGCAACTCATAAAAATTTCTAGGGATCTATGAGTGAATACCCATCACTCGTTGTTCATAGTTAGTCAACTATCCTAGTTAGTATCCTATGGTGTGCATTGTCATCATATTCCTCAACTTCCAGATGAGGCTCCTTATCACTCCATATATAAACCTTCGCTCTGATACCAAAACCCGCCTGTGGCACCCCTCGACGGCCCCCGATTCGTTAGGGTCGCTACAGGTCACTCCCTTTTCACTTGTCCTATCAACATATCACTCTAATACCATTTAATTATAGCGGGTCCTTAAGTCCTAGGGGTTAAATTATTCGAATTGATCCTAGCGCAGTTAATATAACGGAAGCATAATCAAATTTCCCCATCCCATACTCCAACAACATAATGTAATGCACACCAACTACACATCATATAAAATATAGGGTCAAACCACTTTTATTTACATAACTTTGATGGATATCATGAGTCGGTACATCAAAAGGCGAAGGCTTCACTGAGCTCGGCTATAATCAAAAGTACCCGACTCTACAATGGTCATTATCAACGATCCATCATTAGTGTCGGCCATCCAAAAAGTGTCTTCCATTACCCATCACCAGCATCATCACACCTAGCTTGGTCCATCGGCTAGTGGCGGTGGCAGCATCCCCATCGTGATCCCGTCTCGACGAACATGCAAAGATAGAAACTCTTGTACCACAGGACCATCAGGTAGACCCACGTCTTACATGACTAAGACTCGGACACGAATGAACACTAGTCCACGGACACCCACACAGACGTGCTCTGAACATGAGCACTCAACATCAACGGGAACACCAAAAAATGTGCCACGAGTGACGGGTAACAGAGGCATCTCTCAATCTGAAATGTTAGTCCCCAAAAAGGGGTGAGTACAACCACTCAGCAGTAAAGATCCATCAAACTACATAATGCAACAAGCAAGACAACCAAGGTATCACAAGTAAAGCAATATCATTCATGCACTCAAGCATATCATTCATGCATATATCTCCATTCAAGCATACATTACCATGCAGTCGTGCATATATCTCCATTCAGTCGTGCATATATCTCCACACAGTCATGCATATATCACCATAAGATCCACTCAATGCCTTGATGATCATACTTCCAAAAATCATACAATACCAATTCAAGTTCAAAGACAATTTATACACCATGCCATGTGCGCACACATGCGCATGATTCAATTTCTATATTGATTTTTCAAAAGGATCTCATTTTTCTTCCAGGGACCAGTGTTTGCATTCCTCATATCTCTCACACCCAGCCTGGCATCGCGAGTAACCTCCGATACACACCTCCGGGCATCTCGCACCCCAACTGGCATCACGACGAACCTCCGGCACACACCTCCAGGCATCTCGAAACTCTCGAGGACATCTGGCACACACCTCCGGGCATCCGGCACACACCTCCGGGCATCCCGACACTCCTGGGGCATCATCGACTTAGCCGTCCGACAGTATCATCAGTATCATTTCACATGGATATATCTCACTTTGGAAAAATGCCATTTGATGCAATAATGCCAAAAATTTCATCAATTTTCATGTCATATGAAATGCATAATTGTCACCACACATGCTAAATAGATACCAACTCAAAATACCACATCCCATAGAGTAATTTATTTTTTCTTAAAAATAAGACAATTTTCGAATAAAACAGAATGCATTCCTTTAACTAAAATTCTGGAAAAATTAGTAAACGATATTAATAAATTCTAAAAATTTAACATGATGTAAAAAAGACCTAGAGAAAGAGGTTTCATGAAGAACACCATGTCAAGAAAGTTTAATATCAATCGCAAAGGGCCATACATCACAGCAAAAGAAATTCCAACACCACTTTTGCACAGTTTCAGAAATAATTTCGATTAAGTCCTTAAATGAACTCCGACAATTCTGAGATTTTAACATATTATAGTTGAGACCTAGAGGTAAACGTCCCATGAAGACATCGAAGTCTAATTCATTCTGGATTAAAAGATATAATTATTATAACTCACCCTAACCCTCGGTTCAATCTCCAGATTTATCCCTTTCAAAGAAAAATCATTTCCCCAATCAATACTTGTCTGTTTATTCTCAAATTTTTAGTATCTTGCTCCTCAAGATGTCTTCTACAACTCTTATCAAGGATATGAGATCAAATTCGGACTGGATAATTGCACAAAATTCACAGAATCGCAAGGGATCAACATAACAGTTTCCAGATCCAGTATCTTTGAAGAAAAATGGTTTCACCAACAAATACTTGTCTGTTTCCCCTCAAATTTTGATATGTCACATTTCAAGAAGTCCTCTACAACTTTCATCAACGACACAAAGTAAGATCTCAACTAGATAATTACTTACAACTCGCGGAATCACCAGAGGTCAAACTGTTTTCCATAGAACAGTTTACTAGCTCAAGGTACTACTCCCAAAATGTTGAAAATCCTAACATCTAGCTCATCCAAAATATACTTCACACACAACCACAACAAGCATAATGTAGATCAAGGGACTTCACGTGCCTTAAGTTCACAACAAGCAAACGGCAACTTGAGGCTTCGGCGAGCTTGATCGACGACGGCAGCTAGGCGGCGTCGACGGTGGAAGACGGCCTTCCTCTTCCCCTAGCCGATGTATCCTCACAAATCTCTCTTGGTTTCACTCTCTCCCTCGACTTCTCTCTCTCTCACTCACACACACACACACACACACACACACACACACACACACACACTCTCTCTCTCTCTCTCTCTCTCTCCTCTCTCTCTCTCTCTCTCGGTTCCTCGAGCAATGCGTCTCCCCCTCTCTATCTCACTCCTACGGTTGCATCATGGTTAGCAATCATTAGGTTTGCATGCAAGGACACTTGGCTCCAAGAGGATGACAAGTGGTGGAAGTGGCGTGGCCTCCATTTGGTTTCCCTCTCCCTCCTTCGGTCGACGGCTTCAAGGGCTTCTTGGGTCGGGCCTTGGTCGGCCGAATGGTGGGGGGTTTGTGGGCTGCTTTTGGGCTATCTTAGGCCTTAATCAAATCAGCCCACATTTGCTCTTAATAATCTACTTTAACCCCCACTTAATTTCATAATCTCAAATACTCACATGGCCATATAAAATTGCAACATAAATCGATGAAAATCCAACTTATAGAGTACACGGCCAAGAACAAAAAATTCCTTGTCAATTTATCCTTTAGTAGAATCCTTGATCACACTTAGATATAGGATACATTTCCAAATCAAAACAATAGTCCATTCAATGTTCTGCCTTGTTTAATTGGAATCCGTCGGTCTAATGACTACAATATAGTCCGTTGGTGCTTCCGATACCTTTTTAGGGGTCGCAGTGTATCTAAGGATCGTTATGAAATTTTAGGATGCCACAGTCGCAATCGAATGACCATAAGTATGGAAGCCATGGGTGTTGCGTGCTTGAAGCGGGATGGGGCATGACATGCAGGTTAAAAATTTGAATTATAAGTTGTGAATTGATAGACTTGGTAGAGCCCGCACTAAGCTTAATACTTTGTGAGCCATTAGCCTCCGCTCACGCCCGTGCATAAAGGCACCCGAAAAAGTAGGTCGCGACAGTCAGGAGGCAAATGTGGGAGTTCGAACCAATAAAAAACTCAATGTTCTATCTTCTATTTCTTAATTATCAACACACTCGATTAGGTTTATCTTTTTTATTTGTATCACTCTTAATTACATTATTTGTTATCAGTATTCGCTAGTCCTCTTATACCCTAAGTGAAGGATATTGTATAAAAAGCATCTATGTAACCAGGATACTAACGGGATCAAAAACCAGTTTTCTTTGACACAAGAAAGGAATTTTCTGCCTTTCTTTCTTGTGTCAAACAAAAGACTTAGAAGAAGAAGGAGAAACAGGGTTGTAGGAGAGCAATACAAGCATCGTGCTACTAGGCGAAGCAAGTATCTCCGAAGTAGATGGTAATTGATAGAGTAATCCTTGATCATAATTTCCAGTGATGGTTTTGTGACATCGTGATTTTCTGATTTTGTTTTCGGTTGAATGAGTTGGGCTTTTCATCAACATGCCTATAGTTCTTTTCCCTGAGCTGATCACTCATGAGATAACTAGTCTATCAGGTGAAGCTATTAAGGAATCTAAACGCAATAGACTTGAGAATTCGACTAGAAATCAACTGCTCGACAGTGCTAATTTGCAAGGCTCAATACAGCACCGTCAAATTTGATCAGAGACCGAAGATAGGTCGATTCGACAGAGGTATGTGATTAGAGCATGGGTGATTCCACCTGATTACAAAATTTTTGTCGAACGGCAATAAATCGATTTTTTTGGCATTTTTGTACAGTGTCCGTATTTGAAATCTTGAGATTTTCACGACAATTGAGAGTCGTTAATGAGTCGAAGATGTACAATGTGGGTCGAAAATAATCGACCACAGGTCAAATGCGCAGAAAATTCCTAAAAGCTAACGAGTAGGTTAAGTCAAGCTAAAATCGCGCCCAGTTGAAATTAACCGGGAAATTAAATATGATTTCAGAAATTGAAAGTTTTGTCACGTCACAATTTATTTTAGGAACGTCCACTCATCCTCTGAAGATTTTTCTCAAAAATTCAATGTTGGGTGTTTTTGGACCGGGAAATTAAGAGGGTCATTTTTTGTTGCACTTTTGGCCGTCAAGTTGGTTCAATTGATGAGGAAAAATCATGGGATGGATGTCGACACCTTGCCTATATTTATTGGCACCAATTTGGGTTGATTTGAGTTGGAATTGAATGAAATTGGAGAGGCAATGTTACAAATTCGTAGGCCAAGGTGGGCAGCAACTTTTGGAAAATTTGGGAGACTTGTTTGGGAAGCTTGAGGAAGGATTTTGGCTAAGGATGGTAGCTGTGGGCTGGTGGGGCATATCACTTGAGTGTTTGTGATATTTTCGCAAGACTTTGGAGGCCATTTGTGGTCCCCCTTCAGCTGAGCCCTTCTTCTTCCTCCTTACTGCTCCTTTCTCCATGGTTGTTGTTGTTTTGAGCTCAAGAACCAGTAGAGAAGACCAGAGAACCTGCCAGCCTTGCCGCCTGAACCGCCGAAGCAGCACACCGTGCCGCTCGCCGTCGCGCCCAAGCTCGTACGTTCGCCTCCTGCTCCACGTCTCCATGCTCGAGTCCAATCCGTGTGCCGTCCCTGCCATCCGTCGTTCAGGCCAACCATGACATCCCCGAGCCGCCATAGTCACCGTAGCCATCCCCGCTGCTGTCTGCCATCTTGCCTTGCCGTTTCCAGCCGTTCTAGCCCCTTCAATCAACCACAAAACCGAAGGACAGTGGTGGCCGTGAGGCTTTGTGGCTTGTTTCTGGCCCCTTCCAAGCCTCATTGGGTGTCACTCCAGGCTTGAGTCAAGCCCGCTAATCTAGTGAGTTTATTTGCTAAACCTTGCTTATGAGGTTAATGATGCTTAGTAGGTATTAGATTAGGCTAAGCTTGGTTTAGGTGGTTAGTTTAGTTTAGTTAGTGATTTAGTTGGTTAATTACGATTGTTAGGTGGTTAGATTAGATTAGTTCATGGTTAATTAGATTGTAGTATTTAATTAGTATGGTACATTGTTTTTCTAGGTCCAATTAGGTGGTAAGATTAGCATATTTAGCTTAATTAGTCATTTATATGATTATTTTGCATTTATTTAATTAATTTTGTAATTTATTTAATTAACTAATATTTTCTGGAAATTATACCGGGATAGCCAATAGTTGGAATTTCGTACTGAACGTCGTGGTGTGGTTAAATTGTGCAATTGATTGCTAATTTATGCAATTTGATTCTGATTGGTGATTTATTATTTCAAAAATATGAGTTTTTTTTATATTTAATTAGAAAATATCGGGTGTCGGGTTTTGACACCGATAATGTTTTTGAGTACTATATCAAATAGTGGGATTTTTTAAAAAGGAAGGAAATCACTCTTTATGACTCAAGCTGACCGTGTACCCACACACGATTATTTTACTGGGTGTTCTTAATATTAAGAAAATAGGCCAAGCACATTATTTAAATTGAGGCATTTGAGTGCAAAGCACGATATCCTTGGCCGTGTTTGAATGTGCGTGTGGTTATGATCAGGACCCATCACCCGCCGGGAGTCGGGGAGACGATACCGTACCATCAACTGGGGAGTTGGCGGGGCCATGATACCGTACCGGCAACTAGGGAGTTAGCCGGGCTGTTGACTGGGGAGTTGACTGGATTGTTGATTGGGAAGTTGACCAGATCGCTGACTGGGAAGTTAGCCGTACCGCTGACTGGGGAGTTAGCAGTACCGTCAATTGGGGAGTTGACCGTGGCCTATGGGCCGTAAGAACTAGAACATGCATGAGTAATTGGAATAGCCGCGCCTGATTATGAGACGGAATTGTGTGGCACGGAATGGGACGTGTCATAACGATTTGGTCTTATAATCGAGCCCCCTGTGAGTATTTGATGATTGATGTGCAGTGTTCTAGTTGTTCAATATGTTTGTGGTATGCATATGTATATGAACTGTACTAATGTGCAGGGAGTTGCTGAGGCGAGGTGAGTCTTCTATATTGTATGCTTAGACTATCTCTAAGTGTATTTCCTTCCTAATCAGGGTTTAAGGGGTGAACTTGCTGAGATATTGTCTTAACCCATTGTGGGTTACCATTTTTAGGTCCCTAGTGTGGAGAATCCAGAGCCCGAGGTTGAAGGGTTTGGGGTGTAGGGGGCCTAGGGTTTTCTTTTTGGACATAGACTTGTGTATAGACTTGGTTTGTTTATAAAAGTGTTTTGTGAAATTTGTATCCTGCTTTTCTATCCCATATCTGTGTTGTCCGGGGATTGTTTATACGCTTCCGCACGTGCAATAAGGTGAATGGATCGGCAATGCGTCCCGAGACGTCGCAAATTTTATCGACCACCGAGGGATGTGCACGTGCTCGAGGTTCGGGCGTGACAGGTTTAATATTTCATGAAAGTTTATTATTATGTTCACTCAACCTATTCACGTCCCTCTTATTTGTATTGTTAGCCCCAACAATTTCCTCAATGATATGCTTCAAAACATTATTATCCACCCAGTGCCTAATGTTACCACACACTTGACGATGAAATATAGTCCATTCAACATCGGTTTTATTATCAGGATTTCTCATTAGCAAACACGGGCAAATAATAAGCCTTCACATACAAAGGCCCTTTTATATTTCCTTTCCAAATATGATAATTCAAACTATTCAGTGTAGTCATTCTACTCATATTCATTTCATCGTTTAACGCAAGGCATAGAAATCAAGTAAGAGCCAATGCTTCGATACCATTTTTTTGGCAGCGCTCAATAGAAGTCCAATACCTTTACTTGAATAGACCACTAAGAGAGAACCCAAATTTGAGCTTGCCGGACTCAACTTCATTGAAAAGCTTAAGTCGATGAGTTTTGCACCAACTATCATATTTATTAATTGCTCAACACTACACCAATTTTCCTATTGTAGGACTTTTTTAACATAACTCGCACGTCCATCCTAGCAATCACCCATCCAGGTCTCTTATTTCATCATGGGTTGATGTTATTTTCTTGTTTTTAACGAATGAATGATTTGATTGCCGGAGAAGAGACAGGTCGGGTGTCATTTAAACTTTTGGTTCAGAACTACAAACAACCTTAAATCTTATTTCAACATAAGCTCACACGAAGTTTTTGAATAGTGCATTTTCCCCAACGACTTGAGGTACGGCCTTCCACATGCCTTCATCGTCAAGCTTAGATCGAAGTACGGGGTGAAGCAATCACATACAAATTATCCTTTCTTTTGATTGTCGGACCAAAAACTTCAGTCATGTCGAGTTGTTCCGGCTCTTGCCCGTTTGCTAGCTTCCAGTCAAAATGATATAACAATGATGCTAGTGTAATTTCAATGTTGGCTGTCGCAAATGCCATGCCTGGACACATCCTCCGACCAGATCCAAACGGTAGAAGCTGATAGTGCATCCCCTTATAATCAACTGAAGAATTGATAAACCTCTCTGGCTCGAATTTCTCCGGATTTGTCCAATAGCTCGGATCTCTTCCTATAGCATATGCATGGATAAGGACTCTCGAGTTCATAGGAATATCATAACCGTTCACCTTGCATCCTTGCCTCGGTGCTCTGGGGATCAATGGTGTTGATGGGTGCATTCTGTGTGTTTCTTTGATAATATACTTCAGGTAATGGAGTTCTTGGATATCTGATTCTTGAATGCGGTCCTTTCCCTTCAAAACCTGCCGTATCTCATTCTGTGCCTTGGACATCACATTTGGGTTCTTGAGCATTTCGGACATTGCCCATTCTATCACTGCAGATGATGTGTCAGTTCCGGCAGCAATCATCTCCTGCAAAGATTGCATGTAATAAAGCAAAGAAAGTGATGGAGAGAGTACATGAAATGATCTGTGATTAGGTGAATTTTCGTTAAAGAACGAGTGATGTGTTTTAAGGAGTAATCAAACGACTTACCAAGATGATGCCTTTAATGTTATCAGTAGTAAGATGAAATCCCATCTCGTTGGACTCCTGAAGACGTAACAGGACATCCACTAAATCTTCTTTCTCTGGCATACCCGCTTGGCCACCTAAGTGTTTTCTTCGCATTTTGTGGTCAGCAAGAATAGTGTTCAAGATTTTATCATATGTTCGCTTTATTTTATTTGTTTTAAGTTTCACTCCACTAATGTAATGAAGAATTCTGAGTGATGGGAAAGCCTCGGCTATGCCGAACCCTCCAGCGAGCCTCAGTCCTTCATGAAGTGATGAAAGGAACTCATCTTGTTGTTCGCACGACTGGCCAAAAGATGCCTTGCAGACAATGCAATTCATGCATGCAAAAATCTTCTTGCTGAGATTGAAAGGGAAACCGGACGAGGACTCAATATGTCCGATGAGATTGCTTACCTCTTCATGTCTTATCGATTGGAATGACCGCACAGTTTTAACCCCTAGGAGTTCTACTACACAAATCTTCCGGATTTGCCTCCAGAATTCTCCATACGGGGCGAAGACCATGCTCGAATTCTCATAACTCATCATTTCACCGACTGGATATGGTGGATGGTCCGAAAAGGTGAGCTCTTGTGTCTTTAGGACCTCTTTGGCTGCTTCAGGGGTTGTGATTGTTACAACAGAAAGCTCACCGAGTTGAAGATAGAAGACCGGTCCATATATCTTGCCCAACTTGCTCAGGCGATGGTGTGGCATTTCACCGATCATCTGGTGTAGATTTCCGATAACTGGCAACTTCTTCGGACTGGGAGGTAACTTAAGATTTGAGCCTTTTGTTGCAGGTCTGTTAAAGACCAGCTTATTAATCAGGCTTAACAGAAAGAGAAAAGAAGAAAGGATAAAGAAAAAGGTAGAGAACTCGAGCATCATTTGGAACTTCAGTAGATGTTGGGCTTTGGACCAGATGTTGTATGCAATAATATGGGTTTTCCGCCTCTCTATTTATTGGACCACTGATTTGGAGAAGTCATCCAAAATTGCTAGGAAATAGTTATCTATGATAATTGACTTTGTTATTTTCAATAACCTAGAGGCGTGAGCATAGACACCGATTACTTTGAGGCTCTTGAAGCACATTGCAAACTCAATAAGTCGCTAATTCCCGAGTTGGACGTCTCTAACCCCAACCAATTCTGATGTCTCTAATTTAATATCCAGCAATTATTATTGACAATGCATTTAAAACACAAGGAATGGGCTGCATGTCATTGCCTAATCGTTCGAGATCGCTTCACGTCTCTAACCCCAACCGATTTTGATGTCCCTAATTTAATATCCTGCAATTGTTATTGACAAACACTAGTAAGGTGGCAACTCATTTCATGTGCTCTCTTTAAGAATTGAAGTAAACGAAAGAGGAGATCGCATTATTTCGTCCAAATCAACTGGCAGAAAATAGAAAACTCATCATATTGAACTCATGATCAATAGTCTATAGATTGCACAATAAAATTTTAGTTGAAGTCATGCGCGAAACTATTGCACCCGCAATTATAAAAGCTATTTATGATGTGCTCTCTTTAAGAATTGAAGTAAACGAAAGATGAGATCGCATTATTTCGTCCAAATCAACTGGCAGAAAATAGAAAACTCATCATATTGAACTCATGATCAATAGTCTATAGATTGCACAATAAAATTTTAGTTGAAGTCATGCGCGAAACTATTGCACCCGCAATTATAAAAGCTATTTATGATGTGCTCTCTTTAAGAATTGAAGTAAACGAAAGAGGAGATCGCATTATTTCGTCCAAATCAACTGGCAGAAAATAGAAAACTCATCATATTGAACTCATGATCAATAGTCTATAGATTGCACAATAAAATTTTAGTTGAAGTCATGCCTTGAAACTATTGCACCCGCAATTATAAAAGCTATTTATGATGTGCTCTCTTTAAGAATTGAAGTAAACGAAAGATGAGATCGCATTATTTCGTCCAAATCAACTGGCAGAAAATAGAAAACTCATCATATTGAACTCATGATCAATAGTCTATAGATTGCACAATAAAATTTTAGTTGAAGTCATGCGCGAAACTATTGCACCCGCAATTATAAAAGCTATTTATGATGTGCTCTCTTTAAGAATTGAAGTAAAAACGAAAGAGGAGATCGCATTATTTCGTCCAAATCAACTGGCAGAAAATAGAAAACTCATCATATTGAACTCATGATCAATAGTCTATAGATTGCACAATAAAATTTTAGTTGAAGTCATGCGCGAAACTATTGCACCCGCAATTATAAAAGCTATTTATGATGTGCTCTCTTTAAGAATTGAAGTAAACGAAAGATGAGATCGCATTATTTCGTCCAAATCAACTGGTAGAAAATAGAAAACTCATCATATTGAACTCATGATCAATAGTCTATAGATTGCACAATAAAATTTTAGTTGAAGTCATGCGCGAAACTATTGCACCCGCAATTATAAAAGCTATTTATGATGTGCTCTCTTTAAGAATTGAAGTAAACGAAAGATGAGATCGCATTATTTCGTCCAAATCAACTGGCAGAAAATAGAAAACTCATCATGTAGAACTCATGATCCACAATAAAATTTTAGTTGAAGTCATGCGCGAAACCATTGCACCCGCAATTATAAAAGCTATTTATGATTGAACATTTGGGTGTGCGTGCACGTATGTGCGTTCGTAGATATTGCTTGTGCATCCTATGCCAATTAACAAATAAATATTCTTGAGGACTGTAACCATTTAAAGGTATTACGTATGATTAAAGTAGCTTCACGTGCATAATATAAGATTAATTTTTAATCTAACTTTGAAAATTCATTTCGCTACGAAAAGAACATCATTTTAATTAATGCATACCATGTGGTTCAATACATTTTCACCACGAACATACAATCTCAACCAAATGGCCACTGACTTTAAGTTATTGACAATACATTATACTAATAATGAGTTCCATGTCATTGTCTAATGTGGGTGCTTGCTTTACGAATGAGTACAGAATATGAACAATTCACTTCATGTGCTCTCTCTAAGAAATGAAGTAAACAAGAGATGAGATCACATTATTTCGTCCAAATCAACTAGCTGGGAATAGAACATTTATCTTGTAGAACTCATGATCAATAGCCCATAGAGTGTACAATAAAAATTTTGTTCAGTACATGGATGAAAGCATCGCAGCCGAGATCTTAAAGGAGGTGTCCATGATTGATTTGATCAAATAATCTATATTTGCGTGCGTGTGCTCGCATTTGCGTTTGCAGATATTACTTGTGCATCACGTGCTTTGTGGGTTGACCACATGCTAGCTTTATTTCGTCAGGTGGTTTGCATTTTCTCTTATACATACTCTATTTAACAAATTCATCGTGGCGTATCATGATCACACCTTCAGTTTAAACTTGTTGGTTGGGTCCGCCTGATTTGTGGGGTCCGGCCACTATATAATAAAAAAAAGGAAAGAACAAAAAGAAAGAGAAGAAGTGATCATGCATGGATGCGGCCAAAAAGTGAGGGGGAGAGAGAGAAAATAGTAACCATCAAAACAGGGAGAAGGGAAGAAAAGAAGAGGGCTGCAATTTTGTTGTGACATCCCAGATTTTCAATCCTGTTTTCTATTGGAAAAATCGGGCATTTCATTGACGCGCTTATAGGGCTACTCTCAGAGCTGATCACTCACGAGATAACTAGACTATCTGAGGAAAACATTGGATTTTAAGGCAAATAAACTTGAGAATTCACACTTACTGAATTTGGCGTACAATCTATGATCTCTTAGTGTTTGCAACGCTATCTTCAGGTGTCGCTCATGCTCTTCAAGTCCTCTAGAATATATCAGGATGTCATCGATGAAGACAATCACAAGTCGATCCAGATAAGGTTTAAATATCCTATTCATTAAATCCATGAATGCCGCTGGTGCATTCGTTAATCCAAATGGCATAACCACGAACTCATAATGTCCATAACGAGTCCTTAATGCAGTCTTAGGAATGTCTTATTTCTTTATCCTTAACTGATGGTATCCTGATCTTAAGTCAATTTTTGAAAAGACTGAACTTCCTTGCAATTGATCAAATAAATCATCAATTCTAGGCAAGGGATACTTATTCTTTATAGTCACCTGGTTCAGCTATCTATAGTCAATACATAAACGCATCGACCCATCATTCTTTTTCACAAATAGGACCGGTGCACCCCAAGGAGAAACACTTGGCCTAATAGATCCCTTATCAAGCAATTCTTGTAGTTGCACCTTCAATTCCTTCAATTCCATTAAGGCCATTCTATATGGGGCTTTCGATATTGGTCCAGTTTCAGGCATTAGTTCAATTTCAAACTCAATCTCTCGTTCCGGCGGTAATCCAGGCAACTCCTCAGGAAACACATCATGAAATTCCTTGACTATTTGAATCTCATCGATTTTAGCCTCTTTATTAGTAAGACCTCTTACTATCGCTAGATATCCTTGACATCCTTCGTCAAGTAGTTTATGAGCTTCTACCATTGAAAAAATGGCTATAGAGGGGCTTGTCTGACCTCCGAAAAATTCAAAACTAGATTGGTCAGGTAACATGAATTGGATCACTTTCCTATAACAATCGAGCTTAGCCTAATACTTATGGAGCCAGTCCATTCCTATGATAACATCAAAGTCATACATAGCCATTACGACTAGATCTATTTCCATATCCCTTCCTCCTATTGTTATCTTACATTTTCCAGACACCAGCGTAGACGATACCATGTTCTTTAAAGGCATAGAAACACAAAGATGTGTCTCAAGAGATGTAGTTTCTAACTTATTTTACTGTCTATATCTTTCAGATACAAAAGAATGGGTAGCACCCTATCGAACAATGCATATGCCTTTTTATCATTTATAAGGATCGTACTTGAGATAACATTTTTGGAAGCTTCCGCTTCCTCTTGGGTGATTGCATACACCCTCCTTTGTGCTGGTGGTCTTAGTGAATTCCTTGACAAATTTGGTCCGGTACTACTTTGTTGCACCTACCGCATCGAGCCGGCGCTCAACTGTGATCTCTCTCGTGGACAATCTTTCTTGAGGTGACCACCTGTTTACAACCATAGCATTTCAGCCGTCCATTGCAAGGTCCTAGGCCATGTTGCCCATCGCATCTTTGACAAGCATTACTTTGATAGGGTGTTTTTCCTATGTTCAGGCCATCCCTGGTTTTTCCAAAGTTTCCAAAATTACTCTTCTTATTAGGTTTCCAGGTCTGACTTTGACCAGGATAGGGTTTCTTACCCCGTCTGATATCACTAAAGGCCAACTGTCTCTTAGACTTCGATTGCTCTCTCATATATTCCTGTTCCACCAACTGTGCCCTTTCATAAATTTCATTATAATCTCTTATGTTCAAAGGCACCAATTGCTTTATGATATCAGTCCTCAACCCTTTCAGGAATCTCTTAGCCTTTTCCTCTCTATCCTCAATCAGCTTGGGAGCATACCTAGACAATTCAGAAAATTTTGCCTCATACTGGTCTATTGTTAGCTCCCTTTGTTCCAACTGAACAAATTCAGTAATCTTCTTATCCCTAGCACAATCAGAAAATGCTTTCTATTGAAAGCTCTAACAAATTCGTCCCAATTTATATCAGTACCTGGTGGAAAGATCGTGTCCCTTGAAGCTCTCCACCAAAACTTTGCATTTCTCTCCAGCTGGTACTCTGCCAAAGTTATTTTCTCAGCATCGTTGCAATTCAACAACCGGAAAATTTGTTCCATTCCATCTATCCAATGTTCCGCCTCCTCAGAACTTCCTGTTCCACTAAACTTAGGTGGTTTTAGCTTCAAAAATTGTTCCACCGGTCCTTGAGGGCAACGTTCTACTCTGGGTTGTTGCTGCGCTTGTCTTTCAATCGGATTTCCTATATTGGCCAATCCCTGCTGGATGTCTTCCATTCGGGGTTCAGCCCTTACAGAAGAGGCTTCAGCCCTCGATGGATGAGAACTTCCAGCTCGTACCATGACTTTCTTGCAGTTTTCAAGCATTTGCCTCAGGAATAGTCTGTGACTCATTTCCTTTATTTAAAGCTACTACTATTATATATAAGTAACATAAACATGTTACTGAAACCTAAAAGCAACTCATAAAAATTTCTAGGGATCTACAAGTGAATACCCATCACCTGTTGTTCATAGTTAGTCAGCTATCCTAGTTAGTATCCTATGGTGTGCATTGCCATCATATTCCTTAACTTCCAGATGAGGCTCCTTATCACTCCATATATAAACCTTCGCTCTGATACCAAAACCCGCCTGTGGCACCCCTCGACGGCCCCCGATTCGTTAGGGTCGCTACTGGTCACTCCCCTTTCACTTGTCCTATCAACATATCACTCTAATACCATTTAATTATAGCGGGTCCATAAGTCCTAGGGGTTAAATTATTCGAATTGGTCCCAGCGCAGCTCATATAACGGAAGCATAATCAAATTTCCCCATCCCATACTCCAACAACACAATGTAATGCACACCAACTACACATCATATAAAATATAGGGCCGAACCACTTTTATTTACATAACTTTGATGGATATCATGAGTTGGTACATCAAAAGGCCAAGGCTTCACTGAGCTCGGCTATAATCAAAAGTACTCGACTCTACAGTGGTCATGATCAATGATCCATCATCAGTGTCGGCCATCCAAAAAGTGTCTTCCATTACCCATCACCAGCATCATGACACCCAGCTTGGTCCATCGGCTGGCGGCGGTGGCAGCATCCCCATCATGATCCCGTCTCGACGAACATGCAAAGATAGAAACTCTTGTACCACGGGGCCATCAGGTAGACCCACGTCTTACATGACTAAGACTCGGACACGAATGAACACTAGTCCACGGACACCCACACAGACGTGCTTCGAACATGAGCACTCAACATCAACGGGAACACCATAAAATGTGCCACGAGTGACGGGTAACAGAGGCATCTCTCAATCTAAAATGTTAGTCCCCAAAAAGGGGTGAGTACAACCACTCAGCAGTAAAGATCCATCAAACTACCTAATGCAACAAGCAAGACAACCAAGGTATCACAAGTAAAGCACATATCATTCATGCACTCAAGCATTCATTACCATGCAGTCATGCATATATCTCCATTCAGTCATGCATATATCTCCACGCAGTCGTGCATATATCTCCATGTAGTCGTGCATATATCTCGATGCAGTCATGCATATATCTCCATAAGATCCACTCAATGGATTGATGATCACACTTCCAAAAATCATACAATACCAATTCAAGTTCAAAGACAATTTATACACTAGGCCATGTGCGCACACATGCGCATGATTCAATTTCCATATTGATTTTTCAAAAGGATCTCATTTTTCTTCCAGGGACTAGTGTTTGCATTCCTCATATCTCTCGCACCCAACTTGGCATCGCGAGGAACCTCTGGTACACACCTCCGGGCATCTCGCACCCCAACTGGCATCATGAGGAACCTCTTGCACACACCTCCGGGCATCTCGAAACTCTCGAGGACATCTGGCACACACCTCCGGGCATCCCAACACTCCTGGGGCATCATCGACTTAGCCGTCCGACGGTATCATCATTATCATTTCACATGGATATATCTCACTTTGGAAAAATGCCATTTGATGCAATACTGCCAAAAATTTCATCAATTTTCATGTCATATGAAATGCATAATTGTCACCACACATGCTAAATAGATAGCAACTCAAAATACCACATCCCATAGAGTAATTTATTTGTTCTTAAAAATAAGACAATTTTCGAATAAAACATAATGCATTCCTTTAACTAGAATTCTGGAAAAATTAGTAAACGATATTAATAAATTCTAAAAATTTAACATGATGTAAACAAGACCTAGAAAAAGAGGTTTCATGCAGAACACCATGTCAAGAAAGTTTCATATCAATCGCAAAGGGCCATACATCACAGCAAAATAAATTCCAACACCACTTTTGCACAGTTTCGGAAATAATTTCAATTAAGTCCATAATTGAACTCCCAAAATTCTGAGATTTTAACATATTATAGTTGAGACCTAGAGGTAAAAGTCCCATGAAGAAATCGAAGTCTAATTCATTCTGGATTAAAAGATATAATTATTATAACTCAACCTAACCCTCGGTTCAATCTCCAGATTTATCCCTTTCAAAGAAAAATCATTTCCCCGATCACTACTTGTCTGTTTATTCTCAAATGTTATTATCTTGCTCCTCAAGATGTCTTCTACAACTCTTATCAAGGATACGAGATCAAATTCGGACTGGATAATTGCACAAAATTGACAGAATCGCAAGGGATCAACATAACAGTTTACAGATCTAGTATCTTTGAAGAAAAATGGTTTCACCAACAAATACTTGTCTGTTTCCCCTCAAATTTTGATATTTTACTCCTCAAGAAGTCCTCTACCACTTTCATCAAGGACACAAAGTAATATCTCAACTAGATAATTACTTACAACTCGCGGAATCACCAGAGGTCAAACTGTTTTCCATAGAACGTTTACTAGCTCAAGGTACTACTCCCAAAATTTCGAAAATCCTAACATCTAGCTCATCCAAAATCTACTTCACACACAACCACAACAAGCATCATGTAGATCAAGGGACTTCACGAGCCTTAAGTTCACAGCAAGCAAACGGCAACTTGAGGCTTCGGCGAGCTTGATCGACAACTGCAGCTAGGCGACGTCGACGGTGGAAGACGGCCTTCCTCTTCCCCTAGCCGATGTATCCTCACAAATCTCTCTTGGTTTCACTCTCTCCCTCGACTTCACACACACACACACACACACACACACACACACACACACACACACACACACACACACACACTCTCTCTCTCTCTCTCTCTCTCTCTCTCTCTCTCTCTCTCTCGAGCAATGCATCTCCCCCTCTCTATCTCAATCCTACGGTTGCATCATGGTTAGCAATCATTAGGTTTGCATGCAAGGACACTTGGCTCCAAGAGGATGACAAGTGGTGGAAGTGGCATGGCCTCCATTTGGTTTCCCTCTCCCTCCTTCGGTCGATGGCTTCAAGGGCTTCTTGGGTCAGGCCTTGGTTGGCCGAATGGTGGGGGGTTTGTGGGCTGCTTTTGGGCTGTCTTAGGCCTTAATCAAATCAACCCATATTTGCTCTTAATAATCTACTTTAATCCCCACTTAATTTCATAATCTCAAATACTCACATGGCCATATAAAATTGCAACATTAATCGATGAAAATCCAACTTATAGAGCACACGGCCAAGAACAGAAAATTCCTTGTCAATTTATCCTTTAGTACAATCATTGATCACACTTAGATATAGGATACATTTCCAAATCAAAACAATAGTCCATTCAATGTTCGGCCTTGTTTAATTGGAATCCGTCGGTCTAATGACTACAATATAGTCCGTTGGTGCTTCCGATACCTTTTCAGGGGTCGCAGTGTATCTAGGGATCGTTATGAAATTTTAGGATGCCACAGTTGCAATCGAATGACCATAAGTATGAAAGCCAAGGGTGTTGCGTGCTTGAAGCAGGTTGGGGCATGACATGCAGGTTAAAAATTTGAATTATAAGTTGTGAATGGATAGACTTGGTAGAGCCCGCACTAAGCTTAATACTTTGTGAGCCATTAGCCTCCGCTCACGCCCGTGCGTAAAGGCACACGAAAAAGGAGGTCGCGACAGTCAGGAGGCAAATGTGGGAGTTCGAACCAATAAAAAACTCAGTGTTCTATCTTCTATTTCTTAATTATCAACACACTCGATTAGGTTTATCTTTTTTATTTGTATCACTCTTAATTACCTTATTTGTTATCAGTATTCGCTAGTCCTCTTATACCCTAAGTGAAGGATATTGTATAAAAAGCATCTATGTAACCAGGATACTAACGGGATCAAAAACCAGTTTTCTTTGACACAAGAAAGGAATTTTCTGCCTTTCTTTCTTGTGTCAAACAAAAGACTTAGAAGAAGAAGGCGAAACAGGGTTGTATGAGAGCAATACAAGCATCGTGCTGCTAGGCGAATCAAGTATCTCCAAAGTAGATGGTGATTGATAGAGTAATCCTTGATCATAATTTCCAGTGATGATTTTGTGACATCGTGATTTTCTGATTTTGTTTTCGGTTGAATGAGTTGGGCTTTTCATCAACGTGCCTATAGTTCTTTTCCCTGAGCTGATCACTCATGAGATAACTAGTCTATCAGGTGAAGCTATTAAGGAATCTAAACGCAATAGACTTGAGAATTCGACTAGAAATCGACTGCTCGACCGTGCTAATTTGCAAGGCTCAATACAACATCGTCAAATTTGATTAGAGACCGGAGTTAGGTCGATTCGACAGAGGTATGTGATTAGAGCGTGGGTGATTCCACCTGATTACAAAATTTCTGTCGAACGGCAATAAATCGATTTTTTTGGCATTTTTGTACCCTATGTCCGTATTTGAAATCTTGAGATTTTCACGACAATTGAGAGTCGTTAATGAGTCGAAGATGTACAATGTGGGTCGAAAATAATCGACCACAAGTCAAATGTGCAGACAATTCCTAAAAGCTAACCAATAGGTTAAGTCAAGCTAAAATCGCGCTCGGTTGAAATTAACTGCGAAATTGAACATGATTTCAGAAATTGAAAGTTTTGTCACGTTACAATTTATTTTAGGAATGTCCACTCATCCTCTGAAGGTTTTTCTCAAAAATTCAATGTTGGGTGTTTTTGGATCGGGAAATTAAGAGGGTCGTTTTTTGTTGCACTTTTGACCGTCAAGTTGGTTCAATTGATGAGAAAAAATAATGGGATGGATGTGGACACCTTGCCTATATTTATTGGCACCAATTTGGGTTGATTTGAGTTGGAATTGAATGAAATTGGAGAGGCAATGTTACAAATTCGTAGGCCAAGGTGGGCAGCAACTTTTGGACAATTTGGGAGACTTGTTTGGGAAACTTGAGGAAGGATTTTGGCTAAGGATGGTAGCTGTGGGCTGGTGGGGCATATCACTTGAGTGTTTGTGATATTTTGGCAAGACTTTGGAGGCCATTTGTGGTCCCCCTTCAGTTGAGCCCTTCTTCTTCCTCCTTGCTGCTCCTTTCTCCATGGTTGTTGTTTTGAGCTCAAGAACCAGTAGAGAAGACCAGAGAACCTGCCAGCCTTGCCGCCTGAACTACCGAAGCAGCACGCCGGTACAGCGCTTGCACGCCGTGCCGCTCGCCGTCGCGCCCAAGCTCGTACGTTCACCTCCTGCTCCACGTCTCCATGCTCGAGTCCAGTCCGTGTGCCATCCTTGATGTCCCCGATCCGCCATAGTCACCGTAGCCGTCCCCGCTGCCGTCTGCCATCCCGCCTTGCCATTTCCAGCCGTTCTAATACCTTCGGTCAACCACAAAACCGAAGGACAGTGGTGGCCGTGAGGCTTTGTGGCTTGTTTCTGGCCCCTTCCAAGCCTCGTTGGGTGTCGCTCCAGGCTTGAGTCCAGCCCCCTAATCCAGTGAGTTTATTTGCTAAACCTTGCTTATGAGGTTAATGATGCTTAGTAGGTAATTAGATTAGGCTAAGCTTGGTTTAGGTGGTTAGTTTAGTTTAGTTAGTGATTTAGTTGGTTAATTACGATTGTTAGGTGGTTAGATTAGATTAGTTAATGGTTAATTAGATTGTAGTATTTAATTAGTATGGTACATTGTTTTTCTAGGTCCAATTAGGTGGTAAGATTAGCATATTTAGCTTAATTAGTCATTTATGTGATTATTTTGCATTTATTTAATTAATTTTGTAATTTATTTAATTAACTAATAATTTCTGGAAATTATACCGTGATAGCCAATAGTTCGAATTTCGTCCTGAACGTCGTGGTGTGGTTAAATTGTGCAATTGATTGCTAATTTATGCAATTTGATTCTGATTGGTGATTTATTATTTCAAAAATAGGAGTTTTTGATATTTAATTAGAAAATACCGGGTGTCGGGCTTTGACACCGATAATGTTTTTGAGTACTATATCAAATAGTGGGATTTTCAAAAAAAGGAAATCACTCTTTATGGCTCAAGCTGACCGTGTACCCACACACGATTATTTTACTACGTGTTCTTAATATTAAGAAAATAGGCCAAGCACATTATTTAAATTGAGGCATTTGAGTGCAAAGCACGATATCCTTGGCCGTGTTTGAATGTGCGTGTGGTTATGATCAAGACCCATCACCCGCCGGGAGTCGGGAGACGATACCGTACCATCAATCGGGAGTTGGCGGGGCCATGATACCGTACCGGCAACTAGGGAGTTAGCCGGGCTGTTGACTGGGAGTTGACTGGATTGTTGATTGGGAAGTTGACCGGATCGCCGATCGGGAAGTTAGCCGTACCGCCGACCGGGAGTTAGCGGTACCGTCAATTGGGGAGTTGACCGTGGCCTATGGGCCGTAAGAACTAGAACATGCATGAGTAATTGGAATAGCCGCGCCCCGATTATGAGACGGAATTGTGTGGCACGGAATGGGACGTGTCATAACGATTTGGTCTTATAATCGAGCCCCACGTGAGTATTTGATGATTGATGTGCGGTGTTCTAGTTGTTCAATATGTTTGTGGTATGCATATGTATATGAACTGTACTAATGTGCGGGGAGTTGCCGAGGCGAGGTGAGTCTTCTATATTGTATGCTTAGACTATCTCTAAGTGTATTTCCTTCCTAATCGGGGTTTAAGGGGTGAACTTGCTGAGATATTGTCTTAACCCATTGTGGGTTACCATTTTTAGGTCCCTAGTGTGGAGAATCCAGAGCCCGAGGTTGAAGGGTTTGGGGTGTAGGGGGCCTAGGGTTTTCTTTTTGGACATAGACTTGTGTATAGACTTGGTTTGTTTATAAAAGTGTTTTGTGAAATTTGTATCCTGCTTTTCTATCCCATATCTGTGTTGTCTGGGGATTGTTTATACGCTTCCGCACGTGCAATAAGGTGAATGGATCGGCAATGCGTCCTGAGACGTCGCAAATTTTATCGACCACCGAGGGATGTGCACGTGCTCGAGGTTCGGGGCGTGACAGGTTTAATATTTCATGAAAGTTTATTATTATGTTCACTCAACCTATTCACGTCCCTCTTATTTGTATTGTTAGCCCCAACAATTTCCTCAATGATATGCTTCAAAACATTATTATCCACCCAGTGCCTAATGTTACCACACACTTGACGATGAAATATAGTCCATTCAACATCGGTTTTATTATCAGGATTTCTCATTAGCAAACACGGGCAAATAATAAGCCTTCACATACAAAGGCCCTTTTATATTTCCTTTCCAAATATGATAATTCAAACTATTCAGTGTAGTCATTCTACTCATATTCATTTCATCGTTTAACGCAAGGCATAGAAATCAAGTAAGAGCCAATGCTTCGATACCATTTTTTTGGCAGCGCTCAATAGAAGTCCAATACCTTTACTTGAATAGACCACTAAGAGAGAACCCAAATTTGAGCTTGCCGGACTCAACTTCATTGAAAAGCTTAAGTCGATGAGTTTTGCACCAACTATCATATTTATTAATTGCTCAACACTACACCAATTTTCCTATGTGGGACTTTTTTAACATAACTCGCACGTCCATCCTAGCAATCACCCATCCAGGTCTCTTATTTCATCATGGGTTGATGTTATTTTCTTGTTTTTAACGAATGAATGATTTGATTGCCGGAGAAGAGACAGGTCGGGTGTCATTTAAACTTTTGGTTCAGAACTACAAACAACCTTAAATCTTATTTCAACATAAGCTCACACGAAGTTTTTGAATAGTGCATTTTCCCCAACGACTTGAGGTACGGCCTTCCACATGCCTTCATCGTCAAGCTTAGATCGAAGTACGGGGTGAAGCAATCACATACAAATTATCCTTTCTTTTGATTGTCGGACCAAAAACTTCAGTCATGTCGAGTTGTTCCGGCTCTTGCCCGTTTGCTAGCTTCCAGTCAAAATGATATAACAATGATGCTAGTGTAATTTCAATGTTGGCTGTCGCAAATGCCATGCCTGGACACATCCTCCGACCAGATCCAAACGGTAGAAGCTGATAGTGCATCCCCTTATAATCAACTGAAGAATTGATAAACCTCTCTGGCTCGAATTTCTCCGGATTTGTCCAATAGCTCGGATCTCTTCCTATAGCATATGCATGGATAAGGACTCTCGAGTTCATAGGAATATCATAACCGTTCACCTTGCATCCTTGCCTCGGTGCTCTGGGGATCAATGGTGTTGATGGGTGCATTCTGTGTGTTTCTTTGATAATATACTTCAGGTAATGGAGTTCTTGGATATCTGATTCTTGAATGCGGTCCTTTCCCTTCAAAACCTGCCGTATCTCATTCTGTGCCTTGGACATCACATTTGGGTTCTTGAGCATTTCGGACATTGCCCATTCTATCACTGCAGATGATGTGTCAGTTCCGGCAGCAATCATCTCCTGCAAAGATTGCATGTAATAAAGCAAAGAAAGTGATGGAGAGAGTACATGAAATGATCTGTGATTAGGTGAATTTTCGTTAAAGAACGAGTGATGTGTTTTAAGGAGTAATCAAACGACTTACCAAGATGATGCCTTTAATGTTATCAGTAGTAAGATGAAATCCCATCTCGTTGGACTCCTGAAGACGTAACAGGACATCCACTAAATCTTCTTTCTCTGGCATACCCGCTTGGCCACCTAAGTGTTTTCTTCGCATTTTGTGGTCAGCAAGAATAGTGTTCAAGATTTTATCATATGTTCGCTTTATTTTATTTGTTTTAAGTTTCACTCCACTAATGTAATGAAGAATTCTGAGTGATGGGAAAGCCTCGGCTATGCCGAACCCTCCAGCGAGCCTCAGTCCTTCATGAAGTGATGAAAGGAACTCATCTTGTTGTTCGCACGACTGGCCAAAAGATGCCTTGCAGACAATGCAATTCATGCATGCAAAAATCTTCTTGCTGAGATTGAAAGGGAAACCGGACGAGGACTCAATATGTCCGATGAGATTGCTTACCTCTTCATGTCTTATCGATTGGAATGACCGCACAGTTTTAACCCCTAGGAGTTCTACTACACAAATCTTCCGGATTTGCCTCCAGAATTCTCCATACGGGGCGAAGACCATGCTCGAATTCTCATAACTCATCATTTCACCGACTGGATATGGTGGATGGTCCGAAAAGGTGAGCTCTTGTGTCTTTAGGACCTCTTTGGCTGCTTCAGGGGTTGTGATTGTTACAACAGAAAGCTCACCGAGTTGAAGATAGAAGACCGGTCCATATATCTTGCCCAACTTGCTCAGGCGATGGTGTGGCATTTCACCGATCATCTGGTGTAGATTTCCGATAACTGGCAACTTCTTCGGACTGGGAGGTAACTTAAGATTTGAGCCTTTTGTTGCAGGTCTGTTAAAGACCAGCTTATTAATCAGGCTTAACAGAAAGAGAAAAGAAGAAAGGATAAAGAAAAAGGTAGAGAACTCGAGCATCATTTGGAAATTCAGTAGATGTTGGGCTTTGGACCAGATGTTGTATGCAATAATATGGGTTTTCCGCCTCTCTATTTATTGGACCACTGATTTGGAGAAGTCATCCAAAATTGCTAGGAAATAGTTATCTATGATAATTGACTTTGTTATTTTCAATAACCTAGAGGCGTGAGCATAGACACCGATTACTTTGAGGCTCTTGAAGCACATTGCAAACTCAATAAGTCGCTAATTCCCGAGTTGGACGTCTCTAACCCCAACCAATTCTGATGTCTCTAATTTAATATCCAGCAATTATTATTGACAATGCATTTAAAACACAAGGAATGGGCTGCATGTCATTGCCTAATCGTTCGAGATCGCTTCACGTCTCTAACCCCAACCGATTTTGATGTCCCTAATTTAATATCCTGCAATTGTTATTGACAAACACTAGTAAGGTGGCAACTCATTTCATGTGCTCTCTTTAAGAATTGAAGTAAACGAAAGAGGAGATCGCATTATTTCGTCCAAATCAACTGGCAGAAAATAGAAAACTCATCATATTGAACTCATGATCAATAGTCTATAGATTGCACAATAAAATTTTAGTTGAAGTCATGCGCGAAACTATTGCACCCGCAATTATAAAAGCTATTTATGATGTGCTCTCTTTAAGAATTGAAGTAAACGAAAGATGAGATCGCATTATTTCGTCCAAATCAACTGGCAGAAAATAGAAAACTCATCATATTGAACTCATGATCAATAGTCTATAGATTGCACAATAAAATTTTAGTTGAAGTCATGCGCGAAACTATTGCACCCGCAATTATAAAAGCTATTTATGATGTGCTCTCTTTAAGAATTGAAGTAAACGAAAGAGGAGATCGCATTATTTCGTCCAAATCAACTGGCAGAAAATAGAAAACTCATCATATTGAACTCATGATCAATAGTCTATAGATTGCACAATAAAATTTTAGTTGAAGTCATGCGCGAAACTATTGCACCCGCAATTATAAAAGCTATTTATGATGTGCTCTCTTTAAGAATTGAAGTAAACGAAAGATGAGATCGCATTATTTCGTCCAAATCAACTGGCAGAAAATAGAAAACTCATCATATTGAACTCATGATCAATAGTCTATAGATTGCACAATAAAATTTTAGTTGAAGTCATGCGCGAAACTATTGCACCCGCAATTATAAAAGCTATTTATGATGTGCTCTCTTTAAGAATTGAAGTAAACGAAAGAGGAGATCGCATTATTTCGTCCAAATCAACTGGCAGAAAATAGAAAACTCATCATATTGAACTCATGATCAATAGTCTATAGATTGCACAATAAAATTTTAGTTGAAGTCATGCGCGAAACTATTGCACCCGCAATTATAAAAGCTATTTATGATGTGCTCTCTTTAAGAATTGAAGTAAACGAAAGATGAGATCGCATTATTTCGTCCAAATCAACTGGTAGAAAATAGAAAACTCATCATATTGAACTCATGATCAATAGTCTATAGATTGCACAATAAAATTTTAGTTGAAGTCATGCGCGAAACTATTGCACCCGCAATTATAAAAGCTATTTATGATGTGCTCTCTTTAAGAATTGAAGTAAACGAAAGATGAGATCGCATTATTTCGTCCAAATCAACTGGCAGAAAATAGAAAACTCATCATGTAGAACTCATGATCCACAATAAAATTTTAGTTGAAGTCATGCGCGAAACCATTGCACCCGCAATTATAAAAGCTATTTATGATTGAACATTTGGGTGTGCGTGCACGTATGTGCGTTCGTAGATATTGCTTGTGCATCCTATGCCAATTAACAAATAAATATTCTTGAGGACTGTAACCATTTAAAGGTATTACGTATGATTAAAGTAGCTTCACGTGCATAATATAAGATTAATTTTTAATCTAACTTTGAAAATTCATTTCGCTACGAAAAAGAACATCATTTTAATTAATGCATACCATGTGGTTCAATACATTTTCACCACGAACATACAATCTCAACCAAATGGCCACTGACTTTAAGTTATTGACAATACATTATACTAATAATGAGTTCCATGTCATTGTCTAATGTGGGTGCTTGCTTTACGAATGAGTACAGAATATGAACAATTCACTTCATGTGCTCTCTCTAAGAAATGAAGTAAACAAGAGATGAGATCACATTATTTCGTCCAAATCAACTAGCTGGGAATAGAACATTTATCTTGTAGAACTCATGATCAATAGCCCATAGAGTGTACAATAAAAATTTTGTTCAGTACATGGATGAAAGCATCGCAGCCGAGATCTTAAAGGAGGTGTCCATGATTGATTTGATCAAATAATCTATATTTGCGTGCGTGTGCTCGCATTTGCGTTTGCAGATATTACTTGTGCATCACGTGCTTTGTGGGTTGACCACATGCTAGCTTTATTTCGTCAGGTGGTTTGCATTTTCTCTTATACATACTCTATTTAACAAATTCATCGTGGCGTATCATGATCACACCTTCAGTTTAAACTTGTTGGTTGGGTCCGCCTGATTTGTGGGGTCCGGCCACTATATAATAAAAAAAAGGAAAGAACAAAAAGAAAGAGAAGAAGTGATCATGCATGGATGCGGCCAAAAAGTGAGGGGGAGAGAGAGAAAATAGTAACCATCAAAACAGGGAGAAGGGAAGAAAAGAAGAGGGCTGCAATTTTGTTGTGACATCCCAGATTTTCAATCCTGTTTTCTATTGGAAAAATCGGGCATTTCATTGACGCGCTTATAGGGCTACTCTCAGAGCTGATCACTCACGAGATAACTAGACTATCTGAGGAAAACATTAAGGATTTTAAGGCAAATAAACTTGAGAATTCGACCAGGAATCGGCTTCTTGACCGTGCTCATCTATCGAGATCATTACGGCATAGATATAAATTGTTTTGAGATCAAATATGGGTAGGTTCGACTGAGATGTGTGGTTAATCATGGGTGACACCACTGAATTGGAAAATTCTTGTCGACCAACACTAGACTGATTTTCTTATAGTTTTGGTACCCTGTGTCCATATTTGAATCCCTGAGATTTTCACGACAACCGAGAGTCGCCAATATGTCAAGTGGGTTCATTGTGGCTCGAAGAAAATCGACCATGGGTCATTTGCACTAAAAATTTCTGAAAGTTACTCAGTAGCCTAGGTCACGCTAAAAAAACGTGTCGTATGGAAATTAACCGTGAATTCGAACCTGATTTCAAAAATTGAAAGTTTTGTGGTATCACGAGCTATTTTAGGAACGTCGACTCATCCTCTGAGGAATTTTCAAAGATTCAGGGATTTTTGCTAAAAACCGTTTCAGATGTTGCAGAAAATTAGCGGAAATTCGTATTATGGCACCCTTGATCTACTGAGGTCACCACAGATACTTATTGCTCTACCTATAGTATACCATTTACATATCTTTCATTAAGGGTTAAAGAGGAACCGTAGTTCAAAGGCATATATATATTTTTTGAAAGGATCCGGCGCAGCTCATAGCGAAATTATAAACGAGTCTCACCATCCCCCTACTCCCATGACAATGATAATGCACACCAACTACACATCAAAGGAAAAGATAAAGCCGAGTCACTTTTATTCACATATTTACGATGGACATCTTGGGTCCATACCACCAAAAAGCCAAGATTTTTTTTTAGCTATACTTGACTACGTCTCAAAAGAGAGATCTCGACCCCTATATCGATCTTGTATAACCCTCCATCTACAAGTGTCGGCTATCCCAAAAAGTGTTAGCTCCCACCAGTCAAACATGCCATCACACCCAATCCGGTGCATCGGGCAGCGGCGGCGGCAACATCCCCAGCGTCACTCTGTCACGACGGACGTGGACAGATAGAAACTCCTGGATGACCGGGCCCCCAGCCAGGCCCACATCATACATCACCAGCACGCAAACTCGAATGAACACCAAACCAGGAATGGTGACACAAATATGCTTCGCACACTCGACCTCCACGTCAGATGGTAGGCTGTAGAAAGTGTCGCGCGTGACCGGTGGTAAAGGCATATTTCTAATCTGAAATGTTAGTCCCCAAAGGGGTGAGTACAACTACTCAGCAGTAAAGATCCATCAAACTACTCAATGCGTCAAATAGAACAATCAAAATATCAAGTGAAGGTGCACATCATTCATACATTTGAACTTACCTCACCATGCAACGTGCATATACCATCATGCACATGTACACATATCATCAAAGCAGCCATGCATATATGTCACTGCACTATGTGCATATACCACCATGCACTTGTACATATGACAACAAACAACCATGCATATATCACTATGCAGCGTGCATATACCACCATGCACTTGTACAAATATCATCAAACAGCCATGCACATATCACCATACAATATTCATGATTCAATTTCAGCTTTTATCTTTCAATTGGATCACAACATTTTTTTCTCGTTCCCGGAACCAGTAATTGCATCTCACATTTTATCGCTGGCACCCAACCTGGCATCGCGAGGAGCCTTCGGCACACACCTCCGAGCATCCGGCACACACCTCCGGGCATCCCGACACTCCCGAGGCATCGTCAGCTCACACCTCCGACGGTATCCTCATTATCATATTTCATTTTTCACAATTGTGTCTCAAGGGATCCCACTTGCCTCCCAAACCGAGTGAAACACAGCAACCGAACGGCAAGATCGACAGTGGAACACAGCCGCGACGGACCCCCTCTTCCTTCCTTCTCGCGCACGGGCTGGTCTCTCTCTTCCTCTCCTTCGCACAACACCCCTCTCTCTCTCGATGGTCACTCTCTCTCTCTATCCCCCCACTCTCCCCTTTTTGGTTGAAACGAAATGGCATGCATCTTCATTTTTGCATGGGGGGACACTTGTTCCCAAGAAGGAGACAAGTGTCTCGCTTGCTGAAGACACTTGGAAGAAGCCATTCGGCTCCTCCTCCCCCTCCGTGCGTCGGCAGCCCTTCATGGGCTTTGTGGGCCGGGCCTGGGCCTTTGATTGATGGCCCATTGGGTCCCCTTGGGCCGGCTTTGGGCCGCCCTTGGTCGACCCAAGAAATGGGATTGGTGGGCTGGTTTGGTCCTTAAGAAATCAGCCCACCCTTCCTTTTAAAATCTACTCTAAATCCTATTTACAACAAGTATTTAATTGAAATTTATAAAGCCATTAAAATTTACAACATAAATTAATAAAATTCAACTTATAACACACAAACACAGCCAAGAGTAAAATTTTCCTAGTACTAATTAAAGAAAAATTGGACTTCTAGGCCGAGCCTTTGGATGTCAGGGACTTATAGAAAATTGTTTGAGACTTTTCTTCATCGAAATGGGGCCTCAATTTGGAGAATTGAGTAAATAAATTGAAGCTTAAAATTCGGATCCATGGGAAAGGCTTCAGTTTTAGCTTCAATTTGGATTATTTTGGTGGAAATTTTGGGTGGAAAGTTTTAAGGGGGACATACCATCAATGCAATGGATAATATGTGTGGACTTTTGGCCTAAGCTATGATAAATTGGATATTTCCCTTTGACTAATTCTTCTCTCTCTCCTCCAAATCCCCCCCGACATGCGACGAAGCCTTCCTCTCGGCTCACTTTTCTCTAAATTTTTCCTCCTCCACATTTTCTTCCTTCTGCCCATCTCCCTCACACCTGCAACTTCCTCCATTTCTCTCCCTCACTTTACCTTCGCCACTTGCAGCTTTCACGCCTCCACCAACTTTTGTTTCCTCGGTCAACCAACGAAGAATTCTTCCCACTTTGTTGACCAAAGCCCTCACGCCCCTGCCGTCGAAGCCAGGGTCCACTAGCTTTAGCCCACGGCCCACTCGAATCAGCAGCCCAGTTGAAGTTTTCAGCCCAGTCCACGTGCCTTCACAGCCCATCTTCAAGATAGCCCAAGAATTTAGGCTCAGTTTTGAAGCTTAAGAAGTTTCAGCAGCTTAGCCCGCAAAGCAAGTCGGCCTAAGTTCGGCCCAAGCCCAGCTTTTGTTGTGGGCTTGCAAGGCTTGTAGGCCCGGCCCAAGTGTCCGTCGACACGGCCGAAAATTTGGATTTTGGCCGCCGTCGCGTCGTTGTCGTGGTGTTTCGGTCACCGCTTTGCACAAGTGAGTTTTGCTCACTAATCCCCTATTAGTTGGTTAATGATGCTTAGGGGTTGATTATATTTAATTAAGTGCAATTAAGTGGTTAGATTAAAGTATAATAATTAAATTAGGCATTTACGTACAGGCGATATGTTAGCTTAGCGAGAGCAATATGACCAGCTTAGAGGGAGCATTATTAGTGTACTATATCAGCCTACGGGCGATATGTCAATTTAGCGAGAGCAGTACACTATTTATCAGCCTAGTGCGAGCTATACTATCTATATATCAGCTTAGAGTGAGCAGTCCTAGACTATGGTCGGACTTGTAGATAGTATTGATTGTACCGACCGAGGGAACGATCGTAGTGACATGTAATCGACTAGGTCGATTAATCAATAATTTGATCTGGTGCCGTGAATTGATGCGGTTCCTGTATCTATGATATATATTGACTTGCAGGAAGGAACTGAGACCAAGGTAAGTCCTCTGACTCGTGTTGTGTTTAGGCAGCCTTGAAAGTGTATTGGCTTCCTAATCGGGTCTTAAGGGGTAAAACTTGCTGAGACGTTGTCTCACTAGTTATTGAATAACCATTTTCAGGTCCTTAGATGGCATTGGTGAAGGACCAGAGGCCCGAAGTGTAGAAGGTGAAGCATGAAGAACTGATGATCATATTGGACTAATTAGTCATAGGACAATCCTCTTTTGATGAGAGTTGATTCCCTTTCTGCAGAATTTGTTTTATGAGCCAGTGGTTTAGAACACGACTTAATGATTCGCATTGTATATATTTGCACCATAATTTGCAATGTATATAAGTGTGGCTGCTTTTAAAGCGTGAAAAATATGGCCCTACTTGTCTATCCCATTGCTTTATTGTCTGGGGATTCTTATTATATGCTTCCGCATGTGCATATTAAACGAAAGGGTCGGCGATGCGTTCTGAGACGTTGCTATAAAATCGACCAGGTAAGGGATGGGCATGCATTCAAGGATCGGGGCGTGACATTTATGGTCCTCATTCGAAGGCCAAACTGTGGCACCCCCAAAACCCGGTAGGGTCGCCACAGAAATGAAACCGCAAGCCAAAGAAACCAAAACTGAAACAAATTATACAACGATAAAAGAAAGATTCAAGCCAACGCTTAGGCGTAAAATTTTTCTTTTCTTTTCCTTAAAAAAGTTTTAAGGATTTTGCGCAGCTCAGCGGAAATTAAGAGGCGAGTCTCACCAACACTTGCTTCCCTCACGACAACACAATACACACCAACTATATTTGATTAAATGAAAGCACGAGGCCGAACCACTTTTATTTACATATATAATTACGAAGGGCTACACGGGTCGGTACAAAAGGGTAGGCCAAGACTCATCTATGCTCGGCCTTCAACCCCAAAAAGAGACACACGACCCTCAAAAAATGCGACGTGTAACGATCTCCCTTCGGACTACTCGTGGCGGCCAATCCAAAAAGTTGCTAACCCCCACTCCACGCGCGCAGGCCATCACACCCAACCCGGTGCGTCAGGCGGTGGAGGTGGCAGCATCCCCATCGAAACACCGTCACGGCGGATGTGGACGGAGACGTACTCTGGATGACTCGGGCCTCCCGGATAAGCCCACGTCATACGATACGATCGCGCGAACATGCAAAAAGGTCAGTCCCGGCAGAGTGGGACAATCTATCTCGGTCACCTCGACCTCCACGTCAGATGGTAGGCCATAGAACACTCCCCGTGGAACAACAGGGATAGGCATCGCACTAATCTGAAATGTTGGTCCCCAAAAGGGGTGAGTACAACCACTCAACAAGTAAAGAGATCCAATCATCACTCAATGCATTAAACAATACATCAGTTCCAATACACATGTCATTCATACATTGTAATGTACTTACCTCGAAGCCATGTACGTGCCATCATACCTCATCATCACAATCATAGTATATATATAGCATCAATCACAAATGATCATCATCATCATACCATAGTACACATACATGTCATCATCATACCATAGTGCACATACATGTCCTCATCATACCATAGTGCACATACATGTCCTCATCATACCATAGTACACATGCATGTCATCATCATGCCATCATGTCACTATATCAAAATAATTATCATCACATCACATCACATATATGCATGATTTAATTTCCACTTTAGTTTTCAATTGATCAACACATCACCCTTTCTCGGGATCATCCATCCCATACTTTACACTCGCACCCTCATTCGGGTCTCACGAGAAGAACCTCTGGAATTATGCCAATCATGGCCACCAGGCATCCGGCACCCCCAACGCTCCGTGCATCTCGCATCCCAACCGGCATCACGAGGTATCCCCTCGGGCAAAGACCTCCGAGGCTTCCGGCACCCATCTCATTCCGGGCATCCCGACACTCCCGTGGACATCCGGTCATGTATCTCTATACATTTCCGGGCATCCGGCACCCATCTCATCCCGGGCATCCTGACACTTCAGGGCATAATCATCCGCCACGAACAACTTTCCCATTTAACATTTCACATGTTTGCCAATTTAGGTCTCAATATTCCATACACATGATGCAATGACAAAACAAGCTCACCTTTGTTCTTGCACATGCATCACCAAACATTTGCATACATAGAGCAATTTTAAACACCCATAGTAATTAAGTTCTTATGGAATTATATGCAACTAAAAACAATGCACTTACCAAATGCATTTAGAAATTATTTAAATTCCAATTTATTCCATTTTACAATTAATTAAATTAATTAATCACATAAATCCAAAATTCATGAAATCAAAGCATATAATAAATTAATGCCATAAAATAGAAATTTCTGCAGAAAACACATGGCCGAACAATTTCTACACGAAAACCAATATTTCCACAATTTCAAGCATAATTTTCGGACAAGGGCAGAATGCACAGTTTTTTTGGTAATTAAATTAAAATACCCAAATGACCTCAGAAAATTATGAAATTTTACCAGGTTATATTTAAGACATTAAAATAGACTTTTCATGAAGAAACCTAAGCCAAAATAATTATAGATAAATTATTACAGATCCACGAAGCTTCTGGTTAAGTTACCGAAATTCACAGGGCACTATGTCCGAAATATGGGAATTCGACCTACCTACACTTCTTCGTTTTCTCTAACATTTAGATATGTTATACTCCTAAGGATCCTCTACAACTTTCATGAATGACCTTAGGCCAAACAACCAAAGGAAGACCTTCAAATGGTCCCACGAAGTCTCTGGTAACCCACATCGCAACTCCAGTTTCATCGTCTTCAAGATCAGGTTGGTTACCTATCCTAAACTTGTTATTTTTGCTTCAAATTTGAGTATGTTCATCCTTAAGATGTGCTCTACAAGTTTCATTAAGAAGTCGAAGAGAGATTATTAGTAAAAACACAACATGCAACCACAAACTCACCTCAAGGTCAGAAAAACAGTTCTAGATCTAGGGTCTCCGAAATTTGAAGCTTTGACCCCTTAAATCTCCATAATTTTTCACGAAATTTCAGTATGTTATAGTTAAATGTGTTAGATACAACTTTCATGAAGAGATCCAAGCCAAAATCGAACTCCAAGCACACATGTAAGCCCTCACAAGTTTCTGACTTCACTGGATCATGCGAAAACAGCATGCATTTTCAACAACCAAGCATCCTAGCTTCGGTTTTCTAGCTTCCAAGCACGCAAACAAATCAAACATCCACACAAAACACACATGCAAAGAGAGAAGATGGATCCTAACTTGCCTCTAGCCAAGAAAAACAACGACGAACGGCGGTGGACGGCGGCGTGCGGCGGACGGACGGCGGTTCTCCCCCTCCTCTCACGCGAGCCTCCTTCCTCCTTCTCTTTTCTCTCTTTCTCTCTTTCTCTCTTGCACGACACTCTCTCTCTCTCCCTCTCCCTTCGCACGGCACTCTCTCTCTCTTCCTCTCCCTTTCTTTCCTCTTTTCTTCTTCTCCCCTAATCATTTCTAAGAAGACCTTAAGCATGTATGCCAAGTGGCATACACACTAGGACACTTGGGGAGGGGCATGCAAACCCTCCCCCTCCTTCCTTCGCACGGCACAAGGCCTATTGGGCCTTATGGGCTTGGCCCTCATGGCCCACCCTTAGGCCCTCCAACCATGGGCCTAAGTCCATGCTAATTGGGCTTAAGGCCCAATCCAACTCCCTTCTTTAATTTAAATTAAAACTAACAATTAATTCCACCTAATTAAAATTCTATAACATTAAATCTATAACAAACAATCTATAACAAGCATGGCAACACAAAATTTTATCTTTAATAATTACCTTATAGCTTAATTTAAATTAGAAACAAACAAGGCACAAAGCACAAAGCCTTAAGAGAGAACTAAAACTAAAACACAACCAAATAGGTAAATTCATTACCTATTTAAAAGCTCTAGGGCACCTTAGGACGTGCCCTTAATTTCTAGGATGCCACACAAACGTTTACAGAATCGGCTCAAATATGAGTATGTTGTTCATGAGACTGAGGGTTATGAGTTGATGGTGGGATTTTTTAAAAAGGAAGGAAATAACTCTTTATGACTCAAGCTGACCGTGTACCCACACACGATTATTTTACTGGGTGTTCTTAATATTTAGAAAATAGGCCAAGCACATTATTTAAATTGAGGCATTTGAGTGCAAAGCACGATATCCTTGGCCGTGTTTGAATGTGCGTGTGGTTACGATCAGGACCCATCACCCGCCGGGAGTCGGGGAGACGATACCGTACCATCAACTGGGGAGTTGGCCAGGGCCATGATACCTTACCGGCAACTAGGGAGTTAGCCGGGCTGTCGACTGGGGAGTTGACCGGATTGTTGATTGGGAAGTTGACCAGATCGCTGACTGGGAAGTTAGCCGTACCGCTGACTGGGGAGTTAGCCGTACCGTCAATTGGGGAGTTGACCGTGGCCTATGGGCCGTGAGAACTAGAACATCCATGAGTAATTGGAATAGCCGTGTTAGCCGTACCGCTGACTAGGCTTATTATTAAGTCGATGAGTTTTGCACCAACTATCATATTTATTAATTGCTCAACACTACACCAATTTTCCTTTGTAGGACTTTTTTAACATAACTCGCACGTCCATCCTAGCAATCACCCATCCAGGTCTCTTATTTCATCATGGGTTGATGTTATTTTCTTGTTTTTAACGAATGAATGATTTGATTGCCGGAGAAGAGACAGGTCGGGTGTCATTTAAACTTTTGGTTCAGAACTACAAACAACCTTAAATCTTATTTCAACATAAGCTCACACGAAGTTTTTGAATAGTGCATTTTCCCCAACGACTTGAGGTACGGCCTTCCACATGCCTTCTTCGTCAAGCTTAGATCGAAGTACGGGGTGAAGCAATCACATACAAATCATCCTTTCTTTTGATTGTCGGACCAAAAACTTCAGTCATGTCGAGTTGTTCCGGCTCCTGCCCGTTTGCTAGCTTCCAGTCAAAATGATATAACAATGATGCTAGTGTAATTTCAATGTTGGCTGTCGCAAATGCCATGCCTGGACACATCCTCCGACCAGATCCAAACGGTAGAAGCTGATAGTGCATCCCCTTATAATCAACTGAAGAATTGATAAACCTCTTTGGCTCGAATTTCTCCGGATTTGTCCAATAGCTCGGATCTCTTCCTATAGCATATGCATGGATAAGGACTCTCGAGTTCATAGGAATATCATATCCGTTCACCTTGCATCCTTGCCTCGGTGCTCTGGGGATCAATGGTGTTGATGGGTGCATTCTGTGTGTTTCTTTGATAATATACTTCAGGTAATGGAGTTCTTGGATATCTGATTCTTGAATGCGGTCCTTTCCCTTCAAAACCTGCCGTATCTCATTCTGTGCCTTGGACATCACATTTGGGTTCTTGAGCATTTCGGACATTGCCCATTCTATCACTGCAGATGATGTGTCAGTTCCGGCAGCAATCATCTCCTGCAAAGATTGCATGTAATAAAGCAAAGAAAGTGATGGAGAGAGTACATGGAATGATCTGTGATTAGGTGAATTTTCGTTAAAGAACGAGTGATGTGTTTTAAGGAGTAATCAAACGACTTACCAAGATGATGCCTTTAATGTTATCAGTAGTAAGATGAAATCCCATCTCGTTGGACTCCTGAAGACGTAACAGGACATCCACTAAATCTTCCTTCTCTGGCATACCCGCTTGGCCACCTAAGTGTTTTCTTCGCATTTTGTGGTCAGCAAGAATAGTGTTCAAGATTTTATCATATGTTCGCTTTATTTTATTTGTCTTAAGTTTCACTCCACTAATGTAATGAAGAATTCTGAGTGAAGGGAAAGCCTCGGCTATGCCGAACCCTCCAGCGAGCCTCAGTCCTTCATGAAGTGATGAAAGGAACTCATCTTGTTGTTCGCACGACTGGCCAAAAGATGCCTTGCAGACAATGCAATTCATGCATGCAAAAATCTTCTTGCTGAGATTGAAAGGGAAACCGGACGAGGACTCAATATGTCCGATGAGATTGCTTACCTCTTCATGTCTTATCGATTGGAATGACCGCACAGTTTTAACCCCTAGGAGTTCTACTACACAAATCTTCCGGATTTGCCTCCAGAATTCTCCATACGGGGCGAAGACCATGCTCGAATTCTCATAACTCATCATTTCACCGACTGGATATGGTGGATGGTCCGAAAAGGTGAGCTCTTGTGTCTTTAGGACCTCTTTGGCTGCTTCAGGGGTTGTGATTGTTACAACAGAAAGCTCACCGAGTTGAAGATAGAAGACCGGTCCATATATCTTGCCCAACTTGCTCAGGCGATGGTGTGGCATTTCACCGATCATCTGGTGTAGATTTCCGATAACTGGCAACTTCTTCGGACTGGGAGGTAACTTAAGATTTGAGCCTTTTGTTGCAGGTCTGTTAAAGACCAGCTTATTAATCAGGCTTAACAGAAAGAGAAAAGAAGAAAGGATAAAGAAAAAGGTAGAGAACTCGAGCATCATTTGGAACTTCAGTAGATGTTGGGCTTTGGACCAGATGTTGTATGCAATAATATGGGTTTTCCGCCTCTCTATTTATTGGACCACTGATTTGGAGAAGTCATCCAAAATTGCTAGGAAATAGTTATCTATGATAATTGACTTTGTTATTTTCAATAACCTAGAGGCGTGAGCATAGACACCGATTACTTTGAGGCTCTTGAAGCACATTGCAAACTCAATAAGTCGCTAATTCCCGAGTTGGACGTCTCTAACCCCAACCAATTCTGATGTCTCTAATTTAATATCCAGCAATTATTATTGACAATGCATTTAAAACACAAGGAATGGGCTGCATGTCATTGCCTAATCGTTCGAGATCGCTTCACGTCTCTAACCCCAACCAATTTTGATGTCCCTAATTTAATATCCTGCAATTGTTATTGACAAACACTAGTAAGGTGGCAACTCATTTCATGTGCTCTCTTTAAGAATTGAAGTAAACGAGAGAGGAGATCGCATTATTTCGTCCAAATCAACTGGCAGAAAATAGAAAACTCATCATATAGAACTCATGATCAATAGTCTATAGATTGCACAATAAAATTTTAGTTGAAGTCATGCGCGAAACTATTGCACCCGCAATTATAAAAGCTATTTATGATGTGCTCTCTTTAAGAATTGAAGTAAACGAAAGAGGAGATCGCATTATTTCGTCCAAATCAACTGGCAGAAAATAGAAAACTCATCATGTAGAACTCATGATCCACAATAAAATTTTAGTTGAAGTCGTGCGCCAAACCATTGCACCCGCAATTATAAAAGCTATTTATGATTGACTATATATAATCTACATTTGGGTGTGCGTGCACGTATGTGCGTTCGTAGATATTGCTTGTGCATCCTATGCCAATTAACAAATAAATATTCTTGAGGACTGTAACCATTTAAAGGTATTACGGATGATTAAAGTAGCTTCACGTGCATAATATAAGATTAATTGTTTGATCTAACTTTGAAAATTCATTTCGCTAAGAAAAAGAACATCATTTTAATTAATGCATACCATGTGGTTCAATACATTTTCACCACGAACATACAATCTCAACCAATTTTGCCACTGACTTTAAGTTATTGACAATACATTATACTAATAATGAGTTCCATGTCATTGTCTAATGTGGGTGCTTGCTTTACGAATGAGTACAGAATATGAACAATTCACTTCATGTGCTCTCTCTAAGAAATGAAGTAAACAAGAGATGAGATCACATTATTTCGTCCAAATCAACTAGCAGGGAATAGAACATTTATCATGTAGAACTCATGATCAATAGTCCATAGAGTGTACAATAAAATTTTTGTTCAGTACATGGATGAAAGCATCGCAGCCGAGATCTTAAAGGAGGTGTCCATGATTGATTTGATCAAATAATCTATATTTGCGTGCGTGTGCTCGCATTTGCGTTTGCAGATATCACTTGTGCATCACGTGCTTTGTGGGTTGACTACATGCTAGCTTTATTTCCTCAGGTGGTTTGCATTTTCTCTTAAACATACTCTATATAACAAATTCATCGTGGCGTATCATGATCACACCTTTAGTTTAAACTTGTTGGTTGGGTCCGCCTGATTTGTGGGGTCCGGCCACTATATAAATATGTAAATAAAAAAAGAAAAGAACAAAAAGTCAAAAAAGAAAAATGAAAAAAGAAAAGAACAAAAAGAAAGAGAAGAAGTGATCATGCATGGATGCGGCCAAAAAATGAGGGGAGAGAGAGAAAATAGTAACCATCAAAACAGGGAGAAGAGAAGAAAAGAAGAGGGCTGCAACTTTGTTGTGACATTCAAGATTTTCAATCCTATTTTCTACTGGAAAAATCAGACATTTCATTGACGCGCTTATAGGGTTATTCTCAGAGCTGATCACTCACGAGATAACTAGACTATCTGGGGAAAACATTAAGGATTTTAAGACAAATAAACTTGAGAATTCGACCAGGAATCGGCTTCTCGACAGTGCTCATGTGTCGAGATCATTACGGCATAGATATAAATCAATTTGAGATCAGATATGGGTTGGTTCGATTGAGATGTGTGGCTAATCGTGTGTGACACCACTGAATTGGAAAATTCTCGTCGACCAACATTAGACTGATTTTTTTATAGTTTTGGTACCCTGTGTCCGTAATTGAATCCCCGAGATTTTCACGACATCCGAGAGTCGCCAATATGTCGAGTGGGTTCATTGTGGCTCGAAGAAAATCGACCACGGGTCATTTGCACTAAAAAATTTTGAAAGTTACTTGGTAGCCTAGGTCATGCTAAAAAAACGCGTCGTATGGAAATTAACCGTGAATTCAAATCCGATTTCAGAAATTGAAAGTTTTTGTGGTGTCACGAGCTATTTTAGGAATGTCAACTCATCCTCCGAAGAATTTCAAAGATTCTTGGATTTTTGTGGAAAACCGTTTTGGACGTTGCAGAAAATTAGCAGAAATTCGTACGGGCCAAATTAAAGAAAATTTGGACTTCTAAGCCGAGCTTTTGAATGTCGAGGACTTATAGAAAATTGTTTGAGACTTTTCTTCATCGAAATCGGGTCTCAATTTGGAGAATTGAGTAAATAAATTGAAGCTTAGATTATGAAATTCGGATCCATGGGAAAGGCTTCAATTTTAGCTTCAATTTGGATTATTTTGGTGGAAAATTTAGGTGGAAAGTATTAAGGGGGACATACCATCAATGCAAGGGATAATATGTGTGGACTTTTGGCCTAAGCTATGATGAATTGGATATTTCCCTTTGACTAATTCTTCTCTCTCTCCTCCAAATCCCCCCCGGCGTGCGACGAAGCCTTCCTCTCGGCTCACTTTTCTCTCAATTTTTCCTCCTCCACGTTTTCTTCCTTCTGCCCATCTCCCTCACACCTGCAACTTCCCCCATTTCTCTTCCTCACTTTACCTTGTAGGCCCAGCCCAATTGTCCGCCGACACCGCCGAAAATTTGGATTTCAGCCGCCGTCACGGTGTTTCGGTCTCCGCTTTGCACAAGTGAGTTTTGCTCACTAATCCCTTATTAGTCGGTTAATGATGCTTAGGGGTTGATTAGATTTAATTAAATGCAATTAGGTGGTTAGATTAGAGTATAATAATTAAATTAGGCATTTACCTATGCATGTTGGGAGAATGGCTAGTATACTTATCAAGTAGACAAGTCCTATTAATTATTGAACGGGTCTCGGTAATTTTCCAGGTTTGTCTCGGCTTCCAATCAGGCATTACGGGCCTAAATTGGATTTATTGCATTTATTTAATAATTTCCGAATTATTTAATTAATTATGTCTTTTTCCGAAAGTTAAGCAAGGATAGCCGACGACCAAAATTTTATGCTAGTCGTGATGATGTGATCTGTCTATTTATTTGAGTGTTAAATTGTGTTGAATTGATTTAAAGATGATTTTAGGATTTTATTCCTAAATTGATTAATTTTGGTAATTGAGTGGAAAATTACCGGGCATTGGTTTACAGTGCCAAAAATTTGTTATGGGCTGTTGAAACTAGTGAGATATTCAAAAAGTGAAATTATAATATTTTGGTTCAGGCCGACCGTGTTCCCACACACGACTATTTTATTGAGAATGATAAAAGATGGAATTGATTGAATGGTCGGGATGGTATACTATATCAACTTACAAGTGATATGTCAGCTTAGCGAGAGCAGTATACCAGTATACTATATCAGCCTACAAGCAATATGTCAGTTTAGCGAGAGTAATATACCTAATTAGCTTAGCGAGAGCAATATGATCAGCTTAGAGGGAGCATTATTAGTGTACTATATCAGCCTACGGGCGATATGTCAGCTTAGCGAAAGCAGTACACTATTTATCAGCCTAGTGCGAGCTATACTATCTATATATCGGCTTAGAGTGAGCAGTCCTGGACTATGGTCGAACTTATAGATAATATTGATTGTACCGACTGAGGGAAAGGTTGTGGTGACATGTAATCGACTAGGTCGATTGATCAATGATTTGATCTGGTGCTGTGAATTGATGTGATTCTTGTATATATGATATATACTAACTTGCAAGAAAGAACTAAGGCCAAGGTAAGTCCTCTGACTCGTGTTGTGTTTAGGCAGCCTCGAAAATGTATTGGCTTCATAATCGGGTTTTAAGGGGTAGAACTTGCTAAGACGTTTTCTCACTAGTTATTGAATAATCATTTTCAGGTCCTTAAATGGCATTGGTGAAGGACCAGAGGCCTGAAGTGTAGAAGGTGAAGCATGAAGAACTGATGATTTTATTGGACTAGTTAGTAATAGGACAATCCTCTTTTGATGAGAGTTGATTCCCTTTCTGCAGAATTTGTTTTATAAGCCAGTGGTTTAGAACCCGACTTAACGATTCGCATTGTATATATTTGCACCATGATTTGCAATGTATATAAGTGTGGTTGCTTTTAAAGCGTGAAAAATATGGCCCTACTTGTCTATCCCATTACTTTATTGTTTGGGGATTCTTATTATATGCTTCCGCATGTGCATATTAAACGAAAGGGTCAGTGATGCGTGCTAGGATGTTGCTATAAAATCGACCAGAGTTAAGGGATGGGCACGCATTCAAGGATCGGGGCGTGACATTTGTGGTCCTCATTCGAAGGCCAAACATTTACAGAATCAGCTCAAATATGAGTATGTTGTTCATGAGACCAAGGGCTACGAGCTTTCTTGCTCTTACGTAAACAATCAAGGAAAGTAGTAAATCTATCATGTAATCCTAAGAAAGATAAAAAGAGAAATAGAACTAAAGGACAAGAAAGAAAAGAACCCACAACTTGTTAAACTCTTATACAGACAATAAGAACCCGAGACATATATCGGAGATGAATGGTACAGAATGATGGTCGGAATGAACATCGACCTTCACCGTCTTCATGTCCTCTTCATTTTTAGGATGCTAATCTAAACTAGTCTAAGAACTATAACTAGGTACATACAATGGAAAGAAACAAGTATACACGTCAAAACAATCAAAAGCACAACATCATGCCAAAGTCAATCACTCGATATCATGCATCGACCCTATCATACATCTAAAAATCACATGCATGCAATTTTTTTTTTTACCTTATTTTTTAACCAATAAAGCAAGATAGTGAACTATCGACAAGTCACTTATTACTAAAGGCATGCGCCAATAACAAACACGGGCATCTCTAATTAATGGCGTGATTATATGCATAAGGGTACATGTGATATTTCAAAGATACGTTTTTTGAAATCATTCACAAAAAGTTTTGAGACAAAGTGATGTCTCGATTATGAATGGCATTCAATTCCCAAGGCTAACTCGGGGCTCGCATAAATGCACTCACGAGCGTCGGAGGCATTTTGAATACAACTCAAACCGTCTCTTTTCACAATGTCAAACAGAGTTTTGAAAGAAGATTTCCTAAATAGGTTATTTTTGGAAACATCACATATACCAAAGTGATTTCAAGATATGATTTGAAAAATAGATCCATTAAGAGCCATTTGACAACAAATATCAAAGAATTTAAAGCAATTTTCATGAAGATGGCATGGCCTAAATTCATGCACAAACTAAACTAAGTAGTTTAGCTAAATAATCACAAATAAGTTCATATCATAAAATTTCAAACCAAGCGTGGCAAATCAGCAAAATTGGATGACACCCATTAACAATCTAGCTATGGCAGAATTTCCTAATATGCATGACATGATAACAAACAACTTTCATGAGAAAGTTTTCCTTAATGAGCGAGGCGTTATTTATAAAAAATAGAAAACTTGTCAAAATTGTAAGACATTCAGTTATTATTATAGGGATTTGTCCTATCAAAACAGGTCTAAAAATCACCTAATTTTCACATAATATAGGCAACATGATGACAAATAAGTTTTATTAAAGGATCAAGTGTAGAATCCTTATAGAAACAATGGATCAAAAATGTCAAAGGTCAATCCAAACAAGGTTTAGAATAGGGCTCTGAATTTGATCCAATGTCCAAATTCTAATTTAGATTAGAAAAAATGGAAAGTGGTCCTAACAATGAGCAATCAATATGAAATTAGCGATATTAGAAACCTCTAAATGTGCTTTACGACTTCTAGAAGGGCTTGAGTCCAAACAAGCTCAATTTAATACTCTAAGACTAAGATCTTTAAAAGTGTGCATGTAAGTAATTGAAAAAAAAACAAAGCACAAGCATGCATTAATGAACCTCAAACTCACTCAAGTAATGCACAAATGGCATGAAGAAATCTTGAATGGATCAACTTGAATTGAATTCAGCCGACCACCCTCTGCCATTTCTTTTCTCTTGCTTTTTCCCTTTGACTTTAAACTCTCCCTTATCTCTTCCCTTTTTATTTGCCAGCTGCCCCCAACCCTTCTGCTCTTTTGCTTTTCTGCTTTTCTTTTATTCTTCTGTTCAATCGAAGATGCTAGCCCTCCACGTTCTCTCTCTCCATCGGTTACCTTCATCCGTGACGCCCTAAACCGACAGCCCCACTCCACCGAGTCTTTTGCTTCTATCTTCATTTGTATTTTTCTTCTTTCACGTTGATTCATTCCCACCCCCACTAGCGAACCGCTCTCTCTCTTCGCCACCGCAGCAAACCACCAACGCCTGTCCCCACCGAAGTCCTTCTTAAACATCATATCCTTCAAAAAAGAAACAAATGGATATCCAAACAAATTAAGGACCATGCCCCTGCTCTTTTCTAGTTCCTATAGTCTATTGATCTCAGGGATATCCAGACAAATTAAGGATCACAAAATAATTTTGTTGTAGAAGTGACTCAAGGACAAATTAAAAATAAAAATTAAAAAATTTGTCACGTGAAGAAAAGAACGGAGTTTAAAAAATACAAAATTTGAATTTATCTCATTAATCGATGTAGATGAATGGATGAGTAATTTCATATTAATGTAATAATTAAGCTGAGTTGAATAACAATAATCATCAAAACAACAGACGCCCAAAACTCGGCCTAAGAGAGCTCTTACATATACTGACAACTGACCCAAGAATGACCGTACTCTCCTCCTCAAAAGTACTTCAGATGATCAACTACAAAAACTTATTCACCTTGTAATGAACACTTGACTATTTAAGTGATTTCGTTGCTTTCCACCTTGATAGTATCAAGTTGATAGGCATGAGAACCATCAAAGATTTGAGAGTCAAAAAAATTAAACTCTCCCCTGTCAAACCATTATGCACAAGATCCAGAAAGGCAACAGCCAGCGAAAACAAGTCGACCATCATGCCATCATGCCTAGCCAAGTCGCAAAAATAATAGGCCAGAGAAAGTTCTAATGAGTGCTGATGATCAAATACTCCCCCTGTACCGTAGAGTTTTACTTTAAGCAATGAATCATATTTAAAGAAAGAATAAGAATGCTAGTCATGACCATAAACAAAAGTCTTCAGCATAGGTAGAAGTATCCAACTGATTATATTGAGAAACTCCAATGGATGTACATGAGACGAGAACATGAAATCCACAAAAATGAGAGTGTAGAGGCTTAAAAAGAGAAAAAGTTATGAGGCATTACCTGTGAAGGAAAAAGAAAAACAACCTAAAGAATCAAAACAAAGTAGAACCGGGCAAATGTGTTGGGCGTTCAAGGAGCCAGGAATACCAAAGTTATGAAGCATAAACCGAATAACTACTTCAGGCATTATCAGAAGTGTTTCCCTAGTGAAACACATTGGGCATTTTTTTTTCTATAGCATCCACGGGTAAAGATTGAAGAAAATACAATTATCAACAGTCCAGCAATAGGAATATATAAATCTGTCACCAGTGTCTAGAACTATCAAAGGGGTGGATTGGGTTAAGTTTGGACCAGGTCATGAATAGTCCAACCTAAATTCATCCATTAACTTGTTTATTACCCAATTCGTAATGTAAATTTCTCGACGCATACCTGATTTGACCCATATTACTGAAATATTGTTTACACCTAACGGCCATTCTGCTTGTTCTAGTGAGCGAGGGGCCTCCTCTGCAGGTGCACCACGCAGCCACTTGTGAATCTCGCTGTCCCAGATACGCACCTCAGCCCACTTCCACAAGTCAAGGATCTTGCAACCCAACAGAGCAGCCGACAAGGATCGAACTGCCTGCAATCCACCCCGAAAACCAGCCAAGAAGCCCTGCACCGACGAGTTCCAGTGCCCGACAACGAGCATGCTGCCCTCGACAATCCTTGAGCAAACATCGAACCAACAACATCGAGTTTTTGTTTTGTAGGTTGTCTTGTGAGATTCACTTGTTGATTTTTTGGCCAAGCCATATCGGCAAACAGCCCCTTTGCCGGTCATTAGTGAGCCAAGTCGAGACACCACCACCCGTCAGCCGGCCATACCACGGCAGTCATCATTGCCACCAACCAGTCCAAGCCACCACCGTCGTCGACCCCGCCATTGGGCCCCATTTATTCAGACCTGATCCGTTGTCATTTTGAATTTGGAAAAGTTAACCACAGATTAGGTAAGATAATTTTTAAATTTGATCTTTAAATTTGTTACCTATTTTGTTGGTTTTTTCCATCTTTGGGCGAGTATGCGATATCCACAAACATCTAAAATATCACCCTTAACAACGTGCTTGGACAGCAATCCGATCTCTAACTATGAAATATGATACCCGACAACACGAAAAATCTTCCAACCTATTCATAACCATTGGATACAATTGTTAATTTATCATGTTTACAAATTTATACGGAAACCTCCCATCAATATTCAATATCACTAGAAATGATCACCGGTTTATTCTATTTCCAAATTTAAACAGATAAGATAACCTTTGTGGATTGCGTGGATGTTATCCGATTAAGTGATTATCTTTTATTATATTTTTTCTATAAAAAAAAAAAAAATGATTAGATAGAATTTTAACTGATTTTCATTGATGATATTGCATGTTTTAGGTTAGATTGCATGTTTAAATTAAGCAATTTATTTATTCCATGTCACAAGGTAAAAGGTTATCTCACGAAAGGTACGATGACCGAAATGACAAGAGGTAATTCATTTCTCGGTTTTAAACACTATAGTTAAACCTTTGTTGAAGCCTCTTTGAGCCTCGAATAGTTGCGAATGTTCAAATTACTCCTGTGAAGAACCACCCCACACCGGATAAATTGGAGATAAGTTGGCATTATGAGGTGAATAAAATGAATGGAAATTTTCTTCTCTCACTCGCATCAATCTCCGAATGTTATAAGAGCTCATGATGCCCAAGAAGAATGTTCATTTTTGTCATTCACTCTGTTGGTTCCTTCAAATGTTACTAAGATTCAATCCCAAATTTCCTTGACTATAACACAGGAGAAAATTCTATTAAGTTCATATGGAAACAAAGCATAATACAAAAGATGTTTGGCTTTAGCATTAGCGGCCGCTTTTTTAGCTTCTTCTACAAGAGCTACAGCATCTTCAACTTGAGCTTTTTGTCCTTCTCGTTGAGCAGGAGCTTGAGCAAGTATGGCTAGACAATTCTCAATCACTTCCCACATTGCTAGATCTATTGCCTCAATGTAGGATTGCATCCTTTCCTTCCAATAGCCACAGTTGCTTCCATCAAAAGAAGGCGGTTTGATGGGAGCTTGTACATTATTCGTAAAGAAACCACCAAAGTTAGCCATAAAAGAAGATCTTTATGCTCAAAAGAAATACACTTCAAATAACAAGCACCGAGACTTTAATATCAATTGTTAGGGCTAACAATACAACCTAAAGGGAGGGTGTCACGCCCCGTACCTCGAGCGCGCGCGCATCCCTCGGTGGTCAATACAATTGCGACGTTCCCTGGACGCGTCACCGACCCAATCAAATAAGCACATGTGGAAGCGAAACAATAAACCCTTGATAGTAAACAACATGGGATAGAAAAACAGGGCAACAATTCACAAAAGCCATATTTTTATAAACAACTGGGTTTAGGTACAAAAGATCGGTCCCAAAAAGAAGATGTCCTACGACCTACTGGTCGGACACACTCGCCGATCCTTTGGACTTCCCCTCCACATGCTCCGGGGACTTCGGTCCTCCACAACCACCCTATAAGGACTTGAAAAGTTAAGCTCACGACGGGGTGAGACAATATCTCAGCAAGTTCACCCCCTAAATCCCTATTAGGAAGGAAATACACCCAAGGATGGCCTAGCCACACAATACAGAGGACTTACCTCGCCTCAGTTCCCTCCTGCACGTCAGCACAGTTCATATACACATTGCAAAAAATCGATGCACACAACAATTGAAACGCCTCACTCAACTCAATCAATCACAGGGGTTTCGATTATAATGCCAAATCATTATGACACGTCCCATACCATGCCACGCAGTTTTGTCTCATAATCAGACGGATCTAGCTCAATCAATCATACGTTCCAATTGTTAAGCTCGCCCCTCTAGGGCACAGCCTACTCCATGTTCGGCGGTCTATTGGCGTAGCTAGGCATCATCTTACCCCGTTGAGCACAGCTTCATCAGTACGTCGACGGCATTCCCGAAGGAGTATCGGTCCAGAATCTACTGCGACTGGCATTCGTTGTGTGGGCATCCCATATAGGGGCAACATCCGACGTAAACGCTCGTGACGGGTTCTCATAACCAACACACAACCAATCAATCACGGCCAAGACATCGTACATTGCACTTAAATGTCTCAATTAAGATAATGCACTTGGCCCATTTTTATCATATTAAAAAATCCAGGAAAATAGTCGTGTGTGGGTACACGGTCAGATTGAACCTTAAAAAGTGATATCCTTCCATTTTAAAGTCCCACTATTTGATATGGTATCTAAAAACATTTTTGATGTCCAAACCCGACACCAGTATCTTCTAATTAAATATCAACTTTTCCAACCACCACACAATTGCACAATTTATCAATCAATTGCACAATTCAACAATCAATTGCATAAACTGACCACACCACAGCAATCGGCACGAAATTCTAATGATCGACTATCTCGGTATAATTTTCGGAATATAATAAATAATTAAACATATTCCGAAAATTAAATTAAATAATATTAAATTTATTAATTAATTTATATTAATATAAATTAATTAAATAAATTCGAAATAATTAATTAAGAGCCTAATTAAGCTTACACTAATCTAATTGCCTAATTAGCTTTAATTAATTATACACTAAACTAATCAAGCCACATAATCTAATTAGCTTCTACTAAACTAATCTAACCACCTAAACCATACGTAGCCTAATCTAAACAACCCTTAAGCATAATTAACCTCCTAAACAAGGTTTAGTGAGTAAACTCATCGGATTTGCAAGCTGGCGAGTCCACGACGACGGTAATGCCAAGGCGGGCGAGACTCGAGTCTAGAGCGATGCCAAGGGAGGCTCGGAAGTGACCTAAAACGGGCCACGAAGTTTCAGATCTTGCTGGAACTTCAGCTTCTACTTGATGGTTGAGGGGGCTAAACCGAGCAACTCCAGCGGTTGGAACGGCTGGAAACGGCCAATCGGGCGAGCTGGGGCGACGGGTGGTTGGACGGCGGTGGTGGTGTAGTTTCCAGGTGACCTAAGACGGTCGAGGAAGGTGGATAGACAATGGGCTTGCATGTGGGACGAGCAAGAGCGAGCAAACAAGCGGCCAACGCTGGCTCGGGCTCACAGTGGCAGCAACTAGCGACATGCGATTGTTGCAGGCGACAGGCGGGCACGAGTGGGCGACAGTGGGGTTTGGCTAGCTAGTTCCTCTAGTTCTTTGAGCTCTCAAGACAGCAAGAATGGAGAAAGTAAGACTAAAGAAGAAGGAGAAGAGGTCTGCTGAAGCTTGAGGGGACAAGAGCCTTCAATGCTCTCCATAAGGTCTTCAAACACTTGAGTGATGCCCCCACCACCTTCAGCCCCATCCACAGCAGCTTTCTCTCTCCCAAATCTTCCTCAAGAAGCTTCCCATGTGTCCCAAATGTTGCACCCCACGAAGGCTACGAATTTGTACATTTACTCTTCAATTTCATTCAATTCTCCTTCAATTCCATCCAATTGAAGTCCCAAAAATTCCAGCCAATGTACCCACATCAAAACCACATTTTTCCTTGCCAATTAATCCATCTTGGACGCCAAAAGTACACTAAAAATGGTCCTCTAACTTTCCCGGTCCAATTCCTTTATTTTGATTTTTCGCCGAAAATCCGAACTTACCGAAAAATCTTCGGAGGATGAGTCAACGTTCCTAAAATAAATTGTGACAATACAACTTTCGATTTCTGAAACCGAGTTCAATTTCATGATTAATTTCAACCGAACGCGATTTTAGCGTGACCTAACCTACCGGGTAGCTTTTAGGAATTTTGGTGCTTTTGACCTGTGGTCGATTATTTTCGATCAACAACATGCATCTTTGACTCATAGGCAACTCTCGGTTGTCAAATAAATCTTAAGATCTCAAATACAGGCACAGGGTACAAAATTGACAAGGGTCGGTTTAGTGTTGTTCGACACAAATTTTGCAATTAGATTGAATCACCCACTCTTAATTGCATGCCTCTGTCGAATCAACCTATCTCCGGTCTCTAATCGATTTTAACGGTGCCGTATTAACCCTTGAAGATTAATATGGCCGAACTCAAGTCAGTCGCATTTAGATTCCTTAACAGCTTCACTTAATAAACTAGTTATCTCGTGAGTGACCAACTCATAGAACAAGGCCATAGGCGCGTCGATGAAATGCCCATCTCATCGAAAACAGACTTGAAAATCAAGATGTCACAAAGGGTGAATAGGTTGTTTTGAAAAAAAAAATTATGATTTAGCATAAATTAGCAACTATCATGCAAAGATCCGGTCAAGCAAACACTGTGTGCTAAGGTATGCAAAAATGAGAAAGACAGGAGCACACAAAGATATATAATGGTTCAGCTTTATCACCAAGCCTACGTCCATTGTCCACACTAAAAGCCAAAATTTGAGCTTGGATTACACTGGTAATCTGCTAAACAAGTTATACACCAATCCTATCATATTATAGATCACACTATCAGAAATCAAGTGTTACTATCTCTCATGTACACTTGATCTTTCACATAATTACAAGCAAAGAGCGGTTAGAAAAAGAATAGGAAAAAATGAAAAGGAAAAATAAGAAAAAAGGAAAATTTTTTTTTAAAAAAAAGTGAAATTTTATTTTAAAAATTATTTAAAAATGTTCATCTCGGCACCGATCGTGCCATGTAGGACGGTCGTATCCACTTTAGCGATTTCCAGCATAAATTGACCGGATAAACTAAATTGATACCTATGCAAAAATATTTAGGACTAAATTGGTCCAATTGAAAGACTAAGGCCCTGTTTAGTTCGACTTTCAAAAGGTGCTTTGGGACTCTAAAGTCCTTGGCCAAATGCAAACGTGTTTGGTTCGATTTTTGGGCGACTTTGGCAAGATGCAATTGCATCTCCAAATGGCTCTAAGGGACTTTAGCTCAATGCAAGGCTTGAGGTGCTTTGGGAAGTTGTATTTTGGGAATGCAAATAGCTCGATTACTGTTCATCTTCTCCAACTTCTCCAACTGACCGCTGCTGATCGGAGGCGACGACCACCAGCCAAGGAGTGGCGCGTGCCAGCGACCGTCGCCTAAGGGTCGCCCGACCCCAGCAACTGTCGCCCAACCCCGGCGACTATCGCCGAACCTCAGGCGACGCTCGGATCACGCAACCCAGGCGGCCGCCTGAGGTCGCGCGACCCCAGGCGACAATCATCGGGGTCGAGCTACCCCAGGCGACGACCGCCTGAGGTCGTGCGTCGCCTGGGTCAGGCGACCCTAAGCGTCGGCCGCCTAAGGTCGCAACGCCTGGGGTCGCCAATGCCTAGGGTCGTGTGCCTGAGGTGGGCAACCTCAGGCGACAGCAACTGGGGGCAATCGGGCCGTCCGGCGGCCAGATCCGACGATTTGGCAGCTAGATCGCCGAGTCCGGCGAGCCGAGACTTCAAAAAAAAAATTGTAATTTTTTTTTTGTTTTTTTAATTTAACAAAATTCCATTCCAAATGCAATTTTTACCAAACAATATTTTGCCCAAAGTCATTTCACAATGCACTTTAAAACTAGAATTTACCAAACGCTATTTACATTTTCACAAACCCCTTTAGCTCAAAGGTATTTGTATTTTCCCAATGGCATTTGCCCAAAGCCGAACCAAACTAGCCCTAAATTAGTATAAATGCAATAGCTTTGGGACTTTTTTAGTACTTTTCCCTTTAAATATACCTCCATGAAAAATAAAAGCTTAACTTGGGAACACGTCGCCAACATTGTAACACCACCACCGTGACACTTGGTCAGACGCATATAAGGCATTTGGGTGAACACTATTGAGGGCAAGATGGATTTATTTTACTAGGGGTGCATCGAGTACAAGGCTAAGAATGATAAGGCAGAAATTTCTAGGGTGCATGAGGTGCAATGGGTGTGAAGTGCACCCGATACACTAAGTTGTCTCAAGAAAGGAGACTCCAATACCAAGTTGAATAAATAATATGCGGAGATAGGAATATGGAATTTCCTTATACTTCAATAGATTAGGATGAAGATTACACCGACCTATTAATAAGTTATATGAGATGATTATCTAAGATATCAAGAAAAACGTAATATCAAATATAATCAATCAAGAACATACTCTATTAAATGAGATAAACGCATAACCTTGAGGATATGTGGAATCCTAATATTGCTTACAGTTGGCATGATCTGACTTCAATCCAAATATGCCATAAACCTTCGGAAAAAAAAACTGGAGAGTGAAAGCATAGGAAACACTATCACATCGTCAGCAAAGCATAGATGTGTTAGCTTAAGTATAGAGCACAAGGGGTAATAAGAGAGTGATTTCTTCTTAGCAGCATCATCCAACATCTTGCACAGAACATTAATAACCAAAACGAAAAGATAAGGTGAGAAAGTGTCTCCTTCTCATAAACGTTTCTCTCATTAGAACAGCCTTCAAGTCTACCATTAACCATAACATAAAACAATGGTGAGGCGGTACACAGCTTTATCCACTAAATGAATAACCCGAGAAAATTAAGATCCTCGAGTACATTTAACAAAATGTTCCAGTTCGCCGAATCAAAAACCTCTATCGTAGAGAGAAGCCATTGCATGATCTATAAACCATGTGAACTAAAAGCATCATGACTAGAGTCTCACCATGAGGCTTACATGATCAATTATTAAGATGGACTTAATCGATATTATTTATTAACCATATGATATTTCTTTGATAGTAGAAGTGATTTGCAACAACCAAGAAGAGAAGTGTAGAATCATATGTTTTTGCAACTATACTTTTGGGAGATCTTCCAAATAACGTTACATGAGATACATTTTACATGAGATATATTATACTCGACTTTTCACACCAAGAAAGACAGTGCCTAGGGCCGTCTTATCAATTAAATAATCTGATCTCGTTTAAAGTAATTTCCCTTCAACCTAGGGCTAGAGCTTGCTTTTGACCTTTTATGACTGCAATCTTTCCCTTGGACTTTTTGAAATATATTCTCTCCTACAAAACCCCGAAAGACATCCTCGAGAACTAACATTGATCACACGGAAATCGATTTGGCGGTATCCCCTTTATTTTTTCATGGATACGAGCGACAACGCTCAAAACAAATAGCATCTTTAAATCCCTCATTTGTCCGGTTTCCATAGAGATTTGTGTGCTCCATGAGCTGTTGCGCATGGAAGAGCCAGGGTCTCTAAAATAATCGCCATCGGTTTTAGCAGATTAGAGATGTTCCTTAAAGAAACACCAACATTGGGCGAGATGGAATTTTGAAAGTACCTTTTCAAACAAGAAGTTTGCTTTGAAAGACATAAATCTCGGACCTATAAAATAATCCATACATTTCATGGACCATACAAGAATGCAATCCAACACTCAGGTGATTGGTCTAATGGAATGATTAAAGGCATAAAGTCTTAAGGGCATGAATCACTCTAAACGGAAAGATAAAATACGAAGTATTCGAGCCAACGTGTCAGTTCTCTATCATGAATTCTCGACATGAAAACAGAGCCAAACGGACAACCGCATCACGTCCCAGAAATGATTGAAATAGAAGAGAAAATGGGGATTCCACCCATCAAAGGAGAGCAACCAAAATATTATACTCTTTCCAAGGAAGGGAGCACATAACCTAACCAGCCATTGGCCAAATTAAACTTCTACTTGAAAAAGAACTTTCTGGTTTTTCCCCTTTCGTTTACCTCGAACAATTCCTCTTTACTGGTATGCTCTCGGTACGTCTTTTATTGATGAAAATATGATCAATTCCAGGGTCCCGATAAAGCATTTGATAAAAACTCAACGAGGACAAAAGTAACTAAGCGAATCAACTCAATTTGAATAACCTCACCTGTCGATGAACGGTATTTGCACGGTTCGTTCACTGCAAGGTACAAAATCACTGTTATTCTATTATTAAGTGCCAATAATTTCATATTTTTGACAGAATACATGAAGTTCAGATCGTGTCTCGTGATAGAGGAAAAAAGAAAGAGTAGCCATTGATTGTTTTATTGTATTGAAGTGAACACGAACACTCGAGGAAGTGCAGTAAATAAAGTTCTATGTCTACTAAGTAAGTAGAGTTTGTAACATTCTTTTAGGCTGTTACTTGGGCTATTAGACTTCGGAACCTCATAAAGGAGTTGACCGTTTTAACTTTATGGATAGACCCATACGGTTGTATTGAGAAAATAAATTCGTAGTATTATTTATTAACAACAGAGGTCTCAAGGGGTCTAAATATATGGCGGTCAAAATTTTTTATTATAAAGAAACGGTACAGAAATGTGACATTATAATATAACATATTTCCAGAGATGATATGGTTGCAGATCAACTAACTAAAGGCTTACGCCCATGTGTATTTGAGTGACATGTCATTAGCATGGGCCTAGGAGCATAATGAGACACTGTTGTTTAGTGGGAGTTATTTTGGCTTTACTCTGATAAATGTTTCATCTGTGTTCGTTACACTATGTAATGGTTTGATATGTATCAACTTTTGCATTCAATAAAATATTTTTGAATGTGTTGTTATTATGTTGAATACATATTGATAAAATCTCAAGGTATTGTATAAACCTCGAGTGAAGGCTAGGAGCATTCGGTTATTAGCCTTGTGCATATATCTTGTTATACATAAAGAAATGTTAACCGTAAGGACAAGGCATATGTGAATTCATTGGAACCATAAAGACATTCTCTAGTGGCACAAGTTTTTTGTGACGCTTAAGATAAGAGAATAGTGACTGACAAATGGGATCTCTCTATTAGAGATGTTATCCATTTGCCACACTATCATATTGAATCCATATCAATAAAGTTGAAAGCACTTGTGACAATGGAAGGCTCTGTGTGTACACATGCAGTTACCGCCATGATTCGGTGTTTGACACTTTATGGGATAGGATTGACTATTAAGAATTATCTCTAGACCAAGGTGCGCACATACAGTACAATTTCAATTAATATAGTCCAAGTGGGAGAATGTAAGAGTTTTCCTAATGTGGACTACATTAATTGATATTGTAATTTACCGTTTTACAGGGTTGGTCTAAGGTGAGATAGAAGGTTTCTTAATTAGTCTAATATGAGGTTGGCTAGTGTGGGCCGAGTTGAGCCTAGCCCATAATGAGGGGGCCTGGCTGGAAACTCTATAAATAGTGCTCAAGTCTCTCCTCTAACCCTAATTTCTCACATGTATCCTCACATAAGGAGCGTTAACCTAACGCTAAAGGTGAGGGGGCTGCCTCATTGAGCCAGTGATACGGAGGGCAATAGAAGAGAAGGACTTGCGAGTGGAACATCAGTTTTCCGCTTCCACTTCAAGAACGATGGATACCAAAACAGGTGTGTTAATCTTTCTACTCAATTATGCATGTTCTTGTTCTGGTTATGGAGATCTTGGGGTTGCACGAGTTTTGCATCCAACAAAATCAAGTATTTAAAAGATTCTAAACATCAGACATTGGAAACATCACATTTATCAAAGACATTTCAATGTACAAAGACAAGTATTTCCAATCGATATTGAGAAAATCGTAATTGAAAGGTCAATTCATTTATTGAAAGCCTTTCTACAATGAAAACCATAGAATTTGAAACGAATTTCATGAAGATGATATATCCTAATTCATGCACAAACTATCCTAAAAATCTAAATAAGCAAGCACAACAAAAGCTTACAACAGAACATTTTAGACAAAACATGTCAAATCAGCAAAATTGAATGGAACTCATTGATGATCTACCTTTGAGAAAATTACATAGCATGCGTAACATGATATGGAACAACTTTCATGAGGAAAGTTTCTTAGGAAAAGTTAATCATAATTTTATAAAAATCCAGTAATGCACATACTTACATCAAGAAATTGACTAAATAACATAATATCAAGTCATTGCAACTGAGATTTACCCTATCAAACGAAATCTAAAAATTATGAAATTTCACCATAATGAAGATAAAAGAATGATAAACAAACTTTGTTAAGGGTCCAACTCAAGAATCTCTGTTGAAAAATTGGTACAAAAATAGCAAAAGCCTGCCTAAACAGGGATGAAAACAGGCTTCTGAATTCGTTCTTAGGTCAGAATTCTAGCCTAGTTTAGAAAAAAATGGAAAATGGGTCTAACAGTGAGCAAATTGCGCGAAACTAACGACACTTGAAAGATCTAAGCGTGCCCTACAACTTCCTAGAAGGGTTTGGTTTAATTGAAGTCAATTCAGTGCTCTAAAGTTGAGGTTTGTAAAAGTATGCACATTAGTCATTAATAAACCCGAACACAAATATGCATTAATAAGTCCTAAAATCACTTATGCAATGCACAAATGGTAAGAAATTATCACATGACAAAGAATTGGATGCAACAAATGATTAGGGCAAACATCTAATCCTAAGTTGACATGCAGAAGAATCATACGAGTCAATGACAATGCAAGATTATTTCAGACTAAAAGGACAAACTTGATTTCAAAGTGCAACTAGCCTAATTGAGGTATAGTGTTCACATATCAAATGATACTCAATCATGATGAGTCACATATGCATACAAAGTTTGTAATGCACACTGTAATAATCAAGGAGGAATCGACACAAGATTTGGTCTCTAAAAGACCCAAACGAGCATAAAAATTACACACATGATAAGGCTCTATTTTAACCTAAACATAACAGAAAATGTTTGATTTTGGTTACCTAAGGACACGCAAAAGTTTAACAAATTTGGCATATAGAATGCATGATGACAAGCGTTTTTTGTTAAGACATCAGAGCCTAATTGAGATCACACGAATCATAATGAAAATGGCAAAACAAATGCGCATTACTAAATATCCTAATTACAACAAAACCTACACGTGTTTAAACATGCAATTGACATACCAAATGACAAGTAAATCATGCAAATCATATATCATTGGAAAGCACACGACATGAAATCCTAAAACCAAATGAATTCATTTATATGCTTACCTTCGCCAAAATGCATCTTGGATTGATGTGGGGCAAATTGATTGATTTAAGTAATTTTGACCTACCAAAACCTATCCGAAAGATCTAGAAATAATACATGACATTTTCGAGACAATTTGGAACAAATCTCACGAAGACAAATTTGTTAAAAATCAATCACAAAAATTAGCATGAAAATAGAAAATCTAAAATCAAAATCAAAATAGAACCAAAATTCAACCATAAAAACTGCAGAATTGAGTAGATTGTAAGGTGTTTCTGGAGGGTCAAAGGTCGCCCGTTCAGGACTTTCAACTTATTAAATCGAATGTCTCGGAACATATTTTCTATGTCTAGAAGGTCTCGAGATCAAATAAGGTCATCTAATGCCTCTTTTTAGGCTAAACAGCAACCATATCATAGATACACAAAAATCACAGATTAGCACTAAAATCATCCAATCAACCATAAACTCATCCTCAATCGATCTTCAACCTCAACAATCATTGAATAATCACATTATCGCCAGATCTAAGTATATTTCATAGATCTAATTGTGAATCCTAGCCTCAGAAGAATATGTTGACCTCGCTTGGTCGAATTCGAATTTTAAAAACTAACCTTTGCGTTTTCATTGAATTTAAGCGTGACTAGGCGAAATAAGCATCACCAGAGCAAATCTCAAACGTCAAGGATCCTCAATCGAACCTCCGTGGATCGTCAAAAGCTCATATCAGCACCGATTGAAGTCCAATTTGGACTCAAGTTGGAGAACTGGTCCAGTTTGGACTGGCTTTGACCACCGATTGAGGAAGTGGCCACTGGAGGCTCTTCGATGATGGATCCTTCGAACCTCAACCACAACAAGGTTGAAGTTAGTCCTAAGGACAGAACGGTGATGATCTGAGGTGCGAAAATCCACTGAATAGCGCCGGTTTGTGCGAGAGACGGAATCAGTTCAAATCAAACTAGCTTTGGATGCTGGTGAAAGATTAAGCCACCGGAGGAGATCCGCTGGCTATTTTGCCGGTCCCCAACCACACCAAGGTTGGGGATGTGTCTAAGGATGATCGGTGGGAGTTACGCCACCGATCCAAGTCGTCGAACAGGCGATCAAGCCGGTAAACGCAAAATCGGCATGGTCGCTAGTTTTTTGAACTAATCTCAATTGGATCAGCTTTGGCCGATCAATCAACCACTAGAGCTAGTGGCTGTCGCCAAAGAACTGAGAGAGGAAGTGAAAAGGGACCGTTGAGGGTGAATGGTGGCCGGTAAGCGACCGACGAGAGGGTAGCAAGATTGAGGTTTAGCTAGAGAGAGAGGAGAGAGAGGCAAGAAGAGAAGAGAAGAGAGGAGAGAGAGAGAGAGAGAGAATTTGCAAAAATATTAGGCATTGTTTGGTAACCATCCAAATAGTGCCTAATTCTGATTTTTTGTTCTCAGAATCAGTTTTGGACAATAATTGAGAATAAAAAAAAATATGATTCTCGGTCTGAGAATCAAAAAAAGAATCAAGTCTTATTCTTCCATTCCACCATCTCGTGACTGCCGTCCATCGCCCGCCACCGCCCGCCGCTGCCGGTCACTGTCCGCAAGTTCGGCAAGCTCACCAAGCCAAGGCGAGGTCGGCGGGCTCGCTGAAGGCTTGCCCAGCCACGGGCGAGGCTCGCCCGGCCTCGTCGGTGGCCGGGGGCCTCGCTCAACCCCCGGCGAGGCCCGCCTGGCCACCGGCGAGGCTGGGCGTCGCTAGGCTTGCCCAGCCCGGCGAGGCTCGACCTCGCCGGATCAAGCGAGGCCGAGCCTCGCCGGTGGCCAGCCGGCCTCACCGGTGCTAGGCGAGGCCCGCCGAGCCTCGGCGGGGCTAGGCGACCCTCACCTAGCTATCGACGAGGCTCGGCCGACAACGCTTAAGTGAGGTTGCCAACCCTCGTCTGGCCAGTCGCCGGACCGGCGACCAGCCACAAGAAGAAGAAGAATAGGAGAAAAAGGAAAAATAAAATAAAATAAAAAAGGAAAAAAGAAAAGAATAGAAAGGAAAAAATTAAAAATTTTATTTAAAAATTAAAAGAAATTGATTTGGAACAAAATCAATGAGCACGGTACCAAACGCAATTCTATTCCGAATCGAAATTTTGGATAGTTACCAAACGCGTTCTTTTACTCGAATTAGTTCCCGGAAACAGAATAAAAAAAATCATTTCTGATCAAAATCTACTCCCAGGAACAGAATTGTTACCAAACACACCCTTAGCCCCCTTCAAAATTTGGAGAAAAAATTATTTTATACTAATCCCAAAACGGTCGATCTTGGTTGTCAGTTTAATCCAATGGCCAAAAACTTGATCTATTCGCCAAATTAAGTTTTTAAAGGGCTAATCATATTTAAGACATATCATATGATCAATCGGATGCTTCTGATTCGTGAACATTTGGAATTAAAACAAGAATTGCACCCTAAGGGCCTAATTAGGGGCTAAATCGCAAATTTCCAAATTCAAGGGTTAATTCGCAAACTCATGAAAATATAAAAGCACATGGGTAAAATTGACGAGGTGAGGAGCCTTGAATTGATTGCCGGAGGTCTGGAACTGGCCGACAAGGGGCCAAATCAACCTACCTCGCCGATAGACAATTAGACCGGTCATACCAGTTCACACTGGTTGACTAGTTTTTGACCAGTTCTAGCCAGTTCTTATCAGCGTTGTTCCATGTGGTCATTGAGGGTTCAAAATTTATGCAATTTGTTGAAAAGAAAAGTTGCACAATTTAAGGAGAAATTGTCTGATTTCAATCCAATTAAGCCAATTGAACTCCATTAATGCAGGTATGCCTTCCCTCAGTGGACGAACAACTCCCGTTCAAGCCCTTTAGGGACAGCCTTTTAGCAGAAAACCACTATGTCCTTTAGTTCAGAGCCTAGAGACACTTAGAGATGCTAGGATGGTAACATTTCTAACTATTCGAGCTGCATTTCTCATAGGATCCTACTAGGCTGGAGAAGAAGAGAAATTTAGAAAACCATGGAGAGTTTTCACAAAACACTCACTTTAGTTTTAGGGACTCTGCCCAACACATTACATCATCCTTACATTTTATAGGCAATAAGAAGTCTCACACAAACAAGGACCATGCTCATGGGTTCTGAAACAAACAAAGGCGCGCTGGAAACTTCCGGTAGGGAATTATTCGCATGGTATGAACAGTGACAGTGAACAGTGACTTCCCTAACCTACTACTACAGTAAAAGTGAACAGTAACTTGCTACAGTGACTTAAGCGGTCTCGTTCGTCACGAGCATTGTAGTCATAGTCTAAGTCATCCGAACTATGCATGGCTAGGAGGTGTTCTTCATATTTTTGTTCAAGTGCTGCAAGTGTATCTAGTGAGAGAATCTTGTCTGACGAGGATGCTTCCTCTTGATTCTGGGAGGAGCCTGTAGTGTAGGGAGGAATGCTTGGCTAAGGCCAATTCGATGGTTGTGCATAGTAGGAATATGTCCAGTCCTCTAAGTTCGACCAACATCCCATTCCTGCCACTGAAAAATAGTACTTTGTTACTCTTCAGATTCCTCCAGAATTTCCCAGACAATGGATCCAACAAGGGTATTCTCATGTCTATTATGGGGCTATTCGTCTTGCTCTTACCTTTCATGGTTGCAAGGGTTTGCCGGTTATGGCAAGAATAGCGTTATTGGATACTCAATTCCTAGAATACCAGCATGCTTGTATCGGTACTATCCAAACCACTTTAAATGCAGGAACAGTCTTTGTGACTTTATATCCAAACTTCAATTTTGCTCTTTCAGACCCCCAGTTACTTTCTTTTCTAATAGTTCAGATCCAGCTCACTAGAGCTCCTCAAACTGCTGACTCTGTTGCTGCAACACTACACTACCAAATGGTTTATCGAGTGCAAAACCATGCTCTTGATTTAAATTTCCACAATGGAAATGAAGATGCTTTATTCATTTCCATGCAGAATGATCAAGCATCATGCATCCATGTTTCCAAACAAATTCCGAAAGAAAAGTTAGCCAAGCTCTTTCTAGAGACTTGGATCACCAACTATGAAAAATTGCATCAGAACAACAAGCCTTTCCAATCATCAGACTCTGAGTTCGTCAGAAAGAAAGATGGAACTGTTTCTATCAAATTTGGCCAAAAAAAAAAACGGAAGAAAGTCCTTCTATCTTCCAGACCCTTTTCATGATTGAACCATGTGTTCCTGAGTCAATTTTCGAGTCAGATCCAAAAAAGTTTGTTCAATATTTCAAAAGTGATGGGCATCCTATCAATTACTATAAGGACCAGTATAGTCACTATTTCTGGGATCCTTTTTGTCAATGTTCTTATTCTACAAATTCTCCCGACGAAGTAGACCCAACTGCCAAACCTCAACGAAAACACAAGAAGCTAAAGGATACCATGTACCAAAGGTACTTGAATGGAGACTCCTCCATTGATACTCTTGGTGAGTGCGACAAATTCCAGTTTATGGTTTCTTATGCGCCAACTCCACACCATCACCTCCTCCATCTCTTCCTCAGAAAAAACCAGCTCTTTCCCCATTTTATAAGCCAATTCTAAAGTGGGCGAAGAAGCATTCTTACCCGCTTGAGGCTCCAGTTGAGACACCACCGAGTTCTTCCATAACCATGTTCCATGAAACAGACTTTCCCCCTCTTGTTCGAGAAAATTCCAAACTTTCATTTCCTGCTCTAGAAGAATTCATTGATCCGCAAGGCAGATATCGACATGCTCCTAAGATACCTACCCCACTGATGTGGATGAACATGGAAGGCAGAAAAGGACTCCTGTTGCTGAAGCTATCCTAAATTGGCAATCGGAGACTCTTTTAGCACATAACAATGCGTTCAAAGTAATTGATTCCAAGATTGTGAATGTGCAACAAGATCTTCGAAGATATGATGAAACCACCAAGAAGATGCTTTCTGATTTCCAAAAGAGGCTTCATGCCTTGGAATTTAGACAACATTTAGGGTATCATCATCTCGAAAGTCCTAAGGTGGAAATAGAGAAGCTCAAAAGGCAAATCCAGATGCTTGAAGAAGGAAGGTTCAATCCTTTTAATCCATTTCCGACCATGGTACGGACAGAGTATTCGCCTTCACCACCTCAGACGTCTATCTTTGCTACCCTCACAGACGTTCCTATCAGACAGGACAAGACAGATGTGGTAGACATGCGAAATCACCGCAAAGAATTGGATCGAATAAGGAAGGAAAAGGGAAAGGAAAAAGTGCCTGCAGAATCCTCGCTTGTTATAAAGGAAAAGCCAGATCAATGATGTTGTTCAATCCATTGGAATCTTTCCTAAGAGATTTGGGCAATCAACCACAGCCTAATCCTACTATTCAACAGCTTGAGCCTGCTATTCAAAGGCCTGATCTTATCATTCCAACAGATCATATTTTGTTTCTAGTAGAACCAGTTTTTACAAACATTTTTTATATTGATTCAGATTCGATGTCCCTTTCATCCTCTTCATCCTCTTCATCCTTCTCCATCCCTGCCATTGATTCCTTTCCAATTGCACCAGTAACTCCATCAATATTCATGGCCAATCCTCCAAACCAGGATATGGAATCAAACCCATCTGAACCAAAGGTTGTTCAGCCAAACAATCCCTCTCAACATGTATCTACTGCATTAAAACAGTTTTTTACTATTGATGATATTCCCTATCACAAATTGCCAGAAAGACTTGAAGAATTTCATACTTGGTTAAATGCCCAAGCTCTTACCAACCAGGACAAGTATGATGTCCTTTTTGGTTTCATCACAAGGTTTACACGTAGCCTCAAACATTGATGGCAATCCGTGACAGAACAAGACCAACTTCAATTCTTACTCTCACCTGACTTTGATCATGCTATTACTCTTATATACCATTTCTTCGTTGGAAAACCTTCTAACCTCCAAGAGCTTAAAATGAGAGAATTTTTTTAAAGAAGATGTTACTCTCTCCAGAAAAAAACATCTCGATAAATATTATCGAGAAATGCTCAAGCTCTTTTATCAGATTGGAGCTAATCCAAACCTGAAGCATGTATTCTTGACCTCTATCTCCAAAGAATTATCTCAACAGGTTGAGAAAACTTTTCTTAGCAAACAAAAGAGGATTTAAGATATCCCGTTGGGAGAAATCCAACAAGAAATCCATTTGTGCCTTGAAGAATCGTGTATAAAACACCAAATGATCCAAACTTATGTTGAAGATAACAGAGAACTTGACACAGCCTGTTCTCACCAGAGGCTAAAGATCAAATATTCAAAACAAAACTGTGATGGTTCTTGTGGAAAATCTTCCAGAAACAATAAGCATTTCAAGAAGTTTTGGATAAAGAAATCCAGGCATGGCTCTAACCACTTCCAAAGTAAGAAGAAATGGCGATATCTACGCAAAAGGAAATATCGCTCAGGCCACAAGAAATCAAATTGATGTTTCATCTGCAATCAGAAATAACATTTTGCCAAAAATTGTCCCCAAACAAGAAAATGTCATAATCATCTGATACATCATATAAAGAATGAAACTAGTATTTCTCTTGAAAATGATGATATTGAATCTTTATTTTCTGTGGATGAAGAACCATCTGAACAAACTCTTTATGTCATACTTTGTTATTAGACTCCCAATGAAACTGATTCGAATTCAAATTTTGAAAAGATTTTTCACATATCTCTCACATCTTCAGAACAAAGCACTGACAAATTTTCAAGCCAAGTTCATTTCCCCCATTTTCCTGTAAAAATCTTCACCTAAAAGTTTGCCAAGCCTATCACTGTCATTGCTCTCATAGATACTAGAACAAGTTCTTCAATTCTAGATACTAAAATTCTTCCTGAAGAATATTGGACTTCCTGTGTTCGATATTTCAATTTTGCTTCTGGAGATAGTTTTTCTACAAATGTGAGAACTACCCCAGTAACTATCCAATTTTTTCCCTAGTGCTCCATAACCACAAAAATTTTCGGATCTAGTCTCCCCAACAAAGAGTTAATCATTGGTTGGGACATCATGACTCAGATTTCTTAGCTTCGTATCGTTCCTGGAAAGGGTCTTAAGTATAAAGATCAATTCTCTGAATTTGTCAATATTTAGAGGCTCTTTTCCATCCAAATGAGTCTATTAGATCCAATCATACAAAAGTTGTTGGAATCTTGTTCGAAATCCCATTCTGAATTCGCTCAAAAGTGTTCTCATCCTTTATGGGAAAATCCCAAGTTCTTCGTTCGCCTTCCTTTCAAAAAGAATGAAGATATCAATCCAACTAAGGCAAGTCACATGGGAATGAAGCCAGAACACCTGGTTCTAGCTCAAAGGGAATGCTCGGAACTATTACAGCAAGACCTTATTGAAATTTCCAATTCTCAATGGGCTTGTGAAGCCTTCTATGTCAATAAGTGCGCCGAGCAAAATAGAGAAAAGATGAGACTGGTAATTAATTATCAGCCTCTTAACCTTTTCCTCAAAGATGACAAATTTCATTTACTTCCTTTGGAGTTTGGCGAATGAGTTGACGAATGGAGCGGATGGGAGAAAATGACGATGTGGGTTTAACAAAGCCGAAATAAGGGTTCATAAGAGGAAGTTGAGTTTCAAAGATTTTGGTTTCATCGCTAAGAGAGACTTCATAGAGATAGTCTATCTTAGAAGCATTGGAAACACGAAAATCTGAAGGGGTTGAAGAAGAAGGAGATGGAGCGAGAGAAACAGGTGCTTCTAGTATTTCTATATCTGTCATGATGTAAAGAGATCTTCTCAGCACTAGGTTCACCTACTGAGCGCATGGAACGGATCTTGCTACAAACGAAACCATGGCTCTGATACCATTGAATGGACCTAGACTTAGAACCAAGGAAGACGGAGTCAGTTTCCTGTAGGTATGCCTTCGTCTAGTTGGAATTTCAATAGCTATTAAGTACTTATTGGTTAAGTACCATAATAACCATCTGAGTTGATCAGGGAAATCATCTTCTTTCCAGATTAAAAGGATGTATGAACGGATAGTTCGAATTTAATCCAAAAGGATAAAGAATCGAACATCCATTGAGTCTGAACAGCTCTGTGTGGCATTGCCACATAAGATTTTCCAGATTTTCAGTGAGGCTGTCATTCTGGATTTGCTCAACAATCTCCTGGGGATATTTCCAACTTGGCCAATATTTTATCTTCCCAATCTTATACTTTTCATTGTGATGAAGAGTATAAAAGGCATGCCTCATGATGTACATGTTGATTTCTGTCGGGGCCTTTGGTCTTGACAAGAAGTCAGCAAGCACATTCTTCTTCCCGGCAATATGTTTGGTTTCAAAGGAGTATTTTGAAAACCATTCAACCCATCGAAGCAGTTGAGAATTTGGAACCTGCTTTTATTTGAACTTGGTCATCTGAGGAAAAGATGTCATATCTAATTCTACTAGAAAGTGATGGCCGATGAAATGGAATTCAAACTTTTTTATTCCATTCTTTACCGTCAAAATTTCTTTGAAAGTGGAATGATAGTGCATTTCAGCCTGGGAAAACTTTCCACTTTTATAGGCACACAAGTGTTTCTTACCATCAATTTCTTCAAACAGGATGGCTGCCCAGTATTCATCACTGGCGTCAATCTGGAGAATTCTCTTCCCTGTTGATGGGATTTGTAATAGAGGAAGAGTCTAAATAATCTCTTTAAGTTCAGCGACTGCTTTAGTCTGAGATTTTCCCCAAAATGGGAGATTCTTCTTTAGCATTGACTACAACGGAATTAGCAGTTTTGCAATGTTTGGAACAAAATCTCTGAAATAATTAATTTTCCCAAAAAATTGTTGAACTTGCTTTGTTGTAAAATTCTCTTCAGGAAATTTCAACAGTTCTTGGGCAATATGTGGCCCTAGGTAATATGTACCTTTGTTAAGGTGCATACCAAGAAATTCAATTTCTGTCTGGGCGATATTCATCTTTCTTTCAAAAAGCATAATCCCATGCTTCTTCACGATTTCTGCGAATTGCTCAAGAAGTTGGCAGTGCGACTGCTCATCAGGACTATAGAGCAAGATATCGTCGATATATACTGCTGCACTTGACAGGATTGGTTGGAAAATCCAACACATGGCCTTTTGAAAAAGGGATGGTGCTACATTTAGGCCAAAAGGAAGAACTTTCCATCGGAAGTGGTGGTTCGAAATGCAGAACCCTGTTTTGGGTCTGTCTTCAGGATGAATACCCAATTACCAAAATCCGGCTTTGAGATCGAATTTGGAATAGATGTGAGCCTTGGTTAATCCAGTATAGAGGGAATTTCTAGAGGGTAAAGGAAATAATGGAAATGAAGATGCGGACTCTCTATTGACTTAATTGAGTGATTATTGTGAAAAATAACGAACCAAAACTAAGGGTACATAAAATCGAGCCTTAAGGGCTAAAATAAACAATTTTGCAATTATATGGCTAAAACTGCAAATTAATTGAAATTGAATTCAATCAATATTGCAATATATCTATTTAACTAATTACCTATGTGTAGGATCACCTAATGCATTTAAATTGACCTTAGATTATAGTGTCAAAACTTAGCCCAAAAATGAAGTGAGGTATAATATTAATATTAGATCTAGATTCATGAAATTAAACCATATTCTTAAATAAGTCAATCTAAATTTCTTCAATTAAAACTCAACGACTCGATTTTCTTATCTTCAAGAGAGTGAAATCCATCAAATTAGGAATTTTCATGTGAATTTCCCAAAATTGACGCTAGATTTGGACTTATCTTAAGATTATGAGTAGAAAAAAATCATTCGTCTGTAAATCATGAAGAATCAATTTGGACCTCCTAATTAGGGTATAAAACAGTAATTTGCCTTTCAATATGGCAAATGCATGAGTGGATTAAAAATAGCCATTAAACCAAATTTCATAAAAGGAACTACACCTAATCATGGTTAAAATGAAAGTAACTTTATTTTTGGTTGATTTGGAACATAAAACAAAAAATTCGGAAAACAAGGTTTTTAATCAATTTTGTGAAATTCTCGACGTACAAATCAAATTGACATTAAAATAAAGTTTTTGAGGATTTTTTATTGTTCCAACTTTTTTTATCAAAGATTTGACCAAAAGTCAACTCTTCAATTGACTTTTTCTAAATGTTGATTTTTGAGTCGAATCTTTGGATTTTTGAAAAATTGATTCAAGAAAAGTGAAATTAAAGCTAATTAACATCTTTTGGGTTGACCCGGGGTTGATTTTAGTTAAAAGTCAATATGAAAGTTAATTGTTTGATTTTTAGGGTTTTTCTTGAAATAAATAAGAAATTGCTTAAAAGCAACAAAGCAAAAGAAAGAAATGAAAAACAACACTTTTTGGTCAAGAAAGGGGTTTTGTTGCAATCCGAAATTCAAATCTTGATTTTTATTTTTTTTTACCTTTTTCGACATGTCAAATAAAAATCAAGTATCAATTGATAGAATTAGTACGAGCACCTAGAGGTGGGTGAATAGGTGATCAAGAAGATTTTTCTAAATCGTAACAGAATAGATTAATCCTTAACGAATGATAGACTAAGAGATTGAAAACAATAATAGACGTATGAAGATGCAATGTAACGTAAAAGGATTAGGGATAGAGAATCAAGACTCCAAGTTTATAGTGGTTCGGCTTAGATCAAGCCTACGTCCACTCTCCCGCACGGACAGCCCACTGGCTGGATTTCACTAAGAATCAAAAGAGAATTTACAGTCTCACGTTCTTGATTCCACAGTGTAAAGATTCTACTACACTTCCTCAAGGTCTCACCAAAATTCAGTCTCTCTTTTGATTACAAGTATAGCTCGAAGAATAAGATCGCAAAAGAACAAAGAGATTCAAACTTTGAAATTTTTCTATCAGGCACTCTTGAACAACTTGAGCATCTCCCTTATATACTTCTTCATGCCTTCAATACCATTAGCACCTTCCAAAGAAGTTCTTCCAATCAAACCATTGGACAGAATCAATTAGAGATCTCGAGCTCTTCAAGGAAAATGACGATAGCCCATCAATCATACTCGTCCATACAATTAGGATCTCGATTTCCATAAGTAGAACCTTCTAAGTATAATTCGCAGATCTAGAGAATCTAGATTATTCGAATACGAATAAAAGATCTTGAAGTGCTAATTCCAGTTGTGAGATATTCCTTAACCATACGAATCAAAACCATACTTGAATTTATCCAAATAGAACTTTAACTTCGTCAGTCTAGAAACTGTCCATGAGAGTAGACTTTGAATCTTGAGTTTGGAGATCTTCAGACTTTGTCAAAAGAGTCTGCAAGTCTTCAGACTAGACTGATGGAAACGTTTTGTCGACTTCAAAACACTTTAAGAAGATTTCTCTAACAATCTCCCCCTTTTTTATGGTGACAAAACTTTCCTGCAGATTTGGATACTTTCGTCGTGCAATACAACATTTAAGCTAACAAAGATATCTCATAATAAGTTAGGATAAAAATAATGACGAATCTGCATCCACAGAAAACAAATTAGCCATGTAAAGATAATTATCAGTTATCTTTATCGAAATCAATAGCATAGCTTAAAATACTGCAATAATAAGTAATCCAAAGTTCAAGTCAGTCCAAAATCCAAACAAAATAAAGTCAAACACAAACACATCAAAAATTGAAATTGAAATTTGTCCAAGAGTGTTAAAATCTACAACTTCTCCCTCTTTTTGTCAGCATAAAAAATGTGAGAAAGTTAAAATTAAGATGCTCTAGGAATGCGAACGGGCTGAAAATCTCCCATCGACTTGACAATGCCTTCCAGCTTCTTCATATCCTCCTACAATTGTGCTAGAGCCGATCCTTTTGCAGTTGCCTAAATCTGAAGATGAATATCTTGAATTTGATCTTGCAAAGTGACGGAGATGGCGCGATTCTCATTTTGCAGAGTCTGAAATTCGCATCCCAATGCATAGACCTAGCCTTTAAGCTCCAAAAGAATTTCAAGCAACCTTCCAAAGTCTCCAGATTTATTAGTCTGTGTGCTTGCTTCAGCATGGTCAAATTGTGGAGCAAAACCAGATGATCGAACATCAGCACGAAAATCCACATTTGGAGATGATGCCTCATGGTCTTCTTTAGGAAATTGTGAGGCATATACATCCTTTACATCAGCAAGAGAATGATTGACACTAGCACTTGTAAAAGTTAGAAGAGGAATACCTTCTCTAGGAACATCTCCCTCTGTTTCAGTGCCTTCGGGTGCTTTTTCAGTGTCAGAACATTCTTGATCCTCCTTTTCTGCTAGAGAATCTCCATGACCTTCTTCTGTAGTTTGTTCTCCTGTCTGCTTCTGTGTTTCTACTCTTGTTGTGTCTTCTTCTTCCCTCAATGATTCCTTCTCCTTATTCCCTTTCTCAGTCTCTCCTTTGACTTGATGTTCTTGTTCTTCCGACTCAGGTACAAGACGCTGTGAGGCAAAAGCGGAGATAGCAATGTCTTCCTCATCATCTTCATCTTGTAAGATGATTGCTCTCCTTCTTTTGGTTGGAGTAGTCATGGGATCTTTGCCTTTTCTCTTCGCAGCAGCAAAGTCTTGTCTAGATTTGACAGGGGTTTTCTCCTTAAATCGCTCTAACGTCTTGCTTAGTTCCTTCATACGCATCTTTGTAATCATTTTCAACCCTATTACCATTTGATCAATGGTTCTCACACACAAAATCTTGGGAGGCTGAATATTAAGGTGTCTGAATAAACGAGAGATAAGAGCAAAGTAAGGAAGTTTGCCATGGACCTATACATGTGAAACATTATAGTGTAAGGCAAGGAGAACCTGTGACCAATTTTGATGGCATACAACAATTTTGCTTCAGAGTTTGAGACATTTGTCTTTGATGTTGACTTGGGTCTAAGACAATTAATCACGATCTTATGGAGTAGTACAATGGATGCACTCATCCTCAGATAAGAGAGTCGCCCTTCTGCAATTCTATCTTTAGCAAGCTCCAAGGTTGCATGACTAACAAACACAGATATAGATTGGAAAGCTCCTCTTTCCACACCAATTACATCAGCAAAAATATCCACGTCAACCACATACTCCTTATCTCTAACACTGAATGAAAAATTATTCGCATCAAGAAAACTAAGATTCGAATAGAAATATGCGGTCAGTTCAGAATGAGCAGAGTCTATCTCAGTACATAATCGATCAAGTTGAAGTTTTTCAAACTTCTCTCTCAGATTAATGTTTAATAGGTCAAGGAAATCGAAGTCCACAGTTCTTGGGTTCATAACCCCACGCTTTAGCAACTTGGAATAAACCTTTTTATGTTCCTCAGAACGAAATAATTCTTCCTTATTTCCTCGAATTTTTGCAGCCACACCCAGTCTTGGCTTAAAGTGTACAAACATTTTTTCATCGTCGTCTTTCCCTTCAGGCTAATTCACACTTCCAAAACGTGGATCACTAGGAAAATTAGCGAAAGCCTTTTCCGCTGTTCCAACAAGAACAACTCTCGAACGTTCCATCACACTTAAGAAGTGAGTCTCATTCTTATACCCTTTTTTCTTTTAGAAACTCATTGATAAACGACATTGCAGAACCCCCTTCTTTCAGAGCAGAGTAAAGCCTGTAAGTGAATGCGGGCTTAAGAGATCTTACGAGATCTATATTCTCGATGATGTCTTCCTCTGCTTGTTGACGGTCATGATCATGTGATCTAGCAGGTGAGGAATTGCGTGGTTGAGAATGTTGACGCACCTGTTGACTTGGAGAGTCTCCTTCTTCGGTTAGATCGAAGTGCGTAGGCCTCTCACGCAAAACTTGTGGTCCCCTGCTTGTTATTCTCGATGACTTTCTTTAATGCGACATTGTCAGTCTTTGAGAGAATTTTCACACTCAAATCGCGAGAAATGTGAGAACTTTAAGGGTTAAACTTCGAGAGAAAATTTCAAAGGATGACGATCTGTGCTCTAGGGTTTTTAGGTGAAAATAAAGAGGAAGAAGAACAATATATAAAACAATCGATACGGGTTATTTGAAACGTCACGAAGAGGAAAAAATAAAAAAAAAATGTCTTTTCAAAAATAACTGTCATTTTAAAAATTGATAACCATCTTTTTCAAAAATATAAATGCCTTTTTAATATCAATTAGAGATTAACATGCGGTCTTACCTTTTCGAGATATCAGTTTAAAAGATTAAAAGCACTCTAACCGAAATAACTTACAATCGTAACTTTTGGTCTTCTGAGTCTGAACTTTTTGAGTATAATCCTTTTCAGATTTAGTTCCTGAGTCTGGTCTTCATCAGTCTTCAAGAGATAAGATGTTGAGTCTTGAACAAATAGACTCAAATAAACTTTTCTCAAGCGGCTTTATGAATATGTCTGCTAGTTGATTCTTTGAGTCGATAAAATGTATCAAGACTTCTCCATTTTGAACATGATCTCTAATAAAATGATGTCGAATCTTTATATGCTTTGCTCTTGAATGAAGAATTGGGTTCTTTGTGAGATTAATTGCACTAGTGTTGTCGCATTTGATCTCAGTGCATGCGTCTTCGATACCAAAGTCTCGTAGTTGTTGTTTTATCCAAAGTATTTGAGAACAACAGCTTCCAAGAGCTACATACTCTACTTCAGCTGTTGATAAAGCTACGGTAATTTGCTTCCTTGAAAACCAAGATACTGCCCTATTACCAAGCAATTGACAAATGTCGGATGTGCTCTTTCTATCAACTCTACAACCTGCAAGATCTGCGTCTGAATATCCAAGAAGAGTAAAGTCTCCTTCCTTGGGATACCATAGACCAAGCTTAGTAGTTGTTGCAACATATTTGATGATACGTTTTGCAGCACTTAGATGAGATTCTTTAGGATCTGATTGAAACCTAGCACAAATGCAAACACTAAACAAAATGTCAGGTCTTGATGCAGTAAGATAAAGAAGTGAACCAATGATACTCATGTATAGTTTTTGGTTGACTTTATTTCCTTCTTCATCTTTGTCTAGCTTCGAGGAATTTGACCTTGGTATGTTAGTCTTTTTGCAATTTTCTAGTCCGAACTTTTTAATAAGTTCTTTTGCATATTTTTCTTGATGAATAAAAATTCCTTCTTTCAGTTGTTTCACTTGTACCCCAAGAAAGAAAGATAGTTCACCCATCATGCTCATCTCGAATTCATCCTGCATAGACTTAGAAAATTTCTTACACAAAGTCTCATTATATGATCCAAATATAATATCATCAACATAAATTTGGACGAGTAAAAAGCTTTTACCTTCCCTTTTAATAAATAATGTAGTATCTACTTTTCCTTTAATGAAACCACTTTGAATTAAAAAGTTACTTAACCTTTCATACCAAGCTCGATGAGCTTATTTTAATCCATATAAAGCCTTTTTCAGTCTGAACACAGAGTCTGGTTTCTTTGGATCTTCAAATCCAGGAGGTTGTTCCACATAGACTTTTTCTTGGATAAATCCATTCAGGAATGCGTTTTTAACGTCCATTTGGAATAACCTGAAACTCTTATAGCACGCAAAAGCAAGTAATAATCTAATTGCTTCTAACCTTGCTACCGGAGCGTAAGTCTCGTCATAGTCTATCCCTTATTCTTGCGTATATCCCTTAGCCACGAGTCTTGCTTTGTTTCTTGTCACTTTTCCTTTTTCATCGACTTTGTTCCTGAAAACCCATTTAGCTCCAATAATAGACTTACCTTTTGGTTTAGGAGTTAATTCCCAAACATCGTTAATGCTAAATTGTCTGAGTTCTTCTTGCATTGCTTCAATCCAGCTTTCGTCAGCTAAGGCTTCTTCTATATTTTTGGGTTCTATTTCAGAAATAAGCGCCACAACACTAGACTCTTCTCGCCTTTTGGATCTCGTGCGAATCCCCTCATTAATGTCACCAATAATGAGTTCTTCAGGATGACTAGACTTATGCTTCCAGTTACTGGACAATCTGATAGGTTGTTGATCTTTTTCTTGAGTTGATCCTTCATCAACAATTCGTTGTTCTTCTTCTGGAATTTGAACTGTTTTAGGGGAGGTAGACTTTGTGGAGTCTGGAGCAGGTTCTAATTCTTCTGTCTGAACTGGTTGAGTTTGTGGAAAGTCTTGAAATTTGACGTTCATTGATTCTTCCACAGTCTGAATCTTCTTGTTGAATACTCTGTAAGCTTTGCTTGAAGTTAAGTACCCAAGAAAGAATCCTTCATCCGATTTTTCTTCAAACTTACCAACTCGATCATTTGCATTTTTCAGAATAAAGCATTTACAACCAAATACTTGAAAATATGAAACAATTGGTTTCTTTCCTTTAAAAATTTCATAAGGAGTTTTCTCAAGAATTGACCTTAAAAATACTCTGTTAATAATATAACAGACTGTAGAAACAGCTTCAGCCCAAAAACATGAAGAAATATTACTTTTAATTAAAAGAGTCATTGCCATTTCTTGTAAAGATCTATTCTTCCTTTCCACAACTACATTATATTTTGGTGTATATGGAGAGGAGAATTTATGCTGAAAACTAGATTCATCACAAAATTTAACAAAGTTGATTTTCAAACTCACCTCCATGGTTTGTACGAATATTTGAAATAGTATAACCTTTTTCATTCTACACTTTCTTAGCAAATTTTGAAAATTAAGAAAAAGTCTCATACTTACTTGCAAGAAAGTAGATCCAAGTAAATCGTGAATAATCATCCACTATTATTAGGCAAACCTTTTTCCACCAATGCTTTGTGTTCTAGTGGGTCCAAAGAGATCCATATGCAGAAACTGCAGTACACGATTAGTGGAAACTTGATTTATTGGTTTAAAGGAATTTCTAACATGTTTTCCCAGTACGCATGGTGTGCATAAGTCATACTTTCAGTAATTGAGATTAGGTAATCCTCGAACAGGCTTCTTGGAAGAGATTTTGGCAATTTGCTTCATGTGGATATGGCCAAGCTTTCGGTGCTATAGATTAGCTTCATCTTGTACTGATATTAAGCATTGTGATCTTTCTTGATTCACATCCAGAAGATATATATTCCCATGTCTACGTCCAGTAAAAGATTGGGATAAGTCTTTACTAATTCCTGAACACGTTCCTTCCTGGAAGTTGATCTTGAATCCAGTATCACACAATTGGCTTATGCTGAGTAGATTATAATTCAATCCTTCCACCAATGAGACATTATTAATTTATAGACTTCCAATTTTTACTGTACCGCGACCAATAATCCTTCATTTGCTGTTACCACCAAAAGAAACTTTCCCTCCATCTATTTAGACAAATTTTATAAAGCAACTTGAATCTCCTGTCATATATCTTGAGCAGCCACTATCCAAATACCATTTGATCTTCCTTTTGATAGTGACCTACATTTAAGAGAAAATTCAAGCTTTCTTTGGTACCCATATCATCTTGTGTCCGGTTGAGTTAGAGCAATAAACAGTCTTTGCCCAATCCCTTCTAACAGGTCTCCAAACCATAGGGCATTCTTTCTCAAAATGTTCTGAGCTTTGACACTTTAAACATTTGAGAGCATTTTGGCCAACAAGTTTTACAAAGATTTTCTGAAAATGATCTTTATAAATAGCTTTTGTAGGTCTTTGCTTGATTCTTTCCTTCACCTTTGGAAAATCAATTAGTGGAATAGTTTCAGAAGTCATACCAAGACCTAATTTGTCAAAGTAGGGTCTTTGTATCGAAAGAATCTTATCCAACTTTTTAGATCCATTTGAAAACCTTTTTGAGATGTTTGAAATATCATTTTTCAAATAGGTATTTTCTTTTGAAAGAGAGTCTCAGCTTTCTCTTAAAATGGTAAAGTTTTTATCTAAATTTTCAAATTTTTCTTTCCAAGATTTTTCATGTTGCTTCAATGTAGAATTCTCCCTTTTTAATTCGGAGATCCTCTTAAGAGATGTTTTGAGGCTAAGGCATAATTCATCAATATATTTCGAGACTTTAGCATGAATTTTTAGATTACTTACCTCAATCTCATTGTCTGAGTCTGAGTCTGTATCTGTCTCGAGGTCTGAGTCTGAGTCGGATTTTACTATTAAACAAATGTTGGCATAATCATCATCACTTTCTTCACATTCAGTATCACTCCATGTTTCTGCTTTAAGAGCATTTCTGTATTTCTCAGCCTTTCCTTTCCTTTTCTTTAATAAAGGACAGTTGGGTCTGATGTGTCCATTTTTCTTGCATTCGAAGCAAGTCACTCCTTTGTTGGAATCATCTTCCTCAGTTGATTTGTTCTGAAATCTTTGAGAGCTTTGTTTCTTCTAATTGAATTTTCTTCCCTTTTTGTTCAGCTTTCTAAACCTCTTTATCATGAGTGCCGGTTCTTCATCATCTAGATCTTCTTCAGAGTCTGTAGCATCGGAATAGTCGTTAGACTTTAAAGCAATAGACTTCTTACCTTTAAAATCTTCTTCTTCGTTGGTGTGCTCCACTTCGTAAGATTGAAGTGTTCCAATCAATTCGTCTACAGAAAGTGGTGCAATCCTTTATGTTTCTCTTATCGAAGTCTTTATATAATTCCAGTCCTTAGAGAATCCATGCAGCAGTTTGTTGACCTTCATTTGTCCTGAGATTGGATGTCCCTGATATTCTAGACCATTCACAATTTCAGTAAAAACGGCTAAACATATCGAGTTATTGATTCTCCCGATCTCATCTTGAAAACTTCATATTGTCCCAAAAGAATATTGATCATTGTCTCTTTCACTCGATCAGTTCCTTCATAGGTGATGTGCAGCCTATCCCAAACTTCTTTTGCTGTTTCACAATAAGATATTCTGTTATACTCAATAGGAGATAAAGCACAATATAAAGAATAAATAGCTTTAGCATCAAGAGCTTGTCTCTTAATTATTTCTTCTTGAGTCATCTCAATAGGAGCATCAACTTCTTTTCCTCTCTCTGATACTGATGCAGCAGTAGGAATGATTCCTTTTTCTACCACTTCCCATTCCAAGGGATCTTTCGATCTTAGGAATGCTTTCATCTTGTTTTTCCACGTGCTGTAGTCTTTTCCATCAAAGTAAGGAGGTCTGGTGTTGCTTTGACATTCAACTAACCTTGTAGGCAATATACTAGCCATAGATCTTTAACTCAGAAGTAAAAACACTTCAAATAGATGAGTACACAAGCTCTGATACCAATTGATAGAACTAGTACGAGCACCTAGAGAGGGTGAATAGGTGATCAAGAAGATTTTTCTAAATCATAACAGAATAGATTAATCCTTAACGAATGATAGACTAAGAGATTGAAAACAATAATAGACGTATGAAGATGCAATGTAAAGTAAAAGGATTAAGGATAGAGAATCAAGACTCCAAGTTTATAGTGGTTCGGCTTAGACCAAGCCTATATCCACTCTCCCGCACAGTCAGCCCACTGGCTGGATTTCACTAAGAATCAAAAGAGAATTTACAATCTCACGTCCTTGATTCCACAGTGTAGAGATTCTACTACACTTCCTCAAGGTCTCACCAAAATTCAGTCTCTCTTTTGATTACAAGTATAGCTCGAAGAATAAGATCGCAAAAGAACAAAGAGATTCAGACTTTGAAATTTTTCTATCGGGCACTCTTGAACAACTTGAGCGTCTCCCTTATATACTTCTTCATGCCTTCAATACCGTTAGTACCTTCCAAAGAAGTTCTTCCAATCAAACTATTGGACAGAATCAATTAGAGAGATCTCGAGCTCTTCAAGGAAAATGACGATAGCCCATCAATCATGCTCGCCCATACAATCAGGATCTCGGTTTCCATAAGTAGAACCTTCCAAGTATAATTCGCGGATCCAGAGAATCTAGATTATTTGAATACGAATAAAAGATCTTGAAGTGCTAATTCCAGTCGTGAGATATTCCTTAACCATACGAATCAAAACCATACTAGAATTTATCCGAATAGAACTTTAACTTCGTCGGTCTGGAAACTGTCCATGAGAGTAGACTTTGAATCTTGAGTTTGGAGGTCTTCAGACTTTGTCAAAAGAGTATGCAAGTCTTCAGACTAGACTGATGGAAACGTTTTGTCGACTTCAAAACACCTTAAGAAGATTTCTCTAACATCAATAACACCATGATCAGTTGAAAGGCATCAAGCATCTAATAGTCAAAAGCATTATTACCATTAGCAATGGCATGGATATAAAAAAAAAAAAAAATTCACACTTACAGTTTTTTCAATAAAAAATTTGTCTGTTTTAGCAAGAAAATAAAAAAAAATAAAAAATTTGCAGCCCAATTTGAAAGACATAGGGCTTCTTTCTCTCCCAAACCAAAAATTAGCATTCCACTTGATTTTCAACAAATTTGGCAATTTGTAGGGATGGAAAACTTAATGGTAGGTTATTTTATTCCTTAAGTAATTCACGAATTTTTTTGGATCATTTAAAAGTGAGAAAATATTTGTCTTGTACGTAATTCATGCATATTTTTTTGGAGGATTTGGTTGGAAGCATTATAAGGGAAAACATTTTTAATGCCATTAAACAGAATTATAAAATATTTGGTTGGACAAAGATAGAGGAATAAATTGTAACATTATTCCTTAAATAAAATAACCAAAACCCTCCTTCCCACAATTCTCCAATCCGGTTGACCAGCTTTCACAAAATGAAAATTGTGGTCAACATGCAACCATTTGAAATTTAGCATCACCGTACCATCTTGCTAGCAGGCCCCTAAATAAAAAATAAAAAATTGAGACAACACCTGTGGAGAAAAAAAAAAAACCTAAAGAATCGAAGCTAAGTAGAGCAGGACAACTGTGTTGTGCGTGTTCAAAGAGCCCTGAGTACCACAATTATGAAGCAAACCAAATAACTAGATTAGGCATTACCACGAACATGTGGAGTGTTTCCTCAGTGAAACATATTGGGCATCTTCTTTTCTCTATGACATCCATAAGTGAATTATACCTGAACTTCCGTTTCTTTTCTTTTTCTTTTTTCATAGAGGTCCTCTCTAGTTCTACTTTTAAATATCGCATTTCTAAGCTTTCGATATGTATATACATGATAGAGTATTTATTTAAGGTATTGACTTGTCGATATTACAAAATGGAAAATGACATCATTGTTTTCCTCTGTTATTCCTCATTGGATCAGTGGTAATGTGGATCATCGGAACATCTTTGGTAAAACCTAGATCGAATTTTAGCAACTTAAATGTTAGGAGCACGTAGAAGAAGTCGGATACCTTCACCTAGGGAGATCGTCAAGAGAACCCAAATCGGAGCCCGTCAATATATTCAGTTAAACCCACATTCACTCAAAAACTTAAGCTAGCGAGTTATAAGCCAACTAGGATATATTAATTGCTCGACATCACACTAATTGAGATTTCTCCAACACAACTCACTCATACGTGCATCTTAATAATCTTCCCCTCACTTGTGAGTTTAGTGTTGTTAGGTCTACTTCCCCTAATTCAGGTATCCTTCTGGCCCAACTTCATCCTTATGAGCCCACGTTACTACACCACAACGATCTATTTGCCCAAAAACCACAACAATCAGCTCTGATATCATTTGTTGGGAGCGCACAGCAGAAGTCCGATACCTTCACTTGAGGAGATCATCAAGAGAGAGCCCAAATATAAGCCTCTTTATATATCCAATTGAACCCACATTCATTCAAAAGTTTAAGTCAGTAAGTTATGGGCCAACCATGATATATTAACTATTCAACACCATACCAATTCTCCGATTAAAATTTCTCCAACATAACTCACCCACACGTGCATCCTAACACTTAAGAACGCAATGGAAAGAGCTTATATCACTTGAAATATTAAACTGGTACTACTTGGATATATTTACTCCAAACTATTATTCGACTTCATAGAAACTCCAAGGGGGTATCACCGACTAAAATCTATCCACACAGTTAGCATTTGCCGAATTTCGCCATCAACTTTCTCACATGTTGGCCAATGCGATAGATGAGAACGTCATGGATTGTACGTCGACTGATTTTACATGGGCCCTTCCCAAAACGCCCCTTTTTTTGTCGGAACGACACCGTTTTCAGGACACTTAATCAAGAGCTGAAAGATCGCCACATAACACATGGTAAAATTAGGGTAGGGTCAAAGTTCTTGGGAGTAATAGGAAATGGATCTGCTAGCCAAGCATCTCACGGCGACTACTACAAGTTGGAAAGTTGTTGGTGAAATCAGACGGAATAGTAATAAAGGGTACATTTGGAATAGTGGTGCCATGTTAGTCATTTGTGGATCAAAAATATTTTAGGGTAACTGTACAAAAGGATACAACTTCAAGATTTTTTGTCGTATTAGCCCCAATAAGACAAAGGTGTTAGTTGAAGCTTTCCTAATGTGAGCTATATTGATCGAGATTGAATTTATCATTTTATGGGAATGATCTAATAAGATAAGATATATGAATTCTTAATTAGTATAATATGGAGCTAATTTGTATAAGTTGAATAAAGCCCAGTTGTGATGAGAGAGCTTGTGACCCAAATCTATATAAATAGTGCCCAAGTTTCTTATCTAACCATGATGCACAAATAATCTCACATAAGAATTGTTTACTAAATGCTGACGGGAGGGTCGGCCTCATTAAGCCAATGATATGGATGATAATGAAGGAGAAGCACTTAAATTTTGGATTGTCGCTATTTCACATCAAAAACAATGGATTATAAATCAAGTGTACAAAACTCTTTTTCTTCATTAATGTGTTCTAGATTTTTGCCATGGAGATCTTAGGGTGCCGTTTTCATGACTCACATGGTAATCCTCGCAATTTGCCAGCATGAGTTCCATATGCGCAAGGGCAAATGAGATGCCTAGACACAACCTTTGAACAATCCCAAAATGCAATGTCACATTCAAAGTTGGCGTCATTATAATATGAAAGATATTGTTAATCAGAAAACTAGAACCTCTCGTAACCGGCGAGGACAATTTTTAATACGACTCACGAATGCAAGAGACAGAGTAAACACTGATCAAAAGAAACCCAAATTCTGATATGAGATATGACCACAATTAACTGTTCACCGGCACAATTTGGCATGTTCATCCATTAAGTGAAGGATCATGGCTATGAGGAGTGGCAATGACATACAAATCATTCTTTCTCTTGACTGTCGGTCCAATGATCTCGGTAATGTCAAGTCCTTCAAGGGGTTGCCCATTCGGTAGTGTCCAGTCAAAATGGTACAAAAGAACTGCTAGTATAAACTCCATATTTGAACTGGTAAATCCAATGCCCGGGCACATCCTCCTACCGGACCCAAATGGAAGAAGTTGATAATGTGTCCCAGTGAAATCTGTTGAAGATTGAAAAAACCTCTCCGGTTCAAACCTTTCCGGATTTTCCCAATAATTCGGATCTAAATTGCCCGTGCATGGATAAAGACCCTCGATTTCATCGGTACATCGTACCCATGGACCTTGCAGCCCTCCTTTGCTTCTCTTGGGATTAATGCGACAGGAGGGTGTAATCTAAGAGTTTCTTTGACGACTGATTTCAGGTACTTGAGTTCTTGAAGGTCTGGTTCTTGCACATGATCCTTTTCTTTGAGGACCTTGCGTACTTCAGCCTGTGCCTTCGCCATCACTCGTGGGTTCCTAAGCAATTCGGACATGGCCCATTCGGCAGCTAGTGCTGAAGTGTCACTTCCCCCGGCAAACAAATCCTAGAAAGCAATAATTCAGTATGTACTAAGGGGATCTTCTTTTAGGCTGGTCCAAACTCCAAACTAATGAGCCGAAAGTAAACTGAACGTAAGAATTTTACCAAGTCACATACCTTTAGGAATCCGATAATGTTATCAGTGGTGAGGTGAAATCCAATCTCATCGGACCCTTGAATTCGGAGGAGCACGTCGACTAAATTTTCCTTGATCAATCTTCCTTCTTGGCTACTCGAGTTCTCTCTCTGCCTTCTGTGATCGATGAGAATATCATTTATAACTCCGTCGAATTTCTGACGGAGCTTATCAAGCTTCCATTTTACCCCGCTCAGGTAACGGAGAATTTCAATGGACGGGAAGATATCCGTGATGCTGAACCCATTGGCATTCTCTGCTCCTTCTCTTAGAGTCGGAAGGAACTCCTCCATCCTTTTGTGGCTTTCACCGAACATCACCTTGGCGATTATGAAATTCATGCAGGCGAAAATCTTCTCACTGAGATTGAAAGGACAACCTCGTGTCCTGCGCACATTTTCGATCAGATTTCCTGTCTCGTTTTCTCTTAATGATTGGAAAGACTGAACCCGCTTGACGCTGAGAATTTCCGAGGCATAAATCTGACGGAGCTGTCTCCAGTACTCTCCGTAAGGAGCACAGACCAAGCTCGAATCCTTGTGCGTCAGCATCTCTATGGATGGAAGTAGCGGCCTCTGCACAAAGTTGAGCTCTTGCGCCTTGAGGACCTCTTGGACAACTTCAGGAGTCGTAAGAAATATGAGTCTAAGCTCCCCAACTTCAAGCTGGAAAGCGGGTCCGTAGATTTTGGCCAGGTTGTACAGTTTATGGTGCGGCAATCCGGGGCCAATGAACTGGTGCAAGTTCCCGATGAGTGGCGATTTCTTTGGCCCCGGAGGCAACTAAGGCCGGTTATCGGAGCTCTTTGCGGCATATGCGTTGAAGATTTCAATCAGCACGAACAGAAAGAAAAAACAGGGTAGGATCAAGCCGAACACAATGAAGGGATGCATTGTGTGGAAATTGTCTTGAGGCTTTGGAAGATTCAAGCAAGAATTCTACTATAAATATCAATCACGAGGACGTCTATTAGGATTTGAATAACTAATCTCGGGTTCAGCCTGTCAAGTTACTTCCATCAATGGCTTTATTAAAGTATAGTCCACGCTAGTTATAATATTGTTGGCTTGATAAACGTGAGTAGTTGCGTTGAGATTTCTTGCACCTCAGGAAGATACTCCCGATATTGCAGATCCGGCTATTTCGGGGAATAGCCGCTAGCCGAAATCATTTTCCAGCGATGGCCATCGCTTGGGATAATGGAAAAAAATCCGTTCATCCCTACGATTGTTCACTCAAAAATCGTCAGCTAGTCCTTGTAATTAATTGCCAGCGATTACAACTGAGAAAGGAAGAAGAACTTGTGTTCATTACAAAGGGGGACGACCACTGATCGGCAACACCTCAAATTATAAGAACCAGGTAGAAAGCAAGGAAAGGGGAAAATAACTAGAAATGTCAATTCAATAATAAAATTTTTATTTTGTCAATTAAGTTTCAAACATTTTGTATTTGTGTTAATTCAATAGATCTGGCCAATTATGGTTGGAAATCGTTGATGTGGATATTTTTAAATAATATATTAATAATGTTTTGAATTTATTTATTATTTTCTTTTTTTCCTTTTTCCTTTAAGAATGGAAGAAAAGAAAGGAAGAAAAATAAAAGAAAAATAAAAAAACAAATGAAAATATTCAATAAATTATTAAAATATTATTTAAAAATATCCATGTTAGCACCGGATATGTCACGTAAAATGACCGTCATCCATGTTAGCAATTTTTGGCCAACTTGGTCGGATAGATCGAATTAGCACAAATACAAAAATTTTATGACTTAATTTGAAAAAAAAAATGAATCGGCATAATACAATAATTGAGATTTTTTTGGGTAATTTTTCCTAAGGAAAGCATGTAAAGAAATTGTAGAAAAGTAAATTAACTAATGAAAAGTAACTGTCTCTTGTGCTTTCAATATGTGTTTGCCCTTCTTCTTCGCATCTTTTCCTTTTATACTTCTTGGGTGGCCAGCCTCTCTTAACAATTCTTTTTCAGTCATTGGAGTCATATTTCGACTTCAAATCTAATAAATAACCATTTCACTATTGCAAGACAACCAATTCAATCTTAAATATTTCAATAGTACTAATTTAGTCCTCAATATCTTAAGGAATTGTTAGTCCTTTCGACTAATTTTGACTAAATATTACTAACATGATGGTCTAATCAACATTGATTGTCCTATATGGTAAACCAACGCTGATGTGGAATTTTTTATAATTTTTCTAAATTATTTTCTTTTTTATTCTTTATCTTTTCGTCGATGGCAGGCCACAACAATGGCTAGCGAGTGCTATGATCCTTGTCAAAGGAAAGCAAGGGCTTGCAAGCCCTCACCTAGTGGCCATCAAGGGCTATCCGGCCCTCGTTAGTCCTCATCACCATAATAAGATGAAATCCATGTTCAAGACAACTTTTTATTGTAAATGGTGTTCAATAAGATGATATTAATGTCTAAGATAATAGAGAGTTATCCATAAAAGTTTTACCATGCTTAAGTCTAGTATATAGAATGCTTCACTTAAGATCCCCCAATAAACATTGCCCATCATATATATCATCATCGTCACTATTTATCATTAAAAAGTTAAAGTTCCATGACTAATTAAGTGGTTAGAAACAAATTGGGTCCTCAATTTGTATGCCAAAGTACCAGTAACAAAAAATGTGATATTTCTTTTTGTATTATAACTACTTCATCATTCACCCAAACCCAATTACAACACTGAAATATGATTTTTTCTTTTTTCTTTTATTTTTTTTCATTAGCACACATTTTTGGACCTAGTACTGTTTAAATCGAGAAATAAAATAAAATAAAATCGAAACTAGTGATGCTTGTTTGATTTTTTTTGAATTTTTTTTATTAACTTGATAGCAACATCACTCACGTTGTCTTTTTTTTATTATTATTAAGTTTCCCGGTCTCTACGTTTATCATATTTTTATGTGTATAAAAATACATAAATTCGTGACAAAAAGATACTACAAAGTTGATGCTATCCTCTCATTGCTTTTTCATAGAGATAATAATGTCAATAATGTTATTTGCTTTGACTTTGGAGATACGTCCCAAGATTTGAAACTGCAAATAATGAACATTACCTAACTGTTATTATTTAGTTCCGTTTTCCGCGCATTTATTTATATAATCATTGCATCCTCTACAAACACATCAAATTTGTATATAATAGGACATGTAATACTGGCTAACTTTATTCAAATAGATTTATTTTTAAACATATCCCGCTCAACATATAGGGTCACCATCTAATATGATTATAAAAGTACAAAAGCCGGTCCCTAAGCTAATCCAGAAATGCTAGTTCTCTAAATATTCCATGTCATCGTTTTAATTTTATATGGAGCTGTCACATCCAATTTTTAAGCTCTTTTCTTGCGCCGCTCCTGCAAAGACGTGGCTTTTCTCCTTTAAACACAGGTAGGATGAGTTTGATAATATTTCTATTCTTGATAATAATTTCTTTTCTACATAGCTTTTTTTGTATCTCTATTCTCTATAATAATTTCTAAACAAAAAAAATGATTTTTATAATTGCACAAAATTTCTAATTTCAAAATAGAAAAAGAATAATAATACATTTATACGATTCTCAAATTTTTTTGTGACGTAAAATTTCTTTTAATTTTTTAATGATTTTTTGAGATTTTTTTTTCTTTTATTTTTTTCCTCTCTTCTTCTTTCTCGTCTAGCCAATCGCCAGGCCTCAACAATGGCCGGCGACCGACCAAAGAGGAGTGTCGGTGAGGTCGTCGGCCTCGAGGGAGCCTCACCCGATCACAGCGATATCCAACGACCAGTTAAAAAAGGAAAAAGAAGAAAAGAAAAGAAAGAAAATGACTTATTTCCAAACATTGTTTTTGAAAACAAGAAATAATTTTTTTCTACTTCTTATTTCTATTCAAAATCTATTTTCTTGCCACTTTTCTATCCCGGAGAATAGAAAAATTAACTAACATTATCGAATAAATTTTAATTCTTTTACTATTCCGGCTAACAAAAGAACATAGATTTTGAGAAATAAAAATATTAACAAACGGAATCTTGGAGGATGGTGGCTTTTTTTTTTTTTTTTTTTTTGGGGGGGAGGGTGGGGAGGATGAGCATTTGGGAAATTGTCTTATCGAATTTGATAACTCCATCGGCAAACGAGAACAGAAGATGTTTCATAGATCCAAAAGCTCGAAAAGAGATGAAGGCCTTGTTACATGGCTGGATCCCTTTAAAGGAAAAAAAAAAAACAAGGAGAAAAATGAAATCATTAGGAATTGCACAATGAAAATTGAAACCTAAATGAGTATGATGAAAGATTAAAATTGCAAGGATGGTAAATTTCTCACAATAGCCCAAGGTAGACCTCCAACCAAATATAGAACTTGTGATCCTTCGCTTACACGAACTTCAAAAGAAATAAAAAGAAACATAAAGGCTTTATTTGTTTTGCAGGATAAAAATGATTTGATAAGTATTTTTTATAAAACGGTCACTTGCATCGATTGAAATAATTAGCTAATGAATAATATATTTATTATCGATAACAATTTATATAAAAATAATTTCATGGATGATGAAAATATTTTTTTAATCATTTTTTAAGTGATTCAAACAATCGTTTTTTGAAAAATATTTTTCAACTCATTCGTTTTCTACAGAACAAATGCACCCAAAATGTGATTATATCAGAATATTTTCAAGCAACTCTTATTTCAATTATCTCGAAAACAATGGATTTAGTTATCATTCTTTGACTGAGGCAAAAGTACACACCTCTTGAAGGAAACAAATTGAACTTGGTTCGTACCGCATGGGCTATGATGGGTCTGATTCGTGCTGGGCAGGTTGGTGTATTCTCTTATTTCATCGTACAAAAAATTGTAAAAAAAATCATAAATCTATTGTACTTTGTGACAATTCAATTGTAAATTTTTCAATTTTACCAAGTGCCAAACCTTTTGACATTTTGTTAAGTGAGTCTATCTGGCCAATTTTAATTGAAAATTACTGATATAGACGGCCGGCGCTAACATGGCACTAATAATATTTTAATGATATTTTAATGATTTTTTCAATTTGTTTGCTTTTTTTTTTTTTACTTTTTCTTTGTTTCTTTTAGGGTTTTAGAGCAATGGCCAGCCACCCTCACCCCCTTGCTAGCCACAGGCAAGGGCGGCCAGCCCTCTCAAGCCTTGGATGAGGGCCAAAGTGAGGATGCGCAAGCCCTTGCCCAAAATTGGCGAGGGTTGCAACGCTCTCGCCAACTCTAGCCAGACAAGGGTTAGGTGAACTTTGCCAATCCTAGGTGAGGAGCGCAACCTCCCTTAGGGCCAGCGAGGGCATCACGGCTCTCTCCCAAAGCCGACAAGGGCCCCAATGCCCTCCCCAAGGCTAGCAAGGGTTGGCCAACCCTCACCGGCGTTCTCTCCAAAACCATTAAAAAAGTAAAGTAAAGTAAAGTAAAAAAAGCATAAAAATTATTAAAATATCATTAAAATATTATTTTTAAAAATGCCACATTGGCATCGACCGTCCATATCAGCAATTTCAAGCTAAAATTGGATGGACGAACTCAATTAACAAAAGTTGAAAAGGTTTAGGACTCAATTAGCAAAGGTGAAACTGTTTAGGACTCAATTGACAAAATTGAAAGATTTAGCACTGAATTAACAAAAGTACGATATGTTTAGAATTCATTTGGACAATTTTCCCTTCTTTCATATCATGTTCAGCTCACTTTTAATTTATTCTACCGTGGAAAAGATTATTTCCAATACTTGAGTTCAAAAGCCAATATGTGTGCTTTCCTTTTCCAGTTACTGCAATCATTTCAAGTTTTCTTGGCGAAATTGCATGTGCACAAGAATTGCCACACCTCAAAGTTATATATAAATAATTAGTTTGTACAACTTTCTTGATCTCAAAATTTCTTTATATCAGGCGAAAAGGGATCCAGCTTCCCTACATCAAGCAGCAAAGCTGATAATCAATTCCCAAATGTAAAATGGTAACTTTCCTAAACCGGTGATATCTTGCGATGATTAGTCTCGATACATTTCGACCCACACTTAAAGCGATTAGTTTTGTTCGTAGTTAATACCAGAAACATTTTTTCAAAAGAGTGAGGATCAGTTTAATCAAACATAGGGACAATCTAGCGTAGTTTAAGAAGTGAATAGTTTAACTACACCTCAAGATGTCAACCGGGTTTAACTTCGTTTCTTCTATATTTATATAAACATTGCTGACGGTAAATAATTTTGCATGACAGGAAATTACTGGAGCTTTCAAGAAGAATTGCATGTTACACTATCCAAATTATAGGAACATTTTGTAAGAGTTTTCTTAATGTGGACTACATTAATTGATATTGTAATTTACCGTTTAACGTTTACTGTTTTACGAGGATTGGTCTAAGGTGAGATAGAAGGTTTCTTAATTAGTCTAATATGGGGCTGGCTAGTGTGGGCCGAGTTGAGCCTGGCCCATAATGAGGGGGCCTGGCTGAAAACTCTATAAATAGTGTTCAAGTCTCTCCTCTAACCCTAATTCTCATATATATCATCACCTAAGGGGCGTTTACCTAACGCTAAACGTGAGGGGGGCCGCCTCATTGAGCCAGTGATACGGAGAGCAATAGAGGAGAAGGACTTGATGTGTGAATCCCCTTGATATGGGGGAAATCCCTTTTTTGCTTCCGCTTTATGTATGATGGATCCCAAAACAAGTGCGTTAATCTTTCTACTCAATTATGCATGTTCTTGTTCTGGTTATAGAAATCTTGGGATTACGTAATTTGCATCCAACATGTGGTATCAGAGCCTCCATAACTCTAGAACTCGAATGCATAAGTTTTTTGCCCTAATTTGTGATTTTCGAGATTTTTTGTTCAATAAAAATAAAATTAAATCACAAATTCAAACTGGGCTCGACAAGACGAGAAGATCCATGGGCGGCGCGTCGCCGAAGGAGGCCGCACGCGCCCTCACGCGCGCTCGCACGCCCCCACGCGCGGAGGCTGACGTCAGCGTGATGTCAACAACCCGACCTGACGACCGTTGACCTTGACCCGACCCGACCCGGTCAGCCGGTCAGACCGGTCCCAGCTGGACCGGTTTTGACTGGTCAATACGCCCGCGCGTGGGCTCCACGCGCCGCGCACTCAGGCAGCGCGTGCGGGCGCGTGGAGTGTCCAACTGGCGCGTGGCTGGTGGCGTTGGATTCGTATGCCCATCCTCTATCTTATGGTATGTTTATTTTATATGTTTGATGAGTTTATGGATGTGAAAATACATACAAAACCCTAAATACGCGTATTTTTAGTGTATTTTTCTTGTATTTTTCTATGATTTTCGAAATACAAGTGTTGGGTTACTGATATGCTATCACATAAACCTTATTGTGAACTGAAGTTGGCTTAATGAGATACAACCATTATAGGATAATAATTGAACTATGTATTGAGGTAATGAGAAACACTAAAAGGTTATGAAAATTATATTGCTCATGTATACTCATCTACTTGCATCTTTATGCTTTTTTGTTTCTTTGTGATAACCTTTTATGATGGACGTCTTAAGAACTTGTGACCAAATTGATTATGTTACTTAACACATTTGCTGAATGTGGGTAATGCATGTCAGTTAAATTATTAGATGATGTTCCTAAAATCATCTAGTCACTGGTTAATGTCTATCAAGTTGAACCTTTTTTGTTAATGGTTCTCTGGTTTGACTCAATTAATAGGCCACTAGTTGATAACAATGATAACTTTGTTACTTAAAAAAATCGGCTAATATATTAGCCGTTGGCCTTGGAGTCATGTTTTGCCTTATGAAACTCATGAGCAATAGTGGATTAGCTATCAGGCTTGTCGATTTGGGGTATCATGTATTGTTATTGATGTTAACTTATGAAAGATCCTCTAGATCAGCATTCTTTTTATGTTGATTCCGGTAATCTATAATCGGGGTGCACAAGAGATGTTTTCTTCTATGTTATGTGAAGTTTCTTGTGTTACTGTGTTCCCTGATCTCATTAGAGTCTATCTTTAGATCATTTATATATGTTTAATTAATTTTTAGTAATGACTAAAGCAGTGTAATTAGCATGATATGTGATTTTAATGATTTACTGCCCCTATCACTAAAGTCAAAATCACATGTATATGGTGTATGTGAGAAGTAAAGTTTATATCCATGGTATGAGAGAATTTCAAGAATTCAATTGAGTAGTGACCGCCAAAGTGGCACACTTGATTGGATTTGAGAAATTTCGGTCTCGTATATTGATTGAGATGTCTCCTGGTTTAATGTGTAGTCATACTCCCAAAGGAGGTGATTGTGTATTAGTTCATGGAGGGATACATGATGGTATGGTGGAGGAGTGACTGATCCTAGTGGTTCATATGCCCAAAGGTGATGAATTCACGAAGATTGGAATAAATTCTCATAACCGCTATCATGTGGGGAGTGTACAATTGCATGTCATGTATTCTGCCCAAAGGTGATTATATGATTTTGCATGTAACTCTCTGAATGTGTACTTGTACGTCAAGTTACACAGTGCTCACATGATGCTAGTTATATGCATTGCTTGTTATTTTAGTCACTTTTTCTGTAATTAATAACTCCACTGTTATTGAGGTTTTTACTGCTTCAAATTTTAAATTGTGGGCATATGATTTGTTGCTTGAGAATGCAATAGAATTTGCTTACTGTCCATGAAGCATTCCATTCTGAAACACTAGAAAAGAGGTTTGCCTACGAATTGCACTGCTATAAGATGATGGAAGCCTTAGTTGCTTGAAATTATGTCTTGTATGATATTGAAATTAGGACATATCTGCAAAGATTGTGTTTAAGTCCTAATGACATATACATCTCGTATATGGTTAAAAGGTTGTTTCCAAAAGTTTTATATTTAAGGAAAATGACCGAGATAAAGAATAAACTGGTTAAAATTAGTCTTGAAGGTTGTCAGGCCTAATAGTAACGGTAAGTATTTTGACAAATATGACAATATTGAATTGCTTAAAGGGTCATTTGTCAAATACTTGGTAAATTCTGGGGTAGTAATTTTATTACTATGCCTGAAAATCCTGACAAAATGTTTTTGCCAAAAGGCATAATTACACCATAATTAACATGGTGATGAGTAAGACTAATTTATCGGTCTACTGTGGGTTGATATTTTGAAAGCAATTTTTTCACATAGAAAACGTGTTTTCTTATCAAAATTGTTTCATAAACTTCTTTTGAGTTATAGACTGGACGTAAATTGATTGAATCATATTAAATTTAGAGGTGTCATGCAGAAGTGAGGTTATAATTTCCAATATTAAGTGCGTTGGAATTTAGATCCACTTGAAATTATTTTGTATCTTATTTAGATTGTTAAAGAGGGTATTGATCTTATGACCCTAAAGAAGGTACAAGAATTATGGAATCACATACTCTAAAAAATTTTAAGATCGACGTAATCGTAGAGGATAGTGCTCTCAGACTATTAAAGATAATAGTTTGATGGGGGTTACTGTGTTTTGTCTTTACCTATACAGATAATTATGGAATCCCATGTACCATAGACTAAACTTTGAGGTTTAAGGTACTATTTTTGATATAGTTTATAATGAAATTTCTTAAAACCTCTCAAGTGCAGAATGAAGTGGTTGCAGCTTTATTAAGGAGTTTTGTTAGGGAAAGACGATCAGTTATACCATCAGACTATATAGTCTATTTATGATAGTATGATTACAATATCTATTACATGGTTGTTTTAGCAACTTATATAAATGTTGTTTCTTGTTTTTAATTAAGTATGTGATTAGATGCCATAAAAAAAGATAATAATATTTTTACTCTGAAAGAGGGGTGGATAGTTAGTGAAGAAATAATTATTTCTTTATAGATTCTTTCAGAGTGAACGTGACATTGATAGTTTTATTTTTTATATGGAATTACGTCAAAGAGATACAAAATCTATACAAGTACAACTGGAGAATTTTGCAGCAAATTCAAGTAAATTTGTGTGTAGACTGAAAAGTCTTAATTCATGGTCTTAAGCAAATTTCCAGGCAATATTATTAAAGTTTCATAGTGTTGTTATTTTGTTCAATTGGGAACAAAGTAATTCAATATACTGCAAGGTCAGTGGGAGGAAATTTATTTTTCTCATACTCTATGTACATGATACTTTGCTTACAAGTTATGACCTTGAGACATCTTATATCTTTTGTACTAAGGTCTGTAATGATTGCTTTTGCCATTTTATATTAGATTTTTCTCGGAGGACATTTGCTGATTGTATATTGGAAATATTCAATATACATCATTGCAAGCTAGGAATTGCTCCTGTTGTTAAGGGTGATGGACTGAATCTATCACATTGTCCTTATTTAGATATTGAGAAAATCTAATTAAAATATGTACCTTGTGTCAGTGCACTTAAAAGTATAATGTATGCTCGAATTTGCACTAGACTAAATATCTTCTTTGTGACAGGACTTCTAGGCAGACATTAGTCAAATTCAAGACGCGATCATTGCGTTGCTGCCAAGAAGGTTTTAAGGTACTTAAAGAGAATAAGAGATTATATGTTAATATGTGGATATGTTCAATTCTTACAATTAGTAGGGTATTTAGATGTAAACTTTGCTAGCTGTTATGATGACATGAGATCAATAACAGAATACATATTTATGTTAGTAGGAAGTGCAGTAAATAAAGTTCTATGTCATCTTCTATTATGTAAGCAGCGTCAATAACATTCTTTTAGGCTGTTACTTTGGCTATTAGGCTCCGGAACCTCATGAAGGAGTTGACCATTTTAAATTTTATGGATTGACCCATACGGTTATATCGAGACAATAAATTTTTTGTATTTTTTATTAACAATGGAAGTCTCAAAGGGTCTAAATATATGACGGACAAATTTTTTTACCAAAAAGAAACGGTATAGAAATGTGACGTTTTAATATAACATATCACAGATGATATGGTTGTAGATCCACTAACTAAAGGTCTCCGCCCATGTGTATTTTAAGCAACATGTCATTTGCATGGGCCTAGGAGCATCATAAGATATTGTTGTTTAGTGGGAGCTATTTTGGCTTTACTCTAATAAAGGTTTCATCTGTGTTCGTTAAGGGCATGAATGACTCTGAACGGAAAGATCAAATGCGAAGTATTCGAGCCAACGTGTCAGTTCTCTAACATGAATTCTCGACATGAAAACAGAGCCAAACGGACAACCGCATCACGTCCCAGAACTGATGAAAATAGAAGAGAAAATGGGAATTCCACCCATCAAAGGAGAGCAACAAAACATTATACTCTTTCCAAGGAAGGGAACACATAACCAGCCATTAGCCAAATTAATCTTCTACTTGAAAAAGAAATTTCTGGTTTTTCCCCTTTCGTTTACCTCGAACAATTCCTCTTTACTGGTATGCTCTTGGTACATCTTTGATTGATGAAAATATGATCAATTCCAGGGGTCACGATAAAGCATTTGATAAAAACTCAACGAGGACAAAAGTAACTAAGTGAATCAACTCAATTTGAATAACCTCACCTGTCGATGAACGGTATTTGCACGGATTCGTTCACTGCAAGGTACAAAATCACTGTTATTGTATTATTAAGTGCCAATAATTTCATATTTTTGACAGAATACATGAAGTTCAGATCGTGTCTTGTGATAGAGGAAAAAAGAAAGAGTAGCCATCGATTGTTTTATTGTATTGTAGTGACACACGGACACTCGAGTATAGTTTCATTTGACAATGCTTACATCATTTCCTTATGATCTCCACTCAACGACGAAAGAAAGCAGGGAATCATGCTTTCTTTGTTTCACTCAACAAGTTAATCATGTGCTTGGTGCTCGATGTTTTCGTGTCCATATAGTCATTATTTCTAAACTAGCATATGCAACTTTTAGATAGGGCAGCTTTTTTTCTCCTTTTTGAGATAAGAGAAATCGCGAATATAGTTGGACTTGACACTAGTTTGGACGAAGCGATTAGGTGCGGAAGTATACTGACCATGATCTCGCTAGAGAAAAGACCGAAAAGGGAAAGGATTTGATTTAATCGTTATCTAGATGTTTATGAAAAGATAGCAAGGAAATGAATCTGGAGTTTAGACATTCTCTGTCTGGTTGAAGAGTAGAAAAGAACGAAAAAGGAACTTAATGACATCTTAATGACTATTTTGTCCTTGTACTTCTTCCTAGATAAAATAAGGAGACGCGGATCACTAAGTGCTATTTTTTTTTTTTTTTGGTCAACCTCTAGAGTGCTATAACTTAGTACAAAGTGACACTTAAGTGTCACATTCCAAAAAAAAATGGATCACTTCGCCAAAAAAAATTTAAAATTTTTAAAATTTTTTTACTTTTATTTTAAATTTTTTTAAAATAAATTTAGTTTTAAATTAATTTAATTTAATTTTTATATTAAATTTTTTACCACGTCAGCATCAAAATGACGTCGTTTTGGACTCGCTTCGCTGGAAAATTGACACGTCAACGTTTTGGTCGGATTTTAGCTGAAGTGACACTTAAGTGTCACTTTCGTAAGTTATAATACTTAAATGTCCATTTATACCAAGTTATGACACTTGAAGCGTTTTTTTGCCATAAAATAAGTGTATTAGCTTTAGTAATGAGACCATTGGCTTGTTAAAGATTTAATATCATTTAGACCATATTTCAGCCACATTGAATGGAGTATGCTCTGCTTTCAATAAACATGGATATATAGAACGCGAACAAAAATTCAAAAAAGCATGTCGTATGTAAAAACCTAAAAATCATAGAGAAATACTCCAAAAGAATTGAACATATGAGAAGGAGAAGAGGTGGCAGAGATGCACTGTTCATGACATAACATTGATTGCAACATGGCAGACTGAAGGAAAAATAAATACATAAAAATGAAAAATCGAAAAGGAAATTACCGGTTAAAAGAGGACAAAGGTTCACATCAAAAGTTACCAAGGACAATTTATATTATAAATTATTATTAAGTTCATCGTTAGATGAATGGTATAAGCATTTGAAGTTAGCAATATAATTAAATTATGCTGCATATGAATCATCCGACGGCACATTTTTAAATGTGTTTTACATTAACAGTGGAGTTAATAAAAAATATTTTTTTATACTATTACTCAATATAAATTGCATATATGGAACAGAGTGAAAAGTATTTGTGGAATTTCCCACAATCCCAGTTTTTGAATGATTTTTCCTAAATCTTTTCTCTTCCACCCTAATCCTTTTGTATCACTCCATCAAGCTGAGATGTTCGGCTTTGCTTGTTTTATGAAAAATAAACAATTAAAAAAATATTTTTCTAAAAAACGATTGCTTATATCACTTGAAATATTAATCAATAAAAAATATTTCCTTTATCAACAATAATTTATATTTAAATCTTTTAGTGGACAATGAAAATATATTTTCTTTATTTATTATTTTAATTAATATAAAAATATTTTTCAAATCTTTCATTTTTTGCAAAATAAATAGAATCTTAGATATATTTCAAATGATAAATTATTTATTTCAAAAATGGAGAGGAGTGGCTTTTAGACTAATCTAGTTGGATGGCCGTCGCTCGTGAATAATTTCATAAAACTTTTGCTTTCGCAATCCGCGGTAGTTTTCTACGCTTTTCCACCATCACGTAGTGACTCTCTCTCTCTCTCTCTCTCTCTCTCTCTCTCTCTCTCTCTCTCTCTCTCGATTTGGGGAAGCAACATTGTTTGCTTCATGGTCAAAAGTCGTGCAACCGTGCACAAAAATCAAGTATAATTTCACATGCTATTTCGTATTCGACACATAACCAAAAGAGAAGGGATGTAAAAAATGGTTAACATAATAGAAAATTCAAAATTAATATATTTATGATAAATTTATTCTAAATTAATTTTTGACCTTTAAAAATCCCAAACTAAAAAAATTGATATAAATTTACCATTCGTTAGTTTCCGTTAAATTGGAATTATTATCACGAAAACTCAAAATTAATATATTTGTCCCGTCAACTGTCTCGTATCATCCAACTTGAAATTTGACAACAAGATTTAACGGATTGTAAATTTATCATAGTGTGTGCCAGTTTGTAATTTTTTATGATCGAAAAATTAGTTTTTAGTAAATTTATCATAAATATATCAATTTAAGATTTTTCGGAATATTAACTTTCTTAAAAGAATTCATATTTATACTATTGATGTCATGCCATATCTCATTCGGTCAAATGATTCGAATAACCAAAGGCGGTCAAGGCGCACCTTAGATTTTATCTACATTTATCCAATCCGAAGCATGTCATGAATTGCCGAACGAAGTGTACGTCAGGTCTACGAAGCTCGTGGTACGAAGTATACAGCTCGAGCATGGTTCCTTTTATCTTACGTTCGAGCAGGGGTAGTACTGTAGATGTGGCCAAATTCAAATTCTGATGATGGAGACTCCCATTCAAAATTTGCTCGAGAAAGACCTGACACCGTCCAACGATACTTCCCCCGACAGCGCAGCAGACCGAATTCAGTGAAGAACGAGGAAGAAATTATTTATTATTACAGAGGCGAAAGCACGTTGCGTGCCTGATCCGTTGTCATTCCTGCTCCCCTGCTTTAGAATACTTTTCATCGCTTACTAGATTCCCACACTTTGGTGCAAAATATTAATTATGTGCTAATAATTTCATAAGCTCAAAAAGAAAATCACGTGTAAATCACGGCGCAGTTTGTTGAGCTGATTATGTTCCAATCAAGGAGTCACGTTTTTGTCCCGACTTGAGCTACGACGCACATTGGAATATAATAAGGATGCATAGACTAGTGTCTGAAAATGCCTAATTGCATGATACAAGAGTAACCAATGTATGAAAAAATGAAAAAAATTCTTTAATTGGTTGCTTAAAAAGTTCTCCCAAAAGACTTGTTGGCAAACGTCCGTTTAATGAGGAGATATAACTCTAGTTTGGCCTTCCATAGGGTTTTGGATCTTGGTCTTTTTTCTGGTAAAATGTCCTGTAGGAAAAAACTTAAACTTTTATTTCTCATCTTGATACCTTCTCAAGCCAAGGAAAGTATCGAGAAAATCCTAAACTTATTGTATTCGTATCAATTTAGCCATAACCCTTTTAATTGAATCAATTATGTTCCAAACATTTTGTATTTTTGCCAATTAAGTCCATCAAGATAATTTTAGCTAAAATATTATTGATATGAATGCCAACCGTCTTATGTTGTATGATGAATGCTAATGTAGAGAAATTTTTAATATTTTTTTGAACTTTTTATTATTTTCTTTTACTTTTTGAAAAAATTACAACTCTCGCTAGCCCTAGGCAAGAATTGCTAGCCGTGGGTAAGGGCCTGCAAGTCTCTCTAAAGGCCTCGAGGGTTGAGCCCTTGCAATAACTAGCGAGGGTAGCCCTTGCCATAGGCCATGAGGTCCAACTCGCAACCTTTATAGGATCTAGTGAGGACTCGACCTTACAAGTGGGGAAGGGCTTGGTGGCCTTTGCTGGTCATAACGAAAAGAAAAAAAAATTGAAAAAAAAATTATAAAATTAATCCGCGTTAGCGCTGGTGTATCACATAGTATGGCTAATGTTTATGTCAACAATTCTCGATCAAAATTGATCGAAATGACTCAATTAGCATAAATGCAAAATGTGTAAAACTAAATTGGTCTAATTGAAAGAAGTATAATAGATTGATACTAGGGGTGATCGGGTCTAGGGTGGGTAGGGTCTAGACCTGGACCTGTACTCAACCTTGTTATAACCGATTCCCCTTTTCTGGACCCTATATCCGACCCTATTTGTATTGGACCCTGTACCCGACCCATCCTGTTTTTCCGATCTGGTTCCAAGGTCAACCATGTTTCCACTAGAACCTGTTTTGCAATCTTCGATATCCTATATGACTTCGAATTTTATATTAATAAGCTAGAAAATAACATAATCCTCCTAATTTATATTGAAACATTAAGCACTGGTAATAAATTAATACATGAACTTTTTGACTAAACAAAAAATTAAGGATCCATAAGGTTAATTATAATAAATAAAATCATAAGGCAAATAATTAGCAACAAACATGGGTATAATATTAGTCTTATTCCCACAACTACTACATGAAGCTACTTGTCACGACCAATTTTTTCGGGGGGTGAACCATCTAGGGTTTGGCTAATGGATTATTAAGTCTAGACTTAACTCGGGCTCTCCTAAGCCTATACCAATTCGCGACTTAAGTTCAAGTTCTTAACATGCAAATGATTTTCAATTAGGAATCGCCACTAATCTATTTTTGGTGGGTCGATTAGAAATCCAAGTAAAGTAACGGGAGGTTTACTTTACTCCTACGAACCAGAGATTATAGGAAAGGGACTTGGTTACACTAGATTCCTCTAATGCCCTTTCGGTACCATTCTTTATTTAAAAAAATGTTTGGCAAGCAGTTTAGATTGACTTTAAATATATTTCTCTAACATATGATGTGATCATGCGGGTTCGCAATTCATCAATTTAACACCCAACAAAGCAATGAATAAACTGCAAACTTACCTCAAAACAACAAAAGCAATCTGCGATATTAAATTAAAATCCACATCAACAACCCTAGATATGGTTTTCAATTAACACGCAATTTTTGTTTTGTTTTCACTTAATTAATGGAAATCACGCAATATGCAATGCAATATTAACTAAATGACCTAATTCAAATGACATGTAATTTCTAATTAAATGAGCCTAGCAAAAATACTAAATGGCATGCATCTCAATGAATCTAACAATAATGACGTGCATATGACATTTTTTCTTTTATTTTTCCTTAAAAGAATGCAATCCATCCTAGAGATTAAAACTAATTTATTCTAAGACATTTTTTTTGTATTTTTTATGAAATTCGAAATTAAAATTCCTATTCTAAATATGCAAACCCTAAAACAAGTAATATCCTAACATGCATCTAATCTAACTCAATTTTTTTTTATTTCGAAAATTCATGATAAATAGAATGCTTTGCCTAAATATGCAAATAACCCTAAAACATGCGATATTCTAACTCAGACATATCTCAAGATAAATAAAAACAATCAAAGTCTAGTCAAAATTACCCCAAAAATGATATCACATATCGTTCAGATCAAAGGATAATATTTCGCTAGTAAAATCGATAAATTGATCTTAAGCCTTAAAGATCAAAATATCAATTTTATTCTCACTTGATTAATTATTTCATCCAAAGCCTTATAGATGAAATAAAAAATCTTGGCGCAGTTGCGAATCAAGTTATATATCGGGAGTTTCAATCAATCGCAATATCAATGAATTAAGTAAGGAAATTACCGAATTAAATTTGGGTAATGTCTTTACCTATTTTGTAATATCGTTCCCGAATTTGGTCCCGTCGGATGATGGAACTCGCGGTGAATTCTGCAAAAGAAAAGTCGAGCGCGATGGGGCTCACCAAAGGATCGATCACGGTGACGGGACTATTGTTCATTGCTTGATGACGTGGGCGTCGGGACCTGCAAAAAAAAAACAACCAAGCTCGGTGTCTTCTAAGAGGACAACGCACCGCCACGCCTCCCCCAACTCTCACGCTCTCCTTCTTCCTTTTGTCTTATAGCTATGAAGAGCTTATGCTCTCGGTGAACTTGACCGTGAGTAGATGTCTCACCGAATTGTCAAACTACCCAACATTACTATTGGATCAACACCTTCAATCTCCAAAGGGCAGTGTAATATTTCTTTCTCGACTCCCTCTCACGAATTTCTCCCTATTTCTTCGCGTATCACTCGCGAATCACACTTGCAGCCTTTAATATCAAACCAAAGAACAACCTGCAAACGAAAACTAGGACTCGGCAAGGATTGGTTAACAGTTGTCCAGGACTGGAGGGCTATAGCTACGTCGGCAATGGGGACTCGTGCAGGGAGCCGCGGCAGTGGGCAGCGGATGGGAAGGAGGCGATGACCGGCAAAGCAAGGGCGGGTTGCTGCGTGGCGGCGCTCGCGGTTTCTGCAGGTCGCAGGCTTCGGGGGCGCGATGACCGGCTCAAGCTCGGGCAGAGGCGCGGCTGTGACCGGCAACGGCGGCGGCGAGTGCAGCGACGGAGAATGGGACCAGCTTCTGTGGCGTCGGTGAGCAGTGGTCCACCGGTGAAGGCAGGAACGGAGAGCTGCTTGCGGCTGCAACAGAGAGGAATCGGGATCTACAGGCGTCGCGAAGCTGGCGTCAGGGACGGTTCGTGATCAAGCAAAGGCTCGGAATAACAGGGTGCGGTGAGGAGGCGTCGGGTCTCGTGAGTTGCAGTGGCGGTGTCGCGGCAAGCTGCAGCTGGTCGCGGGTGAGGAGTGGCTCCGGCGTCGCGAACCAACGCGGATTGGATATGAGGCGGAGCGCGCGGATTGGCGAGGCAGCAGCGGAGACCCGACTGCAAGCGCCGGCGACGGGGCTGGCGTGGGTGCTCGCGGACGGAGGCTGGGAGTAGGCGAGGACGCCTGCACGAAGAAGAAGACCCTTTGCTTTTTTTTCTTCTTTTTCTTTGTTTACCTTTTCTCTCTCTCTCCCTGCCGGCCTGCAACACGTCCTCTCTCTCACCTTTCTCTCTGCACTCCCGTCTCTTCCCTCTCACCTTTTCTTTCTTTTCTTTTTGACCTTTCAACAGAAGATCGAACCAAAAGCTCTCAAACGACAAGAATTTTTTTTCAACGAAAGAGTTCTTTTTTTTTTCTTAATGGCCGTGTATTCAATATGTGTGGCCCCTAAACTCAATTTCTTTTTTTTGTCAGTACTACTATATTCCTATTCTACACTCACTCTCAAACTTTTGCCCTGCCTCTTGCAGGGCGTGGGAGTCGAAACCCACTCTTGAAACTTAATCGTCCCCACCCCATCCCATGAGAATGCAGGGATTTGAACCCCTCACGTCCCTATTCCATGTTGGAAGGGTGGCCACTGGGGCGAATCCTAGTGGTTCCCTAAACTCAATTGAACGCGAGGTTTTTTATCGGTCTAAAAAACGTGTCTTCGCGGTATATATTTTTTCTTTTTTATTCGCGCATGATACCCCTAAATATATCGTTGAAATATTTTTCGCATATTCCATCAAGAAAATTCCCCTTTTGTGCAAAAGTGCATCTCCTAGTGTATATTACCTAAATATGTGAAAAATCCTAACGGAATATAACAAAAATAAAATTTTCCTAACCTATATGCTATGTGATTATTTTTTATTTTTTTATTTTTATTTTTTATTTAGCAAAAATTAACCCCAAAACTTTAGGTGTCAACACTACTCATTTATGCAAGCATAACTCATTATACAAAAGAGAAATTAATTGAGCCAATTTATGTGATACACAAGAATTTGGCGACGATGAACACCATCCGTCCATCAGACGGTGCGAGAGGGAGCCGATGAAGGGGGGAAGCAAGTGAGGAAGAGGAATGACAAAGGGGGAGTGCCATGCGTGTTTGAGAGAGCCAAGAGAAAAAAAAAACATCATGTGATTGCGAGAGTAAAAATAGAAATCGAAAGAAAAAAAAAAAGGTTTTGGACCTCTACTTACAAAACCGGTCCGAGAACCAGTTCCAAAACCGGTCCAGGAACCGGTTTCCGAGTGGGTAATCACTCGGACCCTGTTCCCGGACTGATTTAAACCGATTATGAATTTTGGGAACCTGTTCCCGAACCGATTTCAATGGGAACCGGTTCTCGACCCTATTTTCCGGGTGGGCCGGTCCGGGAACTGGGTATACCCGGTCCAGTTGCACACCCCTAATTGATACTATTGTAATAGGTTTAGGAATTTTTTATATTTTTCCCTTTCTCTTGATTTGTGGTGTTGGAGTACCAGATTCTCCTAGGCTGAATGAATGCGGTGTCCATTGCTTACTGTTCATGAGATGCAAACTGACCCGCGGACTAGGTGGCAAAGCCCCATCAAACCGATTCCCTTGTCTCAAATTGACTCTCTAAAACCTCACCCTCTTTGGCCTTTGTTATGTTACGACATTGGATTATATCATGAACCTTTTCAAACAAAGTAACGGAAAAATACATTATCGACCGAAAAAAGAAAAAAGAGTACAATCAATCAAATAGTCATAATTAAGCTTGACCAACGAGTCGAATATTAGTTTCCTCGAACGCAATTCGGGTGGAGTCAAGACACCTTTCATTCTCAAGTGTTTGCCCCCTTATGGTCGTTGGGTCACTGCATTTCATCATCATCCGACAAATTGTGATGGCTACAAATGCATGCTCGATTTCGTCTCAGTGAAGATGGTTGCAATTGTAATTGGTGGTTGGTAACGGATTGTTAAGAATAGTTTTTTTTTCCTACAAAAGATAATTAAGGCAGACTGTGCGAATGTGACGAAGAGTGCAATGTTAAGAGCGTGACGACAAAAATTGATTGGATAACAAGAGCAAAGAGGGAGAGTTGAAGTAGCTCAAGTAGTTTGTCGAGTTAACTTGAGCCTAAAAGTACTTGTATCAATGTCTTGTGAACTTAATTTTTTTTTTTTCTAATTAGTCCTATTATAACTCTTAACCTACTCTCAAACTTTTGCTCTATTGAAACTCACATGTAAAACTAATCATCCTCGCTCCAATCCCTAAGAAGATAAAGATTCAAAACCTCTACCTCTCCATTCTCATGTTAGAAGAGTGGCCATTAGAATAAACTCCAGTGACTTCATGAGCTTATTTGAATGTCTCATTTTTTTTTTATACCTATAATTTTGATTTTTACTATGTAATTACACTTTCAACCCTTAACATAATATTTGACATAAACAAAAGGGGTAATGAGTTTTATGTGCTTAGATCGAATCGAACTTAGGTGTTCAAGTTTTATATTGAGCCGTGTTCAGGCACGGAAAAAAGTACTTAATCAAGTTTCAGTCGAGCTTCGAGTATCAAGCTAATGAGTCAAGTTAAGCTTGAGTATGCCACTTTGTCAGCTCGACTCAACTTGACTCAATTATAATCTTAATTTGCATCTATCGAACTAAAAGGAATGTGATTTTTTTTTTTTTTGACCTATAAAAGGAATGTGATTTAGGCGGGCAAAAAAGCATTTTAAAAGAATTGGGCTAGGCTTGCCCATTAGGACCCATGTGATTAGGTTGGCCTAGGCCACTTTCAAGTTTCAACCATAGCCTAGCATAGCCTTGAGAGAACCCCTTTATTTAGCAAGCTGACTAGCATGGTCCGCTAACCCGAGGAGATGTGCCGTGCCATGCTCTGCTCATCCTAGCGCCTCTCATCCCATTAGTTAGGTTTTGCCATCTAATTGTGCCTTTGTTTCACTAAAAAAATTCAAGATGATCGAAAAAATATTTTATGAAAATCATTTACAAGAAAAACTATTAGTTTTTATTTATTTTCTGGCTTTGAAAAAAATAATTTTTTTTTCTGGAGTGGGAAGTTGTTTTCTGCCAATCTAAATTCATGACTTTTAGTCCATTGAAATCATTTTCTTTAGATAATTGATTTTTCGTCATCCAAAAACACTAGACAATCGAAAAATAAATTCTTGAAAATAATTTTTTTAAAATAAATTATCAAGAGATGAATTTTTTAAACTTTGAAAAATAAAATACGGCAAGGAGGGAAGGACAGAGTGGAGGCCCCACACACTACAGTCTAGTCACGCAACGCTGGCAAAGATCTTCTTTTCCTAAAGCACTGGCTGACAAAAGATCAACTTGATTATTGCAGAATGCAGAGTCTCCCGGTCAAAAATGGCATTATGCAAATCGCCAATCCATTCAGCTGCCCCACTTCCGATTTGAAACGACGACAGTAAGTAAAATAATTTATTATAGATATATCAATTTAAAATTTTTGATAATTCAAAAATTAATTTGAAGTAAACTTATTATGGATATATCAATTTAAATTTTTTTATAGTATTAACCCTTAAAATTAATACAATCTAAACAAGATATGAGCTTATTCAATCCATGTGAATGACATTTTGCATATAGATAATTTATCATGATGTTTGATTTGTCTCTTGTACTCTAATATTGGCGTTTCCTACAATTTTGTTTTTCTTTTTAAATTTTATGGCTATTTAAAATCCTCAATATGTATGTAAGAAGATGCTGCAAATCTAACACATTCCTTTGAATTTTTTTTTTTTAAAGAATAATGATGTTTGTTTTGACTTTCTATTTAACTAACACATGTGTTTACCGCATTACTATTTTTTCTTTTTGCTTAGTTTGTCCTTCACTCCTTTTATGCTTCTTGATGTACTGATTTTCCCAATCCTTACATACATCTCTCACATTTATTTAAGTGACGATGCGCTCGTTTGATATTAATTGACTGGCCAATTCGCGTCGATTGGTAATAGACATAAAGAAATTTTCAAATTAAAAAATGTTTATAATAAATGTGAGACATTAGATGGTTATATGAGAACTTTCACATTATTGAAATTTTTGTGGACCATGGTTTTCTATCTTTTTTGCATTCAAAATTAAGAAAAAGTAAAAATTTCTAATAAATTTTTGCCTTTTTTAATTCTCCTTGCCGATGTTTTTTTTTCTGGCCGAAAACATAAGTTTTATTTATATTATAGCTAGGAAAGAACCAGCAAAGTCCAGCAGTGGGGCGTCAGTACATAACAGAGCCCAAAGGACCTGAGGTGGGGAGGAGAGCCAATTGGGCAAAAGAGATTTTTTCAGGGAGAAGTGCCAAAAAAGTCCTAAACCTTTTGCCTTTGTGCCAAATTAGTCCTAAACCTTTTTTTGGTGCCGATTCAGTCCTAAACCTTTTTATGTGGTGCCGATTCAGTCCTTTCCGGCCAATTTGGCCGGATTTTGCTTGATCGGCCGCCGGGCGACGTGGCCGGCCGGAAGAAAATTTTAATATTATTTTAATATTTTTTTTATTTTTTTTTTTTTGGTCTTTTTCCTCCGGCCGGTCACCGAGGTCCGGCGACCGGCCGAGCCGAAGGCCGGCGAGGGCGAGGGCGAGGCCGACCTCGCCGGCCACCTCGCGGGCAAGGCCGACCTCGCCGGCCATGGGCGAGGGCCTCGCTCGCCCATGGCCGGCGAGGCTCGACCTCGCCAGATCCGGCCATGGGCGAGGCTTGCCCTCGCCGGATCCGGCGAGGTCGAGCCTCGCCATGGCCGGGCGAGGCTCCTCGTCGGATCCCTCGCCGGCCATGGGCGAGGCTTGCCCTCACCGGCCATGGGCGAGCGAGGCCCTCGCCCATGGCCGGCGAGGTCGGCCTTGCCCGCGAGGTGGCCGGCGAGGTCGGCCTCGCCCTCGTCGGCCTTCGGCTCGGCGGTCGCCGGACCTCGGTGACCGGCCGGAGGAAAAGACCAAAAATAAAATAAAAAATAAAAATAATATTAAAATAATATTAAAATTTTCTTCCGGCCGGCCACGTCACCGGCCGGCCCGCCAAGAAAAATCCGGCCAAATTGGCCGGAAAGGACTGAATCGGCACCACATAAAAAGGTTTAGGACTGAATCGGCACCAAAAAAAGGTTTATGACTAATTTGGCACAAAGGCAAAAGGTTTAGGACTTTTTTAGCACTTCTCCCGATTTTTTCAGCTACTGAATTTGCAGTTCTTGGGCAATAAGCAAGGCCCGCATGGGGGAGGCTAAGCAGCAAAGTTTGACACTCAGCAATAAGGGCACGTGCTTCCTAGTTAAAGAGCTCTGCAGATTTTAGTGTACTTATTAAATCTAGACAATCTAACTCCACCAAAACCGCTTCCCGTTTAGTTCGTTCAATGTACATGAGGGCTTCCAAGATAGCTAGAGTTTCCAGTTGAGCCGAAGAGGACGCTAGAACGGTCTTGGTGAAGCCGTCAACGAGGCATCCGACGTGATCGCGACAGATGCCGAAGATGGCGCCCTCCGTTGATCCTTCTCCGAGCGAGCCATCCACATTATTTTTGGCGTTCCTTCCGTCAGAGCTACCCAAATCTAAGATGAGGTCTTATCTTTTGTCTTTTTCTTAAAAGCCCCATTTTTTGAAACTTTGTTGCATAGTTAGAGCCGAATCCACTATGTTGCAGGCTTTTGGTTTGTTCCCCCGAAAGATCAAATTGTTGCGAGTCTTCCAGATTTGCCGGAGGACATATGGTAAGTTCGGGGCTTCTTCTACAAACTTCATCATCCACGCATCAATTCGAGTGATCTTTTGTGTAAAAAATTTTATTTTGATTTCAGGATTTCCCCATACCTTTGTGGTCCAAGGGCAGACCAAAAAGACACGTTCGGCTGCTTCCACATTCTTTCGGCACAGGTCACAAACAGGATCAGATAATATATGTTTCTTCCATAGATTCTCCTTGGATGGAATGGCTTTTTGACAAATACTCCATATAAAGATCTTTACTTTAGAACAAGTCTGCATATTCCATATAGCGTTCCATAGGGCTCTTGGGGTTTGGAAGGAGGAAGATGATAGTTCAGTCATTGCCTCGTTTGACATTTCTTGTCTGGGTGTAGTGTAGCCATTTTTTACTGTAAAAATCCCATTCTTGGCCCCTATCCATACTAATTTATCCTTTGCGAGCTGACGTTTAGTTGGGATAGAAAGGATCTCCCGTGTGATATGCTTGTCAAAGAGGTTATTTAGGAGTTGTCCGTTCCACTGTTCCTCCTCAAAGTTCATCAATTCTGAGACCAATTGTGGATCATTTCTCTTTGCCAGCCCTCCAATTAGGCCTCTCTTCAGCCATTTGTCTATTCTAATGTTAACATTTTCTCCATTTCCAATTGACCACATTACGGAGTTCAATATCATGTCCATTCCCATAATTAAACTTTGTCATCCTCAAGAAGGCTTGGACCCTTTCTCAGCGGGCCAAAAATCTTTTTGATTGAAATAGAGTCCTTTTAATATCTTGCACCATAATGCTTCTAGATTTTTAACCAATCTCCAAGCTTGTTTACCTAGGAAGGCTTTGTTGACAATTATTAGATCCCTAAAACCCATTTTTCCCCTATCCTTCCTGATTTTCAATGTTTCCCATCTTTTCCAACACAGACCAGCTTTTGATTCACTATTTTTCTACAAAAAATTTGCTATTTTTTTCTCAACCGCTCTACGTACCGATACTAGGATTTTAAAAACTGACTTTGCATAGTGCCGTAAAGCCTAAACCATTGATTTCAGAAGAATTTCCTTGCCCGCCTTCGATATGATTTGTTCCTTACATCCTTGCAATTTCATATTTACCCTTAACAATATCCAAGCAAACATCTGTCTCTTTGAGGCTCCCCAATCAAAGGGAATTCCCACATATTTTCCTGTGTGATCCAACTCCCGAATCTCAATTCTTTTGCCATGTTATACCTTAACAGCTAAGGGCAATCTCTGCTAAAGAAGGTACTTGATTTGTTCAGGTTTATAGCTTATGCTGAGGCATGACAATATTGATTTAACACGATTGAGACATTTTGGCATTCCTGGATAGTCTTGTCAAGGAAAAAGATAGAGTCATTCGCGAATAAAAAGTGGGATAAAGGTTGGATAGAACCTATTCAGCTCGATACCTTTTATACTCTCATCATTTACAGCTTTTTCGATTGAAGAAGACAAGCAATTTGATACTAAGATAAATAGATATGGTGATAAAGGGTCCCTCGTCCGATTCCTCTAGTAGGGTTGAAAAAAGGTAAGGGTTCTCCATTGAATTTTATACTAAAAGAGACCATAGTGACACATTGCATAACCCAATTAACCCATCTTGCACAGAAGCTCATTTTCAGTAAACATTCTTTTAAGAATCCCATTCCAACCTATAATAGGCCTTTTGCATATCTAATTTGAGGACAGCTCAGAAATGCTTTTTTTCTTTTCCTCATTCTTAGCTTGTGCAAAACCTCTTGCACAATATATATGCTATCGTGAATCTGTCTCCCACTAACAAATGCGCTTTGTTCCCCTGAAATCAACATCAACAACCATCTTTTAAGTCTATTTGCCATGATCTTTGAGATAATCTTATATGAAAAGTTGCAAAGGATAATAGGGCAGAATTGCTTTAGTTTTTCAGGATTGGGTATTTTTGGAACAAGGGTTATGGCTGCGTTTGATTCAGCATTTACAATGGGCTTTGAGTCCAATGTAAATGCTGAAAGTCGAAAACTACTTGGGGAAATGCAATTGTGTTTGGTAAAAAAATTTTGCAAATGGACTTTGAGTTGAATGTGCGTTTGGTAAAGAAAACTTTCACGATAGGCTTTGATGGGTATATATATATTTATTTATTTTTATTTTTAAATTGAACTAAACCCTTCGCCGGATCGGCGAAGGGCTATGGCTGCCAGTGTGGGTCGCGCGACCCGGCCGAGGGCTGCCAGAAGTCGCCCGACCTTGGGCGACCTTCGCCGAGGGCAGCAAGCAACGGCGGCCGGAGTCGCGCGACCCTCGCGAGACCCAGGTGAGGGCCGCTTGTGGCCGCGAGACACGAGGGTCGCCCGAGGTCAGCTGACCTCCGGCGGCCCTCGGCTAGGTCGCGCAACCCTTGCCAGAGGTTGCCCAACGACCGCCGACGCCAGATCTGGCTCACCGGCAGGCCGTAGCCCTTCGTCGGTCCGGCGAAGGGCTGCCTCATTTTTCAATTAATAAATAAATAAATAAACAGGGGCAAAATCGAAAATATGAAGAATTAATGAGGGTAGTTTTGGAAGAGACAAAATAATTTCGGCATTCAGCCGAATACTGAAAGCCCAAAGTTAGTTCCTACTAGCTTTAGGCTTTCAGCATTTTGAATGTAAGTTGAAAGCTGAAAGCCAGCTTCAAAGTTGAACCAAACGGTCCAGTATTTCTCTAAGGGGCTTTCAGAGTTGAAAGCCTCTTGAAAATGCTGAACCAAACGCACTCTGTATGGGTTCTGTTTAAAGCTGGTTCTAAGACTGTCAATGTAAAAACCCATTGATCGCCTCAAAAACATCCTTGTTGATTACATCCCAATGATGTTGATAGAACACTCCATTCAAGCCATCTAGACCTTGAGCCTTCCGTGCACCTAGCTGAAACACTGTATCGTGAACTTCTTCCATGGTTAATTTTGTCACTAGACACTCATTTATTACATTTCCAACTTTCCTTGGGCATTGGTCTTGTATTGGTTGACAATTTCTAGGCCCTGGTGAGACATATAAATCTTTGAAGAAGGAGATTATGAGATTCTAGAGTTGCTGTTTGTCCCATCCAATCATCTTCTATAGACTTCAGCATAGAAATTTTAAACCCCAGAACATATCCTCTCTTCTTCATAGAGTTTCAATTTCTTTCTTTAATTCCCAAATCCTTCTATTGTCTTATATGCTATTAGTTAAGACTTGTAAATCCTGCTTGAGGGCATCAATATGATGATAGCTATTTGGAAATTTCTTTTTACTCCACCTATGTAAAGCATGGGTGACAGCTTGCAGTTTTTCTCTCAAGCCAACTTCTTTCAAAGTAGGCGATTGCCATGTTTGTTTCGCAACTGCTTTGCATTAAATATCCTCAATCTAGAAGGCTTCAAATCTAAATTCTCTCTTTTTCTCAACAGGGTTGGCACTACATGCAAGTAATGAAGGGCTATGGTTGGATCCAACAGCTAGGAGAGCATAAGCCTTTGCTGCAAAGAACATGAGCCTCCAATCTAAGTTGCATAACACCTTGTCCATTTTTTGCTTCACAAAATTAGCCCATTCTCTATTGTTTACCCAAGTAAAAGCACACCATTTACAATCTATTTCCATTAACAAGCAACCATTCAAACAATTTCGAAAAGCATACGAACAATAGTTTTTAGCCATTCTATTTCCAAGTTTCTCTCAATGGTAGAGTACTTTATTAAAATCCCCCAAACATACCCACAGTATTGCATCAGAAAGACCCACTTGTCTCATTTTTTCCTATAGATTTAGTCTCTCCTAGAAGAGGTTGGGAGCATGAATACAAGTACCTATGATTTTGTTCCTACTATCAAAATCTTCAAATACCAGATTTATCATCTCTTGAGAAGCTGACTCCACTATTATTGCCATTGCCTCATTCCATAGAACTGCTAATCCCCCGCAATCACTATCGGGTTCTTCACAAAGTTGTTTTCGAACTTCAGTTGTCTTTTTAAACGCAAAGGACCACCTTCAAGAACGACAAACCCATCCTCAACACTGGTGAGGATTTGCCCCTCCTTGCCCCCGCAGTCTCTCCTACTTCTAGGCTGATCTCGGTCACCGAGCCGCCATTGGCGGCAATTGAGAGGGCTGAAGAGGCCCTCAAGTCCGATCCCCTATGCAATGAGGTGGCCCTCAAGTTCAAGCCTGTCAATTGTTTAGATTTCCATGTTCAAGTTGTGTTAAGAAGTTCAGCGAGAGCTTTTACGTTTATTGTGTTATCGGGTATCAAAATTTGGTTAAGGATTCAAAAACCTATGAGTGTGATGTGGCATAGACGACAAGTGAAAAAGGCAGACCACAAAACGCAAAGTATGAAACAAATAAAAATACATACATGGCAATTCGAATTCAGAAATTCTTCCACGAAAACATCTTATGAAGGAACATCATCAAATCCTTTAATTATGTGATTACTTGCTCAATTAAGATTACCACAGTAAAGATAACGTGCCGTGTGATGCACCTGCTTTGAAGCTTAGCATATCATGTTACTTTTTCTTTTTTGGTCGAAAGCATATCATGTTACTTTAATCAATGGCTTTTTTTTAGTAGTTTTCAAGTTAACATTGGTTACATGATTGTTGGCAAAATAAATATTATAGTAGTTATATCGTCTGCATCTTGCACGAGATCTTTTATTTATCCTGTTATTTCAATCAGAGGAGCTACCACCATGTTTACTTTTTGATTTGCCGAAATATTTCTACCCGATTTCCATGGAAAAGCAATCAAGGGAAAATTATTAAAAAGAAAAATTCTAAACTTATTGTACTTATGTCAATTCAATCATAAACTTTTAAATTCAGCTAATTTAATCTTAAATATATTGACAATTTACTAATATAGTTCATCTTAATAATTTTTGCTGGAAATTGATTACATGAGTGCCAACCATCCGACATGGTATGACCAACATTTGTGGATAATTTTTGAATTTTTTTATTGATATTTTCTTTTATTATCTTTTTATTATTATTATTGTAAAGGGTAGACAGGGAATTGCCGACCACTAGTTGAGGCCACCAAGCGAGGGTCTCACTCAAATTCTGGGCAAGGGCTCAAGGCCCTCACTAGCCACATGTGAGGGGTGATGAGGGCTCAGTGACCGACTCTTAAAAATGAAATAAAATAAATTCATAAAAATTTTACTTATCATTGGCTGCGCTAAATAAGATAGCCAACGTTCGTGTTATTAATTTTTGACCAAAATTAGACGGAATGTAGTACATTGGTAAATTGTCAATAAGTTTGTGATTCACTAAACCAAATTGAAATGTTTATAATTGAATTCAAACAATTGCAATAGGTTTAGAACTTTTTGATAATTTTCCTAGTAAATAAAGGTTCTTTGATTAATGTAGCATCCAAGGTAGGATTAACATCCATCGGCTAAAAAATGATCAGAAAAATGGCAATTTGTATGAAGTGCCAAGATTGAGAATTGCTCAGAATAATTAACTTAAATCTAATTAACTAAACAAGTTAAGTATGATTTTTAAAAAGGAAAAACTAGCATGCAAAGCGAGGTAGGGCTAATGCCAACCCAGTCCCCCTTGCCAAGATTCTTGCTTCACATCTGTCGTGACCAAAATTTTGGATGAACCACCTAGGGTTTGGCTAATGGATTACTAAGCCTAAACTTAACTCGAGCTCTCCCAAGCTTATACTAATTTGCAACTTAGGTTCAAGTTCTTAACATGCAAATGATTTTTCAATTAGGAGTCGCCACTAATCTATTTTTGGTGGATCGATTAGAAACCCAAGTAAAGTAACGGGAAATTTACTTTACTTCTACAAACTAGAGATTATGAGTTCGGGAACTTGATTACGCTAAATTCTTCTAACGCCCTTTCGGTACCTTTCTCTCTTGTTTTGACAAAAATGTTTTGCAATCAGCTTTAATTGATTTTAATTTACTTCCTTAACATGTGAGACGATCATGTGGGTGCGCAAATCATCAATTTAACACCCAAGAAAGTAATGAATGAATTACGGGACTTTACCACTGGGGTTTGCTCCAATAGCCACCCTTCCAACATGGAAGGAGGAGGTGGGGGGTTCAAATCCCCAAATTCTCAAGGGGGATTGGAGGTGGGGACAATGTAGTTTCAAGAGTGGATTTCGACTCCCACACCCTGTAAAGAAGCAATGCAAAAGTCTGAGAGTGAGAGTTAGAGTAGAAATAGAGTAAGACTGACAAAAAATAAAATAAAATAAAATAAAATTACGGGGCTTACCTTATAACAACGAAAGCATATGCAATGTTAAATCATAATATAGTTCAAGATATGATTTCTAATTGACATGTAATTTCTTTTTTTGTTTTCACTTATTTAATGAGAATCATACTTTATGCAATGCATGCTACTAATCTAACATTAAATGATATGACATGGCAATATGGCCTAAATTACATGACCTAAATAAAACATAAACATGCAGTCTATCCTAAAGAATTAAATTGATTTACTTTAAGACAATTTTTTTGGTATTTTTCATGAAATTCGAAATTAAGATAAATGTAAAAAATTATCTAGCTAGATTAAGATATCATCCAATTTGTATTAGGAATTAGGTTAAGCTAAATCATAATTTAAATTAGAACATTACCTTAACCACATGATCCTAAAATGCAACCTCTCTATGAGAAATTATCTAAACTTGAAATTAAACATGCAATTTTATCCTAATATGCAATGACATATAAATGATGCCCTAATTCTACATGACATATGCATGATGATTTTGTGTTTTTTTTTTTATAAAATCCGAAATTAAAATTATCAAATAATTAAACGTGCAATTCAAAAAAACTAACATCCTAAATGAATGCATTTTTTTGGATTTTTTTTTAAAAAAATCAAAATAAAATTCCTATTCTAAATATGAAAGACAACCCTGAGATCAAGAATATTCTAAAACGAACCTAATCTAACTCAAATTTTGTGGATTTTTTCTTTTTTGCGAAAATAAAATTGACTCAAACCACACGACGGCAAATCAGAGTAAGATAAGATTGATATCCAAAAATTGACAAACCATATCTTACATATAAAATCGGGTTAATCAATTTTAAATAAGCCACAAATCGAATCTCGAGTGTAAGATCGGATTAGCGATTTTCCAAGCAATTGCGAGTCGAATTTCAGGCGCGAAAATCGGACTATTAATCCTTAATTTAAGAGGCTATTTCCTGTCAGGAATCTCAATCTTACGTCAAAGAATATTTCAAGTAAAGAAACAAAAAATAAAATAAAATAAGACTACCTAATTTTGAATTTTCCAAAATCTGGCTTAATCAACACGGCACGTGACGTGGCTTGGTGTGGCTCGACAAGGGCTGCTATGGTGGTGGGTCGCCAAGGGTTCCGGTGAGGGTGATGGGCATGGTCGTCGGAGCTCCGGCGAAGGGCGGTAGCCAGCGGACCAGCAGTGGCAGAGGACGGAATAGTGGGTGTCAAAGGCGTTGCTCGGGTTGCAGTGGTGCTGGGTCGTAGCTCGAAGAGGGGGCCGTCGAGCGTTGGACTAGAAGCGGAGGCGTGCGGCGGCTCGGCGACAGGGACAGCAGCAACGAACAGGGCAGGAGCAGCGTCGGGTCGTCGGAGCAGAGGCGGAGGGAGCCGGTGATGGGGCCAGCTGCTGTGGTGGCGGTGACGACGGGTGGAAGTAACAGACCAGCAGCAGTAGCTTCGTGGGTCACTGGCGGTGACTGGCAGAGCAAGGCGGAGCGGCGAAGGTCGACGGGCGGCGCCTAGGCAGAAAGGGCATCGGGTAGTCGCGGCTGCAGCTTCTGGGCAGACCAGGCAGAGGCTGGTGGAGGCGCGAGGGTGCGAGCGCAACGGCGCGGGGAGCTCGGAGCAGCGCGCGGTTCGGTGGCGTCGGTGCAACGCAGGTGAGGAGGAGCCGGCAGTCGGTTGCAGATGCTCGAAGAAGATGAACAGTAAATCTTCTTTTCTTTTTTTCTTTTTTCCTTCTTTTCCTCTCTTTCCCCTGTCTTCTCACGTCACTTTTCTCTGTTCTGCTCTCTGTTGTCAGTCAGCAGAAGACTTTCTGCTGCCGTTTTCCTTTCTTCAGCAAAAGCAAGACCTTCTTTTACTCCCACAAAACCCTAAAAACAAAGGGTAATTTTTCTCTTTTTAGCTTGAATCTTTTTTGACCGAGCAATCGAGAAAAAAAGCCCCATTGAGCGGCCATATATTCAATATGCGGCCTCCCTTTTTTTTTTTTTTAGTGTAGCAACCATTTTCTAGATGAGTGAACTAGGGTTTTATTTCATTCTTCAAATCAACATTCACAAAGATTTTTTCCAAACATAATATTTTTATTTTTATTTTTCACATGTCTTCTAGATTTCCTTTACAAAAATGAATATTCTCCAATTTCAAATCTTGCAAAGATGAACTCGCACTATCTCTTTGGGGATACGGGCTTGGGCCAATTTACTCTCTTTGTGGACTTAGTCCGACTTGCCAAATTAAAGTTCAAAACTATCAAGTCGAACCCATCCGTCGCCGATCCAATGCAAATAAAAACATGCTCCTAAAACTATATGCTATGCAACTTAATTCTATTTTTTTTAGAAGTAAAAAATTAATCCCTAATTTTCTATTCATTAAACAAATGACTAGATCATCAAAATTTAGGTGTCAACAACATCCGCCCCATTCATCCTAAGGACCTCGGGGCTCGGGAATCCTCATCCTCCTCCTATCCTTCTTACAGAATCAATCTCCTCTGAAGATTCCAGTGCACAAATATGAATGTTAAAAATATGTTTTAAGGGTAGCGTGTGGGGGGAGAGAGAGAGATTATTGTAGGAAAGAAACTTAAATGGTTTCCTAGGCTAGCCAATGATGGCCTGTAACAACACAACCCTTGTTGTCACCTAGGCCAGGTTCTTGTTGGCACTACTATTTCTCTCTTCCCCTCCCTATCTATTTGCATGTTTGCTTGGAGGGAAAATGCCGACAGCCGCGCCACAATAACTAGACGTCGGAGGCACCAAGCGAAATTTACCGATGTGGACAGCATCGTTGCCATCTCTCTCTCTCTCTCTCTCGGTATAAGATTTTTTTAACATAACAATATTGTTAGCCAACCAGCGCAAAACATGCGACAGTCCGTGTCAACATCTTTCTTTGATTATAATAAAAGGACTAACTTGAGTAAAAAACACGTAGTTTAGGAACCACGTTGACAGAAAAAATATATATAGGGACGAACTAAACAAATTGAAGTACAAAGTCTAGCGATACCTTTATCCCGAAAGATATGAGGTTTCATGATATTTTAATAAAAAGGTATGAGGTTGAAATTCTTCAATTGGGATAATCGGTTTGCATTCCTTATAGGAAAGTAGAAATGATTAATTGAATTATGTTCCCGGCTGGAATTAGTATAGTAAAAATATATGTATCAAGTATTCTACGTAGATTATATTAGCAAAATTGGCTCCAAATTGCTTCACGGGTGATGAGAACTCTTACTAAAATCATAAAAGAAAATGTTAATAGCTAGTAGCATATTCACACGTCGAGTAAACGTAGTACATGGTCTATATGCTAAGGAAGAAATATGATCAAACACACAATATGTGCACTATATACGCTTCCATTTAAGAAAAAAAGAGGTGACGGACATGGGTACACATATCGTTAAACAACGACAACTGAGTATTTAAATCCATGTGATAGGTAAGGCAGCGTTTGTTTATGTTCTTTTTTTTTTTTTTTTATAAACAAAATTTCTATTTTTTTGTTCAGGGGAACAAAAAAAGAACAGAAACGCGTTTGTTTAGGTTTTTGTTTCAAATCTATTTTTTTGTTCATAGAAACACATTTGGAATAGAAACAAGAAACAAGAAAAACGTGTTTCTTGTTTCTGGAACAAATTTTAAGAACAAAAACGTAAAAAACGTGTTTCTTTTTTGTTTCTTGTTTCAGCCGTTCAAACACTGCCTTCTCCTCCTGCATCTTCTCTGTGACCTTCCGGCTTCTCCATCGTCGTCTTCTCCGGCGCCTCCCACTCTGTCTTGAGACCATCCGGCTTCTCCACCGTCGTCCTCTCCGGCGCCGACAGTTGCTACTCCTTCACTAGCTGAACCTTCTGATTCAAGGTAAGTTTCATCGTCACCGGATGCTGCTCCTCCTTCACCGATTGATGAGGGCTTCGCCGAGAGCCACCCCTCGCAGATCTGGGCGATGGCTACTCGGAGCTTGAGCATGAGGGCTCGTTCGAGCCAGTGCTTGCCCAGATCTGTGAGATGCTTGCTCGAGCAAGCCCTCGCGCTCAAGCCCCGAGCGAGAGTCTCGCAGATCTGGGCGAGCGTTGCTCACCCAGATCTACGGTAGTGGCTCGTCTGCTCGCCCAGATGAGCAGAAACGCTCGAGCATCTGCTCGCTGCTCATGCGAGCCCTGCTCTACACGTTCGAGCGAGCATAGCAGCGAGCGCTTGTTGTGCACGCTTGAGCGAGCAGAGCAGCGAGCCCTGCTGTGCTCGCTCGAGCATCTGCTCGCTGCTCACGCTCGCAACTCCAGCGAGCATGGTGAGGCTCAACCCACTAGCTGTAAGTGATTCCTTTTCAGATTATGTAATCTTGCTGGAATGTCGGAAGTATAGTCAAAGTTAGTCTCTTTGCCAGTTAAAGTTGGAGTTCTATATATGCCATCATGGACCTATTTTCTGAGCAATTAATGATTTTTTTTTCCTAGTAGCAAAGTGTGGCATCGTTGGGCTTGTCTAAGGTCGCATGTAACTGCATTGATCGACCCCTGCCCTGCACGATCGAGAGAGCAGACGTTCATGGGGGCAATTCCTACTACTAGAGAGAGGCACGTGAAAGGAGAGAGAGCATGAGTCTTCTCGGCTGAATTTTGGTCAAAACCCACGTTGGCATCTCTGCAGCGTTGTTTTTACCGCCCGTAATATTCTATTGAGCTGCTACTCGACCGTTTGATGATGCCACTACAGCCCTTTCATCGACGACACCACTGCAGATCCGCTCCTTTGTAGCTTCTATTCCGACGGTTACCCAAATGCCCCTATTACTGCTGCCGCCGCATCGGTGAATCAAGGTGGTTGCTTCCTGGCCACGACCTTGTTGCCACCGTAACGCCAATAGCCGTCATTCGTGTTCAATTTGCTATCCACTTTTGCCGCTATTCCATTGGTCATTCGAAGTCCCGCCTTGCCGGTGCCGATCCACGAAGACGTATTTTTTTCCCTTGCTCTGTCCACAATTTGCCAGTCCCTGCTCCACCCGAAGCCTGACGCTGCGCCTCCTCTGCTCACCTAACAACGCCGTGGCCCCGTCGCTCATCTGCGATGCCTTGCCCCGACGTGCCGCTTCTCTGTCCGCCACACCACCGCCCACCATCCTCTTTTCTAACCCATTAGGAGGTCATAATCTGAAGCAGCTTGCTTGCGATTAGTGAAAATTGAATAAGTGATTGCTGCATGGTTATCTTCTTGCAACAAGTTTGTTTGAAGGCTTGATATTTTATCTAGAAACATCGTGGGAGATGATCATATCTCTGTTACGTGTGTCTTTTGTTTCACACTTGATTGAATATGTGACTAACAGGGCCTAAATGTCTGAAGATGGCATGTTTCTCTAATTGTTCTTGCTATAAAGTAATACATACTTAGACTTTTGTGATATTGTTTCTAAGTATTCACTTATTAAATTCAATGTGATGAAGTTGAACAATGAACTATATTACTTCATTATTGTGATGTCATGTATGAAAGGGTCTATGTAGAGATCTATAAGATACTCTTCTTTTAGCTAGCTCTTATTGTACAAACTTTACTTACAAAATTTTATTCCAAGTATGCACATATGACCATGTTCAGAATGTTTGTCTTCACCCACCATGAACAAAATTAAATTGATGAGCATTTCATGAGAATGATAATGCAATACCAAGTTTACACTTTATTAAAAAAAAAAAAGGCAAGTGAGAAAATTTTGGTACAAACTTTACTTATAAAATTTTCTTCCAAGCGTGCACATATAACCATGTTCAAAATGTTTGTCTTCACTTACCATGAACCAAATTAAATTGATGAGCATTTCATGAGAATGAGGATTCAATACCAAGTTTACACTTTATTAAAAAAAAAAAAAAGCACTTGAGAAAAATTTGGTACAAACTTTACTTATAAAATTTTCTTCCAAGTATGCAAATATAACCATGTTCAGAATGTTTGACTTCACTCACCATGAACAAAATTAAATTGATGAGCATTTCATGAGAATGAGAATTCAAAACCAAGTTTACACTTTATTAAAAAAAAAAAAAAAGCAATTGAGCAAAATTTGGTACAAACTTAAAAAATTTTCTTCCAAGTATGCACATATGATCATGTTCAGAATGTTTGTTTTCACTCACCATGAACAAAATTAAATTGATGAGCATTTCATGAGAATGATAATTCAATACCAAGTTTAAACTTTATTAAAAATTAAAAAAAAAACACTTGAAAAAAATTTGGAATAAAAATTTTGTGCAATTACCAAACGTGTTTCTATTATTTTTTATTCCGGAACAGAAATTTTGTGCGATTACCAAACGTGTTTCTGTTATTTTTCTATTCCAGAAAATAGAAATTTTATGCGATTAAAACGCGTTTTTTTGTTCAAAAATTGTTCTCCGGAACAGAAACACTTTTTTCTATTTCTATTCCCTGAAACAATTTTTAAACAGAAATACAAACAAACACACCCTAAGTAACCACCATACTTCATTTTCCCGTAGAAGCTAATCCAACCCAGCGTCCCTACATAACAAAGGAAAGAATTAAGTGGCAAATCTCAATATAAAACAAAATAAGGATGTTCATGATGTGTCGTTTAACTTTTATGTTCTGATACTAGGGTCTCCCGCATTATTTCCCCTTCTATATTCTAATGTGATGCTGGGACTTATAACTTTACAATTTAAAGGAAAATTGCACTAAAAATATCATAATTTTCATATAATACTCACTTCAGTGACAAAACTTTTCAAACGATCACTCGAGTGCCATTCTTATAAAAGGAACGATCACCTTAGTGTCATCACCAATATATATGATCAAAGAATTCAATGCGGCAATTATTAAGATTATTCATCCAACTTGGCTCATCGACAAAGTGAGTCAACATGAACTAACCTAAAACAACATTGTCTAACACATGTTTACTCCAAATTGACAAATTGGGACAGTTCTTCCAGTCTTAACCTAAGTAGTACCAACAATGACACACGACATGCAACATGACACAACATGACACGCCAACACATCGTTTCTCATAAAATAAAGAATTCCAACACGTTGTATATTAAATATATATTTTTAAATAATTTTTATATGATTTTCATGATTATTTCAATCAAATTAATTTGATTCAAATTCACAAATAAAAAAATAAAAAATTAGAATGAATTTACACGATAAACATTAATCCACTATTAATTAATATTGTTCATTATTTCAATTTGACAAATTCAACTACATTCCAATAATTCATAAAACTTGGAGAAAAAACAAGTAATTCATATTCTGGATTTGCGTGTCAGACATGTCAGAAGAGAAGAGAAAAAAACTTGGAGTAAATTGTTTATCATGAGAAGTGAGAGACAGAATAGAAGATAAGACTAGTTTTTTCTTCTTTCCCTATTTATTATTTTTATTATTATTATGTTAGATTTTCACATATATACATTTTGACCATCATTTTTTGAAAATGTTTAAAATTGACCTCGTGTGTCAGAATCACATATCCGAAACTCGCATGTTATAATTCTAATTTTGTCGAAGAGTTAGGTGTTGGATTTTCCAATATGTGTTAACTGAGTATCGGAGAAAATCCGAGAGTATCCGACACAACACAAAAGCTCACGTAGAGCGTCAGTGCTTTTAGGCTCTAATCCAAACACATTGCTTTCGTTTTGGTTGATATTGACTCTTGTGAAGGGGCTTGGAGTGACACATGAAGATGCCTAGGGCAGCCTCATTTCTGCAAGTAATAATACAAACGAGGCGTGGGCTTAATAGAGCGCTGTGTTGTGTGTTCTATTCTTTGTTCCATATGTTTAGAAAAGAAGATGAAAATGAAGACGAAGAAGAAGATGAGGGAGAAGAGGAGACAAATTGAGTGAGTTAATAAACCATTTGCCAAGTCATTATATCCTCTTCTTCTTTTTTTCAAGAAGCCATCTTGTCCTTAATTTTTTTACATAAAAAAGCTACGTTCAGACGAATTGCTGAAAACACTTGACTAATTCTTTTTCCATCACGTAAATGATCATTTTTCCACCGATATGGCATTCAAGTAATCACTTGAAAAGTTTTAACACTGAAATGAGTTATTATAGCCTTGTAGAGGCAATTCGACATGTTTATTAAACTTGCCATATGCTCAAGTTAGTCATATTTATATTATACCATTTTCAACGCAATAAATTTAACATCACACGAAACAAATCACTAACCGCTGTCACAGAAATAACCTTGATATCAATATAGCCAGCGTTACCGGATGTACCGCAAAGTCTCCGCAGGCCCCCACACAAATCATTTTACCCACGGAGGTGTATAAATATCCCCACGCTCTTGGCATAACAACATACATTTGACATTCCAACCCCTCCCACCTCTCGCATCTTCCTATACATAACGCGAAACGGGTACGTTTGAACTCTGTAGAGATTGAGATTGAAGAGAAAGGAATGTGGAGGCTAAAGATTTCCCAGGGCGGGAACAGTCCGTACATATACAGTACGAATGAGTACGTCGGGAGGCAGATATGGGAGTTCGATCCGGATGCAGGAACCTCGGAGGAGCGCGCCGAGGTGGAGCAAGCTCGTCTTCATTTCCATGACAACCGCTTCGAGGTCAAGCCCAGTGGAGACCTCCTATGGCGGATGCAGGTAAGAGCGCTGTGCATAATCCCCGTCGCTCGATCATTCAAGTGTTGTTCTCTTCTCGATTAAATACTCTATCATCGCAAAAGTCAAAACGGTTCCAGAAGCAGGTCCGGACCTCCTTCCTAATTGGCCAAGAACACGGACTCAGCTACTAGATTCATCTCTCCCTATAAAGCATGGACACATTGCACGTGCTTTCGTGTCGTGTCCGACACGTGTCGAAGCGTACCGGACACGTCGACACGCTCGGACACGTGATCAACGCGTGTCGGATTTTTCGACATGTGATTAACTTTTTTCGACACGTGATTTTTAATTTTGGAGAGAGGGGGAAGTGATAGCTTGTCAGGTGATAGGGGAGTGAAAGAAAAGAGAAATAAATTTGAGGGTGGGGGAAGAGACGAGGGAAAGAAGGGAGTGAGGGGGTTGATTTTTAATTTTGGAGAGAGGGGGAAGTGACAGCATGTCAGGTGGTGGGGAGGGAAATAAAAGAGAAATAAATTTGAGGGTGGGGAAAGAGACGAGGGAAAGAAAGGAGTGAGGGGGTTGATTTTTAATTTTGGAGAGAGGGAGAAGTGACAGTGTGTCAGGTGGTGGGGGAGGGAAATAAAAGAGAAATAAATTTGAGGGTGGGGGAAAGAGACGAGGGAAAGAAAGGAGTGAGGGGGTTGATTTTTAATTTTGGAGAGAGGGAGAAGTGACAGCGTGTCAGGTGGTGGGAGAGGGAAATAAAAGAGAAATAAATTTGGGGAGGGGAGATGATTTTTAATTCTGGAGAGAGGGAGAAGTGACAGCGTGTTAGATGGTGGGGAGGGAAATAAAAGAGAAATAAGGGGGTGGGGTGGGAAATAAAATAGAAGATCATGGATTTATTTAAATAAATTGATTCTAATTTCTTAATTTCATTAATAATTTTTGTCAATTTATTAATATTATTAGTGTAAATTTATTATAGGCACTTTTTTAATTATTTAATTATTTATATTTTTGAATCAAATTAATTAAAAATAAAAATATTCATTTAATATACAACATGTCTCAATGTGTTGGAATTTTCTATTTTTGAGAAATGACGTGTCGACGTGTCGTGTCGTGTCGTGTCGTGTTGCATGTCTGTGTCGCGTGTCAGTGCTACTTAGATCTCTCCAACCTCCATCAGGCGAGAGTTCAAGTTATAATGCAAATAAAAGTTAATTTTTGCGAAGTTGGAGACATGCATACGTATCTATCAATATCCGATAAATCTACTAATATTCGGCCGGTAACTTATTTATCTATGTATCTACCTCACTGTGTCAAAACGCAAGAATGTTTCCAACTTTCTCTTTCGTGTTGCCAATAAATTTCATCTTACTTTATAGATATTAGACTATAAATTTGGAAAATAGGTATAATTAATGTCATATACACTTTCTCCCATTCACCATATGAAGTTACCTTTCAAACACCTAACCTACTATATAAAAATGCAGGGTTATTTCCAATAGAGGGGTGTTTCCGTGTACCCCACTATATAAAATTGCAGGGGTATTTCCAACTTTTTCTCTCCTTTGACCAAAGTGTCTCTCTCATTTGACCACTCAAATAGCTTTTATCTAGGGTTAATATAAAAAAAAAAAAAACTTTAAATCGGTTCATATGTGACAAATAAACTCCAAACTAATTTTTCAACCATCAAAAATCTCAAACTTGTACACTTGTGACAAATTTATTCTCCATTAGTTTTTGTTAAATTTTATCGTCAAATGACTGAATTGGTCAACACGTGACAATTGAACCAATTTAGAGTTTTATACTGCATTTTTCATAAATGTACTGCTTTATGGTTTTTCGTTATACTAATTCAAGTTGACAAAAACTAACGAATGGTAAATTTGTCACAAATGTACCAATTGAGGGTTTTTAGTGGTCAAAATATTAGTTTTTGATAAATTTGTCATATATATCAGTTTAAGATTTTTCATAATAAAAAAAATTGATTTTTAATAAATTTGTCACAAGTATATCAATTTGTTCGGGAGGTTCACACAAACAATACTTGAATTTTATACAGAGAAATATAAAAACAAGGAATTGTCTTCTACTTTTTTTTAGAAATGATTGAGAATAATCGTCTATTATGAATCACAAAAGAAAAAAAAAACCAAATAACAAATCATTATAAATTATTATGGAGTCCACCTCTTTAAAAATTTGTGACTCACAATAGCTGAGAAAGTGTTATGCTAGCAAAGTCTTTCTTTTTTTTTTCCTAAACCTTGATGAGTAAGTACCTGCTAAAATTTTTTGTTCTGCAATTGCAGTTTTTAAGAGAGAAAAACTTCAAACAAACTATTCCTCCCGTAAAGATAGGGGCTGAAGAAAAGATGACACATGAGAAGGCATCGGCCGCATTGAGGAGAAGCGTCTATTTCTTTTCAGCCTTGCAAGCTAGTGATGGCCATTGGCCTGCAGAAAATTCTGGCACTCTCTTCTTTCACCCTCCTTTGGTTAGCTCTCTTCTGTCTTCTTGGTCATTGTTTGCACCTGTTGAGCGTAATGCTTTTGTTTGAACATGTGGTTTTATCGTTAACTAGTTTGAGTTATATTGTTTCTTGAGATGTGATTATCAAACCTTTTTTCTTATCCAATGTGAGTCAAACTCATATACTCTACCTACTCAATGGACAGAGCCTGTTGCAAGAAAGATTTCTGATTGCTTCTTACTTGATAGGAAAATGAACGCAAGCCAAAACGGTATTAGTCAGACAATAAACATACTTTGGGAATGATCATTGCGTTTTTCTTGGTTAAAAGGACCGGTCACCACGTGATAGTCATGCCAATCTTATGCAAATCGTACCCCTTCACTTGTTCATTAACAACAAAATGCAGGTTATTTGTTTGTATATTACTGGGCATCTCAACATATTCTTCTCGGCAGAACATCGAAAAGAGATCCTCCGTTATGTGTATAATCATCAGGTACTTAATCTTCATCCATTTTGCAGTGTCCTAATGCAAATTTTGAGAATGTAGCTCCACTTCTAAGTTGCATATGGAAAAACAAAAATGTTAATATCTTTACATTGTTGGGTATCAAATACGGTATTGCAGAATGAAGATGGTGGGTGGGGCTTACATGTAGAGGGCCACAGTACCATGCTAACTACAGTACTTAACTATATATGCATGCGTATACTTGGAGAAGGTCCTGATGGTGGCGAGGACAATGCTTGTGCCAGAGGTAGAAAGTGGATTATTGATCACGGTGGCGCCTTGTACATATCCTTCTTGGGAAAGATTTGGCTTTCTGTAAGAAATTTTTTGCTTCTTCTGACAATATGATCCTTTAATAGCAAATCACCTCGCTAGAAGATATCATTAGATTACAAGCAGGTACTAAAACCAAACCATTGAAAAGAACTTGTAGCCAATATGCTCCTACATATTTAAAGCAAGTTTAAACAATAAGTTTTCCCACATGCGGAGTGCGATAACATCTTAACTTCTCCTTTTTGTTAGATTCTCGGGGTTTATGACTGGTCCGGGACGAAACCAGTGCCTCCTGAGTTACTGATGCTTCCCTCATTTCTTCCACTGCATCCAGGTTTGCCAAGACATTTCCATGTATCATACCAAATTGATTGCTTGATCTCCCAGGATTGTTATTATATATTCAAATTCGTGGACATCAAGAAGAACATGTCTAAATTTTGTTTTAGTGTCTTGGAGTTGCTGGTTATTTCCTCTCTAATATGCAGCTAAGTGGTGGTGCTATTTTCGGACCATTTACATGGCCACATCATATTTGTATGGAAGAAGATTTGTAGCACCAATTACACCTCTTGTTCGACAATTGAGAGAGGAACTTTTAACTCAACCCTATTGTACCATCTCTTGGACAACAGCTCGACATTTATGTGCCAAGGCAAGAGCTGGTTTGCAACGAACTATTCATTGCCGTGCTCTTAAGATTCTAACATATTTCCCTAATTATTTTTCATATAGGAGGATCTCTACTATTCTCATTCTTCAGTAATAGATTTGTTGTGGGATGGTTTTTACATACTATCAGAGCCTTTTCTCAACCGTTGGCCACTGAACAACTTGAGAGAAAAGGCTCTTAAAATGACAATGAAGCACATTCATTATGAAGACGAGAACAGCCGATACATCACTTTGGGATGTCTTGAAAAGGTAATCAGAAGATAGATTTTAGCTAACCGTGCTTTTACAACACAACTTAATGGGAAAATCCATGCTCTAATGAACAGGAATTAAGTATGCTTGCTTGTTGGGTGGAGGATCCAAATGGTGAATACTTCAAGAAGCATCTAGCTAGGATTCAAGATTTTATATGGGTTGCTGAGGATGGAATGAAGATTCAGGTTGGTTAAATGATTCATCACATGAAAGGGATTTTATGGAAAAGAAAACTAAATTTGATGGCCGCATTCCATATGCAGAGTTTCGGTAGTCAACTATGGGATACAAGCTTGGGAATCCAAGCTTTGCTTGCTAGTAATTTAACCAACGAAATAGGACCAATACTCAGGAAAGGGCATGACTTCATTAGGAGATCACAGGTTAGATCTTTGTCTCAGCTTTCCTTTCGTTACACCCACACTTATATTTATATGTTGACATTGAAGGTCAATGATAATCCTTCCGGTGACTTCCAAAGCATGTATCGTCATTTTTCTAAAGGATCTTGGACTTTTTCTGATCAAGATCATGGTTGGCAAGTCTCTGATTGCACCGCAGAAGGTTTGATGGTAGGGTTCTTTTGAAGACCGTGGATAGTTTGTAGATGTAAAGCTGTTCTAGTGCCTGATTTAATCTCATTCCTGCTCGTGCAGTGTTGCTTGCTTTTCTCACAAATGCCAGAAGAAATGGTAGGCGAGAAGGTGGAGCCAAAGAGACTATATGATGCGGTCAACATTATACTTTCTCTACAGGTGAGTCTTGACCGTTGGAATCAATATGACATATGATTTTGCGATATAGCCAACTATACTTACTTGTAGTGTTCCAAAAACCCTAGGATAGAGGAATAGGTATGACATCTTACTTCAATTCTTAGTATTTTAGCAATGTTACACCATTATGCAAGGATGTATCACTGTTTTGTAGAGTAAAAATGGTGGATTCTCTGCATGGGAGCCAGCAACTGCCGCAAATTGGTTGGAAGTACGTACTTCAACAAATTAAGTAGCTTGTTGTGTATAACCGTGGCTTTTCCTTTTCAATTTGCTCTACTGAAAAACTACGTGCCAATTATGTATGGTGTAGCTCCTCAATCCACTTGAATTTGCCGAGGATGTCATTGTTGATTCAGAATATGTCGAATGCACTTCATCGGGCGTCAAAGTCTTGGTTTTGTTCAAGACGTTGTACCCAGGGCACCGAACGGAAGAGATCGAAGATTCCATATTCAATGCCGTCCAATACATCGAAAGCGTACAAATGACAGATGGATCCTGGTACTTGAATTCATCTCGCCTATGGTTGAATGGTATTGATTATTCCAAACTAACCAGACAAGATGACTTGAGAGCCGTATGTGCAGGTATGGACAGTTTGGAGTCTGCTTCACAAATGCCACATGGTTTGCGCTAACGGCACTCGCAGTTGCCGGCAAAAGCTACGAGAACTGTGCCGCTATTCGCAAAGCAGTAGCTTTTCTCCTTCGGACACAGTTGCAGGACGGTGGCTGGGGCGAGAGCTACCTTTCTTGCCCAAGAAAGGTTATTTTTTTGGGAGGACTTGGAAATTGTTTGATCGACTTCAATAACTCCATCGAGATAACGAACATAGAAGATGTTTGATAGATCCAAAAGCTTGTAATTACTAGATGACATTTTTATACAGATGGATTCCTCTAATAAAGAAAGAGAATGAATAAGACTTACTAGGAATTGCACAATGAAATGAAAAACTAAATGAATATGTTAAAAATTAGTGAATTCACAAGTACTAGATTTAAAAGACTTAACGTTGCCAGGAGAGTAAATTTTTTGCAATAGCCAAAGGCACACCTCCAACCAACTATAGGACTTATGATCTTATACCTAAGAGGAACTTGAAAAGGAAATAAACGAAATGTAAATATGATTCTATTGAGATTTTGAACAACTCCTATTTTAGTCATCCTATTAAGACGGTGGACTTTGTATTCTTTGATTGATGCAGAAATACATACCTCTCGAAGGAAATAGATCAAACTTGGTTCAGACTGCGTGGGCAATGATGGGTTTGATTCATGCTGGCCAGGTTTGTGTATTATCTGATTCTATCATAACTTTTCTTTCATATCACATTTAACGGCAAAATTGTCCAAAATGTTCTAAAACTATTATAGGACTGCCTGTTAGCGTAATTACATATTAAACCACACTTTCATCTAAAAACTTAAACTTTTATATTAGTCGACAGTGGTCCTACCAAAATTCTCACATGATATTAGAGTTGAAGGTCTTGAGTTCAAATTTTTCCAAACCCCATTTGTCTTCCCCAATTAATTATATCCACACTTAGTACTACGCAAAAATACCAGACTAAACGTGTAGATCAATTGGCAATGGTCCTACCAAAATTCTCACACAACCGATTCAGTCTTGAACCATTTAATTGTGCCAATTTAGTGCCCAACTTATTAATTCAATCCTAAATTTTGCAATTGTACAAATTTAGTCCTAAACATTTTAATGATTTACCAAACTAGCCATAAACATTTTCAATTTAGTCTTTCCAGATAATTTTGGCAGAATATGCTAACATGGCAGTCTAGTTAGTGCCTATCATTCTTTATGATATGACCGGCACTGACATGAACAATAATTTTAATTTTTTTTCTTTTTATACTGGCTAATAGGTTTAGAATTTCTTAGACAATTTTCCCCATGTTTAGCTACCACAATTATTAAGTTTACCGTGGAAAAGATTATTTCCAAACATTGATTCCAAAAGGCAATTTATGCGTTTTCATTTTCAATAACTGCAATTATTTTAAGTTTTCCTTTCCAAAATTGCATGTGCAAAAGAATTGGCACACGTTATATTTTATATTTCATAATTTGCACAACTTTTTGATCTCAAAATTTCTACTTATCAGGCGAAAAGAGATCCGGCTGCCTTACATCGAGCAGCAAAGTTGATAATCAATTCCCAAATGGAAAATGGTGATTTTCCACAACAGGTGACATCTTGCGATGATTATGTCTCAAAACATTTTGACGACGCATGAAGCGATTGGTTTTGTACATAATTAGTACTACAAACATTTTTTCAAAGAGTGAAGATCACTTTAATCAAACATGTGAAAGATAGGGACAATCTATCGTAGTTTAGAAAGTGAATCAGTTTAACTACACCTCAATATGTCAATTCGGTTTAACTTCGTTTCTTCAATATTTATATACAAATCATTGACGGTGAATAATTTTGCATGACAGGAAATTACAGGAGCTTTCAAGAAGAACTGTATGTTGCACTATCCAAATTATAGGAACATTTATCCCATGTGGGCACTTGCCGAATATTGCAACTTGGTACTTTTGACTAGCTGAAGAACTAAGGATATCGTGTCTTGAATTGTGTCCCTCTCATTGCAATTAAAGGAGACATATGTGTTGAATTCATTTTGTAACTAAGTAATGCAAATGACACCTCCATCAAATGAGTGGGCCGCATTGAATCGGGACGAAAATGATTTGATCCAAATTAATCCATTTAAATCGTCTTATGTAAATTATATATAATATAAATCTAGTTACCCATATCCATTTCGACTCATATTACTAAGACACTTTTATATTTAATCAAATTTAAGAAAACTCATATCCAAACCAAAGTGAGAGCGCAAGATCGAGTAAGAGCAAGAAAAAGTCGTAGAGGTGCGTTAAATCTAAGTAAATTGTGAACTTATTTAATGTCCATATTATTTTGAGTTTTATCATTCTAAATCATTTATGACCCATTTACTAAATAACTAACCCTTTATAACAACTCATCCTATTAAATATGGGTTAAGAAATGGATTAATGACCCATTTTGATGGGTCCACTCTAATCGCACATTAATGGGCAATAGATTATCGATGTGTCCCCCAATAGTCACTAGCTTGAATGCTGCTTTTGAAAGTTTAGCCACAATAGTCACACGAAGAAAAGATTAGAATTTAGAAAAGATAAAAGACGAATTCATCCCGTCAATTGACGCATATTAATGATTGAGAAATTTCGTACTATATTGATAATTAAACTAGTTTCAATAATAATAATAATAGTCACTAAATCAGCAAACGACCGTATCGCGGCCCAAGAGAGCTCTTACATATACTAGCAGTAGACCCAACATTGAACGTACTTGAAAAACTAATTTACCCTTTTGATGGACGCGCTTGAAAATTTGAGTGATCTTGTTGATTTCCACCTCTCGCGACCCGACCCTCACTTCCAACCTCGATGGGTGAGGAGAAAATGTCGGATTTAAGGGTACTTAACTATGGGAGAGTCCTCACAATTCACATCCACAAAGGTGTCATCACCTGGCATTTTGGGATGAACCATTTGTGAGTTCCTTTACACATAGTCGCGAGCTCTCCCAAGCTCATATCTCACGTGAGAGCGAAAGGTGTCGTGACCCTACCTCCACGTCGCAGCACATCTTGATCGACGGTTTTAAGGTAGAAAGAAAACTAGACATGAAGATGAGTTCAAGGGTATTTTGACAACCATAATAACTCTCTCAAGATATACATCCGCTAAAGATGACATCACTTCATCTGTTAACTTGACCACATTGAGTATGCTAAATCATGATTGTAAACATTTTCCTAAGATTCATAGCCCTCACGACAGGTTTATTAAACGATCTAGTTATTTAAGACAACCTAGAATATAAGACGAAAGTCGCCACTAGTCTCGTTTTTGGGGAGTCAACTAGAAAACCCAATTGAGGGTTGAGAGTTGTCTCTCGGTTTCTATGTAACTAGATATCTAAGTTCAAAGACTTGGGTTATACTAATATTTCTATGAATGCCATTTCGGAACCTAATAGTATGTCGTGTTACCTAAGGTGTCCATGCATTTCTTTTTACTTTTTCGAGATCGTCAATCTTAAATTAAGGGCGCGTTTGGTAACGATTCTATTCCCGGAAACAAATTCTGATCAGAAATGATTATTTTTTATTCTGTTCTCGGGAACTGATTCTGAGTAAAAGAACGCGTTTAGTAACTATACAAAATTTCTGATTTTGGAATAGAATTGCGTTTGGTACCATGTTTATTGATTCTGTTCCAAAACAAATTTATTTTAATTTTTAAATAATTTTTATAATTTTCCCTTTTTTTATTTTTTTTCCTTTTTTTCCTTTTTATTTTTTTTATTTTTTCTCCTATTCTAATTCTTCTTCAGGCCGGTTGCCGGCCCTCGTCGGCTCGGCCTCACCGGCAGCTGGGCAAGGCCCACTTGGCCACCAGCGGGGTTGGGCAAGCCTCGCCGGTGGCTAGGCTTGCCTCCAACAAGCTCACCGGACCTCACCCTAGCCTGGTGAGCCTCCGGCGAGCTCGTCAGACCGGTCACCGATGACCAGCGGCGGGCAGCGACGGCGGGCGGCAGAGACCGGTGGCGGCGACCGGCGGCGGTGACGGACGGCAACGAGCGACGGTCGCGGGATGGCGGTCAATGAAGAAGAAGAAAAGAGAAGAATAATTATTTTGATTCTCAATTTTGTTCCCGGAACAAGAATCAACTTTTTTTTATTCTTGATTCTCGTCCAAACTAATTTTGGGAACAAATTTGTTCCCGGGAACAAAAATTTTACCAAACACGATTCTCATCCCAAACTGATTCTGGGAACAAAAAATCAGAATCTAGCATTGTTGGGATGGTTACCAAACAGGCCCTAAGTGATCATGCGTGGATGATCAGTTTCGTGCTATTCTATTTCTAAGAAAGATAAAAGAAAGCACGCAATTAAAAGTGAGAAAATATTTGTCTTGTACGTAATTCATGCATATTTTTTTGGAGGATTTGGTTAGAAGCATTATAAGGGAAAACATTTTAAATGCCATTAAACAGAATTATAAAATATTTGGTTGGACAAAGATAGAGGAATAAATTGTAACATTATTCCTTAAATAAAATAACAAAAACCCTCCCTCCCTCCCACAATTCTCCAATCCGGTTGCCCAGCTTTCACAAAATGAAAATTGTGGTCAACATGCAACCATTTGAAATTTAGCATCACCGTACCATCTTGCTAGCAGGCCCTAAATAGAAAATAAAAAATTGAGACAACACCTGTGGAGAAAAAAAAAACAACCTAAAGAATCAAAGCTAAGTAGAGCAGGACAATTGTGTCGTGCGTGTTCAAAGAGCCGTGACTACCACAATTATGAAGCAAACCAAATAACTAGATTAGGCATTACCACAAACGTGTGGAGTGTTTCCTCAGTGAAACATATTGGGCATCTTCTTTTCTCTATGACATCCATAAGTGAATTATACCTTAACTTCCGTTTCTTTTCTTTTTTCTATTTCTTTTTTCATAGAGGTCCTCTCTAGTTCTACTTTTAAATATCGTGTTTCTAAGCTTTCGATATGTATATACATGATAGAGTATTTATTTAAGGTATTGACTTGTCGATATTACAAAATGGAAAATGACATCATTGTTTTTCTCCATTATCCTCATTGGATCAGTGGTAATGTGGATCATCGGAACATCTTTGGCAAAACCTAGATCGAATTTTAGCAACTTAAATGTTAGGAGCGTGTAGCAGAAGTCCAATACCTTCACTGAGGGAGATTGTCAAGAAAGCCCAAATCCGAGCCCGTTAATATATCCAGTTAAACCTACCTCTACTCAAAAGCTTAAGCTAGTGAGTTATGGGCCAACCAAGACATATTAACTACTCGACACCACATCAATTTTTCGATATGAGATTTCTCAAACACAACTGACTCACACGTGCATCTTAATAATCTTCCCCTCACTTGTGAGCTTAGTGTTGTTAAGTCTACTTCCCCTAATTCAGGTATCCTTCTGGCCCAACTTCATAGAGCCTGCGTTACTACACCACAACGATCTATTTGCCCAAAAACCGCAACAATCAGCTCTGATACCATTTGTTGGGAGCGCGCAGCAGAAGTCCGATACTTTCACTTGAGGAGATCATCAAGAGAGAGCCCAAATCTAATCCCCTTTATATATCCAAAAAAACACATTCACTCAAAAGTTTTTTTTTTTTTTTATCGGTCTTACTCTACACTTATGCTAACTTTCACTTTTAGACTTTTGTCTTGCCTTCTTGCAGGGCGTGAGAGTCGAAACCCACTCCTAAAATTAATTTGTCTCCACCCCAACCCCTGAGAAAATTGGGATTTGAACCCCCTACCTCCAATTTCCATGTTAGAAGGGTGGCCACTGGGGTAAACCCCAGTGGTTCACTCAAAAGTTTAAGTCAGTAAGTTATGGACCAATTATGATATATTAACTATTTAACACCACACCAATTCTCCGATTGAAATTTCTCCAACATAACTCACTCACACGTGCATCCTAATACTCAAAGACACAATAGAAATGGCTTATATCACTTGAAATATTAAATTGGTACTACTTAGATATATTTACTCAAAACTATTATTCTTACTTCACAAAAACTCCAAGGGGGTATCACCGACTAAAATCTATCCACATAGTTAGCATTCTGCCGAATTTCGCCATCAACTTTATCACATGTTGGCCAATGCGATAGATAAGAACGTCATGGATTGTATGTCTTCTAATTTACATGGGCCCTTCCCAAAACGCCCCTTTTTTTTGTCGGAGCGACACCATTTTTAGGTCACTTAATCAAGAGCTGAAAGATCGCCACATAACACATGGTAAAATTAGGTTAGGATCAAAGTTCTTGGGAGTAATAGGAAATGGATCTTCTGGCCAAGCATCTCCACGGCGACTACTACAAATTGGAAAGTTGTTGGTGAAATAGACGGAATAGTAATAAAGGGTACATTTGGAATAGTGGTGCCATGTTAGTCATTTGTGGATCAAAAATATTTTAGGGTAACCGTACAAAATGATACAACTTCAAGATTTTTTGTCGTATTAGCCCCAATAAGACAAAGGTTTTAGTTGAAGTTTTCCTAATATGGACTATATTGATCGAGATTGAATTTATCATTTTACGGGAATGATCTAATAAGATGAGATATATGGATTCTTAATTAGTCTATTATAGAGCTAATTTGTGTAAGTTGAATAAAGCTCAACTGTGATGAGAGAGGGCAGTGAGATCGAGTTGCGACAGTGGCCAGCCACTCTTAATAACCCTTTTTTCAATCATTGGAGTCATATTTCAACTTCAAATCTAATACAATAACCATTTCGCTATTGCAAGACAACCAATTTAATCCTAAACATTTCAATTGTACTAATTTAGTCATCAATATTTTAAGAAAATACTAGTCCTTTCAACTAACTTTGACTAAAAATTGCTAATGTGATGGTCTAGTCAATATTGGCTGTCCTATATGGTAGACCAACGCTAATGTGGAATTTTTTTTTTATACTTTTTTTCTAAATTATTTTCTTTTTATTGCTTTTTTATTTTATTTTTTATCTTTTCGTTGATGGCAGGCCACAACAATGGCTAGCGAGTGCTATGATCCTTGTCAGAGGAAAGCAAGGGCTTGCAAGACCTCACCTAGTGCAGGAAGGGCTATTGGGCCCTCATTAGTCCTCGTTACCATATTAAGATGAAATCCATGTTCAAGACAACTTTTTTATTGTAAATTGTGCTGAATAAGATGATATTAATGTTTAAGATAATAGAGTTATCCATAAAAGTCTTACCATGCTTAAGTCTAGTATATAGAATGCTTCACTTAAGATCCCCCAATAAACATTGCCCATCATATATATCATCATTGTCACTATTTATCATTAAAAAGTTAAAGTTCCATGTCTAATTAAGTGGTAAGAAACAAATTGGGGTCCACAGTTTATATGCCAAAGTACCAGTAACAAAAAGTGTGATATTTCTTTTTGTATTATAACTGCTTCATCATTCACCCAAACCCAATTACAACACTGTAATATAAAAAATAAAAATAAAAATTCTTTTTTTTTTTTCATTAGCACACATTTTTGGACCTAGTACTGTTTAACACGAGAAATAAAATAAAAAATCGAAACTAGTGATGCTCATTTGATTTTTTTTAATTGTTTCTATTAACTTAATACCAACATCACTCACGTTTTGTCTTTTTTTTTTAATAAGTTTCCCGGTCTCTACGTTTATCATATTTTTATGAGTATAAAAATACATAAATTCGTGACAAAAAGATACTGCAAAGTTGATGCTATCCTCTCATTGCTTTTTCATAGAGATAATAATTTCAATAACGTTATTTGCTTTGACTTTGGAGATACGTCCCAAGATTTGAAACTGCAAATAATGAACATTACCTAATTGTTATTATTTGGTTCCGTTTTCTGCGCACTTATTATATAATCATTGAATCCTCTACAAACACATCAAATTTTTATATAATAGGACATGCTCGATAACTTTATTCAAATAGATTTATTTTTTAAACATATCCCGCTCAACATATAGGGTCATCACCTAATATGATTATAAAAGTACATGGAAAAGCTGGTCCCTAAGCTAATCCAGACATGCTAGTTCTCTAAATATTCCACGCCATCGTTCTTTAATTTTATATGGAGTTGTCACATCAAATTTTTAAGCTCTTATCTTGCATCGCTCCTGCAAAGGCGTGGCTTCTCCATCAAACAAGGATGAGTTTGATAATATTTTTATTCCCGCTAATAATTTCTTTTTATAAATAATTTTTTTTATTTCTATTCTTTGTAATAGTTTTTAAACAAAAAAATTGATAATTGTACAAAATTTCTATTTCTGAAATAGAAAAAGAACATAAATGCATTTATTACAATTCTCAAAAAAAAAAATTGTGACATAGAATTTCTTCTAATTTTTTCAATGATTTTTTTAGATTTTTCTTTTTTTCTTTTTATTTTTTATTTTTTCCCCTATTCTTCTTTATCGTCTACCCGATCGCCACGCCTCGACAATGGTCAGCGACTAACCAGAGAGGAGTGTCGGCAAGGTTGCCGGCCTTAAGGGAGCCTCGCCTAGCCACAGCGAGTTCCAACGATAGGTCAGAAAAGGAAAAAGAAGAAAAGAAAAGAAAGAAATTTCTAGAAATAAGAAGCAATTTTTTTCTACTTCTTATTTCTATTCCAAATCTATTCTCTTGCTACTTTTCTATTTCGAAGATTAGAAAAATTAACTAATATTACCAAATAATTTTTTGTTCTTTTTACTATTCCGGCTAACCTAAGAACATAGATTTTGAGAAATGAGAACGGAAGATGTTTGATGGATCCAAAAGCTCGAAAGGAAATGAAGGCCTTGTTACATGGCTAGATCCCCTTAAAGAAAAAAAAAAACAATGAGAAAAATGAAACCATCAGGAATTGCCCAATGAAAATTGAAACCTAAATGGATATGATGAAAGATTAAAATTGCAAGGATGGTAAATTTCTCACAATAGCCCGAGGTAGACCTCCAACCAACTATAGAACTTGTGATCCTTCGCTTACACGAACTTCAAAAGAAATAAAAAGAAACATAAAGACTCCATTTATTTCACAAAATAAAAATGATTTGATAAATATTTTTTAGAAAATGGTCAGTTGCATCAATTGAAATAATTAGCTAATAAATAATATATTTATTATCTATAACAATTTATATAAAAATAATTTCATGGACAATGAAAATATTTTTTTAATCATTTTTAAGTGATTCAAACGATAGTTTGGAAAATATTTTTCAACTCATTCATTTTCTAGAAAACAAATGCACCCAAAATGTGATTATATCGAAATATTTTCAAGCAACTCCTATTTCAATTATCCTGAAAACAATGGATTTAGTTATCGTTCTTCGATTGAGGCAGAAGTACAAACCCCTTGAAGGAAATAGATTGAACTTGGTTCAAACCACATGGGCTATAATGGGTCTGATTCATGCTAGGCCTGTTGGTGTATTCTCTTATTTCATCATACCTTTCTTTCATAGGAAAAATTGTCCAAAAAGTCATAAACCTATTATATTTTGTGACAATTCAGTTCTAAATCTTTTAATTTTATCAATTAAGTTCTAAACAATTTCATCTTTCGCCAGTTGAGTCTATCTGATCGATTTTGACTGAAAATTGCTAACATAGACAGCTAATGCTGATGTGACACTAATAATTTTTTAATAATTTTTTTTTGCTTTTTTTTTTTTTACTTTTCTTTGTTTCTTTTAGGGTTTTGGAGAGACGGCCGACCGACCCTCGCCCCCTTTCCAACCACAAGCGAGGGCCAGCCGACCCTCTCGAGCCCTTAGCGAGGGCCAAAGCGAGGATGCGCGAGCCCTTGCCCAAAATTGGCGAGGGTTGTGATACTCTTGCCAAATCTGGCCATGCGAGGGTTTGGTGGACCTTGCCGATCCCAAGCAAGGGACGCAACCTCGCTTAGGGCTGGCAAGGGCCGCAATGCCCTCCCCCTAGGCCGGGCCTCACCGGTGTTCTCTCCAAAACCATTTTAAAAAAAGTAAAAAAAGCATAAAAATTATTAAAATATCATTAAAATATTATTTTAAAAAGTGCCACATCAACGCCGGCCATCCATGTCGGCAATTTCCGGTCAAAATTGACTAGATAGACTTAATTGGCAAAAGTTGAAAAGGTTTAGAACTCAATTAGCAAAATATGAAAATGTTTAGAACTCAATTAATAAAGCTGAAAGGTTTAGTATTGAATTAGCAAAAGTATAACGGGTTTAGAATTTATTTGGACAATTTTCCTATCATGTTCAGCTATCACTTTTAATTTATTCTACCGTGGAAAAGATTATTTCCAATACTTGAATTCAAAAGCCAAAATGTGTGTTTTCCTTTTCCAGTGACCGCAATCATTTCAAGTTTTCTTGGGGAAATTGCATGTGCACAAGAATTGCCACACGTCAAAGTTATATATAAATAATTAGTTTGTACAACTTTCTTGATCTCAAAATTTCTTTATATCTGGTGAAAAGGGATCCAGTTTCCCTACATCGAGCAACAAAGCTGATAATCAATTCCCAAATGGAAAATGGTGACTTTCCTTAACCGGGGATATCTTGCGATGATTAGTCTTGATACATTTCGACCGACACTTAAAGCGATTAGTTTTGTACGTAGTTAATACCAGAAACATTTTTTTCAAAAGAGTGAGGATCAGTTTAATCAAACATAGGGACAATCTAGCGTAGTTTAAGAAGTGAATAGTTTAACTACACCTCAAGATGTCAACCGGGTTTAACTTCGTTTCTTCTATATTTATATAAACATTGCTGACGGTAAATAATTTTGCATGACAGGAAATTACTGGAGCTTTCAAGAAGAATTGCATGTTACGCTATCCAAATTATAGGAACATTTATCCCATGTGGGCACTTGCCGAATATTGCAGCTTGGTACTTTTGAATAGTTGAAGAACTAAGCATATCGTTTCTTGAATTGTGTCCTATCTCATCGCAACTGAAGAAGACATTAATGTTCGATTCTTGTACGACCTTGCTATAGGAACAGACGGGTAACCAAGGATCCTGTATTTCACTTTATAACTAAGTAATGCAAGTGACACCTTGAATCCCACGTTAATGGGCAACAAATTATCAATATGTCCTGCAATGGTCATCATCTTGAATACTGCTTACGAAAGTTCAGCCACAACAGTCACATGAAGAAAAGATCAGAGTTTAAAAAAATAAAAATGAAAGATGAATCTATAGACGTATATGAATATTTGAGTACTTTCGTACCAAAGTAATAATTAAAGTGAGTATGAGTAATAATAATAGTCACCAAATCAGGAAACGACCACACCGTGTGATTATCAAAACAACCTAAAGAATTAAAACAAATTAGAACTAGACAACAGTGTCGAGCGCTAGACTCTTTGATGTCAATTTTTTTCACTCTTTCCTCTCCTACTTGAAAGGTTTGCACTACTGAGCAAAGTTTACTATGCAAAGACACGTCTTTGCAGCGTAAAAAAATACCTCCATGAAAAAGAAAAGCTCAACTTGGCAACGCATCGCCAACGCCGTAACATCACCACCATGGCACTTGGTCAAACGTGAATGAAGCATTTGGGTGAACACTGTTGAGGCCACAATGAATTTATATTACTAGGGGTGGTGCATCAAGCACAAGGCTGAAAATGATAAAGCAAATCTTTCTGAGATGCATGAGGTGTACCAGGTGTAAAGTGCACCTGGTGCACTAATTTACCTCGGGAAATGAGGCTCTAATACTAAGTTGAATAAATAATATGCAGAGATAGGAATATGGAATTTCCTTGTACTTCAATATATTATGGTCAATATTACATCAACATATTTATAAACTATAGGAGATGGTTATCTAAGATAATATAAGGGTGAGCAACACAGACCAACCAAACCAGAAACCGCCCGAACCGAACCAGACTAGACTAGTCAGTTCTGGGCAATTCGTAAGAATGTAGATCCGATTCGCAGTTACATAAAATTGGAACTAGTGATTTTCGGTCCACTTCTCGGTTTCAAGGCAAATCGAACCATCCAAGTCAAACGGATTATTGTTTTTTTAATTATTTTTATTTTATTTATTTTGAAGGAATAAGCCACTGAATGACAACTTCATTAGCAACAGTTGCTGGTGATGAAAAAGTTTCAAACCATTCCCTTTTATATAGAGTATCTGTGGCCTATAAATCGATCTTTCAGCTCCAGCCCTGTAATCAATAGTAAACCCCAACTTAATCAGCACTGCAAGATCAAATGAGAAACCCACCAGCTGCAAAGTGGCTGTGATGATATATTCTTCAGGCAGCCATGAATGCTTTCTCCGGTGGAATAAATTGCTACTCACTGTGTCGACTATCTTACTTCTATGGCGACCTCACACAATAATAAAAGTGAAACAAGCCACTTAGCACGCCCCTCCACTACACGCCCTCGAATCAATAAAGCTGCAGAACAGCCGAGAGCCTCAAATCTCGTAATATACAACATCTGAGAGGCTTCACGGAGGTGCTACAGCGGTATCACTGATGGAGGACCGCCCATCCGCTGGTTCCATTGGACTGCCGAGAACTGGACCGGTCCCAAGACTGGGCAGTCCGGTCCTCGGTTCCAAAAATCAAGAACCGATCACCAACAAGATAAACATAATATTAAATATAATCATTCAAAGATATGCTCTATCAAATGAGATATATGCATTGTTCTTAGAGTTATGTGGAATCATAGTATTGCTAACACTTAGGCATGATCTAACTTCAATCTAAACATGCCATAAAACTTGGAAAAAACCTGGAGAGTGAAAGCGTAGGAAACACTATCACATCATCAGCAAAGCATGGATGTGTAAGCTTAAGTATAGAGCACAAAGGATAATAAGAGAGTGATTTCTTCTTAGCAGCATCATCCAACATCTTGCACAGAACATTAATAACCAAAACGAAAAGATAAGGTGAGAAAGTGTCTTCTTCTCATAAACCTTTCTCTCGTTAGAACAACTTTCAAGTCTACCATTAATCATAACAGATAACAATGGTGAGGCGGTACACAGCTTTATCCACTAAAGAATAACCCGAGAAAATTAAGATCCTCGAGTACATTTAACAAAATGTTGCAATTCGCCGAATCAAAAACCTCTGGAGAGAAGCCATCGCATGATCTATAAACCATGTGAACTAAAAGCATCATGACCAGAGTCTCACCATGAGGCTTACATAATCAATTATTAAGATGGACTTGATTGATATTATCTACTAACCATATGATATTTCTTTGATAGTTGAAGTGATTTGCAACAACCAAGAAGAGAAGCGTAGAATCATATGTTTTTGCAACTATATTTTTGGGAGATCTTCCAAATTACGTTACATGAGATACATTTTACATGAGATATATTTTATTCGACTTTTCACACCAAGAAAGACAGTCCCTAGGGCCGTCTTATTAATTAAATAATCTGATCTTGTTTAAAGTAATTTCCCTCTTAACCTAGGGCTCGAGCTTGCTTTTGACCTTTTATGACTGTAATCTTTCCCTTGGACTTTATGAGCTATATTCTCTCCTACAAAACCCCCGAAAGACATCCTCGAGAACTGACATTGATCACGCGAAAATCGATTTGGCGGTATCCCCATTTCTTTTTCATGGATACGAGCGACAACGCTCAAAACAAATAGCATCTTGAAATCCCTCATTTGTCCGGTTTCCATAGAGATCTGCGTGCTCCATGAGCTGTTGCGCATGGAAGAGCCACGGTTTCTAAAATAATCGCCATCGGTTTTAGCAGATTAGAGATGTTCCTTAAAGAAACACCAACATTGGGTGAGACGGAATTTTGAAAGTACCTTTTCAAACAAGAAGTTTGCTTTGAAAGACATGAATCTCGGACCTATAAAATAATCCATACATTTCATGGACCATACAAGAATGCAATCCAACACTCCGGTGATTGGTCTAATGGAATGATTAAAGGCATAAAGTCTTAAGGGCATGAATGACTCTGAACGGAAAGATAAAATGCGAAGTATTCGAGCCAACGTGTCAGTTCTCTAACATGAATTCTCGACATGAAAACAGAGCCAAACGGACAACCGCATCACGTCCCAGAACTGATGAAAGTAGAAGAGAAAATGGGAATTCCACCCATCAGAGGAGAGCAATTAAAATATTATACTCTTTCCAAGGAAGGGAACACATAACCAGCCTTTAGCCAAATTAATCTTCTACTTGAAAAAGAAATTTCTGGTTTTTCCCCTTTCGTTTACCTCGAACAATTCCTCTTTACTGGTATGCTCTCGGTACATCTTTGATTGATGAAAATATGATCAATTCCAGGGGTCACGATAAAGCATTTGATAAAAACTCAACGAGGACAAAAGTAACTAAATGAATCAACTCAATTTGAATAACCTCACCTGTCGATGAACGGTATTTGCACGGGTTCGTTCACTGCAAGGTACAAAATCACTGTTATTGTATTATTAAGTGCCAATAATTTCATATTTTTGACAGAATACATGAAGTTCAGATCTTGTCTTGTGATAGAGGAAAAAAGAAAGAGTAGCCATCATTGTTTTATTGTATTGAAGTGATGCACGGACACTCGAGTATAGTTTCATTTGACATTGCTTACATCATTTCCTTCTGATCTCCACTCAACGACGAAAGAAAGCAGGGAATCATGCTTTCTTTGTTTCACTCAACAGGTTAATCATGTGCTTGGTGCTCGATGTTTTCGTGTCCATATAATCATTATTTCTAAACTACCATATGCAACTTTTAGATAGGGCAGCTTCTTTTCTCCTTTTTGAGACGAGAGAAATCGTGAATATAGTTGGACTTGACACTAGTTTGGACGAAGTGATTAGGAGCGGAAGTATACTGACCATGACCTCACTAGAGAAAAGACCGAAAAGGGAAAGGATTTGATTTAATCGTTATCCAGATGTTTATGAAAGGATAGCAATGAAATGAATATGGAGTTTAGACGTTCCCTGTTTGGTTGAAGAGTAGAAAAGAACGAAAAAGGAACTTAAAGACATCTTAGGGCCTGCATGATAACCTTCCCTGACCCAAAAATTTCTCATTCTTTTGTTCCCCTAACAAAAAAAGAATAAAACCCGTTTGATAATCTTGGCAAATTGATTTCTATTCCCTAAATGAAAAGTTAGCCCGGGAATAGAAATGAGAAACAAAAAAAAAGTTGCTTCTTGTCTCAGAACAATTTCTAGAAATAAACAATTTTTTTATTTATTTTTGTTTTATTTCTCACGCAAGAAAATTTAAAAAAAAACAAAAATAATAAAAATAAAGCAAATAAATACAAAAAAACAAATAAAAAACAAAAATAAAAAACAAATAAATACAAAAAAATAATAAACAAATAAATACAAATAAAAAAAACGCAAGAAAATTTTAAAAAATACAAATAAAACAAATAAAATACAAAAAAATACAAAAAAATAAATACAAAAAAATACAAAAACAAATAAAAAACAAATAAACAAATAAATACAAAAAAAGAATAAAAAACAAATAAATAAAAAACAAATAAAAATACAAAAATACAAAAATAAATAAATAAACAAATAAATACAAATAAAAAACAAACGCAAGAAAATAAAAAAAAAAAAAAAAAAAAATAAAGCAAATAAATACAAAAAAACAAATTAAAAAAAATAAATAAAAATAAAAAAAAAATAAAAACAAATAAATGCAAAAACAAATAAAATAAATAAATACAAATAAAAAACAAACGCAAGAAAATTTTAAAAAACAAAAAAAAAATACAAATAAAACAAATAAATACAAAAAAAGAATAAAATACAAATAAATACAAAAAATAATAAAAAACAAATAAAAGAATAAAAAACAAATACAAAAAATAAATAAATACAAAAAGAATAAATAAATAAAAAGGACAAATAAAAACAAATAAATAAATAAAAGAATCGTTGCGTTATCAAATGCATTTCTATTCTTTTTCTATTCTAAGAGTAGAAATTTTGTGCGGTTATCAAACGGGTTCTTTTTCTTCAAACCTGTTCCCCGGAATAGAAATAGAAAAGAACTATTTCTGGAAAAAAAACTCTTCCCCAGCCAAGAAATTTTACCATGCGCACCCTTAATGACTATTTTGTTCTTGTACTGTACTCTTCCAAGATAAAATAAGTGTATTAGCTTTAGTAATGAGACCTTTGGCTCGTTAAAGATTTAATATCATCGACAACATTGTCATTTAGACCATATTTCATGCACATTGAATGGAAAAAGTATGCTCTGCTTTCAATAAACATGGATATATACAACGCGAACAAAAATTCAAAAAAGCATGTCGAATGTAAAAACCTAAAAATCATAGAGAAATACTCCAAAAGAATTAAACATATGAGAAGGAGATGAGGTGGCAGATATGCACTGTTCGTGACATCACATTGATTGCAACATGGCAGACTGGAGGAAAAATAAATACATAAAAATCAAAAATCAAAAAGGAAATGTGTGTGTTAGCGGTTAAAAGAGGACAAAGGTTCACATCAAAAGTTACCAAGGACAATTTATATTATAAATTATTATTAAGTTCATCGTTAGACGAATGGTATAAGTTTTTGAAGTTAGCAATATAATTAAATTATGCTGCATATGAATCATCCGACGGCACATTTTTAAATGTGTTTTACATTAACAGTGGAGTTAATAAAAAAAAATTATACTATTACTCAATATAAATGGCATATATGGAACAGAGTGAAAAGTATTTGTGGAATTTCCCACAATCCCAGATTTTGAATGATTTTCCTAAATCTTTTCTCTTCCACCCTAATCCTTCTGTATCACTCCATCAAGCTGAGATGTTAGGCTTTGCTTGTTTTATGAAAAATAAACAATTAAAAAAATATTTTTCTAAAAATCATCACTTATATCACTTGAAATATTAATCAATAAAAAATATTTCCATTATCAATAATAATTTATATTTAAATCTTTTAGTGGATGATGAAAATATATTTTCTTTATTTATTATTTTAAGTAATCTAAATATTTTTCTAAGAAAATATTTTTCAAATCTTTCATTCTTCACAAATAAATAGAATCTTAGATATATTTCAAATGATAAATTATTTATTTCAAAAATGGAGAGGAGTGGCTTTTAGACTAATCTAGTTGGATGGCCATCGCTCGTGAATAATTTCATAAAACTTTTGCTTCCGCAATCCGCGGTGGTTTTCTACGCTTTTCCACCATCACGTAGTGACTCTCTCTCTCTCTCGATTTGGGAAGCAACATTGTTTGCTTCATGGTCAAAAGTCGTGCAACCATGCACAAAAATCAAGTATAATTTCACATGCTATTTCGTATTCGACACATAACCAAAAGAGAAGGGATGTAAAAAATGGTTAACATCATAGAAAATTCAAAATTAATATATTTATAATAAATTTATTCTAAATTAATTTTTTATCATTAAAAATCTCAAACTAAAACATTTGACATAAATTTATCATCCGTTAGTTTCTGTTAAATTTGACTAATATCACGAAAAACTTAAAATTAATACATCTGTCCCGTCAACTGTCACGTGTCATTCGACTTGAAATTTGACAACAAGATTTAACGAATTATAAATTTATCATAATGTATGCTAGTTTGTGATTTTTTATGATCGAAAAATTAGTTTTGAGTAAATTTATTATAAATATATCAATTTAAGATTTTTCGTAATATTAACTTTCTTAAAAGAATTCATATCTTATACTATTGATGTCATGCCGTATCTCATTCGGTCAAATGATTCGAATAATCAAAGGCGGTCAAGGCGCACCTTAGATTTTATCTACATTTATCCAATCCGAAGCATGTCGTGAATTGCCGAACGAAGTGTACGTCGGGTCTACGAAGCTCGTGGTACGAAGTATACAGCTCGAGCATGGTTCCTTTTATCTTACGTTCGGGCAGGGGTAGTACTGTAGATGTGTCCGAATTCAAATTCTGATGATGGAGACCCCATTCAAAATTTGCTCCTGAAAGATCTGACACCGTCCAATGACACTTCCCCCGACAGCGCAGCAGACCGAATTCAGTGAAGAACAAGGAAGAAATTATTTATTATTACAGAGGCGAAAGCACGTTGTGTGCCTGATCCGTTGTCATTCCTGCTCCCCTCCTTTAGAGTACTTTTCATCGCTCACTAGATTCCCACTCTTTGGTGCAAAATATTAATTATGTGCTAATAATTTCATAAGCTCAAAAAGAAAATCACGTGTAAATCACGGCGCAGTTTGCTGAGCTGATTATGTTCCAATCAAGGAGTCACGTTTTTGTCTCGACTTGAGCTATGACGCACATTGGAATATAATAAGGATGCATAGACGAGTGTCTGAAAATGCCTATTAAACGCTAATTGCATGATACAAGAGTAACCAGTGTATGAAAATGAAACAAATTCTTTAATTGGCTGTTTAACAAGTTCTCCCAAAAGACTCGTTGGCAAATGTCCGTGTAATGAGGAGACAAAACTCTAGTTTGGCCTTCCATAGGGTTTTGGATCTTGATCTTTTTTTCGGTAAAATGTCCTATGGGAAAAAACTTAAACTTTTTTTTTTTTGTCATCTTGATATCTTCTCAAGCCAAGAAAAGTATTGAAAAAGTCTTAAACTTATTATGTTCATATCAATTTAGTTATAACCCTTTTAATTAAACTAATTTGGTTATAAACATTTTGTATTTTTGCCAATTAAGTCCATCAATATAATTTTGGCCAAAATATTGTTGGTATGGACACCAATTGTCTTATGTTGTATAATAGATGCTAATGTAGATAAATTTTTATTATTTTTTCTTTTGCTTTTTATTTTTTAATCGTGGCCAGCGACTCTCGCTAGCCCTAGGCAAGAATCGCTGGCTGCGGGTAAGGGCCTACTAGTCTCTCTAGAGGGCCTGAGGGTTGAGCCATCGCAATAACTGGTGAGGGTAGCCCTTGCCAAAGGCCATGAGGTCCAACTCGCGACCTTCACAAGCTCTAGCGAGGACTTGACCTTGCAGGTGAGCAAGGGCTTGGTAGCCTTTGCTAGTCACAACGAAAAGGAAAAAAAAATTAAAATTTTATAAAATTTATCCATGTTAGTACTAGTGTATCACATAACATGGCTAATGTCCATATCAGCAATTCTCGATCAAAATTAACTGGATTAACTCAATTAAAACAAATGCAAAAGGTGTGGAACTAAATTAATCAAATTGAAATGAGTATGATAGAATTGATATAATTGTAATAGGTTTAGAATTTTTTTTTTTTCCTTTCTCTTGTTTTGTGGTGTTGGACTACTAGACTCTCCTAGGCTGAATGAATGGGGTGTCCATTGCTTACTGTTCATGAGATGCAAATTGACCCGCGGACTAGGTGGCAAAGCCCCATCAAACCGACTCCTTTGTCTCAAATTGGCTGTCCAAACCCCCACCCTCTTTGGCTTTTGTTATGTTACGACATTGGATTATCTTATGAACCTTTTCGAACAAAGTAACGAAAGGATATATTATTGACCGAACAAAAAAAAAAGTACAATCAATCAAATAGTTATAATTAAGCTTGACCAATAGGTCGGATATTAGTTTCCTCAAACGCAGTTTGGATGGAGTTGAGACACCTTTCATTCTTAGGTGTTTGCCCCCTCATGGTTGTTGGGTCACTGCATTTCATCGTCACTGGACAAATTGCGATGGCTACAATTGCACGCTTGATGTCGTCACAGTGAAGATGGTTGCAATTGTATTTGGTGCTTGGTAATGGATTGTCAAGAATAGTTTTTTTTCTACAAAATATAATCAAGGCAGATTGTGCGAATGTGATGGAGAGTGCAATGTTAAGAGTGTGACGACAAAAAACTAATTGCGCCTTTGTTTCACTAAAAAAATTCATGACGATTGAAAATACATTTTATGAAAATCATTTACAAGGAAAACTATCAGTTTTCATTTATTTTCTAGCTTTGAAAAAAAAAAACCAATTTTTTTTTCTGGAGTGGGAAGTTGTTTTCTGCCGATCTAAATTCATGACTTTTATTAGTCCATCGAAATCATTTTCTATAGATAATTGATTTTCCGTCATCTAAAAACACTAGACAATCGAAAAATGATTCCTTGAAAATAATCTTTTTAAAAATAAATCATCAAGAGATGATTTTTTTTTGAACTTTGAAAAATAAAACAGGTGGGGGGAAGGAGGGAAGGACAGAGTGGGGGGCCCCCACACACACTAAGGTCTAGTCATGCAACGCTGACGAAGATCTTCTTTCCCTAAAGCACTGGCTGACAAAAGATCGACTTGATTATTGCAGAATGCAGAGTCTCCCGGTCAAAAATGGCATTATGCAGAATGCAAATCGCCAGTTCCACTTTGAAACGACGACCGTAAGTAAAACAACACCAAAAGATGCTCTCCTCATCCCATGATTATCTTAATCTAAATCTCCATCTCCATCTCCCTCAGCCTCAGCGAGCAGCGCACACATGCTGCTCGCACTCCCCGCAGCTTTCGCTTTTGTCGAGTTCCAGCCTTTTCGAGCGCACACTTTTCCCTGCAACTTTTTCTCGACCACTTTCTCGCACTTCCCCTCCAACCAAACACTGCCCAAAACCCAAAACCTCTCTCTCTCTCTCTATCACTCCGGACAAAGAAAGCTTGCATTTTTCTTCCTCATTCTCTGAGAAAGTCCCTCGCTTTCTCGGCCATTTTCCCGCATTTTCCCGTCGCTTTCCTTCGTTTCCTTTGCGTTCCCACAAAAGCATGGCTCCCCTCCTTCTTGTCTACTCCGTCCTCCTCCTCCTTCTCCCGCGTTCCCTAGCCGTGCCCGCTTCCGAGCTCGCCGCCCTCATGGCCATGAAGTCGTCCCTCGATCCGGAGGGCCGGGTCCTGACCTTGTGGGCCCCCGGCGCGGACCCGTGCGGCGGAGGGTCGTTCGAGGGCGTGGCGTGCGACGGGATGGGCCGCGTGACGAACGTCTCGCTGCAGGGGAAGGGGCTGATCGGGAGGCTGCCGGCCGCGGTCGGCGGGCTCCGGAGTTTGACGGGCCTGTACTTGCATTTCAACGCGTTGAGTGGGGAGATACCGAAGGAGATTGGGGAGTTGAGCTCGCTCAGCGACCTGTATCTCAACGTCAACAACCTCTCCGGGGAGATTCCTCCCGAGATTGGCACCTTGTCAAACCTTCAAGGTCCGCTCTTGTTTTCCTTCCTTTTCTGTTTTCTTTCTTCCTCTTTTTAGAAATTTTTTTGGTATCAGGAAGGCGAAAGCTGTTTATTTGATGTCACTGTTAATTTCCATTTATGATTTTAACTTTCTCTTTTGGGTGGGCCAGAGGACTCGGTCTTTGCTTGACAAATCATCCTTTTCTTCTTTGAGTTTTGTGGGGTCTCATTAAAGAAAATTTGTCTTTTCGCCTGGCAGCCGGAGAAGACTTAAGATTGCTTGAGCACCCTTTAGATTTTTTGTTCTTTTTAGCTGAAAGTTTGAACCTTTCTGTGTGCGCGTGTGCGCGCTAGTGTCCCCCCGTTTGCAAGTCGGAAGCTTTCTATTACTGTATGTCAATGTGCTTGTGGTCCTTCGAATCTGGCCTAAAAAAATGCTTTGATCTTGGTCATTCGTGGGGGCTGGCTCATAGAGTTCTCAATTTAGTAGCATAATCAATCTTAATGACTGATCCAGTTACTTATTGGAATTTTTCGGTTGAACTTTGAAGATGAAAACTACCCGGGGTTTGTTTTTGTATGTAGCATATGCAGAGTTTATCTGAAGCATTGGTTAGATAGGGGAAAGATAGGTTCCCTTTTACCTAGAAAAAGGAAAAGGAATGCTGATCATGCCAGATACAGCAGAATGTATGCAAGTTGTTGCTTCAGATGTAATCTAACGAATCATTTGTTTTTTCTTATGTTTTGGTCACAAGTTATTCGCTTATTTTGTTTCGCAAGAAGTGATGAGTAGAGATAAAAGGGATTATTTCTAGAAGGATAACCTGACTGAGGGAACATCTGTTTTTTCCTGTTCAGTTCTGCAGCTGTGTTACAACAAATTGGAGGGGAGTCTGCCGACCCAGCTGGGATCTCTAAAGAAGCTTAGCGTACTCGCGTTGCAGTATAACCAACTAGCCGGTGCGATTCCTGCGACCTTGGGGGATTTGGAGAATTTATCAAGGTTGGACATGAGCTTCAACAATCTTTTCGGTTCCATTCCCACTAGATTGGCTGATGTTCCCCCGCTTGAGTTTTTGGACATCAGAAACAATAGCCTTTCGGGCAATGTATCTCCAGGTAATTTTTTATTGCCTCTCTGGCTGAGTGCAGTTAGCGCTGGTTATTTGGCCTTTTTTTTGTTAGAAACGTGTAAATGGAATTTCTTTTAGACTTTTTTCCATTGTGATCTGGCAGCTTTGAAGAGGCTCAATGCTGGCTTCCAATATGAGAACAACTACGGACTGTGTGGAAATGGTTTTCCTGACTTGGAAATCTGTAGTTCGCCCGACCTTACAAATCCGAACAGACCTGAAGCTTTCGGACCAAAAAACCATTCTACTAAAGACATTCCGGAGTCTGCTAAAGTACCATCAAATTGCAGTGAAGCTCGCTGTTCTAATCCTTCCAAAATACCGCAAGCCAGTTTAGTTGTTGGGGTGATTGGGACTATTGTTGCATTAACAGTGATTGGACTTTTTGCTTTCTCTGTTTACCGTCGCCGGAAGCAGAAAATCGGTAGTACTTTCGATGCATCGGATAGCCGTCTTAGTACTGATCAGGTGAAGGAGGTTTACAGAAGAAGTGCCTCTCCTCTAATCAGCTTGGAGTATTCGAGTGGATGGGACCCACTGGCTAAAGGCGGAACTGGTTTCTCTCAAGAAGTATTCGAAAGCTTTATGTTAAACTTGGAAGATGTGGAACGTGCGACTCACTGCTTCTCCGAGACGAACTTACTGGGGAAGAGTAATTTCTCTGCCACTTATAAGGGGATATTGAGAGATGGTTCGGTTGTTGCTGTGAAGTGCATTGCCAAGACAAGTTGCCGGACTGATGAAGCCGAGTTTCTCAAGGGCCTGAAGCTACTAACGTTGCTGAAGCACACAAATCTAGTTAGGTTGAGGGGCTTTTGCTGTTCAAAAGGAAGAGGTGAATGTTTCCTGATCTATGAATTTGTTGCAAATGGAAACTTACTTCAATATCTCGATGTGAACAAAGGAAGCGACAAAGTGCTTGAATGGTCCACGAGGGTTTCCATCATCAATGGCATTGCTGAAGGTATAGCATCCATAACTCTTTTTGCCATCTAATTGGCACCTTGAAAAATATTTGTAAACATGTGCATAAGTGCTTGCTGTTCACATTGATAGGCATGATCTGTTCTCTATATTATAGCATTGTGCAAGATATGTTTGATTGAAACATTGCTGCAATGAACATGATTCAGTCATGAATGGGTAGTTCTCCAGTGAGAGGTGTATCTTCATTATCTTCTGCATTAGATATTTTATTTATTCTCCGCTAAATGATACCCTTTTCTTCTAAATGAATTTACCTGAAATGGTGACCCTTTACTTTTATTTCTAGCTAAGTACTCATCAATAGTCCTAAAATGACTCGGCTTTATGGCTGCTCAGCTCAGCAATGCTTAAACGTTGTGTTCTTTATTTCAGGCATCAAATACATACATGCGAATAAAGGGAAAAAGCCTGCTCTTGTTCACCAGAACATATCTGCAGAGAAAGTCCTTATTGACCACTGGAACAATCCCTTGCTATCTGATTCCGGCCTTCATAAACTTCTTGCGGATGACATCGTGTTCTCAACGCTTAAAGCCAGTGCTGCCATGGGATATCTTGCTCCTGAGTACACCACCACCGGTCGCTTCACTGAAAAGAGCGACGTGTACGCGTTCGGCAAACTTGTCTTCCAAATCATCATGGGTAAGCGCAACATCACCCCCGGCATGTGGCAAGGAGCGGAAAACTGTAAGTTCGAGGACTTCGTGGATCCGAATCTGGAGGGCAATTATTCAGAACATGAGGCAGCCAAACTGGGGGCTATTGCTTTGCGTTGTATCCAGGAATCTCCATTCTGCAGACCATCAATGGAGAATGTCATTCAAGAATTGAGTAGATTGAGCGGAAGATCTTGACTTCTAGATAGGATTAATTCTTGTCTCACTTTTTCCAATGATTAGAGGCAAGCTAGGTTCCATTTCTAACTCCTCTCCCTAAATGGTGAAGCTGTAGGTGACTTGTATGTATGCCATTCCGCACTGTACTTTAATTAGTCATCTCTTTTACTGTGGCTTGGGTACTAATGTGTTGTAAGATGAAGGACCTTAAGATGCAATCATTAGAGAATTAGGCCTTTGTTTAAGTTGTCTTTTGCAAGTTGACTGCATTTCGTATTTAGAGTTGTAGCTGGTATCTAGTGCCCACTTAGATCATAAAGAGCCTGGAGAGGGATTGAATTCTCACCTGGGTTGCTTTCAGTCTTCATCCATTGTTTGGCCCTTACACGGTGGCAAAGAACTTTGAATTCTATCTGGGATGCTGGAGATTGACATTGCAAAGACCTTTTCTGGCAATGTTGATGAAAATGGTGTTGTTCAGAGCGCTGGTAAAACATGATGCACGGTTACTGTTTCGAATGCCTTTCAGATTCAGGTCTTTCCTTTGCACAAATCAGGAATTTTTATAATCCAGGTCAATTGCGTGTTACGGTGTGATTGCACAGCGACAATGACTTGCTAAGAACCATCTCATGCTTGGTATGTGGTAGCGAGCTTGCTGTTTCCTTGATTATGATCGCATCTTAGGAGCTACTTGACAGCAGAGTCTGCGTTCAACACCATCAATTTGCAGAGATTTGACTACAGCATATTTGCAGACTTGACCTTGTTCTTTGATCCCATAATCAAGAACCCACTTTCATGCACCTTTTATCGGCACCATCATTGTTTCATGAACGGTGGGAAGGTCCTCCGTTATCCATCTCCGCACTGCTCGCCTCTTCGTGAGTAGCCTTTATTTTGTGATTTATCATTTTCCTTCTTGACATAATGCGCGGAGGAATAGCTTCTAGGGAAGTAGAGCCCTATCAAGCCCGGGGTAGGGGTGGGAACCCCTTTGCGTAAGCAAATTTTTCCCAGCGGGGCCGGAATCTTTTACTAGGCCCGGATCTCGATTTAGGAGGGGGCGTAAGGGGTCACTCCCCTCCGTTTCCCTCATTGAGCAGTTTAAAGACCTGCTCAGGTCTCTTCTTGACATAATGCGGAGCAGCCTTTGCATCCCGGTCTGAATTTTTCACCAGCAGACACGTGCAGCTCGCCAATTAGTTACAGTATTAATTGTGGCCTTTCAATGCACGCGTGCTTCGAAAAAAGCGGCCTTTGTGTGCTTCCCCCTGCTATTTTTCCTCAAATTCTTGCGTGAAGTTCGTCTTTGCCGCGCTTCAAGAAGACGATTCAAAGTATGTTTGCAGAAACACAGTTTTATTCTTGGTGAGAGGGTTCTGTTCTATCCAAGACGGAAATGATTTCTTTTAACTTCTCGAGGCAAAGGATCCATGATGAAAAAACTGCAATTTCCCTTAGATAAATCAACTACGCAGGTTTAGCGATGGCTTGCGAGTGGAATTTAATAAAATATCACGATTGTCCTGTAGTTTTGATTTGCTTCGTAGTAGAAAGTGAAATACGTGGAGAACCTCATTAGCAACTCCACAATGTGATAATTATAAGGGACAACAAACAAACCACTCTAGACATTGCGCTTTTACTTGGTCTAATACCGTGAACTGCACACCCGTTATGGAAGGGTAGTTCTTCAGGCCACAGCTATCTCAAAGTTCCAGCAGAAGGCTGCTTCTTACTCCAGCTCACCCTGCCTAACCAGAACGAAGATATGAAGAAATACATGATAAAGGCTCTGCTCTTTTCATATAGGGAACACCAGAGAAAGATACACGAGACAAATTGCGCACTACCTAGATTCAAAAGAGATGCTAATTACAGTGTGCTTTACATAGCTAAAGTTAATAACACGTATGTACAATTGACATGAAGAGGCTTCCCAGAAACAAGGATACAAGGGGGCTCTCGCAAATTGGGGAGCTTTGCCTTTTCCCCCAAATCGGGAAGATAAATTGATCCCTTATTTTCTCAGGTAGAAGAAAGAACTCTTCGTTAAATTCTTACTCAACAACTAATTCCTAGCAAGTTACTTCTGAATTGGAAATCAATGGACTGCCCAACATCGAATAAATCTCTGCAACTTGGGAATGGGACCTATCATCCACAGAAAACTCATGAATGATTCCATTGAGTTCAATCGAACTGCATCCTGGAAGTTTCTGAATTCTCCTCTCTTTCATTACTTCTCTAACACTTCTAGCTTGCTTCCACAGACCAAGACCCGCATACATGTGAGAGAGAAGAATATAAGAAGTGGAACTGCATGAAGCCTGCCTCAATAGAGAATTAGCAACCGGCAGCCCAATTTTGTAGTTCTCTTGAGTCTTACAAGCACTGAGCAGGGTCTGCTGAATAACGTCATTCGGTTCAATAGGCATTTCTTCAATGAATTTCTTTGCCTCATTTAAATAACCTGCCCGACAGAGGATGTCAACCATGCAACCATAGTGTTGGATTCTTGGATTGATCTTGTAAACTCTTCTCATAATTTCAAAACAAATGAGACCTTCCTTCACCAAGCCAGAATGGCCACACGCGTGCAACACTCCAATGAACGTGATATCATCTGGTTTCACGGAGAGTCTTTCCATCTCCATCAACATATCAAAAGCACATTCTCCTAGACCGTGAATAGCCAAACCACCTATAATTGCATTCCAGTGATCCACATCTTTTTCAGGCAATACATTAAATACTGACTTGGCATTCTGTATGGATCCACATTTTGAGTACATATCTATTAGAGCAACAGCAAGTTTTCCACCTAACGAAAAACCAATATCTTTTATATAGTGATGCACTGCAATTCCTTCATTAAGCTGTCCTAATTGAGCAATAGCAGAAAGTACAATCAATAAAGTTGTGATATCAGGCGACAAATTCCTCACACTCTTCATAGAATAGAAGATCTCTAAAGCTTCTGCATGGAGACCATTTTGAACATATCCAGCCATCATTGCATTGCAAGCGACAACATCTCTCTCGGGTATTTCAGAAAAGAAATCTCTTGCAATATCCACACATCCTATCTTGGCATAGCCATCTATCATATTAGCCCAAGTGACCACATCCTTTTCAGGCATCGCATTAAACAGTTCATGAGCATCTCCCATCTTCCCACACCGGACATACGCATGAATCATAGTGTTCCACGAAATCAAGTCCCTCTCAGGCATTTCCTCGAAAAGCTTCTGAGCAGGAATAAGTCCATCTTCTAATTGCGAATACCCGCTCAGCATGGAGTTCCAAGAAATCAGATTCTTCTCCTCGACTGGCATTGAGTCGAACAATTCACGCGCTGACTCAATCATCCCACGTTTAACATAACCATCTATCATGCAATTGTAAGAGACGGAATCCCGAGCGGCCATTCTATCAAACACCTGGCGTGCATCGTCAAGGCATCCACAGCGCAAGTACCACCCCATCAAACAATTCTGCAAGTACAAATCCGACGCCATTTCCAGTTTCCTCAACAACCCATGAACCTGCAGCCCTTCCTTCAACGACCCCAACCGCGAGCACGCTTTCAAGACCAGAGAGAACGAGAACCTGTCCCCCGAAACCCCGCTCTCGGCCATCAAACGGAACACGGGCAACGCTCCCTCGGGCTCAGCTCCATGGGAGTAGGACTTGAGGACCGCGTTCCAAAGAAAAGGGTCCTCCCCGTGCCCGCTCCCGCGGCCCGAGAAGGCGCGGTGGGCGAAGAAGACGCGGCGGGCGAACTCGGCCACCGGCGGGTCCGGGGAAGAGCAGAGCGCGAGGATGAGCTTGGAGGTGAGAGAAGCGTTGCGGATGAGGCCGGTCGTGATCATCCTCGCGTGGATTTGGCTCACGTCGCGGGGGGTCTTGCAGCTCCGGACGTGAGCGAGCGTGGGCTGCATCGAGTTCCATGGCTGGTTCGGGTTCGAGACCAGGAACATTGCGGTTTGCTAGCTGCGCCCGAAGCTTCTCTGACACTCCCTGTTCTTACGAAGAGACGAACTGGCTCGCGATAATTCTGCCAAAAAAAAAAAAAAAAATCCAAAAATCCGGGCACCAAAACTTTAAAGATGGATTTGGAATTTTCTTGTCACGCGATAAAGATCAATTTGGAATTTCTTGACCGGCTTTGGATTTTCCATCTGAGATAAATTGGGAAATGGATGCTCCATCCATTTATATTCTTCATCTTAATTGTAAGGTTACAAGATATGGAGACACTTGATCGGATTAATAACACCATGCCAAACGCATTGAGTTGTTTAAGTAATGTCTTTATTCTCTAATGGTAGGATGCTCGTGGCCTACTAACATAACACCAACGTCCGTTTAGATGGATTTTTCACTTCTTGCATTTTATTCAGAGAAAATCCTACTTTTTAAGTTAAGACACTAGAAACTTTCGTACAATGCAAATGTTGATACGCACATTTGATATACTTTTTCATAATTCGTAAATCAAATGTTAGTATTTTGGATTTTAATGGAAAAGTTAAAAAGAAAAGAAAGGAAATTCTTAATGAATATGATTATCAAGATGCAAATTAAGTAGTTCAGTTGCAACGAGAACAAATTGCAGGAAGACGTTTCGGGTCAGAGATAATTTTGTTTAGTGCTTAAAACAACTTCGGGCATCACTCAACAGCCCTCCAATCCACCAGAACCGAATCTACTCCAGTGAGACCGAATGGAACATCTCGACATCGACCAAATTGTGCACTGGATTCCTTATCTCTCGATCTCCCGAATCTACACAACCTTATGTACAGATCAAATGCTCGACCCATCTTGCCCAGCTCAGCACAACTCCTCCATTCAAGAGAGGCAATCCACCCCCTTTCCTGCTTGCTCTCTTCTTCTAAATAAAGTTATCCAGGAAACACACATCATGGAGCCAAATTTAGCGGCGGCCTTCTTTAGTGATGGAAACGAGGGAAATTTCTGGATTCTCCCCGGAAATGCACAGTGAGATGGTTCCTAGAATGCTTCTGAATCGAATTCGGGTCTCACTGGGTAGTCAAGACCATTTAGAGATGGAATTCGCTTCTTATCTTCCTCCAGATATGCTGGAATGAACCAGTATAGTTTCTCTGTTCCAAACACCTAGCACACAAAAGAGAGATCCATCATTAATAAAGAGTCCCTAAAAAAGTAGAGGGCAAATACCACCGAAAAAAAAAAAAAAAAAAAACTATGCTCACTATGACATACCCTTAACTTTTTTAGTGTCGCCAAAAACCCTGAACTTGCCCACAAATAGCCTCAATTTTTTTCATCATAATCATATATAGCCTCTATTACATCCAGAACAGGATCTTTTATGACACGAGAAAGTTGTGGAGTATTTGTGTTATAATGGACAAGTTTAAGGTTTTTGGTGACACTAAAACAGTTCGGCGTTTGTGTCATGGTGGGTATAGTTCAGAGTTTTTTGTGATATTAACCAAAAGTAAAATGCTACAAAATTGAGGAGATCACTTATGTATTAAACCAGAATGGGAAAGTCAAGAAAGTTAAGAAAATTAGAATGCAACTTCAGTAATCTTCACTTTTTGTTTTATTGTGCAATCATCCATCTACAACAATTGCAGACGACAAAATTGTGAAGCGATACAGAATCAGAGTAAACAGAATTTGGTGCTGTCCATTCACGACACTCTAGTGGAATGCCGACAGAAAATTGTTTCCCCCATACTGAGTGTGTACTCATCAAATACAGCTTCAACTAGTTTACATGACTTATTTATATTGAACCATAACTTGTTCTTTGTACTCTTTCTTTTTCCTTTTTCTTGACAAGTAATGTAGACTCCTGAAGTTAAACAGCAATTAACCAACAGTCTGGCAGGGGAGTCAACCACATGCACTTACATAAATGTCTTTTTTTCTGGTGTAGATGTAATGAAATCTTCTAAGTTCAATCTTTTTGCTACACATATAATTCTAGGTCAAACCACCTTTCAGATCAACTAACAACTAGCACATATATAACAATCATAATGCTACTCTCCCTCAATTACCATCTTCAATCACGTTACTGTTCTGGGAGCTCTCGATCATTGCAGAAATTTTAATAAACGAATGAATACTTTTAGCATATCAAGACTAGGACAAGGAAACAAGAGTAACTGTGAGAAAAGCATTTTGAACTTGGGAGGTTTTCTTGCATTTTGTTAGATACGAGATTATTTTGAAACTTTCAAAAAGATTATCGAATATGATCAAGAAATTACAAAAGACGGTACCTGCTCGAAATTTCTTTTCCGTCCAAGGTCAAAACGCCATTTGGTAGTGGTCTTCTTCTCATAAGCCTGGTCACAAGAGCAGAAACCACCGGAAACAATGAAGAATGAAGAAGAAACTTCTACAACTTCAGCATTAATTCATCCAAGAAGAGATGCAGAGTTCTTTCAGCAGATACATGTCTAGCATAAAAGGGATACTCGTTCTCTCAATTTCATATCAAGCTACGGAAGCTTGCTCAGGAATACTTTTTTGGGTCAGATAAGTGGTGTTTTGCTAAAACCACCAAAACCAAATAAGCACTGACAGTCAAAGATTGCCATAAAAAAGTCCGTTGTTTTGAAGTTTCATCAACAGATAATGCAAAGAAAGTATCTCCAAGATTTCTAAAGCAAAATTACACTCCACATACAAAATTTACCAAATAGGAAGGGAAGGGTTGTGAGCAAACCACTTAACATTCAAAACAACATGCTTAGAATCAGAAGTGAAGGTAATACCTCGATTGTGGTGGTGTTAGCAGCAACCAGAGATATATGCAAGATCAGGAAGCCGAATACACTCAGAGCAAATGCCAAATTCAAAACTAATGACCAACAGAAAAACATTATTAACTCAAGGAAAACAAGATGCAAGTGAAGGTCACAAACAGTTATGTTGACCTTACCAAAAGCAAGAAAAGTCGTCGCAAGAGTGCCAGGGGTGTCAGGGATATCTCCATCAGTAAAGAATGCTATGAAGTGTGGAAGTAAGGCTAAAGTAACGACGCTTGTCTCAAGGAAGGTATAGAACTGCATTTAAATTCAGAAAAGGACCAACTAAAACCTTAGCTGTTGTTCAGTCAAAACATTTGACATAAAATAAAAAAATCAACTCTTTATGAGTAAATCGTGGATAACCAAAGATATTCACAAGGCCAAATACCAGGCATAACTGCAAATTTCATACATGCTGAAATTATAAGCATATGAGAGCATATAAGAGATATGGATAGACTGATGGACAATATTCCACATGAGCAAGTAAGGCTAAGGCAGATAGTACATAAATAATGACATGTCATAACAATTTAAAGACCTAAAACCATATATACCAATTGCAACTTGACATCTGAGGCAATGGTGTAGGCTTACCAGAAAAAGAAGGAAATATTTGTAATTTAATGCTCCAACACAGTTGACAACCCAAACACAATGATGGTCCATTTTGAGTACACACCTTCCACCTAAAACAAGAAAGTTACAGGGTATCTGTCAGCAACCTAAAGTGAGAAAAGGTCAACATACAATGATAGAAATGAAACAATAGTTTCATAGAACTTACAAACAGAACAATGATGACAACGAGGTGGTTTGAAATGGTCACACTTTCGACAATAACGGATTCGTGGATTGGATGGATCAGATTGCAAACCACTCAAATCAGGTAAAGTGAGCGGATCAGACTCCCCTCTCTCCTCATCAATACTAGGCCTCCAATTGGGTGGAACGCTACCCGCGTCGGTGAACACAACTGAGAAGTAACTCCACAACAGCATCGCCAACTGCGTTACATCAATTTCCATTATTTCAGTCTTATTTCAAACAGAAATAACCAATAGCCAACAAGCTCTAGTAAATTTGGGTGATCGTCGGCAAAAAATGGCATGCAGGATCAACAACAGGCAATTAGCCTCCTCACAAAAGTACTCATTTTCCGAGAATCCTGGACTAATAACTTCAAGAGGAACTCTAATTGCCGGAAACTTGCAGACAAAACAATTGTGTGCACAAATTGAAATGATACTCCACAGATACAACCAAGAATTCCATCCAGCAAACAATAAGCATCTAGAAAATCCAAGGGAAGACCCCCAACAAAAAACAAAATCCATTTAAAGAAACCAAGCATTGAACTTTCCGCCATTAAATTCTAAATCACACTTCAAGCAGACTTTTTTATTTTCTTTTCCATACTCAGATTAAGAGATAATTCAAAAAAAAAAAAAAAAAAAACCAGCCTCGAATCACTACGCAAAAGAATCAGGGGAAGCTCACGAGGCCGTGGAACAGAACCAAGACGGCCAGGGCGATCAACGCCCCGATGCCGCCGTCGAGGAGAGCCGGGCCGTAGCTGGTCACGACGACGGCGTAGTAGGTGACGCCGACGACGCCGAGCACCACCAGGATCATGATGGAGCCGAGGCCCCGGAGGGCCGTGCAGAACTTGAACACGTTCCAGGCCATGGCAGCCCCGGATCTGTGCATGCTAGAGGCGGCGCGTCGGCCGCGGAGGGATCGGTTGGGGGAGCTCGATTGGCGCCGCGGAGGGCCCCCGGTGGTCCTCGATCCCGGGGTGGTCGCCGCCGCCGCCGCCGATCGGGGCGGGGAATTCAGGCCGGAGGATGTAAGATTCCGGCGGGGGGCAGTTGGATTTTCCGGTCGGAGGGGTTCGTGGGAATCGAGGGTTTTCTGGGATTTCAGAGGCGTAGGCGAGAGAGAGGTTTGGAATCCATGGAGCCGCAGAGAGAGAGAGAGAGAGAGAGAGAGAGGATGGGGTCTTCAAGTAAAGTTGGTCGAGATGAGATTTTGTTGACCCGTTCTTGTTTTTAATTATTATTTTTTATTGATTTAGGAAATTTGATTGAAATGAAAAGATTTTTTTAGAAGTGTAAGTATGAAAATTTGTGAATAATTCTGAAAGACTGATTTAATTATGTTATGGAAAGTTGAAGGAATAAATTTAAAAAAAGAAAAATTTAAGGATTGAATATATAGGAATTATCTAATAGTCCAATGATCACATTATACGTTTGATTAAAATTTAAAAGTCATATGCATTATTACGCTTCAACTAAATCATATATAGGAATTGACAAAAAAAAAAAAAATCATATATAAGAATTCTCCTTGGCCCTGTTGGGCAAGGGCTGACAACCCTTGCCAGATTTGGGGGAGGGCCACTACCTTCGCCTTAGATATGGGTGAGGACTCTCAGGCTCTCGTCGTCTCATTAAGCCTTGGCTAGCGGCCAGTGACTTCGCTAGACCCTCCCCATCGTTGTCAGCCGATCCTAAGGATGGCAGGGAGGCTGCAGTGAGGGTTGAGCCCTTAGCGCATGCAATTGCCACTCTTCTTCCTCTATATTAATTAAGTTTTAAATTAAATTTAATTGATACTTATATTAATTAGCTAGTCACATCAACAAAATAATGTCATTTTGCGCTCACTTCATCAAAAAAATCTCATGCATGCATTTTGGCCAAATTTTCTCGTTGTTGACAACTAATCAATTTTGCTTCAATTTTGACATTTAAATGTCACTTTCTTAATTTTTTCGCACTAAATTGTCCATTTGTGTCAAATTTTGGTATTCCAGCTATCCTGCACTTAAACATAATGTCTCTATCTTGTTTACTTAAACATAATGTCTCTATCTTGTGTGGTGCACGACACGAAATTGCTCAAATTTCGACTTCGTCTTTCCATCAGTTCTCTTCCTTACCAAGTTACCTTAAAAAATAACCATATATTAAAGCACTAGTTTACCTCGATCCAATCGCCCCATGATGTGTAAAAGAGCTATTTACAGGCCCATATATGACAAAGCACACAGAAAATTCATTGTGAGAAAGAGATGGCAGATGATAAAGAGACGGTGTTGGTCGGTGGAACAGGATTTATAGCATCATGGATCATCATGAGGCTGCTCCAACACGCTTACACTGTCCGGACCACTATCAGACCAAGATCTAATCCAGGTGATGATTTCTCAGACCCCTATTATGTGTGAAAAAAATCAATTCCAAGCAAATTTCAGTTCGGCTCGCTGCTTACCAACAGGTAGAAGTGGCAAAATGGGTCTTAGACCCATATATGACCCATTTAAATCATATATAGGTCACTTATTTTTTGAAGAAACTAATTAAATAGGTTTAACAATTAAAGACTTAAGATGAGTGGGTAACAATTAAAGACCCAAGATCTAATCCAGGTGATGATTTAGATCCCATTTTCAACCCAAACCACACAATCTCTCTATTCCCTCTTTAATTTTACAAAAATATTTTTTTTAAAAATCAAAATTATAATTTTTTTTATTTTCTTTTTTTTTCCTTTTTTTCTTTCTTCTTCCTTCTTTCGGTGGTCGGCATGGCAATGGCCGGCGACCAACCGAGCAAGCCTCGAGCTCGCTAGCGTCGGTGAGTTGAGCGAGCCGGCTCGCCCGTGGCCGTGGCCGGTCATTGGGTCGTCGTGGTGGTGGCCGGCCAAAGAAGAGGAAGAAGAAAAAAAAAAAAAAAAAAAAAAGAAAATTAAAAATTATATGCTTAAAAATTTTTAAAAATAATTTTTAAAAATAAAAATAATTAAAATTCGATTTTTTTTTAAAAATAATTATTTTAAAAATTATAAAAATTGTCCATTAAATTGTGTTATATAAAACCATGTTAGCAATATAAGCTTTTTTAGGTTTCGTTAAATGGGTTGGATATGGGTTGGGTATAGGTCAGGTCGGGTATGAGTCAAAAATTTTGCACTACAATAAATGGGTCATAAACGGATTAAATGGGTCGATTTGGGTCGGACCATTTATAATCCTACCCAAACCCGACCCGACCCACCCGTTTAACGGGTCTACCAACAGGATTCTTGACCGCAAGAAGGCAATCAGCTTCCTGACCAACTTGCCGGGAGCCTCCGAAAACCTCCGCATCTTCATTGCGGACGCGGATGAACCGGACAGTTTCAAGCCGGCCATCGACGGCTGCACCGGGGTCTTCCACGTCGCTCGCCCGATGGACTGGATCGGCAAAGACCCAGAAGAGGTCGTCGTCCAAAGATCCATCCGGGGGACCTTGGGGATCCTCAAAGCCTGCCTCGAGTCGAAGACCGTGAAGCGTGTGATTTACACTCCGTCATGTTCTCGGGCGATGGCCAAGACATGGCGGACGAGAGCTCGTGGAGCGACGTCGACTACTACAAGTCTCTGTTGCTTTCCGGCAATTCGTACATGGCGGTGAAGACGAGGATTGAGAGAGCCGCCATCGAATTCGTGGAAGAGAACGGTTTGGATTTGGTGACCGTGATCTCTTCTCTTGTCGTTGGTCCGTTCCTTTGTCCCAGCGCCCATGCCTCGGTTCATATGGCAATGGCCATGGTCTCGGGTATGTTTATGTTCTTTCTCTCCTTCTCGGGAGAAATATGAAAAAAAAAGTTCTAGACTTATTGTGTTGATACTAATTAAGTCATAAATATTTTAATTAGACTAATTTAATTCAGAACTTTTTAGATTGATACCAAATTGGTTCACTTCTTTGATTTGATTAAAAATTGCTAACATGAACGCCGACCATCCTATGTGGTATGACCAGCACTTATGTGGACAAATTTGATAATTATTAAATTCTTTTAAAATTTTTTATGATTTTACTCTCTTTTCTTCTTTTCTTTCCTTTTTCATTTTTTACACTTTGCTTCCGTTTTCTCATTTTCATGAAGATTCGTTATCACGTCTCATTTAATTGAATCAAAGAAATGCCTGTGAAGTCGAATTTGAGTGATGTTAAGATTTCATTGATTCTACGTTCTCTTGTTCTCTTGTTAGCGTTTCTTCTAAGCTTGAAGCATGAGATTGACGGCAATATTGGCGTCGCGAGTATTCATGCGCACTTAGGTTGTGCCTGGAGTGGGCCTTTTGCTTCTCTTTTTTTACTAGCAGTTGATGAAAGCTTCTAGTGCGTTTTACAGAATTGTATGTGGTTCAGGAAACATGCTGAATCATAATTCACTTGAATAAAGTATTTTACATTGATTAATTTTTATAAGTAATATAGATGATTATTTTTAAGAAAATATTTTTTAAATCATTCATTTTTCACGAAATAAAACAAAACAAAAAAATATAAGTCATTGCAAGAGGACTTCATAATAAAAGTTAATCCCTTTGCATCGTGCCGATCTCTCTGGACTTCTTTTTCACAGGGAACCGCACGCAACACCATATTCTGCGGAGAGCAATCATTGTTCATGTCGACGACGTCGCGAGCGCACACATCTTCTTGCTCAACTATCCCGAAGCCAAAGGAAGGTACACCTGTTCATCACATCAAGTGTCGCTCCATGAATTATCCGACTTCCTCTCTGCAAAGTACCCGAGCTTCCAGATCCCGACCCGAGAGTGAGCTCACATGATTCTTACCCTTTCATAGCTGGATTTATCAGAGATTGTTTGCTCAAGAACTGTACAGAACATGAACATGAACATGAACATGCTTCCTCGATTTCTTTCTGGTCTTCCCCCCTTCTGCAGAGACTTAAATGATTGAGCTGCGGATTCGAATACAAGTGCGGCCTGGACGAGACGTTCAACGATGCGGTTCAGTCGTACAGACAAAAGAGGCCTCCTTTAATCCGTGTTTGGCTGGTTGTATTTGTGCTTGTACGTGTGTAACGTACCTGTGTGGATGATTGAATACAGAGGATTGATAATGTTGCGACGTGCTGTATAATTTTTAGCTGTGCAAGGACTGAACTGTCTAGTGGTTGGCACCAGCAAAAATTGCAGATCGAAGGACTTGCAAAGCGGTCGCCCAAGCTAATGTTAATGTTGATTGTGATAAGCAGATTTATATGGTTCCATGCAAAAAAAGAAAAAAAAAAAAAAGAAAGTCCATGCTGGTGAATTTCAACAGCGTCTTCGAACGTCAAGAAAATATTGGTAAAAAAAGAGAAGGGATTAGTGCATTGGGAAATCCTAAAATTTGTCGTAAAAGTGCAATTGTGTTCTAAATTTTTTAAAAATTATAATTAAATCTTAAAAATTATCAAACGGTGTAATCAAGTCCCTCCGTTAGCCTTGTCCAATTTGACTAACAGAAAATGTTGACGTGATTTTTTTTTCCTCTCTTACGTGGTAATGACGCGGCTAAAACATAAAACAAAAAGTTAGAAAGACCTAGTTTTGATCTAAATCTGAATTTCCAATGTCATTTCTGTTTAAATTATACCAAAAATAAGCAAACTTAAAAAACACACACAGAAAAGGAAAAAAAAGAAAGGAAAATCATTTTAGCCACGTTACTGCCACATAAGATAGAGAAAATAATAAAAAAAGCCATGTTAGCATATTCCATTAGCCAAATTGAATGAAATTAACGAAATGACTTGATTATACAAATTTGATAAGTTTTAGGTACTTTTTGAAAGTTTTAGAATTCAATTGCATTTTGACAAATTTTAGGACTTCTAATACACTTATTTCAAAAATTAACTACGACTATTTTTTGTCTAGTTATTTGTTTGTAATACCAACACATTCACGAAACTCTTTTATAGCCAATAACTTGATTTTTTTTTTTACTAATATACCCACTTTTGTTTGCATATTTCACTAACGCTTTGAATTCGCTTACTCTTACATGGCATTACCAACTTAAATTAGAGCGACTAAACAATTTTTGTCTAATTAAATTACCAACTATTTTTGGGTTAACAGCTCTTATTTTCTTACCAATATATATATATATATATATATATATATATATATATATATATATATTAATTTATCAACTTTTTTTATTGAGTTATTAACTTTTTGTTTGTTTTAGCTAGCAGCCCCTTGCATAAACTAATTCTTTTAGAGATCACCAATATAAAACTAGTGTGAGTCGCCAACTTTTCTCTCGTTAAATTGCCATATAATATTAGTTCCAACTTTTATTTAAGTTAGTCACTGACATTTATTTATTTATTTTTAAACTTGCCTACTTTTATTAGTGTTTACAAGATTTTATTTATGTAGTAGCAACTTAAATTTACCACGTTGTTTTTTTAGAATTTACCAACATTAATTAGAGTAACAAACCAACTTTTCTCTAATAAAGCTATCAACTAGTTTTCAGTTGCCAACTCTCACTACTCAAGCAAATGCTATTGCTCGATTCTTGGCCACTCTACCCTTAGTCCTCAACACTGCTTGCCCAATCCTCATTGCTCTTGCCTACTCCTCACGAGAAAATATTATTAAAAATTAAGTCGGTGCTGACCATGTCACGTAAAACGGTCAACATTTACATTAGTGATTTCCTATCAAAATTGAACGAATGCACTCAATTGGAAAAATTGAAAAGTTTATAATTAAATTGAAAAAAATGCAATAGATTTAGGATATTTTGGCAATTTATCTTCTCCTGCCGAGGATCTCGTTTGCCCGGCAGAAAAGAATGGTCTATAGATGTAAACAATCCATTGACTGGGCATGCGCAAGTTCTACGGTATTCCCACGCTCCACCTTGGAGCAGATGCTCCATGCAAAAGGACAGACTCGCAAACCTGGACGTTGGACAACACCGAATCCCGCATCCAACATTCGCGGCCATCAATAATTGAGAAAATTTCTTGCTAAAGGACGGTGGTTCCGCATACAGTCCAAACCTGGTTGATCTATGACCATGCTGTCTTACATTCGTCACTCCATGCGAAGCCCAGAGAGAGAGAGAGAGAGAGAGAGAGAGATGAAAGGCGACGGTCCGGTCTGTGTCAGTAACGGGAGGAACTGGATTCGTGGCGTCCTGGCTCATCGAGAAACTGCTCGAAGGGCTACACCGTCCAAACTAGTTCATTCCAGTACTGATGGTATGAGGTTTCTGACAAATTGAAATAGAAGTGACACGAAATGGAGAAGAGAAAACTGAAGAAGAATATTGTATTTTGTGCACTTCTCATTATGTATTCTCCATGTACAATGTTCAATATATAATACAAAAAGTAATTAATAAGAGGAAAGAGCATATGGATACTAATCTTAGATTGATTCAATCATTCAATTACAATCTTGGATTGACTAAGTGTATTAATTATAATCCAGACAAATCTCTCATATCTCGAGTAAAGTGATAATCAATTTCTACGTGCTTCATTCTTTCATGTACTATGGGATTTGCCGCAAGTTTGAGCATCGAATCGTTGTCACAAAATAGCAAGCTTGGTCCTCTAATGTACCCCAAGGTCTAAAAGTAGGTCCCGTAACCATACTATGGGTGTGTTTGGAAAAGCTTTTGGGAAAAGCTTTTAAAGAAATGCAAAGGCTTTTGGTCTAAAAGATTTTGATGAAATACAAAAACCGTTTGGTTAACTATAATTGAAAAGTTTCTTGAGAAGCAATTTTGGGGAAATGCTGTTTGGTAAACACATATTTGGGAAGTCCTTTAGTGAGACCAATTTAAGTTTTTTTATTTTTATTTTTTTAAAATTGAAAATAAAAAATGACTTATTTATTTATTTATATTTTTGCATTGAGATGTAATGTAAAAGATATATATTAACAAATTCATAAGTTGAAAAATACATCAAAGTGGACTTTTTCTCAATTGAAAAAAAAAAGTTATTTCATTATAATTTAGTATTGAAGAAAGAAATAGGTTTTTATTGAAAATTACAAGCATCCTTAAATATTTACTAAACTCATTGCTATTTGATAATGTAAACGCGCTATGTCAAAAAATAAATTATCATTTGAAGTATCGGCTCCCTCATTTGTATTATCAAGGTCAACTGAATATCTATAATTGGGATTTAAATCTGCTCTTGCAAAATGTCTATCATTGACGGCGTTTTGTCGTATATAGTTATGCAAAGTTATTGCTGCTATAATAATTTTTACTTGCTTTTCAAATGGAAAACTTGGCATATGCTTTAGAATTTTCCACTTTTTCTTCAACACATCAAAAGCTCGCTCAATTTCCGACCGTAGTGAGGAATGAGCACGATTGAATACCTCTCGATAACCTGTAAGGGCAGGACCTTGTTGAAATTTTGGCAAATGATATTTAACTTCTTTGTACGGTTCCAAATAACCAGTCGGGTTTGGATATCCAGCATCTACTAAATAATATTTACCTGCACAAATATAATATAAATTTAATCAACATAGACCACATTAATACATGTTAATGTACAAAAACCATTTATTAACAAACTTGGAGGAGGATGAGGAAATTGCATATCATATCTCCCTAAAGCTTCGTAGAAAATATGAGTATCATGGGCTTATCCCTCCCAACCAGCCCAAACATAAGTGAATTCTATATTAAAATTACACACCGCTAAGATATTTTGAGTCGGTGTATCTTTTCGACCAATAAAATGAATCTGATCTTTTGCAGGTAACACTGCTGGGATATGAGTGCCATCAATAGCTCCAATACAATCCTAAAACAAAAACACAAATATTATTGTATAATCAAAATTTGTTTTTAGTTCTTTCTTCCTATTATATAATTGAAACATACCTTAAAATATAGATAAAATCTTCGACTATTTTTTATCTTCTCTAGAACATCCCTAAATTGCCAATCAGCTGGTTGGATCAAATATTTTCCCATTTTACATACTTTATCTAATACTAAGCTAAAGTACCTGCTTATGGTTTTCCCAGAGCATTGAAAGCACTATTGTGTTAACCTATTACCTATACCATGTCCTAAAATATGAAGAAATATTTCAAGCATTTTTGTAACATCAATATTCCTACTTCCTTCAAGACCATAACATGTGACTAAATCATGCATTAAATTATTAAATACAATATTATCCATTCTAAACATTTGATAACTGTAAGGACTAGTAACAACACCTAGAGGGGGTGAATGGGTGTTTAAACGAAACCTTGGCAAATATATGCGGGATAAAATAAAGTTCAGGGAAGAGAATAAGAACACATAATTTATAGTGGTTTAGCTTAGACCAAGCCTACGTCCACTCTCCCACGCTAATAGCTTTCTGCTAGATTTCACTATGCAATCAATAAGAGATTACAACTTTGAGTGCAAACACTTAGTAGTAGATCACACTATCTCACTAAGTCACTCTTTTGGTATTTCTCTCACGATCACAAATGTTTAAGCTCACCAAAGACAAGTGTATGATCGAAGTTGCTTAGACTTTGGAATTATAAATTTTACACTCCGTCTCTTACTTGCTCATCGGTCTTTGATCTCTTTAAATACTCCTCCACTTCCAAACTAGCCGTTGGACATCATCTTGAGGATTGTATTCCAATCTACCCATTTGGACAGATCTGTATCTAGAAGATTTAGTAGCCGTTGAGTGGCAAAAGTAGAATCCCAAATTGATTCTGATCGCCCGTACAAACATAATCTTGGTTTCCATAAGTAAAACTTTTTCGTATATAAAGTTTTTGTCTTCAATATCCAATTGTCAATCAATTAGATTGAGTCAATCAAATCAATCTTGATGTAGAATCCAAACCAGATCACTAGTCGTTATACATTGATAGACTTTACAATTTGAGTCTGAACAGATTTAGCTTTAAGGTCTGGACACAGTCTGAATAAGTTCAGCTTCAGCATAGAGTCTGTCTTTTGGTTCTTCCAAGCATAGACTTCGACAATATCATTTACACGTTCTATCATTTGCATAGTCTATTATTCAACCATCAAACATGTTAGTAGCCTTTGATTTATTTTGTCATCTTCAAAACATCATAAGAGATTTCCCTAACGATCTCCCCATTTTTTATGATGATAAAACAATCTTTGAATATGCAGATGTGTAATCATGCTTTTAAAGATATTAATAAATCAAGGCAATCTTAAGCAAATAAATAATCTTTAAATATGAGTATTCAAGAATGTAATTCAAATCAAAAGATAGTAGAAGATAGCAAATAGATTGAGCATAATTATATAGAAAAATAATCGCAGCTCAATATTATGCAATAAATAATATCGACCAATCAACACATATGCATATTTTTATTCTCTCCCCCTTTTTGTCATCATCAAAAAGCGATAATAATAGAAATAGTATCACGTAGAGAATATAAAACGATAATAAATATGTCTTCGCATGAAACATAATTTCCAAAAATCAAATTGAATATTAAAGATATGTAATATAGCTCAGTTCGATCATATATAACAGCAAATATCCAATAAAAATCACGGATGCATTATAAAATTCATTTACCCTTTTTGTCATAATAAAACGATAATGTCAATGAGAGATTTATTGATGACAAAAGGTAATAAAAGATGCGCTAACCGGATTTTGTAGAACTTGGTAAGTTCTAACACATTTACCTTTTCCTTCCTTCCATAATAATTAAGATCACGATCAATTCAAAAAGATTTTTTCATAATTGATCAAAGCTCCCCCTCAATTTGTTGCCTTTTTGAGATGATCACGATTCTTTCCTTTCTCTTGGATTCACTTTCTCCCCCTGTCATCATGACAATATTTGCAAATAGCACTAATTGTGGCTTGTGCATGTTGAGCGTAATATTTTTCCATTATTTCTTTCGTAGCAACAATATCCACAATGATTATTTGCATTTTGAAATTCGAGGCAAAAATTTATTTTCTTCAATCAAGCTCTTTTCGAATTCAACATGCATAAACTTAACGAACTTTTTGCACAAATAAGCTTTCGTACGACATATTAGAGATTTCCTCAACAATTTGCAAAAACTTTGCACAAGAAAGAGAATCTTTGAGCTATAAGAAAATAGTAAAGAATCTCCACGATTCTTGAATCGATCTTTCCAAAATCCATATGGAAGATTCTTTTTCCACCTGTAAATTCTTGTATTATAGATAACAATCTTTGCAAAAATATCACGTAATACCTTCATTTGATTTACGAATCAAATTTGCTAGATATAAAACATCTTCTAAGAATATAGCAAGAGTATCCATAAATATGCAATAATATCTTTCAAGATCAAAGGGTTTTCCTTGAGCATAAATCTCAAAAATATATTATTGATGCATTTCGCAAAAAGAAAGTAGATATTACTATCACGCGCCAAATCAAGTAAAAACTTGCAATGCCTTATATTTATGACAAAAGATATTTGCAATATATAATTCATAGGCAATCATCTAAAATCATGATAAATGCATGTAGAGATTTGCAAGGCAGGATAAAAAATATTCTCTTACCCAAGGTATATGTTTGCAATATACCATTGATTAAAAAAAATCATTACCAATCTTCGCATGAAATACCTTTTTTATTGCACCTACGTAAACTCGCAATCATTCTTCCCTTATAGGATTTCCTGCAATGCACTCATTTCCCTTTTTGGGATCCATCAATTTGATCCTTCCATTTCGTTAGAGCAAAATAGAAAATCTTCAAGAATAATCAAATATTCTTTCTAAACTCATCATAACAAAGTATTTAAGGAAAGAATATTATGCATAATAACTTGAAAAAGAAATTCTTGCTTAGTCAAAGCACAATAAAATCAAGGAGAATGAAATTCTTGAATATTTAAGAAAGAATATTTTGCATAATAAATTAATATCATGTAAAATGGATTTTCACTTTGCAAAATATGACATTCGGAGAGCATAAAATCAAACCAAATAAAATCAATTATCTCTAAGCAAGATATCAAAAATAATCACGTGTATTAAATCAAATCTCAACTCACGACTCATAAAAATAAATCACACGATTCTTTCTTCAATAATATGATCATTATAAAATCTGAATCAATCAAGGATATATCGAATATCAAGCATAATGAGAAATTTTAAATTATGTACTCTAACCAAATTGAGAATAAATAAAAAATTCCTTACTGAATCCTCTTTCTTCTTCTCCTTTATTTCCTGCAAAAAAAAACAACTCATCTTTTCTTTGGTACCCATTTTTTCTTAGGTCCATGAGAGTTAGTAGAGTATGCTGTTTTTATCCAATCTTTCTTAACAGGTCTCCAGACTTTAGGACATTCTTTCTCAAAGTGTTCCAAGTCTCCACAATTTAAACATTTGAGGGCATTTCGACCAACAGGTATTGTAAAGATATTTTGAAAATGCTTCTTGTAAAATGCTTTTGAAGGTTTTTGTCTAAGTCTCTCTTTTACTTTAGAAAAATCAATTAAAGAATCACTTTCCTTATTGAAGCCAAGTCCCGACTTATTATAGTAAGGAACTTGTATGGAAAGGATATGCTCTAATGTTTTTGAACCATTTGAAAATTTTGTCGAAATATTTGAAACTTATTTTTTTTAAAGAATCATTTTCTTTGACAAGTAAATCTTGACTTTCTTTTGTTTATAGAAAATCTTTTTGCAAAATTTCAGACTTTTCTTTTCGAGAAAAATCCTGTTACCTAAGCCAAGAATTTTCCTTTTTAAGTTCAGAGATCCTTTTAAGAGAAGATTTGAGATTTAAGCAAAGCTCATTTATAAACTTTGAAACTTTGATAGGAATTTTTGAATGACTTACCTCGATTTCCTCATCAGATTTTGAGTCTATGTCTGAATGTGCCATCAAGCATATATTTCCTTACTCTTCATCTTCTTTCATTGTTCTTTTCTACCTATTTTGCTTGTATTGTCTTCTTCCATCGAATTTCCTTCCTTTTCTACTTAGCCTTTTGAATTTCTTGATCATAAAAGCAAGTTCTTCGTCGTCCATGTCATTTTGTGAATCTGTATCATCAGAATCAGCATTAGCTTTTAAAGCGATGGACTTCTTACCTTCGGGATCTTCATAATTGATTTGTTCCACTTCGTAGGATTGAAGAGTGCCAATCAATTCATCAACATAAAGTGGCATAATCCTCTGAGTTTCCCGGATTGAGATCTTGACATGGTTCCAATCTTTTGAGAGACCTCGCAAGAGTTTGTTGATCTTCATTGGGGAAGAAGTTGGATGACCTTGATATGCCAAACTGTTTACAATTTCTGTAAAATGATCGAACATATCTCCAATCGACTCTCCTGGCTTCATCTTGAATGATTCATATTGGCCAAGCAAGAAATTTACTCTTGTCTCTTTTACATGATTAGTCCCTTCATAAGTAACATGAAGTCTATCCCAAACTTCTTTAGCTGTTTCACATGAAGAGATTCTATTATACTCAACAAGAGACAATGCACAATATAAAGAATAAATGGCTTTTGCATCAAGCGCTGCTCTTTTGGACATCTCCGTCCGAGACATAGGAGCAAGGGGTTTGGTTTCATTGTCTTTATCATTCTTATTTGATGTAAATACAGCAATGGGATTGATTCCTTTTTCCACAACATCCCATTGCAAGGGATCTCTGGATCTTAGGAATGCTTTCATTTTGTTCTTCCACACATTGTATTCATTTCCATCAAAATATGGTGGCTTGTTGTTGCTTTACCCTTCCATAAGTCCTGGTGCCAAGATACTAGCCATAGAAGATTTTAGCTCAAAAGTAAAAACACTTTTATAAAATGAGCACTTGACTCTGATACCAATTGTAAAGACTAGTAACAACACCTAGAGGAGGGTGAATAGGTGTTTAAACGAAACCTTGTCAAATATATGCGGAATAAAATAAAGTTCAGGGAAGAGAATAAGAACACATAATTTATAGTGGTTTGGCTTACACCAAGCCTACATCCACTCTCCCACACTAACAGCCTTCTGCTAGATTCCACTATGCAATCAACAAGAGATTATAACTTTGAGTGCAAACACTTAGTAGTAGATCACACTATCTCACTAAGTCACTCTTTTAGTATTTCTCTCACGATCACAAACGTTTAAGCTCCCACGCTAACAGCTTTCTGCTGGATTCCACTATGCAATCAACATGAGATTACAACTTTGAGTGCAAATATTTAGTAGTAGATCACACTATCTCACTAAGTCACTCTTTTGGTATTTCTCTCACGATCACAAACATTTAAGCTCACCAAAGACAAGTGTATGATCGAAGTTGCTCAGACTTTGGAATTATAAATTCTACGCTCTGTCTCTTACTTGCTCATCGGTCTTTGATCTCCTTAAATACTCCTCCATTTCCAAACTAGCCGTTGGACAGCATCTTGAGGATCGTCTTCCAATCTACCCATTGGATAGATCTGTATCTAGAAGATTTAGTAGCCGTTGAGTGACAAAAGTAGAATTCCAAATTGATTCTGATCGTTCATACAAACAGAATCTTGGTTTCCATAAGTAAAGCTTCTTCGTATAGAAAGTTCTTGTCTTCAATATCCAATTGTCAATCAATTAGATTGAGTTAATTAAATCAATCTTGATGTAGAATCCAAACCAAATCACTAGCCGTTATACATTTAAGGCTTGTGTTACGATCTGTCTCGTTCTGGATGTAAAGTCTAAGAGCAATAGACTTTACAATCTGAGTCTGAATGCGATAGACTTTACAATTTGAGTCTGAACAGATTTAGCTTTAAGGTTTGGACACAGTCTGAATAAGTTCAGCTTCAACATAAAGTCCGTCTTTTGGTTCTTCCAAGCATAGACTTCGACAATATCCTTTACACGTTCTATCATCAGCATAATCTATTACTCAACCATCAAACATGTTAGTAGCCTTTGATTTATTTTGTCATCTTCAAAACATCATAAGGGATTTTCCTAACAATAACACCTTATCGGATTAACATTTTCGTCCATCAACTCTCCTATCTATGCATTTCCTGTATGTGATGATGTCCTATAAGATTTTTTGTGATTGTATATTGCCTGATAAGCGATTGCGGCTTGAGTAATTTCCACAAGTTGCCAATATTCCTCGTCCTCTTTTTCATGGATTTCTCTTTCAGAAGAGTCGTCCATATCTATTTAAAGTAACAAAACAGTAAGAAAAGTGATGGATAATCATCCATCAATGAAATGATTATTATTCATAATATATATGCAAACTCCACCAAATCAAAAGAACACAAACTAAGAACACAAGTCTCAAAAACATAATTAAAAAAAGAGTTCACAAGTAGTGCAAATCACCAATCCAAAATAAGTCTCACATTACAACATAGATTAATATGAAAAACTCAAACAAGTAACTAGCATCCTAGCGACAACTATTATACTCTTCCAACTTATACTTCAGCCACTCAACTTTCTCTTCATCTCCATCCAAGTTCATAAAAATCTGCTTGTTGTCTTTCTTTTCAAAAAGATGAGAGAGTGCAAAGAAGAACAACTTTCTATCTTGCTTAATCTCATGAATGGCTTTCAATGTTTGCATAATTTTTTTGTAAGGGTCAAACTCCTTTACAACCGATGTTTCATTGCTCATACTTTCAACTGCTGAACAAAGTCTGTCAATTTGTGATGCTAACTTAGCAGGTCCAGTCAATTTTTTCTCTCTTTCCTCGAGCTTGCTTCGTTGAACTTTGTACCGTTCTTTTATGGCTCTTACTTTGACTTGGTTGAGCATTCGTTTCACCTACATCACACTCTAAAGTATCATCAGTAGATCCTGCACAACCATCAATATCAGCTTGTGTGGCCTCAAGATTCTCAATATTGCTTAAACCTTGTACAGAATTCCAAGTAACACTTCCAGTGGCAACCGTACCCTGGAACATTCTGTCCAACAAAACTTCAATATCCAGATGTATGCCTTTCATTCAAAAGACTTTAAGTTTAGGATTGGCATATTATAATAAGGTATTTTCATGAGTTGTATCATAAAAAGATGAACTTACAAAAAAATGAGGCAAAAAAAGAGATAAACACTTGAATCTTTCTCTTCCACCATTTATCACTTGCATCAATGGTTTTCTTTCTTGGATCCCATCCTAGTCCCGTTTCCTTTTGAACAATTGCTTCCATTTTTTCTATTCTTCCTTTAAATTATCCCATTTACTCTTCATTTGATTTTTATCGTATTTTTTGCCCCTCGGCTCCTCAAACTTGTTAATTATAACTGTCTATCCGTCTCTTTTGTTGCTCGCAGGACGATTGCCTTTTTCAATTTGTTCAATGCACAATCAACAAAATGTTTCTATATCTTCCGGGCTCCAATATGCATTTTCTTTTGATGAACTCGCCATCTTCCAATAAAATAAACACAAACACATTTGAAAAATGAAAACAAATGAGATTAACTATGACCCAATTCCCTACAGATGAATGAACACATATGTATATAGACAGAACTATGCATAGCATTGAAAATTCTAACATTTGAATTCCTTTATTTTGGAGCTATTTTGAGTAATGTAAAGTCGAGTTGAAGGACTTATCAGCTCTTGCACTAATGAGACCGATCACCTTGAAGATTTACATAACTATGCTTCTTCCACAAAAGTGGCTACAAACATTTCAAGTTAGAAGACGCCCAATAAGCCCAACATCATTTCCTAAATAAAAGACAGGGATGATAGTACTCCCAAAAGGACCAAAAAAGGGAGCCGAAAAGGTCAATCCCATCCTCATTTAATACTTGCTAAAAGGCCATTATAGCTTACATAAAAAATATTTGCTAGACTGAACAAACCTTTAGGATAAGGAAATGTATCCAATTTCTTCATAAATCAGTTCCCCACATAATGCTCGGCATGGCAACATATGAAAAGCAAGAATCTCCTCACCAACAGCTTCTTTAAGAGCAACTATGAGGTCAAACAATAGCAAGAGAAGAAGCAAGGACTATACCCATCCAGTTGTGTTTGGGTAAAAAAATGGAGATGATAGAAGGACGCAACACAGTTCGACAAACACTACACAAATAACTTGTTAGACCATGAAAACTATAGATGGGCACAAAATAAATTCAAATAGATAGATTCCCAAACTGTCAACAGGAGGCGAGACCTAGAGTTTTTAAAGCATCATTATTAAGAAAAGAATTGGATCATTCAAAACTCAAAAGTAAAAAGACTAGTTAAATTTCAATCATTCATCCTACTAAACGCAAAGCTTCTTATTTTTTTCCCACCCATAAGAATGTAAAACTTTGTTGTTGTTTTTTTTTTCTCCTTTTTAATTCCGTTTCCTAAGTAGCATAAGTCAAAATAAGCCAATACATGTCAAACAAAGGGTGAGGATCTAGTAGAGCCATATGCAGTCCTGCATATGATTGCTTAATTTTGGCAAGATGAATTACTAATAAGGAATTAATTGGCTCTGCACATATCTGCAGGCCATTGATGTACAAAGGAGCATAGTGCCTGCAAATTAAAATTTTGTTAAACCCTTCGGCTATAATGGTCTCTCTCCCATCTATATCTGCAGGATTCTCTAACGAATCTTGAAATTTCGCTCGATTTTCATCTCCCCAATCCTCTCTCACTCTTTCTCAAAAAGTTTCTATTACTCGAGCATCGATATAAATACTCATCAAGCATGGCATCGAAAGTTGTATTCACAAAATCACCACACACTTAACAATCACAACTACAAAAAGCATAATAAGAAGGAATCGAATCAAAAGAACCTGGATTTAGGGTGAGACGAGCAACTAGGTTCTTAGCGAAGAGGGAGGCGAACACGAGAGAGCCCAGCGACTTGATTCGGCGAAGAAAGTAGACACTAAGAGAGAGGCGAGCACTGGCGACTGATGAGTGAAGACGAAAGATGACCAAGCAGTGACCGAATAGACGAGCAATGAAGAGCAGCGTAACCAAAGGCGTAGCAAAACCAGAGGCAAATTCCAGAGGAGCATAATGAGAAGATGGCTTTCGGGTTGTATGGGGGAGCTCGATTTGATGACAATTCTTGGTGCGTGCGCGTGGATTTGAGAGAGAAGAGAAGAAAACAAGAACTTTGGGATAGCTAGGTGGGTCAAGAAGGGAAGAGGTGAAAGCGTGTGCAGATCATCTAGCGTTTTCAGCTAAAGGGTTAAACTTGGAATTTCGTTAAGTTATGAGGGCAACAATGGCAATTGAACAAAATTCATTAATGGCCAGCCCAGCTTATCGAGAATGCTGAAATGCCCAAGGCAGGTTCATCCCTGCCTTGGGCTTTCAGCCTTCAAAAGGCTCATTTTTCTTCAAGGGTGTTTACAAAAAAAATTGACAAACACTCATTTTTAGCCCATAGGGCTTTGAAGGCCTAAAGTGGCTTGGAAAAGCCACATCCAAACGCAGCCTATTTCACAAACAGTATTAGCCATGGCTTGATACACAACTTCAATTGATGACAATGACACAACGAATTGCCTTTTTGTCTTCCATGAAAGCAACGATTCCACAAGTTTAATGCAGAAACCAGTGATAAACCTTCGGCTCATAGGACAAGTTGCATAATTCGTGTCGTAATAAGCTACCATCTCCATGTTACATCTTTAAGAAAGAAGTATCCCTAGTCTTAGGCACTTCTTCAAGTACTTTGCAACCTTTGGAGTGGCATTCATATGAGATTGTTTTGGATTATGTATGAATTGATTGAGTGTCTGTATTGCATAACATATATCCGGTTTGGTCATTGTGACGTAGATAAGCTTTCCAATGAGTCTTTGATAGCTTGATGGGTCTTTGAGTAATGGATCATTATATGGAGACAATAAACTTGCATCATAATGAATTGTGATCAATTTGGCATTTTACTCGATGGGAATAACAGCTAGTTGGCATCATGATAATCTTGCTTTTGATATAATTTCCCGTACAAATTTTTCATTGGCTAAGGAAAATTCCTTGCTCCAATTGGGCTATCTCAATTCCAAGGAAATATCTAGGTGGTCCCAAGTTTTTAATGTGAAAAGTGGAATGCAAGTATTCTTTAAAACTCTTGATAGCAAATTCATCACTTCTTGTAATACGTGCGTCATCAACATATATCATTAAATAGATGGACGACATACCTTTCATCTTGTTTACAGAGCATAATAATGTTTGGACTATTTGAATCTTGTAGCTGTAAGTGCGTTGGTAAACCTGGCGTATCACTATTGGAAAATCTATTTTAGACCATAAAGGGATTTACAGAGATGACATGCCATAGACTCCCCCTATCTCCGTAAAAAAAGGAAATTCTAACTCAATTACTTAATTATTTTATAGTTTTTCGGCCAATATATATGTATGTATATGTATGTATATATACATATATATTTGTAGTATTAGACATTATTGACTAATTTTGTCTCTCAAGTGCATAATAGGATAACCCACTTTTTTATTTATTTATTTTAATAATCTATTTACTTGTTTTCTCAATCAAAACAAAATAAACAAACGAAGAAGATGCGGGAGACCGATTGGAAAGGTCAATAAATGTTTCATGATATCAAATTAAGAGCCAATGGCTCATTTTAAGAGTCTAATTAGGTCTCTTCTTAGCTATCCTGTGATTAAATCAAGTTGACGTTGAAAAAAGATGGATCAAGTGATCAATGTTTTGACTTCTGTGAAGATTAGGACTTCTAATGTAGAGTCTAATTCTCTATATATTCCCGATGTCAGAAACCCTAAAAGAACTACACCATGACTTTTGGAGAAATTAAGTTCCTATCTAACTAGTCGATTCATTCCACCTTATAGTTTTCAATCCTTAATCAAAGTCAATGGCTCGCAATTCAACTCGAATTTAAGGCTAAACAAGCTTTAGTGCTCTACGTAGAAACTAGGTTCATCATGATATTAACTAATAAATGTAATTTTGTAGGGATTGGGGACCGGTTCCATGGACTCACTTGGGAACTGCTCTAGTCCAGTTCCCGAATGAATCCTTGGGCAAGCACCCAACATAGAATATGATAAATTTTATCCTAACTACCAAACATAGCCTAAGTGTTCCCCTACTTAGATTACACTCCAAGCAAACCTGCAAGCATTATCACAAAATCTCTCATAAAGAACTTACTTTGAAATTCAAAAAGAGAAAATCCTAACACTTCTTTTGATTTTCTCTCACATGTAACTTGTGAAAATAGGTTAAAATAAGCTATAAATCTCATTTTGTTTAAGTCGATTCAATACACCAAAGCCCGCTTTATGTCCGATGCTAAATGACGCGTTTAGGGGACGTCCTAGCACGAAGTTTGACATATTGGCCAACCTATGACCAATGCCTCTGCGTAAGTCAGGTTGATACTCGGGCGCCTACTTGATATACAATGCTAAACGGCTCTTACAAGAGGGGCCGACAACTGGCCATGTATAGTCGGTCACCTTGCCAAGCCTAACTTGTCGACAAGCGCATGCCTAGTACCTCTGTGTTATTGGGCTGATCGGTCCATGCTAAGTACCTTTGTGTATGTTAGTGTGATACATCGGCACCCACTTGAATTGGGCCAAACGCCCGTTTGACATCCGATGCCGAATGACACTTCAAAGGGCTTAGTTGAGCTCCCAGCCATGGTCAACTTGGTTGGTCAGTTGGCTTGCCCATGCTGGGTAGCTTCGTGCTACCGATCTTGATTGGTCAAGCTCCTGCCTCTGTTCCAAACGCCCAATCTCTTGTTCCACTAAATCTCGAACACGCCCTAACATGTCTTGAACCTATCTAGTTATTCAGGCTTGATCCTTCATATTTGGCTAGAAATTCGAGAAACAATCTCAACAAAATCAATGACATGGGTTGCAAAGTTGTCATCTTCATATTATACTGTGACAGCCCAAGTGACGGTGCGCGGGGAGGAGGGATGGCGATGCATTTGCGCCTCGGTCACCGGACGTGCGCAAGGAAGGGGAAGGGGTCCCTCTCTAGTTCCACATCGCTTAGGGGGGGAGTCATGGGCTTGTTTATAAAGGCTTGGGTCCCTTTAATATGTGTAACGCATTTTAAAGCAGTGAGGACTCAGTATCCAAAGCGGACAATATTACACAGTGGGACCCGGGTCGTTACAAATGATATCAGAGTTGACTCCCGACCGCGTGTGGAGCCACAGCGAGGACGCTGTGCTCCTAAGGGGTGGAGAGTGTGACAGCCCAAGCGACGGTGCGCGAGGAGGAGGGACGCACCTCGGTCCCCGGATGTGTGCAAGGAAGGGGAAGAGGTCCCTCTCTAGTCCCATATCACTTAGGAGGGAGTCATGGGCTTGTTTATAAAGGCTTGGGCCATTTTAATCTGTGTAACGTGTTTTAAAGCCATGAGGACTCAGTGTCCAAAGCGGACAATATTACACAGTGGGGCCCGAGTCGTTACATATACTTTCTACGTCTTTTGTCGCCGAAATATTTTTTCCTTTTTCTATAGTATATATTAAAGAGGTATGCTAGGCTATTGTACACGTCAAACTAAATTCACTTCTAAATTCATATTACAATTAACACTACCCAATCATCTTATCACTCATCCAACAATGGATGCTTGAATTTTTTAGTATTTATACTACATGGGATTGCGAAAAAAATATTTTATGCGGTGTTTTAAGGCACCTGACATATTAATACGTTGTCACTCATCTAACTAAATAGCATAGCTTTCAAATGACTTTAGTAATTAATGGCGCGTTTGGTAACATTTCTGTTTAAAAATTGTTCTAGGGAACAAAAATAGAAAAAAGTATTTCTGTTCCGGGGAATAATTTTTGAACAAAAAAATGTGTTTGGTAAACTTGTTCCGGGAATAAAAAATGAATGAAAAACACGTTTGGTAAATTTGTGTTCTTTTTTTGTTTCTTTTAATTTTTTAATATTTTTATTTTATTTTTCTTGTTTTCTTTCTTTTTCTTTTTTTCTTCTTTTGGCTGGTTGCCGGCCTCGGCCATGGCCGGCGATCGGCCGACAAGGGTCGACAGCCTCGCCCAGCCACGGCGAGGCTCGCCGGCCCCCGGCGAGGCCGAGCCTCGCCGTGGTTGGGTGAGGCTCGGCCTTGCCTTGGCTGGGCGAGCCCGAGCTCGCCCAGCCTTGCCCTGCGCCAACGAGGCCGAGCCTCACCGGGGGCTGGCGACGCCGGCGAGGTCGCCGGCGCTCGACGACCGATCGCCGGCCATGGCGAGGCCGGCGACCGGCCAAAGAAAAAAAAAAAGAAAAGAAGAAAAAAAAGAGAAGAAAAGAGAGGAGAGAGAAAAATTTGTTCTTAAAAATTGTTCTAGAAACAAGAAACACATTTTTCTTGTTTATGTTCCAAATGTATTCTTGGGAACAAAAAAATAGATTTGGAACAAAAACGCAAACAAATGCGTTTCTATTATTTTTTTGTTCCCTGGAACAAAAAAACAGAAATTTTGTTTATAAATAGAAACAAAGAACATTAACAAACAGGCCCTAAAATAATCAAAGTCATCCAATGGCACAGTGACACCACATTATCAACACACATATTATAATTAATCATTGCAGAGTAAAAAATTTCGTGATACGGTAAGGTACTTTTCTTGCGCTAGGCTAAGCTGTCTCTAGAGCGGTCGAGCGAGACAAGCCTTTTGTAACATAACTAGACGCCGCCCTTGTCTGGAGGGATTATTACATGAACCTAGTAGATGTACTCTTATTAATCTACGGCATCAAAAACAGTGGGTCACATCAGATTTGAAGGATCCAATTTATTGAGTGTATGTAATAGATTCATGTGATGATTTCTCATATTCGTTCAAATTTCAAGCATAACTAACTCCGCTAGTACCACAAAGTCCTCTTTTAGCATAACTCAACCATTCAAAGGTAAAAGTAGAGTGTCTGGAAACCAACTCAAATGAGCTATAAATCTCTAGTTGCGTCATACTATTTTAACTACTAGCATTTTGTTAAGGATGCAATGACGGACCCGCCAATCTTGGACTTAAGGATGGTGAGTGGTGCGGATTAGGTATGCTTCCAAATTGTCTGTGTAAAGGGGTAGGACATTTAAGATAACGCTTGGAGAGGGTGAGCTTGTGATTGCGATGTCCAAGTTCTGCAAGATTCCAATGCTCCCTTGCGACGAGATGCTCCTAAAAAGGGACAGAGTCGCACACCCGGACAATGGACGCTCATCTACTAAGTGCTACCGCATCCAAAGTGATGGATTTATTATAATGGGCCTAAGTTGGCCTGGCCACGATGGGCCTAAAGGCCCAGCCCACGGGAATAAGGCCCGTGGAAAGGGGAACCTATAAAAGGGATGAGAGAGAGAAAAAACGTACCTCTTGGCATTTTGTACGAACGTTCTTTTTCTCTTCAAGAACTCTCTCTCTCTCCAAAGCTAAGAAGCGACGCCATCTTCCCTTCACGGCGAATTTTTGACATCGGATCGAACGGGACTGAAATCTCTTCCTCAATACGGCATCGGTGTCTAATCTGTGGCCAACAAGGTACGCTCGAATCTATGGTGTGCTTTATGATCGGTGATACGTGACAATTCCCGGGCTCATCTTCCGCATATGATTAGGGGTTCGGTTTAAGTGCCGAATCCGGTTTTTGGGGATCCGACGATCCCAACATTGGTATCAGAGCCTTAGTTCACGTTTTTCCCGACCAATTTACTGTTTATGATTGATTTTCGCAAAAAGCATTTCGGCCGTACGGATCGGGGCGAGAAATCCCGACACCCGAGCGTTGTTCGCCATTTTTTTTTTTTTTTTGGTAAAGGTAAATATGTATTGAGCTTTCAACAAATACAAAAGATCCGGCATCACGAAACTTGCCCTCCAAAGACAAAGTCTTCAAGAGAGGAAGGGTGTCAGATGCAAGAGAAACCGCAAAGGCGGTCCAAGCGAGCAAGAGCCTGAACAATAGGCGAACAAAAGCGAGGGAGGAAAAGGCCACGTAGGGCCGGAGAGATCAACCTCACAAACCACCAAGAAGAAAGCGAAAAGAAAAAAAAAGAAAAAGAAAAAAAAAAAACAAACCCCACGGGAGGTAGATGGAAGGACTACCACCGTAGACGGACAGCGCAGCGTATCCGGCGGAGAGGAAGAGCGGCGGTCCGAGCCAAATGAAGAGGCAGCAAGTACCAAGTGGCTGGCTAGCAGGAATAGAAGCCGCACCCCATCCATGCGCTGACCCAATGCAATCCAAGGAGGGCTATGGGCTCAGAACATCAAATATGGCAGGGTCGAAGCCCCAGCTCCTCTGAAGCCTTCTATTCCTCGGGGAATCAGGCACGAGAGAGAATGTAGCAGCTTTATCTTTAACGTTTTTGATGATGTAATTCTTCATAGCATCAAGAACCACCGATTCTCCACGAAAGATAATGGCATTCCTTTTCTTCCGGATGATATAACACATAGCTGCAAACGAGTGGCGCGCTATGCTTTGTGATAAAAGTCTTTGCCCTTCGGGAAGGTCACAACCCATAATAGGTTATCTTTCCAAGATCTTGGCTGCCAAGGAAGATTACAACGAGTAGCCCAAAAAAAAGCGATTGAAGCCGTCGTGTGGCACTCAAAAAACAAATGGTCAATGGAGTCCGGGACTTCATTACAAAAAGCACAAGTGGCGAAATCGATTCTGCCGTGGGATAGAAGATAATGCTGTGTAGGCAAGCGGTTTTTAGCAAGAAGCCAAAGATTGAATTGGAACCTGGGGGTGATGTCGTCGGCCCAGACGAGTGAAGCCCAGGGAACTCGGGTGCCTTTACTTCTCAAGTGGTTCCAAGCTGATCTGACGGAGAACGAGCCTGAAGGGTGGCAGCACCGGAAAACCCGTCCGGGTCCCGGTTAAGCGCCGGGATGGAGAGGCCCCGTGGATTCCAATAGGTTGCGCAGAGGATATCCTATTGGCGAGAGGATATCGGCTACCACAGCCGACTGAGGAAAGCCCGAGCTCTGAATGATAGGAGGTGGTAGGAGCGCATCAAGAGGGCCTTTAGGGTGCCAACGATCGTACCATAAGGAGACCGAGAGACCATTCCCAAGCTTCCAAATAAAGGAAAGCCGTGCATCCCTCCTTAGTTGTAAAATCTTCTTCCAAGACCAAGAGCATACTGTGGGGGTGGAGGCGATCCAGAAGTTGTCTTTCTTTAAGAATTTAGAGTGGATCCATCGGCACCAAAGAGACTCCCTGTCCGTGAAAAGGATCCAAATATACTTCAACATTGTTGTCGTATTGCTGTCTTTCAATTTCCTGATGCCTAGACCTCCCTCTAGTTTTGGTCGGCAAATGTCATCCCAAGATACCTTCGCCCCACCTTGACCGAGGGAAGCACCTTTCCATAAGAATTGTCGTAGGATTTGTTCGATCTTTGTTAAGAACCGAAGCCGGTAATGTGAACACACTCGACCGAAAAGCTTGAATTGAATGCAAAACCGATCGATCAATCAAGCCTTCCAAAGCAAAAGAGAGCAAACGATGGGCCCCGGGACTTTGCTCGCGGTGATCCGTTCAACTAAAGCAATGCAATCCAATTTTCGAAGTCTGGTAGAGATAATAGGGACACCAAGATAACGAACTGGAAGTGAGCCTTCCGTGAATCCAAATGCTAGCAGGATATAATTCCGAAGAGTCTGAGAACCACCTGACAAGAAAACTTCACTCTTATTCTTGTTTGGAGTTAAGCCACTCCAAGAGGAGAATAAGTCGAGGCTCTTTTTTAGTAAGGTGATGGAGCCCCAATCAGCTGGCTAAAAAGGAAGACATCATCGGCGAAGAATAGGTGAGAAAGCTCGCGGCTTGCACCGCCAATAGTATTTGAATTCCTTGCGGGATGTGCGATCTCTTAGGATCCCAGAGAATACCTCCATAACTAGGGTGAAGAGGAAGGGGGACATAGGGTCGCCCTGACGAAGACCCCGGCCAGCCGAGAAGAAGCCATGGAGTTCTCCGTTGACCGAAATGGAATATTTTGGAGTTCTAACACAAACCATAATTAGTCGAATGAAGGACTTCGGAAAACCAAAGGCCTCAAGCGTTAACGAAGAAAGTCCCGGTCTACGGTGTCGTATGCCTTTTGGAAGTCCACTTTGACAGCACATTTTGGGAGGTAAGGGTCCAAGTGAAATCTAGCAAAAAGCTCCCGGACTAACAAAATATTATCTCTAATCCTTCTACCTTTGACAAAGGCATTCGAGATGGGTCAATGATGTCACTCAAAACAGATGCAATGCGATTGGAAATAATCTTCGTGATGATCTTGTAAATTGTATTGCAACATGCTATCGGTCTGAAGTCAGTTACCGCACAAGCATTAGGTACTTTGGGAACTAAAGTGAGGATAGTATTGTTTACCTCACGCAGTAGATTGCCCGAAGAGAAGAAATCCCTAACCGACTCCAGGACAGATGGACCCACAATCTCCCAGTTTGTTTTGAAGAACTCAGCCGAGAATCCATCCGGCCCAGGTGCCTTCCCTTTAGGGAGGGAGAAGAGTGTGCTCCGAATTTCATCATCTAAAACCGGGGTTAAAAGGGAACTAACCTGGTGCGAAGAGAGAGGCCTCCGAATAAAGTCTTTAACCTCTTGAAGGGATGGCTTGGTGATGAATGAGTTAGGAGCAAAAAGATTTGAGAAGAAGGACACAAAGACCTCCGGAACCAGCTCAGCGTCTGAGATCAACTCACCTATATTGTTGGTAATCGAGAGGATTACATTACGCAATTGTCGTTTCTTGACCGAAAGGTGAAAGAAGCGAGAATTGCGGTCACCTTCTTGAAGCCACCGTATTCTTGATTTTTGCCTCGTAGAATGATTCCTCATCCCGACGCAAATCCACAAAAAGGCGACGCCTCGTCTTCTCAAGATCAGCTAGGTCGGTGTCTAGCGGGTGAAGCTGAAGGTTATTCTGCACACGACGAAGGGCTTCTCTGGCTTCTTCCGCCCTAGATGAGATGTTGGAAAAAGCTTCTCTATTTAGTTGCTTAAGTCTGCCCTTGAGTAATTTCAACCTAGCGACAAGCCTGTACATAGAATACCCTTGAATGGGTGATTCCCACACACCCGAATAATGGAAGGGAATTGCGGGTGGTTCGACCAAAACTCAAAATATTTAAACGGTTTTCTTTTGAGGATGGGCTTGAGCACTCGACTACCATGGGTGAGTGATCGGAGATGCCTCGAGTTTAAGAAGGAGGCCTCCGAGAATGAGAAATCCAAGTTCCATCTGGAGTTAACCAAGACCCGATCTATTTTTCTCATTTTTCTAGCCGGACCGGATGACGTCGACCAAGTGAACCGATGGCCAATATATCGGAGATCCTCCAATTCGGCCTGATCTAAACAAACTTGCAAATTCGTCAAAATAAGGAATCCAGGTTGTTGGAGCCACCAAAGCGATCGGAAGGATCCTTCAAAGCATTGAAATCCCCACCTACTAGCCAGGGCGAGTCCTGCAAAAGATTGCTCATATGTAGGAGGTCCGCCCATAGTGGGCGACGTCTGGTGAACGAATGCTCCCCATAGATAACGGATATATGACAAATCTCGGCGATCGGGTGTAGAGTGACCCTACCATGAATGGCCCGATCATTTATGGCAATAATATCATAATTAATAAAATCCGGGTTCCATCCAACCCAGATCCTACCCCGGAAGAGAATTCGTAGTTTGCAACCCATTTCCGTCTTTCAACAAGGACGAAGAGAAGGAGTCAAAGTCATCTTCGAGAGACCTTCGTCTCTATAAGCCCAATAAGGCAAAGGTTGTTCTTAGCAACAAACTTCCTAACTTCAGCCCTCCTTAACGGATCTATAAGGCCTCTAATGTTCCATAAGCCTATATACATATGTACAAGGGGGAAGAGGACTTACCTCTTTTTTGCAACTTTTTTCTTGGCTGGCACCGGTTGGCCTTCTAAGGAGGGAGCGGGATCCGGACGAAGCTGAAGAAGCTTGTCTTGAATAGTCACCGGAGCCTCCACAAGTGTTGATAATGGGGATGGGCATCCCACCGAAAGAAGGTCTTCATCCTCAAAAAACGGCCTGTGCATCGGATATTTCATCCGAGCATTCTTCTCGGACAGCAGATGAAGCATGTTTCTGTCGAGGTTGCGCTGAGGGGCCAGCAGGTGGCTTTGGAGCTGGGTGGCTGCTCCCAGCTTTGCGGGTCTGCTGGGGGGGTTCAGTCTTAGTCTGACCAGCTTCTTTCAGCTTTAAGGAGTGACCGTCCACACTCGACGGGGCAAGGATGAAGGATTCAGCAGCTTCCTTGGGTCCTTTCTTCTTTCTATTCTTTACTTGATTCCAAGTGTCCAAGGCAGGAGAAGGTGACGGTTCCGATGCTACAGACCGTGCAGCTTCGAGTCTGTTTTGGAAGAGAGGGTTGTCATGTGTCCTCTCGACACTCTGGTCCTGCTGAAGCGGTTGCTGAGGAAGAGTGGGAGCTGAAGACGTGCCATGTGGACTAGAGGGGGCAGTCCGCTCTTTGTGGGAAGGACCCGAGAGTGGATCGGCTGGGGTGTTGCATCGATGGCCAAAGACTCCACATCCGGCACAAGCCAATGGTCTCCACTCATATTCAACCTCCACGATACATGATTCTCCGTGGAGAACCACCTCGACAGATTCACAAGTTTGTTGTCTAGCCGTGATTTCGACACATACTCGAGCAAAGGTGAGCATCTCCAGGCGTTCCGTCCTTAGGTCGACATATAGGGGACGGCCAACATAGCTGGCCACCTTGCGATTGCCCGAGCCGACCAAAGAGCTATAGGAAGGTTTTTGAGCTTGATCCAGGCCGGAACCGATAGGAAAGATTCCTTATGGAATTCCAAGAAAGGTCTCCATTGTTGCGGACTAGGGGTATTTTCGAAACAGTGAAGGGGCCCCCCTCTAGGACCTTGCGGCGAAATTCCGAATCCGGGATGTGGAAGAGGAAGAACCCTTTTCCCGTAGCCATAACTTTGGCCAAGTTAGGACCCCAAGCCTTCTTAAATGCCGCCTCCGTCACTTTAAACGGTATGCGTCGGCCTATGTAATATCCCACCAAGCATTCTTTGAGGAGAGGGTCTGCAGCTTCGAGGTCTTCTTCAGTCACTTGAAGAAGCGGCTTGCTGTCCACATAAGATGGAGGGCAAAACTCCAAGTCATACCCCTTGGAGGCCTCTTTGGCAACTACAACATCTGCCCAGGATTGTAAGTTTGCTCTCCCCGATCCACGCCGAGGTTGCACGGAGCGTCTTTCCCCACTTGTAGCTCGCTGGCCAGAGGGAGAAGGATTTGGCCGAATGGAGGAGAACACACCACTCGGACCTGCAGCCTCACGCCCGGCTCGAGAAGACCTGGATCGCCAACGGCTTCGACCCCTGGAACGGCTTGGTCGAGAAGAGGGGTTAGGTTGATCCATCTGCTGCTTCTCCTTCTGTGCAACAGGGATTTGGTGGACGGGTCTTACATTGCGCCCAAAGACGAGGCATCTCCGGAATGAACCCACATCTTGGGGGAGGGTAGGATCCTCCACGGATGGCCCTGGAGTTGATCGAGCTGCAGGAGCTGCAACGGAAGCCTCAACAACCAATTGGGGCATTTCACCAAACACCTAACCTGCACCGATCACTACTACAGAAGAGCCATGTCGAGGAGTTGCTAACCCGGAATTCACTCAACAGCTGAGTTCTACAGATTGGGGAGAGCCACCAGAACGAAGCACCACAGCAGAATAGCAGACACACTCGCACCAGCAAACTCAAGACAGAACAGAGAGGATAGGACGTGGAGGCCGCACCTGGGAGCAGGGTGATTGCTAAGTGGATGGCCAAAGGAAATGGCTATAGTCGCCCTCAGCCTCTACAGATGAGGTACTGATCGACCAGACCACCCCACACCCGCCCAACCAATTCCAATCCTCTTCCGGCAATATTTCGAACAGCTTGTGTGCATCCACATACACAGGCTATTTTAGTAGTAATTCTTCCATGGGGTTGTTGCGAGGGCCATAAGGATGCATCCTTTAAACTAAGGACCCAAACCAATCGAAGCGGTTCAAGGCATTAGCAAAAACCCAGACGAAAAACCCAGAACTGACCTGCAGGTAAGCGAAGTGAAGTTCACGGGTTATCTCGAAATGAAGGCCTTATTTTCTCAATCCGAACGGTGAGGATGGAAAGGAGGTTGCTCCGAGGCTTCACTCCAAAAATCAGCCCAATCTAACGGTTGGATCTTCAGGGATAATATAAGACAGCTGCGAATACCAGATCTGGAGTACTTCAGATCCGAGCCCTAGTTCAGTGGATATCTCGGGCTGAATGTCTCCTCTTCGAAATCCCTCCGGTGGGAGTGAAGAGGGGGAAGTTAGGGACCTGCCCTCCAAAATTCATGCCAATCCAACGGCTAGATCATCGGGAACGAGCTTCACACCAGAACGACGAACAGTTGCACGGGAACCAGTAGAGAGGATTTCCGTGAACAGTACCGCACAAAGCTCTCGACTCTACCCCCCCATAAGGAGGAAGGGGACGTCAAGACGAGTCCGGCGACATGTCGCATGCCGCCGGGGGACGCCGCACGCGCCCACACACGCGGCCAGAAGGCGCTACGCGTGGGCGCGACGCGCCCAGACGCGCTGGTTCGTCCAGCGCGTGCGGCACACGCGCCGGTGGCGAACCGGCGCATGCGTGCCGCCGGCCGGCGAACCGGCACGCGCCGGTCCACGGACCGACGCGTGGTGACGTCAGCATGACGTCACCCAACGGTCGGTAATCGCTGGGGTGACGTCATTGTTGACGTCGTTTGGCCGGATGGTCACCGACCGGCGACCCGACTGCACTCCGCCTAGACGCGCGAGGCACGTGCAGGCTGACGCGTCAGCGCCTGACGTCGGCCACGCGCGCGCGCGGCACGTGCGGTCGGTCCGTCCGACTCGGGCGACCGGCCCGACGACCTGACGGTTGACCGTTGACCGTTGACCCGTTGACCGTTGACTTCTGTTGACCGTTGACCGTGACGGTTGACCGTTGACGTTGACCGCGACCGTTGACCGTTGACAAAAAAAAAAAAAGGATTTGTTTCTTTTTTCAATTATGTCTATGTGGATTATATGTAATCCATTTTTTTGTTCTGCATTTATTGCGGGAACAATGCCTCCCCGTAAGCGCGCGCATTTGTGCGCACAATGTCAGATGAACAAAAGGAAAGGCTTACAAGGTTGATAGCCGATCTGAATGGTTATCGATGGGAGAGTGACGACATAATTGATCATGTCATAGAGGTCAACAAAAAAATTCAGGAAGTCATTTGGAACGGTCATCCCATGCGAGATATTCAGATTGTGCGATTCTTTATGAACACTCTTCCACAAGGATGGCAATGAGTGTTGAATTGCCTACGGGAGGTCAAAGGATTTACTAGCTATAAGGCGCTAGTAATGGAATTCGTAGATGAATACAATCGGGTTGGAGCCACAAAGACTGCGACCCACGGAATGACTTCGATTGGGCTAGGACTGAATGTGCGTAGGAGAAATCCTAAGGGATATCCGTCTGTTTTTACGTGGCTGTCAAGAATGCTTGAGAATTTTACAGAGAAAAAGAAAAAGAAATTGGACCATGTAGCTGCTTTCCCTATTAGTTGTATGATGCCTCGTTTATAGATGTTATGGCTTGTCTTTATTTAATGTTCTTGGTGGACATCTTATGTAAAGTTAACTACCTGATTGTTGTTGTTGTAGCAACCTATATGTTAGCCATATTATGTGAAAGCATTTTTATTATATTGTATGTCAATTATCTTTGCTTTCTGTGATTGCTTTGGTTCTTTCAGTGGGTAGTTAGTTGTGGGTAGTAATAGAAGTTTTTGTAGCTTCATAGAAGTGATTTTGTATATGACAATCATATTAATGATAGTTTTTAAGTTAGGATTTTTGGAGGATGATTGGAAACATAGTGACCTTTTGATTCTGAAACCTTACTTAAAATTATTAATTAATATGATGGGTTTGTGCAAAATAGATGCATAAGTGATAGGCATTAATAACTCGTGCATATATGTCTGATGTGTTCAGATTAATGGCTTCAGCCACAAAGAGCATAGTTGCCGAGTTGAGCAAAGGTGAAAAGCTCAAATGTGACAACTATGAAATTTGGCAAATGAAAATTCAATGTGTGCTGGAAAAGCAAAAAGCACTAAAAGCTCTTGACCATGTTATGGAAGATCTAGAGGATGCCGTGCGCCACCTTGAGCTAGGCGATCATCGCCTCAAGGCATTAGAGCAGGAAACAGATATTTTATGTGTTGCTTTAAGCTCAGAAGGGGCTTCATGCTCTAAGCGCAAGCGCATTGATTCGTTTAATATGTGGAAATGCAAGGGATCAAGTCCTCATTGCAAAAAACCAAGAATTAACCAACAAAAGAGAGGAAAACGTCCTCATGTGAAGAATATCTCAATGGTGAAATGTTACAACTGTGACCAGAAGGGTCACTATGCCCGCAATTGTCGCGAGCCAAAGAAGGTACACACCCTTTGCGCAATTGGGAACTTTGCATATGTGTCAAGTTTTGTATTCTTGACTGAATCTAATCCTCTGTGGACTGTGGATTCAGGAGCGACAGACCATGTAGCGAAGGATAGAGGATCCTTCGTGGAATTCCGACGAGTACCTACCGGAACTAAGTGGATCTATGTGGGAAACAACTCCAGAGCTGAAGTGAAAGGAATTGGCACATGCCAACTGAATATACGTGATGGACGCACTTTGTTCTTTCATGATGTGTTGTATGCTCCGGAAATTCGTCGGAATTTAGTGTCTGTTTTAGTGTTGGTTAAATTAGGTTTTAATGTGAACTTCCATAATAGAGGTGTAGATTTGTATTTGAATACAAACTACTATGGTCATGGTTATTTTCTAGATGGTTTCATTGTATTAGATATTGATTATGTTAATACAAATGTTTGTTATCCCTTCTCACGTCTCCTAATAAATGTGATAATGATGTGAATGTATGGCATGCTAGACTTGGTCACATTGGCCAACAAACGTATGAATAGACTAGCCAAAGAGGGCTTGTTGGGCAACATTAAAAAAGTCGATTTGCCCATCTGTAAGCATTGCCTAGAAGGGAAAACAACAAGGAAACCATTTGGAAAATGTAAAAGAGCTGAATTTCATCTGCACTTAATCCATTCTGATGTCTGTGGTCCAATGAATGTGAGAGGAAGACATGGGGCTGTTTATTTCATCACTTTTATAAATGATTATACTCGATTCGGATATGTCTATTTGATTTCTCACAAATCTGAAGCAATAAGTTGTTTCAAAAGGTTTATGAACCTGGTAGAGAATCAATTAGACAAGAAAATAAAAGCATTGAGATCCGATCGATGTCGAGAATATTTATCTGATGAGTTCAGAAAATTATGTGATGAAAAAGGAATAGAAAGACAGTTATCTATTCCATATACTCCTTAACAAAATGGTATTGCGAGAGAGAAGAAACGAACCCTACTTTTGGAAATGGTTAGGTCCATGATGACGCATGCTAACTTACCTATCACCTTTTGGAGTGATGCGTTGTTAATCTACTGCCTATATACTTAACCGAGTGCCTTCCAAATCAGTCACTTCCACTCCATATGAGTTATGGACAGGTAGAAAACCGGACTTAAGTTTTCTTAAGACATGGGGTTGTGCTGCCTATACGCATGAATCATCTCACAAGTTTGGGAAATTGGGTCCCAGATGAAAGAAGAGTATTTTCATAAGATACTCGGAACACTCAAAAGGGTATGTGTTCATAGGTGAGCAGGAAAGTGGGAGTATAACTGAATTTGAATCACGGGATGTCACATTCTTAGAGGATGAATTTCCTAAGAAGGGCGAAATAGGGGAAGTCAACACCCTATTTGAAACCTCGGATCAAGATAATGATCTTAGTGGAGTTCGTCCAAGTGGGAGTAATATGAGAAGTGATGAATTTAATTCAACTCATTCTCAATTGCAAGCACATAATGAGACGACATCATCATTATCTAATCCCAGTGGGAGCATAATGGGGAATGATGTGCAAAGTGTACAAACTCCCATACGGCGAACGAGTCGCCAAAGTATTCCCCGTCGACGTTTTAACATTGAAGGGGAAACTTTTATGGTTGCTCCACAAGATGAGGATGAGCCTAGAAATATTAATGAGGCTCTGAATTGCCCTAGTAAGGAAAAATGGATTCATGTAATGGATAAGGAAATGGAGTCAATGAAATCAAACCAAGTCTGGGAACTGGTTGATCTTCCAAAAGGATGTAGAGCTATGGGGAACAAGTGGGTTCTCAAAATAAAGCGAAAGGCTGATGGCTCAATAGAAAGGCATAAGGCTCGCCTTGTTGCGAAGGGGTATAATCAACAGGAAGGAATTGATTATGAAGATACGTTTTCTCCTATAGTGAGATTTGCCTCGATTCGCATTATTCTGGCAATAGTATCTAGTATGGATCTTGAGTTACATCAGATGGATGTAAAGACTGCTTTCCTCAATGGAGAATTAGAGGAAGAAATATACATGGAACAACCTACTTTGGTTTCATAGTGAAAGGCCAAGAAGAAAAGGTATGTCGACTTTTGAGATCGATATACAGCCTTAACGATCATCGAGACAATGGTATATACGTTTTCACAATGCCATAATGGCATATGATTTTACAATGATTGATGAGGATCATTGTGTATATATCAAAAGATCCAAGGATCAATTTGTGATCATATCATTATATGTTGATGATATACGATTGCCGGAAGCAATATGGAGTTTGTTCATACTTGTCAAGAGTTGGTTGTCTTCCAACTTTGAGATGGAGGATATGGGTGAGGCTGCATACATTCTTGGAGTTAAGATTTCAAGAGATCGTTTGAAGATATCGTTGTCTCTTTCGCAAGAAACATATATAAATAAAGTTCTTGAACGATTTCGTATGCAAGATTGTAAACCCATAGACACTCCTATTGCGAAAGGTGAAGGATTGAGCCATAGATCGTGTCCGATGACTCCACAAGAAAAGGAACAAATGAAACATGTTCCTTATGCTAGTGCAGTTGGGAGCTTGATGTACGTTATGATGTGTACAAGACCCGACATATGTTTTGCAGTTGGAATGGTGAGTAGATACCAATTCAATCCAGGTTCAGCACATTGGAAAGCCGTAAAGAGATTACTGAGGTATCTGAAGGGAACTGCTGATTTCAAGTTGAGTTACCAAGGAAAGGATCTGCGACTCGAAGGTTATTCAGATGCTGATTGGGGAGGAGATTTAGATGAAAGAAAATCTACCTCTGGATTTGCTTTCTTACTGAATAATGGCGCCATATCATGGAGCAGTAAGAAGCAAACGTGTATAGCCTTATCCACGATGGAAGCTGAGTTCGTGGCATTATCAGCAGCAGTACAAGAAGGAGTTTGGCTTAAGAGATTTTTGGATCATTTAGGTGTTATTGAGAAAACCGCACATCCGTTATTGGTTAACCGTGATAGCCAAGCAGCTATAGCGTACACTAAAGATCCAAAATATCATGGCAAGACCAAACATATAGATACCAAGTATAACTTTGTAAAAGATATGGTTGCACGAAAGGATGTGAACTTGCAGTACATATCTACGCATAGAATGGTAGCAAATCCTATGACAAAGCCAATACCTAGAGATGTGTTTTGTGGTCATGTAAAGTCTCTAGGATTGCGTAGAGTCTGATGTACTGGATTGTAATTTCCTTAAGTTGTTCACATGTATGAACTAGTGTTGTTTCATTATTAATGCCTATGAATCTTTTGTTTGATCTTTATGCATCTTAATGCTTAGTGCATTATATTATGTTGAGAAAGTATGTCGGACAGATAAGAGATTAGCCCACTCACACGGGTAATCGCCTCTATTTACTATGTGATAAATAGAGATGAGACAGTTTTTAAGCTTATTATCTAGGTGATAATCGAGAGCTCAAGCTTAAAATACGTATGTCGCCTTACTGAGTGTTAAGATGAGGACATAGTACTTACGATGTCCGAAAGTAAAATAACTCACACATTTTACTTTATCTGTCTAAGATGCCAGATGTGAGTTCTGATGAATTTTGTGAATGAGTAAATACGTGAACTCAAGTTAGACATTGGGTATGTCTGAACTATCATTTGTACGGTATTGATTGTGTAGACATATGCTCCATGGGAAAGGAGTTAATACCGTAATACGTATTTCATACTACGTATGCATGAGACGACCTATAAGAGTGGCAAAAGTTTGATCTCAACTTTTATGACGTGTGAGACTCTTGAGGAAAAGAGTTCCTCAATTTTAGTGCCCTCATGACTCTTACTTATTCTCAAGATTTCTATTTAGTGTTTGCTATCTTAGAATGTTGCCAATGGTCATGAGTTGATTCGATCTAATGGGACATTTCTAGAAAAGCAAGTTGAATTGAAATTGAGAGTTTGAAGGAAAGAGGAAGATCGGATTTGAAGAATCACATTGTGGTTTTTGTATTCACAGGTCGACCAATTATGATTGTCTTTGGGATAATCATAATTGTGAATACAATATATATATCATTGTTTGAATGAGATTAAGAGAGATATAAATGTGATCGATCGATCTAGGTACTGCATACTAAATTTACTCGGAAAATGATGCCCAATATGAGCTGCTATATATTCCTAACGAGATGTATAGCAACGAGCTCTCAAAGTATCTTTGGTCGCACGGATTATTCACCGGTATGAATGTTTAAAGAGGAAAAGAGGGATTTTCAGTTGATGGGCCTCAGTTGGGCCTATCCGCCCATGTTGGTTTTGACCCACCATGTGCGAGTGGGAGATGATGGATTTATTATAATGGGCCTAAGTTGGCCCGGCCACGATGGGCCTAAAGGCCCGGCCCACGGGAATAAGGCCCGTGGAAATGGGAACCTATAAAAGGGATGAGAGAGGGAAAGAACGTACCTCTTGGCATTTTGTACGAACGTTCTTTTTCTCTTCAAGAACTCTCTCTCTCTCCAAAGCTAAGAAGCGACGCCATCTTCCCTTCACGGCGAATTTTCGACATCGGATCGAACGAGAATGAAATCTCTTCCTCAATACGGCATTGGTATTTAATCTGTGGCCAACAAGGTACGCTCGAATCTGTGGTGTGCTTTATGATCGGTGATACGTGACAATTCCCAGGCTCATCTTCCGCATATGATTAGGGGTTCGGTTTAAGTGCCGAATCCGGTTTTTGGGGATCCGACGATCCCAACACAAAGAAATTATACTAGAGGGTGGTTGTTCCCGCAAGCGATCCAGACACGGATGATTCATATAAATGGACTCTCTATGCCGTCTGGTATTCGTCACTCCAAGCGAAGCCCGAGAGAGAGAGAGAGAGAGAGAGAGAGAGAGATATGGAAGGCGGGGTTGTCGATGAAGGGCCGGTGTGCGTGACAGGAGGAACTGGGTACGTGGCGTCCTGGCTTATCAAGAAACTGCTCGAGAAGGGCTACACCGTCCGGACTACAGTTCGTTCTGGTACTGGTGGTATGAGGTTTTCCGACTGTCTGACGCGTGTCTTGATAGATAGCAGTAGGCGATAGTAGGATTTAACGCACTCGCTAGTTGACACGATGTTCATACGTCTATCCCTCCCGGTAAATCGCGCAGGAAACGAAAGGGACCTCAGCTACCTCACCAATTTGCCGAGCGCGGCAGAGAGACTCCAGATATTCGGCACCGACCTGAGCGAGCCGGAGAGCTTCGGGCCCGCTGTCGAGGGATGCGCCCGCGTGTTCCACACGGCGCACCCCATCGACTACACCCTGGCATTGCCGGAAGACGCCGTCATGCCGGTCGCCGTTGGGGGCCTCCGGGGGGTCCTCGCGGCGTGCCTCGGCGCCAAGACCGTCAAGCGGGACGTGTACACCGCCACCGCCGGCTCGTGCATGTTCAGCGGCGAGGACCTGGACGTCGCCGACGAGGGCACGTGGAGCGACCTCGAGGTGTGCCGGAGGTCGCCCTTCTACCCGAACTACCTGGTGTCGAAGACGGCGACGGAGAAGGAGGCGCTGGAGTTCGGCGAGCGGCACGGGCTGGAGGTCGTGACCTGCGCTCTTCCCACGGTGACCGGGCCTTTCATCACTCCCTCCGTGCCGGGGTCCGTCGGGCTGACTGCCTCCATAATCGCCGGTAGTTAAATGTCATCTTCTCTTTTCTCCGTCATCTGATATTCAGGAACATTACGAACGACGGCAGGACTATCTGATCCTCATCGTACTCAACCAAAATCCGCACCTGATGCGACCTTTTTGATCGCAGGCAATGTGCAATGGTACGAGCTATTGCCGATGTGGTACCTGGTGCACACGGACGACGCGGCGAGGGCTCTCATATTCCTTATGGAGAGCCCGAAGGCGGAGGCCGGTACGTTTGCCGAGCGCTCGAGCTGAGGACTCACGAGCTGGTCGAATTCATGTCCGGAAGATACCCCGAGCTCAACATAACCATCACAGAGTAAGTTCTTTTCTCGTTTAGAGGTGGATGATCATATCTGTGTATCACATAACAACGAATTCTCCATTCATGTTGGGGTCATTGCTGCTGAAAATATGTTGGGCATGTGTTTGCAGCAAGATGAAGGAGCTGAAGGATCGAAAGGCGACTAGCCTCTCCTCGAAGAAGCTCTTGGACGCCGGCTTCCAGTACAAGTACGGGGTCGAGGAAATGTTCGACGACATGGTCCGGTGCTGCAGAGCGCCGGGCCATTTTTGAATATTCGATCGGGCCTCAAATTTGGAGAAGAGAAGAACATCCGATTGAAAGTTGGCTGTGTTCATTGCGTTCCTCTCGTACCAAGTGGAGTTGTGTTTGTGTTTGGAAACTTTGCGGTATCCACCGTACGTTTGTTCCCAATAATTCCTTCTCTTGCTCGTACTTGCACCTTTAGAATGCACATAAAGAAGCAACCGACCCCCTTCAATATTTCTCTTAACGTGTTCTACACTGTTGAAAGTTAGATCCACATGAAGTGTTAAAAGACACCTAATGTTGACCTAAGGCCTGATCAAAGTTGACCGAGATTAGTAAAAAATTCGATGGAAGGGTATAATTGGGTCGCGATCCTCATGAGTTTGCCAGCCGTATCCAATTCGCTCAAATCGGATGGCTGAATCTTAAGTTAGCACATCTTCATCATGGTCATCCGTTCGTAGGGTGCCAAGAATTTGGCGATTTGATGTGATGGATCAATTCCATCTTAATGATTAAGTCATAATTGTTCTGATGATGCTGCAAGAATTATGACTGACTAATTTTAATTTATAATATATCATAACTTTTTATCACGATTATCCGTAAGGTCCAGTTTCTAGAACTTCACAATCCCGACATTTAAAAATTCGAGTCCCAACTTCTATGTGAGTGCAAAAAATGGGTATCAATTTGACATCGAATGGAATAGATATGTTGGTCAAATTTTGGTCATATATTTTATAAAAAAAAAAACACAAAAATCATCTTTCGAAGTTTTTCCGAAAAATAATTTGATTTTGCCACCGCCATTTTGGTTCTGACAAAATGGTTGCTGCCACGTGGCGGTCGAGAGCGGCCTGGAGATGAGCAGCCCACCTATCCTCGTGCGAGGCTCGATTGGGATGGGCCTTGCACCGGGCCATTTTCGCCCTTTACTAGGCCATTTAAGCGTATTACAGGTCTAATTAAACCTTTTAGATGCATCTAGTGGTTTGATAACGTTTTTCGGATAGTATAAACCTGAATATATCTAGATAAAAATGCCGGATAAAAAATTCGGCCAAGGGTGGGTTAAGCCAGCATTGGATACAATAACTTAAAAAAAAAACTTAATAATTTCCACGCATCAAGAAAACTTCACCTAAGGTGAGACTTACCATCCTTGGCATATCTATACGGCGGCATTCCACCACCACTGTGGCAGCCATCCACTCTGGCCGTCTCCCTCTCCAACATTTTCGAGGGTCCTTGCCAGTGCCCTTGCCCATGGCTCACTTGGAAGGCTGGCTCACAACCTCATCCATAACTCCCTCTCTTTCAAATCCTCTCTTTGGTTGCATCAAACATATGATAAAGTATTTTTATAATTCGGATTATATGTGGAGAATTTCAAATCTCCTTTTATCCTATCCTATCTCGATTTGAATCTAGGCAACCAAACGTAGCGTTTATGCTTTTAATCTCTCTCCATTTTATGCTCTCAAATTCTTGGTTACTAACGTGATCTTTCTTCTTTACGGAGAAATTTCGGCGAAATTCAAGTTCGAAGATTCCGACAATCACAGGCGCGTGCAAATTGAAGAAAACTGGTGAGCCATCGGGTAAGGATTCTAATCTGGTAAGCAGAATTATCATCGTCGTGATGCTCAAATTAAGCTAGAAAATTTAACACAATAACCGTCACTACATTGGCTTTAAAAATGTATTGAGGTATTTGCCAAACATCTTTAAAAGCATTCAATATCCCTTTTTTATTGCTTAAATTGTTGCATGAAAGCTTTTAACGATATGTAATTATTGTTGGGTAAAGAAAGGGAGGTCTAAGGCCAAAAATGACATTAAACCTTATGTGCATTCGAAGTTCATACACTTATAAAACAAAAAAAAAAAGGGATTTTTGATTGTTTCGCATAATAACTACCTACATTACATGTGACATGCCTCTTTCATAAATACACAAAAGTTTACGCCATGTGATAATATTGATTTGATTGAATCTATTTCCCCATTTGTGTGGTACTAATCGATACCATCTAATCGGAGATAAATCATATTGATAATGACCCCTTAACCATTTTTTCCATTGAATCATTTCCGAATTCAAAATATTTTTATGTTTTAATTCAGGATAAAAAATTCCTTGTGTTTCAAAATAATCCTTTATTTCATTTTTAAGAAAAAAAGATGTTCCGTGATATTGAAGGGAATTCCATTAATAACTGGCCGTTTTGACCCTTTGGAACAACTCGATGAATTTAGTAGATCTTTTTAGGAGGACCCAATGACCATAGATCGAACCTATCCAATTTTCACAGTGCGATGGTTAGCTGTAATATAATTGACTAACTAATATTATGAATCTCATCCTGTTTGGCGTGTATTATGCATCTCGCTTTTGATCTGGTCATTCCGTCACATGCTGTAAGCATATGGCATAACCGTCACATAAAAAGTACCCCATCCACTATCTGGGGGTCAATCGCCAAAGAATCAAAAGGATAGGGGGTGGATTGCAATTGATCCGATAGTACAGGGGCTAATGTGCAATTATCCCGGAACGATATAAATTCATAAACCTCTTCGAACTTTCTTGCATCGTCTTCTTCGGTGCAGAGTAAACTTCTCGGAACCTGAAGCTGGTCTCAAAATCTCATCGGTGCCGGAGAAAGTTTCCCCGATCGATCGCCTCCTCCCCCGAGGAGCGCATGGATTCCGCCGTCGTGATCGTGGCGCTGTCGCTCGTCGCCGGAGCCGCGATCGCCCTCGTCTTCTTCGGCAATTACTTCCGCAAGCGAAGATCCGAGGTCGTGGCCATCGCCAAGGCAGACCTCCGGCCGCATCCCAAGAACCCGTCGCGGCCTCCGCCGCAGCCCGCCGCCAAGAAGGTCCACGCCAAGTCCCACGCTCACGGCGCCGATAAGGTACCACCCGCTGCTTTCGTTTCGCGGCTATTTCGGGAGGTTTTTCGGTTGTCGCTGCTGCTGGATGGAAATGGAGCGTAAGTGAAGGAGAGATTAGTGTTTCGGGAACTTACATGTGCGTCGTGCTTTCTTTGTACTTCGATCAGATGAAGATCGAATTGCTTGCGTGGTTTAAATCTAGTCAATTTGGTTGATTTGGGAGCTTTGGGTGACGAAAATGTCTAGTAAGCAGTATGACTGAGTCGTTCTGAATCGTCATTGGCCGGCTCTGTTCTGCTTCTGGTAATGCTAGTGATAAGAGAGGTTGGAGTGTCAAAAAAAGTGAGCCTGTCAATGATGGACCGACTTCGATGTTCTGATGGAGCAGTTTGAGTGTCCAGGCAATGTTCGAAGGAATGTTCGAGTTTTGCTCTCCTTTTGAAAATTTTTCGTCGTCTTTCTTTAGATAAGTTGCTAAGCTTTTATTGTCAATGCAATATTAGCTTGTGTATTTTATTTGCTGGATAATTCTTGAATGTAGGATAAAAACAAGCGGCATCATCCTTTGGATCTGAATACTTTAAAAGGTCACGGGGATTCAGTCACAGGGCTATGTTTCGCTTCTGATGGACGAAGTTTGGCAACAGGTAAGATGAGGTTCCTTTCACCGGAAGATATGATATCTATAAACATAGAAAATTATTTGGCAGTATATGACCTCAAGGTTGAAGCATCATACCGTGGGTTGGTTTTCTTTTGAAGAATTTAAGTTTCTTTGCTTAGCATGGAAGTAGCATCTATATTTCATGTGTCGCACCTTACTAAATGAACGCTAATTAACAACTCTGATGTTATCTTCAGTGATTTTTACCGTTTCTTTATGCAAGAAAAATGGAATTTTCTTGAAGTGAATGTAAGTGGATCTTAGTTGATGAAAGCTAGTTGAAAAGTGGTCATAAAAAATGAAACTAAGGTTTGAATCTCATTATCTCCCTGTGACCCAAGGAAACAAGTGGTCATTAGGTAGTGGTAAGAAGGGAGTCAATTAGAAGCTCTGGAATGCTACGTAAATGTTATTCCATTCATGATATTTGATGTTGAGGAAGTGCAACTAGCTTGGCAGATCGTAGACCATGAAATAACCTCAATCACCTAACCGTCATTCTTTAAAGAAGTAGAAATAATATGGGCTTTGCATTGCCTTGTTTCAGTTGATATGTTAGAAGAGCTCTCTGCCAGGGCCTTGCTGTGAAGAGGAGAGTGAGAGAAACATTATCCTCTATTTGTGCCTTCTTACTGAATATAGCACTAGCTCTTTTGTTGATATATGAGAGGTCAACCTACAAAAGAGTGAAATGTATTGAGGAATTTGGTGCAGAAATCTTTAAGTATCCTTATTCATATGCTCATATTCCGTTAAATGAGTTGAACCTAAAATGTAAAATTGGTTCTGTGTGCTTTATCTGAAAGTGCTGCTTTTAAGTAGGGTAAAAAATTGCATTTTGATACAAGTCATTCAGTAGACGTTCATTACTTTACATGTGTGTAGGATGCTCTTTTTTGTTATAAACTCTTTGTCTCAAGTGGACAGAAAATGAAAGTACGAGCCCTTGAACTTTGAGATTTATCCTATGTTTTGCTTCGCTAAGGTGTAAGAGTACATCTAAATTTGTAAAGGAAAATGCAGAAGAAGGTGACTTGGATCCTTAGACCTCAATTAATTATGAAATTTTTTTTTCTGCTTTGCTGGAAAGAGAATGTGCCATCCATCCTCAATTTATGTGGTGTTCTTGTTTAGGATATCCTCAGTGGTTTAAACAGAATACTAGTGGTTGGCTTTATTGATGTGAGATATGATTCATACATCTCTTATTTTTACATGCAGCTTGTGCTGATGGTATTGTGAGGGTGTTTAAGTTGGATGATGCTTCAAACAAAAGTTTCAAGTATGTCTCTCACACAAGCTTGGCGATTGATCACATTGTTTATTTTTTAACTTGACAACTCTCATCTGCAGATTTCTGAGGATTAACTTGCCTGCTGGAGGCCATCCAACTGCTGTTGCATTTGGTGATGATGTATCATCAGTAATTGTGGCATCTCAACATTTGTCTGGTTGTTCTCTGTACATGTATGGAGAAGAGAAGCCTACAAATTTGGACAGCAATAAGCAGCAGGCTAAGCTACCTATGCCTGAAATCAAGTGGGAGCATCACAAAGTTCATGAGCAGAGAGCGATATTGACCCTTTCTGGGGCTGCTGCAAATTATGATAGCGGTGATGGGAGTACAATAATTGCATCTTGTTCAGAAGGTATGGAGTTTATCTCCAAAATGTGCCCTAAACTAGCTCGATCTTATGTTTGTTTAGCACGAATTTCTTTTGAAATAGCCCAATGTTCATCCATCTAGTAAAGATAGTTGAGGTAGTTGATGTACTCCAACTGGCTGTGCAGAGAAACTGTATCGTCTTCCCCCTAGTGTTGTTGCCTGTTTGTGAAGGAAATTGAAAATGACAAACTTTCTGGGCTTTGAATTGATGCAAAAACAATTTTTTATGCAAGCTAGTGTATTTATTAATATTTCAATGCAATTTTTCTAGATGTCACTCATATTTTCATAGTTTGAATCAGTGATATGAAAAATAATCATGTCAGGTTACATGAAGGAATCGATATTGGAATATGAAACATTGTGCCTTTATTGTGGTCTCTATAGCACCCTTTTTGTCGTAATATATTTTTACATGGGATGAGTGCAACTGAATACCTTCTAATCTTTCAGACTTCCTCTTGGAGGAAGTTGAAGCTGTATAAACAGTAGTCTTTGGGATAAATTGCCAGAGCTTGAATTTCATTTTTTTCTGGCTAATTTTTGACTGGTTTCATGTTGCCTCTTTTCTGCTTCATCTATATGGTCCTTTCTCCTCTCTTTTTCAACCTTCTATTGCCATAGAGGCTGTCTGTGTTTCTAACATCTCTGAATTTTTTGGAAGGAGCTTCAAAATTCATACAACCACTAAATAGGTGTTGCATCGTAATGTATTTGAGTTATAAGATGACGGCTAATTTCAGTTGTTACTATTAGCAGAATAATAAGAATGACCAGCAAATGTAGTTTCTTGTCTTTGCAGTGACTGTCTTGATGGAACATGACAATGGCCAGTCAGCATATTGTGTTAAAGCTGTAAAAACTTTTGTATTTGCAGTAATCTTTTGCATCATGTCCAGGAACTGACATCATAATTTGGCATGCAAAAACTGGGAAGATTTTGGGGAATGTCGATACAAATCAATTGAAAAACACTATGTCTGATATCTCACCCAATGGGCGTTTTATTGCTGCTGCTGCTTTTACTGCTGATGTTAAGGTAAATCTTCCTTGATTCATTGTTCTGCTGAATTAGTGCTTCTTTTCAATGTTATATCTGGATTATGTCTGATAGTGGCTGCAGTCTATCAAATCGTTTTTAGTTTGGTGTCCGATAAGCATATTATCCATGCAATGAATGATGTGCAATTATTTCATCTTCTACTGCTGTCTGATAGGAATAGTTCTTATAAGCAAATCACAGACCTTCAGTTTTTTACTGTATTTGAATTGAAATATCAAGCAACTTTGTTTTTTTGAATAAATGTCAAAAGTAGAAATCTCATAAAATATATTCATGTCTCGTTGATCTTATATCATATGTATGAAGAAGACTGAAGAGCTACAATTTTGCAAATCAAAACCAATTTACAAGCATCTTTATGAAAAAATCAAACCATGTTCATATTAAAACTTTTTGAGAATATTCATTAATATGACAACAATGAGATATTAACTCAAAAATTTATTTGGAACAAAACGCATCCTTGGGCTCAGCTATCAAAAGATGGCCCTCACCCAAAAGCCTCCTCACTGTCGATTGAAAGAACTTGAATATAGGGAGAGTAATTGCAAATGAGAACTTTGTGCTCACCCCACCTCTATCTACACTATTCAAAAATTTTAATTCCCTCGGCCATTACTAGGAACTACACAACATGGTATTCATTATCTCAACAGAATTCCTAGTGTTCTTGCTTTTGGTGAACATGTGACTGAGAAACAGATTGAGGCTTAGCCCTTCATAAGAGTCTCTGTTTACAAGCACCACTCCACTTCTTTTGTCTGCTTCTTTTTTTGAAAAAACTTAGATTCAGTTTTTAAATTAGGCAGATAATCCGTCACTCTGTTGTGATACATGTGGCCATGCATGGGGCAGTCTTATGCTTCTTGTTATGTTTACCCAGTGCATATGTTTTGGCAGGTCTGGGAGATTGTTTACTCAAAAGATGGTTCTGTGAAGGGAGTTACAAAAGTCATGCAGCTTAAGGGACACAAGGTCGATAACTTCATGAATGTTTTCCTACTTTGGTTATATTTGGCCAAGTGTCTTCTTCATTCAATTATCTGTTTTATTCATGCTGCCGTGAATTAAGATGCATCTCTTTTGCTTATAATCTTTGTGGAGAAATCGAAATTAAGCATAACTTGAGTACAGGAATGATAATTTTATTAGTGTCGTGTCTTTTAGTAAGGAATAACCATGTTATGCATGTGTAGGGTGTGTAAATATTTACGTTGTGTGTTTTAAAACTGGACCCGACTGGCTGGCTACCTGTTTCAATGCCATTTCATTTTGTTGGGACCATGAATTGGTCAAAAACAGGTTTTGACTCAGTTTAAGCATTGAATCCAACGTGACTGGATTTGGCATCAACCTTTTTACCTGTAAACATTTAACTTGGGATGACAAAACCCTGAAAGCATATAATTTGCCATCCATATTGCCAAGGAACAAGAGAAACCACCTTGCCTGATCTATGTTGGTGGCTTCGATTTCTGATGGCATTACGCATAGCCATTGACCCTAAACAAGTTCTTTCAGATTTCTCCTTGCCTCTCAGATTGAGTTATCCATAGGATTTGATGAGCACAACATTCACATATCCCACCTTGGCTTGATGCTTAACAATTTCTCGAGCTATGCTCCATTCATGTTGGATTTGACATTTGTTTTAAACTCCCGCAATATGCGAGCGATATCCAACTATAATTGTCTTGCACCTTTTTCTCTCTTTTTGATGATTTAGAGTTGGTTTTGTTGAAGTTGTAGCATAGCAACAACTCCTGAAGCATCATTTCCTTCATAAAGAAGAACCTATGATTGAAAGAAATTCCCACATTTAGAAGAATAGATTCATGTCAAAAGTCAAAAGAGTTAATATGGGTCAGGTTTAAGGTTTTTGACGGACAGGTTTGGCAAGGTATGAGAAACCCGTTTTCTTAGGAAGAGGTATTGGACTTCCCATTGTTTTAACTTTTCTTGTTTCTAAGTTTTCTTGGATTCAGATGTTATTCAGATAGCTATATTTTCTTGTTAAGACTCCTAATTTCCTGTGGTAATTGTGCTTTGTCATGATAATGTTTTAATACCTAAAGGACTTACGTTCATTTCTTAAATTCCCTTTTTCATATTCAGAGTGCAGTGACTTGGTTATGCTTCAGTCCAAACTCAGAACAAATAGTTACAGCATCAAAGGATGGCTCTATAAGAATTTGGAACATCAATGGTATGTGCTATCCTATTCTGTTTAACTGCATATTTCTAAGGCTAGGTCAAATACATCCCCTGCTTTTTGGTTGCGGTGGGGTTGGGCAAGGCTAAAAAAGCACAAGGAAATGGAGATATCAAAGTTGCTTACTTGCTGTTTCTGCTTGTAGCATTAATTGCCTTATTTATTTATTTATTTATTTAATTTTTTGTAATTAGTATGCTGTAGTGGGGCAGAAGTGGCTCTCTCATGTCTCCTATGCATCCTGAATGGTATAGTGAGTTGATTCAATATTGAAGTTTGTGTACTGCACAAACAATCAAAGGCTTTCTTGGCTTATCATCAAAACATAACTAGCTGCAATTTATTAACAATTCCGGAAGGGGGTTTATACTGTATAGTCAGTGCTAGTCTCTCATTAGATTAAACTCACCTGTCACCAATTTCTTTAGAAATTGAATGTTGCAGTTTGGGTTTAGGGACTCACGGAATGAAAAGGAGGGAAGAAATGGGCAGATTTTAGTCTACTATTTTTTTTAGTCTGACCCTTCACAAGTGCAAATTACTAGCTTATCCATATGTTAAACGAGCCTTTGGGGGAAAACAACTAATAGAATATTTGAGGATAGAATTATGATGAACTGATTGAGTTTTACTTTTGTATTTTGCCTGGAGTCATTGAAGGTGATATTTCTCTAAGTTAACTTCTTATCTACTGAAGAGAGCATTTGTTGATTGAGAAATATGATATACACAAGGTATCAAGTTTCCTTGATATCTTTATTTCCTTTCGGTTAACTGAGATGCTAATAATATCTTGCAGGCCTTATCGCATGCTCTGTTGTAGTATTTTTCAAATTCCTACTTCTTAGTTCTGAAATTTCTTTCTTTATTCCTTGAAGTTCGATACCACCTTGATGAGGATACGAAGACTTTAAAGGTGTTTCCAATCCCATTGCAAGATTCAAGTGGTACTACTTTACACTATGATCGCCTCAGTCTATCCCCTGATGGAAAGATACTGGCAGCAACCCATGGTTCGATGTTGCAGTGGCTGTGCATTGAAACTGGAAAGGTTTTGGACACAGCTGAAAAAGCTCATGACGGTATGCCCCAGCCAGTAACATTTCCATGAGGCTTTTCCCCATTTTTGATCTTCAATAAGTGATGCATGAAGTTTTATGGTCCAGTTAAATGATTGATGTTGGTTCTCTAGATGCCAGAACTTCTTTATGTATGGCTTCGCATTGTTGATGTATTTGTGAAGCAATTGTAAAATGTGGATGGAATAACAAGACTAGTCAATGGAATTAGTTGGAGATCACCACCAAATTTTCACCGTAACCAACCCCATCCCCCCAATCTCCAAACAGAAAACGGAAAAACTTAAAAGGCCCTATATTTTATTTTCTTGCTTACATATACAATTAATTATACTAAAAACCCTGTAATGTGAACTGATAGCATTATATTCTACTTTTCTTTCTGTTTTCATTGAGATTTGGAGTGGAACATAGAAATATTGCAAGACTGCGTGGGTAGTGTGATTGAAAATGAGATAGTTACCTGGGGCTTTAGCTTTAGCCCCTGTGCATTCTTCTCATACACCTTTTCCTTTTTATCACAGAAAATGAAAGAAATGAAAACCTTTACTCATGCCCCTGGAATCATAAAGGGCAATGACAATCCTTTCTTTAAAATGATAAGACTAGTCAATTATGATCATATTTCCCCTTCTAAGATTTTATATGCAGCAACCAATCTTTATTCTCTATTATCTTCAGTGGCAGCTAATGGACTTAATCAGCATTCCTAGTTGAGTTTGACAGTTCTTCATTCTGGCCAATGTTTTGTAATTTCACTCACAATTATACCTAAATGCAGGTGACATCACTTGCATGTCCTGGGCGCCACAGAGTATTCCAACAGGTAAAATTATATCGACGTCACTAAGCACTGTTCTTCTATTGTGAATGGATCTGTGGAAACTGGAGCCTGCACTTCGCATGATGCAGCATTTTAAAAGTAATTTTGCTTGTTAGAAAAGCATGTTGCCCCACCATACTGAGGCCTGCATGTAATGAGAGAGAGAGAGAGAGAGAGAGATGGAACAATACATCCTTATGTTGATCAGAGCATAGAATTGCTTTAACTTTTCCTCAATTCTCTATGCATGGATGGAGATGCTTTTAGTCGCCTGTTTTTATTTTAATTTTATGAACTTTCTTGACAAGAGCATAGAATTGCTGCAACTTTTTCGCTGTTCTCTATCCCTGCACTTACATATGCATGGATATGCTTATAGTTGGCTCTTTCTTTTTCTTTATTTTTAAAATTCTCTCTCTCTCTCTCACAGGCGATAAAAAAGTTCATGTTTTGGCGACGGCCAGTGTTGATAAAAAAGTGAAGCTTTGGGCAGCCCCACCACTCCAAACCTCATAGACGAGTTAATACAAGGAGACTGAAATTCAGCATCAGAACAATGTGAAGCTTGCTCCTACAAATACGCTTCGCCATTTGAGATGCATTATGAGGTTCTAAATTATATCCGGGCCACTGTCACTCTTCACAAGAAAGCCTCAGGGTGTCCTACGGAACGTTCCAACACCGTCCATTCTGACAGCATCCGGACATACAGTCCATACTTCGACGTTGTTAGCCTTTATTTAAAAATTTTGCCGATAAACTTGGCCTAATACAGAATCCAACAGGAAGAGTTTTCTGTATTCCTTCTGTTTATTTGTCTTCTCTTTGGAGGGATATTGAAAGGTTGTTGTTGAGATGGTGGCTGAACTGCGAGGCGATGACCCAGTATAATCTATCTGAGCCAGGCTGATCTGGGCGGCTCAATCAAGTGCTTTTCCTTTTAATTTGCTTGCTTTTTGGGACAGGCTATTACACTTTCAAATTTGCTTGTGTAGCTGAAGCACCATATTCTACTGAGTTAGTCAGCCTCAGAGTGGGAGGGCGAACACATGCGGATGCGCATTGGCAAATCTGAACAATCATTCCGTAGAACACTAGAGTCTATATGCTTGACTGTATCGATTAATTAATTTAAGCTGACCTGATCACGATTTGTCGTGTTGAACATGTGATCGTCAAAACTGGTTGTTCATGATGAGCCTAGTGTTGTAGAGAAGCGAATTTAATCCTAGGAAGAAAGAAATTTAGCAGCATCATGGTTCCTAAGAAATCGAGTAAAGAATTGCATTTTCTTTTCACGGGATGTAGATTTTGAACGCGATGAACAGGTTGAAGAGAGATTGGACCGGTGAGCATTGGGATCGGGCACTTATGGGAGGTTAGGCCATGGAGGAGTCGATGATGTAGACCACTGAATAGATTGGGAGTAGTAGAGTCACAAGTTCATCTTTTCACGTGATGTGGATTGCAAGACTCTGAGCGCACTGGAGAGACCTGCCGCTCTGAAAGCACATAGTAGTTTATCCCAATCAAAGTATGTATACATCACTTGACAGCAGAATGCCGAGATTTGCAAAGAAACAATACAACCCGGTCTTATTTAGAATGGGAACCTTGATGAGAATTCAAAAGAAAACCTCTAAACATCGGTGCACGACCGACCGAAAATGCAAGGACAAGCACCGTGCATACCCTTGAGGCATAAAAATTAGGAAGTCGCTATTACAGATGATTACAGTCGACTCGCATGACATGGCATGGACGGGGCAATGAAAAGTGAGAGAACAACCCTCGCGGAGATGAGGCTGGCAATTTGTGAAACTTTCGACCGTGAGAATCATCACACGGCCTGGTACCTGAGACTTTTCCGCTTCCAACTTTGAGATCGCAAAGGAGATACCCATGTCAGATCATGGCATCAGGTTGACGTTCCGGTGATGATGCTTCGTATTCAGGCAAAGTCTTGTACGATTCATGGATCCTCCTCAAAGTAGGGAACTTGGCCTGCAACGAAGAAGAATACGGACTCAGCTAGGCTACTCAAGCATCAGTGTAAAGACAACATGCATGGATGCTCGATCCACGAGTCCGGCACCAATGATGGGTTTCGAGAATCACAAAGCTCCGACATTAACCATTCCAATACAGAATGTGCATCATTCAAAAACCCTCATGCAGTGCCATACTATAGAGATGTCCCGGACTCGAGGTGCATGGTGCATGCATTTTCATATGTTTTTGCTCGCAAGACATATCTATAGTTACGATACATGGCGGTAGGTTCGCATACGATGAACTGTGAATTGAGAAGTAAAGGGCCTCTCATCTGAAGATCTTAATACCCCTATTTGGTAATTGCAATGTGAAAGTTCTCCCAGCGAGACAACAACTATCACCAAAAAACAAGATCTTCTAAAGAGGTGGCACCAACATACTTGTCCAACATTAAGCAGAATCGATCTGCTTTCGCTATCTTCATAAAAGAGAAGTATATATAACATATCTTAAAGGGGTGTTCACTTAGGTTTTGAAAACCAAGGAATTGTCCATGAAAACAACACCATAATTGAGGCGGGAATTGTATATGATTTTCTCATTAAGTACTTGTAGAAAATTCTTCCTTGCAAGAGAATGCTTTCACTGATTCTTCCAAGATGCTTTGCTGTTTGCAGGAAAGAATAATGCACATACAAATGGACCCAAGGTAGAAACAGACACCTTAATAGCAAACTCAAAATGAACTGATCATGGAAAAAGAGACAGGGAAAGAACTTCACCATGTCAATCTGAAATCTCAAGGTAGCATTAGCTATTTGTGGGGCCAAAAACACATCAGCCTGCACAACGTGCATCTCAGGTTGTTAATACTGCATTCACTGAAGGGTGATAAAGGAAAATCAGTAAGATGGGATTCACGACATTTACAACATTCAAGTCCAGTCACTGCTTCAAAAAGAAGGGCTTTGGAACAAGGGATACACGTACAAATTATTCTAATCTTCTCATGTGTCATTTTGACGAGTTTACTCCAGTCACATTTCATATGGGAATCCAAGTCCCAAACACAAAAACAAAAAACGAATCAATTGTTAAGTTGAAGTGGGAAGAGGGAAATCAAGATGCAGTTCATATATGAAGATGGCCCCCAGCACGAATGGCAAACTAAGATTAACAATATCGAGTAAAAAATCATACTTCTAGCGGGACACACGAACTAATAGGATGGCAGGGCGGCAATTGCTAGCTACCTTGTCTCATTAGCACTTTTTGACAGTTGACAATTACATTTACAAGTCCAATATACATGTTACGAAGTATATACACTGTGCTAATTGGTCGAACTAATGTCGTTTCATTTAGATACTTTTGAGTTCATAGCATTGGTGTAGAGATTAAGAGACACAACAATCAAACAGAAAAGAGAGGAAAGATGAGATGTTAAGATTCAGAAGCAAACCAAGCACACTTCATCCCCGGTGGCATATCTGGTCGCAACATTTTCAAGCAACTTTTCGAGGGCTGTACATGGAGGAAACTGGTCTTATTCACAGCTAAGAAACATCTTCAACTTGGTATACAAGTATATGTTGCTAATATCCATCGATACTTTATTAGACTACAACGTGATAGAAGATGCAAAGAAGATAGGTTCATGACCAGAATCATTATGAACATGACCAGAATCATTATGAACATCTCTAGCCATTGAGTTTTTCTTCTCTTCCAGGAGCCGTGCCAAACTAGACGGTCCTACGTTTTCTTATTTCTCTTTCAGGTTGGATTTCAAAATTTCTGACCTGATAAGTATGCCTCGCCAATGTGAAAATCTCATTGCAATTATGTATGGTAAAAGTCATACGATATCCATGTTTAATTTGAAGCTGCTTTCCCTCATGATCTTGTGATTGTTTAGCCTCAAAGGAGTGCCTAGCATTTTAGTTGGTGTTCAATAATGGCGGTCAAAGTACCGTTGTTTCTATATACAAAAACTACAAGACTCCCAATTTTTGGAATGAGGGTATGTGACAGAATTAAACAATGCCATCATCGAAACAGCGCTCTATTCATTTTGTCAAAGGCTTGCTTCAACCGTAGTAAACATAAGCAGAGAGACTGATAAGATTACTACAAGGAGAAGACAAGCCAAAGATGGGTGGAGCCTCTACTGCTAATGTCGATGAACCAAAGGTATCTGTTATCATTGCAGCTGCTTATTCAATCAAGCGTCGAAAAAGTAATTTCTATGTTCTGTGAGCAACTCGGAAATCATGTTTTGGACCGTGTGCTCAAAATGTGCTTCATTCCTAACTGAAGGTGGACTCTGATTACGCCCAAGTGATTACTAATGCTTTGGTACAGGGGAACTACAACTGTAGCCCAGTGTTCCTCAGGTTAAGAATTAACAGAGTCCTTGGACTTAGCATATGTTTTGAATCAAATGCATCATCCATCAACTTTTCTTTCTGGAGAGAAATTCAAGGTCCATTCTTAGGCCTTCCTCGTTAGTTCCAGAGACCACTTTGTACAGTCCTAATGAGACTTTTACCTTGGAAACCTCTCTCTATTGCATATTGAGCCCATGATAGCCTCTCTTCAGGGCCAGCTTTCTCCTCAATGTACTTCTGCAGAAAAGAAAGAATGCATCTCACAGACAGAACTATACCAGCACATTTAGCACATTCAGCATCTGAAGAGAAAGCATTACCAACAGAACTATACCAGCACATTCAGCATCTGAAGAGGCTGTATGCTCGAGCTGATTATACTTGCAGCCTGCCAAAACAAATGACAACACCAGTCGTTTTTCTACTGAAAACACCCACCAAATTGAATCTAGAGTCTGCTGTGAAGTGACAAAGCAGAGAGGATAGGGGAATGGAGAGCACTACAATGGAAGATCTCATCTAATCAGTTTTGATCATGCGTAATTCAGCAAAACTCCGAAATTTCAGGTAAATGATCATCAAAATCTGCGGGAAACTTCAGCTTTAAAGGAATGGAAAGTGCCAAAAAAAAAAAAAAAAAAAGAGACCTGGAGGTTGAGAGCTTTCAATCGAGGATCACGAGGTAACAAAGCCTTCTGAGGATACTTTTCTTCCAAATACTGAAAAAAGATAACATGTGCTTAAGCAAAAAATCAAAATCGAGATGCACTCAAACCAATCAAACTGATCAAATCAAGCAAAAGGGCCATGAAACTATGCATTGAGTCGAAAAAGGAGCTAGGAAGCTTCTATTCAAGGCTCCTAAATGATGACCTCATACGTATTGGTATTTTGAGTTACGCATCCACCCAACTCTTATTTATTGCAAACTCTGCTGCATAGCCTAAATAACACCCACCAGCAAAATTGCATAAGAATCTGAAACCACAATATCTCCGTCGACTAACACCGGAACCAAATGCATAGGATTTAACTTGTCAAATTCTGCAAAATCAAGCACACAACTTCGATCAGAGCTAGAGAATACTTCACTAGATTTCACAGACTTGAGGTAATCGTGCCAGCGGGTATTATGCATACAAAATCTTTCCATTGCCATTCCGAGGCCTACCTACATAAATCTCGAGAACAATTTGATCTATGACTAAAAAGAAGGATCTGAAATTACCAGCAGTATGTTGCTTTTCTTTCCTGAGATCCACTGCTTTATACTCGTATGAGATCCCTACACACCAACCAAGAATAAAGTTGAAAAACATCACCCAAAAGAAAGGTCTAAACTTCAAGGGTTACTTTCAGATTGTAAGCTCAACATCTGGTTTATCATAATGCCAGAACCAGCGGAAAAAGAGAAGAAAAAGGAACTGGAAAATTGGACCTTTAAGATTCAGCGCGAAGCGCACGCGCCAAGAACAAGAACTCTGCCAATTGGAATACAAAACGAGCTTCGAGGGTTCCAATGACTCATCATCAGCTTTCTCCTGAAAAGGAACAGAGAACAGAAAACCCCAAGATCGAAGAGTTCATTTGCATTTCCAAAAGGGGGAGTGCTCTCAGAGGAAGATTTCGAGCGCAGATGCGAGACCTGATTGTGGGTGTCCATGAGATTGAGAGTGATGATCAAGGAGATGACGGTGAAGCAGAGCAGAGAGTTTCTTGGTTTCAGGGTCTTGTCTTGCAGACGTATCCTTACTCCACACGATCATATACGGAGGTCTTGTTTTTATTTTAGTTTTATGAACTTCCTTGACCAGAGCATAGAATTGCTGCAACTTTTTCGCTGTTCTCTATCCCTGCACTTACATATGCTTGGATACGCTTATAGTGGGCTCTTTCTTTTTCTTTATTTTTAAAATTCTCTCTCTCTCTCTCTCTCTCTCTCTCTCTCTCTCTCTCTCTCACACACAGGCGATAAAAAAGTTGATGTTTTGGCGACGGCCAGTGTTGATAAAAAACTGAAGCTCTGGGCAGCCCCACCACTCCAAACCTCATAGATGAGTTCATACAGGAGACTGAAATTCAGCATCAGAACAATGTGAAGCTTGCTCCTACGAATACGCTTTGCCATTTGAGATGCATTGTGGGGTTCTAAATTATATCCGAGCCACTGTCACTCTTCACAAGAAAGCCTCAGGGTGTCCTGTGGAACGTTCCAACACTGTCCATTCCGACAGCATCCGGACATACAGTTCATACTTCGACGTTGTTAGCCTTTCTTTAAAAAATTTTGCCCATAAACTTGGCCTAATACAGAATCCAACAGGAAGAGTTTTCTGTATTCCTTCTGTTTAGTTGTCTTCTCTGAGCTGGACTGATCTGGGCGGCTCAACCAAGTGCTTTTCCTTTTAATTTGCTTGCTTTTTGGGACAGGCTATTACACTTTCAAATTTGCTTGTGTAGCTGAAGCACCATATTCTACTGAGTTAGTCAGCCTCAGAATGGGAAGACGAACATATGCGGATGCGCATTGGCAAATCTGAACAATCATTCTGTAGAACACTAGAGTCTATATGCTTGACTGTATCGGTTAATTAATTTAAGCTGATCACGATATGTCGTGTTGAACATGTGATCGTCAAAACTGGTCGTTCTTCATGATGAGCCTCATGTTGTAGAGAAGCGAATTTAATCCTAGGAAGAACGAAATTTAGCAGCATCATGGTTCCTAAGAGATCGAGTAAAGAATCGCATTTTCTTTTCACAGGATGTAAATTTTGAAGGTGATGAACAGGTTGAAGAGAGATTGGATTGGTGAGCATTGGGATCGGGCACTTACTGGAGGTTAGGCCATGGAGTCGATGATGTAGACCACTGAATAGATTGGGAGTAGTAGAGTAACGAGTTCTTCTTTTCACGTGATGTGGATTGCAAGACTCTGAGCGCACTGGAGAGACCTGCCGCTCTGAAAGTACATAGTGGTTTATCCCAATCAAAGTACGTATCACTTGACAGCAGAATGCCGAGATTTGCAAAGAAACAATACAACCCGGTCTTATTTAGAATGGGAACCTTGACGAGAATTCAAAAGAAAACCTCTAAACATCGGTGCACGACCGACCGAAAATGCAAGGACAAGCACCGTGCATACCCTTGAGGCATAAAAAATAGGAAGTCGCTATTACAGATGACTACAGTCGACTCACATGACATGGCATGGACGGGGCAATGACAAGTGAGAGAACAGCCCTCGCGGAGATGAGGCTGGCAATTTGTGAAACTTTCGACCGTGAGAATCATCACACGGCCTGATACCTGAGACTTTTCGGTTTCCAACTTTGAGATTGGAAAGGAGATACCCATGTCAGATCATGGCATCAGGTTGACGTTCCGGTGATGATGCTTCGTATTCAGGCAAAGTCTTGTACGATTCATGGATCCTCCTCAAAGTAGGGAACTTGGCCTGCAACGAAGAAGAATACGGACTCAGCTAGGCTACTCAAGCATCAGTGTGAAGACAACATGCATGGATGCTCGATCCACGAGTCCGGCACCAATGATGGGTTTCGAGAATCACAAAGCTCCGACATTAACCATTCCAATACAGAATGTGCATCATTCAAAAACCCTCATGCAGTGCCATACTATAGAGATGTCCTAGACTCGAGGTGCACCATGAATACATTTTCATATGTTTTTGCTCGCAAGACATATCTATAGTTACGATACATGGCGGTAGGTTCGCATACGATGAACTGTGAATTGAGAAGTAAAGGGCCTCTCATCTGAAGATCTTAATACCCCTATTTGGTAATTGCAATGTGAAAGTTCTCCCAGCGAGACAACAACTATCACCAAAAAACAAGATCTTCTAAAGAGGTGGCACCAACATACTTGTCCAACATTAAGCAGAATCGATCTGCTTTCGCTATCTTCATAAAAGAGATATAACATATCTTAAAGGGGTGTTCACTTAGGTTTTGAAAACCAAGGAATTGCCCATGGAAACCGCACCATAATTGAGGCGGGAATTGTATATGATTTTCTCATTAAGCACTCGCAGAAAATTCTTCCTTGCAAGAGAATGCTTTCACTGATTCTTCCAAGATGCTTCGCTATTTGCAGGAAAGAATAATGCACGTACAAATGGACCCAAGGTAGAAACAGACACCTTAATAGCAAACTCAAAATGAACTGATCATGGAAAAAGAGACAGGGAAAGAACTTCACCATGTCAATCTGAAATTTCAAGGTAGTAGCTATTTGTGGGGCCAAAAACACATCAGCCTGCACAACGTACATCTCAGGTTGTTAATACTGCATTCACTGAAGGGTGATAAAGGAAAATCAGTAAGATGGGATTCACGACATTTACAACATTCAAGTCCAGTCACTGCTTCAAAAAGAAGGGCTTTAGAACAAGGGATACGCCTACAAATTATTCTAATCTTCTCATGCGTCATTTTGACGAGTTTACTCCGCTTGCATTTCATATGGGAATCCAAGTCCCAAACGCAAAAACAAAAAACGAATCAATTGTTGAGTTGAAGTGGGAAGCGGGAAATCAAGATGCAGTTCATATATGAAGATGGCCCACAGCACGAATGGCAAACTAGGATTAACAATATCGAGTAAAAAATCATACTTCTAGCGGGACACACGAACTAATAGGATGGCAGGGCGGCAATTGCTAGCTACCTTGTCTCATTAATACTTTTTGACAATTGACAATTACATTTACAAGTCCAATATACATGTTGCGAAGTTTATACACTGTGCTAATTGGTCGAACTAATGTCGTTTCATTTAGATACTTTTGAGTTCATAGCATTGGTGTAGAGATTAATAGACGCAACAATCAAACGGAAAAGAGAGGAAAGATGAGATGTTAAGATTCAGAAGCAAACCAAGCACACTTCATCCCCGGTCGCATATCTGGTCGCAACATTTTCGAGCAACTTTTCGAGGGCTGTACATGGAGGAAACTGGTCTTATTCACAGCTAAGAAACATCTTCAACTTGGTATACAAGTATATGTTGCTAATATCCATCGATACTTTATTAGACTACAATGTGATAGAAGATGCAAAGAAGATAGGTTCATGACCAGAATCATTACGAACATGTCTAGCCATTGAGTTTTTCTTCTCTTCCAGGAGCCGTGCCAAACTAGACGGTCCTACGTTTTCTTATTTCTCTTTCAGGTTGGATTTCAAAATTTCTGACCTGATAAGTATGCCTCGCCAATGTGAAAATCTCATTGCAATTATGTATGGTCAAAGTCATACGATATCCATGTTTAATTTGAAGCTGCTTTCCCTCATGATCTTGTGATTGTTTAGCCTCAAAGGAGTGCCTAGCATTTTAGTTGGTGTTCAATAATGGCAGTCAAAGTACCGTTGTTTCTATATACAAAAACTACAAGACTCCCAATTTTTGGAATGAGGGTACGTGACAGAATTAAACAATGCCATCATCGAAACAGCGCTATTCATTTTGTCAAAGGCTCGCTTCAACCACAGTAAACATAAGCAGAGAGACTGATAAGATTACTACAAGGAGAAGACAAGCCAAAGATGAGTGGAGCCTCTACTGCTAATGTCGATGAACCAAAGGTATCTGTTATCATTGCAGCTGCTTATTCAATCAAGCGTCAAAAAAGTAATTTCTATGTTCTGTGAGCAACTCGAAAATCATGTTTTGGACCGTGTGCTCAAAATGTGCTTCATTCCTAACTGAAGGTAGACTCTGATTACGCCCAAGTGATTTCTAATGCTTTGGTACAGGGGAACTACAAGCGTAGCCCAGTGTTCCTCAAGTTAAGAATCAACAGAGTCCTTGGACTCAGCATATGTTTTGAATCAAATGCATCACCCATCAACTTTTGTTTCTGGAGAGAAATTCAAGGTCCATTCTTATGCTTCCCTCGTTAGTTCCAGAGACCACTTTGTACAGTCCTAATGAGACTTTTACCTTGGAAACCTCTCTCTATTGCATATTTAGACAATGATAGCCTCTCTTCAGGGCCAGCTTTCTCCTCAATGTACTTCTGCAGAAAAGAAAGAATGCATCTCACAGACAGAACTATACCAGCACATTCAGCACATTCAGCATCTGAAGAGAAAGCATTATGAACAGAACTATACCTGCACATTCAGCATCTGAAAAGGCTGTATGCTCGAGCTGATTATACTTGCAGCCTGTCAAAACAAATGACAACGCCAGTCATTTTTCTACTGAAAACACCCACCGAATTGAATCTAGAGTCTGTTGTGAAGTGACAAAGCAGAGAGGATAGGGGAATGAAGAGCACTACAGTGGAAGATCTCATCTAATCAGTTTTGATCATGCATAATTCAGCAAAAACTCCGAAATTTCATGTAAATGATCATCAAAATCTGCGGGAAACTTCAGCTTTAAAGGAATGGAAAGTGCCAAAAAGAAAAAGAGACCTGGAGGTTGAGAGCTTTCAATCGAGGATCACGAGGTAACAAAGCCTTCTGAGGATACTTTTCTTCCAGATACTGAACAAAGATAACATGTGCTTTAGCAAAAAATCAAAATCGAGATGCACTCAAACCAATCAAACCGATCAAATCAAGCAAAAGGGCCATGAAACTATGCATTGAGTCGAAAACGGAGCTAGGAAACTTCTATTCAAGGCTCCTAAATGATGACCTCATACGTATTGGTATTTTAAGTTACGCGTCCATCCAACTCTTATTTATTGCAAACTCTGCTGCATAGCCTAAATAACACCCACCAGCAAAATTGCATAAGAATCTGAAACCACAATATCTCCGTCGACTAACACCGGAACCAAATGCATAGGATTTAACTTGTCAAATTCTGCAAAATCAAGCACACAACTTCGATCAGAGCTAGAGAATACTTCCCTAGATTTCACAGACTTGAGGTAATCGTGCCAGCGGGTATTATGCATACAAAATCCTTCGATTGCCATTCCTTGGCCTACCTACATAAATCTCGAGAACAATTTGATCTATGACTAAAAAGAAGGATCTGAAATTACCAGCAGTATATTGCTTTTCTTTCATGAGATGCACTGCTTTATACTCATATGAGATCCCTACACACCAACCAAGAATAAAGTTGAAAAACATCACCCAAAAGAAAGGTCTTTTTAACATCGTTTCAGCTGCAAACTTCCAGGGTTACTTTCAGATTGTAAGCTCATCATCTGGTTTATCATAATGCCAGAACCAGCGGAAAAAGAAAAGAAAGAGGAACTGGAAATTTGGACCTTTAAGATTCAGCGCGAATCGCACGCGCCAAGAACAAGAACTCTGCCAATTGGAATACAAAACGAGCTTCCGGGGTTCCAATGACTCATCATCAGCTTTCTCCTGAAAAGGAACAGAGAAAAGAAGACCCCAAGATGGAAGAGTTCATTTGCATTTCCAAAAGGGGGAGTGCTCTCAGGGGAAGATTTCGAGCGCAGATGCGAGACCTGATCGTGGGTGTCCATGAGATTGAGAGTGATGATCAAGGAGATGACGGTGAAGCAGAGCAGAGAGTTCTTGGTTTCAGGGTCTTGTCTTGCAGACGTATCCTTACTCCACAGTCCACACGATCATACGGAGGTCCAGTAATTGAGGATGGAGCGTTGACCCGTTACTTCCACGTCAAGCAATGGTGAACGGCGGGCTCGAGCTCAGCCGGAGACAGAGCAGAGGCGGCTCTGTTTTTCATGCGATTTGCCAGAGCTCGTGTTTTGTCCGATCTCTATATACAAACATCCAAAAATATATATATTTACCTTTACCAAAAAAAAAAAAAAAAACATCCAAAAATATACACCACCGTCCGTGGTGGCTCTGCTGGATAGGCTCCTGTGACCCCTTGGGAAGGGGGGGAGGGGTTCGAATCCCAGCGTGAGTAGCTAGGTGTATTAAGCGTGACGCCGTGGTGGTGGGTCACTGCCCCGCGCTAGCGTCACTAGGAGGTTTACGGCGCGGCGGTCGACTGCAGTTCTGCTTCCTCCCGTCTCCAAAAAAAAAAAAAAAAAAAAAAAAAATCCAAAAATATACATATAGAAAAAAAAAAAATTCCTTTTTGATCGCTTGATTAAGAGAGAGAATAAGATGATAAAGGTATTCAACTGCATGTCTTCATCGATTTTCAACCACACAAATCTCATTTCCTAACTTTTAATTTCCTTAACTGATGACTTTTGCATATCTTAATCAATTTTCCACCACACAATCTCGTTTTCTAACTTATAAATTCCTTAATGTGATTAGTGATGCCGTGGAATAATGATTACGGCCGCCATGTCAATAGTTATCATTTCGATTAATTAAAGTAGTGCTTATGTGCCTAACCCAGAAAAAAAAAAAAAAAAAAAAAGCAGCCCTCATGCGCACCTATTGTCAATGTTGATCGAATCATAGTGTCTAGATGTCAAGGACCATTTTTTTTTTTTTTAATAATGCAGGACATAAACATAGAGCCGAGAATTTTTTTTGGTCTACAATATTGAAGTAACAAATCAAAGAGCGAAAAATCAAAATGGTCATGGTGCAGAATCTTTTATAAGTCAGTGTGAAGATAACACGTTAAGCAAATTATTCAGAGTTGATTATTTGAAGATTTTTTGTAATTTGTTTTTTTATTCAATTTGCATGTGGATCAAATTGTTATATTTTATCTTTTAACTTCCACTATAATTATAAGTGATGGTATCTATATTGAATTCTTTGTTTTCTATATAATATAAGAGTAGGAGGTCCTATTTTTCCGGGCCCAATTTTCTATTCAATAAAGATATCCACGCTTAGTGTTAGACATAAAAGACCACACTAATCGTGAAGGATGATAGCATACTAAAATTTTAAATTACATCCTTATCTAACCGCTTAAATTTTTTGAATAGCTGATAAATGTCCCTCAATTGCTCCACTAATGAACCCTTTCTCTAATGACAAAAATATGCCTTGGATCTTTTGAGCTGAGCATCAATGGTGCAATATAAGCTGATTGCAACTCCAATAACGGCGGAGCGCCATCATTTGAACATGCTAATAAGCCCCACATTGATCCATCCCATATTCGAAGCATTGTAGGCTTTCTTCATTATCTTATTCCCACTCGTTCGGATCTCTCACTGGCATTCAACATAGTTTGTCAACATATGCATGCTAGTTAAAAAAAAAGATGGGAAAATGTATTCAGCGATATGTTCGTGATACTTTACGCATTAAGCCTTATATTTTGTCTTGTAATTCTCTACAATTATTTGGCTTTGTCGATGTGGATTGGGTTTGGTGAAAACTCATTAAACGTTCTATCACAGGTTATTCTACTTTTCTTGACTCAAATTGTATTTCATGGTATGTCAAGAAATAGCTTACTGTGACTCATTCCATAGCTAAGCTGAATCTAAATCTTGTTTCTGAAGCTACTGAGCATGCTTGGATTTCATACATATGGCGTGGCATTAGGATCTACCAAAGTCAACTTTCGATACTTTTCTCAGGCAACATGATAGCATTACATTTCACAACTAATCAAGTTGTTCATGCTTGGACAAACCACATTGAGATAGATTATCATTTCGTTTAGGAAAAGCTTGTTTCTCTATTCTGTTGGAACTTGATTTGTTTCATCTTCCCCATAAGTTGGTGTTATTTTTACCAAATCATTGACTCGATATAAGTTTTTCGGTTTAAGAACCAAACTCGGTCTTTGGCTCTCTATCCATTGACCGAGCCAACCAGTTTGAAGAGGGGTATTTAAGTAACACATTAAAAATCTAAAAATCACAATGATTATAGTGCAGAATTTTCTACAAATCAACAAAAATATGACATATCAAGCAAAGAATCCACGAGTTGAATATTTGGAATTTTTTTCTGATTTGTTTTTTTATTCATTTTCCATGCAGATCAAATTGTTATCTTTTATTTTTACTGTACAACGTATCAATAAAAAGTATGCCTTAACGACTCAATTATTTCTTTTCTATAGATAACACAAAGGACAGATTAGCTCACTATGAAATGTCTTGCATGTTTCAGGAATCGGTTGAGTCTGACTCCAAATTATATTCGTGAATAGATATAGTATATTTTGACCCAAAAAAACAAATAAATACTGTATTAAATTCGTATATGAAACATCTTTTGTGGCGTTAATATGTAATCAACCAACATAAATAGATATCATATAAACTTAGAAATCCGAATCCTCTCATCACCAGTAACTAGAATCCCCAAATTCAGCAAATCTTCAAAATGATTTCCAAGATTAGAAAGTTATCCTGCTTCAAAGGTCAAGCCATGGTTAACATGGAAAAGAAACATTTGCAGAGAAATAAAAAAGCAAAAGGAGGGAGAAAGGGAGTCTGAAGCCATGGAGAGCCTGCTTTCATGGCTCTTTGCCTTTCTTCTTCTTTTTTTGGTTCTCTGCTTGGTCGGCTATCAGGTAATTTTGACTCTTCCTTTTGATTATCTTTTACGACTCTTGCTTTAATAAAAATTCTTGTAATTTCAATCGTTTTCATCGCTTGGAAAAATGGATTATTCGTGGTTATTAGTCAGACATGGTTTGGGTGAACACTTGACTGTCATTTCCTGGCATGGTGCTGATGGAAGATTAATTGAATGTTAATTTTGGAAATGAGTGATGTATTCTGCATCTGAGCAGGCTAATTGATTATGAGCATTGGAAAGTGATTTGAACAGAGAACGAGAGAACAGCATAGCTTCAAATGTCTCATGGTTTGGTTTTGAGGGCATGCTTTTGTTGCAGATCGTTTGCTTGACCGACTTGGAAATCGATTACGTCAACCAATACGATGCAGCGGCTCGGATCAACAAGGCCTTCTTGCCCGAGTTCGTGTCCCAAGGAGTCTTGTGCTTCGTTTATCTCGTGACAGGCCGCTGGTTTATGTTCTTGCTGTCTCTTCCATACCTAGGTTACAACATCAGATTGTGAGTTTCCCTTGATCTTCGTCTCTGTTTCGTTTGACGTGGAAGTTCTCGAAATGATTAAATCTGATCAAAGAACATACCTCCACTGATGTTTTTTCTACAGATCCTTCGTTAAAGGAAAAATAAAAATCAATGTTACTGTCCAAATTGTTCATCTTGTTTAGGTTTTTGTTCATCGAGTGCGATACTTTTGTATGAGAGTCAGCTCATTGGACTAGCCCGTTGCAGGTGGAAGCAGAACCGCTACTTGATCGATGTGACGGAGATCTATAACAACCTAAAACAGGAAAAGGATCGACGGCTTTTCAAGCTCTACCATCTCCTTATACTAGTGGTCATTGCCATATTCTGGTACTACGGGCAGCGTTTTGTTCACCCAAAAAACTTAGCAACTTATATGAGCTTTCGAAATGTTGTGATCGAATTCATTCTTTTTCGTTATGTGCTTAGGATAATCTGGAGCAACGAAGAAACTTTCGATTGATCTGGCGCGACGAGACATGCCCATGTAAGTCACTAATCCTCTCGTTTCCTTTTAAGCAGAAGAAAGATATATACTTCTAACAGACGAGTCTGGGCAGCGATCTTAAGTATGTTTGTCCTGATGATCATCTGCTGTTGTGACGGCAGTCTCCTGATGGCCATGCCCATCGAACGCTGGCTTTGGCCTCGACCAAAGGAGAAGGGATGCCGTTTCTCGAGAGACATGCCCGTGGCCTCGAGAATTACTGGTGATATTCAATGCATATTGCCAGCGGCTTCTCAAGTTCTCACATATACTTCGAGAGTCAGCGGCTTCTTGGCTTCAGCCATCTGTTTTCAAGATGTTACAACATGCAAATTTACAGCTTTGTATAGTCTGTTTTGGATGTGTGTTTTTTTGCCTCCCAAAATGGATTGTTAAATTGGTTTGAATACATCATCTCAAAGCCTTCCAGCTAGTTTAACGTATAGTTAAGCAGCGTCGCGATTTAGGGTCCAACTTACATTTTGGACCCAGGATTTTTCGGGCTATTGCAAAATGCTGCAACCAACCCCCCCAAAAACCCAAAAACCCAAAAACGGGAGGTCCATTTTGCAATTCAATTCTGGATACTTTCAAATTCGTGTTGATTCGCCCCTCAATTTGATAGAGTATCTGTAGTTATACATAAAGCCATGGTTGACGATGAAAAATTAATTATGAAACTCATCCATGCATTTTACATATGCTATAATGTATGCTTCATAAAATTTTGATATAATAATCTACCACTGACATAATCTTTGATGCATTCATGTCTATGAGTTATGTGAGAACCGTTAATTAACATAGTCAATGTTTCGGTGTCATACAGATATGCAAATATTACTCTGTATTATGTAGTTAATTCTAAAAGTATTCAAAAAGTCGTGAACCTTAATCGTGCCATGTAATAAAGCCCTTCACCTGTCAAATTTGGGCAATCTAAATCACTCAAGCAATTTGGAAAAATAAAAAGAAGTCTTTCAAGCAAAAAATTTCTATGAGGGATCTTTAAAGTCTACGGCGTCATCAAGAAGTGGTGACCATAGGATTGTGATAGCACATTTTTGAAAAAGACTTGAATTGAAAGGTGCCTTGTACTTCCAATTCTATAAGAACCATAAGTACTAATATATTACAGCAAATGTGCAATTAAATCCTAAAAAATTATCATATTAGTGTAATTAAATTTATTTGAGTTCATATGTTAACTCCAACCAATTTAGCTTTGAAATTATGCATCAAAGCCCCCTTAAAACTTGTGTCTTACTTGTGTTTGCTTATCCCTTGAGAAAAAGCTTGTGATTTTGATGGTAATACTCAGAGAGAGAGAGAGAGCGCTCTAGTCGTTTTAAAGAGTGCTTTAAGCATAGAGTCAAATGTGCATACTTGTAGATAGGGATGATTAGATCTAGGGTGGTAGGTTCTTGACCTTGAACATATCCCGTTATGGTTGGTTCCTAGTTTTTGATCCAAGAACCGACCCTGCTGATCATAAAATCAAATCGGCTGGTTCCAAGGTTAACTAGAGAACCCGTTAGGTTTTTTCTTTTTTTTCTTTTTATTATGTAACTAAGATAAATATGTCAAATATATTCAATTTCAATGAATAACCTTTATATTTAAAAAAAGAGAGAGTAAAAGAACTTACTTAGAGTTAGGAGTAAACCGTTCAAAAATAGTTCGATTCGAGGCTATCGGTTCTAAGTTTCATGTTTCAAGTTCCTAGGTAGAACTGGTCGATTCAAAGAGTAGAACTTGAAACTGAATCGGTCAAAGCTAGTTCCCAATTTTTCGAATTAGGACCTGAATTGGGTTAATTCTTAGGTTGAACCGGCTCTATTGTTCAACCCTACTTGCAGAGTGGGCTATAGTCCCTCGTAGAGATATACAATTTCATATGTAAACGGTGTTGACGGTTTTAAAGATTGCATTAGGTATTTCATCCTTTATATTGAGTTGTTAAAATTAGGATAGGGTATTTCATCCTTTATATTGAGTTGTTAAAATTAGGAGAGTGAATTAGGTCGAGTGGAAAAGCGGAATCATTATTAATTGTTTTGCGCAATCTTTTTTGTTTCTTACACTCTTTACAATTATGTGGGTAAACAACAATTTTTTTTTTTTTTTTTTTTTTGGCATTGAATATCACATTTATAAATCATTGTTTCATCGTATTCACTATTTTGCACTTAAACACGAAAAAGTTTAAAATTCCAGCAATAGCCCTTTCACTTCCTTCTCGATTATTAAGTTCAGTCCATTTCAATTGAACTTTATATCTAAAAGCAAAAAGATCATCGTTTAAACTCTCATGGAGTTAGCATGCTTCCATGGACGAGTTTCATTTCTAGTTTATCGAGAAAGTGAACGATTTTTTGACATTGTATCAAGTTTGTCAACAAGTTATAGTAGGATCAACTTTGAATGTGCAAATTGTAATTACCTGATTGGCAAATTCTACAAGTTCTCTAAAGAGCATGAGCTTATTTTACTTTTTCTTTTTTTTTTCCCAAAATAAAATTTTATTCATTTTCACAAAAATACAATAGAGAAACATCATAGTCCAACCTCAAAAAAAAAAAAAAAAAAAAATCCTAGACAACTTCGAAATAAAACAAGTTCCAAATAACAAAATGAATCATTTGAACAAGATTAGAGGGTCACACACTAAAAAAGTAGATAGATGACTTCTTAAAATCAAAATCGACAGTCGATTACTGAATCCATCTTTAATAATAAGCACACACTGAGATTTTCAATTATTGACACGACTTTGCTTTTTGGTGGTGCTTGCCTAGGTTTGGCATCCATCCCTAAACCATTGTCGTGCAAAGTAATAAGATTGAATGAACACAGTTTTGACACCTATGAAAGCAATATCTTCACAAAGCTCAATCAATTTCCTTCAAAGTTGGACTTGTACACCAACAAAACCCAATGTTAAGTGAAATTCCCAAATCATACATGCAAAAATTCCAAAATCAGACTAGATCGGGGTAAAAATCTCCCCAAAATGGGAGAGAAAAGCTCCACAAAACAGGAGAAAAGTGAGAAAAAGAAAACAGAGATCTAAATTAATTAGAGAAAAAGAAAAATAAAAGAGAGGGAGAGATTTAGCTTAAATCCTTCCCTCTATGGAGATTGAAGAAGACGATTATGTGAAAATGACAGGGAAAGGAGAGAAACCTAGGAACGAGTAAAGAAATGCTCATTTTACTTCCTGATGTGGCTAGTTCTGCTTGTGCCTATTAGTACTTGGTCCCCAACTTAGTAAACGTGTTATGAAAATCTCTGATAGTATTGCACATTCTCTAATAGTATTTTCTAATGTTGTACCAAGTATAAGATCAAAATCATCAAATTTAGATTATAAAGAATTCTTACCAAATACGAGAGTTTAGAAATTATTTTATAGGGACTAAATGACGCGGGCAAAGAGAGATTCAATTTGGCTCTATAAATTTATTCCTATTTCGATTAAATATCTTTTTAAACACTCGACTGAAGTGACGTCATGTGACCCGATACAACTTAATGAATTTAAATGACGAGCAAAGTTGTCATAAATTGTTAATAAGCATGTAAATTAAATCAAAGTCATATAATCAATTAAACTATGGTGTTTCCGCCAATCACACTTGTTCGTCACAAGAGAATTATAATTAAGACACCTCAGACATATTTAGATACTTATAGGCGATTTCCCTCTCGCAAACTTTATTTAGTATGTCTGTTGTGACCGGTGGTTTCTTGATCACAACCAGTTAAAAACTAAAACTCCATTAAAGTGCGTTTGCAGAGGGTAGAACCTTCTCAGATGATATAAAATTTTCATGAGATTAATCTCGAGCGTCTATTATTATATTTGTCGCAAGTCATGATTTTGAATTTTGACTTGTCGGATTTTAAAATTTTTTCGGACCATCTCGCTATCTGATAGCACGAGTGATGAAAGTGAGCTTTCTTGAAGTTACAGATTTCTGTGACCCAAAAATAAAGAAGAAGTTAGATTTCTAAAAGCATTAGAGGGTTAATAGAGAGACCCGATGAAGTCATGGGGCTGAATTTGAAATGGATGTGAAATCATAAAGCGCAAAATGGAAGTTTTCCTAGAGAGAGAGAGAGAGAGAGAGAGGGAGAAAAGTACAAACAAAGAAAAGAAAAACTAACTTGAAAAAAGGATGAGAGAGAGAGAGAGAGAGAGAGAGAGGGTTAGACTTTTGCACCTGAGGTGGAGCAGGTCTTTGTAGAGAGAGAAAGACAGAGGAGAGAGAGAGAGAGAGGAGCAAACCCTCGAGTCCCCCAAATGTCAGGCCGTGAGGAGGAGAAGAAGATGAAGACCCCCAACGCTCTGCCCCCCCACTCTCGAATCCTCACTTCCTCTCTGCAATTCACTGAGCAAAATCCAATCTTTACTCTCTTTCTCTCTCTAAAAATCTCTCCTTGCTGCTCTTCCCCTTTTCTTGAGGATGAATCCGAACAAGGTAGAAGACGACCTTTTCCACCACCACCACAACCACCACCCCCACAACCACCACCACGGCCTGGGCGGCCCGCCGCCGCTCTTGCCCCAATCTCAGCCGCCCATCCCCCACCCCGATCCCCCCGACGAACCCACCTTCTCGCTACCCGAGATGGTCCTCTTCCGCCCCTCCGACTCCGAGTCCCCCTCCCCGTCCTCCGACAACGAGGACACCGTCTCCCAGCCCTCCTCCTCCTCCGCCGCCGCGGCGGCCGCGGCCGCTGCAGTCCCCGCCCAAGGGGGCGGCGGGGGGGACAAGAATTCCCACCATGCCCTCGCGTCCATTAGCCCCGAGCCCCACATCTCGTCCCAATTCTACACCTTCAACGCGGATTCCCACTCCCTCATGATCCAGTGCATCCTCGAGCAACGCCTGGCGACCCCCGCCGAGATTCGGGCCGCCACGCCCTGCTCCGTCCTCAAGTCCTGGCGCGCGGTGTGGAAGGACCGGAACGAGGACACGGCCTACCTCACCGCGTGGAAGCGCATCCAGGAGAAGCTCGCCGCCCACGTCGACCCTGGCACCGGTAATAAGTTCTTGTACTTCAAGAATAATTCCCAGCAGTTTGTTTCGCATGTCGATCAGTGGCAGGATATTGTTATGAGTTTCCATGGGGATGCTGATTTGAAACATTTGGGGCTGAAGGAGACCATAGAGAGGATTAAGCAGGTGTGGACGGTAGGTGCCAAATTTTATGGGATCCCCGAGGGTTATATTAGGGTTTGTGTTGCAGCATGCCTGGTGTGTAATAGTTCATCGCCCGGTTCGGCAATTAGGAGCAAGCGTCGTAGGTTTGAGTATACAGAGTCGTTTGATGTGCCTGCGAAGGAAGTGCCCAGTAGGTTGCAGCAGCTGGCAAAGAAGCATAAGGTTGTGCTTTGCATTAGGCAGAAGTATATTAGGTATAAGCCGTTCATGGCTGAAGTAAAGGATTATGCTTGTCACAGGGCAGGGGAGCCCGCGACGAAGAGGTCGAGGATGTTGAAGAGGGAGCCTTATGTGTCGAAAAGATGTGGGTGTGGTTTTCGTATTAGGGCAATTGTTCCCATTGCAAATTATAATGAGAAGGATAAGACTTTTGTGTATCAAGAGGAGGGTATGGCGGTGTTTAAGTTGTATGCAGTGCATTCAGGCCATGAACCGGGGCCATTGGATGGAAACGCGAGGATCATGCACCGTGTTGTTGGGCACAAGAATGGGCTTTTAATGGATCAGGACACTGTTTATGGTGTGAGTGAGGAGATGGAGACTGATGGGTATGGGTTGACTGGGAAGGATGATGGAGATTTGCAGCATTCAGTTTTGCAGCAGTTACAGGAACTCAAAAACGAGTTTGGTTTGTTGGAAGGAAGAATTTATAAACTGCCTCAAGAGGTATTGGGCTTGGTGTCTAATGAACTGTTTGATATTGCTAATAGAGTTAGAAGAATAGGCGAAGAAGGACCAAAGTCTGTTGGGTTAATTTCAGACAAGCCGCATCAGCTGGTGTGTGACAATGACATGGCTCACTGGGGTGATCCTCACTCTGAACAATTATATGGGGGTGTAAAGGACACAGAATTGATGGATGATGACGAAGACAGTTTTGGGCGCACTCTTGGGGATGTCGTCTCTTGGGAGCAGATAAGGACAGATTGTGCTAGTCAAAAGGATCTGATGGCTGAGCCTTGTAAGCCTGAGAAGTGGTTGGAGTGCAGTGACTTCGATGATAAGTGCAGTGACTTTGATGATAAGAACATTCTTGATTGTGAAGATACCAAACTAGGTAAGCCCATAAGACATGATGAAGGTATTGTTGCAGATGAAAGCCTTGTTGGTATACAGGTCGATAGCTTTTACCAAGAAAATGCTAAATGGTATGATTCTCCTTGTGGATTGGACTCTGGTGCTGAATGTGGAGATAGTGGATTTAGGCATGAAGAGATTGTGTAGCATCCTGGAGTGCTGCATGAATCCCATCTAACTTAGTTTTGGGACAATTGTTTGCCTATTCATCCCTTCTCAAAGTTGGAAGTGGGTTGTAAATTTCTGTATACACAACATTGGGGACTTTCACATGCTTTTAGGTGACTTGCTGCTTGTGTCTCTAATTAGTCCTGTAAAGTAGAGCCAAATTGGGTTCCTATGCACATACCCTTTGTAATTACTTATTAACTCTTTCGCTTTCTCTTCTAGTCGGTTTCTTCCAATACTAAACATGAGTGACTCTGTCTTTTAAATTGGAAATGTTGTACCTGTTATATGTGTCATGACCGCTTTCAAGCTCTTCTGGTATTCTGTCAGTCTCTCTTCTTTCACCTGTTATACTTTTCCTTTCCCTTTGTGTTGCTTATGTCCTATGACCCAGAAGGGAACATTTGTCTCATCCGCAGGTCATCTAGTTATTGTTGGACAGTGACGTGTGATTCTGGATCCTAAACCACTACTAGTCTTTGGTCGTGTTGCAACTTTTTTGGTACCTTTTTTAGGCATTGTGCAAAAGAAGTTTATGTGACGGGATTCTTTGTTCCTAGTATGGATTATAGACTTGATGTTACTTTGCTAGACATATAACAATCCATATCGGGGATTGGTTGGCACTGTTCTCAGGATGTGTCTAGCGCTGTTACTGTCTATTTTGGCTATGTGGCCCTATCTACGACGGAGCTTGTGCTTTCAATCCTTATGAAAATATCAGTTATATCTACATTATTAATCTTATCCTGGAGATCACATCAGCGATTCTTATGTTCACTTCATTACAGTGGCATAACTTGGAAACATGGGTTGATAATTTTGGGGCATTGAGGTTAATGTACAGGTCATAAGAAAAGAGATACCTATAGCTGAGTGCAATGCATTCTATTCAGATTGTCACTATATTGTCGCCATATAGTGACAAGATATTAGTTCTTTGTATTAATACTTCTCAGCTCTCTGTCCTCTGAAGAATATCAAATGCCCAACTTATGTTGGCATAGTTGTCAGAAGTAATTTTCCTTTGATTGCTAATTCTGATAACTACTCTTTATTTCCAATGGACTGTTGAGCTTGTGAGGCCTAGAAAATCATTTGTTAGATGCATGTGGATTTTGCTGATGGCATTTTTGGTTCTGATGTCGGGGGCCATGGGGTACATTCGCCTTTCCCATGAATTGTTTTACCAGTCTATGCACGATTTGCATCTCTTGGTGATTTTCAATGATAATTACTTACACTCTGATTTTATCATTAGAGAGAAAGAAGAATAAGCAGCATGTTCCCTTCCACTCGCTCTGACTTGTTGTCATTTTGAGTGTAAGTTTTTGGCGCCGTACCCTCTTGTATAGTTTGGTTTAAGCTCAATATATTCTTACCTTTTACCCAAAAAATAAAATAAAAATAAGCAGCATGTGGACATTATGATTCTATTGCTGAGTAATTTCAAATCATATAACATGTCAGTATCCGGAGTAGTGTACCGCAGAACTCTTTTGAGCCATATTTATGTAAAATAAAACCATTTTATCTGGGTTTCTTTTAAGAATCATGGCTTGTGAAAATTACAGGATTTTTTTTTTTGCTATATACTTTTAAGAAAAAGGAAAAGGAGAAAGATTATTCTTCCTTGCAGATCAATGTCTCAGTGTACACCCATTGAGCATAGATCTGTTTTTTTAAGAAAACACTTCATGAGCCTAGACATTTATCCTTTTTTTTTTTACTTGTAGAAAATAAGCGAAAGAGAAGAGATCGATCATTCAAGTATCTATCATAGAGCGTGCAATCTGAAGAAAGCTCTTATTCTTGCCAAGGCTTAATTTAATTCATGCAAACCAAATTCGATTCCATCTCTTCTATCTACTTTTGTACATGTGCATTACCACTTTGGTTACTCATTTGCCACATTCTCAGAATTTTTCAGGGCAAAATTACCATGCCTTCCTACTATAAATAGGGTGTTTGTGATATGGTGGTCAGCAACCCCATTGAAAGAAGTGAAAGCATGTCCTTTGTTGTGGAATATGCAGGAAAGAAAGACCTTAAAGGCTAATGAATTATTGTGATTCTACCGTATAAATTGACAAGACCTTGAAGGCTAATGAATTATTGTGATTCTACTGTATAACTTGACAAGACCTTGAAGGCTAATGAATTATTGTTTGTTTCTTCTTAGTCTCACTTCTTAGTTCTTGGCCATAGCTTGTTATGGAATTTTATGTGTCCTTGAGAAACTATCACACTCTGCATGAGTGAGCTTTACACTGCACTTTCAGGTTGGCAAATTGTTAGGAAATTGTTGTTGACGTCTCCTTTTCCTTCTTAGAGTAGCTTAATGTTGGTGCTTCATCTATGGGTTTGGGTTTGAAAATATCCTTAAGTTTGGTTCAGATGTCACTCCAATGCCCTTTTGTCCATTAGAAGACTTTGACTATTTCTGCAGATCTATATCCCAAAGGGACGTACAATGAGTATTTGCTATTGCAGGTTGAAATTTTGCTCTGACCATCAGTTGTCTTTATCTTGTATTCGAGACTGACAGTCACATACGCCAGAGTACGGTTTTTTACCACAGTAGATTGACCGTACGTTTGTTTCAGTATGAGATTCTTGACCGGGAAAATTCCCGCCAGCTAGTGACAGCTTTATATTGGTTCAGGATAATGTCTGACGGGTATGTGGTGCCCTATCCTTATTGGTTCTCAATCAGGTAAACACTTGATGTGTCCGTCCTCTATATTTCCATCTCTTGGACATATAGAGCAATAGGTTTGTGAAACCAGATCCTATTACCTTATGCTTGTTTGATGTTTCTGGTGTTGTGCTTATCCTGGAACATTGGTTTGCCATGTATTAGTCTGATTATATCATTTTGGAGTCTGGAATTGTACTGATTTATCCACATCGTCTGCATGTTTTCTTCTATTTGAATTATCATCTTTTTACTTGGCACTTAGTTCAATTTTGCATTTCAAGGTACCTTCATCGTGCTTAATTTGCTGGTATACTTTGTTTGTCTCACAAAGTTGAGGCGTTTCTTCTTGTTTTGTGGGATTCTCTTTGTTTTAATGGCAAGTTATGTGCTGGTCTTTTGTCACTAAGATCAATGGTGACGTTTATGTCGGTTGAGTGAGGCATGGAATAAGGTGAACGTGAAAATATTTTTAGGATTTCCAGAGTGTCAGACTCCCTTTAAATTGGCAAGTGTGTGAGACTTAAAACAAAAATATGCGACTTTCGAAGGTCACTGCAATGTCCATATGGTTAGCCTTCTGGAGGTAAACATAGTCATGCATCCTTTTGGTTGTAATATGCACAAGCTTTGTTCCTTTGGCTAAGCGTGCATGTTGTTTCCTTTCATATGGAACAGAATATATATCTGTTAAGTGACCTCATAATTGGTGCAACAGATTGGCTTCGGCTTGGAGTTGTGCCGGATGATTTGTCTTTCTCAATTTCGAGATTCAGAGTATCCGGTAAGTCCAAGCCTGTAAAACCACTCCTCTACCAGTCGTCTGGACATTGACTGAGCACAATGTTATTTACACGTTAATATTGTGAAGTAAACCATGGAGAATTTGCCCTTGTCCTTCTTATCCTCGTTTTAGTTGCCATTAATTTGTGTGGGATTTCTTCTCACTAGTTATGCATACGGCACAGTGTTCATGAAGCTCCAGTGGACTTGCATGGGCAGAGGGACTTAAAGGACTCAAATTCCAGGCAACTTGGCCATACATTGCTGCAGTAAGTTTCATCCTTTGCGTTGATTTCAAAGTGTCGACGCAATTTTGCAGAGAATAAGCTTGTCATGTAGACAAGAAAGCAAAAAAGAAAAAACGAAAATCGACATTTTTGAGAGAAAGCGGGGCTTGACGATTTGATCTGTTTGAATGAATGAACCTGCGAAACAAGAAAGATTCGGGTCCGGAGTTGGAAGGTTTTAGATAGTGAAGAAAACTTTCGGTAATTTGTCTAGTCATGAATCGCGATTTAACTCGAATTAGATAATACAAATGGATTTCTGATGGAATGTTTTGGTGGTGGCTGAGAGATTCTACAATCGATGACAATGGTTTTCTCGCGTTCTCTCTCCCTTATGCTTTCGGACTCCATGGTCATCGCTCCTTTGAACGGTTTGATTACCCATCTGGTGAATTCCTTGGAATGCCCATGCCAATTCGATTCCATGAACTGCATGTGAAACTCAATAGGTTTGATCTCAGATAACCGCACACGCGACAATGCCAAAAAAAAGAAAAAAGAAAAAGGAAAGAAGGGGAAAAACATCCATTCCTCGTTTAACCTGTCGTTCAATGTTTCGCTTCCCTGTCCCGTCACGTTCAGCGAGGCAGAAGAACGCCCTTTCGAACAAAGAGGACGAGGAAACCCCATATTCAAGTTCAGATCCCAACGCTCATCCCATTCGTTCTTTGTCAGATGTTGCTGCCATTTGACAGTATCTTGCGGTTCTCGGCCTAATTCGCTTATTATGTGAAAATAAGTAAAACTGTTGACTAGCACTTATATTATAAAAATAATCAATTAATAAAATTATCTTTCACCAAATCATTTTACCTTAGACCCGCTCTATCTCCAGGATGACCTTTTTGATAAAGTTAAAAATGATCAGGATCCAGCATGACCTTTTGATAAAAGTAAAAAATGATCGGCGATCCTGACGTGACTAAACCACAGGGTGCCTTTAAATCAACCAGACGGGTTGGTAAGGTCAAGGCTAACCATGTTTTATTTTATTTTATTTTATTTTAAATGTAATTCAACAAAAAAGCTTACTTTGAATTATCTATGATCCAAGCACTTTCTTCTATGTTATGCTAACCTAAACATATCAAGAATAGAATCCTAAACTAAATTGAACTCGCACCAATATTAATTATACGAACATCAATGCATGAAAGCAATGATTATAGACATTGCAGCATAATTAATTTAGTAAATTTAGTCCTAAATCATGATTTTCCTATGTAGACCTTTCGACCAATTTGGCTCGGAAATGCCTGACGTGGACATCAACTATCCTAAGTTGTATTGCCAATGTCAATGTGAACATATATTGTAATTTTTAAAAAAAATTTCTAAATTTTTTGTAAATTTTGTACTTTTATTAATTTCTTTTTTTCTTTCATTTTCTTTTTTTTTTCTTCCCACTATTGACCCTCATCGTAGTTGGTGACTCCCACTAGCCACAATGAAAAAAATAAAAATTACAAAAATTATTCACATCAGCATCAATTGTCACGTAAGATGGCAATGACGTCCAAGTTAGCGAGTTTTGACCGAAATTACCCAAAAAGACTACATTTGCAAAATTTTGAAAGCTTTAAAACTAAATTGGTCAATTTGAAAAGTTTATAATTGAAATGGCATGAGTATTCCAAGGAAATCGAGTTTGTGGTCATAAGAGTGGAAGATTTATGCAAGTGAAAATGCATTACCACTTTATGTTCAAAGAAATTTTGGCGGTAAAATATGACACCAAAAAGTTTGAATTCCATCTTATAGGCCATCATTTCTTTGTCGAGATGGATATGTCCTCATTTTTCTAGATGCCGTAGTTCTAGCAGAAATAGATTCCTCGTCCTTAGCTTCTTAGATGGGCAGAATTGTTTTAAAAGTACTCTTTGAAGACCAAATATATTACGAGAAAAAAGAATATACTTGCTGATTTTTTGTTCCAACCAAAAGAATTTACAGCTATTTCATTAATAAGTATGTAGACCAAAAAGTGAATCAAACGGCTTTGGTCACAAATAGATTACTTGAAACATTTCAGAAGAAACTCCAAGAAATGGAATCTAAAAGATATGTCTCTCATCATTATTTGAAAAATCAAATGGCTGAAATGGGAAAATTAAGAAGACAGATCAAGCTCTTGCTGGATGGAAAATTTATCCCTCCTTCAAATCCATTTTCCCAGCCTTGATAAACGATTTCAATAGACGTAGACCCTTTAAGGCTACATCAATTGCTTCCATCGTTGAAGAAGCTCCAAAGAAGGATCAAGGAGATATTGTTGTGCTTTGAAACCATATCAGAGAAATGAAAAGACAAAGAAAGATTAGTAAAGAAAAAAAAATCAGCTCCTAAACCTTTTCTAGGGCCTCCCTCTACTTATATGGTCTCAAATCCACTTGAGGCCTTCTTGCGAGATCAAAGCAGCCAAGAGATACCAACTATTACTGCTTTCGACTCCGACAAGCAAAGTATCTATGAATCAGCCTTAGATTCGGATTCCTTTTCTTCTGAAAATACTTCAACTTTTGAGCTGCAAACACTAGTATCTCATGTACCCACTATCTTTATGGTTGACCCCCCTGAAACAAAAATGGAATCAAATCCATCCGAGCAAGATATAGTGCACCTTCATGACCTGAACCCAAATCAAAGGTCTTCGACCTCAAACTACTACTTCACACTAGATGATATCTCATATTCTAAATGGCCAGACAGATTACAAGAGTTTCATGCTTGACTCAACGCCAAAACACTTTCTATTGAAAATCAGTACAAAATATTAACTGAGTTCATGAGCAGATTTACTAGAAGCTTAAAAGATTAGTGGATAACTATTTCTGATCAGGATCAAGTGACATTTTTACTTTAAACAGATTTTCATTATGTGATTTGGGTTATTCATCAATTCTTTATTGGTAAATTAGAAGATCTTCTTGAGCTCAAACGAAGATAATTTTTAGAAAGAAAATGCTGCTCTTTACGAAAAAAGCATTTGAATAGGCGTTTTTCAAGAAATACCTAAATTATTATATTACCTCAGAGTTGACCCAAATTTGAAGTAGGTATTCTTGGTTTCCATTCCAAAAGAAATTTGACAAATTATGGAAAAATCCATTCAAAATAAGAAGAAGATTATTGCCAATGTTCCTCTTGGAGAACTCTAGCAAGAGATACATCTTGCCCTTGATGATCTTTGCATCCATCGGAAGGCTTTCATAAGTTATATCAAGAGCAATAAGGAACTTGACTGGAGCTTGAGTTGAGAATTAAATGCTCAAAGAAAGACTCCTATGATGACCCTTCTCGTTGGGATCGATGCAAAAACGAAGACAATTCAAGAGATTCTCCTTAGGACATACAAAGAAAAGGCATAAATGGCGATTCTTGCGAAAGAGACGCTCTAGACAAAACTCTTCTGGAAAGTGTAGAAAATTTGACAGGTGTTATATCTGCAACAAAAATGGCCATTTTGCAAAAAAATTGTCCCAAAGCGAGGAGAAGAAATTCTCATTTGATCCAAAATATAGAAAAGTAAACTAAAGTATCACTCTAGGATGACGATGTTGAATCGGTCTTCTCCTTGAATGAGAAACCAACCAAACATATTATGTGTGCCATGTAGATGCGGTCACAAACTAATGACATTGAAAGTGCGTCTGAAGAACTTAAAGAAGAGTTATTCTTCTTCTTTGAGCCTCCCACAATCCAAGATCTTTATGCATATACTCCTTCCTTTCTCCCATATTTCCTTGTTAAAATATACCTATCCAAATATGACAAGCCTATTTCTCTCATTGCCCTCATAGACACTGGGGCCAATGCTTCCATCCTTGATACAAAGATACTTTAAAAAAACACTAGATTTCATACACCTAATATTTTAACTCTATTTCTAAAGATACATTTGCTACAAGAGTTCGAAGCAAACCTGTCGCTATATAGTTCTTTCCCCAATGTTTAGTCACCACCAAAATTCCTGGTTCTAGTTTATTGGATAAAGATATCATTATTAGTGTGGATATCTTTATATGAATTCCTAAACTCAGAATTGTGCCAAATGGATTATGGTTCAATGGCCAATTCCAGGAATTTGTAGACATCCAAGGTGCGAATTATAACTATTCTATGTTTGTTCCAGAACTATTTTTCTATTCTAGACTTGTTTTTGGAATAAAAATCCGTTTGGTAAAATTATTTCATTTTTTGTTTTATTTTGGTTTGGAATAGAAATCAGAAGTAAAATTTTTATATTTTTATATTTCTAGAACATAAATGAGAAATAAAAACTCTTCTTAATATTTATTCTCTTTATTAGTCGGTTGCTCATCCATTATCATTGACTCGCTGTTCATCGTCCATTGTTGCCCCTCCCTGGCATCGGCCATTGTCGCCGGTCGTCGGCCCCTGTCATCGGTCATCGGTTGCCGACCACCGCCGCCGCCATTAATCGTCCGTTGTCGCCATTCCCCTCCGCCGGCCTTTGCTGCCGGTGGCTGCCGACTGCTGTTCACCTTATGTTGTCACCACTCCCAGTCGTCGGCCACCGCCGCCGATCGCTAGCCACCGTCGTCGGTGGTTGCTGGCCACCGTTCATCGTTTGTTGTTGCCACTCCCAACCTCTCACCGCCGTTGCCCGTCGCCGTTTGCCAGTCGCTGGTTACTGTCTACCAATCACCGATCATCATCCACCAACCATCGTTGCTGGAAATAGAGAAATTTTGTATCGTTATCAAATGAGTTTCTATTCCGGAAATAGAAATTTTGTGTCATTATCAAACGCGTATTTTTTCTTATAAACTCATATAGGAATAGAAATAGAAAAATCTTTTTCTCTTCCAGAAATCAATTTCCGGCTAGAATGGTTATCATTCGCGCCCTTAAAAGATTCTTCGCTATTCAAATGAGCATTTTAGATCCCATCTTGCAAACTCTTCTGGGAGCATGTGTAGATTCTCACACAGACTTTGTCCAAAAATGCTCTAACCCTTTGTGGAAAAATCCTCACTTCTTCATTCATCTTCCTTTCAAGAAAAACTAGGATGCCAATTACACTAAAGCCAATCATTCTGGAATGAATCCAGAATATCTGCTTTTCGCACAAAAGGAATGGTCATATTTGCTTCATAGAGGATTAATTAAGCCCTTAAATTCTCAATAGGCTTGTGAAGCATTTTATGTCAACAAACGTACTGAGTAGAATAGAGGAAATATGAGATTGGTTATGAATTACCAGCCTCTCAACTAATTCTTGCAATATGATAAATTTCTTGTACCACATCAAAACTCTTTATTCTCCAATCTCACCCAAGCCAAAATATATTCCAAGTTTGACTTTAAAGCTAGATTTTGGTAGTTAGGAATTTATCTTGAAGACAGGTATAAAACTAGATTTTGCAACCCAAATCAACATTTTCAATGGACGATGCTCCCTTTTAGCTTTAAGACAACTCATTCAATATTCCAGAACGCTATGTGCAGAATTTTCTAGCCTGTTACGGCCAATGCCAAAATTTACATTAATGATATCCTCCTTTACAGTTCAAATGGGGATTCTCATTGTAAATTATTAGATCAATTTGTCGAGCTAGTACGAAAGCATGGAATCATTACTTAGAAAGAAATTGAATTTTTTGGGATACATCTCAAAGATGGAACGTATTATCCTGGTCCTTATATAGTTGAGGAATTGTAGAGATTTCTTGACAAAAATCTTTCCCATAAGCAAGTTCAACAATTCCTTGGGATAGTTACTTATCTTAAGGATTTTCTCTAAAAAATCATAGAGTTTGTAAGTCCACTGCAACATATACTCAAGAAAAATGCTCCTTCATGGGGACCACGACAAACTAAGTTTGTACGTAGGCTTAAAGAAATTTTACAACATCTTTCTCCATCACAAATCCCTTCTATGGAAAAAATATTTTGTAGACAGATACTAGTGATGAATACTGGGTTGCTGTTCTTCTTGAAGAAATTGATGGAAAGCGACGAGTTCGTGGTTACAAGAGTGGAAGATTCACGCAAGTCAAAATGAATTACCACTCTATGTTCAAAGAAATCTTGGTGGTAAAATATAGCTTCAAGAAGTTTGAATTCCATTTTTATTGAGATAGACATGTCCTCATTTTCCCAGATACTAAAGTTCAAGCAAAAACAGATTACTCATTCTGAACTTCTTAGCTGGGCAGAATAGTTTTCAAAGTATTTCTTTGAGACCATATATATTGCGGGAAAAAAGAACATTTTTGTTGATTTTCTATTCCAACCAAAAGAAATTACAGCTCCACATCCATAAATATGTATGTGGTAAGGAATCCAAGAGAAGGTTTCAAGGTCCGAGAAATAAAAGTCCAAATGGCCTTCATATTTGTACCCACCAGAAATCTCTGAGCTCATCCAAGACAATGCTCTCTTTGAAAATCTTGAAAGACTTATGTGACAGTATCATTTCCATATTTTTAGCGATTATGGTGGTTTTCTCCTTCGTTCAGATGAATTGCATCCAAAATATCCCTTTGTTCATCCTCTTACTTTCTTCCCAAAAGAGGAATTTTCAAAAAAACTCAAATAGTTTTATTGGTATTTGTTTAATCTTTATACCATTGTCATCAAGTTTTCAACAATCAAGATGCCTCTTATCATCAGCAGAATTATTCAAGGAGAAGCCAAATATAAATATTTTGGGTAGATGCTTAGTTGGTTCAAACCATTGGGTGCATGGAAAAATATTTTCAAGCCCAACTCAGAACATTCAGGCTTGTCTTGCAGTTTCATACAATTATTTTATTTTTCAGGCCATGGCTATTTGTTTGACCCAATGAAGATATGTGTAAAACTCCAACGGATGCTAGAGTATCCACATATAAACCTCAACTTGTTCCAAATGAGATTTTTACAACTCTTCCTTGTAGAATCTTAGTTTATCCTCGAGAGTATTAAGAGCTATAGAAGATATTGTGCCAGCACAATCAAGTTATTCCACCCAAAGCATGGCCAATAGAAGCTGATAATGTTTCTTGGGATCATTGTGATGACTATTACTTAATCAGACCAGCGATCGATGCCTACTTAAAAAGATACTACGGAATGGACATGTCGGACACTTCAAGATCACAAACAACTTCACAGGATCTAGCTTCATCATCGCAAGATCCATAGGGAGGCCATTGTCATAAGATCCTTTTGATTATAGTGAATTGCAACTTGTACTTAATTTAGGTCTTGACAAAAAAAAGTCATTCGCTCCAGCTTGGATATCTACTAGTAAGCTCCACTAATATTTCGATAAGCTCTCATCAATCATCCAAAAGACAAAGGCCGTTTGAATTAATGCGGAAGGTTCTCTAGAAATCAAAGAAGTGGAGAAGCTCATCAAAGCATTCAGACAATAGTATAAAGATAATCCAGGGAAAAGTATTGCTAATATCTCATCTAGCTCTAACCAGCCCCTAGAAGACATAGACACTCGCCATCTTGAAGCTCTCGAAATTGAAAGACTTTTCAAAGAGTATAGGAGGCAGAAAGATGGGGATGGCTTTAATAGTTCGGACGATGATGAACCAATCCATAAGTATGATCTCTAAAGCATTTAAAGCCACGAAGAAAAAGGAGTTTGAAGTAACATGAAGATTTGAGAAGAAGTCTAAAGTGCCTATAAAGGAAGAAGACTAAAGCACCAAAGGAAAAAGAAGTCTAAAGCAAACATGTGAAAAGAAAGAAAATTTGGCCTAAAAACACTATGTGGCACTATTTGACATTGTTTGGCACTGTTCATGTACTATTTGACATTGTAGCATAAACGAAAAAATGGAAGATAAGAGTCTATCAGAAGATAAGAGCCTATCGATATAAGGGTCAAATAATTAGCCATTGTCGGCTACAAAGAATTTGTAAAATCGTCTCTAGTGTTTGCCTATGTAAGGCGGTGTTTAGAAATGCTAAAGGGCAGAACGCACCCTTCTCCAGAAATAATATTGTGGTTTGTTATGAATCTTTTCTTCTCTCTTCCTTTTTGTCTAGTATGATTATTTAAAACTAGGAATGTTATGATCAATCTTGATAGTATGCTCTGCAATTGCCACAATAAGGAACTTGTGCATCAAAATTCTACTACCCCAAAATTTTTAATGATATGAGTCAAAAAATAAAAGTGAATTTGGTGGCTAACACGCAGTCCTTATTCTTAGGTTGAGGAAGGGCAATGCGTATAGTATAACATAATTGTCTCAAATTTTGTTTTCGTTTTCCTTGGCTTGTATCATAGGAAAATTTTTTGGACACTTGGGATGGGCGTTCATATTAGCCATTATCAAGCAAAATTGGTCGGAAGGCCTACACAAGCAAATTGTCGAAAGATTTAAGACTAAATTTGCCAAATTTAAATATGTCGCTATGTCTATAATCAATGCTTTCATGAATTGATGTTCATATAATTAATATTGGGGTGATTTTGATTTAGTTTAGCATTCTACACTTCATGTGTTTTTGCCGCAACTTATGAGGTTAGCAAAAAAGCGCTTGGATCATAGACAATCAAAGTAAGCTGTCCCCAAGAAAACATGTTAATTACATGCAAAAAAGAAAAGAAAAAGAAAAACATGGTTAGTCTTGACCTTGCCGACATTGTAAGTGATAATGTAATTCTATAATGTAGAAAATACAAAAATACATGATCTTTGATCTTCATGATTTTCGCAATGAAAGAGATGAAGACATACCTTCATCTATAGCGATACCCTTGAAGATAATCATTGTAAAAAACCAATGAAGCGAAGAAATTCGATTTTTATCTCTTAATCCACTTTTTCTTAATGTATTCTATTTGATGGAGGATAGAATACAACATAAGTTTTTCACATCGTGAGTGGAGAGAGGATCGGACTCTTATATATAAATACATGCTATCAAGAGGTGCCTTCCATCAAAGCACCTTTTAACTTTAATGAGAATTGCACCTCTTCGGAAAAATGATAACTTTTCAGTGAGCATTGTACATTTTTATTAGAGTCATAACTTCTCATAGCCAAATACATTTTTATCATTAAATATTTATTAAACCATTAATTAATAATATCATGTGGACTACACAATAATTCTTACATTCTCCCACTTGGCCCATATGACATTCCTTTCATGGTTTAATAAAGATCATAATGTGCACAATAATATAATACTAAAATTTTCCTTAAATTGGCTATCACATAATAATAACAATTAAGTAAAGAAAATTAATGCGAGTTATGCTAGTTGTATGTCATTAATCGACATTGTCCCCTCCATGTACTACAATATAGCTCTCTATTTAATATGATCCATAAATGAGAAGTACAGTAATGATCCAACTATAATGTCTCCATTAGAGACTATCCTATTTAATATTTAATATTTATCTATTTTTATAATGTATACTAAATAGAAAACAAAAAATAAATAAATCAAAAACACATAATTGATCTCAGAGTGCCAAATACATAAACTAAATGCAATCATAATACAATTATAAATTATGTCCAATAATGCCTATCCTTTCAACATGTTCATTAAATATTTTGGGCAGTAGTCCTTTTGTTAAGGGATATGCTATTATAAAGTTTGTGCTAACGTGCTCAATCGACATTTTCTATTTCTAAACTTCTTTAACAGACAAATATTTAATTTTCATATACTTAGTGCCCTCAGAATACTTGTCGTTCTTTGAGAGGAAAACTGCTATGGAGTTGTCATAATAAATTTTCAGCGCTTTGGCAATATCGTCGTCAATCACAAGCTTTGAAACAAAGTTTCGCAGCCATAATTCATGAATAGTGGCCTCAAAGCATGTCACAAATTCAGCCTTCATAGTGGATGCAGCAATAACTAACTGTTTCGCACTTTTCCATGATATTGCCCCTTAAGCAAGAAGAGATAAGTAATTGAATGTTGATTTTCTTGTATCGATACATTTGACTAAGTTTGAATCTGAATATCTAATCACCTCAAGACGGTCATATCTTTTATAAGTGAACATATGATTATTTGTTCCTTGCAAGTATCTGAGAACCTTCTTTGCAGTTTTCCAATGATCCAATTCAAGATCACTTTGATACTTGCCTAGCATTTCGACAGCAAAACTAATGTCTGGTATGGTGCAAGTTTAAGTATACATTAAGCTTTTAACAACAGAAGTATAGGGAATACTTTTCATTTGTTCTCATTCCAATTCACTTTTTGGACATTGTATAAAGCTAAATTTGTCACATTTTTGAATTGGAACTACTCCTGGTGAACATTTATCCATATTGAATCTCTCTAAAATTTTCTCAATGTATGCTTTCTGAGATAACCCTAACAAATCCTTGTGATTTATCACTATCACATACGTTATCTCTCATATGTCTTTCATTTCAAAATTATTAGAGAGAAACTTCTTGATTTCATGTAACAAACTAAGATCATAAGTAGCAAGCAAAATGTCATCAACACATAGAATTAAAAAAATAAACTTGCTCCCACTGACTTTCATATATATGCACACTAATCAACGATGTACGATATTTTCCTTGAATTCATATAAAGTTATGTTATCATTAAATTTAAGATACCATTGTCGAGAAGCTTATTTAAGTTCACATATTAATTTCTTTAATTTACACACCATGTGTTCTTTTCCTTTAACTAAAAAGCCCCCGGGTTGGTGCATATAAACCTCTTCTTTTAAATTCCCGTTAGGAAAGGCAGTTTTAACATCCATTTAGTGTAACTCTAAGTCATAATAAGCCACCAAAGTTATAATGATTCTAAGTTAGTCTTTCTTGGAGACTGGTGAAAATGTCTAAGTTAGTCTTTCTTGGAGATTAGTGAAAATGTCTCCTAATAGTTAATGCCTTCTTTTTTAGTCTGGCCTTATACTATTCGATATCGCTTGGTCTTAAAGACCAATTTACACCTAATCTTTTTTACATCATTTAGGCAATTCAACAAGGTGCCAAACTTGATTTTAATGTATAGATTTAACTTTTCTTTCATGATATTAACCATTCATTAGAGTCTTAACCTTTTATGGCTTGAGAAGATGAACCTTGATCATTTCCAATTCATCAGTCAATTTCTGACTCTTGTAGATAAATCACATAATCATTAGAAATAGCCGATCTCATTTCTTGTTGAGATCTTCTTAATACTCTTTCTTGTGGCTCAACTACTGTAGGTTCTATATTAACATCTTCACTATGGAGTGTTTGGTAATTTATTTGTTGTTTTTTTTTTATTATTATTGTTGGGTTGAACTATAGTATCAGGAATACAACGTTAGAAGTTTTGGGTATAAGAACTTTTTCTCTTATATCTTGAATGAAAACATCGCGCATTATATCACTTTAACGGATGTCGCAATTTTCAATGAACCTAACATTTCCAGATTCAACAATTCTTGTACTGTGATTAGAATAATAAAATCTATACCATTTGAATATCTCTGCATAACCAATGAAGTAATCATTGATCGTTTTTAAATCCAATTTCTTTTCATGTGGATTCTAAATTTTTACTTCTGCAGGATAGTCCTAAACATGCAAGTGCTATAAACTAGGTTTCCTTCCCCATCCACAGTTCAAAGGGAGACTTTGAAACTGCCTTATTAGGAACCCTATTTAATAAATACATAAAAGTCTTTAATGCATACATCCACAAAGATCATAGTAAAAATGAATGACTCATCATACTCTTAACTATTTCCATTACGCCTTTTCGTTACACCATTTTGTTGTGGTGTACCTAACATTGTGTATTGAGCACAAATGCTGTGTCTTTCAAGGAATTTATCAAATGGACTTGGACATCGTCCCAATTTATCATACATTCTATAATATTTATTACCTCTATTTGACGTTATCATTTTTATCTTTTTATCTAATTGTTTCTTGACCTCTTTAATATATGCCCCAAGTGCATTCACTAATTGAGATTTATTATGCAATAGATAAATATAATCATAACATGAAAAGTTATTGATAAAGTTGATAAAATAGCTTTCTCCAATAAAAGATGGAACATAAAAAAGATCACATATATTAGTGAGTATAATTTTAAGAAGCTTTATGCTTCTTGAAGTGCATTTTTTAGTGTGTTTTACTCGTTTACTTTTAATATAATCAATACACACTTCAAAGTTAGTAAAATCCAAGTTCGGAAAAATTTCATTCTTCACTAATCTTTACATCATTTCCTTGGATATATGACCTAAATGTTTATGTCGCAAGTAAGTAGAATTCTCATCCATTAAATCTCGTTTAGTGCCAACATTATGATGCAATGTCATTATGGTCTCAACAGAAGCATTATCGAGTTTAAATTTGTAGGGACCATTACATAAAGTTCTAGTTCCAATAAGATTATCATTCTTAAACAAATTGAAAGATCCACGACCAAACTTACAAGAAAACTCTGCTAGATCAAGTCTTGGCAAAGAAACTAAATTGCGAAAAAACATAGGTACATAATGTTGGATAAATTCTCTTCAGATATTTTGAAGATGACAAAACATTTTCCTCAGTCTAGTCTGAAGACTTGCAGACTCTACTGGCAAAGTCTGAAGATCAAAATCTGACGATAACAAGACTCAAGTTTCAAAGTCTACTCTCATGGACAGTTTCCAGACCGACAAGATTAAAACTTATATTTTGATTCTATCATGGTTTTGACTCCAACGGCTAAGGAATATCTTTCGACTGGAATTAGCACTACGAGATTCTATATTCGTATCCGAATTAATATAGATTCTCTAAGATTCGCAACTTATATTTGGAATGTTCTACTTATGGAAACCAAGATCCTGATTGTATGGGCGAGCATGATTTATGGGCTATCAACACTTACCTTAAAGAGCTTGAGATCTCTTTAAATTGATTATGTCCAACGGGTTGATTGGAAGAACTTCTTTGGAAGGTGCCAATGGTAATGAAGGCATGAAGAAGTATATAAGAGAGATGCTCAAGTTGTTGAAGGGTGTCGGATAGAAGAATTCCAAAGTCTAATTCTCCTTGTTATTTTGTGATCTTATTCTTCGAGCTATACATGTAATCAAAAGAGAGACCATAGAGTGGTGAGACCTTGAGGAAGTGTAGTAGAGTTTCTACATTGTGGATTCAAGGGCGTGAGATTGTAAACACTCTTTTTGATTCTTAGTGAAATCCAGCCAGAAGGGCTGTTCGTGCGGGAGAGTGGACGTATGCTTGGTCTAAGCCGAACCACTATAAATCTGGAGTCTTGATTCTCTATCCCTAATCCTTTTATCTTTCATTACTTTCAATTGCAGCGATTGTTGTTTTTAATTCATTAATCTCTTATTCGGATTAGATTGTTAAAATCGCTTTAGTCACCTATTCACCCCCCTCTAGGTGCTAATTCTAGTCCTAACAATTGGTATCAGAGCTTGTGTACTCTTTTATAAGAAGTGTCTTTACTTTTGAGTAAAAGATCTATGGCTAGTATGTTGCCTACAGAGTTGGTTGAAGGTCAAAGCAATACCAGACTTCCATACTTTGATGGAAAAGACTACAGCATATGGAAAAACAAAATGAAAGCATTCCTAAGATAGAAAGATCCTTTGGAATGGGAAGTGGTAGATAAAGGAATCATTCCTGCTGCTACATCAGAATCAGAGAGAGGAAAAGAAGTTGCTGATCCTATTCAGATGACTCAAGAAGAAATAATCAAGAGACAGACTCTTGACGCTAAAGCCATTTACTCCTTATATTGTGCTTTATCCCCTACCGAGTATAACAGAATATCTTCTTGTGATATAGAAAAAGAAGTATGGGATAGGCTTCACATTACCTATGAAGGGACTGATCGAGTGAAAGAAACAATGATCAATATTCTTTTGGGACAATATGAAGTCTTTAAGATGAGATCAAGAGAATCAATAGCTGACATGTTTAGTCGCTTTACTGAAATTGTGAATGGTCTTGAGTATCAAGGACATCCAATCTCAGGACATATGAAGGTCAACAAACTCCTACGAGGACTCTCTAAAGACTGGAATTACATAAAAACCTCAATAAGAGAGACACAGAGAATTGCTCCACTCTCCGTAGACGAACTTGTTGGAACTCTTCAGTCTTACGAAGTAGAGCACACCAACGAAGAAGAAGATTCAAAAGGTAAGAAATCTATTGCCTTAAAGTCTAATGATTATTCTGATGTTAAAGTCTAATGATTATTCTGATGTTACAGACTCTGAGGAAGATCTAGATGACGAAGAACTGGCACTCATGATAAAGAGATTCAGAAATCTAAACAGAAATGGAAGAAAATCAATTGGAAGAAACAAAGCTCACAAAGGTTTCAAAATAAATCAATAGAGGAAGATGATTCAAACAAGGAAGTGACTTGCTTTGAATGCAAGAAAAAGGAACACATCAGACCCAACTGTCCTTTGTCAAAGAATAGAAAAGGAAAGACTGAGAAATACAGGAATGCACTCAAAGCAAAGACCTGGAGTGATACTGAATGTGAAGATAGTGATGATGATTATGCCAATATCTGTTTGATGGCAAAATCTGATTCAGACTCAGACCTTGATACGTCTACGACTCGGATAAAGAACTCGAGGTTAGTAATCTAAAAATTCCTGTCAAGGTTTCGAAATATATTGATGAACTTTGTCTTAGTCTAAAAACCTCTCTTAAGAGGATCTTCGAATTAAAAAGGGAAAATTCTACATTGAAGCAATAGGAGAAAATTTGGAAAGAGAAGTTAGAAAAGTTAGAAAAGAACTTTACTGTCTTGAAAGAAAACTCAGACTCTGTTTTCAAAGAAAATAATCTTTTGAAAAATGATATTTCTAACATATCAAAAAGATTTTCAAATGGTTATGAAAAGTTTGATAAGATTCTTTTGATACAAAGACCCTACTTTGATAAATTAGGTCTCGGTATGACTTCTGAAACTATTCCACTGATTGATTTCCCAAAGGTGAAGGAAAGAATCAAACAAAGACCAACCAAAATTGTTTATAAAAATCATTTCCAGAAAGTCTTTGTAAAACCTGTTGGCAGAAATGCTTTGAAATGTTCCAAGTGTCAAAGCTCAGAACATTTTGAGAAAGAATGTCCTTTGATTTGGAGACCTGTTAAAAGGAATTGGGCAAAGACTGTTTATTGCTCTAACTCTTCTGGACCCAAGATGAAGTGGGTACCAAAGAAAGCTTGAATTCTTTTTTAATTGCAGGTCACTATCAAAAGGAAGATTAAATGGTATCTAGATAGTGGCTGCTCAAGACATATGACAGGAGACTCAAGTTGCTTTATAAAACTTGACCAGATAGATTGAGGAAAAGTTTCCTTTGGTGGTAACAACAAAGGAAGAATTACTGGTCGTGGAACAGTAAAGATTGGAAGTCTGTCAATCAAGAATGTTTCCTTAGTTGAAGGATTAAATTACAACTTGCTTAGCATAAGTCAGTTGTGTGATACTGGATTCAAGATCAATTTCCATGAAGGAACGTGCTCAGGAATCGGTAAAGACTTTACTCAATCTTTTACTGGACAAAGACATGGAAATATCTATCTTCTGGATGTGAATCATGAAAGACCACAGTGCTTGATATCAGTACAAGATGAAGCTAATCTATGGCACAGAAAACTTGGTCATACCAATATGAAGCAAATCAGCAAGATCTCCTCCAAGAAACTTGTTCGAGGATTGCCTACTCTCAATTACTTAAAGTCTGATCTATGCACACCATGCGTACTGGGTAAACAGGTTAGAAACTCTTACAAACCAATAAGTAAAGTTTCCACTAATCGTGTACTGCAGCTTCTGCATATGGACTTATTGGACCTACTAGAACGCAAAGCATTGGTGGAAAAAGGTTCTACCTAGTAATAGTGGATGATTATTCACGATTTACTTGGGTCTACTTTCTTGCAAGTAAGTCTGAGACTTTTTCTCACTTTTCAAAATTCGCTAAGAAGGTACAGAATGAGAAAGGTCACACCATTTCAAGCATTCGTACAGACCATGGAGGTGAGTTTGAAAATCAAGTCTTTTCTAAATTCTGTGATGAATATGGTTTTCAACACAAATTTTCCTCTCCATACACACCAGAACATAATGGGGTTGTAGAAAGGAAGAATAGGTCTTTACAAGAAATGGCAAGAACTCTTTTAATTGAAAGTAATATTTCTTCAAGATTTTGGGCTGAAGCTGTTTCAACTGCTTGCTATATTATAAACAGAGTATTTTTAAGGCCAATTCTTGAGAAAACCCCTTATGAAGTTTTTAAAGGAAAGAAACCAATTGTTTCTTATTTTCAAGTATTTGGTTGTAAATGCTTTATTCTGAAGAATGCAAATGATCGAGTTGGTAAGTTTGAAAAAAAATCAGATGAAGGATTCTTTCTTACTCAACTGCAAGCAAAGCCTATAGAGTATTCAACAAGAAGACTCAGACTGTGGAAGAATCAATGAACGTCAAATTCCAAGACTTTCCACAAATTCAGCAAATTCTGAATGAAGAATCAGAATCTGTTTCAGACTCTGCTAGATCTATCTCCCATAAAGCAGTTCAAAATTCAGATGCAGTACAACAAGTTGTTGATGAAGAATCAACTCAAGAAAATGATCAACAACCTATCAGACAATCCAATAACTGGAAGCACAAGTCCAGTCATCCCGAAGAACTCATTATTGGAAATATTAATGAGAGAATTCGTACAAGATCTAAAAGGCGAGAAGAGTCTAGTGCTGTTGCACTTATTTCTGAAATAGAACCCAAAAACATTGAAGAAGCCTTAGCTGATGAAAGCTGGATTGAAGCAATGCAAGAAGAGCTCAGACAATTCAGTATAAACGACGTTTGGAAATTAACTCCTAAACCAAAAGGTAAATATGTTATTGGAGCTAAATGGGTTTTCAGGAACAAAGTTGATGAAAAAGGCAAAGTGACAAGAAACAAAGCAAGACTCGTGGCTAAAGGATACACGCAAGAAGAAGGGATAGACTATGATGAGACTTACGCTCCAGTAGCAAGGTTAGAAGCAATCAGATTACTTCTTGCTTTTGCATGTTATAAGAATTTCAGGTTATTTCAAATGAACGTCAAAAGTGCATTCCTGAATGGATTTATCCAAGAAAAAGTCTATGTGGAACAACCTCTTGGATTTGAAGACTTAAAGAAACCAGACTCAGTGTTCAGACTGAAGATAGCTTTATATGGATTAAAACAAGCGCCTCGAGCTTGGTATGAAATGCTAAGTAACTTTTTAATTCAAAGTGGTTTCTCTAAAGGAAAGGCAGATACTACCTTGTTTATTAAAAGGGAAGGCAAAAGCTTTCTACTTGTTTAGATTTATGTTGATGACATTATATTCGGATCATCTAATGAGACTTTGTGCAAGAAATTTTCTAAGTCTATGCAGAATGAATTTGAGATGAGCATGATGGGTGAACTATCCTTCTTCCTTGGTTTAGAAGTGAAACAACTGAAAGAATGAATCTTTATTCATCAAGAAAAATATGCAAAATAACTTGTCAAAAAATTTGGTCTGGAGAATTGCAAAAAGATTGACATACCTATGTCAAGTTCTTTGAAGATAGACAAAGACGAAGCAGGGAAGAAAGTCAACCAAAAATTATATAGGAGTATCATTGGTTCACTTCTTTATCTTACTGCATCTAGACCTGACATAATATTTAGTGTTTGCATATGTGATAGGTTTCAATCAGATCCTAAGGAATCTCATTTAAGTGCTGCTAAACGTATAATTGAATATGTTGCAACTACTGCTAAGATTGGTCTATAGTATCCCAAAGTAGGAGACTTTACCCTTCTTGGTTATTCAGACGTAGATCTTGCAGGTTGTAGAGTTGAAAGAAAAAACACTTCAAGAACTTGTCAATTACTTGGTAACAGGGCAGTATCTTGGTTTTCAAGAAAACAAAGTACTGTGGCTCTGTCAACAGCTGAAGCAGAATACGTAGCACTTGGAAGTTGCTGTTCTCAAATACTATGGATAAAACAACAACTACGAGACTTTGGTATTGAAGACTCTTGCACAGAGATCAAATGTGACAATACCAGCGCAATCAATCTTACAAAGAATCCTATCATTCATTCAAGAGCAAAACATATTGAGATTCGACATCACTTTATAAGAGATCATGTTCAGAACAAAGAAGTCTTGATACAATTTATTGACTCAAATAATCAACTGGCAGACATCTTCACAAAACCACTAGAGAAAAGTTTATTTGAGTCTATTCGTTCAAGACTCAACATTTTATCTCTAGAAGACCGTTGAAGTTCAGACTCAGAATCTAAGTCTGTCAAAGAATCAGACTCAAAAATTCAGACTTGGAATACCAATCGTCATGACTGTAAGTTGTTATAATTACAATTCAATTACTCATCTAAACTGTTGTCTCGAAAGGATAAGATTGTCTGTTTATCTCTAATTGAGTTTATTAAGGCAGTTAATTTTAAAAATGGGTGGTTATCGATTTGTTTAAGGCAGTTATTTTTTTTGAAAAGGAATTTCTTAATCTTTCCTAATTGTGACGCTTCAGATACCTCATATCGTTTGCCTTTTATACTCCTTCTCATTCTATTTTTACTTTACCCATAAACCCTAGTTCATAAATTTCTCACGCTCTAAGATTTCTCTTCTCAAGTTCTTCTTCTCAAGTTTTTAACCTTCTTGCGACACAAGTGTGAAAGTTCCATCCAAGAAAGTGACAATGTCTTTCTAAAGGAAATCCTCAAGGATAGCGAACAGGGGACCACAGGGCTCTGGTGAGGGGCGTACGCATTTTGATCTCACAGAAGAAAGTGACTTTCCAAGAGAACAGACACACCAACAATCTCAACAGCGCACCTCCTCGACTAGATCACATGTTCGTCATCCTCAACATGCAGATGAAATCATTGAAGATGTTGAACTTGTAAGATCCCTTAAGCCTGCATTTGTTTATAGGCTTTATTCCGCGTTGAAGGAAGGAGGCTCTGCAATGACTTTCATTAATGAGTTTTTGAAAGAGAAAGACTATAAAAATGAGACACATTTTCTCACTGTGATGGAGCGATCGGACGTTGTTCCTGTTGGAACGGCAGCAAAGACATTTGCGAACTTTCCGAGTGACCCTCGCTTTGGTAGTGTAAATCAGCCTGAGGGGAAAGATGATGATGAGAAGATATTTGTACATTTTAAACCTAGGATGGGTGTGGCTGCAACTCTTCGAGGAAAGAGAGATGAATTGTTCCGATCGGAAGAACACAAGAAAGTGTATGGGAAATTATTGAAGCGTGGGGTGATGAACCCACAAACGGTGGATTTTGATTTTCTGGATATGTTGAGCATCAATCTGAGGGAGAAGTTTGAGAAACTTCAACTTCATAAATTCTTTACTGAGAGCGAGGTTGCTTATTCTGAATCGACAACCTATTTTTATTTCAACCTCAGTTTTCTTGATGCCAATAGCTTTTCTTTCAGTGTGAGAGATAGAGAGTATGTGGTTGACACGGATACTCTGGCGGATGTAATTGGTGTGGAAAGAGGAGCTTTCCAATCAATTTCTGTGTTTGTGAGTCATGCAACTCTAGAACTTGCGAGAGATAGAATTGCAGAAGGTCGTCTCTCCTACTCAAGGATGAATGCTACAAACACTTTGCTTCACAATATAGTGATCAACTGTCTCAGACCGAAATCGACATCGAAGACAGATGTATCCATTTCTGAAGCCAAACTGATGTATGCAATTAAGATCGGTTTTAACTTCTCTTTGCCCCATACCATCATTTTTCACATGTACAGGTCTATGGCAAAGGACAAGGGAAAACTCCCTTATGCTGCTCTCATCACTCGTCTTTTCAGACATTTGAACATTCAGCCTCCCCACATTCTCTCTGTGAAGACTATTGATCAAATGATCATCGGATTGAGGATGATTACAAAGATGCGTATGAAAGAACTCAGCAAGAAGTTGGAGCAGTTCAAGGAGCAAACCCCTGTTAAGACTAGACTAGACTCCTCTGCTGCTAAGAGGAAAGGAAGGAATCTGTGACTAGTTCTATCAAGAAGAGGCGGGCAATCATCTTGGAGGATGAAGATGATAAGGATGATATTCCTATCTCTGCCTTTGTTTCTCAATATTCTGCTCCTATGTCAGCAGAACCAGAACAACAACTTGCAGAGGAAACTGAGAAAGGGAACCAGGAAAAGGAGTCCGAATAGACAGAAGAAGAAGAAAAAGAAACAGCAAAGACAGACTCACAACAGCAACCAGCAGAATCTCATGTCGAAGAAGATCAAGCAGATTCTCCAGCAGAAAAAGAGGATCAACAACATTTTGCCACTGAGGAAACTCCTCAGCAGGAAGAGTACTTCTCCCCTCCAGAAGGCATTGAAACAGGGGGAGATGTCCAAAGAGAAAGTACACCTCTTCTCTTGACATTTACCAGTGCAAGTGTTAGTAGATCGCCTCCTGATGCAGAAGATGTTCATGCTGCTCATTTTCCTGAGGGAGAGGCAACGTCTCCAAATATTGATCCCCCTGCTGATATTCACACTGGCTTAACTCCACCATCAGACCGTGTTGGTACAAGCACACAAACTGACAATTCAGCTGATTTCAAAAGGCTGCTTGAAATCATTTTGGAACTCAAAGGCCAGATATATGCTTTGGGGTGTGAATTTCAGACTTTACAGAATGAGAATCATGCTATGTTCATCTCCTTGCATGATCAGATTAAAGACATTCAACATCAAGTTTAGGCCACTGCAAAAGGCACTGCTCTCAACCAACTACAGGAGGATTTGAGGAAGCTAGAAGGAACTGTCAAGTCTATGGAGGACTTTCAACTTGTTCGCATTCCTCGTGCTCCTTAATTTTCTCACTTTTTAATGCTGACAAAAAGGGGGAGAAGACTTTGTAGGCAGATTTTCACAGATTCTCACTCTATTCTCATTCCCAAACCTTCATTTAAATATCAAACATCTTTTTGGATTTAATATTTTGTTTAACATTTGTGATTGACATTTTGACTTTATCTTGAGTTTTTGAATTCTTGCTTATTACTACATCACTTTAAACTGTTAAATTAGATAAAGATAGTTGATGTCTGCACATGACTAATGTGTTTTTTGTGGATGCAGATCTGTGTACAGGACATCTGTGTATAGGACAACTTATACTATCCTTATTCTAATATTTTATAAGATATCATTGCTAGCTTAAATGTTGTATTGCAGGGCAATAGTATTCAAATCTACATGAAAGTTTTGTCACCATAAAAAAAGGGGGGATTGTTGGATAAATTCTCTTAAGATATTTTCAAGATGACAAAACATTTTCCTCAGTCTAGTCTGAAGACTTGCAGACTCTACTGGCAAAGTCTAAAGATCAAAGTTTGACGATAACAAGACTCAAGTTTCAAAGTCTACTCTCATGGACAGTTTCCAGACCGACAAGATTAAAACTTATATTTTGATTCTATCATGGTTTTGACTCCAACGGCTAAGGAATATCTTTCGACTGGAATTAGCACTACAAGATTCTATATTCATATCTGAATTAATATAGATTCTCTAAGATTCGCAACTTATATTTGGAAGGTTCTACTTATGGAAACCAAGATCCTGATTGTATGGGCGAGCAGGATTGATGGGCTATCAACACTTACCTTAAAGAGCTCGAGATCTCTCTAAATTGATTCTGTCCAACGGGTTGATTGGAAGAACTTCTTTGGAAGGTGCCAACGGTAATGAAGGCATGAAAAAGTATATAAGAGAGACGCTCAAGTTGTTGAAGGGTGTCGGATAGAAAAATTCCAAAGTCTGATTCTCCTTGTTATTTTGTGATCTTATTCTTTGAGCTATACATGTAATCAAAAGAGAGACCATAGAGTGGTGAGACCTTGAGAAAGTGTAGTAGAGTTTCTACACTGTGGATTCAAGGGCGTGAGATTGTAAACACTCTTTTTGATTCTTAGTGAAATCCAGCCAGAAGGGCTGTCCGTGCGGGAGAGTGGATGTAGGCTTGGTCTAAGCCGAACCACTATAAATCTGGAGTCTTGATTCTCTATCCCTAATCCTTTTATCTTTCATTACTTTCAATTGCAGCGATTGTTGTTTTTAATTTATTAATCTCTTATTCGGATTAGATTGTTAAAATCGCTTTAGTCACCTATTCACCCCCCTCTAAATGCTAATTCTAGTCCTAACACATAAAGGGTTCGAAATGAATCCAAATAACGCCTAGTATCTAAGACTAAATAATAAGTGCCAATGCCTTCAACTAGAGCTTTGTTTTTATTTCCCGTGGTCACATAACTTTCATTTGACTTTATGGTTTCGGTTGTAAGAAATCTCTGCATTGTATTTGACATATGAGTGATGACACCAGAATCAATTCATCAAGTATTATGAAGAACTTTAGTAAAGTTTGATTCAAAATATACTAAAGCACAAGGTACCTTTCTTTTTGAACCAAACTTTACGCTTTAAACAATCTTTCTTCTAGTGTCTAACTTTATTATAGAAGTGACAATTAATAAGATTATGTTCATTCTTGTGGATTTGAAAAACCTTAGAAGATTCATTCAGGATGTATAATTCTTTCTTCTTACTCATTCCACCTTTCTTTTTGGAATTCTTTTCAGCTTCTTGATGATTTCAAAAATGAATGGAATAAGTCTTTTGATTATTTATTCTTGTTTCCTCTTGAGCAAGCATATTGACCAATTCATTTATATTCAATTTATCCTTTATAGTATTGTAATTCATTTGAAATTGCCCATATTGTTAATGAGATAAGGAATTAAGTATAAAATGTACTAAAAAGTACTCATCCACGTTCATTCCTAAAGTCTTTAACTTTGCTATTAAGTTCATTATCTTAAGAACATGCTCATGCATGGTACGTGAACCATCATATTTCATGGTGGTTAAAGTGTTCATTAATGTACCGGCAAATGTCTTATCAGCAATCTGAGAATGATTTTCCACAAATTTTATAAATTTCTTAGCACTATCAGTTTTGGGAAGGGTAGTCTTTAAATTATTTGCAACTGTCATTCGCATGAACATTAAGCTTAGTCTATTAGATCTTTTTCAAGCTTCATGGAAAGTCTTTTCATCATAGTCACTCTCATCAGTAAATGCAATTGGTTTCTCAACTTCAAGTGTCAAATTAAGATCCAAGACACCTAAGTAAAGCTGTACTTGTTCACTCCAATTAGAAAAATTCATTCCATTGAACTAAGGAACATATGAAGCGTGTGAATGAAGTGAAACAGGTATAGATACTACAAATATGCAAGAAAATACTCATACATTAATACTTTAAGAATATCACCTAATCAAATTCAAACTAAATGATACATGTACATCATAATTCTCCTTTGGGCAATCTTATAATATACCAACATCCATTAAACCGTAATGATACTAATAACTTTAATTTGGTAATTATAAATATGTCTCGTTAAAATTTATTTGCTATCTTTAGATATACAAACAAATTCAACAATAAATATTAATTACCAACTATTATGTCCATGAATTATAAGAAATTGATTAACCTTTGGGTTAATCCCTAAGTTCTTATAATAAATGAATGACATCAATAAGGATATTAACATATAAATTTCAATCATAACATTAATTAATCATGGGTAATTGAATAAAATAATTTACAATATCAAAAATTCAAAATTCCTTAAGGTTGGGCTACTTTGGTGACTAACAAAAACATTCTTGATTGAATTTTTATTATTGTAAAGTACAAATATTCACCAAGCACCCAAGGGCAAATCGTAATTAAAGCATAAGGGTAAAACCACAAAATTATTATTCTAGGGGGGCAGGATAGTAAATTTGGCATTGGAGGGAACTTGACATTTAAGTCAGCTCAGCAGAAATAGGGTTTTACCCCTACCTCCATTGGGTCCTTGGGTAGCCTCACAACTTAATGCGGTCAGCATCTAGACCACCATCTGTTTCCAGAACCAGTGTTACCCCACTGGCTATGGAGCCCTAATTCCCTCCGATGTTTTACCAGTTGGAGAGAGACTGGGGAGCAAGTATGGGGTCACCCACCCTAGGGCGATTCTCCCGCCTTTACTCCATGAGCAGTTTAAGGACCTGCTCAGGTTCAAAAAGGCCTTTCACCTGTTTGGCTACCTCTTTTGGTTTTTCTTGGGTGGGTAGCACCCCAATACCCTCTGTTGTTTAACGCCAGTTCAGGAAGCTTGTAGCCCCGGTAGGTTGCTTAGGGCAACCAATCCGGTTACGTAGCCCCCCTAGGGGTTCTCCTACGTGGCCTTTTAGCCTCTTGACTTAAATGTCAAGTTCAACTAACCAGGGTACTGTTGAGCGTTCAGTTAGTAGAACTTGACATTTAAGTCAGCTCAGCAGCAGTAAGGTTTTACCCCTACTTCTATAGGGCTCCTGGGTAGCCTCACAACTTAATGCGGTCAGCATCCAGACCACCATCTGTTTCCAGAACCAGTGTTACCTCACTAGCTATGGAGCCCCAATTCCCTTCGATGTTTATCTAGTTGGAGAGAGACTAGGGAGCAAGTACAGGGTCACCCACCCTAGGGCGGTTCTCCCGCCTTTACTCCATGAGTAGTTTAAGGACCTGCTCAAGTCCGAGGTTGGGCTACTTTGGTGACTAACAAAAACATTCTTGATTGAATTTTTATTATTGTAAAATACAAATATTCACCAAGCACCCAAGGGCAAATCGTAATTAAAGCATAAGGGTAAAACCACAAAATTATTATTCTAGGGGGGCAGGACAGTAAATTTGGCATCCAAGGGTAAAATGGTAAATAATCAGCCAAGACATAATCGTAATTATCCAGCATACAAGGGCAAAAATATAAATAATCATCAAAGAGGGCAAAATTGTAAATATCTAGCAAACATAGGGTAAAAAAAGGTAAATAAAAAAGGAGGGCAGATATGTAAATAAACGATGGAGAGGGGTAGAAATGTAATTCAATGAATAAGAGTAAAATTGTAAAAATAAATAAAAGCCCATGGGCGCATACTGAGCCCACGCGCCCACCCTACCCTTAGCGTGTAGGTGGGGTGTGTGGATTCCACATGCTCGCCCTCCAACGTTCACATAGGGGCGCGTGGCATGGGGAATCCACACGCCTGACCCTTCGGCACACATGGGGCACATGTATTCCATGTGCCTTCTTCCTCTTTCATGCTCGTTCGCCAATTTTCTCCATTTTTCTGCCTTGGTTTCCATCATGACTTTCTTCATTTGGATTCCCTTGACAATCCATTCGAAAACAATTCAACAACATCAAATAACAAGAAACGAATAACACTGTTCGATGAATCTTCATCCGTAAGTCATAATATTTCAATAATCGAAAAAAAAAAATCATGAGATTTTAAACCACGCTCTGATACTAATTGTCATAATTTTATAACGCAAAAAATACAAAATACAAAATCTTAGATCTTCATGATTTTCATGATGATAGAGATGAGGATATAACTTTATCCGTAGCAATACGCTTGAAGATAATTATTGTGAAATACCGATGAAGCGAAGAAATCTGATTTCTCTCCCTTAACCCATTTTTCCTTAATGTATTTTATTTGACGAAGGATAGAATATAACGTGAGTTTTTCACATCGTGGGTGGAGAGATGACTAAACTCTTATATATATATACATACATGCTATCAAGAGATGCCTTTCATCAAAAAGCTTTTCAATTTTCATGAGAATCGCACATCTTTAGAAGAATGGTAGTTTTTCAATAAGGATTGTACCATTTTATTAGAGTCGTAACTTCTCACAGCCAAATACATTTTTAGCATCAAATAATTATTAAACAATTAATTAATAATATCATGTAGGCCGCACAATAATTCTTACAGACACGTCTCGTTGATTGACTTATATCGAAAGTGTCTTGAAGCTGGTCTAAGGTAAGAAGCGACGATTTACTTATTTTCACTTAAAAAAGCGAATTATGCCAAGAAACGCAACTGGAGACACTACCAAAAAAGCAGCTAAACCTGCCTAAGAGCAGATTGGAATGGGTGTTGAGGTCTGACCTTAATATGGATGGGTTCGCATGTCCTCTGTCCAACATTTTGTTCGTGTAGTTCTTCCAAGTGGTACGACCATGATGGGGTGCGATTGGACGCACCGTTTCAAGTTGAAACGTTACGATGGAAGGTCACCAATGGAGGGGTACGAAGGGAGACGTATAAAATCTCCCGAACACAACCGTTGGACGTGTTGTCAATTCATTCGCACAAAAAACTCTCTCAAAATTCCATCTTGAAGAAAGGCATGATTCAATCATCAATTTGAAGAACGGTTTGCATTTAAGCCGTGGAAATCGGGTGTTTTCCTTGTGATTGCATCCAGACCAACCTGAGGTATTGTTGTTCGTGATTGGTTCGCAATTCAACGTTCGATTCGGGACTATTTGCTGTTTGCGCATTAGAATCAAGTAAGTCGTCTTCCGCCGACTTGAATTCCTTCATTGGTATCAGAGCCCGGTCGTGATTTCTGCCTTGTTTTTTCATTGAATCAAAACGTGTTTATGCCTCTGTCTTGTTTTTCTTCTGATTTGGGGCTCATTTCTTCCTCATTTTTGCCGAATTTTGAACCCATGTGGTCGTGCCGGCATGCTCTTCAAAACCCATTAATTATTTGTGACTGGGATGGGCTGCCGGAGAAGAAACGGTGGCGAATCGTGGCTGAAAACGGTGAAAATGATGAAGAAATGGCTTCGGTCGCGCGGGGAAGAAGGCGCGTGGGGTCCACGCGCGTGCTGCAGTTGCAGGCGCGTGGAACCCACGCGCCACGCACCTTCGCGCGCGCGCAACTGCTGTGCGCGTGGGATCCACGCGCGCGCCAACCGCTGGCGCGTGGGGCCCACGCGTGCGGAACTGCACGGCAGTTGCAGGCGCGTGCGTTGCACGCGCTTGGGCGTGGTCCGCACGCGTGCGGACCACGCGCTTGACGCGGACATGGGCACGTGCTTGGCTCGCGCGTCACCGCCGGCGGTTGTTGGCCGGCCGGTGACCCGACCAGACCGGCGACCCGTTGACCCGACCCGAGACCCGACCCGGTCGTTGACCCGACCCGTTGACCGGTCAACGGTCGGACCGGTCAACGGTCGGACCAGCCAGGAGCCTTTTGGCTCGCTGGCGCGTGCGCCACACGCGCCGCACACTCGGGCGGCGCGTGGGGCGCGTGCGCCTCCGATTGGAGCGTGGTTGGTGGCGTTGGGTTCGTATGGGTGTCCTCTACACTGTGGAATAATTATTTTTATTTTTTGGATTTTATAAATGTATGAAAATGTGTAGGGAACCTTATGTACGGGTATTTTTTTGAGGTTTAATGCATAGTTTATTCATTTGTAGCTTATTTTTTCTTGTAGTTTAGGAAATACAGTAGCTAGCTTATGTGCAAGTGTTGTTACATATGATGTGTAAAGTTTAGTTCAATGATATGAAGTATATAGTTTTAATATACTTGGAATTTTCTAGTTGCTAGAAAATTAGAACAATGGTAGGAAATCCATTACATGTTGAATTGTTTTTTTTTTTTTTTAATTATAGTTGAAGCATGATTGTTGTTTATACGTTGGTTATTATCATGCTATGGTTTTGTGTTAAGGAAATATGTAGAAATTACATGAAGTCATGTAATTTTTTTTTTCTAGTGGGAGTTCGTAGGTTGGTAGAATTCGAAAGAGTCCTCACCTAGAACTCAAATTTTTTTGCAAATTAAACTAATTAATGATAATTGAACAATCGTACATAGAAATTGATTGGGAACATAGTGAACTTTTGTTTCTGTGTCTTTTTGTTGAATTATTAGTATTTTAGTTTGTTTTTGCTGCAAATTAAATATGTGTGTCACTCTGAAAAATGTGCTAGTATTGATTCTGCGTCTATTATGTTAATGTGTTATAGAAATTGATTATGGCATCGGCATCCAAGACCATTGTGGCTGACCTCAATAAGGGTGAGAAGCTGAACGGTGACAATTATGATATTTGGCACCGAAAGGTTCAAGACATCCTTGAGGAACAAGAGGTTTTGGAAACCCTCAACCACACCATGAATGAACCCGAGCATGGAACTTCAGCTCAACACGGGAGAGATCTAGAAGCTTATCAAGCTTGGAAAAAGAAAAATAGCATTGCTCGCATCACGTTGCTGAGCTGTATGCAAGATGATCTCATGTGTGGGTTTGAAAGTTATGATAATGCTCAAGCTATGTGGGTTGCCTTGAAGGATAAGTTTGGGGGTACATCTGCCACTAAGCTGAGGAGACTCACCATCAAGTTTGACACTTTCCGAAAGCGCCCAAATGTAACAATGAGGCAACATCTTCGGGAGATGTCAAACATGATTCGTGAGCTGAAGTCGGCAGGTCACTCCCTTACTGATGAACAGCAAGTTCAGGCTGTTATTAGGTCTCTTCTTGATAATTGGGAACATATGAAGATCAATATGACGCATAGTGAGAACATCGTCACTTTTGATGATATTGCGCGTCATTTGGAATTAGAGGATGAGCGCCTAGAGGCTGCAAGATCCTCTACCCATGCTTATGTTGCTGAAACGAGTTCGCGCAAAGCTTCGGGCTTCAAGCGCAAGAGGAACCTTCGGTTCAACAACAAAGGGAAGATGACTCGATCGGGGACCCAAGAGGGCTAAGACCTTCCAACGCAAGAAGCGTGGTGGGAAGAAGGACAAGGCCAAGATGGAGTGCCACAATTGTGGCAAGCTGGGTCATTTTGCTCGTGAATGCACTGAGCCGAAAAAGGTACCCTATTACTCCATTACTTTGAGTAATGCTTTTGTTTCTAGTACTGTAATGCTTGCTGAATCTCATCCAATGTGGACTTTGTAGACTCGGGAGCAACGGACCATGTAGCTAGAGACCGAGAAGCATTTGTGGAGTATCGTCGGATACCGCCCGGAAGAAGATGGATATATGTTGGGAATAACTCAAGAGTTGAAGTGAAGGGTATCGGCACATGCAAATTAATCTTGCGTGGTGGTCGAAACCTATTCATGCATGATGTCCTTTATGCTCCAGATATTCGACGAAACTTGGTCTCTATAGTTGTTCTTCTTAGCTTAGGTTATGTATTGAATTTACATGGTGATTGTGTTGATATTTTGTATGGAACAGTTTATTATGGTTCAGGTCATGTATTGAATGGTTTTATGGTGTTAAACATTGACTATGATCAGTACAATGTTAATGTTGATGGCTGTTTTTCTTTAATTGCGTCTTCTGATAACGTTGGGACTGATGCAAATACTTGGCATGCTAGATTAGGTCACATTGGGTTGCAAAGAATGCAAAGATTAGCTAGAGAAGGCCTTTTAGGGTCACTCACTAATGTTGATCTACCCGTATGTGAACATTGTCTAGCGGGAAAAGCAACTAGAAAACCATTCGGTAAAGGGACTAGAGCTGAATTTCCATTGCAACTCATACATTCGACATTTGTGGTCCTTTGAATGTGAGGGCGAGGCATGGAGCCTCATATTTCATTACTTTCATAGATGACTTCACGCGTTTCGGTTATGTCTTTCTGATCTCCCATAAGTCCGAAGCATTAGAATGCTTTAGACGATATATAACGATGGTAGAGAATCAGTTGAACAAAACAATAAAGGCATTGAGAACCGATCGCGGACGTGAGTATCTATCGGAGCAATTCAAGGCTCTTTGTGATGAAAAGGGAATTGTAAGACAATTGACTATTCCTTATACTCCACAACAAAATGGGGTAGCTGAGAGAAGGAATAGAACCCTATTGGAAATGGTTAGGTCTATGATGGCGCAAGCAAATTTACCTATCTCCTTTTGGGGAGATGCATTATTGACTTCTGCCTATGTACTTAACCGAGTGCCCTCAAAATCGGTCACTTCCACCCCTTATGAATTATGGACTAGAAGAAAACCAGACTTAAGTAGTCTACATCCATGGGGATGTGCAGCTTATGTTCATGAATCTTCCCATAAATATGGCAAATTAGGCCCTAGAGGGAAGAAATGTATCTTTATAAGATATTCTGAACACTCCAAAGGGTATGTGTTCATAGGTGAACAAGCTGATGGAAGTGTGACCGAAAAGGAGTCACGAGATGTCACGTTCTTGGAGAACGATTTTCCTAGTAGAGGTGAGATTGATAATGATTTCCAATTATATGAGATGGAATTTCCTAATAATACACCCACTAATGTTATGGAGGGGAATGAAGATTTACCTCAACATGAAAGACCTAGTGGGAGTGTAGCATCGTCTGGCGAATTGAATTCAAGAGAAATTCAGTTGCGTAAAAGCGATCGTAAAAGTATTCCTCGTCGTCATTTTGAGATTGAAGGGGAAGCATTTATGATTGCTCATAAAGATGATGTCGAGCCTAAGACTATTCAAGAGGCTCTCTCATCCTCTGATAAGGAAGAATGGAGAAAAGCTTTGGAAGACGAGATGGAGTCAATGAGGACAAATCATGTCTGGGACTTAGTTGATCTACCACCAAATCGTAAGGCCATTGGAAACAAATGGGTTTTTAAGATTAAGCAAAGGGCGGATGGATCCATTGAAAAGTATAAGGCTCGTCTTGTGGCGAAAGGTTATACTCAACAAGAGGGTATAGACTACGAGGAAACTTTTTCACCAGTTGTAAGGTTTGCCTCAATACGTCTTATTCTAGCCATCGTTGCACATTTGGACCTTGAATTACATCAAATGGATGTAAAGACGGCATTTCTCAATGGAGAACTAGATGAAGAAATTTATATGAAACAACCATTAGGTTTCATAGCTAAAGGTCAAGAGCATAAAGTTTGCAAACTTCATCGCTCAATATATGGCCTTAAGCAATCATCTAGACAGTGGTATGCCATAACAACTTATGGTTTTACGATGATCGAAGAGGATCACTGTGTATATGTCAAACGGTCTGAAGATAAATTTGTGATTTTATCACTTTATGTGGACGATATTCTGTTGGTTGGAAATGACAAGGTTATGGTAATCACCATAAAAGAATGGTTGTCCTCCAATTTTGAAATGAAGGACATGGGAGAAGCTGCTTATATATTAGGAGTTAAGATCGAAAGAGATCGATCAAGGAAACTTCTTACTTTATCACAAGAATCTTATATTATGAAGATTCTTGAACGTTTCAATATGCAGCATTGTAATCCCATTGATACCCATGTCATGCAAGGCGAAGGCCTAAGTACTAAGATGTGTCCTAAGACTCCAGAAGAAATTAAAATAATGGAAACTGTTCCTTACGCTAGTGCAATCGGAAGTTTGATGTATGCTATGATGTGTACTCGACCCGACATATGTTATGCCGTGGGATTGGTGAGCCGATTTCAATCAAGTCCCGGTCCAGCACACTGGAAAGCAATGAAGAGGATCCTGAGATACTTGAAGGGCACTATGGACTATCGACTTTGTTACCAAGGGAATGATTTACGCCTATTAGGTTATTCAGATGCTGATTGGGGTGGAGACCCGGATGAGCGTAAATCGACTTCGGATATGCGTTCTTGCTCAATGGATGTGCAATTTCTTGGAATAGCAAGAAACAAACATGCACAACCTTGTCAACTATGGAGGCTGAATTTATTGCGTGTTCTGCCGCAAAGTGCAAGAAGCAAGTATGGCTAAAACGTTTCTTTGAAAATTTAGCTACCGTCACCGAGATTCCAAGACCGGTGACAGTTTATTGCGATAGTCAAGCAGCCATTGCCTATGTGAAAGATCCCAAGTATCATGGAAGGACGAAGCATATTGACATAAAGAATAACTTCATCGAGATATTATAGCGCGAAAAGAAGTGATTCTACAATACATTTCAACCAATAGAATGGTTGCTGATCCATTTACGAAGGCTATTCCTAGAGACATATTTTTGACCCACAGGATGTCACTAGGTTTGCGTAGGATGTGATATGTGTTATTGTAGAGGATCATTGTTTTATGCATTTATGGACATATGTATTGTACTTGTTTGTTTATTAATGACTTGATGTTTTATCAAAAAGTACAAATCCATTATGAGACTAGCACAAGCACACATATATTATTGGAAAGTATGTCAGCGGGTAATGATTGGCTTACTCACACGAGCAATCGCCTCAAGTGCTATAGTTAGCACGTTGAGATGAGACGTTATGTACAAATAAATGCTGAAGAGCAAGTCTAGTACATAAAATATGTCGCCTTGATTGGAGTCAAGATGAGGTCTGTGATTTATTTAAGACCGAACATGATAGTCCCACAATCATGTATGCCTGTAAGATGCCGGGTGCGAGTACTTAATTTGGCGCTATAGAGAGCGAGCTAATAGAGCACTCGAGTTAAACATGAGTACGTGAGAGGCACGTGACTATGTTTAGGCTAAGATCCGTATAGTGGATATATTTAAGAAATGACATACGCTCTTATAGAAAGAGAAATCCACTATAGCATGTAATTCATACTACATGTGCATTGTTCGACCGAAAATGGAAGGTGAGTAAAATTATCCCTATTTACTCATTGTGTGAGTCCTTGAGGTAATTTATAATTTACCTCAATTCGTGCCCTATGTTACTTCGACTATGTTCTCGAAATGAAAGATCGGTGTTGCTACTTTAGCATGTTACGGGCGGTCATGAATAGATATGGCCTATGGGACGTGTCTAGGAAAGCAGTTGTTCTAAAATTAAGAGAGACATGAGTGCAAAGGAAGACTATTGTTGTTTTACATCTGTCACATGTATTTACTTGGTCGACCAATTATATCGCCTTATGTGGTTGCGGATATAATTGTAAATACATGATGTTTTGAGGATAATCAAGTATAGCCTTTAAGGGATAGGTATACTTGAATTGATGTAACAAGATATGTCAGGGGCACTTTGTGAGACATCGGTTGTTTATTTTTCTTTTCGGGTTGTAGCCATTATGTCATCCCTAACGGGTGCATAATTTGAGCTCCCAAGTGCGGGTGTACTCACCGGTCGCACGGCTTACTTGCCAGTATGAATTGTTCTGTAAAGTTGATGAATGTTGAATGCATTGCCTTATTTTCTTGATAGAACGCTATCAGGCCCATCATGTCCGAGTGGGAGATGTAGTTCTTCCAAGTGGTACGACCATGATGGGGTGCGATTGGACGCACCGTTTCAAGTTGAAACGTTACGATGGAAGGTCACCAATGGAGGGGTACGAAGGGAGACGTATAAAATCTCCCGAACACAACCGTTGGACGTGTTGTCAATTCATTCGCACAAAAAACTCTCTCAAAATTCCATCTTGAAGAAAGGCATGATTCAATCATCAATTTGAAGAACGGTTTGCATTTAAGCCGTGGAAATCGGGTGTTTTCCTTGTGATTGCATCCAGACCAACCTGAGGTATTGTTGTTCGTGATTGGTTCGCAATTCAACGTTCGATTCGGGACTATTTGCTGTTTGCGCATTAGAATCAAGTAAGTCGTCTTCCGCCGACTTGAATTCCTTCAGTTCGAAAGTGCTTGCTGTTATGTACAGGTAACTAAAGTTTCTAACGGTAGTCGCAGTCTTGTAACACGTTTTTGTTACTTGCAGAATGTGATGGGATAGCGAAGCCAAACATTGTAAATCGAGGGATAGATGTTCTTTCTTATTTTAATATTGTTGCGGGTGCGGTTTTCCGGGGTCGAACCTGTCGACTTTTGCATGCGGTTCATTGATGCCCTTATTGCAAAGGCATCGGTCATATACACGTATGCGATGGAAAACTGCGGTTTAAGCAGCGTGCAGCTTTCGAGAGGCCTACAAAGCATTTCAGGCAGTGGACGGTGAAATCAGGCTGTCAACAGAAAACAACAGCGCGCACCTAAGTATTTACGACTCTTCTTTCTTTGTTCGCTTTCATATCTATCTTTCTTTTCTATTGTTGACACTTAAATTTTTGCCCAAAAATCATTTCCAAAAAAATGGGAACATGTTTTTCCATAAAAATATTTCAAATTAAATTCTTGCATATAGATTATCTAGGCATTTAATATAGTGTTTTAAATGGAATATGGTTTTCCTTCAAAAAAATTAAATTAAATATATAAAAAAAGGATAAAAAAAAGATTAAAAAAAAGATAAAAAAAAAGTTGGGGCCAATGATCTAAATGTGACTAGCCAAGCCCGGGAGGTCAGATTGGAATTAAAATGGCAAATTGGGGCCAAAATGCAATTTCCAAAAGTTGAGGGACCAATTCGCAAATTTTGCAAAATTTTTCCCGAACCCTTAAATCATCATCTTGGTCACCAATTAAGTTGAAATTGAACTTGGGCCAACTCGAATCAATTAAATCGGGCCAAAAAGACCAAGTTTGTATTGAAATGGGTATTTTTGGATAAGAAAATGGCCAACTTTGAGGGACTTTCTTGCAAAATTGAGTGAGTACAATTGTGAAAAATGGACAAGATCTTAAAATACTATACATGAGCTTGCTAATTGATCAAAAAATGCAGCCAAATTGATGGATTAAAGCACTCAAACGAGCTACCAAAACCCAGCCCACGATTTAGCCTTAATTCGGAGTTGCTGAGTAAGCAACTTGGTGGCCCCACCATATCCCACTCAGCCACCCATCAAGCATGATCTTTGCACGTGATTGAAGACCATAATGAGTAGTGCCAGTGGACGAAAATCGGCCAGGGATAAGCTGCTGAAGGCACGGGAAAATCGCACCAAATCCGGACACTCAACAGCTGCAGAAGTTGGAAAAATTGGCTAAGTCAGAGAGTGGGTAAACTAGCTTAGTTGGCAGGCTCGGTAGGTGGACAAAAGGCCGACCAAGAGAATGATGATTGTGGTGGATAACATCTACGAAGCAAGCTCTTTTGAGGGATGAGAGAGAGAAGACGAGAAGGAGAAGAGAGAGCACACGGTCGTCCCCCAAACAAGCCTTCAGAAGCAACTCCAGAAAAGCAAACCCAGAAATTCCAGACCGACCTAGAGAGAGAAAAGTGATATTTTCACACACCTGAGGCAACAATTAGCCAAAACCTTCAACTAGAGAGTTAAACTTCACTCAAAGATCTTTCCAACCATAGGTCGCACGTCCCAAATGGAGATCGGGAAGGCCTCCTAAAGTCCCCCGAAAAACTACCCTCCTGGCGGGCCAAAGAAAGTCTGAATTTTTCTAAGTGTTGAGCCCGGTTGGTCACGAGTGAGAGAAAGCGAGTGTTTTTGAGAAAGTTGAGAGACAAATAAGGAAAACCATGAGTTCAAAACCAAAGTAGAATACATATAGCTTTGTTTGGTGTTTATTTTTCCAACAAAAAGGTCATGGAGTCTAATTTTGGAGGTTAATGAAAACCTTCGTTATCAGTTCTTTCTTTGCAGATCTTGTTTTCCAGTTGAAGAAGCCAACTTCCACGGGCCCCCGAGGATAATTTCTTGGTTTCTTGAGCGAAGAACCACTTGAAAGGGAAACTCAGAAGCAAGGTAAGCATCCTAGATATATTTTCTTTCGAGTTTGAGTACGTTTTGATCATGAAAATCAAGAGGAAAACTAGCCCGGAAAACTGATTTCTGAGGCTGAAATTTTTCTAAGTGTTTGAAATTATTCAAGAACTTTGCAAGTGTGCTTCTTGGAGAGGTCGTTTTGATGTCTTTCGGCGGGCCATTCTCTATGATTTTTGTTGCATTTGAAAGCTCATGTTACCTACTTTCACTCGGATTAAGTAGTGTTTCCCGTAGATCTTTCATGTGATAAGTGTCGGGGCTTGAACATGGGCATGCAACCTGTTTGTTTGACTTGGGTTCAAACCCAGATTTGTGAAATCAGATCAAACCCGCATATTTGAGGATGATTTTAGCTTAGTTATTTTGTGTTTTAAGCTATGATTTCTATCTAATCTTGCTCCTTGCATGTGGTAGTGTAATCTTGATGCTTTAGTTCCACATAATATTGCTCATGGGTGAAGATTGAAGGCCGCAAACATGGCCCGCGAAGCTGTTTTTGGGTGATTTAATGCACGCCAAGTGTTCGATGAAATGCGCAAACCAAGTTTCGATCTTGAAACGGTCGATTTGAGCTCGGTTATTGTGACATTCATGTGCTGTGTTACTCCATGTTAGCATAGATCGGTTTAAGGAATTATTATTAATATTTTTAAAAAAAATAATAATAAAAAAGAAAAATATGAAAATTTCAAAAATATCAAAAAAATGTTGGATGTTATCAAATTAAGCCAAAAATGACATCTAGGAGATTTTCCTAATTTTATAAAGTCATTTTCCTAATTAAATGATATTTTGGTATTTTATAACCATTTTTGTAAATAATCTATTTTGCTTAGATTAAAATTATTTAGAGTAATTTCATGCATCTAAGGTAATTTCATGCAAATTTAAATTCTCATTTTGCTCACGGGGTCCTGTCCCGGGGTGTGATAACAAGGCCATGTAATATTATTTGCCCGACTTGTATCGGGTTTTCATTTTCCGCATTTATTTTCAAGTTATTTCAATTTCTTGGATGTTTACTTATGCACCGCTTTTCATTAATTTGAGTGTAAATTTCTCTTCTAAATTATGTTAGGATTAGTCTAGACATTAAAAAAAACCTACAAAAACATTTGCATGGACGCTTAGAGGTTTTGTAAGGATTATAATTGGTAATCAAGATTGTGTGGCCATTTAGATGAATAACCTTTCAAGTTAGTGGTACCGCAAGGGCGCTAATAGAAACATTAGCGTAAACAAGTCCCCGTTCCTAGAAATCTCTGGTTGCGTAAGAATCGAGACAACACTCCCGTGCCTCGATTGGTTTCTAGCCGACCCCAATAGGCTAGTGGCGACTCCTAGAAATATTTAGGTTGTTAAGAACTAAAAAACAAAATCCAACGTCGCGCGAGGTATGGGCTTGGGAGAGCCCGCGCCTAATTTAGGGCCATTGGTCCGCCTCTTTAGGCAAATACCCTAAACCATTCTTTCTTTTCCCCGAACGGAAAAAAAGAGGTCGTGACAGCTTGGCGACTCCGCTGGGGACTTGGTTGCAAACCTTAGAGGATTTAGGCCGTAATAACTTGATTAGTTGTTCACTAACATGGTCTTCATTTGATAGCGCGTGTCAAAGTCGCGTGGAAAATAAGGTTAGTCCGCTAACAATGTGTTAAATGTTTTTGTAGGTTTGGAGTAATAAGGGGTGGAGTGTCTGTGACCCATTTCTTTTGCAGAGAGGTGTAGGAATGTATGTCTATATGGATGAAATTGAAGTGTTGTTTGGATATCAATTGGTGTGCGTGCCTTCATGCTTGCACTACACATTTACACACACAACCCGCGATCTAAAACCCCGATCGCACTAGGAAGCCCATAGGAGGTGCCAAAAGATGGAACCCGTGCGGGAATGACCCATGGTTATCCACTTTTGGTCCCGCTCATTATGATTAATGATAAAGAGAACTGTCCGACGCAAGTGCGGAGTGGGGAAAACTCTTTTGATCTAATCAAAATGGGGACCTTAAGCCTTTAGAATTCCACCTTTATGCGTCAAACCTCACAAGTTTACATCCGCATGTCTATGTGATTGAAAAAAAATGTCTCTTCACCCACTTTGTAAGTACGATTTCTCCATCTACTTACTCACTTCGGATTGAAATTTTCATTTTTTGAGATTCATGGAAATCAATGGAATGCCCTTGAAAATATAGGCTTGCCACTCACTCTTGATAAACAAACATTTGAAATGCATCTGATCTGGCCTAGATTAGAACATATGTTTTTGTTTAAATTTTCAATTACAAACTCAAAGTCACATTTTGTATAGAAATTCTTCCAAGTCAAGATTACATTTTGGGGCATAGAATTAAAATCAAATTTTCAAGAAAATTCTTGGTAGCATTTTGAAATTCAAATCACATTTTGTGTATTGATTTCTCAAAATAAAAATCACCTCACATTTGCTTGAGTGAAATCGCAAATTAATCTTTCAAAATCAATGCCCCATTTGTGTATGAAACTTTTGGAACAAAGTGGGCATTCAATTGATAGCAGCGGATTGATCTTTTAATGAAATCTCCTCTTACTAATAAAATCTTGACTAAATACCAAATTCTCGTAAGTGGATACTACGGAGAAGGTATCGTCGCCTTGATTTCATTGTAAGAGGCGGCTTTATTGAAAGATCAATTTTTCATTCATGTACTTGACATTATCTTCCTTTCGCAGGCCATGCGTGACAACCATTCCTTGAACTCCTCTTGCTTGACCATGCCAAAAGTGGACTCTAAAGCTAGGACGAGAATTGTGTTTATTATGCTCCTTTACGAAAGAGCTTCTTGTACTTTGTCCTCGTCATTATTCCTATTAGGAACCATGTTTTGCGTTTTGGGTTTTGATTGTGGACCCAATCGAATGCTTTTGTAAATCATACAACTCACATTTTTTAATAATGAAGTTAGAGTTCGTAAAAATCATATCCTTTAAAACACTTGAAGTGCTTTAAACGGACCATTTGGGCTTTTTATGCCTTAGCTTCAACATGTTTGAAAAAGAGTTTCAAGAACTTGCAAAATATTTTATCTCTTCACTTAATCGCTTTTGTAGGTTGATCCACAGGATGATGCTTCGAAGGGGTAAGGTTGTAATCGTTCCAATAGGGATTTCTTATGCAATCACTAACTCGACCATCCATTTTTTGTCAAACAGATAAAATGATGGTTTTGTTCAAGATTGACATTTACTTCCTTTGGAAAGACAAAAGCGCGGGCCTGTCCCTAATAGACATATGAATTCAAACATTGCGATTAAGTGTGAAAAGAACCGTCAAAGCCTCGAAGATCACAAATCTACCAGCCTAATGGCAATCTTTATTGCTTCGAAAGTGGCTTCCACAAAAGTTCCACATCCTAGACGACCTTATATTAATTTGACATTCTTTGTGGAAAAAGAAATCTATAGACATTCTTTGCCATCAAACTATTTCATCGGTTGCAAACAAGAAGCAACCGCAATTCCTACACTTGCCAATGGTGTCTTGGCATCCAATCCTATATGGAGATAATTATTGGTGGTCTGCAAGACAACACTTCAAGATGTAGATGTACACAAACAAGAATCGGTCATCAAATGTTGCCTTCAAATAAAAGGTGGTAATCGTTTCAAGTTAACTTCGATTTATTTTAGGAATGACTTGTCCTTGTACTTTGTGCAGATTTTAGTGAGGTAAATTACTGGCAAGCAACAAGATTACATGGGGAGGACAACCTGGTCCGAATCACACGATCTCTAAAAGAAAAGGGTGTGTTCGTTCCAAAAGTCAAAACAACTCATTCATAAACTGACATAGCCACCCATGCTTACAGATTGTGAAGTGGGAAATGCATTGATGCAGCAAAAATGGCAAAAAATCACCTAGCCTAAAAGGGTTATGCAGGAAATTGAGTAAAGCATGAAAGGTTCAAATGAAATAGAGATTCATCAATCCAACATGATGGAGCTGCATATGGACAAGTTATCTAACCTAGTGTGGCATGCATTTGACCATAAGGACAATGTCTTGCCTTCTTCCACAAAGCTACAATGAGATGCTGAATTGCCCGACTTTGAAAAAAGGGTGTACTTCGTTCCTAAACTTAATGTACCTAAGAGTAGAAATAATACATTGTTCCCACATGTGTAGGGAATTTTAATTGGGGCAGTTGGCAACAAAATGGATCGGGGGCACGCAATGCCTAAGTCATCCGACTTCTAAAAAGGGAAAGATTCAAATGGAATAAACATTTGCCAGTTGATAAACGGGGCAAGTCACTCAAAGTAGAGTAACTCTCATCTGTGAAGCAAGATGAAACAAAGTCAATTGATTCATCACAAAAAGGGAGTATCGTCCCTAAATTAGTCCAATTCAATTTTAGAATATAAGTAACATGCCCCATCTCTTGTAGGAAAAGGTGCACATTGACCACTGGAGCAACACCTTATACCAAGAAGGCATGCTAAAGCCCAACCATCCATTTTGATGGAATAAATGGAGGAAAACATACAAGGAGCAATGCCCTCACATATCTTCAAGGAAATGTTAACACCTGAGGAGCAAAGGCACATGAAGATGAAACACAAGACATTTAAAGTCAGATGTTGGAGAAGGGTAATTCGGTATCGTTTCCAAAATGCCTCATCTAAACTTCATTTTTGACGTAGTTCCCTTGTTTGACAGAAGCGTCGGTATTCGAGGAACAAACTCGAGAAATTGATTGAAGCATAATCTATATGGAACAAGCAAGCATATGGAGGTAACACATGTCAAATTCACCTAACTTGGTGGAGTTCAATAGCCGTTCAATTAAATAAAAAAGGAAGCGCCCCATGGACACTACCGGCGCTTCGGCCTGGTGGTATAGGGAATGAATGAACGGGTCCGAGAGGTTCGGGGTTCGATCCCCAGAAACGGCAACAAGGTTGCCATGTAAAAAAATAAAAATATAAAAAAAAAATTTTGCATCTCTTACTTTTGCAAAATGAGGAAAGTGCTTGAACTAATGAGACCAAAGACCTGAGAATCTCTTCAAGTCTTAAAACAATAGGTTCATGCTTTGTTTGCCGCCAAATGGTGAAACCGACTAAGGGTAATGTTGTATCGTCTCCAATTTTATGATCCTTGAGGATTCATGTACTAACACATTCCCTTTTGTTCTTCGTAGGGTCGCCCGACTACTAAGGCACGAGTAAATACCCTTCTTCTCAAAATCAAATGGAAATAAATGGAGAATTTCCATCGCAAAAAAAAGAACATGTTTTGTTTTTCTAGAAACAAGCGCAAAAAATGGAAATTGAATAAACAAGTTTTCCACAAGGTTTGACAAAAATCTTCTTTATCTTTAAATTGTCCATCCACTCGATGGATCACTCATTTCGAGTCAAAATTCTCTATGGAGATTAATCCACTCGATGATCTCAACAAAAATGAAAGGCAATGTTGCTTATGCCAAGCGAGAAACACTTAGGATGAGGAAAGGCAACCCATTTCCAAACATGTCCTTTAAGCACTCTAAGATTCGAGTGAAAAAGAAAACCCGTGTTGTTTAGGGTCAATGAATTCATTCGCAAGCGGTACATAGATCAAGATGATGAGAGGCATTTCTTTCATCTATCATGCACACCACAGGTGACAATAGTTAGCCCATTTGAGCCTTTTGATGTGAAGATTTTCTACAAAATACCCCTGTCAAGAACCACCCCACGATGGGGCAATTATGGAGGTTTGGGTTGATATTATTTGGAGAGGAAAGATGAGAAAGGTTTCTTTGCTCTCACTTGCATAAATCTTTTTGTGGTAACTTCAGGTGAATTCTTATGGAAGCTCGAAGCATCCCAAGGTGAAGAAGAGCATTCTTTTCTCTACCCAAACACCGATACCCTTTGCTTAAACCAAGTTGAGCCTAACTATTCATTTCTAACACCTGAGTGGTGATTATCTTCCCACATTGGGGGCAGGGCACATGATTTACCAATGCAATTGAATATGAAAAGCATCTCGAAAGTCCTAAAAGCTCAAAAAGTTCAAAAGAGCAAAAGTCAAGTGAAAATTAAGAGGCATGAAAAAAAGCAGTGTGCCTGGTAAAAGCAAGGCCAATGCCCGAAAAAAAAAAGTGTAAAAAAAAAAAAAAAAAAAAAAAAACAATTGTATCAAGAAGAATATCTCTATGAAAGCAAAAATGGCCAAAAAAATGCTTGCATTGAAAAGAAAATCATTGCAAATGCAAAAGCCATTATGTTAAGATGATTAGTCAAAGGACTTTCGAGACAATTTGAATTTTAAAAGCTAAGTGCTTTAAAAGAAAAAAAAAATGGGATGATATGGCAATGATGTCGTGATAATCACCAACTCTCAAATTCCCCATCAACAAAAAGATCTAAGCCTTTTGAGCTAAGCCTTTTGAACCTTTCCCCGAACCAACATTACAACCTATTCCCGAAGTCTCTTCAGATTGGGATGATTCGAGTGGAAATAAGGACTTCCTAAAGAAGATGCTGCTCGAAGAAGTGAGAGCCAGGTTGTCTTATCTCATCTTAAGGTTTCTTGACTTGTAAACCCGACGAAGATGTTGATCGGTGATTAATTCATTTCATAGCCAATGATGCTTATCCATTGCTAAAACCATGACCAAACCTGCACTACGGTCCTTCTAAAAGACCTCTTAGATTGGTCAATGTGTACTTATTGCGAATGATTCAAAGCCTTGCACGCTGGAAGAGTGAGATTGAGTGATCAGTTTATTTCCCACATGAATAGATGGGATCAAATAGCCATTTTCTTGAGAATATGCGAGATGCCCTTTCTGACTAGGTGTCCTCGCTCGACATACTTAATAGACCTTTCTCATAAGTCAAGGTCATTTCAACAAGGATTTTTCTCCCAAGAGAATTTAACGATTAATGATATCATCCGAGTATGATGACAGTTTCGTGAGTTTGTCAAGTGGTCGGGATTAGTTTGATTTGTTTATGCAATCATTGCCTTCTCATTACCGATACACTTTTGATATTGTTTATGATGACATGTGCTGAAATCGATCTCATCTAGTATGCTTTCGCTACTAGAATACTTGTTATAATGAATACTGTTTGATGTGCAGTATCCATTTCAGAATATTCTCGAATGACAGGTTCCTCCAGTGAAACCACACAATTCTAAAGGGTTCATGGGTTAGCCTTAAACCATGCATTTTCAAAAGGTTCTTGGTTATCCTTAAACCTTGCAATTTCAAAGGGTTCATGGGTTAGCCTTAAACCTTGCAATTTCAAAAGGTTCTTGGTTATCCTTAAACCTTGCAATTTCAAAGGGTTCATGGATTAGCCTTAAACCATGCATTTTCAAAAGGTTCTTGGTTATTCGTAAACCTTGCAATTCTAAAGGTTCATGGGTTAGCCTTAAACCATGCCTTTTTAAAGGGTTCTTGGTTATCCTTAATCCTTGCAATTTCAAAGGGTTCATGGGTTATCCTTAAACCTTGCAATTTCAAAGGGTTCACGGGTTAGCCTTAAACCATGCATTTTCAAAAGGTTCTTGGTTATCCTTAAACCTTGCAATTTCAAAGGGTTCATGGGTTAGCCTTAAACCATGCATTTTCAAAAGGTTCCTGGTTATCCTTAGACCTTGCAATTTCAAAGGGTTCATGAGTTAGCCTTAAACCATGCATTTTCAAAATGTTCTTGGTTATCTTTAAACCTTGCGATTTCAAAGGGTTCATGCGGTTAACCTTAAACCATGCATTTTCAAAAGGTTCTTGGTTATCCTTAAACCTTGCAATTTCAAAGGGTTCATGGGTTAGCCTTAAACCATGCATTTTCAAAAGGTTCTTGGTTATCCTTAAACCTTGCAATTTCAAAGGGTTCTTGGTTATCTTTAAACCTTGCAATTTCAAAGGGTTCATGGGTTAGCCTTAAACCACAAGGTTAGTGGGACTGCCTTAAACCACACCACACGGTTAGTGGGATTGCCTTAAACCACACGGTTCGTGGGACTGCCTTAAACCACAAGGTTAGTGGGACTGCCTCAAACCACAAGGTTAGTGGGACTGCCTTAAACCACACCACACGGTTAGTGGGATTGCCTTAAACCACACGGTTCGTGGGACTGCCTTAAACCACAAGGTTAGTGGGACTGCCTCAAACCACAAGGTTAGTGGGACTGCCTTAAACCACACCACACGGTTAGTGGGACTGCCTTAAACCACACGGTTCGTGGGACTGCCTCAAACCACAAGGTTAGTGGGACTGCCTTAAACCACACGGTTCGTGGGACTGCCTTAAACCACAAGGTTCGTGGTCCTTAAACCACACTTTTCAAAGTATTCATAGGTACATCCCTAAACTACGCTCTTTACATTAAGCTTACTTACATTTTCATTTTGCTATTAAAAAAAAAAAAAAAAAAACAAAACAAACAAAAAAAAAAAAAAAAAAAAAAAAAAAAAAAAAACAAAAATTTAGGTGTCACCTTATCTTTGAAAGAAATCTCTTTGAGCTTCCTTCCAAAGAGGGGCAAATATTGACACACTTAAATTTTTGCCCAAAATCATTTCCAAAAAAATGGGAACATGTTTTTCCATAAAAATATTTCAAATTAAATTCTTGCATATAGATTATCTAGGCATTTAATATAGTGTTTTAAATGGAATATGGTTTTCCTTCAAAAAAAATTAAATTAAATATATAAAAAAAAAGGATAAAAAAAAAAGATTAAAAAAAAAGATAAAAAAAAAGTTGGGGCCAATGATCTAAATGTGACTAGCCAAGCCCGGGAGGTCAGATTGGAATTAAAATGGCAAATTGGGGCCAAAATGCAATTTCCAAAAGTTGAGGGACCAATTCGCAAATTTTGCAAAATTTTTCCCGAACCCTTAAATCATCATCTTGGTCACCAATTAAGTTGAAATTGAACTTGGGCCAACTCGAATCAATTAAATCGGGCCAAAAAGACCAAGTTTGTATTGAAATGGGTATTTTTGGATAAGAAAATGGCCAACTTTGAGGGACTTTCTTGCAAAATTGAGTGAGTACAATTGTGAAAAATGGACAAGATCTTAAAATACTATACATGAGCTTGCTAATTGATCAAAAAATGCAGCCAAATTGATGGATTAAAGCACTCAAACGAGCTACCAAAACCCAGCCCACGATTTAGCCTTAATTCGGAGTTGCTGAGTAAGCAACTTGGTGGCCCCACCATATCCCACTCAGCCACCCATCAAGCATGATCTTTGCACGTGATTGAAGACCATAATGAGTAGTGCCAGTGGACGAAAATCGGCCAGGGATAAGCTGCTGAAGGCACGGGAAAATCGCACCAAATCCGGACACTCAACAGCTGCAGAAGTTGGAAAAATTGGCTAAGTCAGAGAGTGGGTAAACTAGCTTAGTTGGCAGGCTCGGTAGGTGGACAAAAGGCCGACCAAGAGAATGATGATTGTGGTGGATAACATCTACGAAGCAAGCTCTTTTGAGGGATGAGAGAGAGAAGACGAGAAGGAGAAGAGAGAGCACACGGTCGTCCCCCAAACAAGCCTTCAGAAGCAACTCCAGAAAAGCAAACCCAGAAATTCCAGACCGACCTAGAGAGAGAAAAGTGATATTTTCACACACCTGAGGCAACAATTAGCCAAAACCTTCAACTAGAGAGTTAAACTTCACTCAAAGATCTTTCCAACCATAGGTCGCACGTCCCAAATGGAGATCGGGAAGGCCTCCTAAAGTCCCCCGAAAAACTACCCTCCTGGCGGGCCAAAGAAAGTCTGAATTTTTCTAAGTGTTGAGCCCGGTTGGTCACGAGTGAGAGAAAGCGAGTGTTTTTGAGAAAGTTGAGAGACAAATAAGGAAAACCATGAGTTCAAAACCAAAGTAGAATACATATAGCTTTGTTTGGTGTTTATTTTTCCAACAAAAAAGGTCATGGAGTCTAATTTTGGAGGTTAATGAAAACCTTCGTTATCAGTTCTTTCTTTGCAGATCTTGTTTTCCAGTTGAAGAAGCCAACTTCCACGGGCCCCCGAGGATAATTTCTTGGTTTCTTGAGCGAAGAACCACTTGAAAGGGAAACTCAGAAGCAAGGTAAGCATCCTAGATATATTTTCTTTCGAGTTTGAGTACGTTTTGATCATGAAAATCAAGAGGAAAACTAGCCCGGAAAACTGATTTCTGAGGCTGAAATTTTTCTAAGTGTTTGAAATTATTCAAGAACTTTGCAAGTGTGCTTCTTGGAGAGGTCGTTTTGATGTCTTTCGGCGGGCCATTCTCTATGATTTTTGTTGCATTTGAAAGCTCATGTTACCTACTTTCACTCGGATTAAGTAGTGTTTCCCGTAGATCTTTCATGTGATAAGTGTCGGGGCTTGAACATGGGCATGCAACCTGTTTGTTTGACTTGGGTTCAAACCCAGATTTGTGAAATCAGATCAAACCCGCATATTTGAGGATGATTTTAGCTTAGTTATTTTGTGTTTTAAGCTATGATTTCTATCTAATCTTGCTCCTTGCATGTGGTAGTGTAATCTTGATGCTTTAGTTCCACATAATATTGCTCATGGGTGAAGATTGAAGGCCGCAAACATGGCCCGCGAAGCTGTTTTTGGGTGATTTAATGCACGCCAAGTGTTCGATGAAATGCGCAAACCAAGTTTCGATCTTGAAACGGTCGATTTGAGCTCGGTTATTGTGACATTCATGTGCTGTGTTACTCCATGTTAGCATAGATCGGTTTAAGGAATTATTATTAATATTTTTTAAAAAAATAATAATAAAAAGAAAAATATGAAAATTTCAAAAATATCAAAAAAATGTTGGATGTTATCAAATTAAGCCAAAAATGACATCTAGGAGATTTTCCTAATTTTATAAAGTCATTTTCCTAATTAAATGATATTTTGGTATTTTATAACCATTTTTGTAAATAATCTATTTTGCTTAGATTAAAATTATTTAGAGTAATTTCATGCATCTAAGGTAATTTCATGCAAATTTAAATTCTCATTTTGCTCACGGGGTCCTGTCCCGGGGTGTGATAACAAGGCCATGTAATATTATTTGCCCGACTTGTATCGGGTTTTCATTTTCCGCATTTATTTTCAAGTTATTTCAATTTCTTGGATGTTTACTTATGCACCGCTTTTCATTAATTTGAGTGTAAATTTCTCTTCTAAATTATGTTAGGATTAGTCTAGACATTAAAAAAAAAACCTACAAAAACATTTGCATGGACGCTTAGAGGTTTTGTAAGGATTATAATTGGTAATCAAGATTGTGTGGCCATTTAGATGAATAACCTTTCAAGTTAGTGGTACCGCAAGGGCGCTAATAGAAACATTAGCGTAAACAAGTCCCCGTTCCTAGAAATCTCTGGTTGCGTAAGAATCGAGACAACACTCCCGTGCCTCGATTGGTTTCTAGCCGACCCCAATAGGCTAGTGGCGACTCCTAGAAATATTTAGGTTGTTAAGAACTAAAAACAAAATCCAACGTCGCGCGAGGTATGGGCTTGGGAGAGCCCGCGCCTAATTTAGGGCCATTGGTCCGCCTCTTTAGGCAAATACCCCTAAACCATTCTTTCTTTTCCCCCGAACGGAAAAAAAGAGGTCGTGACATCTATTTTCAGGTTGAACGAACTTGAAGATGCTAAGAGAGCGTGCATTACACTAAAGCGGCTCTGAATCAAGTGGTTCAATTGCTCCAAATACTCCAAAGCATTTTCTTGCCGTGATTTTATAACCACGGCAACCTCCAGACCCGCTCACCGTTTTGCGTCTCCACTCGTTGCTGCAGTTGTAAAATCGCAGCAAGAAAATTTCGACTGCTGTGGAGTATGGAGAGTTAACATCTCCACCCTTAGGACCAATGGAACCACTTGGTTCAAGGCCTCTTTAGCTGTAATGCTTACCGCCTTTTTGTTCGCCCTGAAAACACAAAAGAAGATGGACATGAGAGGGGCAAAAAAATGATTTTGGGCTAAAGAGTCGTAAATACTCATCCGTAGTGGTGCCAGAGCGTAGTGGTGCTGTGCACTCATTGCTGTTCATGGCCCGTCGGACTAAGAAGGTCACCCTTGAGGAAAGGACTCCCGAGTAAAATCATGTCCAAAATTTGGACATCATGAAGAGGACGAGAGTTCATGTGCGTCAGTGAAGATTGGGAGGCCAAATGTTCGGTCCTACCATGTTGTCAAAATGAAAATCTCACCTTATATATCTTACCAATCCACAGAGCGATATCGATATTCTATTTGCAATACATTGAGACCAAATTTGTAAATCCTTACATTGAGACCAAAATCGTTTTTGCCTCTCCACCAAACACAAATACATATTATATGCAAATCCTTTTCTACGTTACATAGCGAACATATATGGTTTGCTAAATCCAACCGGGGCGGTTGGGGCTTAGGCCCGTCCTAGGGGCTCGATCGCATCAACGACTATTCCATTACTTTAATATCTCATTTGGTTACAGCTCCCGTTCGAGAGCTCGAAACAGATATAGGCTACTTGGACAACTATGAATCTGGAATGGGTCACTCCCTTAGTTAGTGGGCTCGTGAATATTCTCTTGTTCGCCATGGGCCTGTGTTCTGTTTCGCCCTGTTTTAGTAGGGTTTGCCCTAATGCTTTGTAGTCCTTTTGGTCTCGTGGTCTTTTGGATTGCTTTTAACCTAAAAGCACTTTAGGTAATTGAGCATTCTAATTGAGCACAATTTAAGAAATTACCTAGATTGGTTTATTGACTCAAACAAAGATAGGTGGCGCCTGCGGCCCCGGGGGTCGATGACGAGGATTATATCATTGTCATGTTATGCAAGGTTAAATGTTTGATACACATAGGGCGAATTATACCTAGTGAAGATCTCAACTATGAGAGAGAGAGATGCCATAATCTATTGACGTGATGCAAAATGATTGTGGCCACTATGGGCCCATTTGGTTTGGCTTTAAGGAAATGCAAATGATTTTGGGTTAAAAGAGTTTTTCAAAATGCAAATAGTGTTTGTTAAATTAAAAATGCATTAGGAAGCAATTTTGGCTTAAATGATGTTTGGCAAAATCACACTTTGTAAAACATTTTTACTTTTTTTTTTTAGAAAAGAAAAGAAAAAAAAGAAAAAAAGAAACATAACCAGCAAATTCAACGGTCGGCAGGAGAGTGGTGAGCCTCTAGCAATACTCTCGCGAGGCCAAATTTGGCTGTCGGCGAGCAAGATCTAGCGCTAGCAGCCTCGCCTAGGTCATGAACCCAAGTGACGCTGCTTGGGCCTCGCGACCTAGGGACTGTTGCCTAAGGTTGAGTGACCTTGGGCAAGGCTATTGGTGCAAAATCTGGCTTGTTGTCAATCATATACAACCTTGTCAGTGGCCTCAAACCTAACCTGTGACGTCACATTAGGTAAGGATATTTATGGAATTATGATAGTTCGGCAAAGGCAGAGTTAGAAGAAAAATTTGTATTTGCATTTTGGAAATGCATAATTACATAAGACCTCTAGACCTGCTTCCGGCCAAGACTTGATGCAATTGCATTTTCTCATGGTTGAGCAAAAGACGAATCAAAGGCCATTTCCATTTACCCAAAATATTTTAGATTCCCAAAGTTCATTTACAATGTGGAACCGAACGAAGCTGTATGTTTTCCACCGTCCCATGCCTTCTTTTGTCCTTGAATCGTCTCGTCTGTGTTTTGCAATTCCAGTGCGAAAATTCAATCTCATCGTCGAGTTCATAGTTGCGTGCAAGTGCTGGATGGGCTTTATGCAAATTCGCCACACGATACGGGAGCGAGGTAGCTTCTGCCTAGTTTGGAGCCGAATATTTCCAAGTGCATAAAATGTGGCGACCATATATGCTTTAGATTAATGTAAAAAAACGAAAATATTTAAAGTGATCTTGAAAGAATCTTCCAATGTTGTTTAATTGTTTTGTTATTCGAAATAGAAGGTAAACTTAGTTTATGAAAAAAATTAAGAAAAAATACATACATTATATAGAGAAAATAACTTAGAATGTTAAATTGTAAATGTCCCAAAGAGCCTCATCAGCTATCTTTTCCCCTAACTCAAGAGGTGGTGGGGTCGAACTCCTCATCTCCCACGTTCCACGAGGTCAACAAAATCGCTCTGTGGATCACTCGACTACAATCACTGATTGAGAGGTTATGAAGTAATTAAATAATTTATTAACTCATTAATTAATGCAATTTCTAAGCATCTTCCTCACCTGGCGGTGCCTCCTCTCTCCCCTTTTTGACCCCTTTTTCGCTGTGTTTCTATCATTGATGAGACCTTCCTTGCTCAAGGCTTTTTCGAACTTTGATAGAGCTGTCTCCCCCTACTTTCTTATTGACATCTCACGATTTCGAGATCTACATGTCGTTTCGACAAACCCCCTTTCGTTCTTCTTAATCTAGAACAAGCGAAATTGATTAAGGTATGCAGCTGGTCTTTTGTCTAAAGCCTTGGGTAGGTGTGTGTGTTGACCACACGAGCGAAAGGAGGGAGAAAGTGGGGTCCTAAATTACACATTGGGTTCTTGACAAAGTCATGCAAGGAATTAGGTTTTTGTTATCAAAAGCTTCGAGCAATCCCAATCTTTTAATTAGGAAAAGAAAGTACAACTTGATTTTAATTTTTTAATTGTGATTATGTGTCACGTTTGGGTAGGCAGTCCCCCCTGTATTTCCGGGTGTTTGTTTCTTGAGTGCCCAACATGCAAGACTATTGAAATGTGCATCGAGTACTTGTTGTTTTTGACCGCACATCTTTATAGAAAGAAGACTTAGTTTGTTGTGTTTTCTTTTTTAAAGTTTTTCTTGTAGATTAACGCGGTTTTGCACTAAACCAATTATGCGGTTACGTACCGACCCAAAAAAAAGAAAAAATGCGGTTACAAAATTAATTAGAGATGAGTGGTCGTTGCAAATATTATAGGTGTGTTGATTCTTAAACATAGTTCACACATCTTTTTTTTTTTTCTGATGCGTAATTTTAATGTTAATGCTAATGTAATGCAATTAATAGCTCTTGTTTGTGGGTCAAACGACGGCAAGTCATACGTGATTACTACAAACTAAAGGTGGATATAGAACCAATTGCTTTATTGGGAAAAAATGGTCCAAAAAAATCTTAAACTTATTGTGTATTGGCTAATTCAGTCCTGAACTTTTTAATTTGACTAATTTAGTCATAAATTTTTTCATGATTCTTTAATGTAGTTGTTCCGGTGAATTTTGCTCGGAAAATTGCTTGAGGGGAAGTCAAGTCATCATTAGAGAGATCCTATGAGTAGGATTGAATTGTTAATAGTATAAATGTTTATGACTTTTTTCGTACTTTTTCTTAATTTAAATATATATGTGCCAATAGATCCTCAGTAAATAATCGGTTGACCTATCAAGCAATAATTCGAACTTGATAATCTAGATAGAAATGGATTCTCTCATAACATGAGGTTGCAGCAAGCTTGAAGTGCCAAAAAAACAAAGAGTTAAGCTGTCTTATGAATGAAAACATAACGAATGATTACGAAAGAAACCATAATTGTTTTTTTTTTTTGGTTGTAAGAAAAATGCCACTCATATATTATAATAATATTTGAGAGATACATAGAAGGCTTTCAAGCCTAACAAATCCCAAGTAAGTACGGAACAGATCAAAAGCCAAAAAACAAATAAAAAAGTATCATTTTTAAAAGTAGAAGTGCACTCTCATTCCTCAAGAATAGATCTGACACTGTAATCGATTGATAACCAATCACTAGATTCAGTGATGAGCACATACTGAGATTTTTTGCTCTATTTGCAACGGTTTGCGGTCCACATATAGGTTCAATGTACTCATCATCATTGTCGTATAGAGACACCAACATCAAAATGTTAAAAGAATACATATCAAATACATGTAAGGAGCCGTCAAATCTATAGTTAGATCTAATTCAAGTGAGTAAAATCCCTAAAACTTGAAATAAATCTAAATAAGAAGAGAAGGGCGGCCCAATCTTGGAGAGGTTGTGGAGCTACGCTATGAACATCCTCTTTTGTGGTTGTCGATTGGATAAATGGCCGAACTATCTGCACATTCACCCAAAATTTCAAAAATTTATTCACACACAAATACCCACAACAGATCGGAGAGAAAAGAAAGACGGAAAGTTTCAAAAGAGAAAGAGGAAGACATAGGGAGAGGGAAGGGAGGGAGGGGCAGGGGTAAAGAAAGGGCCCTCTCTCTCCCTCAGGGAGGGCACTACAGAGAGGCAATGGCTTCAAGTAAAAGAGGGGAAATCGTTAGAGCGAGAGCGGCGCTTGAAAAAAACCCTAATTTACAAATCAAATTATCCTTATTTAAATTACTACGAGAAAAATTAAATGAAATCTAACATCTTTTAGGACAAGGTGGGGAATTACAAGTGGTGCATAGAATTTGACTCATAAAGGGTGGACGCACTAACTCTGGAACCATGTTAAAAAACTCAATCCAAAAGCTTAAGTTGATAGTTGAAGATAGACCACATAAATATAAAGAGCATTTAGGATCCATTATTAAGTAATGCGGGAAATATTTCAACATTTTGGGTAACTAATAAGAAAGAAATAAAATTACACATGTATAAGAGAAATCGATGTGACTATTATGTTGACAATTGAGCAATTATTCAATGAACCAATGGACACAAAATAATCTTAACAGTAAATTATTGTAATAATTACTAATTCAGTTTTAAATTTTTTCAGTTTCACCAATATATTCTTAAATTTTCTCATGAAATTCCAATATAATCCTTCCAATTTTCGCCCAATTGTCTTCGGAAATTACTAACGTAACATCTAGTTATTATTAGCTGTTCTACGTAGTTTTTTGACGTTGACAGCTTATGGATTACCACGTTAGTTATTTTCGGTGGCAATTGACTAGAAGATTATTTTAAATTTTCGCGCAAAGTTATAGGACTACATTGACAAAGTTTAAAAGTTTAGAAACGAATTGATAATTTTTCCTTGAAATGATCCCAAAAAAAAGAAAGATCAATTCATCAACGCATCCAACAAGTCACCGCAAAAGAATTGCTTAAAGAACCCTTGTTGCTCCCTAAAAGTCGCATTAGAACGTCATTTCAAAGACGCGCACGTGTTGGGTTCGCCTGGCTTGAGTGAAGCTCCTGTCCCTGGTTCCTTGACGCGGTACAAAGACCGGACAATCTCCGGACGGCGCGGTGGAAGCTGCGTTACGATCTATTAAAGAATCTTTCCCCCACGTCTTTTGACTATGACTTCGTTGAAAATTAGGGAAGACGATTTCTAGAAACTGATGCATGATGGTTCGCTTTGTTTACTTCTTTTTGACGTCAGTCTTTTATGTTTTGTCTGCAACAAGTCCTATTTCAAGGAATTCAGAAATTTGCATTGTAAAAACGCGCATACATCACATCACACGACCATGCAATGTCGCGAAGTGACATACTTTCATTACATCGATAGCAAAGTTTTGATCATATCAAACTATTACAAGGTGTAAGTGTTACGTAAAAGAAGTGTCGTTCAAATTTGACGGGGTTCCATCTTCTACAATTATGTCGGCTGATTGGCAACACACGAGACGGGGCTGGATAGCTAATGTTAATGCTTTGATTGCGGGATTTGGCATGTTGACTTTTATGATTGGCCCAGTTAGGACGTATTTGATGACTATTATGTTTCTGATAACAATTTTTATTCAAAAATGATCTTTTTTTTATTATGTTCCTAGCAATAATTTCTGAATTTTTGAAAGCGCTTGATAACTATCCAAATTTCTATTCCCAGGATAGGAATGTGTTTGGTATGTTTTTGATTTTTTTTTTGTCTATTTTAATTTTCTAATACTTTTATTATATTTCTATTTTCCTTTTTTTTTTTTCTTTTTCCTTTTCTATTCTTCTTCCTCTTTCTTTGGCAATGGTCGGCAACTGGCTAGGTGAGGTTCGACGAGCTCATCAAAGGCTCACTTTGTCACCGTAAACCTCAGCCTCGCCCAACCACTGGTGAGGCTCGACCTCACCTAGGCTATGCGAGGTTGGCCTCGCCTTGGTTGGGCGAGGTCAGCCTCGCCCAGATCCAATGAGGCTAAGCTCGCTTAGCTATCGCCATGCTAGTCGATCGTCAGCCATGGCCGAGGCCGACAACCAACCATAAAGAGGAAGAAGAAAAGGAAAGAGAAGAGAAGAGAAAAGAAAAGAATTAGATTTGATTTTAGGAATTATTTTCGGGAACAAGAATCAACTTTTTTCTACTTCTTGATTTTGTTTCAAATCTATTGATGGGAACAAAAAAATGGATTTTTGTTTCCGAGAACAAAAATTTTATAAATAGATTTCTGTTTTTCTTTTGTTTCCGGGAACAAAAGAATAGAATCAATTGTTCCCGGGAACAAAATAATAGAATCAATTGTTCCCATAAGTGTTACCAACCAAGCCCTTATATGTGATAGGACGTGGGGCGTGATTGACATCCTTGTCCTATCGCCATTGCGTGGAATTGAGATCATATGAATGAGTAGTAGATGAATAAAAGATTATTAAGTGCTCTGAAAATGAAGATTATAATCTTTAGTCGAGGTAAGTTTCTATGGTGCGGTGGATTTACCATTTTATGCGCCACAAAAATCCGATATTTCAAATAATTGAGATCCTCAAAGAAAAGTCTATGTTAGAGTATGTTAACATATCTAGTTAGATAACCTTCATTAAAAAATTTAAGTCAATAAGTTAGGTCCCAAATGTAATATAAATGAACCAACTCTGAACTTATCTGACGTGGGACCTCGTATATACCTCCTCACACATGTACCTCAAGGGTGAATAAGGTGTAGCTGTAGATGTATAAATGATATCAAATGTGATATACTTTTTTCCTACTTTTGATCTGGCCAGTTATTCCATCGTGTTTACGCGATGTATTTGCAACTTTGGATTACGTAGGTCTCACGAGAAGCGCACCGGTTCGAATGCTAGCATTGACCGGGTGTGGATACACTCGGAATCGGGATAGATTTGTTTAAGCCAAGGAATTACTATTTATCAATTTGAATTATGCCCATTTCTATTAGAAACATATCCACGTTGCTTGGTGTACGACGAGAGGCTTGTCTGTAAAGTTGAAACTTCTACCTATTTTCTGACTTGGCGTGTCCATGGACACTCCAAAGTTCTCCTAAATCATCAAATCCAAAGCACCCCCAAATTCCCAACATGGACTTACAAACCGCGGGGCCCATCCTCCCCAAAAGAAGCAATTCAAAAGAATTATCTCCATTACTAGGTTGGAAAACCATGATTGTACTAAAGATGTAGTTCTGTTGGATTTTCTTTGTTAGGATAGTGCTTATGCCGATTGATCACAATTTGCAGAGATCCCACGATTATGCAAAGACGCATTTCAAGCTGTCCCAATAAATGTCTAATGCTATATAGTAAACACACTCGCATGGGAAAAGAAAAATAGGTTTAATTAGATAATGGGAAGAGAGAGAGAGAGAGAGAGAGAGAGAGAGAGAGAGAGAGAGAGAGAGATTGATTTTGTCACGAAAAGTTCGGCTATTTGAGCATTTTTCGCATTGATAATTCAATCTGTCTTCTAAAGGGGACATGAGTGGGTCACGCATTACCAATTCTTAATATTAAGCAGATCAACTTCCTAGAGCAGTGGTAGGGAATTCGGGGCAAGACACGATTTTTCTAAATCTATAGTGTACAACTTGAGAAAAAGATGGAACACGGAGAAAGCTAATTTATTCCATGATTATTTTTGCTGAATCTTACACATTAATTATTGGATTTGGGGACAATGAAATGCATTTTATGTCAAAGTGAACGAAAAAAGAAGAAGAAGAAAAAAAACTATCCATTTGCAACGAATGTAGTCCAAGATGGATACCCAATTTATGGGTTCTTGTTTCAATTCTCAGCTAACTCTTTTGAATAAATGGCACTCACATGCCATAAGTTATTTATTTCTATTTTTCATATATTGAACGGCTTCGTTTCATGTCTCGTTTCTTGAATAAGCAGCCGTTATTTTTATTTATTTTTATTTTTAATCTTAGTTATGAGATAGAAGAAGCAGAGAATTCTAGCTAGGAGTGTGTTGATTCAATCCCTTCATGTATTTTTGAGTCGAACATTTAAGCATACATCTTTTATTGAGATGGCGCATTGATATATGTATATCATGATATATGTTTTCTCTCCCGTTCGTGATGAGCTTTTTATTTTGGAAGCCTTTGACAACAACCATGTTGAAAAAACGAAGGATGTAACAGTCGAAAAGAAAAATTAAGCACACGTGTCTTTCATTGGAGAGAGATTTGCTGGAGTGGAAAATAGACTGGAAAGATTTTTTTTAAATTAAAATAGATGGCTTGCTTCACGCAAACAGCTAAAGCAAGTTTGCTTTGTCGCGTGGCTTTAAAGACTCCTTCTTCCATTTTAATTACAACCCTCCATCGTCATCTTCATAACCCCCAAAAACAACGAAGAAACCAGGCAAACCAAACCCTAAAAACCCGGCTCGTTGCTCTTTCATCAAACTCCCTCATCTCCTCCAAATGACCCCACAAACTCCCACCATCCGATCATAAATCCACTCGAAGAGATGAGCTCAAACCCTAGCTCGAGTGCATCCGCCAGCGGCGAGATCGCCAGCACCGCCGGTGGTGGAAGCGGTGGACCCTGCGGAGCATGCAAGTTCTTGAGGAGGAAGTGCATCACGGGATGTGTTTTTGCGCCCTACTTCGACTCGGAGCAAGGAGCGGCTCATTTCGCGGCAGTCCACAGAGTTTTCGGGGCGAGCAACGCTTCGAAGCTGCTGCTGAACATCCCAGCCCACAGGCGGCAAGACGCTGTCGTGGCGATATGCTACGAGGCGCAAGCTCGCCTTCGAGACCCTGTCTACGGATGCGTCGCCCACATCTTTGCTCTCCAGCAACAGGTAATAAAACCTATTTACAAGAATCAATCCAATTTTTCACCTGGATTGAATCACCGATTCTTGTTCCAAGCGCTTGGCGTTTTTCTTTTCCTGCAAGAAAGAAATGATCGAGTCTAACAACACGTAGACTGACTAGTTTCTGACATGATCAGGATCATTAGCTTCCTAGGGTTGCAGAAACTGAAACTCGAGAAAGAAGAACCATTGGGAAACGGCGAACATTTAGAGCATGCCGTGATATATGGCATGAGCATTATATGCTTCGCAGAAACCCAGAAAATTTTTCCTGATTGTTGAGTTATACAAATCATGCGGTCGGCGGTTACTACGAGTGCGTGAGAGTCTGTGTGCTGTCATCAGAGCGTACTAAGTTTCAGTGTATCACGTATCTCGTCTTTTCACGGTTATTAAGGAAATGGTCGGTTTCAACGTCCGGATAGGTTCGCCAGAAAACCATTGTGCTATCATTAAATGTCTTCTTCTCTCTCCTTTTGGTCACCTTTCTTGTCAAGATAATCCACTAACTCAGCAGAGTCAACGTCTTTGAGGTTCAAGTGCAACATTGTACTCTCTGGATATCTGCCATCGGTTTTCTTTCCCTATTTCGTTGGTGCACGTAAAATGATCTGCGAAGATATCCTACCGCTCTTATGCTCTCTTTAATGCCTGGTCTTTTTCTAAAATCACACACTTTACGTTGTTTATAGTCATGTCACATACCGAATCCTTCATTAATGACTATTGAGATGACATCTTTCTTGCGATTGATTGACTCATTGGTTGTTTCAAGATTTTGATAGCATCCTGAACATGAGTTATTTAGAGTTTTTCACTTACATATCCTATGATACGGAACGCACACTTGCACGAGAGCTAGCAGAAGTTACTATTTGATTATGATTGGTGATTATTTTCTTCTATTACTGGGAAAAATAAAGAATATAGTTAGCTGTTAAGCCTTAGAGAATGCCTTGGAGAAGGCCCGGGGGTAAACTTTATTACGGTTCAACATGTATCTAATTACTGAAGTTGTGAATATTATGCTGCTTTCAGATTTAGACAAGGCATATATATAATGCACATTTAAAAGAAGACTATAGTCGCCAAGAGAGATATTAATGACTGTGTTTGGGGGTGATGGCATGCATTCATCCAAGAGTTTATAAAACGGACATATTTTTGGGTTATAAATATAAATAATTTGAGACGTGTCAATTAAATAAATATAACTTTTTTTTATTGAATTTGGTTTATCAAGTAATTTGGTAAAGATAGGCGGGTTATTAACTAAAGTGTTTATTGAGCAAGTACCACCAAGATTGAGTCTACTAGATCAAGCAAAACAATTCAATTTCACGAATTTGTGAGATTCACACTAATTCCTAATGGAAACATAATTTTTTATGGCTGTCCCCCACATGATCTCTAGAACAAATTTATACAACATTTTCTTGTGTTTATTAGAGAGGGAAAACGTCTAGTTTCTGGTTCGAACATGAGACTACAAATTTGAGAATAGGATAAAATGTTCTATCCGGCAATTTTATCTTACAACCAGATTTTGTCATTACTGACTTAATGGTAAATGACAAACCCAGAAATTTCCTTACCCAAGGCCTGTCTAATTAACTCTAAGCATATGATCTTCCTATGTACCCAGGTGGTAAACCTACAAGCTGAGCTCTCATATCTACAAGCCCATCTTGGACCACTAGAGCTACCGACGCAACTTCCGCCACCCTTTCTTCCAATGCAGTTGCCGGTGGTGCCACATTCTCTCTCTATAGCTGACCTTCCAATTCCGTTGGCCTCGCCATCCATGCCCGCCCAATATGATGTATCGTCACTTTTTGATCCGACGGCGCATCCATCTTCATGGGCTGCTGGCACGCTACTGCGAAGGACAATTGATCCACGTCAATTCAGTGGCGGCAGCTCATTACCAACCACCATGGTCGAAGGAGAGGGTGATCTTCGAGCATTTACAAGTGAATTTCTCAGCACACAATGCCCTCCCCGAATGCCTGATACTTCACCGACGCCGTGCCCCTCTAAAAAAGACAAACCTTGATGATTGGATCGGACGTTTGTTCAAAGCATTGCATAGCTCATACAAGCAACAACGCTTTTTCCCATCTTGTTCTTGTCGTAGCAATCACTTCAGTAAGTGATGATACTAGTTTTTCTTTTTTATAACTTTTTGGTATTTGGCTTAATTCTGTGCCTATTCTTTTAGAAGAGTTAATTAGGAGCGTATGAAATCAAAATCTGTTGTGTTGCATTAGCCCCATGTTGCACCAAAGAAGCATAACAAGCAAGAAAACGTTTTGAATGATGCTAAATATATCAGAACTGATTTACGAAATGAGTGTTCTAAACCACGAGGTAAACTCTTTTTGAGTGCTGACTATGATCCACTTAATTAAATTCCTGCTTATAATTTCCATCACATGGTATGTTAGTTATAAATTTCAAGTTTTGTATACATAGTATCATCCAAAAGTTTTCTTTCTATAGATTGGAGGGCATGGAAGTGCCGTCTCCTGTTTTGATAAACTGTAATTGGAGGCAGATTTATTCTCTTGAATGTTTTCCTCAACAATTCTCTCTTTTGCCGGATCACTAGATGTACTTTTTTCTTTTCAATATGACTTATCATCACATCCAATCAAAAAGAGCAAAACGCTTACACTAAGCACCTCTCTGTGTCTCTGTCTCTATCTCTGCCGCTACTCAACAGTTTGCCATCTCAATTGCTATTGCCCTTTCAATTTGGTTGATGGCAACCTTCTCAGCGTCTAGGATCTCTCTCTCTCTCTCTCTCTCATTAACCTCGTCGACCGCGATCTGTCTTAGTTGTTGAGATCTCAATGAAAACGATTAAATTGCAACAATATCTCAATTACGGTGTTGAGACATCCCTAAAATATATATGGTGATTGAGAGAGAGAGAGAGGTCGCAGTTGCAAGCGGCACGATCCTATGATGATTTCTTCGGTGGCGACTGCGACTTAGCCGGCCGTGATGGCGGCAGGAGACGTGGTGACCAAGGGCACAACAACTAGAAATCTGCGAAGAGTGGGGGAGGAAGGGGAGGGTTTTTGGTGGCAATCTATTGTTTGCTGTGTCTGTGTCTGTAGTCAATACAAATGAGCGACACAACAAACGAGAACATCTATTTGGACAGTGAATCTGCAATCACTATCACTGCGTTCAATGCTAGGTCCATTTGCTTTGCTGAAAATGAACGATCTGAAAAATGTTTTTTTTCTAAAAATGATCCTTTGTATCGGCCATAAATGTAAATGAATAAAAATATTTTTCATCGTCCACTATTGACACCTAAATTTTGACTAAATATTTAGGATTAAATTGCATAGGAATTTGGGGATCAATTTGACCTTAACAAAAATGATTTTCACCTTACCTAGGTATGGACATTATTTGCATCTACTAAGTTTTGTTTTATTTATTTTTCTTACCCTATTTTCGGATAATCATAAATAAATTAATTAATTAATAAAAAGGGGGCCACAAGGACTGGGCCTTCATGCCTAGTCCCCCCTTCTTCTTTTTCTTTCCCCCACGCGAACCCAGGGCCCATCCATTTTTCCTCAGTCTGGCCCGGCCTCTCTCTTCCCCTCCTTCCTCCTTCCTCCTTCATTCCTCTTCCTTGCAACCTATGCGCGTAGACTGACGATGGATGGAGCACACCTTCAATGCAATAGAGTAGGCAGTGTAGAGCAGAGCAAGTGGACGGCTGAGGGGACACTGGTTGGACCGCACCAAGGTTGGTCGACACACCAAAGTTCAGCGGCTGAAGCTCCGTCGACCGCCCCCCCTCCACCTATAAATAGGGCGTCAAGTGAAGGCCAAAGGACGCATGAAGAAAGGGAGATTGAGGGCAACAAGCTCAACTGTTAGAGAAAACTCCTACGTTGTTTTGAAGCTGACAAAACTTATCCAAGTTCTATTCTGAAGATTGCCAGACTTTTGTGTCAAAATCTACCTTACAACAGAAGTGTGCCCACTCTGACAAATTCCAGACTAAACGCAAGAAAAGAATGAAGACTTATCCAGACGCGAAATTATCTTTCTTTCTTTAAGGGTTTGGTTTGTACAGGTTATATATGGTATTCTAGTTGGAAATGTCACCAACGAGATTGATTATCTTTATTGGAATCAATTTAGATACATCAAATCTTTTCGGATAGCAAGTTAATTTGGAAAGAATATATTTATGGAAACCAAGATCCCGACTGTATGAGCGAACAAAATTGACGGGCTTTCATCACAATCTTCAAACGACTCGAGATCTCCTTGATTGATCCTATCCAACAAGTTGATTGGAAGAATTTCTTTGGAAAGTGCCAACGGTTGAGAAGGCATGAAGGAATATTTAAGGAGGACTCTCCAGTTGTTCGATAAAGTGCGTGAAAGAAGAATTCCAAAGTCTGAAGCTTACCATTTACCTGTTATTCCTTACATTATGCTCAAATTTGTACTCAAAAGAGAGAGAGACTCAAAGTGAGACTTTGTGAGAGGAGTTGTTGCGACCTAAATTTTCGAAGGGTATCACCTAAAACTAGGTTAATGGATTACTAAGTCCGAAGACTTGGCACGGACTCTCCCAAGTCCTACCAATCGCGATTAAGAAATTAACCCATTTAACATGCAATTATACTCAAGTTGGAGCCGCCACTAACCAATTAGGGTCGATTAGAAACCCAAATAAAGTATGGGAGAATACTTTATTTTTGCGAACCAGAGATTCAAAGTCCGGGGACATGGTTACGCTAGATTAGTCCAACGCCCTTTCGGTACCTTTTATTTCAAAAATATTTTTGCAGGCGGTGTTGATCAATTTTAACCTAAGTTACTAACATGCAAATGGTGGTCATGCGGATGCACAATCAATGAAATAACATTCAATAAACCGAAATGCTAGATTCATAAGAAATTATAAACTATAACTTTATTAAGGTTCAATCTCTAAAGAAACATTTACAAAAAAAAATGCTAATAAAATGCATGCCCTAAACATGATTTTCTAAATGACATGATATCTAATTAAATGTAATCTTAATTTAAACTTGATGCATGAATTTTACTTTAATGACATGTGAAATGCAATTCATATGGCCTAATATGAACTATATGTATGCAATCTAATTTATATAATCCTAATATGCATGCGTTTCATGATATGGGATGAATGACATAATAATTCTATATGCATGTTCTTTTTGTGATTTTTTTTTAATGATTTTTTTTTAATGTATGCAACCTACACTAAACAATGATGATATGAAATGTGATTAATTATGAACTAACCTATTAATTAACCAAATAAATGACCTTTTGTGTTTTCTTTTTTTTCTTAAAAATGTTAATTATATGCAATTAAAAATTACACGATGGGATTACTAAAACATAATAATATGATGCAATCCTAATTTACTACTGTGCAAACTCTAATTAAATGTGCCTACTATGCAAACTAGTTAATATGCACCTAGTATTTTTGTATATTTTTTTTTATTGAAATTTGAAATTAATAAAACAAACCTAATTAAGCTATCCAAAATGAAATAATTTTCTAATTCATTTTTGGGATTAATTTGATTTCAACCCCATTTTGTCTTAGAAAACTATTATTTTGTTTATTTTATATTTAAAAAGACTACATGATGGGAATACTAAAAAACATTAAACTATGACCCACTAATTAAAATGCAACATGTAATGTGCACATTATGAAATCTATATAACCTAAATAACATTTTTTTATTCTTTTTTTAGTTTATTAAAGGAAAATTAACCTAATCCTATATGAATCTAAAAAAAAAAAAAATGTGTTGCTTAAAATGTAAAATGCGTATGGACCTAAATATCTAAGTTATAAATATGACATATAATGCATGATATATGATAAACAAACAACCATAATGCACCAAAATATGTATCCTACTTAGAAAATCATCAATATAAATCAACAACATGTCATTTTAATGGGCATCAATAATGCAAAGCAATTCATGAATTTTTCCATAAAAAGTCAAAATAATCAAAAATCTAACCCGACGTCTCGCGGGTCAATATTTTTTAATTATTATGGCTTAATATGACATATTTCCTAATCGGGTAATGATAATAAATCAAAACAAATCAAGTTAGAATAAAAAGAAAGCTATGATTCTAAATACTCGAAATAAACTTAATCTAAAAAAAAACCTACCTAGTCTACCTCACGGTTAACTTGAGGAATGGTGAAGAAAAGGTGGTGGTTGAGCTGCGATGGGTCGCCAAGGAGTTGGTCTTGGTGGTCGGAGCTGGGGCGGCATGGACCGGCGAGGAAAGATGCGGGTGTCGGTAGAACGGTAACTTGATTCACCGGCGAAGGGTGTCGCGGGCAAAGGATTTCAGCGAAATCAGGCGAGGTCCGGCGAAGGTGGACCTGCTGTCTTCGGGGGCCGCGACGTTGACCACTGCAAGAACAAGGGGATCGGCGAGCAGAGCTGGACGCGAGCACTGCAGGCGTTCAGGCTCGCGGGTTGTTGGCTTCGGGCGCCGAGTTGTTGCGTCGGAGGTGGAGGGGCTTCAGGCGAGGGCCTACTGCAGGTACTCGAGCCCTAGTTGATGGCATCACTCGGGCAGGGGACACGTTGGCGGAGCTCGAGTTGGAGGCGGCGGTGATCGGGCTTCGAGCGGAGTGTTTTGGCTCGCGGGCTTCTCAGATAGCGACCGGCGAGGAGAGGCTTTGCGAAGATCGGGGGTGTGACGTCGGGCAGCGGATCCGGAGCTGCAATAGTGTGGTGAGTAATGGAGGGAGACGAGCGGACGTCGACGACGGTGTTGCGCGGTGGGGATGCAGTCACGGGCGTTGCATATCGCAAGTTGCTGCACGGCAAGGGCAGTGGTTGCTCGTGGTTCGTCGGCGAAATTTGGAACTCGACGGTGCAGGGATCAGCCGCACAGCGAAGGAACACCTGGAGAAGATGAACAGCAGCCTTCCTTTTTATTTTCCTTTCTTCTTTTTTTTTTGCTTCTTCACGTCACTTCCCCTTTGCTCCTCATGTCTCTCTCACATCATTTCCCTCTGTACTTTGCACCTTGCTGACTTCCCTTTTCCAAAAGAACCGAAATCCTTCTTCCTTTCTCTCTTTCACTTTTTGACTTTTCACCTTTTGGGACTCCCAACAAAAGAAAACAAAATAAAATGGCTCTCACTTTTTGGTCTTTCGACGAAGAGAAGTTGCCCCCCCTCGGTTCTGAAGCCTCGCATTTCATTTATAGTGGAAAAAAAAAAACGAACTCCAAGTTGTTGAAGATTTTCCAATATATTTGCACATATTCACTTAACCACTCAACAATAAAAAGGCTCCAAAATCAAATAAAAACTGATTTTTTTGAATTTTGATATGCGGCTATATTTTCAACAAGAAAGATTTTCAAAACTGAATTTTTATTGTATCTTTTTATTTTCTAAAAGATTAGGTGTCAACAGGAGTAGAGACTCTTCACTGAGAAGTCGGGATTCCAAGATTGTAACTTCTCTTTTGATTCTTAGTGGAAACCAGCCAGAAGGCTATCAGCATGGGAGGGTGGAAGTAAGCTTGATCTAAGCCGAACCACTATAAATGATGTGTTCCTTTTCTCTTCCCTAAACTCCTTTACTTTATTCATACTTTCAATTTTGTAGTTAAAGTCTAAACTCTTTTAAAGTTTGCTAATAATCAGACTCAGTTTCAAAAGCAAAATATTCTTACTGCTCTTTGCGAAAATTGTCTTCACACCTATTCACCCCTCTCTAGGTGTTCATACTAACACTTTCAATTAGTATCAGAGCATGTGTGCTTAATTTTTTGAAGTGTTTTACTTCTAAGCTAAAGATCTTCTATAGCTAGTATTTTGGCTCCGGGTTTAGTTGAAGGTCATAGCAACACCAAACCCCCTTACTTCAATGGAAAGGAGTGCAATGTATGGAAGAACAAGATAAAGGCATTTCTCAGATCCAGAGATCCTATGGAGTGGGATGTTGTAGAAAAAGGGATCAACCCTAAAGCAACATTAGCTTCAGACCGAGGGAAATAAGTTATTGATGCTGATGAAACAACACGAGCTGAAATTACTAAGAGACAAGCTCTTGACGCGAAAGCAATCTACTCCTTATACTATGCCTTATCTCCCATTGAGTATAACCGAATTTCTTCTTGTGAAACAGCAAAAGCAGTTTGGGACAGATTGCATGTTACCTACGAATGGATTGACCGTGTGAAGGAAACCAAAATAAACATTTTGCTCGGACGGTATGAAGCCTTCAGGATGAAGCATGGAGAATCTATTACTGATATGTTCAGTCGCTTTACAAAGATTATGAATGGCTTGGCTTATCAAGGTCAACCAATCTCAGGACCAATGAAAGTCAACAAACTTCTACGTGGGCTTTCGAAAGATTGGAATCATGTGAAGACTTCAATTAGAGAAACTCATAAGATCATGCCTTTATCAATTGACAAACTGATAGGCACGCTTCAGTCATACGAAGTGGAGCAAATAAATGATGAAGAAGATCCTAAAGGTAAGAAGTCAATTGCTTTAAAGTCTAACATTGATTCTGATGATACAGATTCAGATGATGATATGGACGATAAGGAGCTAGCGCTTATGATTAAGAAGTTCAGAAAGCTAAATAGAAAGGGAAGAAGATTCAATTGGAAGAAGCAGAGCATGCAAAATTTCTAGAAGAGACCGACGAAGGACAATGAAACCAGCAAATATGTGATATGCTTTGAATGCACGAAAAATGAGCATATCAGACCTAATTGTCCTCTGTTGAAGAAGAAGAAAGGAAAAACTGAGAAGTACAAAAAGGCTCTCAAAGCTGAAACTTGGAATGACACTGAGTGTGAGGAAAGTGAAGAAGAATATGCCAATATATGTCTGATGACTCATTCAGAATTAGACTCAGAATCAGAAACAGACTCTGATTTAGACTTAGACAAATAAATTGAGGTTAGTAACTCAAAAATTCCTTTTAAGGTTTCTAAGTATATATATGAACTCTGCCTCAGTCTTAAATCCTCTCTTAAAAGGATTTCCGAACTAAAAAGGGAGAATTCTAAGCTCAGACAACATGAAATTTCTTGGAAAGAAAAGTTTGAAAGTTTAAATACAAGTTTTGATAACTTGAAAGAAAATTCAGATTCTCTTTCGAAGGAAAATGCTATTTTAAAAAGGAACATTTCAAGTATTACAAAAAGATTTTCAAAAGGATCCGAAAAACTGGAGAAAATTCTCTCAGCTCAAATACCCTACTTTAACAAATCTGGTTTGGGTATGACTTCAGAAAATGTTCCATTAATTGATTTTCCCAAAGAAAATGAGAGAATTAAACAAAGACCTGCTAGGGCATTTTACAAAAATCACTTCCAATTTTTTTTTGTAAAACCCGTTGGCCGAAGTACACTCAGATGTTAGTAGTGTAACAGCTCATAACATTTTGAGAAAGAATGTCCCAAGGTTTAGAGACTAGTTAAGAAAGACCGGGCAAAGACCGTCTTTAATACTAACTCTCCTGGACCCAAAAAAAATTGGATACCAAAACAAGTTTTGAGTTTTTCTTTTGATCACAGGTCACTATCAAAAGGAAGATCAAATGGTATTTGGATAGTGGTTGTGTCACGCCCCGATCCTCGGGCACGCACCCATCCCTCTCCTTGGTCGATTTAATAGCGACGTCCCAGAACACATCGCCGACCCTTTTCTTTTTAATATACGCATGCGGAAGCATATAAACAATCCTCAGACAATAAAACAATAGGATATGAAAGTAGGATTCCAAAGTTCCACTTTAAAAAAAAAAAAAAAAACCACCCCTATATACATTGCAAACTATAGTGCAATTATACACAAGGCGAATTGTTAAGTCAGGTTTTAAACCACAAGTTCATAAAACAATGTCTGCAAAAAGGGAATCGATTCCCATCAAAAGAGAATTGCCCTATGACTAACTAGTCCAATGGGATCGTCAATTCTTCAGGCTTCTCCTTCTACACTTTGGGCCTCCGGTCCTTCATTAATGCCAACCAAGGACCTGAAATTTTGGCCCACAATGGGGTGAGACATTGTCTCAGCAAGTTCAACCCCCTAAACTCCTATTAGAAAGAAAATACGCCCAAAGGTGGCCTAGCCACACCACATAGAGAATTTACCTCGCCTCAGTTTATTCTTGCAGGTTAGCACAGTTCATATCACAACCATAGTCATATAGCAATTTCACACATCAATTGGAACGTCTATGTCAATCACGATATTACTCACACAAGCATAACCTACCGACACACATCAATCTATCAATTCAATTAAAAGGGGGGTCCTGATTATAAGGCCAAATCATTATGACACGACCTATTCCATGCCACATAATTTTGTCCCATAATCCGGCACATCAATAACATTCAACATGCGTTCCAATTGTTATTCATTGTCACACAAGGGCATAGCCTACTCGCAGTTTGGCTATCTACTAACATTAATGCCAGGCATCGCCTCCCCACCTTAGAGTGCGGCTTCACTACGTTGACGGCGTTCCCGAAGGAGTATAGGCCCAGAATCAACTGCGACCCAAGTCCACTGACACACACCAGGGACAGCTAACATCCACCGACACACACTGGGGATCGGTTCTCTTAACCAACACACGATCATTCAATTTCGGCCAAGGGCATTGTGCTTTGCACTCACATGCCTCAATTAAGATAACGACATTGACATGTTTTCTTCGTATTAAAAACACTACGAAAATAATCGTGCGTGGGTACACGTTCATTCAAACTAAAAAGCCAATACATTCCTTTTTCAAACCCCACTGTTTGATATTATATATACAATCTATTTTTCGTGTCAAAACCTGATACTTGAGATTTTCTGAATAGAACCCACATTTTTCACAATTAACACTCAATTTGCAATATTCACTCATCAAATTCATAATCTAACTACACATCAGCGATTAGCGTGAAATTTTGAGAATTTAGGGCCCCGAAATAATTTTCGGAATTTATTAAATAATTAAATTTATTCCGAAAATTAATTAAATAATAATATCCATATTTTTCACAATCCACACTCAATTTATAATATCCAACCATCAATTTCAAAATCTGAATACACAGCAGCGATCAGCACAAAATTTTGAGAATTTAGGGTCCCGACAAAATTTTCAGAATTTAATAAATAATTAAATTTATTCCGAAAATTAATTAAATAATAATATTTTAATAATTTCGAATAATAATATATTATTAAGTTATTAAATAATTTCGAAATATTTATTTAAATAAAAATAAATCCTTTATGTCTAATCAAGGCTTATTATAAAATAAACCTTCTTAACCCTAATGAAACATGCTTTAAACTAATTAAACTTCTTAATCTAAACCACATTTAATTAAACTAATCTAACCACCTAAACTCACTTAACTTAAACTAAAAACACCCTAAGCATAATTAACTCGCTAATTAAGGTTTAGTGAGCTAAACTCACCCGATTAGCGAACCGATTGGACCAAAACAATGGGGACGTTGTGGGGATCAACTTTCCTCAAGGCGGGCCAAGCATCCGGGGTCGAGAAGCCAGCCAAAACAGGCCAAAATGGGGCTGTGATACCCACTTTTGCTTGTTGCTGGTTGAGGCCGACGGAGGGGCGGATCTAGGCTCAGGTTGAGCTGGACAAGGCCGGTGGTGGTCTGGCGGGGCTTCAACGGTCCAGGCAGTGGCGTATGGCGGCGGAGGGAGCTCCGACGACGTGAGGCAGCGACGAGCGAACGGCGAAAGGGGCGTCGGGCTTGGCTGGTGCGCGGACGAGGCAGCGTGTGAACCGACGAGCAAGCGTGGGGCGGCGCGCGCAAACAACAGCGACGACGACGGCACCAGCGATGAGCGGGTGAGCGACGAAGGGCGGCTGGTTGGGTGTCGAGCTGCTACTCCAGTCGACCTCCACTCTCTCTCTCCTCCTTCTCCAAATTCCAAGAAGAGCCAAGGAAGAAGATGATGTTGATGGGTGCCTTTTTGAGATTCAATCTCCACCCTCCACTTGTCAAGCTCCCATCACCTGGCCCCAACCACCATGACATAAGGTGATGTCATCTTCCATTATCTCCAATCTCCCACAACCTTATTCCAATGGGTCCAATTTCCTTTTCCACCGGGCATGAAATCTTATACCTCAAATTCTTCAATTCCAATCAATTCTCTTCCAAATGAGTCCAATTGAAGTCCATAAAATTAATCCAATGTCACCACACTTCAATTCACATATTTACTTGACCATAGAACTATCTTGAGTCCCAAAAACACGACCAAAGGCGAGCCTACTAATTTCTCGAGCCAAATTAACCATACCTTGATTAATTTGCTGAAAAACTCAGTTTGCATGAAAAATCTTCCAGAGATGAGTCAATGATCCTAAAACGATTTCTAACACACCAGGACTTCCAATTTCTGAATTTGATCTCAATTTCACGGTTAATTTCATTCTAGCATGATACTAGCGCATCCTGATCTACCGGGTAGCTTTTAGAAATTTTTGTGCATTTGACTTGTGGTTGATCAATTCAAGCCATAATGTACATCTTTGATACATTGGCGACTCTTGGTTGTCATGGTAACCTCAAGATTTCAAATACGGACACAGGGTACCCAAACGATAGAAAAGCCAGTCTAGTGCTGATCGACAATAATTGTGCAATCTGGTGGAATCACCCACACTCGATCACATGCCTCTGTCAAGTCAACCTATCTCCGGTATCTAATCAATTTTTAACTGTGCTGTAATGACCCTTGCAGATTAACTCGGTCGAAATGTCATTTCCTAGTCAAATTCTTGAGTCCAATGCATTAGAATTTCTTAACGGCTTCACCTGATAGACTAGTTATCCCATGAGTGATCAGTTCAGGGAAAAGAACTATATGCGTGCAGATGAAATGCCCATTTCAATTTACTGAAAATAGAAGTGGAAAATCGGGATGTCACAAGCTGCTCGAGGCATATGACAAGAGACTCAAGCTGCTTCATAAAACTTGTTAGACTAAATGAAGGAAAAGTTTCTTTTGGAGGAAACAACAAAGGAAAGATTGTAGGATGTGGAACTGTGAAGATTGGAAGTCTAACTATCAATAATGTTTCCTTGGTGGAAGGTTTGAACTACAATCTACTAAGCATAAGTTAACTTTGCGATATAGGTTTCAAAATAAACTTCCAAGAAGACATTTATTTTGGAACAAGTCAAGACTTCTCTCAATCTTTACCAGGCGAAGGCATGGCAATATATACCTTATGGATGTAAACCCATAAAGTTCTCAATGTCTCATTTCTATTCAAGATGAAGCAAGTCTCTAGCATCGGAAGCTTTGTCATGTTAATATGAAGCAAATCGCTAAAGTTTCTTCTAAGAAGTTGGTTCAAGGATTTCCTAATCTAGCTTATCAGAATTCTAATTTATGCACTCCCTGTATCTTGGGAAAACATGTTAGAAGTTCCTTTAAACCTGTAAATCAAGTCTTTACTAGTTGAGCATTGCAACTTCTCCATATGAACCTTTTTGGACCAACCAAAACTCAAAGTATTAGTGGAAAGAAATATTGCCTAGTAATTGTGGATGATTACTCTCGTTTCACTTAGGTATATTTTTTAGCGAGTAAGTCTAAAACCTTCTCTTATTTCTCGAAGTTTGCCAAGAAGGTTTAGAATGAAAAGGGTTATGCTATTTCGAGCATACGAACTAACCATGGAGGTAAATTTGAAAATCAGGACTTTGCAAAGTTCTGTGATAAATATGATTTTCAGCATGTTTTCTCTTCTCCATACACTCCAGAACAGAATAGGGTTGTGGAAAGGAAAAACATATCCTTATAGGAGATGGCCAAAACTCTCTTAATAGAAAGTAAAATATCATCTCGATTTTGGGCAGAAGCAGTTTCTACTGCTTGCTATATTATCAACAGAGTATTCTTAAGGCCTATCATAGAGAAAACTCCTTATGAAGTATATAAAGGAAAGAATCCTACCATTTTCTACTTTCATGTCTTTAGCTGTACATGTTTTATTTGAAGAATGCAAATGATCGATCTGGAAAGTTTGAGAAAAAATCAGACAAATGAATCTTCCTTGGCTATTCAACATCAAGCAAAGCCTACAGGGTTTTTAACAAGAAGACTTAATCCGTGGAAGAATCTATGAACGTCAAGTTTCAAGATTATGTGCAGAATCAACCAGAACAGACTCAACTTAAAGAGTTTGAACCAGTTCCAGACTTAACAAAGTCTATTTCCCCCGAAGAGGTTTAGACTTCTGGAGAACAGGAACAAGCAGATCGAGAAGATTCAACTGAAACAAAGGATCAACAGACTCTCAAACCAAGCAGCAATTGGAAGCACAAGTCAAGGCATCCCAAAGAACTCATCATTGGCGATATTGATGAAGGAATTCCCACCAAATCCAAAGGAAGAGAAGAGTCCAGCACTCTAGCACTTATTTCCGAGATAGAACCAAAAGGAGTAGATGAAGCCTTGTCTGATGAAAGCTGGATAAAAGCTATGCAGGAAGAACTCAGACAATTCAGCATCAACGATGTATGGGAGCTGATTCCAAAACCCAAAGGCAAATCTATTATTAGAACAAAGTGGGTTTTCAGGAACAAGATAAATGAGAAAGGAAAAGTGATCGGAAACAAAGCAAGACTCGTGGCGAAAGGATATACATATGAAGAAGGGATGGACTCTAACGAGACCTATGCACCAGTATCGAGGTCAGAAGCAATTAGATTATTACTTGCTTTTGCTTATTTTAAAAATTTCAGGTTGTTCCAGATGGATATCAAAAGTGCATTCCCGAATGGATTCATACAAGAAAAAGTCTATGTGGAACAACCACCAAGATTTGAAAACCCAAGAAAGCCAGACTTAGTCTACAAACTGAAAAAAGTCATTGTATGGACTGAAGCAAGCACCTCGAGCCTGATATTAAAGGTTGAGTAAGTTTCTAACTCAAATAGTTTTGAAAAAGGAAAAGTTGATACTACTTTGTTTATAAAAAGAGAAGGGAAAGATTTTCTATTGGTACAAATTTATGTTGATGATATTATCTTTGATTCTCCTAATGAAAGTCTCTGCAAAAAATTTTCAAGATCTATGCAAGATGAATTCGAAATGAGCATGATGGATGAATTAACCTTCTTTCTGGGATTACAAGTCAGACAATCGAAGAAATGTATTTTCATTCATCAGGAAAAATATGCTAAAGATCTCATCAAAAAATTTGGATTGGAGAATTGCAAGAAAACAGAGACACCTATGTCAAGTTCTTCAAAACTAGACAAGGGTGAAGAAGGGACGAAAGTAGATCAGAAGCTATACAAAAGCATGATCGGTTCACTTCTCTACCTTACCGCCTTTAGACTTGATATTCTATTCAGTGTGTGCATTTGTGCAAGATTTCAGTTTGAACCAAGGGAATCTCATCTAAGTGCTGTAAAACATATCATTAAATATGTTGCGACTTATCTAAAGCTGGGTCTATGGTATCCAAAAGAATAAGACTTTACTCTACTTGGATATTCTGACGCTAATTTAGCCGATTGTAGAGTCGATAGAAAGAGCACATTTGGTACTTGTCAACTGTTGGGAAATATGCTGGTATCTTGGTCCTCAAGGAAGTAAAATATTGTAGCATTATCAACAGCGGAAGCAGAATATGTCGCTCTTGGGAGCTGTTGTTTTCAAGTTCTGTGGATAAGACAACAACTAAGAGACTTTGGAACAGAAGAATCTTGCACCGAGATCAAATGCGACAACACAAGTGTCATTAATCTCACTAAGAACCCAATTCTTCATTCAAGGGCGAAGCATATAGAGATTCGATATAATTTTATAAGGGATCATGTTCAGAATGGCGAGATTCCGGTTCAATTCATTGAGTCAAAGAATCAATTGGCATACATCTTCACGAAGCCTCTGGAAAAAAGCCTATTTGAGTCTATACGCAGCAAGGTAAATATTATTTCCTCCTATCAACTAAAGTCTGAAGTTGGTCAAACTCAGAACTTCAAGAAATTACTGCAGTTGAGAATCTCTCGAATCCAGGTATTTTATTTTTGGTATGAAAAATGTATGATTATCTGAATCATCGTTTGCCTATTTTATTTTTAGAATTTACTATTTTGTTGGATTTTAAATTTTTGGTAGTTACCTTTTTAAAATTTTTTTGAAAAGGCATTTTTCTTTTTCCTTATGACAGTTCGAATACCTCCTTTCGTTGTGACCTTTCATTTTCTTTAAATACTTTTTAGTATTTCTTTCGATCACATTATTTCAAAACCCTAGAATACCAATTCTCTTCTCCCTCGACTTTTTTTCTCTCAAAATTTCTCTACAAGCTTCAAACTTTTTACTCAAAAATGTTGACGAAATCCTCCAAGTCTACATCCATGTCACACCAGTGAAAGTCCTCTCAAATAGCCAGTCAACGTCCAAGGAGCATGCCAGAAGGAACAGTGCATTTCGATCTCACTGAAGAAGACTCCACAAAACTCTCTGCAGACCTCTCCACAGAATGTTCTGCGCCAACCTTTGGAAGAGGAAGTTGAACAAGACATAGTTCCTCTCCGAACTTTGATACCCCAGGTTCTTTATAAGCACTATACTTATCTGAAACAGGGTGGCTCTCCTATGACTTTTATCACTAATTTTCTAAGAGGACACGGGCATGGCAATGAAACAAGGTTCTTAAGAACGATGGAACGTTTGGGTATAGCACCAAAGGGTTCGGCATAAAAGGCATTTCTTTACTTTCCTTCTGACCCTAAATTCAGTTCTGAGCATCTTGAAAACAAGGACGATGATGAGCGGATTTATTCGAATTTCCAACCCAGATTGGGTGTGGCTGCTGATGTTCCTGGAGAGAGAACGAGATTGTTTCGTTCTAAGGAACACAAAAAGGTTTTATAACCAGATGTTGAATAGAGGGGTGATAAACCCTCGAACAGTGGATTTCGATTTCCTTAACTCAATCAAGGTTGATTTAAGGGCAAAGTTGGCTACTCTTCAACGTGAAAATTTTTGTGCTGAGACTACTGTGGCCTATCCTAAATTAACTGCTTACTTTTACTCCAATTTGTCCTTTCTTGACCGCCGACTCACATTCAGTTCACTATCTGTGAAAAAACTTTTGTTGTGGATGTTGACACCCTCGCTGACATTCTGGGAGTAGAAAGAAGTGGCTTTCAACCGATTCAAATCTCAATCAGTCAAGCAATGCATTTCTTGGTGAAGGACATAATGCCTAGTGGGAGTATCACTTACTCTCGACTGCTAGCATCCAGCATTCTGTTGCACAAAATTGTGATCAACTGCATCAGACCAAAAGCATCCTCCAAGACTGACATGTCCAGATTCGAAGCAAAGATCATGTGGGCCATTTGCAATGGGATTCCTTTTTCTTTGCCCCACACCATTTTCTTGCACATGTACATGACAGTTATGAAGGAAAAATGGCAATTGCCTTACTCATCTTTGATCACCAAGTTGTTTCACCACTTCAAGATTCAATTCCCCCCCTCTGCTCTGCACAAGAACCATCAATCCTATGGTGATAGGACTGAAGATAATCTCGAAAATGAGGATAAAGGATATAACCAAGGCGATTGAGCATCTGAAGAAGGAATCAACAAGCAGAACCAAGGCAGAATTGACTTTTGCAAAGAAAAGAAAAGGGAAGAGTGTTGCCTAAGCAACTTCGAAGAAGCATAAGAGGCCTATCCTTCTAATGGATGAAGAAGAGGAGGATGACCTGACCATCTCTACTCTTGCCTTGAGGAATCTTCAAGGAGTTGATTATGAAGAAACAGAGGAAGAAGAAGTTGAAGCAAAACCAGAAGTAGAAGCAAAAACAGAAGAGGAAGAAGAAGAAGAAGAAGAAGTTGAGCTTGAAAGATCAACAGAAAGGGACCATGAAGATGAAAACTTAGATGAAGCAAGTGGTGCCATACCACTTTTAGCCAAGACTGAGAAAGGAGTTTCTGAAGAAGAAAGAGGAGATGCTGCTTCCAAAGACGAAGAAAATCAACAAGGGAAGGGATCCAGTGCTGAGAAAGCAAAGGCTGCAGAAGGAGAAGTCTCATCTCAACCTGAAGGCAACAAGTCATGGGGAGATGTTGAGAAAATTCCTATTGCTACTGATGGCATTAGCAGATCCCCTGCAGATCCAGAAGAAGTATTTGCATCTCACTTTCCTAAGATTGAGATTGAAGAAGAGACTCTCAATCAGGACAATCAACAAGATGCTCGTATTCAAGTCGATGTTCCTCCATCTTTTGATACTCCACAAACTCACTTCACTGAAGCTAGTGTTCAAACTGAAATTGATCCCAACTACACAAGGTTGGTTGATCTTCTTTTGGAGGTTAAGGCTCAGCAATACGCAATGGAGTACAAGATTCAAAAGCTCTACACCGCCTTAAAGTCCTTGACAGACTCTCTCGATGGCAAGGTACAGACTCTTAACAATAAAGTTCAGACTTTGAATCAACAGACGTCCCAGGCTATAGCCAAAGTAGAGAAGGCAATGCAGGCACTTGAGGATTTCCGACTAGTTCGAGCCCCCAGACAAACCTGATTGACTTTATCTATTTCAATTCTATCTTTTTGAAATTCTCTTTCTTTTTGTTGTTGACAAAAAGGGGGAGAATGTGTGCAGATTTGATTTAGATTTGATTTGATTGAACTATATGTTTGCAGATTTGAACTGTGAACTTGAACTTGTTTGGACTGAACTTGTTTGTTTATATTCTACAGTAATTGTCGACACCTAAATTTTTGCCCAAAAAAATCATTTCCAAAATAAAATAATAATAATAAAAAAAAAAATGGGAACTTGTTTTTCCACAAAAATATTTCAAGTTAAATTCTTGCTTATAGGTTATCTAGGCATTTAATATGGTGTTTTAAATGGAAGATATTTTTACTTTAAAAAAAAAAAAATGAAAATATATTAAAAAAAAATATATATATATATATAAAAAAAAAAAAAAAAAAAAAAAAAAAAAAAAAAAAAAGTTGGGGCCAATGATCTAAATGTGACTAGCCAAGCCCAGGAGGTCAGATTGGAATTAAAATGGCAAATTGGGGCCAAATTGCAATTTCCAAAAGTTGAGGGACCAATTTGCAAATTTTGCAAAATTTTGCCCGAACCCTTAAATCATCATCTTGGTCACCAATTAAGTTGAAATTGAACTTGGGCCAACTCGAATCAATCAAATCGGGCGAAAAGGACCAAATTTGCATTGGAATGGGTATTTTCGGCTAAGAAAATGGCCAACTTTGAGGGATTTTCTTGCAATATTGAGTGAGTAAAATTATGAAATCTAGCCAAGATCTTAAACTACTATACATGAGCTTGCTAATTGATCAAAAATCGCAGCCAAATTGATGGATTAAAGCACTCAAACGAGCTACCAAAACCTAGTCCACGAATTGGTCTCATTTCGGAGTTGCTGAGTAAGCAACTTGGTGGCCCCACCATATCCCACTCAGCCGCCCATCCAGCCTGATCTTTGCACGTGATTGAAGACCATAATGAGTAGTGCCAGTGGACGGAAATTGGCCAGGGATAAGCTGCTGAATACACGGGAAAGTCGCAGCAAAACCCGCACACTCAACAGCTGCAAAACTTCAAAATTTTGGCTAAGTCAGAAAGTGGGTAGACTGCTCAGTTGGTGGGCTTGGCAGGAGGGCAAAAAGCGGATCACGTGATTGTCTAATGCAGTGGAGAATATCTATGAAGCAAGCTCTTTCAGGAAACGAGAGGGAGAAGACGAGAGAGAGAGGAGAGAGCTCGGGATCGTTCCCCAAAGACACCTTCAGAAGCAACTCCAGAAAGGGAAACCCAGAAATTCCAGACCGACCTTGAGAGAGAAAAACGAAATTTTCACCCACCTGCGGCCAAAATTAGCCAAAACCTTCAACTAGAGAGTGAAACTTCACTCAAAGGGCTTTCCATCCATAGGTCGCACGTCCCAAATGGAGTTCGGGAAGGTCTCCTAAAGCCCCCGAAAACCACCCTCCTGGCGGGCCAAGAAATTCCGAAAATTTTTCTAAGTGTTGAGCCCGGTTGGTCACGAGTGAGGAAAAGCGAGTGTTTTTGAGAAACGTGAGAGACGAATGAGGAAATCCATGAATTGCAGCCCAAACTAGTATACATATGGCTTGGGTTGATTTTAACTTGGCCAACAAAGGAGGTTTGGAAGTCTAATTTTGGAAGCCAACGAAAACCTTCGTTGTCACTTTTTCTTCTGCAGATCTCACTTTCAGTTTGAAGGAACCAACTTCTACGTGCTTCCAGAGGACAATTTCTTGATTTTCTTGGCCAAGAGTCACTTGAAAGGGAAACTAGGAAGCAAGGTAAGCATCCTAGATGTATTTTTGTTTAATTTTGAACACGTTTTGATAACGAAAATCAAGAGGAAATCCAGCCCGGAAAACTGATTTCTGAGGCTGAAATTTTTCTAAGTGTTTGAAACCTCTTCAAGAGTCATACATGTTTGACTTGCTACTCCCCTTTACATGTGTTTTCTATCTTCACGAGCTTGATTAATGTTATATGGGAGTACAAATGATACATAGGTCAGCTTGGTTTGGTCTTTAAATCCTCGTGTAAACTATGAGATCGTCAAAAACCAAGCCTATCCACATTAGTTCTTGGCTGGTCAGTGTAGAGTTTTGCATGTGGGCTTCTTGGAGAGTCCGTTTTGATGCGTCCGGTTGATCGTTTTCGGTGATGTTTGTTGCATGTGAGATTACATGTTACCTATTTTCATCCGAGTGGAGTAATATTTCATATAGATGTTGCATGTGATGGTTGTCGGGGCTTCAATCCGGGCATTTGACATGGCTGTTTGACTTGGTTCCATACCAGATTTGCAAAACGGCTCCAATCCGCATATTGGAGGCCGTTTTCAGTTTGGTTCTTACAAGTTCTAGGCTGTGATTTCTAGCTAAACCGGTTCTTTACATGTAATAGTATATCCTTGATACTTTTCTTTCACATGAGATTGCTTATGAGCCGAGATTGAAGACCACGAACATAGCCCGAAGAAGCCGTTTTGAGGTGTTTGATGCAAGCTAAGTGTTCGATGAAATGTTCAAATCGAGTTTCAGTTTTGAAACGGTCGATTTGAGCTTGGTTCTTGTTATATTCATGTACTAGGCAGTCCCATATTAGTGTAAATTGGCATATATCGGTTTAGGGAATTTTTTTTTTTAATAAAAATTAAAAAAAAATGAAAAAAAATGAAAATTTCAAAAAATTGTAAAAATGATGGATAGTATCAAGTTATGATATAAATGACATCTAGGAAATTTTCCCATTTTTAAAAGGTCATTTTCTTAATTTAATGATATTTTGTTATTTTAGAACCATTTTTGTAAATAATCTATTTTGCGTAGATTAAAATCAATTAGAGTAACTTCATGCATTTAGAATAATTTCATGCATATTTAAATTCTCATTTTTGCTCACGGGGGTCCTGTCCCGGGGCGTGATAACAAGGCCATGTAATATTATTTGCCCGACTTGTATCGGGTTTTCATTTTTCGCATTTATTTTCAAGTTATTTCAATTTCTTGGATGTTTACTTATGCACCGCTTTTCATTAATTTGAGTGTAAATTTCTCTTCTAAATTATGTTAGGATTAGTCTAGACATTAAAAAAAAAAAAACTACAAAAACATTTGCATGGACACTTAGCGGTTTCTTAAAGATTATAATTGGTAATCAAGATTGTGTGGCCATTTAGATTAAAACCTTCCAAGTTAGTGGTACCGCAAGGGCGCTAATAGAAACATTGGCGTAAACAAGTCCCCGTTCTTAGAAATCTCTGGTTGCGTAGGAATCGAGACAACACTCCCGTGCCTCGATTGGTTTCTAGCCGACCCCAATAGGCTAGTGGCGACTCCTAGAAATATTTAGGTTGTTAAGAACAAAAAAACAAAATCCAACGTTGCGCGAGGTATGGGCTTGGGAGAGCCCGCGCCTAATTTAGGGCCATTGGTCCGCCTCTTTAGGCAAATACCCCTAAACCATTCTTTCTTTTCCCCCGGACGGAAAAAGATAGGTCGTGACAGCTTGGCGACTCCACTGGGGACTTGGTTGCAAACCTTAGAGGACTTAGGCCGTAATAACTTGGTTGGTTGTTCACTAACATGGTCTTCATTTAATAGCGCGTGTCAAAGCCACGTGGAAGACAAGGTTAGTCCACTAACAACGTGTTAATTGTTTTTGTAGGTTTGGAGTAATAAGGGGTGGAGTGTATGTTAACCCATTTCTTTTGTAGGAAGGTGTAGGAATGTATGTCAATATGGATGAAATTGAAGTGTTGTTTGGATATCAATTGTTGTGTGTGCCTTTATGCTTACCTTAGCACTACACATTTACATACACAACCCGCGATCTAAAACCCCGATCGCACTAGGAAGCCCATAGGAGGTAGCAAAAGATGGAACCCGTGCGGGGAATGACCCATGGTTATCCACTTTTGGTCCCGCTCATTTTGATTAATGATAAAGAGAACTATCCGACGTAAGTGCGGAGTGGGGAAAACTCTTTTGATCTAATTGAAATGGGAGCCTTTAGCCTTTAGAATCATACCTCTTAGTGAGCCTCACGAGTCGACATGCGATGTGTCTTTGTGGTTGCCGCATTTTCTTTTTTTCTCTCTCTCTACCGAAGGTACTGGTATTTTATTCCCCAATGTAAATATTGCTTTTTGTGCATATAATGTTTTATCATTAAGTTTAGCTTGTTTTGTGACATATGGTGATTGATCAAAATGCCTATTTAGGTTTAGATACTATGGGTTTCCCTGAGCTTCGTATCATCCCAATCCCAAAGAAGGCGTTGTTAGACATGTGGGATGCACTTGATGCGAGCAAGAAGACTTTTGTAGAGAAGAAACTTGGCTATCTTATTTTTCTCTTATACCGAGAGTCCCACGTGCCATTGGTGAAGGCCATGGCTCATTTTTGGAACCCCAAGACTTCAACGTTCGTGTTTGGTCATCATGAATTGACCCCAACTTTAGAGGAGTTAGAAATCATTGTTGGCAATGTCCCCGCATTCGGTCTTGTCGACCCTCCTTTAGGAGTAGATCCTATCCCGCTATTGAGTCAACTCCTAGGAGTTCCTCCTCTTGAAATTAAAGAACTTCTTAATAGGAATTCAAAAGGCCTCCCTTTGTCTTTCATCGAACAAAGATTCCATAGTCTTCTCCCAAGCCCCAATCCTCAAAATGCTAAAATTTTCCTTCTAGCATTCTTCGGATTCGTTCTTTTCCCGTTCACCCAAAAGACAATGGATCCTAGCCTTGCTCATGTTGTCTATAGAGTCCTTCACCTTAGGGGATTTACACATATGCTTCTTGCCGAAATGTTCCTCTCTCTCAACCGTTTCAAAAAGGACAAAGGTTCGATCCTTAGAGCACCTATAGGCATCCTTCAAGTTTGGATTCTCTCTCACTTAAAAGTATTTGGAGGGAATTTGGCTATTACCAACATTGATAAAGATAAAAACCCTCTCACCAAACTTAAGGATATAGAAAAATTCCTCCATGCTTGGACATTCCGTGGTTGGGTAGAACTTTTTGAAAATATCACCCCAAACCAAATTTTATGGCAAGCCCCTTGGATTCGTTTCCCTAAAGCACGACTTATGAGCGGTCACAATGACCCGATTCCACTGTTAGGTTTGACAGGATCTACGTCTTATTACCCTTTAAGAGTAGTTCGGCAATATCGAGTACTTCAAGAAATCCCTCCTCCTCTAAAGTTAGAGTTGTTTCGTTTTGACTTTCGCGATAAGGTTGTCAAGGGAACCAAATCGAAGACATGAAAAAGAAGTGGAAAACATCGTCAACATCCTACATCATTGCCCACCAAGGGATATTGAGTGGGTTACTGAGTTGAAAGGAGAAATGAGGGAGCACCACGCATCAAGAGGATATATTGATCGCCGTATTGAACCTGATGTTGCCGTCGTCATTCCAAAGTTTCCTACGAAACCAACTCCGAAGGAAATCCAAATGGGGCGAATTATAAGGGAAAGGGATGAAGCCTTAGCTAAGGTGGAGCGTTTGACCGAAACAAACAAGCGCATCCGCAAGTTGCTTTGAGGGGAAAATTAAAGGATTAGTCATATTCCATTAGAGTTGTGTTCTTAGAAAAGTTGTATAAGATTTTCCTTATTTGAAATATTAGTAGCAATGTTTAGGAGTTCCTTTACTTTAGCGGATGTATAGGGATTTTCCTTCACAATTTTTGATGTAATTAGTGATGTTTTTCCCTCTCTTATAATTACTTTGATTCTAATGGAATATGAGATGGGCATTTTGATCAATCATCACGTGTTACCCCTTTAATTGTATAACTTCCTATGACAAAATATTGATAAGAAGCCACTTATGTGAGATTCGGCTTATGCAAGGGGTTTCTTATTTCTATTTTGTTATAAGAAAATATAAAATTGAAGGGTTTCAAGTTTTTTATTTTATTGTATTTCATTTTCTTTCTCATCTTTTGTATGCTGATTTGTTTGTTCTTTTGTACTAAACATAGGTACTGACAACACGGCTTTAAGACGATCGCCCATCAGGACCCGTTACGTAGCTGCAAGGATGAATACAGAAGAACAAAACGCCCGTTTTAACGCCTTAGATAATAGAATCACCGACTTGGCAACCCAATTTGCCCAATTCGCGAATGAGATTCGAGCTAGTCTAGTGGCTGCAGCCCCCAATAGAGACACGCTCGGGCCTACTCCTGAGGCTAGCAATGCCAACGTTAGGGAGAACGTTGCTGAAAGAGATTCCCCATCAAGCACCCGTAGTGGCGGAACTGGACCCCATCTCGAAGCCATCTCAGCTCGAATGGAGGAGGAGAACAACAAAAGATTTGCTAAGCTTGAGGAGAAGCTTAAAGCCATACGGGGATATGAAACTAACATGATCGAGGATCTGTCTCGATATGCCAAAATGGACTTTCCTGAGAAGTTTAAAGTCCCCGATTTCGCTAAGTATGATGGTACCGGCGATCCAAAAGTCCATTTGAAGTACTATTTGAACAGGATGGGGCGCTATGCACGAACACCCCATTATTGATTCAAACTTTTCAGGAGAGTCTATCCGGCCCGGCCTTGCAATGGTACATCCCGCCGGAACCGAAAAGATGGAAAAATGGGAGGAATTGGCGGAGGCATTTGTGCTACAATATAAATATAATACCGAGATTGCCCCGACGCGCAAAGTGTTAACGCGCACGGAGAAAAGGAGAAATGAGTCCTTCAGGTCGTTCGCGCAAAGGTGGCGCGCCTTGGCTGCTCAAGTTCGACCACCACTAGACGACGCTGAAATGGTGGAGTTGTTCCTTAATACCCTTCCTCCGACTTTTACAACAAAATGATTAGCTCTGACTGTGGGAACTTTACTCGTTTGGTTGCCATTGGAGAGAGAATTGAAGAAGCCATGCATGAAGGTCGGATAACTGAAGGCACAAACAAGAAATTTACTAGTAAGAAGGAGAAAGAAGTGGAAGTAGCTTACGTGCAAGCCCCAAATTGAATCAAAACAATTTTCGAATCCTCAAAATCCTTCGCATCACGAGGGAGATACCAGAATTACGAGCCTAGGGAGGTGGACGCCAAGGCAATTCACACCTTTGCCTAGGCCATTGTCCAAATTATTACCCATGTTGCTGCGAAAGGGTTGGTAGCTAAGGAGATTCCTCGTGACAACCCTCCTAAATTCCCATGGTTCGACCTAACAAAGTCTTGTGAGTACCATATGGGTGAGAAAGGCCATGATGTGGATAATTGCCGAACACTCGAACAAGGTCCAGAGCCTATTGGACAAAGATATCTTGTCATTTAAGGAGACACAGCCTAATGTCAAGCAAAACCCTTTACCCGTTCATGTCGGGGATGTTAATATGATTGCTGAAGGAGAGGATAGGAACGTGCAAATGGTCAGGGTTGATGTCCACAAACTGTATGAAGATTTGATTTTAAGTGGCTATTACAAAAGGAGTGATGAAGGTGTCCCAGCTAAGAAGAAATTAGAGCGTGTCACCAAGATGATCAACATGGGCATAATCCAAATCGAGGAGGAGGCCAAGCAAATGAGACGATGACAGCTGTAGTTGATTTCTCTCCCAAGAATTCTTGTTGTGAATTTGGGACGGTCGTGGATATGCCGGTCGAGGAGGTAGGCACTGTCGAAATACTGAATGATGTCAACATGGCCAAGGAAACCGAACCGTTAATCATAAATGAAGAAGAAGCCTTAGATGTCGAATCCAAGCTAAAAGCTAAAAGAGTTTGCAGAGATCGTGAATTTTTGAAGATGGCACTAGAAAAGGGCGAGGTGGTAGATACACTAGGCCAACCAAGTGGGAAGTATGACTATCTCGTCAAATACTCACCTCCTCCAAGTTTTTTCATGGATCCTAAAGAAACCGTCCCGATGGGTGGGGAGGCATGGACGACTTAGCCGAGCTCAAGGAAGAAACCGTCGCCATGATGACACCGGTAATCATCGATTTATCCGTTGATGAAGAGCAATGGGACTCTAATGAATACGAGCTTAAACATGTGGTTATTGATTTGGCAGTCGAGGAGTTCGCGAACATAGAGCTAGGAGAGGATGAGCCCAAACGGATGGTAATTGAGTTGCCGCCATACGATCAGGATGAGATCTCAAAAAGCCCTGTCGCTAGTTTTGATCCTAAGGCAGTCCCATGGGATTATGGGACAAATGATGTCGATGCTGTTACCCGATCGGTCGCTGTTATGCACCCGCGAAGCTATAGAAAAGAAAGCATCACGATGAGGAAGCGAAGCAATTTTTGGCAATGATCAAATCTAGTGAGTTTGACGTAGTAGAGCAGCTAAGGAAGATGCCCGCCCAGATTTCGCTCTTGGAGTTGTTCAAGACCTCCGAGAAACACAAAAATGCACTATTGAAGGTTTTAAATGAGATACATGTACCGGAGACCATTGGGGACAGGCAATTGGAGGAGTTCATTGGGTCCATTCTCTTGAAGGACCAAATCTCGTTTTCGACGAGGATCTTCCGGAGGAGGGACACGATCATAACAAGGCCTTACTCATATCGGTCAAGTGTTGTGATATGATGGTAGCTCGGGTCTTAATTGATAACGGGTCCGCTCCGAATATTTGTCCATTAGCCACCCTTCGTCATCTCGGGGTTAGTAAAGAGCAAATTAAACCATCCAACTATACCGTTCGAGCTTTTGACGGTATAAAGAAGGAGACAATAGGGGAAGTTGAGCTCAACCTTTTGATCGGCCCTACCTCATTCCTGACAAAATTTCAAGTGTTGGATATCCCTAGCGCTTTTAATTTCCTGTTGGGTCGACCACGGATCCATGCCGCCGAAGCTATACCTTCCTCTCTACATCGATGGTTAAGTTCATTTCGAGGGGAAAATCATAACCGTTCGTGCGGAAACTGATTTTAAGATCTTTCAAGACACAGCCATCCCGTACGTGGAGCCTGAGGAGAAGGAGGAATCTAGCTACCATACTTTCGAGCTAGTCTTAATGGTCCATGTTCCCATTGGGACCACTGTTAAGAGTCCGGAAATGTCTGGCCCGTCTATCATGTCAAGTAGAGTGCTACTGGAGTACGGTCATATTCCCGGACTAGGATTGGGAGCGCATGCACAAGGTATTGCCAAGCCCATTAAAGCCCCTAGGAATCATAAAAGAGTAGGTTTAGGCTACCAAAAGGATCTGGAAAGTCATGTGAAAAGTGAAGAACTTGCTAGTCAGGGCGTACATGGCAGAGGTAGAGGCCGAGGTTACCATGGAGGCTGTATGGGCCGAGGCGATCGTGGAGGCCGAAGTATGCGTGGCGGACACATGGGCCAAACTAGCCGTTGGGGACGAAATGAATATGGAAGTTGCACTAATGCAATACAGAATCGCAAGGCTTGCTCCTCCCATCACTAAAGGATCTTTATCCACCACTGGAGAAGACCTTTATCAAGTCATCCGAGCTGCTACAAGAAGAGGAGGGAGCAATCTTGGACATAGCAGACCTATTTGGTGCCAACTATATGTGTGCCACCTTTGATGATGACAACGCGAGCCTTCGCGAGCTTCTTCCAGCTTTCGGAGTAGGGATGCTACTTACCTATCCTGTTTAGTTTTATGTCATTTCCTTTATGTATTCCCTTACATGGGAAGTGTTGTTTAGCTACTTTTGTTATTTTCGTATGTAATCAAGGTATTGGACTGTGAGCCGTGGTCCAAGATCATGAACCTTGTAAAACGGCCTTATCATGTTAATACCAATGCATCCATGTTTTATTAAGGGCGTAAGGAAGTATTCCACCAATCCTATGATGATGCTTTGAGGCTTGGACTTCCTCATGACTCCTGGTTTTCAAAGTTTTTGGAAAAGATGTCTGAGGATATGAGGGCAATCTCCTAACTCGTATTCTTTTCAAATAGTTATTCAAAAAGAGTTTTTGAATGTGCATCATGCATGGCATTCGTTAAGTGATTTTACTTGACCCCCTCATTTGCATCTCGGGCATGTCATTCGGCATAATCATGATACATGTGTATGTGACTCGGAGTTGCCTGATGAAAATCTCTTCGAATCTGATGAGGATAATGATATCCGAAAAGACGTCGAAAGAGATTGGATTCGTCATGAAGAATCTAAACCCTTGACAGCCGAGCAAACGGTTACTTGTAAATCTTGGCGACACGAAAAAATGTTAAGGAAACCAAGATTGGGGCGGGCCTTTCGGAGATCGAAGCAAAAAGAATGGTTGACTTCTTAAAGGAATATCAAGATATATTCGCATGGTCCTACGCAGATATGCCGGGACTAGACCCGAAAATCGTGGAGCACACTCTGCCAACTGACCCAAATATGCCACCAAAAAAGCAAAAACTTCGAAGAACGAAACCAGAACTTTCTAAGAAGATTGAGGAAGAAGTTATGAAGCTATTAAAAGTGGAATTCATCGAAGTATCCCATTATACTGATTGGATTGCTAATATCGTTCCGGTCATGAAGAAGGATGGACGGGTCAGAGTTTGCATAGACTATCGGGATTTAAACCGGGCAAGCCCAAAGGATGATTTCCCGCTACCGCATATTGATGTTTTGGTTGATAGCACCGCAGATTTGAACTATTCTCCTTCATGGATGGGTTCTCTGGATACAACCAGATTAGGATGAAAGAGGAGGATAAGAGTAAAACATCCTTTATTACACCATGGGGGACCTTTTGTTACGGGTGATGCCGTTTGGCCTAAAGAATGCGGGAGCCACATATCAAAGAGCAATGGTCACCTTATTCCATGACATGATGCATGAGGAAATAGAGGTATATGTCGATGATATGATTGCCAAATCAAAGCATGGAGAAGATCATATTAGGGTCCTAAAGAAGTTATTTGACCGGCTCGGAAATTTAAGCCGAGACTTAATCCCACCAAATGCATATTTGGGGCAAAGTCTGGGAAGCTATTAGGTTTTATGGTTAGTAGCCGAGGCATTGAAATTGATCTGTCGAAAGTTAAAGCCATTTGTGACCTCAAAGCTCCCTCTACCGTCAAGGAAGTTCGGAGTCTCCTGGGTAGATTGAACTATATCGCAAGATTCATTTCTCAATTGTCGGAGACAGCAAAACCATTCTTCAAACTCCTGAGGAAGAATACTAAGATTGAGTGGGACACTGAATGCCAAAAAGCCTTTGAAGAGATAAAGCAATACCTTCTTCAACCACCGGTGTTGGTACCACCGAAATCCCAAGAATACCACTGGTCCTTTACTTAACCATCCATAAAGAGTCACTAGGGGCCATGCTTGCCCAGAAGAGGCCAAGCGATCAAAAAGAATGCGCGATATATTATCTCAGCAAGAAATTCACTGTCTCTGAGATGAATTACTTGGAAGTGGAAAAAACATGTGTAGCATTGATTTGGGTATTGCATCGATCTACGCCAATACACTCTCCACCATCAGATTTTGCTTGTGACAGAGAATGACCCAATCAAGTATCTGCTAGAGAAGCCAGCGTTAGTTGGAAAGATGGCCAAATGGCAAGTCCTCATTTCCGAATTTGATATACAAAGCATAGCACAGAAATCAGTCAAAGGGAGAGCCATAGCCGATATGTTGGCTGAAAATCCTAGAGAAGCAGAATTTTTCGACACAACGGACTTCTTGGATGAACGTATTTTGGCAGTATCAAATGATAAATGGACCATGTACTTCGACGGGGCTGTAAATTTATCTGGCTCTGGGACTGGGGCAGTTTTGATCTCTCCAGCTGGCCAACATTATCCCGTAGCTGCAAAATTGATGTTCCCTTGCACTAATAATATCTCGAGAATACGAAGCGTGCATCATCGGCTTGCAATTAGCCATTGACATGAATGTTAAGAATTTACAGGTATATGGCGATTCTATACTTATTATTCGGCAAACGAGAGGGTCTCGCGAACACGCGATCTTAAGTTGATCCCGTATCATGAATTCCTTGAAAAATTAACGAAGGAATTCGAGGAAATATCCTTTGAATATTTGCCAAGGTCCCAAAATCAATTTGCTGACGCATTGGCCACATTGTCATCAATGTTGCATGTGATGGAGGGATTGGATATTGAGCCATTAAAGATCGAGATTCTCAAACACCCAGCTTACTTGTATGTCGCTTGAAGGCGAGCTAGACGGAAGGCCATGGTACCATGACATCTTGAATTACCTCCAACTGGGAGAATTTCCTCAAGGATGTGAGGTAGCCGACAAGAAATATCTCAAGAAGTTAGCGCTGAAATTCTTTGTTTCGGCGGTGTGCTCTACAAAAGATCATTTGATTCATCTTGTTGAAATGTGTCGATGCTAGAGAAGCCAACCAGCTGATGAAAGAAATACACGAAGGAGAATGTGGACCACACATGAATGGCCACCTTTTAGCAAAAAGATCATGAGGCTCGGATATTTTTGGTTAAGCATGGAAACCGACCGTATCAAGCATGTTCGCTCTTGTCATCGGTGTCGTTTATGGAGACAACATCAATGCCCCACCTAACGAACTGCACTTGATGTCTCAGGCCGTGGCCATTTTCCATGTGGGGAATCGATATAATCGGGCCAATTAACCCCAAAGCTTCTAATGGGCATCGCTTCATTTTGGTAGCTATTGATTATTTCACAAAATGGATCGAAGCGAGTTCATATGTCAACGTCACCGCAAAAAACGTAGCCAAATTCATTCGTCGTGACATCATTGCCCGTTATGGTGTACCAGAAGCCATTGTTACTTGATAACGGCTTGAATCTGAATAACAAGATTGTGGACGAGTTGCTTCATGAATTCCAAATTCGCCATTTGAACTCGTCACCTTATCGCCCGCAAATGAATGGAGCAAAGGAGGCAGCTAACAAAAACATAAAGAAGATCTTGTCTAAGACAGCGGACAATTATCGTGATTGGCACGAACGATTGCCATATGCGTTGTTGGCATATCGAACCTCGATACGCACTTCGACGGGGGCAACGCCTTACTCACTTGTATATGGTGTGGAGGCGCCTTACCCGTGGAGGTGGAAATTCCCTCGTTAAGAATTCTCTCGCAGATTAAACTCTCGGAAGCGAGTGGGTGCAACGAGATATGAACAGCTAAATATGATTGATGAGAAGAGACTTAGTGCACTATGCCATGGTCAATGCTACCGAAGCGAGTTGCGAAGTCCTTTAATCGCAAAGTTCGACCGAGACATTTCCAAGTGGATGAACTTGTGTTGAGGAAGGTATTGCCCATCATACCGGACCCACGCGGAAAATTCACTCCAAATTATGAAGGCCCTTACGTCATTAAGAAGATATTACCCGGTGGGGCTTTAATTCTGGTAGAAATGGACGGCCGCGAGTTACCAAAGCCTGTAAACGCTGATGCAGTCAAGAAATACTTTCCATGAATGAAATCAAGGCCGTAGAGCCATTTCCCGAGTCACTTAGCACTTGCATCATGCATTTCATGCATTTCATGCATACATTCTATACATGCATATGTATTTGTGTTATGTGCATCTAGTTGCTTTGGTGGAAAGATTGTAAAACGAAGAAAATTAAAAAGGGACAAAACGAAATGACGATGGTCCACGTTCGAGATATTCCCAGGAATTGTCAAACACAAACTCAGAAGAAGGGTAATTTGGTATCGTTTCCAACATACCTCCCTAAACTCTTTTTTGACGTAGTTCCCCTATTTGGCAGGAACATTAGTATTCGAGGAACAAACTCGAGAAATTGTTTAAGCATAATCTATATCAACCAAGCAAGCATACGGAGGTAACACATGTCAAATTCACCCAACTTGGTTTAAAAGATGTGGAGTTCTAGAGCCGGTTCAATTAAATAAAAAAGGAAGCGCCCCATGGACACTACCGGCGCTTCGGCCTGGTGGTATGGGGAATGAATGAACGGGTCCGAGAGGTCCGGGGTTCGATCCTCGGAAACGGCAACAAGGTTGCCATGTAAAAAAATAAAATAAAAAAATAAAAAATAAAAACTTTTTGCATCTCTTACTTTTGCAAAATGAGGAAAATGCTTGAACTAATGAGACCAAAGACCCGAGAATCTCTTCAAGTCTTAAAACAATAGGTTCATGCTGCTGTTTGCCGCCAAATGGTGAAACCGACCAAGGGTAATGTTGTATCGTCTCCGCTTTATGATCCCCGAGGATTCATGTACTAACACATTCCCTTTTGTTCTTCGTAGGGTCGCATGACTACTAAGGCACAGTAAATACCCTTCTTCTCAAAATCAAATGCAAAACAAGTGGAGAATTTTCATTGCAAGAAAGAACATTTAGTGTTTTTCTAGAAACAAGCACAAAAAATGGAAAATGAAGAAACAAGTTTTCCACAAAGTTTGCAAAAATCTTCTTTACCTTTAAATTGTCCATCCACTTGACGGATCACTCATTTCGAATCAAAGTTCTCTGTGGAGATTAATCCACTCAGATGATCTCAACAAAAATGAAAAGGTGATGTTACTTATGCCAAGCGAGAAACACTTAGGATGAGGAAAGGCAACCCATTTCCAAACATGTCCTTTAAGCACTCTGAGATTCGAGTGAAAAAGAAAACCCATGTCGTTTGAGGTCAATGAATTCATTCGCAAGTGGTACATAGATCAAGATGATAAGAGGCATTTCTTTCCTTTATCATACACACTACAGGTGACAATAGTTAGCCCATTTGAGCCTTTTAATGTGAAGAATTTTCTACAAAATACCCCTGTCAAGAACCACCCCACGATGGGGCAATTATGGAGGTTTGGGTTGATATTAGTTGGAGAGGAAAGATGAGAAAGGTTTCTTTGCTCTCACTTGCATAAATCTTTTTGTGGTAACTTCAGGTGAGTTCTTATGGAAGCTCGAAACATCCCAAAGTGAAGAAGAGCATTCTTTTCTCTACCCAAACACCGATACCCTTTGCTTAAACCATATTGAGCCTAACTATTCATTTCTAAAACCCGAGTGGTGATTATCTCCCCACATTGGGGGCAAGGCACATGATTTACCAATGCAATTGGTGTTTACATGAGAATATGGAAAGCATCTTGAAAGTCCCAAGAGCTCAAAAAGTTCAAAAGAACAAAAGTCAAGTGAAAATTAAGGGGCATGAAAAAGCAAAGTGTGCCTGGTAAAAGCAAGGCCAATGCCCAAAAAAAAAAATAATAATAATAATAATAATAATAATAATAAAAAAGGGAGAGAGAGTGGAAGAAAAACAATTGCATCAAGAGAAATATCTCTATGAAAGCAAAAATGGCAAAAAAAATGCTTGCATTGAAAAGAAAATCATTGCAAATGCAAAAGCCATTATGTTAAGATGATTAGTCAAAGGACTATCGAAACAATTTGAATTTTAAAAGTCGAGTGCTTTTTTTAAAAAAAAATGGATGATATGGTAATGATGCCATGATAATCACCAACTCTCAAATCCTCCATCAACAAAAAGATCTAAGCCTTTTGAGCTAAGCCTTTTGAGCCTTTCACCGAACCAACATTACAACCTATTCCCAAAGTCTCTTGATTGGGATAATTCGAGTGGAAATTAGGATTTCTAAAGAAGATGCCGCTTGAAGAAGTGAGGGCAAGGTTGTCTTATCTCATCTTAAGGTTTCTTGACTTGTAAACCCGGCGAAGATGTTGATCGGTGATTAATTCATTTCATAGCCAATGATGCTTATCCATTGCTGAAACCATGACCAAACCTGCACTACGGTCCTTCTAAAAGACCTCTTAGATTGGTCAATGTGTACTTATTGCGAATGATTCAAAGCCTTGCACACTGGAAGAGTGAGATTGAGTGATCAGTTTATTTCACACATGAGTAGATGGGATCAAATAGCCATTTTCTTGAGAATATGCGAGAAGCCCTTTCTGACTAGGGGTCCTTGCTTGGCATACTTAATGACATTTCTCATAAGTCAAGGTCATTTCAACAAGGATTTTTCTCCCAAGAGAATTTGACGATTAATGATACCACCCGAGCATAATGACAGTTTTGCGAGTTTGTCAAGTGGTCGGAATTAATTTGATTTGTTTATGCAATCATTGCCTTCTCATCACTGATACACTTTTGATATTGTTGCTGATGACACGTGCTGAAATTGATCTCCTCTAGTATGCTTTCGCTACTAGAATACTTGTCATAATGAATTTTATTTGATGTGCAGTACCTATTTCAGAATATTCTCGAATGACAGTTCCTCTTTAAATCTTGCAATTTCAAAAGGTTTGTGGGATCGCCTTAAACCACACGGTTTGTGGGACTGCCTTAAACCACAAGGTTAGTGGGACCGCCTTAAACCACAAGGTTCGTGGAATCGCCTTAAACCACAAGGTTAGTGGGACCGCCTTAAACCACACGGTTAGTGGGCTTGCCTTAAACCACACGGTTAGTGGGACTTGCCTTAAACCACATGCGTTCGTGGGACTGCCTTAAACCACAGGGTTTGTGGGTATATCCTTAAACCACACTTTTCAAAGTATTCATAGGTACATTCCTAAACCACGCTATTTACATTAAGCTCACTTGCATTTTCATTTTACTAAATCCAAAAAAAAACAAAAAACAAAAAAACAAAAAAAAAAAAAAAAAAAAAAAAAAAAAAAAAAAAAAACAAAAAAAAAAAAAAAAAATTAGATGTCACATTATCTTTGAAAGAAATCTTTTTGAGCTTCCTTCCAAAGAGGGGCAAATTGCCGACACCTAAATTTTTGCCCAAAAAAATCATTTCCAAAATAAAATAATAATAATAAAAAAAATGGGAACTTGTTTTTCCACAAAAATATTTCAAGTTAAATTCTTGCTTATAGGTTATCTAGGCATTTAATATGGTGTTTTAAATGGAAGATATTTTTACTTTAAAAAAAAAAAAAAAAAAATGAAAATATATTAAAAAAAAATATATATATATATATATATAAAAAAAAAAAAAAAAAAAAAAAAAAAACCAAAAAAAAAAAAAGAAAAAAAGTTGGGGCCAATGATCTAAATGTGACTAGCCAAGCCCAGGAGGTCAGATTGGAATTAAAATGGCAAATTGGGGCCAAATTGCAATTTCCAAAAGTTGAGGGACCAATTTGCAAATTTTGCAAAATTTTGCCCGAACCCTTAAATCATCATCTTGGTCACCAATTAAGTTGAAATTGAACTTGGGCCAACTCGAATCAATCAAATCGGGCGAAAAGGACCAAATTTGCATTGGAATGGGTATTTTCGGCTAAGAAAATGGCCAACTTTGAGGGATTTTCTTGCAATATTGAGTGAGTAAAATTATGAAATCTAGCCAAGATCTTAAACTACTATACATGAGCTTGCTAATTGATCAAAAATCGCAGCCAAATTGATGGATTAAAGCACTCAAACGAGCTACCAAAACCTAGTCCACGAATTGGTCTCATTTCGGAGTTGCTGAGTAAGCAACTTGGTGGCCCCACCATATCCCACTCAGCCGCCCATCCAGCCTGATCTTTGCACGTGATTGAAGACCATAATGAGTAGTGCCAGTGGACGGAAATTGGCCAGGGATAAGCTGCTGAATACACGGGAAAGTCGCAGCAAAACCCGCACACTCAACAGCTGCAAAACTTCAAAATTTTGGCTAAGTCAGAAAGTGGGTAGACTGCTCAGTTGGTGGGCTTGGCAGGAGGGCAAAAAGCGGATCACGTGATTGTCTAATGCAGTGGAGAATATCTATGAAGCAAGCTCTTTCAGGAAACGAGAGGGAGAAGACGAGAGAGAGAGGAGAGAGCTCGGGATCGTTCCCCAAAGACACCTTCAAAAGCAACTCCAGAAAGGGAAACCCAGAAATTCCAGACCGACCTTGAGAGAGAAAAACGAAATTTTCACCCACCTGTGGCCAAAATTAGCCAAAACCTTCAACTAGAGAGTGAAACTTCACTCAAAGGGCTTTCCATCCATAGGTCGCACGTCCCAAATGGAGTTCGGGAAGGTCTCCTAAAGCCCCCGAAAACCACCCTCCTGGCGGGCCAAGAAATTCCGAAAATTTTTCTAAGTGTTGAGCCCGGTTGGTCACGAGTGAGGAAAAGCGAGTGTTTTTGAGAAACGTGAGAGACGAATGAGGAAATCCATGAATTGCAGCCCAAACTAGTATACATATGGCTTGGGTTGATTTTAACTTGGCCAACAAAGGAGGTTTGGAAGTCTAATTTTGGAAGCCAACGAAAACCTTCGTTGTCACTTTTTCTTCTGCAGATCTCACTTTCAGTTTGAAGGAACCAACTTCTACGTGCTTCCAGAGGACAATTTCTTGATTTTCTTGGCCAAGAGTCACTTGAAAGGGAAACTAGGAAGCAAGGTAAGCATCCTAGATGTATTTTTGTTTAATTTTGAACACGTTTTGATAACGAAAATCAAGAGGAAATCCAGCCCGGAAAACTGATTTCTGAGGCTGAAATTTTTCTAAGTGTTTGAAACCTCTTCAAGAGTCATACATGTTTGACTTGCTACTCCCCTTTACATGTGTTTTCTATCTTCACGAGCTTGATTAATGTTATATGGGAGTACAAATGATACATAGGTCAGCTTGGTTTGGTCTTTAAATCCTCGTGTAAACTATGAGATCGTCAAAAACCAAGCCTATCCACATTAGTTCTTGGCTGGTCAGTGTAGAGTTTTGCATGTGGGCTTCTTGGAGAGTCCGTTTTGATGCGTCCGGTTGATCGTTTTCGGTGATGTTTGTTGCATGTGAGATTACATGTTACCTATTTTCATCCGAGTGGAGTAATATTTCATATAGATGTTGCATGTGATGGTTGTCGGGGCTTCAATCCGGGCATTTGACATGGCTGTTTGACTTGGTTCCATACCAGATTTGCAAAACGGCTCCAATCCGCATATTGGAGGCCGTTTTCAGTTTGGTTCTTACAAGTTCTAGGCTGTGATTTCTAGCTAAACCGGTTCTTTACATGTAATAGTATATCCTTGATACTTTTCTTTCACATGAGATTGCTTATGAGCCGAGATTGAAGACCACGAACATAGCCCGAAGAAGCCGTTTTGAGGTGTTTGATGCAAGCTAAGTGTTCGATGAAATGTTCAAATCGAGTTTCAGTTTTGAAACGGTCGATTTGAGCTTGGTTCTTGTTATATTCATGTACTAGGCAGTCCCATATTAGTGTAAATTGGCATATATCGGTTTAGGGAATTTTTTTTTAATAAAAATTAAAAAAAAAAAAATGAAAAAAAATGAAAATTTCAAAAAATTGTAAAAATGATGGATAGTATCAAGTTATGATATAAATGACATCTAGGAAATTTTCCCATTTTTAAAAGGTCATTTTCTTAATTTAATGATATTTTGTTATTTTAGAACCATTTTTGTAAATAATCTATTTTGCGTAGATTAAAATCAATTAGAGTAACTTCATGCATTTAGAATAATTTCATGCATATTTAAATTCTCATTTTTGCTCACGGGGGTCCTGTCCCGGGGCGTGATAACAAGGCCATGTAATATTATTTGCCCGACTTGTATCGGGTTTTCATTTTTCGCATTTATTTTCAAGTTATTTCAATTTCTTGGATGTTTACTTATGCACCGCTTTTCATTAATTTGAGTGTAAATTTCTCTTCTAAATTATGTTAGGATTAGTCTAGACATTAAAAAAAACTACAAAAACATTTGCATGGACACTTAGCGGTTTCTTAAAGATTATAATTGGTAATCAAGATTGTGTGGCCATTTAGATTAAAACCTTCCAAGTTAGTGGTACCGCAAGGGCGCTAATAGAAACATTGGCGTAAACAAGTCCCCGTTCTTAGAAATCTCTGGTTGCGTAGGAATCGAGACAACACTCCCGTGCCTCGATTGGTTTCTAGCCGACCCCAATAGGCTAGTGGCGACTCCTAGAAATATTTAGGTTGTTAAGAACAAAAAAACAAAATCCAACGTTGCGCGAGGTATGGGCTTGGGAGAGCCCGCGCCTAATTTAGGGCCATTGGTCCGCCTCTTTAGGCAAATACCCCTAAACCATTCTTTCTTTTCCCCCGGGACGGAAAAAGAGAGGTCGTGACAGTAATCTTTAATGGTTGTGATTGTGATTGTAGCGACCAAATTTTCGGATGATCCACCTAGAGTTTGGCTAATGGATTGTTAAGCCTAGACTTAGCTCGGACTCTCCCAAGCCTATACCAATTCGCGACTTATGTTCAAATTTCTTAACATGCAAATGGATTTTATCTAGGAGTCGTCAATAATCAGTTTATGGTAGGTCGATTAGACACCTAAGTAAAATAATGAGAGTTTTACTTTACTCCTACGAACCAAGGACTCTAGGTACGGGAACTTGGTTACACTAGATTTCTCTAATGCCCTTTCGGTACCATTCTTTTATTTTCAAAAATATTTTTGCAGCCAGCTTAAATTGATTTTAAATCTATTTCCCTAACATGTGAGGTGATAACACGGGTGCGCAAACTACCAATTTAACATCCAGATAAACAATGAATAAAGTGCAAAAACTTACCTCAAAGCAATGAAAGCATCTGCAAGGTTAAATTAGAATCCATATCAACAACCCTAGATATGATTTCTAATTAACACGCAATTTCTTTTTTGTTTTCACTTGATTAATGAAAATCATGCAATATGCAATGCAGTATTAACTAAATGACCTAATTCTAATGACATGCAATTTCTAATTAAATGGACCTAGCAACAATCACTAAATGGCATGCATTTCATGAATCTAATTCTAATGACATGCATATGACATTTTTTCCTAAAAAATGCAATATATCCTAGAGAATGGAACTAATTTATTCTAAGACATTTTGTATTTTTTTTTCATGAAATTCGGAATTAGGAAAAATGTGAAAATTATCTAACTAGATTAAGATTCTATTCAATTTGCATTAGGAATTAGGTTGAGCCAAATCCTAATTTAAACTAAAATATTATCGTAACCCAAATAATCCTAAAATGCAATCTATTTAAGTAAATACCTAAACAAGTGCAACTTTACCCTAATATGCAATTACATGCAAAATGTGCCCTAACTCTACATGACATATGCATGATGATTTTTTTTTTTTCCTTTTTCCTTTTTTTAACTTTGAAATTAATAATTTCCAAATAATTAAACATGCAATCCAAAAAAAAAAAAAAAAAAAAAAAGAACTAGCAACCTAAATTAATTGATTTTTTGTTTTTTTGATTTTTTTTTGATGTTTTGAAATAAAATTCCTATTCTAAATATGTAAACCCTAAAACAAGAAATAAACCTAATTCTAACCTACATTTTTTTTTTATAAAGAAAATTAACTTAAGTGACACGACAGCAAATCAAGCAACATTGATACTCAAATTGACGAACCATATCTCGCACATGAGATTAGGTTGTCCAATTTCACATAAATCACAAATCGGATCTCGGGCGGGAGATTGAATTAGCGATTTTTTTTAAGTAATTGCGAGTCGGATTTCGGGCATGAAAATCGGATTGACAATCACTAATTTCAAGGCAACTTCATATTGTGCAATTTCAATTTCGCATAAAATGGATAGTTACACTAAAAGCAAATAATATGAAATATCAACAATAATAAAAAATAGCCAAAGATAAATAAATAAAAGAAAAGAAAAACAAAATTTACCTAAATTAATTTTTGGCTTCTTCTTTTCTTTTTTTCTAAAAAAAAAAAAAAGGAAAGAGGGGCTAGTGGCCAATCCGGCGAGGGGGGGTTCACCGGCAAGGGTTCCGGCGAGACGGCGCAACGGCGCGGCGCGGCGGCAGGAGCTTCGGGGATCGGCACGAGTTGACGTCGGGACAGCGACGCCGTCACCAACAGGCAACGTGCGGTTCGGCTGCTCGTCGGGGGAGTGGGGTTTCGGATCTCCTGGCATCAGTCATGAGCGGGGCGGAGAGCAACATCGAGTCGTTGGGTCACCGGATCTGTGGCATCGAGTCACCGATCGGAGGTCACGATGGCCGGATCTCGCGGAGCAGGCATCGTGGTGGAGAGATGGGCACGGTCGGTCGAGATCCGGCAAGTTGCGGCGGCGGCTCCCCGAAGGAGACATGGCGGGGGCGTCGAGCTGCGAACACTGGCGACGGGGCTAGCGTGGGTGCTCGCGGACGGAAGCCGACGAGAGGTTGCGGCGGAGCGAGACGAAGCAGAGGGGCGATGGCTCGATGCGGGCTCGCGGGTGGAGGTTCGGAGCGATGGTCTGACGTCGCGAGCGCGAGCGGATCGATGGTGGTGCGGCTCTAGGTCGCTGGTGGCTCGGCTGCCGGCACAGCGCCGCCAGGGGTAGGGGCCCCTCGGGGAAGACGAACAATTCCCCGATTAGGTTTTCTCCTTCTTCTTTTTTTTTTTTTTTTTTTTTTCTCTCTCACCTCACTCACTTTTCACTTTTGCTTTTTCGTGTACTTTTTTCACTCGAGACCAAGGGTGCGCATGACAAAACTTCTGTTTCTCGATTTCTCTGTTTCTCTGTTCTCCGGAACAGGTTTGGAACAGAAATCCATTTGGTAACGCAATTTGATTTCTCTATTTCTGAAACAAATTTCTATTCCGGAAATAGAGAAATTGAAGAAATCAGAAGCTGAAATTTTTAACTTATCAATTTCTGAAATAGAAATCAGAAACTGAAATCAAACCATATAAAAGAACCTTGTGCTTTCTTGCTAACTTAATTCACTCATAACCACAATTTCACAAATTATTGCTAATTTTCTTTTTCTTATTTTGCTCGTGTTTTTTTTTTTTTTTTTTTTTGCATTTTTTTTTCATTTTTTTTATAACTTCCTCTTTAGGATGAAAGGCAATCAAATGGGTCCCCAATTTTCAAAAATGACCAAAGTTCTTAAATGCTTACTTAAAAACAATGGGGCTCTTTCCTCCTAGAAAAGGCGCGCGCATGGCCAGTTGAAGAAAAAGTTCTTACGTAATAGATGAATAAAAAACATGCCTAGAAATTTAACCTTATTTTTTTTATGGATTCAAAATTCTTGCAAAATCAAAATAATTAGATTGTTACACAATCTTGAATTTTAATTCGAAGGCAAGAGATTCAAGAGAATCTCTCTCTTTGCTATGCAAGGGCCATTAAAGGTTCATTGAGCAACAATAAAGAAATTAGGGATGAGCAACTAGACTGATTTAATTCGAGAATCAAAATAAACCGACCTTCCCCTGATTGGTTCCTAACCATAAACGTTACTTTAAGGTAGAATTCTTATATATTCCTTTACATCATTAATTTTATTTTGTTGATAATCTTGTATAATACTAGTTTTTTATAAAATGACAAGGCTGTATAGGCGCTATTGATGGCACCCATATTCATGCTTCTGTAGTACTTGTTTGAACCTATGCAGAATGAGCTTGCAAACAATACATTGACCGAGGAGGGAAACCGAATAAATACGCTTAGGAAAACAATTGCTAATAAAATGGCAATGGATAATAATATGTTGAAAATTTCATGAAATTGTATTTTCAACTTTTGTAATGTATTAGTATTATTTCGACTATTATTTTGTATTTGAGGATTTCTTATGTTGTTTTAGTATTATTTCGACTATTATTTTGTATTTGAGGATTTCCTATGTTGTTATCTAATCAATTTCTATTCCTAGAAATAGAAATTTTGTTATGTTATCAAACGGATTTCTGTTTCGAAATAGAAATTTTGAGTCGTTATCAAACGGGTTTCTTTACTCGAAACTTGTCCGGGAATAGAAATTAAGAAATTGATTTCTGGCTAGAAATCAATTTTTGTTTAAGAAATTTTGTCATGCGCAACCCAAAAGGAACCCCCCCAAATTTATTCGTGCACCGTGTCTTTTATAAATAAATAAAAATGTATCTTCGCAATATATTCTTTTTCCATTTTGTTTGCACACGATACCCCTAAATATATTGTTGAAATATACGCAACTTGTGCAATATATCCCCTTTTGTATTTTTCGCATATTCCATCCAAAAAATTCCATTTTTGCGCCAAATACATCCCTCAATGTATATGTGAAAAATCTTAATGGAGTATGTGAAAAATCCTTCCCTCACCGGCGATCTAAAATAAAACAAAATAAAAAAAATAAAAAAAAATGCTTTTAAACTATATGCCATGTGTTTTTTATTATTTTTTAGTAAAAATTAACCCCAAAAATTTAGGTGTCAATAGTGATTATGGATATGGTTGATTGAATCTTGTTTAAATTTTCAAGATTAACGAGTTTTCTGTGGTTGCAGAATCGATATTATCCAGATCCTCAATCTGTTTTTTTAAGTTATCATGTACTGCTAAAGTATTATTTTGTAGGATATAGTTCTTTAAATTTGCAGGAAAGTTTTGTCACCATAAAAAAAAATGGGGAGATTGTTAGAGAAAACTCATGTTAGTTTGAAGCTGACAAAACTTATCCAAGTTCTATATTGAAGATTGCCAGACTTCTATGTCAAAGTCTATCTTACAACAGAAATCTGCCCACTCTAACAAATTCCAGACTGAACGCAAGAGAAGAATGAAGACTAATCTAGATGCGGAATTATCTTTCTTTCTTTAAGGGTTCGGTTCGTACAGGTTATATATGGTCTTCTGGTTGGAAATGTCACCAACGAGATTGATTATCTTTATTGGAATCAATTTAGATACATCAAATCTTTTCGGGTAGCAAGTTAATTTGGAAATAATCTACTTATGAAAATCAAGATCCTGATTGTATGGGCGAACATGATTGATGGGCTTTCATCACAATCTTCAAACGACTCGAAATCTCCTTGATTGATTTTGTCCAACAGGTTGATTGAAAGAATTTTTTTGGAAAGTGCCAACGGTCGAGAAAGCATGAATGAGTATTTAAGGAGGACTCTCCAGTTGTTCGATAGAGTGCGTGAAAGAAGAATTCCAAAGCTTGAAGCTTACCATTTACCTGTTATTCCTTACACTGTGCTCAAATTTGTACTCAAAAGAGAGAGACTCAAAGTGAGACTTTGTGAGAGGAGTAGAGACTCTTCACTAAGAAGTCGAGATTATAAGATTGTAAATTCTTTTTTGATTCTTAGTGGAAACCAGCCAGAAGGTTGTCAGTGTGAGAGCGTGGATATAGGCTTGATATAAGCCGAACCACTATAAATTATGTGTTCCTTTTCTCTTCCCTAAACTCCTTTACTTTATTCGTACTTTCAATTTTGTAGTTAAAGTCTAAACTCTTTTAAAGTTTGCTGGTCATCAGACTCAATTTCAAAAGAAAAATATTTTTATACTCTTTGCGAAAATTGTCTTCACACATATTCACCCCCCTCTAGGTGTTCATACTAGCACTTCCATCGATGACTTCCCCTGAGAGACATTGGGGGAGGCTTGAGAATGAGCAAACCTGAGAGGGAAGGGAGAGAGCAAGCCAAAGAGGAGAAGAGGAAGGCCAGATCTGAGGCTGGTGGTAGAGAGAAGAGCGGATCTGGAGGGTAGAGGGCGAGATCTGAGAGAAAGAGTTATCTCTCGGCCAAATCACAAAGACCCTTGCCCCCACGAGACCTCCGCCGCATCGCCACAGCCCAACATCATCTATCGTTGCTTCGGCATCGCCTGCAACGCCTAGCCTGACACTGCCATTGTACAGCCCTCGATGCCATCCCTGCATTAAGTTGATCTGTGCTGCTGCTAGCCGTTGCCGCCTTTCTCGCATTTCAGCCTAAGCATGCCTTCAGCTGTGACCAACAAGCCTAGCCTAACGCTACCACCATGCAGCCATCGGTGATGAAGCCTACTCATGTTGCTCCCTTCGCCACCCACACCCATAACCTTTGTCGACTCGCTACCGATCTGGCTCACGGTGCCACCTCGAATGATAAAACTTGGACCAGCCAAGCTATTAGTTGCGCCACTGCAATTGAGAGGTCTAGGCTAGCTGTCGTTGCTTGCCGTAATCATCTCCGTCAGGGCTCACGGCGAAGGAGTTGAGGGGGCTACGAATCGAGTTGGGAACAGGTTGTATATATATAATCTCTTTCTCTTGTGATTGAGAGTTATAACAGAGAGATGGAATATGCTACTTATATTGAAAATCATATGCTAGGTATAGCCTTAATTTAAAAGTGAACCAAGATAAATCTTATGTCTCGATTTTTCTTTATCTTTTTTACTCTTTATTTTGTTGTATTTATGCACCTAATCCTCGTATGGGTGATACAAGGCATAACTCGATTTGCAATTCAAAGGACAAGTGAAACTTGCAAACACAAACAAAGGCTCAACACGCTTGAAGCGTGTAGAGATAAACTCTTAATACTATTCTCAAAATTTAACATCGAAAGTTGATTACAAAAGAGAGTAACCCGGATATAAATAGCCTAAAAACTCTAAAGATCTCCTAATAATAAATATATCATATGACTAATAAAGAAAGTAAGTTACCTAAGCGTCTAAGATAATAATCTAAAAATCCTAAAAACAAGGAAAATAATTCATTTCGTAATCTTGAAATTTATCATGTTCGATGTCATTCTTCCCCACCGGGTAGAAAACTTGACTCTGGCAAGTCCTGAGATTTGAATCATACTCACCATAATAGTAAAGACACTTCCTCAAATTTTAAAGTGTTTGACAATAAACACATCTCTCCACCTCACCACCAAATTCTCAAATCGCTTTTCCGAGAGATTTTTGAAACTAACAACTTCGATGGATCTTCAAACATGTGGCTATGAATAAATCAATCCTTCATTAAATTTCACACCCCGTCTAGTCCTCCTAAAGATGACACTACACCCAGTTTGAAAGCTTTCCTCTAAATTTGAACTTCTTTGTCGCAAGTTAAGTCATTATCTTTGAACACTAATTTCCTCAATGGGTTCAATATTTGGATCGACTTGAGGTGAATGAGTTTCAAGAATCATCTCTTCTTTGCGGTGAAAAGACTCCTCACATGGAATTTAACTTCAAGCTATAAATCCTCCAGCTTCTCAAAAGGAGATTCACTATCATTTTCCTTTTTAAATCATGATCAGGAACCTCTTGCGACCGCTCTATTACTATTTTTTCTCAGTAATGTGGTCATCAACTGTTGATCTCAATCAAAAATTTTGGATACTTGATGCCTAGAAGGCTTCATCGTAATACACTGTAACATCCTCGATTTTGACCCTTATTTTGGTCTCGACTAGTAGGCTAAGGATCGGTATGCCGATGGCGGGAATAGGCCATAAATCAACTCGAGGGTCAGTTAGGGCGCGTTTGATAACGCTTTTGTTCCCATGAACAATTTCTGATAAGAAATTATTCTTTTTTTATTTTGTTCTTGGAAACAATTTATAAGCAAAAGAACGAGTTTGGTAATTATACAAAATTTCTGATTCTGGAATAAAAAAAAGAATAGAAATGCGTTTGGTAACTGCATAAAATTTATATTCCAATTCTTTTTCAATTACCTTTTTAGATGAGTGTACATTTAATATTGAATTCTCATGGACCACTCACCAATATAATTGTCTTCTCATGAGTGAAGAAATCATATTATATTTTATTATATTTTCAATTTCAAAAGAATTCGAATTTAGAATTCTATTCCATTCTAAAATTCTATCAAATCATAGAAATTCTATTGATTAATTATATTTATACTAAGTAATAAAAATATTAACTAATCAAATTTTTATTAAATAATAAATAATAAACTATAGTATAAACTATAGATGTAAATACTACATAATAAATTAAAATAAAAATTAAATATGTATTCTATATATAGCAAAATTTCATACTTCAAATCATTTTTTTATTTTATAAATTTTTAATTTTTTTCTTTCTTTCTTTTCTTTTTTTCCTTTCTTTCTCCCCTCCTTCTTCTTCAAGTTGGCCGGTCGCCGGCCTTAGGATGACTGACGACCGGCCAAACGAGGGTTGGCAACCTCATCGGAGCGTCATTGACCCTCGATGAGGCGGTGCCTTGTCACCCGAGCCCCGCTGGCAGCTAGGCGAGGCTCGACTGAGCCTTGGCTGGGCAAGCAGCCTCGCCCAAATCTGGCGAGGCTGAGCTCGCCCAACCGCCGGCAGGGCTTGACCTCACCAGGCCACCGCGAAGTCGGCCGAGCGACGTCGACCTCGCGGTGCCCCAGCGAGGTCGAGCCTCGCTAGCAACTAGGCGAGCTCAGCCTCAACCCAAGCTGAGCCGAGCCTCACCCGGCCGGGCGAGGCTCATTGGTGGCCGGGGAGGCCCGGGTGAGGCCCACCGGTGGCTGGGCGAGCCTTCAGTGAACTCACTAGGCCTCACCAAACCTTGCCCTGGCCTGGCAAGCCTCCGGCAAACATCAAACGGCAAAGGGCGGCCGCAGCAATAGCAGCACTTGAAGAACAAGGGAGAGGGAAGAAGAACAAAAAGAAAGAAGAGGAAAAAGAAAAAATAGGTTGACTTGATTCTAGAATTGTTTCCGGGAATAAAGAATCAACTTTTTTTTTAATTCTCGATTTTATTCCAAATCTACTTTCAGGAACAAAAAAATAGAAATTTGTTACTGGAAACAAAAATTTTACCAAACACATTTCTGTTCCAAATCTACTCACAAGAACAAAAAAATAGAAACAAGCACTGTTTGGCAAGTTGCCAAACTGGCCCTTATGGACCAAGGACTAGCCACACGGCCAGCGGACTGACTAGAGGACCGCTCAACCGGCCCAAGGCCTGGCCCTTGGACTTAGCCGTGAGCCCTTTACAGCATAAAGGAGAAGTCCAAACTTGGTTTTACCAGTTAAGCCCAGTTGCACCTAGTTTCATCCTGTCATGGCTTGGGCACGAACCTTAAGCCAAATAAAGTAGTCAGTCATGGTTAGACTTGATGAACTCCCGCTCAATGAGATGGCCTTCTAACTTATATATTTTCCAAGTTGCATTCATTGCCTTTGTCGCGTAGTAATTTAAGGAGCGTGGACTAAGCATGAACACTTGGCCTTCAATTAGTCGAATTTTCCTAGAAAATGAGTGTGAACGCATTAAATGAGAATAATGAGTGTAAAGGCTTATGTGTTCCAAGTAATTAATGAAGGGAGGGTGACTTACAATATAAGGGAATGATGGAAAGTAATCTTGTAGGGCACCACCTCCCCTCCATAGATTTGCCACATTTGGGCTCCCTAGGTTTTGACTTTGATTTCTAGTTTTTTTTCTCGAAACTGTTTAGACCTTCACTGTTTTCCAATTTTTTAGAGATTTTTGTTGCTTGAATCTCATAAAACTTCCTTCATGTAAGTTGTTCAACACATCTTAATCTACAACATACTTAAATTTCAGATTTTCTAAAGTGAAATATTTGGGGCAAGGACCCGATCATTTACCGATTGGAACCTACCCAGTGTAATAAAAGTAGTGACCAAGTTGCCTTCTCGGTTTTTTACAAAATATTTCCTTCCAAATTTGGACATACTTCATTCATAAAAAATTTAGAGGATATCTACTATGAAGCACCGACACTCTCTAAGAGCCTTCATGTCGTGTCAGACACTTCGACACATGTCCAACACTCGATCAACACGTGTCGAAAATTCTGACACCTGGTCAACTTTCTCGACACTCGAGTCGGAATTCTGATATACCAGTTTTCGATATCAATGTGAATTTTAAAAATTCAAAAAAATGAGAGGTAAAAATATATATATGTGAAAAAATAAAATACAATAATAAAAATAATAAATGGAGAAAGAAGAAAAACTTAGTATTCTCTTCTAACTCCCACTTCCCGTGATACACAATTCATCTCTTAAGTTTTTTTTTTCCTCCTCTTCCAACATATCTAACATGCGAGTCCAGAATTTGGATGGCTTGCTTTTTCTCCAAGTTTTATGAATTATTAAAATAGAGTTGAATTTGTCAAATTTAAACAATGAATGATATTAATAAATGGCGGATTAATTAGTGTAAATTTATTCTAGGCTTTTTTAATTATTTATTTATTTATGAATTTGATTCAAATTAATTTGATTGAAATAATCATAAAAATAATAATTTATTATGTATATGTAAAAATATATATTTAATATACAACGTGTCCCAACGTGTCGAAATTCTCTATTTTTTGATAAACGACGTGTTGGCGTGTCGTGTCGTGTCATGTCGCGTGTCAGTGTCGGTGCTACTTAGGATATTTATTCCTATAACCTATTAAAATTTCAATTTTTTTGTAAGGATTTAGATTTCGAAATGAGTCTTTCCCTGCGATCGTTGAATTTGCTTAACCAACGAATTGTTGGGTTATTTTCAATGATTTTTTGCTATTTTCACGGACCGAATTAGACTTGGCTTTCTTCATGAAAATATTATTTGAGATCTCCTCTACAATATATTAAAATTTTATAATTTTTTGAGCCCATTTGATGGGGATAATGATATTTATTTTTAAAGTTGTTCAAAACTGTTTTCACCTTGGAATGGAGAGCCACACACCCCAAACTTGAAGGGGAAGGGGTTGCATGCCCAACTTGACAAACAAGCCCATCTAAAATCTTCTTGGATTAGAATAATGATGCATTAAATACTTTTGGACCTTAGTGCATTAATGCAAGAGATGAGTCATATGCTTTAGTGTCCCCTAAAAGAATATGCCATAATGACATCTAACCTAAAATTTAGAAAGCAAGTTGTCTATTTCATCATTACAAGACTTGGGTGGCCCAATAAGATAAGAAACAAGTGTGGCCCCAAGGATTAGGCTTGCCACATCTTTCTCTTTAGCCTTGCCACCTTATCAATCTAGGCTTGCCACTCAAAGAAATCATATTGGTCCATTTGGAAAGGTAATGATGAGAGATTTGCCTATAAATATGGGCATTTCTTCCATTACCACACCACACCGCCCTACTTCTCCCTCACTTACTCTCTCTTACCCTCTCTCCCTCTCTCGGCCTTACTCGCCCACTACCTCATTGGACAGCCCTCTATTGGTAAATCATCTATAGTTTATCGAGGTTCATCGAAGGTAAGTAGAATCTCTAACCCTTAGCTAAGGCGATAGCCTACGTCGTCGAGTTTAGTGGTGTGCTCACCCATATAAGCCAAGTGTATGTTTTAATGTTCTTTTATATGATTTGCTCATGTTTGCATGCTTGAGTGCATTCACACCCCGGGACGAGGTTGAGGTTCGCTCAGCTTGGAATCAACGTCAAGTCGCGATGGCCTAAGCCGCGAGGCCTTAGATTGGTATTGAAGTATTGCCGATTCCAAATCTTGATTGGTGCGGAGATCGATCTAGGCATGCGGCTCAATCCACAAATCAAGAATTGGGCCCAACATATTACATAGTATGATGTTAAGAGCCATGGCACGCTCACTTGAATAAGCATGCCTTCGAGCCATATATGAGTCTACTCAGAAGAAAAGTAAAAAAAAAAACCGATTTGTATGATGCATTTTATGATGCATTTAGATAGGAAAAAGCGTCCGTCGCTACATAACTTTGGCAGCAATGCCTCGTTCATTGAATAGGATACCCTAGTTGAGCTAGAATGCCTAGGTTTGAGCTTGGATGTCTCGGGTAAACTAGCCCTAGGATGCCCTGGTTGAGTCAGGATGCTTGGATTGAGCCCCAATGCTTTGGTAAGCTAGCGCTAGGATGCCTCAGTTGAACCGAAATGCCTTGGTTGAGCCAGGAAGCCCAACATGAAGCTGGTAGCCTCAAACAAGCTGAGAGGGCCTAGTCGAGCCAAAATAACGGTAAAAGAATCATGTTATGAGTGCTAGTATATGCATAAGCATGATTTATTGATGTGTTCATTGATATGTTGAAGGTAAGTAGGCATTGAAGTATGTGGTAATGGACATCTGTAGCAATAAGTTTGTCATTAATCTGATATCAATATTGTATTGCTAGTGTTATACCTACTAGATTTTGATAATGAGATATCCTCTTAGTAGAGAATTAGAGATTTTACTTACTAAGTCCATGACTCATCCTGTTGTTTTTCAAAATTATAGATATGGAGAAGTTGCAATTTCGATAGAGGAGCTAAGATTTACCCTAACTTTTTTTAGCATAGAGCATGCAGTGGTTGTAAATATAACGACCCGTGACAAAAGGACTTGTAAATATAACCAATGTAATTGTGTGTTTGCAAGTAGTTGTTTTCTTGGCTATTTGTTGTTGTCTAGGTGTTGTATGCACGCTTCCGCATGTTCTTATATCGAAAATTAAAAAGAAATGGGACGGTGACACGCTTGAGACATCGCAAAAATAACCCTTACTGCTTGAGACCTTGAAGATGGAGTTGGAATCGTTACATACGCGCAAGGCTAGCTTCACATACTTGAAGGAATATTCAGGCACGCTCCCCTACAGCTCACGGTCCTCCGACATTGTCAATTAAAACGAAACTATTCACGGTTCATCTGCAAAAATTCACTGTTTCGGAACCTTTCACATTGTCAACCAAGTTCTCACGAGCACTTTGCATTCCCTCCGACAATCTTCTTTCAATCTCTCCCACCATTAAAATGCTCTATTCGTCAACTCATGCTTTACAAGCTTTACCTTGCCATGCTTTGTGATATCCGAACGGTGAACGAACTTATATAGCTTTGGAAGCCAATCAATAAATTCCCGAATACTAAAAAATCCATCAAAATCAGAAAGGTATAGTCATACCCATCAAAAACCAACGTGTGGAGGAGAATGAAACAGTGCGTGTAGAGGAAATATGCTATGGGGAGGAAATGTGTTCTATCAATGAAACATAAGTAGGGATTAAGGATAGAAGAGACTACGAAGCAATTTATTGTAGTTCGATTGTTCCACCTAACTTACTCCACTATCTCAACTTTAACAGCTCGATAATAAGACTAGAATCCACCGTGCAACTCTTAATGCCTTTGACAGTGTTTACAGAGTAGTTGCATCTATACCAAGAGATTGTAGTTCATTCTACAAGAAAACGCACTTTAAGTTTAAAGCACTCTTTTGTAATGATTACACCAAAGGTCTCTTAGGTAATACACTCAAAATTCACCGGGTTTTTCACAGATGAATAAGCACGAGAAGTAAGAACAAATTTCATAGCATTTTTTAATCCCTCTGGCCACCTTCAACTCTAACTTCTACGTATATGGCCCTTCCATGTTCTCTTAGAGAATATTGACTTCACCGGATTTTTATAAATAAATAAGCACAAGAAATGAGAACAAGTTTCAGATCATTTTTTGTCCCCTCGGCCACTTTCTTCGATTCTCACTGTGACGCATATGGATAGCCCTTCAAGTTTCCTCATATTAGAGATTTCAAATGGTTCAAAGTAGTCGCCATATAGGCTATTCATAGCTCAGAACATTCACCTGAATCTAGTTAGTGAACCTTACCTAAAATAGACCAAACTGCCTACGTGAACTTGCTTGACACTTTGTCTACTTAGCCAGAAATCGTACCATGACTTCTCCATAATATCTCCTATGGATTCTAAGGCCTGCAATTGGCACCAGAGTACCATTTTGCAATTGAATTAAATTCATGTAGAGCGTAATATTCGTTTCCAAGTACATTGAGTGTTGTCCACTCCGTTTGTAGTGTGAACTTCCTTTACAATGCGATCCATCCATATTTGGTAATTTCACCTAATCTCAGTCTATTTACCTTCTTTGCTTAGGCCTTTCCAAGCTTATCATTGTATTCATGATATCCAAGCTGTTCTCTTTCTATATGGTCCATCCAAGCACCTCCACAAGTACACATCTCTCGTTTTGACCAAAATCCAAAGGTTCATCCAACTCAAACACTTTTTGCTCTCCATTTACAGAGTAAGGAAGTTTTGCACTAGCACAGGCGTCCTGTTGTTAACATAATGTGTATGAATTTGTGTATGTAGAGAAGGTTTCTTCTGCACGCTCAAATACACATATTAGTGTATACAAAATAGGTTGTCATCTTCAAAATTACAAAGGGTGTTTTCCCCAAAATATTTTGTATGTAATCAACAACACTATCGCAACGTTGAAAGAAAAAAACATGTTCCCAGAAAATACTCGGAGGGAAGAATTACGGGTAACGCAAAAGATTCCCATGATTGCTGGGTTGCAACATTCAATTCATTGTATTTGTTTTCAAACGACGCAAGCCCTATACTAAATTTTTCAAGGAAATTCTTGGTATGAAGGGCCATGCGAAATGCTAGAATTCAAATCCATAATTACTAATTTGCAACGATTAAACTAATTAAAACTACAATTAATATCACAAAAAACTCCAAATTGATATACATATGACAAATTTACCCTAAACTTATTTTTGATCATGAACAACTCCAAACTAATATATATGTGATAAATTTACTCTAAATACCACAAAAAATCCCTAATCGGTATACTTGTGACAAATTCACCATTTTTTTTTTTTTTGCGAAAGACTCCAAACTAGTACATTTGTGACAAATATATCCTCCATTAAATTGAGTTAATACTACAAAAAATCAGAAAACTAGTACAATTGTGACAAACGAAGAGTAAAATTTCAAATTGATACATTAGTCAATTATCACGTGTCATCAAATTCAGCAATTTAATAGTAAAATTTAAACAAAACTAGTAAATGGTAAATTTTTCACAATCGTACCAATTTGGTGATAAATTTATCAAAAGTGTATCAGTTTGATATTTTTAGTGATCAAAAAATTAGTTTTCAGTAAATTTCTTATATGTATACCAATTTGGGGTTTTAAGTGGTATTAACCCTTAAAACTCATAGTAATTCTTTATTTATTTGTCATAAAGCTCATAGTATTGAAGGAGTCAAGCATAGTATCCAAATTTGGAAGTAAAAGGAATGGGGAGCGCAAGAAAAACTTTCTTCACTAGAAGTTAGAAATCCATATAGCACTCAGTAAAGACCCTATCGATTAGTCCATAATATTTTTGGCCAAGCCGGCCCATCATTTTGCAAGACTTCATTACCATATCTTTTTCATGATCATTTAGGCTTGGCTTAGGCATTGAAGAGACACCGGCAAACTCCCATGGACGGCCCATCCATTTACAATCTATCCCTTTTCTTTCCCTGAAAAAATTATGATTGTCAAAATTTCAATCTGCCCAAAAGTTCTCATTTTTAGCCAATTTCGAAGAAGATACAATTCAATTTCCATGAAAAAGTCACTTTTGGTGAAGGACATACATTTTCACACGTCCGTGTGTATTAAAGACACTTGAAACTTCCGATGAGGGAAAATATAATTTTATTTTATATAAATCACTTGAAAATCATGTTGGAATCACGGAATTTCGAATTGACGATTGAATATGGCATTGACTTGTCTATTAATATTTTCAAAATTGCAAAAATTAGGTGCCTAACATTTTTTCGAAGCACGACAAAGGAAACTGTTGAATCTTAGTAATCGCGTGACGACAAGAAGTCCAAAAAATCGCATGCCCTTTTCAAATAGCTTTATTACCCACTTTATACGCGCGCTTCTAGAAAGGTGATTGATGGGGCTTGCAAGTGGCGAGTCCCACACATAAATGGCACGAAAGCAGATGAAAGGGTACGCCGGCTGTCCACAGCACCATAAGCTCCAATCGCATGGTTATGGTTCAGATGCATTCAACCTATACTTGGTCAAATCGAACCCCTCCACCAGTCGCAGAAGATAAGGAGGGATTGAGTCAATCATGGCTCAAGATTCTTTTGGCCATTTCAAGAAGGGATTGAGTCAGTCATGGCCCAAGATAAGGACAAGGAGGGCTGGGTCAGCGTCTAAGACCAAATCCCTCTCTTTTTCACTTATTAAATCACTAACTATGACCAGAGTGGAAGCGAATCCGACATGGTTTAGCGAGATATTTCGTTCTCTTTAGATGAGTTCTCCTCTAAGAAAAGAGAAAAAAGATGTTAAGTTTCGTGAGGTAAAGAATAGATTCATAGTTCGATCTTTGACAATGTTTATTGGACTTTGTCAACATCCAAGGAATTCATATCGAGGATCTTGGCAGCATGTCCATTTCTGTAAACATTGCCTAGTGAGACATTCTAAGTTCAAATACATAACAACCATGTCTGACTCAGTCGATTTTTTTTTTTTTTTAAGTTCTCTTGATTGCAAAATGAGAATCGTGGTGCGACGGTTCATGCTACTTTGATTGAGAGGGTAGAAAGAGAGAGAGAGTGAAGAGAGTTCTAATGGTAAATCGCTTTCCTTTGTCTAAAACAGAAGAAAAAATAGCAGAAGAGAAAACAAGAGATAATTTAAGCTCCTTTTGTTTCGTAGAAAATAAATAATTTGAAGAATATTTTCCTAAAATTAATCATTTGAAATAATTAATTAATGAAAAATGTTTTCGTTATCCACTAGGATTTATGTTTACATATTTTTTGCGGATGGTGAAAATATTTGTATCATTCATTTATATTAAAAAGTGATACTTGCAATTATTTTTAAAAAAATATTTTTAAATTACTTATTCTTATGCAAAGCAAACATCGAGAAAAAGTTGAAGAGAGGAAATACTGAAAAATACCATACATTGATGGGTGGTGAGGTTTATATTTCTGATTAATCTATCACAAGTTATGCACACCATCTAACACCATGCAATGGGTGATGAGGTCCATATTGGCATAAGCTTAACTAAAATTAAAAGTGGGTGATTTCCGTGTTTTAGGATGAGGTGTCACTAATTTTTCTACTAGAAATCTCTACCAAATAACTTCACATTGAAATTTTTTATTATCTATTTTTATAAAAAAAAATTCAGTGAGGAATTAATAAATTACTAATTATTTCTGTGCCTAACCCATTCTTCCCTCTTACTTATCTCTCTTTTCCTCGATGGGACTCATACATCGATCCTTTTAACCTTTATAACTTCCGTCTGCCGACCTCTCATCTCTCCATCTCCACAACACCTCTCTCCAAGAAAATCTAGACTAGCAAAACGAACTTCAAAACCATGACCGATTCTTTAAGAATTTGGCTTAGCTCTCTCCAGCAACAGTGCAAGTCTTTCCTTCAAGAACTGAAGCTCCCAAACAAGTCATCCACTCGGCACAAGAGATCAAGAAGTCCCGAGACACCACCGCCACCATCATCTTCGAAGTTCCACTCATCAACTCCGTCTTCATTCGCAGCAAGCGAGGTCTCCGCCCAACTGAGACAAGTCTTCGAGCTCATCGATGCTGACGGTGATGGCAAGATCTCGCCGGTGGAGCTCAGCCGAGTCCTCTCGGGCCTCGGGCACGTCGGGGCGGCGGCGGCGGACGAGGAGGCACGGGTGATGGTCAAGGAAATCGACCGCGACGGCGACGGGCGCGTCGACCTGGACGAGTTCTTGGTGGCGGTATTGAGCGGGGATGACGACCTGATGGATGCCTTCTCGATCTTTGACGCCAACAAGGACGGTTTGATATCGGCCAAGGAGCTGCAGAGGGTTTTGCAAGGTGTGGGATGCGAAGCTAGTATCGAGGATTGCAGGCGCATGATCAGAGGGGTCGATAGGGACGGCGACGGCTTTGTGAATTTTGAGGAGTTCGGGTCGATGATGAGAGGGTGTTTTTCTTGATTTTCCTGAATTGAATTGGAGGTTTTCGTTTTGCGGGCCGAAACTTTGGAGACTATTTTGGTATCAGAGCAAACGGAGCAGTTGTTTCTGTTATTTTTTTGGTAGGTCCACATAAAATGCAATTTTATAGCCAGACTATATTAAAATGCAAAATTTTACTATTGTTCTGTTAGTTGATTACTAATTGCATATATGTGTAATTACAGATATGATTAATTGTGGAAAAAAGTTGTTTCGGCTCTCAAAATCCATCATTTAGACCCGTTTCGGAGGGCTTTTCTACTTTCGTGACTTTTTTCGGCATTATTATTATTTATTTTTCTGATTATTTAGTAATTCGCAGGATTAGGATCATGATGGTAGTACTTACCGTTGTGCTTTATTAGAATACCGAGTAGCCCCTTTTTGAAAAATGCCAAAATTGAAACTTCCATGCGTACTTGGGAGTTGTGCCTCGTGCTTATCATTTCCACCGTGCCAATGTCTACGTGTCCTCTCGATGTGATGACATTAACATTGTAAAATAAATACATCTTCCAATATTTTAAGAGGATTCAATTCTTTTTTCACGTAGCTGATACAAACAAAAGAGAAATTTAATCTTTTATCAGGGGGCACTTATATGAGAACATCTAGTATATAATTAATGTAACCATTCATTAACTAATTATAGCAAGCGAAACGATCATTTCGAAAGGAACGTATTAATTTTTCTCAAAATAAACATATTATAAGTTATGTATCTTTTTCGCTGAGAGGACAGTGACACCATATGATCGGGTCCATTTTCTTAACTGTTTATCCCCATTCTTTTATTGTTCAATAATTCAAATCCTCTCAATTATTGAAATTATTCTTATCTTCTGCCAAAAAATGACATTACAGACAAAACAGACAAATCAGAACCCAGCGACACGACATTTTGGCCTCGTCGAAGTTTCTTTTTGGAGGAAGAAATTGAATTGAAGAATGCCGCGCGCTAGAATATATCTTCTTATCATCTTCCCGTCTTCCTATGTCGTCGTTAGGGAAAAAAAGAAGAGATAGAACAAAAATAAAGGGAAATCGTATTATCCATTAGTGTTTTCTTCTGGGACCGGTATCCAATGTTGAGGTAAAAGGTGATCAAACTTACATTAGTAAAAGAAGTTGTGATGAGTAAAGAAAATTACCAAACCATAGAGCCTAAAAGTTTTCTACAAACTTACCTAGATTATTGTGTTTAGTAGAGAATTATAAACCATGGGATGCATAGAAGTTACGACGACAAAAGAAATTACATCCTATAGAGAAAAGTCACTTAAAGATATGCAATGGGTAAATTATTATCGGTGATGAAAATTATGAATTCCAAAGGAAATTACAATCAATTCGGTAGTTTATTTTATAATTTTCTACAGAACATTAAGAATTAGGACGTGATGAACTTACACCAATAAAAGGGAAATTATGTCCTATAACGAAGAGTTAGAACATGATAGTATATTTTAAGAAATCTTACTATCATTTCAAAAACGTTACAAAGTACAAAGAAAAGTTGCATGGAACGTCAGGATCGAGTTGACCTCAAAATTTATGAGTAAATAAGGAAAGCTGCTAGCAATATTAAGGACGATCGAGAATGGCAGAAGAAAGTTATGATAATTGGAGCTCAAAACCCTAAACGATTGTTATGATTGTATTTATGTTTGACACAGAAACGAAAGTTATGATCATTTCAAATAATTTATTTATTTATTTGATTTTTTTCTCATCTTCTTTTTTACTCTTCTCTTCTTGGCAAGGCTCCATTTCAAAAAAGAAAAGAAAAATAATAAAAAGTTAAAAAATTTGTCCACATTAATATCGGTCATACCATATAATATAGCCAACGTTCATATCAGTGATTTCCGATCAAAATTGGCCGAATAGATTATATTGACAAATTGTCAAAATGTTTAAGAATTGGGTGGTGTAATTAAAATGTTTATTTTTAAATTGACACAAACATAGTAACTTCGAAACTTTTTAAGTCAGAGAGTTTCCTCCATTAAAAGTAGGGGAAACATAGCCCATCGAAATTTGCAGTTCATTGATACCTGCTGTGAATGTCGCACTCAGTAATCAGCTTTTGATTTAAATCTATTTTATTTTTTCCATTCTTTTCACTGCTTACGTACAAGAATCTCTCATCCATGAGGAAGCATCGAAAGTGACAATTACTTAATCGTCGGAGAGCATAAAGGAGGACCATCCCTGAGAAGTCACATTACAATCACATTATCGAATTCTAAGCGAAACATAGTTAGTAATAGTGTGTTAGAGGATGTGGGGGTGTCCGTGCAATGGCACGACTTGTGTTACACATTTAGGACTAGATCACCATTTTAGGGCTGGTAGAGAGGAAGAAGAACCAAGGCCATGAACCACCCAAACCCTAATCCAGTGCCCCATCATAACAGATCCGCCTTATCTGAATCGACTGAAAGCTTGTTCCTCAAAGGCCTACAATGAAGCTGCATCGTTACTCTCAGTCTCAGTTGGGCAACTTATCGATTTAGGTTTTCGTTCATGCGACCGGGTTTTTCGTGTGATTAGAGAGCCCAAAAAAGAGGTACAATTTGCGCCAATACTGAACTTCAAGATCCTGGAAAAACACGTTCATCTCCATTCTCCAGAGGTGTGTAAGATCTGGGCCTAACCCAATGGGCCTTGTCCTAAGGAATCCCACTTGAATTTCATTCACCGAAACCACTAAGAGAAGAAATTTTATAATTTAAGTGCCCAAAAAGGGCTAAGGAAATGATATGCTTCAAAAGCTTATTTTATATATATACATCTAACTTCTCACATCCCAAGCTGCTTGAGCGTGACAGATTATTTTGCAATATACGAACCTTCGTACTTCCTCAACAAAAAAAAAAACAAAACAAAACAAAACAAAAGAAAGAAAGAAAGAAATATTACAGACATAGTAGGTAAGTAATCATTATGCTTGCTTGCTCGCTCGCTCTTACCAAACCCTCTCTTTTTTCAAGTATAAATTAGTTATAAAAAAAATCACGCAAGTCAAAAGATTATAGTTGGTAGAAGCCAGAAACCATGTGGGAGAACAAAGCATTGTTTAAACCTCGACGACTTGTGGAATGTTTAAGGAACAAGAATCCAGCGAGTTATACCTTTAAACATATTTAAATAAGGAACATTATACAGACCTAGAAGGTGATTCCTCCGAAGATAGTTAGCATCCACTAAATATAATAAGCTGTGAAAACAAAATGTTCGCCAATTATGGCCGAACAATTTTTAAATTGTTTGCAGCAATATCTTGTTCTTGAAGATTTGCGTGTTTGATTGTTTGGCACTCCCACAGAGGCAGGAACCACTGCGTAGATGCTAAATAAAAGAGACCGTACATTATGATGTTGATAATGTGTAGCTACATAACAATAATTAATTTGAGGAAGGCTAAGTACGATTTTCTATGCTCAATATGTAAAGGGGACGGATTTCCTCTTTAAAAATAATATCGTGCTCCCTAGGGCACCACTTGTGTAGAACACAATTTCCACGGTAGGGTAAAATGCCAATCTTTAGTCCGGGATTATACACATCTCTTGAATTGCTTAGAGGGTGCCTCAGTTATCTTTTGTCTGAGAGAAGCAAATCGTTCTGTGGATTGAGTAGTGAAGGCCCACCAGAACGAGTCTTTGCCTATTAATTGGCTGTCTATTATTCTCCATTCTCTTTTTTTCTTTGTTATATAAAGACATGGGACACCATAATGGTGAATTTCCTAATGAGTAATGAATGAAGTTTTACCGACCAAAAAAAATTAGCATGTTGCAAGAATAGTGAGATCTCAAGTTCAACTTTTGTACTTTATTAGAAAGTGAAACTCAAAAATTTAAACTAATAAAAGAAGAGAGATTGCATAAATATGAGGCCCTTGTATAACCCATGGACAAACGATGTGCTATATTTTTTATATTTGTTCTTATGTGTAAGTCAGATTAAGAACGATACATGAAATTGATATACATGAGGCTGCACACATGAAATAAGCTAGGGCAGCACCTGCTTGAATAACATGTTACAAAGTTCAATCCAAAAACTTCAAATTTTAGAATAATTGATAATAATCCTAAAATATTTTCATTTTGTATCAGAACTCGTAATTCATCTTACCTAGGTTGCTACCAAAGAGAGTTTATATTGGCTTCTTTATATACGTGAGTCTCTTTATGGAGAGAAGTCAGTGTAGCATAAGAATGGAAATCACATAATCGAATAGAAGGTTGATTTGCATGGGTTCAAAGATGAGTAGGAGAACGAGGGACAAGCTCCGAAGGATTCTCGAATGGCGGAAATGGCTCAAGAGCATTCGGAGTCGGATCACCAAGAGTACCTGCCTCATGATTAGTACAAGACAACTCTAGAGATTGAGGGGCAGGAGTGGAGTAAGAGGTATCATTTTCAAGAATTAGATCCGAAGAAGGATATGCCAACAATGATGTAGAGAGTGACTTGAAAATGACTAAAGATGAAAACATCTTGTTTTCATTGTAAGGTGACACGATGAAACACCCGAAAACTTTTGAATACTAGATCACTATATCTATATCATTTGTGCTCAATACTCTATCCTAGAAAACAGCATAAATGTGGACAAGGATCTAAATATGGGCGTTCATAAAGTAGAAGATGCACAAAACAAAAATGTATAAAGGTCTACTCCAGGTTCGTACGGCACAGAACACTACCTCTGCCATGACGGGTTCAGTGCAAAAAACTGCCGGTTCTGATTCACTTTGGACGCCTCCAGATCCAGACGGTCTACAGATCAACATAGATGTGGCCTTTCAAAGTGGCAACACTTTGGGATCCATGGCTTATATTTGCCGAGATCAAAATGGCAACGTGATAGAAGGCTATACCTGTGCTGTAGACGCTTCCTCAGCTCTGCAGGTTGAAATCCAAGCGCTAACCCTAGCTTTGAACCACCTTCTGAAGCGAGGCAAGGCCAATGATAAAGTGATCATTGATTCTAATTGCAAAACGCTAGTTGAAGCTGTCAACGATCCGCCCACGACACCATGGGAGGTTCGGAGTCTACTCGCTGAAGTCGCCGCAATCCTCCCCTGTTTCTCTCAGCTCTAGATTAGGTTTCGAAGGCGTGAAGCTAACTTTGTAGCAGATTGGGCTGCCAAGGCCCATCTCCGCGGGTCTCTGCCTCCGAATTGGGTAGCCAATCCTCCTTCTATTTTGTTGGAACTTATTGTATCAGATGCAATAGCTGCAGGGTGTAATATTACTTTATCTTGAATGAAGTTTCACCTTCGACCAAAAAAACAAAAAAGGCTAAAGACATGAAGGGTTTAATTGGGAACACAACTTATATAAAATTAAGGATGAGCAGTTTCAGATTCTTTACAAGTTTCACTTGAAACTTGGAATGTACTGATTGAAACAAGTTCTTCATTTTTTGGAAGCCAGAATTTACTTTGCATATCCTAGAGCCTGAACTGACCTATCTTATCACATGTTTTAGGATTGGTTCCACGGCCTAAGTGGTTCTTTTTTTTTTTTCTTTTTTTTTTTAGTTAAACAAAAAGAAAGTGAACACAATAATAAAAATGAAAGGTTTTCATTTGTCAATAGAAACAATCCATAAAAAAATGAAAAAGTAAAATAAATAAATAAAATAAAAAGTTCAAAACACATAACATAAGCCTAAATTATAGAGCTTCAGTCCGTAATCATCCATGAAAAATTGTTTCAAATTCTAACCACATGAAATCAAAAGAAACAACAAACATAGTTAGTCAATTAATAATATTTTTAAATTAAAATTACTCTTAATTAAACTAGAATAATTATTAGAAAGCCTCACCTTGTGTATTCATTCCACTTCAACTTGTAAACTCTATTTATTGATAATAATCTCCTCATTAAGACAATACATACCTAAAGGAAAAAAAAAAGAGAGAAGAGATTAAATAAAGTAGTCGCTCATTAGATATAGACAGAATTACAATATAAAAATATAATCTTCTCATCCTCGATTCTCCTAGGGTGATTCCCGGTTCTTGATTTGGTTTCCCCGAAAATCGGGAATCGACAATTCCTTAAAATATAGAACCGGAAACCAAACCGAGGTGCATAGAAACCTAAAACTAAACCATTTCCCATTGGTTCGATTCATGATTTTAACCCAGAATCATACTCACCCCATATAAAGCATTGTAGTTTTTCATTGTGTGACATACCAAAGTTTACATTTTTCTCTATACATTAAACCAACTCAAAGCAATCTACAGGGGTCACGTCGACAAAAAAAAAAGATCCACATAGCTCTCTTGATCTAATTTGCAATAGATAAAGCAAGAAAAAGAATTCACTTGGGCTTGGTGTGCACAAGTCAAAAGACCCATCCACTTTGCGGATTAATGTATGGAATTCTCCTTTTAGACTTTGAATTCAAAGGTCCAAAAAGTTTTCCTTTTACCGATGGTGGTATTAATTCTTTTATTAGCCTTAAATATTGTGATCTACGCATGTATGCAGTGTCGACAACTTGACCAGAGGCAAACTTGAAACAGTAATAACATGCATGCTTTCCTTCATTAGTTACCTGTAAAGAATTACTTTTCGGAGAATCAACAATTAGGAAATCTCTAAGATTATAATGTCAAAAATATTTCCAGCAATTTTCTGGTATTCATACTTCTCCACCGATAAGTTCCCTTTGGCTCAATAATATGTCGGTAAATATTGGCCCATTCGTCCTTCTAACGATGAATCATACGTATGCTGATCACAATTAAAGTGATCCGATTTAGATATGTATCATGAATGTGCAGTTTGCTCGCACAAAGGTGCGAGATATGATTATTTACTCAAGCAACGAATTCATCATTCTAAAACCTTTAACTAAAACATTTTAGCAGTGAATCAACGTTGGCTATACATGATGGGCAACCTTTTTAGAAAAATTGGCTACACGGTCCATATAGCTTATATACATCGATGCGTATATATATTAAAGACTAGCCTAGCTTCAAGGGAAGCTAAAAGGATGAAGAATACTTGAAGCATGTGAACCCTAACACGTGAGGTGAAAGAATGAATAAGACACGAATGTTTTAGATTGAGGAACTCGTAAATGACTGAAAGAGGAATATGGAGAATCGAACTTGAGACCTTTTGCCTACGGCATCAATCTGTAATCCCTCGGCTTGCAACCCCATCGGTCAAGGCTTCATTAAAAGGAGTACTAAGACGGTGACTTTAAGGGTGAATGTCCCGTTCATGCATCAACTCTGTCACTCTACTTCAAGCGAGACATGGGCGTTACGTATACACCATCCGTCGCCATCGGCCTAACAAGTGAGGGCTCATACGTATTGCCCGGATGATGCGAGAAGCCATGAGCCCACCATGCTATCCATCACATCGCGCGCCTTCACTTCACGAAACCCTAGCGTTTTACACCTCAGGCTGCTTCCACATAGTGATGACCACGCAAATCCCATCTTAAAGTCAAGTGCGATCGACTATTATAAAGTACTTAGGCCGTCGTAGAACCACAAACTACGTAATCATTTTTTTGACATTTTCGACTGCAAACATCAAAGACAACTTTAAGCATGTTCACTTCCATGGAATCACTCCAAGATTGGATGAAGAACGAAGGGTAGAAACGTATTATCGAAGCATATATATCACCAATAGATATCCAAGAACCTTATAGATATTCGTAAATCTGGGAAAATATAGCCATGTTTCTTTCGAACTCCGATATATCACTTCGATGAAATCATCTGAAAAAGCAAATTTCATCTTGAAGTTTTGCTGGAAAATGAGACTAAGAAGATTGAAGTTGCACCCAGCATAACACGCTACTAGTAGATAGAGCTCAACCAATGAAAAGAATTTAGCACAAATTAGGTTCTTGATAGGAAGCATCAACAGATTCCAACCTAAATGAGTCGTTGACATTTGAGAAACGCGAAAGGGCGCGATCGAGGCTGATGAGGATGACCGAGAATGATTCCAAAACAATCACTATCCATCACATGACAACCTCAGTTTGGTCGGCTAGATTAATTGAACTAAGCCCCTCTAATATAATAATCCCCCCGGGACCTCGATGCTTTAACCTTTATATCTTCCCCAATTAATTAACTCGAGTTTGAAAGCTTCCAATTGGCCAGTCATCGAGCATGACAATCTCGAAAACCCACTTGAACTCAAAAGCAGCTAGTGAGAAAGCGAGAACATGCAACATCATTGTGTGCTAGATTCGAAGTCACGAGTGCTCTCCACATGAATTACGTGTGGTCCATGGCCTCTAACAATTAGCTTTAGTGGTGTTTCGATTTGTTTATTGGAGGAAGAGATTAAAGGGTCTTCATTATTTTATTAAGACGGTAATTGACCGGAACAAGGGTTTCCAACACTTTCCTCTAGGGTTTTGTTTAGCTGTGCTGCGTATCTTCCTTCTTCTAAAGGGAAGAAAGGGAAGACTATGTCTTTCTTGGTTTCCTGAATTTCTTCATACTCAGAAGATGAGAACTGAAATTTTTATAAGGGAACGCCGTGAAGAATACGATGTCTAGAGGTCAATTGGTGAGCTGAAATTTGTTGCAACCCTTAATCTTTTCTAGGATCGATGTTTGTATAATTACAATGTCCTTCATATGCTGATACTTATGCAAAGTAACCAAGTTGACCAGGATGATGTACTTAAGGTGGCGGGGGGGTTAAAATGGATATATACTGTTGATCAGCAATTGTCCAGATACTATGAATTCCTCACTCTAGCTTCGAGCCATCTGAAGTACATGGCTGAATCCACCACGAAGTATTGCATTTTTTAACTTACCTTGCTATGTGAAGACTTAAAAAAGTTTTATAACTTGAAAACAATTTCAAGATTGGGATAAAGAACAAATATCGCTGGGCTGATTTTGTTTTAACATAACTTTGGAAGTTCCAATAATCTAATCAGACATATGTTGTTACAGTTGATCTTGTTATTCAGAGAGGTTTATCTGCAGTTTTGGTAGCACTGTCAACGCTGTCAACGCTGCTGCCTTGTGACACTGCTATGTACTACCCTAACAAGTGACAACCCTCACCATCTCTCCGGCCACCAATAACACAACTCTTGACCCCACAAAGAAAGGGAAAGTGGCGGCAGCAGCAATGCTTCTCGATGGAGCTTGGACGGCAGCAGATGACGGAACTTGACGTGCATGCTTGTAATGTAGAGGACCAAGCAAAGGGAGAAGAAAGAGAACGGAAGAAAAGAAATAATTATGTGTTTAGTAGCCAAAATGTATTGTTTTTGCTTGCTAAATCCACCTATAGAATCTAGTGGCAGTAGCATTAAAGCTGTAGATTGGCATTAGCTAAACCCTTTCTTCGTTTTGTTTTTTTTTTTTTTTTTTTTTTTTTTTTTTTTTTTTTTTTTTTTTTGGGACGAGAGCAGCGAAACCTAACTACTCTTCTCCCCTTTGAATGTTGAGCAAGTTCTACAAGCAAATGCAGAAATTATATTGTTCGATGCCCAAAATTAGAGTTTTTTTCCCTTACTGGCAAATATTAATATTTTTAGCAAATGAAAAGAAAAATTAGTAAAAAAATGAACGGTGGCATTTTTTCATGCAACACTTGGGTAACTTTCCAAATTTTTTATAAGATTATCGACTTTTTTGTAGCTTAAAGATTACGAATTCTTGTACTAACTTACCAACTTTTATTTGCATAAGATACTAACGCTTCGAATTTACTAATCCCTACACAGAATTATGAACCAAGATTAGAGTGATTCTCTAACAATTGTTTGTTTGATTAAATTACAAATTAGATTTATGTTAACAACTTTCATTTGAGTTACTATTAATGTTTAATTTTTTTTTAGTTGAGTAACTTTTCTATTAAGTTAACAACTTATATTTGCCTTGGTTAGCAACCTTACATTTACTAACACTTTTAGTAAATTAGCACGACTCGCCAACTTCTTTCCTATTAAAATACCACATAGTAATTGCATTATCAACTCTCATTTGAAATTTGCACTGATGCTTATCTATTTTTTTCTTTGATATGCCAACTTTTCTTACCACTTTCAAAAGTTTATTTGTAATTCTCAGCAACAACTTAAATTTACTGACTCGTTTTAGACATTGCCAACCATCATTAGAGCGACTTATCAACTTTCCTCCAATTAGATTACCCCCTTACTTTTAGTTATCAATTTTTTGCATCTTTTCCCAACTTTTATTTGCTTTTTCAATTAATGCCTTAAATTTACCAAAACTCTTTTTAAAATTGCTAACTTTAATTTACGTGATTTATTAAAATTTTCAATTATTAAAGTTATCTAGTAGTTGTGGTTGACTAACTCTAGCTTGAGTCGGTCATAACATTTATTTGGTTTTTTTTTTTTTTTAAATTCTATCACATTGAGTTACTTAATAAAAAAAATGGTAAGTCATTCCAATTAATATCAGTAATTTCATATAATAGTTGGCAAATTAAAAAGTTGTTGTTAAGAAAGGTGAATAAAAATTAGTAAAAGAATTCTTTTATCAAAAATAAGAGATTGATAATTGATTACCAAATAAGCATCAGTAACTTACTCAAATAAGACTTAATTTTGCAAATCTTGTGAGTAACTCAAATCATAGGAAAAAGCTGGCAACTGATGAAAATATAATTGATAACTTAATAAATGACTCAAATTGTAGATAAAAGCTGGCAATTGATAACTTAAGAAATAAGTAAATCCCAACCTACAGAAGGGGAACACCAAGAAGTAACAGAAGAAGTGCATTGTTTACTAAATATCTCTACGACACGCCTTTGTAGTATTTTGCTACCAATTATAATTAATTCATCGATTTATGTTCTAAATATTTATCAACCGGTGAAATGCCTAATTTAGCATGGAAACACCAATTTATAAATTATACACATATGATAATTCGGTAAAATCATAGGCCGTTGAAAACATCTGATCCAAGAGTAAAGTCGAATAAGGTACATAGCCCCGAACGGCATCTACCTCCTCCGACAAAGGGCATCAAAGGGTTTCTTGGGTTTCAGCGAAGTTTAAGGTAGGGGAAAGGTGGATGGAAGATAAGGGGGGCGTCGAGGGGTTGGTGTATCTCATCTTTTCGCTCCCTCACCACTTACCTCCCCCAGTTTTATCTTCTTGGTCATTCAGTTTTGTATTCAATGATCTTATTGGACCCTTCTTTTGGCCCACTCCATGTCCGCATATATCATCTGAAGATCCCTCTCGTGCCCTCCCCTCTGCGGATTCCAGCCTTTTGTCACCCCTCTGTCAGCGCCTCCCACGCCTGTCTCTCTCTCTCTCTCTCTCTCTCTCTCTCTCTCTCTCTCTCTCTCTCACGCTCACGCTCACAGCCACAGCCACAAAGTGCGGAATATTATGACGCAAACAAGGCACAACGCACGGGCACTCTTCACGACGCGGTCAAACCGTGCAGTGTCTTCGTTTGGTGGTAGACGACGCCAGCTTGTGGGTTCAACCAGACACCCAGCGCACAGCAACGCCCATGCACGCACGACTCTCGCAGAGAGAGAGAGAGGAGAGAGAAAGAGAGAGCGATTTATTGCAGCGAGGACTGCAGCAGAAAGGGTGCAAAAACTTAGGTGCAATTAAATGGGGCAAACATAAGCCAAACATGTGGCATATATGTGTCAATTTCATTTTTAGTAATTGTAATTTACTTTACAGATAGGTTGATTCGTTTTTTTTTTTCCGCTTATTCTCAAGATTATTTGTAGAACAATATCTTTTTCACCAGTGTCAAAAATCCAAAATCATCAAGGGAATGGGTCCTTGACAAAATTTAGATACTTCCATGCTAGAGCTGGAAACTTTCTTTTGGGGAACCAAGTTGTTGAATATGGCTTTTATCAGGTTTAATCGCCATGTTTTTAGAAAAGTAAAAAGATTCCAATTTTATGTAATTTCAAAAAAAAAAAAATCTCCAATTTATTTGCAAAATGCAATCAAGCCTTAAACTTTTCCAGATATGAATTGTAATCAAGTTCTAAGCTATTTTCAAAATGTCCGTCCCGTCCACGGCTCCTGCATCTTGCCTTCTCCTGCCTAATCTTTGACTACGGATAAACATACACAGTGATCAACACACTTTGTTTGGCTAATCGGGTGAGGAGGGAATAAGGAGAGAAAGCAAAAGAAAGGAAGCGAAAGGAAAGGAAAGAACCAAGAGGAATTTGTTAAATCTCCCTGTCATTTGGATGCGCATGATGAGAGTGCTGATGTAGATTGCATTAGAGAATGATTAAATTAATAAACCCAAGTACCCTTTGTCCTTTTCGGGCCGTCAACTTTTGCTAAAGCTGGCCTTTTGAAATCTGAAAGGAGACATGACTTGTTTCTATTTCCTCCATTTTTCTCTCCATGGTTTTGGAGAGGAATTTTTTGTGCTCCGGATGAGCCGTGTGTCCCTCGTCTCTCCCGGCGATTCGATTTGCTTTTGAGTGAATCTTTAGCCTTTGGCCTCCCTCTTGTCTTGGCCTTTTGAGTTAAGTAATAGGCGAGTCTTGGTAAAACGAATCGGTACCGTCAAATTTGATGGAATCCATTAAAGTTATATGCTTTCTAGTGATATCTTAACTACATGCAGCGCAAAAAGAAAAAGGAAACTCCACCAATTCCTCTCATGAACGATGATTGTATCTATACAATCATGTAAAATCTCTATGCCTTAAACCGAATTCTTCCTTTTCGAATTTTCGCATGCGTAGCTACTGGAAAGAAAGAGAAAACAATCAGGATCCTTGGGAGATAGATGTCCCAGGGGCCTTGCAAATCACTCCATGGAAGCTCTTGCCTTGCAGGCCACGAGCATGTAGGTTAAGAAACTGAACATCAAGCAACCACAGCACTTTGGGCATCCAACCATTAAACGATAAAGCAGCCAAAAAGAAAAACTTTGACCTACTAATGCCGCTCGTTGTTGCCCCGAAAAAAGTATATATTTATGCTCCTTTTTATTTCGCAAAAATAAATAATTTGAAAATTATTTTTTTTAAAATGATTAATTGTATCGTTTGAAATAATTACTTATTATAAAATGCTTTCATTATCAACAATAATTTATGTCTATATATTTTCATAGAATATAAAAATATTTTCGTTTATTTAGTTTTGTAAGCAACATAAGCGGATTATTTTTAGCAAAAAAATTTCAAAGCATTCATTTTTTGCGTAACAGACGGAGCCAGAATATTCGTGGTCAGTGTAAAGAAATAAGAATTTTTATATGGTATATGGATAGGCTGCGTAATCTTTTGATTAAACAAACCCATTTATATCAATGGTGGCTCTATGGAATCTGTATCATTGGTGGCGATCCAAATTATGTGACTCTAAATCTTGAATATTTGCATTTACATATTGTAAAGACGCAATTAATTCGTGCAAAAAGAAAGGACCAATATCGAGATGATTCGGGGTTGGGTAGGACCGTCACACGTCAAAATCACGTTTATTATTATCAGTCAATCCGTTTTGAGTGGGCAATTCATGGTTAAGTTGGATAATTTTCTTTATTTGAAGGGAAAAGAAATCTCTTGTAGTGGTTTTAATTGTCTCTATACATCAAATTTTCGGTTAACTTATGTATATTATCCGACAAAGACATACGAAGTTTCATGTTTTTGTCCGTTGCAGTAGGAAGGTAATATTAAAGTCATGGGATTCTCCATACGAAATTGGCATTAGGAAGATCATCAAGTGGCTCTTTAATCGCTTTCGCTAAATAGTATCGGTTTGTTTTTTTCTTGCGTAAGGAAGTCAATGCAGCATTTTGGGTCTGGCTCTATGATTAGCGCTCAACATATATTGTAGTTCATTGGCTGTATCGTTACCTAATTAGGAGCTTGACTGCTTCAACGAGAATAATAATTCAGTGGCCAGTCATGGAAAAAAAAAACGGAAATATAAAGTCTTGGGCTTTGTTTGGTATAAAGTTGGTTAGTTTTAATTTTATTTATTTCTCAATTTTCTGGAAATTACTCGTTTGATAAGTGAAAATACAAGGTCTTTATGAATTTAGATTTTTTTTTCTTTTATTTCATGGAAAGTATTAGATTAAGATTTTTACTTGTTATCTTAAACCCTCTCGTTTTCATTTAGAGAATGAGGTCAGATTCATTTCACTATGCATCCAAATTGACTGAGGTAACACGTTTTCTTTCAATGAGTCTCACATTTCGTTAATTAGCACAGCCCCAATGAAAGATTAATTGTAAGAAATTCTCAGGGAAAAGTATCAAAAAATTCATAAACCCATTGTAGTTGTGCTAATCCAATCATAAATCCTTTCAATTGTATCAATTGGGTTATAAACATTTTTACAATTTAGCAATTGAGTCATTCTAGCCAACATTGACTAAAATCACTGACGTGAACGTTAACTGTCCTACGTGCCTTAGTCAAAGCTAACATAAATAATTTTTACAATTTTTAAAAAAATTGAATTTTTATTGTTTCGTCTTTCATTTTTTTTTTCCTTTCATTTTGGTCACCAAGCTCAACGGCTAATGGGCGAGGGCCAACAAGCCCTCACCAGATCTAAGCGAAAGGCCCCTTGCCGACCGCATGTCCCGACCATCACTAGCCAAAATGAAAGAAAAAAGAGGAAAGAATAAAAGAAAAAAACTTTAAAAAGTAAAGAAAATAAAATATTCAAAAAATTATTATCTACTTCAGTACCACCCATATCACATAGGACGACTAGTGTCCGCATCTGCAATTTCCATCTAGAATTAAGTAGAATGACTTAATTGATACAATTAGGAAATTTATAACTAAATTGGCACTATTGTAATAGGTTTATGACTTCTTTTGTACTTTTTGTGAAATTCTTATATACTTCAAGATCGACATGCATAATATTATTGGCTGCAAAGCCCACCCACTCTATTTATATCACGAGACTACTAATATCTCAAACATGTCATTCATTTTTGAGAAGATAAGAAAATTCATAACACTTGTCACTCGATGATTAAATTCAACGAGCAACATATGTAGAACATTGGCTTGAAGGTCTTGGAAAACCCTCATGATTGACTAATGCAATGCCTTTTCGCTAAGTTCATGCTGGACACACTGTGTTGATGCGATCAAGCACAACTTTCTTGAAAAAAAAAACCCAATCTATTAGATTAAGGAAAGTGAGTCAATTTCATACCTCTCTCTTCTGCTCAATCTGATAAAGATGGACTTATCCATCAATTATGCAGTTTATACTTTTCTCTAGGCTCTAGTAGACTTTAATATAATCGAACTACTTTGAGATAAGCCAAGCTCGATATGAATAGAATCCGATTTAAAAAAAAAAAAAAAAAAAAAAAAAGCTCGACAAGAACTCCTATTGCTAGTACTTTACACGCTCAGCAAGATTGTGGTGCAGAAATCCTGGGATATCATGTCATTCAAACTTGTCCAATCCTTAAACCCCACCAGATTATGGAGTAATTTCATACAGATTTATCAAGATGAGGTCAAGAAAGAAGGGGGTATAAATATAAAAAGGATAATAAAGAAAGGTAGAAAGAAACGAGGAATATCCTAAGCAAAATCAGGGGACCCTCATTCACTTTCATCACCATCGTCAACGTCAAACACCAAGGCATGCCCACTATGTTGGAGAGAGAAAAAGAGGGATATGAGAATTCTTGTATGGATTTTATTAACGAATGGTTTATACATACTTATTAAACAACTAACTTTTTTTTTTTAAATTACAAAGAGTTCTCTTGTTATATATAATTATTATTTTTTTTTTGAAAAATAAGTTAATTCAAGTTATGTATGCTTGACATGTGCATTAAAAGAAGTCTTTACCATGACTACTATTTGTCCCCGTCAGGTGCAATTGGCTCAATTGACTTCTCTTATATCTTCAACTATACATCACAAAGTCGAACCCTAAAGCAAATTAACTTTTGCTCGCCTAGGTGCTGCTACTTATAAGAGCTTCAAACTGGTGATGTATGGATAGGATTGCAAATTTTACATTTTAGCATCATCAGCAATCCAAATAATTACAGTTCAAGTGCAACATTTCGCAAGACAATGTGGACTTGAACATCGTCGATGCCCATCTCATCTTCTAGTTAAGGAATTATTACATGATTTACAAATGATGCAAATCAACACGATTCCCATAATAAAGTTGTTATTATTATTATTATTATTATTATTATTATTATTATTATTAATTAAAAGAAAGAGAGAGAGAGAGAGAGAGTAGGAAAAGGAACCTTTTTGGTGTCTAGAGGTTGGAGCCTTGGAGGTGTTTTTGAGTTTCCTAGAATCAAGAGTCGCCCTTAAGACACGCTCTGACTCTTCTGATCCACATTGTCCCTGAGCTATGCGTTGGTCCCACGCTTCTCTCTCCATTTCCCCATGTCTCTCTCTCTCTCTCTCTCTCTCTCTTCCTGCAGGCTGCAGCCACGACTTCTGTTCGAAGATAGCACGCTTCGGCTCGCCTCCCACCTCCTCCTCGAGCGTCTCAGATCAGCGGTGTCCCCATAAAACATGAGAAGGTCTCATGTCCTGATGTGTACATGGAGCAAACTTACACATTGGATCAGCAAATTCGCCATCTCTCTCTCTCTCTCTCTCTCTCTCGACACGGTCCTCGAACTCGGCCAAACTGCAGAAACGATGATTTAAAGATGGAGTAACTAAGGGAATTTCTCCGCTGTCTTCTCAACATCAAACTTTTGATAAGCTTTCCATCCATACATCAGTTTAAATCACAACTCAAATAGCTAATTGAGAAATTTCTACGAGTTCAAGGACTCGATTGCACAAATTGCAAGCTTAAACGTGGAACAAATTAGGAAAAGAAATTACCACAATGAGCTTATTGTAAAACTTCGATTTATCTATCTAGGGTTAACTTCTACATGATTGTAATTTACTGGCCATGATTAAGTGTAAGATGTGGAGTCCAAAGCTTGTGATCACGTAATTCCTCTTTTCCCATGCTATATCCTTAATGAGAGGGTAAATGAAGAAAAGAAAAGGTGATATGTCTTTCTACTTGTTGTGAACCTCACCATTCTTATCTTTTATTCGACTTGACATTGAATGGAACGAACTTGCAGACCCCTCAATTTCTTCAAAGCTTTAACAAACCACGGCCAATCCGCCAGGGTTGGAGTTTCGAAACTCCATTCGCCCAGAGTCACCTTTAACTCGGATCAAAAAGCTTGACCTTTAAAGAAGATTATTAAGTTTTTATTAAATTATTCATGTAATGAATTATGGAAAAGAGGTGTACTGAATGGAAAACTATAATTATATTGACAAGTGTTTTCTTGAGGGACCAGGGCGGACGCATTTGTTCCAATTTCCACAATTGACTTTTGCAATTAGTGCTCCCAAATTTGGTAAACCCCATCAAGTCCATTTGATGTAGTTTTGTATATATTGTGCTTTGTGGTAACCACACCATAAACTCTAGTAATTTTCTGTTTATCATAACCCATTTAAACTAAAGAAATAATTGTGTGACAGTCTTTAATTTATCGTGAGAATAACAGTCTATTCTAGATCACAAAAAATCAAATAAAAATAATTATAGATTATTGCGAGATCCACTCCTATAAGAATTTGTGACTCACAACAAGTTGTCATTCTCATAATGGCCCAAGAACTGTTATGCTAGCAAAGCCCTTTTAAACTACAACACCTTGAAATTGGATGACATCGGTTCTTCGAAGAATGTAGTAAGTTGCTACTACTTAAAAGGTGCTACCATTCTAAGGTATTTTTAACAAAACAAAGAGATTTATACAATATATATTACGATAACCTTAGACCAACCAATTGAACATTTGATTAATACATAATCAATCAAAAATTACTTGAAAACGATGGAAACCAAGAATGTTTTCTAGTTTTACATCAAATGGCGCACGTCTTGTTTGTGACTAATATTGAAGCAACTCATACTCCTTCCAAGAAGGAGTATCTAGTCTCTCGTTGGGATGAAACTGAGTCGTAATTCCATAACTGAAGCAATCGTGGAAGAGTGATATCAAACAACATCTAAACATACTTAGTAACAGATTGAGATCCTATGTACTTGGAATGATGCCGACACCACAAAATTATTCAAATACCATATTAGAATCTCTATCATTTTGCCCTTTACCTTGCCATACAACCATTTGGCTCGCTCTCCGTCACGTCAGCTCATCACTCGCACCCTGCCGTCATCCCAACATCGCCTTGTGAGAGCTCGCCGCCTCACACATTCATATCACTTTGCCCCTTGCGAGCTTAGCTTGGTTGGGGTCGCAAACCAAGCCGCAGGCACGTGGTGTGCGAATTTACATGTGTGTGAGAGTCAGCGAGATTATAAGAACAACGACAACATAAGATTTTAGTTCTCAAAATCTCTCTCATTCAATATGAGGTTTAATACGTTATTAAGATGTATGTGTGAATTGTATTAGAAAAATCATGTATTGAAGAATTAGTGTGGTGTGAAATAGTTAATATATCCTAATTAACTCATAACTCATTAAGTTAAATTTTTGAGTGAAAATTGATTCAATGGAATGTCTTGACAGACTTGAATTTATACTCTCGTGCTCTTTAACATATGCGACAAATTCTCATCTCAATCTCATAACCAATCATCGGATCTTCCGTGTTGAGCACAGTGATTAACCGAATCGCTATCACCTTAACAAATTCAATATCAATATCAATCATATTTCTTATCAAAAAAAAATATGAGGTTTAATATGTTATTAAGATGTATGTGTGAATTGTATTAGAAAAATCATGTATTGAAGAATTAGTGTGGTGTGAAATGGTTAATATATCCTAATTAACTCGTAACTCATTAAGTTAAATTTTTGAGTGAAAATTAATTCAATGGAATGCGTTGACAGGCTTGGATTTATACTCCCGTGCTCTTTAACATATGTGACAAATTCTCATATCAATCTCATAACCAATCTCCGGATCTTCCGTGTCGAGCACAGTGGTTAACCGAATCGTCATTACCTTAACAAATTCTTGAGTTGAGGAGAGGCAATAATGATGTGGACCCCACTTGCAAAATGGAGAGAGAAGGAAGGGGGCGGGCCCCGCTCCCACCGCCCATGCGCACTCTGATCTGTCCGAACCCCAACCCCGAAAAAAATATTCATCAAACCAAAGGGCTTCAGCTGTGGGAGAGAGATTGACCTAACCCTAAACCAACCCAAAGCTCCCTCCCTCCCTCCTCGTTTCTCATCCTCTCTCTCTCTCTCTCTCTCTCTCTCTCTCTTCTTCTTCCAAGCCCCAAACCCTTACCAGCAAGACAACCTCCTCTTCTCTCAGCTTCATGGAAGACACTTGAGAAACCTAAGCAGAACAAACCCCATCACCACCTCTCTACAGTCTCCCTCGAAAGGGAACTTCAATTCAGCTCAAGATTTGGTGGGTCTAGCGTGATTCATCCTCAAGAAAGCTCTCTCTCTCTCTCTCTCTCTCTCTCTCTCTATAGGGAAGCTCATCCCCACCAACAGCTCCCAAGCAAGAATTGACGATAAGGAAAGAAACAAGGCAGTTCTGGGTTCTAAATTTCTTGCGTGGAAAAGGGTAATAATTCACCAAGTGGTATTTTGAGCACACGCAAAAGAGATACCGCAAGCAAAGCCAGAAAGAAGATATGGATCCAGTGACGGCTCACGGACGTCCTCTTCCACTTCCATTCCTCAGCCGAGACCTCCACAGCTTTACTCCTCATCACCAATTCCAATCCCACCACCACCAGCAGAACTCCGAGGACGACAACCTCAGCAACAACAGCAGCTTCGGCCAGGGCCAGAAACGGGAACGTGACGACTACTCCTCCACCTCTGCCGCCACCACTTCCCCCACTGCCGATGGGAAAGAAGCTGGAGGAAGAGGAGGTAAAGAGATCACGAGGAGGCCAAGGGGACGGCCAGCAGGTTCCAAGAACAAGCCAAAGCCTCCCATCATCATAACCCGGGACAGCCCCAACGCCCTCCGCTCCCACGTCGTGGAGGTCGCAGCCGGGGCTGACATCGTGGAGAGCATGGCGACCTTCGCGAGGCGACGGCAGCGCGGGGTCTGCATCCTGAGCGGGAGCGGCACGGTCACCAACGTCGCCCTCCGGCAGCCGGCCTCCCCAGGAGCGGTCGTGACGCTGCATGGGCGGTTCGAGATCCTTTCGCTGTCGGGGTCAATCCTGCCACCCCCGGCCCCGCCGGCACTTTCTGGGTTGACTGTGTACCTGGCCGGCGGGCAGGGGCAGGTGGTTGGAGGGAACGTGGCGGGGCCCCTCATGGCGTCAGGGCCGGTGGTGATAATGGCGGCTTCGTTCGGGAACGCTGCTTACGAGAGGCTCCCGCTCGAGGAGGAGGAGGCAGGGGCGGCGGCGCCGGTGCCGAGTGGTGGTCAGTTGGGATCGCCTGGAATGGTCGGACAGCAGCAACAGCAGCAGCAGCTAATGCCTGCAGACGCGAATGGAGCGTTATTGCATGGTTTTGCACCGAATCTATTGAATTCATGCAATTTGCCCGGTGAGACATACTGGGGAGCTGCTCGCCCTCCTCCCTATTGAATTAACCCAAAGAATGAAATAGATTCACCCAAATTTTCTTTTAATGTGTCCTTCGGATCTACCTTCTATTTTCTTTTTCTTTCTTTGTAGTGGCCTTTCCTTTCTACTTCTTTTTCTTGTTACTTACTAATATGTGTTGGTCTTGATATTAGTCATATGGTGTTTCACCTCCTATAATTGTTTGAAGAAGGATGTGTAAATTCAAAGAAAATTCTTTTCTGTTGGATTTTGATTTTGATCAAGGCAGCTCTCTTTCATCCTGATTACTTCAAAATGAAGAAATGGCAAAATGTAGCCATAAATCTCTCTCTCTCTCTCTCTCTCTCTACAGCCCTTTTGTTTTTATGTTTGCGGTTCTGGTGATCGCTCATGTCACAACTATGTATGCCTTCACTCTTTTTTGTGATAAAGAAGGAAGATTTTGGACCCCAAAAAAGGTCATCATCGAAACAAAGACTCAAAAAAGAGGAACCCAAAGTTGGGGATAGTTATAAATACCGAATGTGGGCACTAATGAGAGCAAACACATGACTGCACACGCACAAGTACCATCTTTTTCCCCGTATCATCATTGAACCAAACCATAAGCCCCTAGGTGTGTCCTCTCTCTCTCTCTCTCTCTCTCTCTCTCTCTCTCTGTGAACCTGTATGATGATGGCATTTCTGTACATGTCCTCATCATTGCTATCCAGTTTTTTTTTTCTTTTTAAGGGCATGCATGTTCCTACTCAAAGCAAGCGAAGCTCCTATTTTTAGTTTGCGGTCCTGAATCTGGGATGAGCTTTTCTCATATGAAGGATGAAGTTGGTCTCCCTCCTTTTCCCCCTTCTTTTTCGTTTTTCTATTCCTTTTCCTGCAAGCCTATGGAGAATGGGGGGGTGGGGTGGTCTAAAATGGTAGCAGAAACGAATGGGTCACACGTGCGCTGGCTCTGCGAGAGAGAAAAACAAAAGGGTTTCCTTTCCGAGGCTGCATCCGTTCCACTGCAGTTCCAATTAAAGAAGAGACGATGACCAAGACACACACTGATCCAACCTCATCAAGCTTTTTAGCTCACCAGTCACCATCTTCTCTCTCTCTCTCTCTCTCTCTCTCTCTCTCTCTCTCTCTCTCAAGGACAATCCAGTGTGGGGTGTGGCATCGGTCAGAGGAGTGAAGTTCGGGAGGGAATCACTGGACGAGAGAGGTCAGTTTATCTTATTGAATGCAGCTTTTGTCTTGTTGCTTCCTATATGACACGTTGAGGGTCGGTTTCTTTTTCCTTCTCGTTGATATCGTGGGTTTAATCCTTAACTTCGTCATGTTTTTACGGTCAATCCAATTGTTTCTGTTGTTCTTCTCATTGCTTCTTGGTTTCTAGGGTTTTTCTCTTTACGCATATAAAACGCTAACTAGAAATTTTTAATTTGGTTTATTGGGAAATGCTGGATGTTAGCATGATTTTCTAACGAGCAATGCTGACATGACCGGGTAACAATATCACGGTCTTTTTCTTTAGAATCTTTCTTTCTAGAGTATTTTTCTCAATGTTCTAAGTTATTCACATTGCATGAGATAAGCGCATGCTCTCTCTACAACTAGTTTTTACATTTATAAGACCTCTTTCATTGAAAATTATCTACGGTTGAGATCATCTTAATCGATTGACTCATTTATCTTAAAATCGTGATTTGCCGGTGCAAAATTAATCTCAATAACCCATCTTTCTCTCATAATGACTTAACATGATAAAGAATTTCGTATGTCATTTTAGGAGATGCTATATAGAGGTATAATCCTCAATTGGCACTCTTTAGGGATAAGTCGAATTCATTACCTATATTTCACTATGTAGTAGGTTATTACTATCGCAATGGTAATAGCATAGGTAATAATCTCATTATATGGTGACTAAGGAGCACAGTTCACTTTAATAACTGTATAAGTAATACAACAACACACCCAGTGTCTATGGTGCATTCATGGGTTAAAGCCTAGGATATAAAGTGAGCTAATTCATGACAAGAAAAAAAAAAAAAAGAGGATTCATATTCTCAAAAACATGTGATATAATGAGACTTCCTACGTCCTGTGAGATTTCTTAAAATTTCGAAGGACTCGTCAAAATCAATGTTAAGTAGAATATGAAATCGCAATAAAGTAATGACATTATAAACAGAACAATTGAGATAAAGACATTAGCTCAGTTGTTTTATTGTAAAATTAATCGAGTAATAAGGAAAAGGCTGTTTAAAATGCAAGTGTGAGCCGAGATTCGCACTGCAAATGCAGAAAAGGATTCATTCATTGCATGGCCTGAAAGATATTCATCATGTCATTAAGCAAAAACCCTAGTAATAAAAAGACAAAAAAAAAAAAAGATTAAAACAGGGATGTAACTAAACGAAGTTCTCGACTCTAATTAAGCAGTGAGAAGTATAATATGTCCATGGTCCATATATGTCTCGACTTTAAAGAGTAGGCTGGTGATTGAAGAATCTATCAGCCTAGACTCGACTTTAAGTTTTCAAAATCATGCCGAATTCATTTAATAAACATGTGTTTACGCCCCTCGTCAATCTTAATGACAAATGCAAAGTGCATCATAAGCATCCACATCGTCATGTCGTCTTCATCATCAAATATGTCGGTTCGATCTGAATTATTTTTCCCCAGTTGAATACGGTTCTACAATCGAATTAACCCAGCTGTATCTAGGCTACTCAAGTTTCGTCAACATATATTGCGGGAGCAGGTTTAGTTTACAATCAAAAAATCAAATCATTAAATAAGTTCGCCCACATTTTCTCTCCCCACGATCCGCTATTCTATTGTTCTGAAATGTCCACATCTACATGTACGTAAACTAGAGGGTCAATTTGAGGGATTTAAATTTCCCGTAGTCATCATATGTAACAACTAAAATCACTCTCTAACCTCCATTTCACTCCCATTTTACTTTCTCATACGTAATTTAGTAAGCCAGAAAGGATTTAATGCAATTAGAAGAGACTTAATCTGGCCCAACGATAATGATATACCGAAGCACAAGTCACCAGAAAATTTTCCGGAAAGATGCATCAATCATGATGGACTGAGACTAAGTCAAATTAGCAAGAGCACTCCCTCTTGATAGGTGAACTCGAAATTCGCAATGCACGGTATGGACTTGTCTCATCAAATTCCAAACTACGTCAGTCTCGACTGCCTGGTATGTGCACTTTTACCTAATTCAAAGTGATACTTCTTTCACACAACTAGGTCAACAACTTCAGTAGCCCAGTTAAGCGGGGAAGGAAAAAACGCATGGTCAAAAGGTTCATATTCAACCCTAACATTTGCACTCATACGCAAGCTTTGATCAATGAAGATAATACGAAAATATCGAATGTCTTAAGCATCCCTTGTATGTTCCCACAGAAATTATTAACAAGGAACTCACAAAGAAAACATAATTACAGGAAAAAGAATGTTCGAAAAAGACTTATTGCTACTTTTATAGAACAATCACTAGTTTAACAAAAACAAAGAACCAGAAAGAAAAAATCGAAAATAGATTGTGAGAAAAATGACTGAGAGCGACATGCATGAGGGTCAATGAAGCGATTCTGTGATGACAAGCCATGATCCTGTTGACCCTGCGTATAAAGAACACTCGGATACTGTATCAACAGAGCAAGTCGCAAGCACAAACCCTCAGTCCTTGTTGTGGGTTTCTCCATCGGAAAAAGATTGAACGTTAAAGAATGCTGATATTCATTGCTCGTGACAGGTACAACAAGTGTTTATATATACAGGGGATGACATGAATAGTGGCTCCTTGCACAAATACACTGTCAAAAGAAATTGACTTCTCTTCAATCCCCGAGCCCGAAAAGAATACAAAGCCTCTAACCTAACAACTTTATCTGCTAGACAACAAGATGGCTGAACCAACGCATGAGGGTACCCGTCTTTCTAAAACCAAAACTGCTAGCACATTTGAAGTCACCCAATTTCCCCTAATTCGAACAAGAACCATCTCTATATCACCGGCCAAAGTACATATACACGTACATGATCTCCCTGACCGACCGATAAAGTAAAACATCGTATACCGGATCAGTATTCCACCCGCAGCCGCCTTAACTCTCCCCGGAAGGTCTGGCTTGAGTTCAAAGTCTTGCAGGCAAGATTTCTTATGTCTTCACGCGAACAGTCACGTGAGATACGAACTAGTTCCCACAAGGCACCACCACTAACCATATCCTTTGCATTCACTTCTGCAGTTTGTTCTAATCATCAATTTAAAATTCATACTTGCAACTTATCAGGAGGTAAAGATAGTTCCTTACCATGTTGTGCCAAGTGGCATAGAGCAAGCTCTATGTGGCGCCTAATTGGAGCTGCTTCATCATTGGCATTGTGCACAATCCATGGAAGTGCACCATCTTCAATCAAAAATGATCTACCAGTCCTTATCCCTGTGGTTGGCAATGAAACAACGTCATCAGCTACTCTATGCAAAAGCTGTATCAGATCATATCTGTTCTTTACAACAATAAGAAACTTAAACTATTTCACTATAACCAACATGCCCCAGCCCTCAGAAGCTACAATTCTTCCTCTGGTGTAATCCAGGAGATACAATAGGTTGCAAAAGCACATATTTGATAAACAACATTGAACTTTAGCAAATTGTGACTCATGGAGTTAGTCAACTAGCATTGACTGTCTATTAGAAGTCCTCAATATCCATAACTCTACCTACTATCATGCCCCAATATCTGTGGTGTACCTTGAGTAGCCAAACGGGACTCGCATTTTGCGAAGTTGGCAATGCCGCGAGCTACTTGAGATAATACATCAGGATGTCCACATCTGACAGTCCCCAGCAAAGCCCGTATACCACCTTCAGTCCTCAGTTTCTGCTGGAGTTTGTCTGGTCAAGGAACATATTGTTCTTAACATGTCAACTAAATACATAATCAGGAAAGATTGAAGAAACAGAATTGCAATGCAAACACCTTCTTCTAGTGCATTCTCAATAAACTGAACCATATCATGTACCGTACTGTAGAATACCCAAACAGACAACATAAGCGACTTAAAGTCTGGTCATTGCTGGTTGTAACAAGGCCCAAGGGGGATAAAACAAGAAAGATAATGAATCTAATGGACTCTACTCCCGATATTCAGCACTCAAATTTCCCAAGTTTCTTAACTTGGCCACAAGCCTGTTTCAAAAGCCCTGGCAAGAAAACGATGGCATAAATGTACATATGATAGCCATCGTGCCTGGTGGTTAAGGTCCCATCGTTTCTCTATGGATGACCAGCGTATAAATGTGCTTATTTCCAATAACATGACTCACAAAGGGTGTAAATGGCTAAAACTCTTCATAGCTACTTATTAAGATTTCCTATCCTCTCGAGCTTCCATTTATTATTGAAATTAACAGCTTGAGTCTAAGTTCGAATTTAAATTTAAGCCAAGCTAAAGTATATTTGACTCGGTCAAAACATCACCTTAATCGAGTAGTTGCTTGCTTTTACATTTTTAGGGCACTTCCAACTATGGTTATTTTATGTATGAAGGATATCAAAGCTTGCACATTAAAAGGGTTGAAAACCTTAATTCATTCTCTGACTTAAACTCAAAGCCCAAAATGACCTGACTTCCCAACTGAGCACTGGTTGCCTTTGGATCATCACATCCAGTCAAGCTTGGGCTTTAAGCATGAAGCACGATGAAGCTTTAGTCAACCATTTCAGCAGCAGGTTCTCAGGTTGAGTTCAAGCCGTTACTGGGGGGGCTGGGACAAACACCAGGGTTTTAAGGGTTGCTGTTTAACAAATTTGCTTCAACTGTATAGGTTTTTCCCTGACTAAAGTAAAATCTGCATAATTTTGTTTTGCTTTTGAAATAATAAAACATCAACAGTCTACTATTAATTACCTTTTTACCGGTAAAAGGAGGATAATAAAAATAGAAAAGCAGGTTCATACGCCTAGCAAAAAAATTATTTTTATAAACAAAGGCCGGCTGCTGTTCTTGCATCTTTATGAGTTAAGAATAAATGCAGCCAAACTTGACAATGGCCATACTTCTCTTCAACATCTGCATATTATATTTATAAATCACTTTGAGAAGCACTATAGGCACTGTAATACTTGCTTCTACAATATAGGGAATTCAATATTAATTAAAAGTGGATTTTGGAAATAATAAAGGAAAGTGCAAGATGATTTACAAAGACGAGAGCTGTTAGCAACTACTCATGGAACACATGTCAGTTTAGTGTTTTCTTAACTCCTACATCTCAAAATTAAATAAACTGTGATGATTCTCCTTTGTCCTCAATGATGTCAAATGAAACTAATAATTATCAGTTAAGTTTAGAAGGTAGGAAAATCAATAGCGCCCAATAAGCTGAAACTAACTCCCCATACCGATGCTGTCATCATCAAATTATCGACATGGTATATCAAAGATGAACTAGGATGACAGTGTTAGCTTGCATAAAATTATGCAATCCCACATGACGTCAAGTTTTAAATAATAAGTAGGAAGCCAGTACAGAACTTATGACAATTCTCAGAGCAAAGCTGCATGAGCTAATAATGGGTTCCCAAATGATGGCCATAAAATAAAGGCTCCCCATATCAAGCACTGAACTTCATGTATCATCATTCTGGAGCTCTCAAATTCAATACAAAGAGAGTGAGGATTCAAAGCAAAGGGATCAGGCTAGAGAGATAAATGTACCATTGCCACACAAATTTGCAATAGCCCCAGCAACCATCCGCAGTGTTTGTGGATCCTCTGCATTAGATGCTGTCATAGATAACAAACTGATTCCTCCTTGAACCATTATGAGTTCTTGATTGGCTTCTGCACAAATGCCAAAGCAACAAAAAGGAATATAATGGAAGTCAAGCAGAACCCTGAACAAACACTCCCTATAGAACCTCAAACAGCAAAGATTTCAAGGAGTAGGAGGAGGAAGAAGAAGAAGATTCAGCTGTTACCATTCATAGCAAGATTGGCTATAGCACCCGCTGCTACCCTGCGGACAGTTTCATCCTCATACCGTCTCAAGAGCATGAGCAATGAAGTAAGACCACCAGCTTCCACGATCCTTTCTTGATTTACTTCTGTAGAGTGCATACACAAGAACATTGATTAAGTGTAAAAACAAGGTACTTTTATGAGTCTAAACACAATGAAATGAAAGAAAATAGCCATTAAAGTTCCAACAGGACTATCCCACCCAAGAATCAGAGATGAAAAGATTGTCACAAGCACTAAAGCATGTTGTTGTCACTTATTAAAAAGAGTTAAGGTTACGAGTTGTTAACACCTTAAACCTATTATACATTTCAGCCGTGTGATTACATAAATAACCCCCAGTTATATCTGATAAGGTGATAAATGATTCAGAATCCATATTTGGTTTATTCCCTGTATCCTCATACCTTTCGCGATCAATACGCCATTTATATTTCGTTCACATTTCAACAACATGAAGACAGTCAGACATCAAAGTCGTAAAAATTATAGGCGGTCCTCTCCCTATCACTATTCGCCGTTAGCCTCCTGTTTAGACTGCAAATTTACTTCTTTATATACCATCCCATTGCCACAGTAGCCTATATGTCCTTTCCCAAGAAGCCATTTTAAGCAACTCAACTTCTTGATAAACTGCCAGCGATTGAATTTATGAGGAGAATTTGACAGGGGTTCATACGCTCTAAAGCATCTGCGAGGTTGACTTTTGACATCTGGTCCAACTACTTAAAAAGGTGAAATTACAGAAAATTTCTCCAACATAAGAGGGACAATCTTTGTACTCAGAGAGGAAACAGAGCAACAGATTGTTGTCCTCGAAAAGGTCTTAGAAAGATTTTGGTAAGTGAAACTATGTAGGAGTGGCACCTGCTCTTCAATTAGAAACCCAAAAGAGCAACCACATAAATGGAAAAATTCAACTGAGTAAAGATCAGTACCAGGCTGTTAGAGCAGCCGCAGCACTCACAGTCAATGAACCGAAAATTGAACAACACAAAAACAACACCAACCTAAACAAACAAAGGCCACATATACATCCCAGCCATATTGATTGAGAAATTTTATTATGAAGATACAGACATGCTCCCAGAAAAAGGGATGACGTTCAATTCACATCTGATAAGAAGTTTCAAGAGATGGAAATCCACCTTCAGCAGCAAGGTTGGCCACCACCTTCACAGCGTGAATCCGTACATTGGCATCGTCTGACTCTAGGAGAGACAATATCTTCTGCAACCCCACTGTAGATTTGGTTGTTGAGTTGATGAGTTAGAAATGTACAATTTTACTTTCATAGACTAATTGTTCAACTTCTCAAAGTTTGTCCCTTACCTTGCTCAGATAGTGTGGTAGCTGATGCCTTCTGCCTATTCCCATTGCTTCTATAATGGGGATTCTGATCTTGAGAAGAATTTAAACCATTAAAAGAATCTCTATATGCACCTCTGTCGAGATATCTTGGCTGCAGAAGGAAAAACATGTGATCAAAGGTCCCACTGATGAACATTAATTTGTAATAGTGATTTCATGCTAGCGAATATAGTCTTTTTAAAATGACTAAACAAGGTGTTTCCTCACAATAGTAAACATACTGCGAAGTGTCAGTATTTTCTCATTATTTTCTACTTCTGTAGTAACAGGGATATTGTATATATCCTCCAAGTCAAAACCTTTGAAATCGTAAATTTCATAAGATAACGAATAGCAAGATATGCCTTAGTTTTCACCAAAGAGTACCTGATCGGTGTCAAGAGTCATCTGCAGTAATTGACTTCGAAGCATTATAACTTCTTCCTCGAGTCTCTTTTTTTCGCGAACCTCATCCTCTAGATCCTTGTGAAGCCTTAAAATTTCACCACCCCCATTTTCCTAGATACATTACATCCAAGTACAAAGCAATTATAAGTTACAAAATGTCAAAAACTGACAGCTATCTAAATATCCAATCCCCAATAACAATTAATGTGTAGAAGATACCTTAGGTTGTAAACAGCGTGCCAATCGACTCTTGAGATTATTAACCTCTTCCTCAAGTGCCTTTCTTCGAGAAATTTCATCATTAAGTTGCCTTTTGATTTCAGAAGCTTCCTCAACCGACGAACCCAGGCCCTGCAAAAGAGAGTTTGTCTAAAAATTGCATGGTCCACCATGAAGATTATATGCACTCACATATACACAAGCATGAAACACGGTTCAGAATAAGTTTATTTTCATATGGCAATAACAAGAAAGGGTACATTAGAACTCATCTCTACCTGAAACTTCCTTTTAGGAGGTAATTGATGTTGATGGATTAATTTTCATTAAAATAATTAACTTGTCCTGAATAGGAGACTAGTATAGATCTTAAAACAGAAGTAAGGGATAGTAGTTACTAGTGGAAATTAAGAGTTCAAAATGTTTCAGACAACAAAACCATTTGGTATCACTGACTGAGAAAAGTAATATTTCAAAATTTAAAAATTGCATAATCACAGAGTGACACGGCAGTGTGTAATATGCATTCACAGATACCAGTGTCTATGCAGAGAAAATGATCATGACCTGCAGTGGTCAGGAAGTGCTTGCTTAGATCACTAGACATGGGTTTCCAACTACTAACAACCCGAGTGCCAAAATATGGGGCAGGAGAAATACCTCTTCAATGTGTTTATCATCGAAGAAGCCATCTCGGTTATGTTTGCGCTGATTTGACACCATCTTCTCCTCCAGCTCCTTAATAGACTCCATATATTCCATCTGACATTTCAACTTCTCCTTCTACATGGGTTAATCATCAAATCAGAGAATAAGCCTATAACAGTCTAGGAAACCCACAGCAAAGGCTACTATTTGCAAGAGCAAAAACTTTAACTTTCCATGGAGATACTACCGGCAGTTAAGCATTTTAGTTGTTTATTTATACACCAATAAAGGAAACGTGACATACAGTCACAATGGCATATAGATAACTGGACAAACCTCTAATGCATCTGCAAAATTCCTCTCGACTTCAGATATTCTGTTCTGAGCTTCTAGATTTATTCTTTCAACCTCATCTTCAAAATCTTTCTGAACTCGCTCATTTTCAGCAACAAGCTTGTCCACCTGAATCTCAAGCTTTCTTGAAAGACTTTTGTAATCAAACTCTTCCTTTATTTTCAACATGTTCTCCACCTTCATAGCCTATGAAAAAATAAAAGGGGGGGAAAAACAACAGTGAAAACTGAAATGCCCACAGGTCAACTAGTCAAGGTATAGATGTCTATATTAAGTTACCCTAAAAGGAGCACAACAAAACAGTCAACTAAAAATATTCATATAGAAACAAATCCAGTCTCACAAAGTGAGGTAATAATGACTAAGTGATTTTGATACTGAAGACAGTGCATTAATAACTGCGTTACAACTAGCTGAAAAGATCAGTTACTAATTAAGCCCAACTGTTACGTAAGATCTCACCCGTTGGCCAAACAAAATGGTACTTGTAGTCTCTCCTCTATGGCGTGGAGATGGACCGATAGTCACAACAAGTGATGTCCTTGCTGTACCTGAACCCAACATAATGCATATCAACATTTTAATAACTTAACTCAGACAACAGAATGCATATGTATATGTCAGGACTTCCATCTCTTCGCTTCTATGTCACAGCAGTTCTTTCTTTCTTTCTTTAGATGAACCGCAGAAGGAGATTAAAACTGTTAGCAGAATACATCGCAAGATGAAAATTTCCATCAGACCGGGAATTATAGATTCAATCATTTGGCCTAATTGTGCTTTAAGCGGACGGACATGAATACTTCACCAAGTACACTTTTATATTCTGCCTAGTCTCTTCCTCTCCTTCATGATCTGTTTTAAGTCCAGCAGATGCTTATATTCATCCAGAACATAAAGCAGGAAAACAGCTTACCTCCAAAAGAGTCTCTGAGCAACCTCGTTAGCTTGGAATCACGAACTGGAACATGGGAACTATTCTCTGCAAGGGCATTAATGCACTTTCCTAGTGCACTCAGTGATAGATTAATGGACTTGGCTTCCTCTAACATGTGACCCTCACTTCCTGAAATTCATTTTTATTCAAACCAAGTAAAAATTTGGAAATATCTATATAAACTATTCAATAGATAAGAGCATATGATACACACTGCAACGATGAATAGGCATGACTACACACAGACAAGACAACCTTAAAAGAAGCAATAGCAGCCTAGAGATTGATTGATCGTCATGATTCACCCATTGTACAGAAATAAAGTTCAAGAGTGAGCCTTCAACTGGTGTTTGAGACGTCAAGAGAAAAGGATTCTCCAGAAACTAATTTTATCAGACAAAATACATCATCTAACATAGAAGAGACGATTTACAATTACTTAAGAGAGGAAACAAGCATTGCAATCACCCTATTTTTTCAGTTTATTTTCTCTCATAAGCTCTTTTTTCCTTGATAGGCTTCATGAACTGATATTAATCTCATTAGAAATTATAAGATTCAAGATATCATCTGATTGTCAATCATTACAATCAAAGCGATCGTAGAGTTCTCCTACTGTGTCAAACTCATGCGCTGGCACACACACAGACACAAAATATAAATCACTTAACTTCTTTTGTTTGACGTGTCATGATTTTGGGGAGCGACACATAGGTTTTGTTTAGAGTGAAGATTCCCAGTGGCAGAGAGAGAGAGAGCAGTAATAACCTTTATACAGATATATAGCAACAAAAAGGCTAGATCAAAATGCATACATACCTGACTTGTGAATACGCTCTGAACCTGCCAAATCTACTATAACCAGCTTACTTTTCCGCACAAGTGGCCTGGAAGGTTTAATAAAGTGAGAAGAGTTCCCATTCTCAATTGAAGGAGCATCTTCTCCTCCCGTGACCGACCTCTTTACATGTACCTAGACCAATCAGACCGGACATCACTTAATCATAACAACTAGCTAAATGAAATAACTATCAATGCATCATCATGAAGATTGCTAGAGAAAGTATCTTAGAAAATTAATACAGCTGATAAATATGACATCGTAATTCAATTAGTAGAAGCAAACACTAAGCTAAAATAATTACCATCAGAAGAGCATGGCTACGCGAAGATTCAGTATTCAACTTCGTATTAGCAGCAATGCGATGCGCTTCTCCTATACTTAGTAACTCAAGAAAACTTTGCTGGTCATTGATTTCCACATGGGTGGCCCCAGGCAGTGACACATCCCCAGTTTTTGGATCTTCCACAATGTGAATATTATCATTTGAAGGATCAAGAAGATCTTGTATGTACTCCATGTAGAGCTAAACATGATTTGACGACTGTTAGACAGGTCGCTCAAGATTATAATTTCACATAAAAGGATGAACAAAAAACACTTTGAAAAATCTAGAAGGAAATTAAACAGATCGCACAATGACACAATCAAGAGTATAGCAACCTGTAAATATGATACAGAGATAGAATCAGTATCTGGAGAAACATTCGCAAGAATATCCTCCATTGAGCGGACCATAATTCCACGATCAGCAGTATCTTCCTCCCCTAATCGTCCCAGAGTAAAAGTCTTGCCTGTTCCAGTTTGACCATAAGCCATCACAGTCCCATTGTATCCATCTAAAACACTCTGCATAATTGCAAACATTAGAAAATAAATAGCAGGGAAAGAAAATCCATAACCTTTTCTCTTTGATCAGTGAAAAATCAGTAAAAATAAACCCATGGCTATGATTACGCAAAGTAAACATTGCCGATAGTCTGCTTAAACACAATATCAGAATGACAGGTGGACAAACAAATCTCCCTCGTAGAATCTACATCCAGTAAATCCTTAAGATTACGGCAAATTTCTCAAACAGAGATTATGGAACAATTTAAGCAAAACATATATCAAGCCAAGCGCCACATACCTCAACAACAGGCTTGGCAACTACTTCATAGACACGCTTCTGCGAGGCATATTCAGTAAGAACCTCATCAAATTCATAAGTGTCGGAATCCCAGTTGTTTTTCCTCAGCTTCAACCTCTTGAGCTGAATTGAAGCAAACACATGTCAGTTGCACTAAAACCAATGCCATAACCAAATCAGAAGAATTGCAAGATGAAAAATGAATAATGGGAACCGAAATGCTAAATCAAATATTGAAATTAGGATCACCTCTGGCTGCAACTCCACGCAATCAGCAAAGTCCGCATCTGCTGACATCTCTTCGGCATTCCGCGGCCTCAACCTTATAGCTACTCGAACTCTTCCTGGAACTGGCCATGACAATGGTACAGAATTTCAATTCACATTCAAGAATTTTGTTGGTCCAGAGTATTATTCATCCGGGCCGAACCCCCTAAATGCGAATTCAAGTCCTTGTCAAAGAGAATAGCACAACAACAGGGTTCATCTCTACAAGGTACAGCACAACTGAAGAGACCGACGTGCTAATTTCCAACCACATCTGGAAACTTAGTTCAGGTCGCTACACCAATAAAGATGCAAACTTATAAGTTATAACCAATTATCAATAGAATCAAGGCTAACACTTCTACGATCCAAGCAGAACATGATACGAGTTAGTAAATTGATCGCATTGCCTTTATCCTCGTCCAAGAAATCCAACTTTAGTAGCATACTCGTAGGGAGGAAAAACTTTAGTAGCATCCTCAGTGCGGGCAAAAAAGAACTCTGCTCCACACTGAGGATGCAGACCAAACTCTCAAACAACATCCAATTAAAAGGAGCCCAATTCACTTCACCATGTACAAATCAAGCTAACAAGAACAGAACATCGCCCGCATAAACAACAAATCGAACGCAAACCAACCTCCGTCCTGATTCTTAAAAGAGCCTCCCCCGCCGCCGCCGAGCGAGCCGGGGCTACTCCGGCGGACGGCGGATCCGGGAGACGAAGACGGAGCGAGCCTGGATTTGAACGAGGACTGCCTCCCGTTCGATCCCGAGGGCTGCGCCCTCAGCGCGCCCCGGGGGACGCCGCCGTTCCGGTGCGCGCTCGATGCCATCGCCTCTCGGCCGGAACGGAACGCGCCGGTCGTCGTGGAAGGGAATATCCTCGAGAGCGCTCACATAGAGCTCGACGGAGTACGCGTCGGAGCGGAGCGGCCGGGAAGGAGCTCCGGTCCGGCGGGGGGCCACTTCGGCGGCGGCCGGCCGCGGCGGAGGAAGTTCGCCGGCGGCGAAATGCGGCTGCGGAGACCCGATTGGAGCTCCGATTCAGCTGGCCGCGTGCACCGCCGTCTGCACTGAGCCGGGAACGGAAGAGAGAGAGCGAGCGAGAGAGAGAGAGAGAGAGAGGGATTCGGGGGTCGTGCGCGAGAGATTTCAAATAAAAGGAGAGAGAGAGAGAGCATGGAGGTGGGACCCGACCCGACCCGACCCGGCCCGGCCGGAGGACGGCGCTTGAAGCCAGGACGAGTAGATTTCGGAAGTGACGGGAGCTGGTTTTGCATAGAGCCGGTACGAACGGCGAAATGACGAAATTGCCCCTCGGCCCGTGACCCTTTCCCTTTTGGGGAAGCCGAACGCGCGTGCTGCGCGTGGGGAGAGCGGGAGCTCGGCGCGATAAAAATATAAAAAGAAAAAGGAAAAAAAGGAAAAGGAGAGTCTCTCGATTTTTATCACTGTGACTTTATCTAAAAATAGTGGAATTTTCTTTTTCGCGTGATGAATTTATTGCGGGAAAGAGAGGAAATTATTTGCGCTGCGGGTGCTCACCGACATATGCGTGGCAATGCTTGTCCGGTCGTTTTCCATAATAAATGCATTTCACCTTTTAAATAGGGCAAAAGGGCAAAAAGCGTGTTTTCCAATTTCCAAAAATCACGAAACACATTCCGAAGGAGATTACATTTGAAAGGTGCAAAGTTCTTTGATTTAGACGAAAGTCGCGCGTCGCTATTCCGGAATGAAAGGAAGTGTGCCGAGTAGTGCATTAGAGTCCGGAATTTGTGGAAGTTATCTGAGGGGTGCATGACAAATCAGAATTTCTATTCCGTAAATAATTTTTCTATTCCGCACTATTTCGGAATGAAATCCGTTTGATAAACTTATTCCATCTTTTATTTTCTAATGATTTCATTCCGAAATAGGTTTGGAATAAAATCGAAGTATAAATTTTCTATTTTTCTATTTCTAACAGAAATAAAAAATAAAAAATTTTCTCATTATTCATCAACCGGTCCTTCATCCGTTGGCGCCAACCACGGTCCGTCGGTCGCCAGCCGCCCACCGGCCCCCGCCGCCGCCGTCCGAAATGAAGAAATTTTTTGTTGTTATCAAATGAATTTCTATTTTTAGAGTAGAAATTTTGTGTCATTATCAAACGGTTATTTTTATTTAAAAACTCTTATATAAATAAAAAAATAAAAAAAAATCTATTTTTGTTCCAGAAATAATTTCTAGAACATAATGGTTGTCATGCGCGCCCCTAGTTGCCTTTCATCGATCTTTTTTATTATATGGGAGTGATTGTGATTTCTTCATAAATCTTAATTAATTTCTTTGAGTTTTTACAATAGAAAAGCGATGGGAAATTTTTTTTAAAAAAAGAAAAGGACAACGATGGAATAAAAATGTTTAAGATGCCAAAGTGAACTCATTTATTCAATTGTACGCCAATCACACCACTTTTGACAGGATATCTCTCGCCATCTAAATCCAAGTACATGCGAATCTTACCTTTCTGCATAGAAACAACCTTGGTATTGTGAAAAAAAAAAAAAAATAGATTTTAAATGGCCTCGTGTAATCCAAAGATAGGTTTGTGATAACACTAGTTTCATTTCCTTTAATCCAGTGCCTCAAAAGAGAAATACATCAATTTGGATTCTGCTTCTTAGTTTGGCAGCCCGGATATGATTCTTTTTTAGCCACTCGCTACCTTTGCATAAGATTCAATCTTACCAAATCCTACAAAACTAAATGATGCAATGAAAATTGGAAATAATCTATGTTCCCGACTTCTTGCTCAAATCGAATTATTTCAATTTACACCGCATCCTTTTGATTTTTGAATTTATTTTTACTTATGATTAATTTGGCCGAAAAACTTTAATTTCGCCCCCGAGCATTGGACATGTAAGACCCATTACGAAGGAAACTGTGACGGAAGGTATTCTGGGTCTTTAAATTTGCGAGTGTTGATGAAACGAAAAAATAAAAAAGATCCACGGTGTCACCGGATATCAAAAACATAGTTAAAGGTACTTCTCGGTCATTGGTACGAGGTTTTGGCATTGGGAGAGATGAAAAATAAAATGATAAGATGTCGGTGTCGAAAGTTCATGTTTACCAAATCAAAATTGGTCGTTGGTGACCCAATAAGATCAAAGTTGTACACCTTCATGGCCTAGCATGTACTAACGGTATCAAGTCGCTATAGTTCGAGGGCACCTCACTGTCTTGTCGGTCGACTAGCTATTGAAAATGCAAGGTTTTGTGCGCTGGATGCCCTCAATGGTCCCTGACGTTTCTCCTGTTTCTTTGTTTGCTTGTGCACGAGGTCAAGCCGACTCATCGTTTCCTGCCGTGCTTTGGGCCGTGTTTTGGTGCTATAGACATCATATGCACGGACAGCGGTATGTCCTGCCGATGGTTCCTTTGACGAAATCGGCAGTGGTTTGAGCATCTGGGTTGTCCCTTTTGGGGTCTTTGGTTTAGCTTAGAAGTGAGGTGGGAGGTAGAAGTGTCAAAATGGGTCATTAACCCATTTATGGATCAATTTATGTTTAAATGGGTCGTTAATGGGTCAAGTCTTATTTCTTAAAATACCCATAATGAGTTTTAATGGGTCAAGACTGAGATATATGGATCTTAAATGGGTCAGAGTACTGACACATTTAAGACACATTTATCAACCCATTAAAAATGAACCTATTTATTTTCACTCAAAACCTCACAACCTCTCTCTTCTCTCTTTAACTTTGCAAAAATATTTTTTTTATAAAAACTAAAATTATAATTTTTTTTTTTTTTCCTTTCTTCTTCCTCCAATCATTGGCACACGATGGCCGGCGACGGCCAAGCAAGGCGAGCCTCGAGCTCGCCCGACGGCGATGAGCCTTGAGCTCGCCAGATCTGGCAAGGAGGAGGCCTCGCCAGATCCAATGAGGGGTGAGCTTAGGCTCGCCCGACGCCGGTGAGCCTCAAGCTCGTCGGATCTAGCGAGGCGAAGGCCTCGCCGGCATTGACAAGCCGAGCGAGCTCGAGGCTCGCCCGTGGTTGGCCACCGGCCGTCGTCATGGCCGGCGGCCGGCCAAAGAAGAAGAAAAAAGGAAAACGAAAAAGTATATTTAAAAAATAAAAAAATAAAAAAATTATTTTAAAAAATAATTAAAAATATATTTTTAAAATAATTATTTAAAAAATTGTAAAAATTGTCCATTGAATTTGTGTTGTATAAAACTATTTTAGCAATACCATTTTAAAATATATATATATATATATATATATATATATATATATATAAAAGAAATAAGCTTGGAAGTATTTTAGTAATATAATCTTAAAAAAATATATAGGAATAAGTTTTTCTAAATTTGGTTAAATATGAAAATATTTTATTAGTATGGGTTAGATATGGGTTGAGTCGGGTATGGGTCGGAAAATTTACATTAGACTTAAATGGGTCATAAATGGGTTAATGGGTCGACCCATTAACGGCCGTTAATGACCCAAACCCGACCCGACCCGACCCACCCGTTTGACATCTCTAGCGAACGGTAGCATTGGAGGATGGATGAAGTGTAACTCTCACATGTGTATGTGGACATGTGTTTTGCTTTGATTTTTCGAGCTTTTAACGCGAGCTCTAAAAGGCTCTGCCCCCTGCCCCAAGCATCGAACATGCAAGACTCATGATAAAGGGAACTATGATGGAGGATTTCTTGAGTTTACAAATCTGCAGAAATTGATGAGATGAAAGGAAAAAAGTTTGAGTCGCCGGTACAAGGTTTGGGCGTTGGGACAGACCGGAAAACGGGGGGGTGGTAAGGTGTCGGTGTCCGGAAAGTTCATGCTCACCAAATCAAAACTTGGTAAGCCAATAGAATCGGTCAAAGTTGTACGCCTTCATATAAACTTGCATGTACTAACGGTACCAAGTCGCTATAGTCCGAGGGCATCTCACCATCTCGTCTGTCGAACAGCCATTGGAGAAGGCAAAGCAGGTCTCGTGCGTTGGACGCTCTCAATTATTTCTGACGTCTTTGCTGTTTCCTTTGTTCGGTTGTGCACGAGTCAGCCGATTCATCAATTCCTGATGTACTTCGAGCCATGCTTTGCTCCTAGAAACATCATATGCACGGACGGTATGTACTGCCGGTGTTCTTTTTAATGAAATCGACAGTGGTTTGAGCATCCGAGTTGCCCCACTTTTGGGGTCTCTGGTTTAGCTAGAAGTGAGGCGGGAGTGAACGGCAGCAATGGAGGGTGAAGTCTATGAAGAGTCGTGTGTCTTTTGCTTCGATTTTTCGAGTTTTTAACACTAGCTCTAGAAGGCTCTACCCGATCGAGTGTTACCCGGGTGGACCATCGGTCTTGGTGTTGAACCGAGAACAAGATTTATCCAATTGATTTTGAGCGGTCTGCACAGGAATCGGTCGGATTCCCGATTTCAAGGGCAGGATCGAATCGGAACCGATGAAACCTAGCCTGAGTATTTTATTTTCTTATATAATATATGGCAATGTAGACATAATTACTTTATCATTTTTAGATTTTTCTTATAAAAATATTTATTTCCTTGCAAAGTACAGAAGAAACTAGAAAAAGAAATAAAAACACATTACCGATTCTCAAATTGACCCCAGAATCAGCCCGAACTTGTTCCAATGCCAAGTAAGTTGATTCTCGGTTCCACGAAATGGGAACCGACTCTACTTGATCTGGTTCAAGAATTTACCTACCTTAAAATTGATCAAGCAATTAGTATTAATAAATAGGGATATGTTCACTATAAATTTTAAAACTTATCATGAAAGTGCCATTGACTCCTAAAACTTGCAAAAAGTGCAATCAAATCCTAAAAATTATCAAATTGGTATAATCAAGTCATCTTGTTAACCCCGTCCATTTAGATTAACGGAAAATGTTAACGTGACTTTTTTAATATTTTGTCTCCCAACATAAATGATGTGAGAGTTAGAATAGGAGTAGAGTTGAATGAAAAAAAAAAAAAAAAACCCAAAATATTAATTAAATAAAATAAAAAGTTATTTCCAAAAATAGAATAAAAGAAAAAAATTAAGCTAAAGGCAAGGGCGGTAGGCCCTTGCAGCCGTTGCCGCCATCATCGGAAAGGCCCAATGGGGGCCATCGAGGCCTAAGTTGGGGCCAACAACTTTGATTGACCACAGGTGAGGGCCCCGTGACATTAGCCCAATTTGGGTGGACCCTTGCCCAGATCTGGGCGAGGGTCCCCAGCCCTCATCGAGCCCTCACCAACTCTTTTCGGATAGGGTGGGTGGCGGCAAGTGCCTCACCCTTGCCTTTGCTCCTTTTTGTGTTTTTTAATTTTAATTTTATTTAATTAAGTTTATGGTTAAAAAATTAAAATTAAATCTAAAACGACATCGTTTTAGCCTAGTATTTTATATTTTAGTCACGTTATCGCCACGTAGAAGAGAGAAAATATTTTAAAAAGCCATGCCAGCATTCTCTATTAGTCTAAATGGATGAAGTTTACAAAATGACTTAATTATACTAATTTGATAAGCTATAAAATTTGATTGCGTTTTTTATAAATTTTAGGACTCAAATGTATTATTGCTAGAAGTGTTAAAATAGGTCATGGACCCATTTTTGGACTCATATTTTATTTATATGGATTGTATATGGGTCAAGGACTTTTAAAAACCCAACTAAAAATGGGTCAAAAAAGTGAGTCTAATTTAAATGGGTAAAAAATAAGTCAGTATTTGTGACCCATTTTCGACCCATTTAAAATATCAAATGGGTTAGAACCTTAAAACCCATTTTTAAATTTCCAAGCCCCCACATAATCTTTCCCTCTTTAACTTTATAAAAATATGTTTTTTTAATAAAAAATCGAAATTATAATTATTTTTCATATTTCAATTTTCTTTTTTTCTTTATTTTTCTTTCTTCTTCCTCCTTCCTTAGCCGATAGCCGGTAGGGCGATGGCCGGTGACAGGGCTAGGCGAAGCTCGAGCTCGCCGACATGTGAGCTCGTGGTCATCAACGACTAGCAAGGCTTGAGCCTCGCCGGATTTGGCGAAACTTGAGCTTGCCGGCGTCGGGCGGGGCCTTGGCCTCACCAGATTGGTGAGATTGAGCCTTGCCCAACGTGGGCGGGGCCTCGACCTTGCCAGATTGGCGAGACTCGAGCTTGCCAGTGTTGAGTGGGCCTTGGACTCACCAGATCAGCAAGATTGAGCCCTGCCCAACGCTGGCGAGCTCGATCTCGCCTGTGGCCAATTGCCGCCATCATCATGGCCGACGGCTTGCCAAAGAAGAAGAAAAATAAAATAGAAAAGAGAAAAGAAAAATAATAATTAAAATTTATATTTTTATTTAAAAATAATAATTAAAATTTATATTTTTATTTAAAAATAATAATTAAAAATTCGATTTTAAAAATATTTTAAAAAGAATTATAAAAAATTTCAATTAAATTTATATTGCATAAACGTGTTAGAGCAATACTTTTATATATATATATATATATATATATATATATATATATATATATATATATATATATATATATAAAAATCATAAAAATGATCTTTCTTAGGTTTAGTTAAAGATTTTTCACGTTACAGTTTTTAGTTACTTAATAATATGTTCACTTTAAACAAGAGAAGCGTGTGCATAGTCTAATTCTTTATAAATATTTCAATTTCTAGGTTTTTTTTTTATCTTTTTTTTTTTTATTTACTATTTTTAATTTAATTTGAAATTTTAATCCAATTAACATATAGTAGATGTGGATTTTCTTAGAATATTAATAGATTTTAAGAATACTGGTCGGGTCGGATATGAGTTGAGTATGGATCGGATCAGGTATGAGTCACTTGAATTATATTATATGAATATAGGTCAAATGAATTAAATGGGTCAAATATGAGTTGACTCATTTTTGACCCGACCCAATCCCACCGACGGGTGTATTATCGCAATAAGTTTTAGGACGTTTTGATGCACGCATCTTCCCTAAATATGTCATTTTAGATAAAAGAAGGGGCCCACAGATTCTAAAACAGGAACGGGGTCAAAACCAGTGAATTCCAGCCTTTTCTAGGGTTGGACCTTTGCATCTCCTGCACTGATCGCAGCTCTCATCTTCTCGCTCGCCTCCTCTCTCTCTCCTCTATCTGCAGCAGGAGCTGCTCGCGTCCCGACCGCCATAGCAGACCGCTCCGAGGTCGCGGGTTTCTCCGCTCGGCGCGTCCTCTCTCGTCCATCGCGGGTCGGTTCCGGCGTTCCGCACCGCCGCCGACGATCCGCGACCTCGGAGCGCGCGTTCCGTCCCGCGGGTTCGCCGGCGAAGTGACCGCCGTTGCTCGGGGCTAGAGACTGTGCTGCGGCGATGGACGCTTTGAGGAGCTACGGAGTCTGCTTGAGGGAACCCGCTCTCGAGTCGTCGCGTCTTAGAAGGAGCGATGCTTGCAAGAGGTATGTCGCTTATGCGTCACTCGTTCCGTGGCTGATTACGTGTGCATGATGTCGTGTCGGATGACGCGACGTCGGATCGAATGGTTGACCGCGTTCTCGGTTACTCATAAACAATGTGCCTCTTGCAAGCATCGCTCCTTCTAAGACGCGGTGACTCGATACTTGAATTTGACGTGTTCTATGCGTGCCTGAGATGGTTTGAGAATAACCCGAAACGAAAATTCAGTTCGGACTTTGTGAAAGGGCATTGGCTTTGTGATTGATTCTCCTGTGATGCACATGATTGATGAGACCACGTGTAAATGATAAAAAGAGTGAGTTCGAGGATTTTATCTACCGCGGAGATCTATTCCGATGACGGAGAATTCAGAAATGATGAAGTGGGAACATCCGAGTTCACGGACTCTTGCATGGAATAGTGATTTTTATAATGCCACCAGATAGGTAGTGGCTTAAAAGAAGTAATTTTGGGCGACTGTGTTAGAAAATTGTGCGCTTGATCTTTTCATTTCGTTCTATGTAGGCGGATTAGGTGGGGCATTACAAGTTTTGCGTCGCCCAAAACGATGACTTTTTTTGGATATGCAGAGTAATCTATCCCTTTATCAAGACAATTTCACGGAATAGTTCTACTTTATTACGCGCTCAGGTGTTGTAGGAAAAATTTTCGGTGTCTGATAACCACTTGGACGGTTTTATCTAGTTTTAAGGGATTTTGTTCGAGCATGTTACCTCGAGTTGTGTATTCATTTAGATAGTTTGTATATCTTTAACAATGATCCTTGTCACGTCGAGCAGGAGGAATGTGCAATGGAGGTCTCCACGAGCAGCTGTCGTACCTAATTTTCATCTCCCTATGCGTAGTTATGAAGTTAAAAACAGGTAGGCCATCTGAGAATGATGACGGTGGGATTATCAGGAGTTTGCTGCAAATGATGGATATTTTTTCCTTCTTTTCTTGTTTGTTTTTCGTGTTTATTTGGGACATAGTTCTAGTCCTTGCCTGCTTTCTCTATGTGCTTCCATGTGGTGGTGACTTTCGGTTTTCCAGCATCCTACCAAGATTTACTATGGTTGGAATTGTATAACGGAAATTTATAGCAACATATGTTCCCCAGTTCTTGTTCTGCTAAGAAGTTGATAAAACATATTCAGCTGGCAGCCAATGTTCTCTTCCTCGCTTAATTGAAGTGGCATCTGCTATCATTAACCCACTTGTGCTCCTGCTGCGTGTGCCAAAGTTCTTGTACTTTCCTTTAGCAACCTCTATCTGATTTAGAGGAAGAAAATGAAGAGTGTTTGACAGAATTGAGAGAAATTTTGTGATATTACATATTTGAGATAGTGCATATTTTAGGAACCAAGGTTTCTGTCATGTTGTCTGTGCTGCATTTTTTTAACAGTACACGCCCTTTTCACTTGGATATATTGTCACTGTAAGCGTGTATATGGATGATCTGGTTTCTTATAATGTCTCAACGGTTGTTTGAGTAGTTGAGCTATAATAGGTTGCTGTGATGTGGTTGATTTTGCTCAATCGTATGATTTGCATACTCCTCATATGGCTTATAGTTGCCAATATATTTGAATGGAAATCTGGGAAGACATCGAATATGCTGAGAATCTAGACCAAGGCTTTAAGATTTGGCACATTGCTTCTGCTGTTTCTTTAGAAAAATTCCAATTGAAAATATTGGTAGATTTGGATGCTTCTCCTATGCTAGCACAATCTGACTTTTTTTCAGTTGGTTCTGGTTGTGTTGTACAACAGGGGGGCTGGAGGCTTGCGTTGAACCTGTAACTTAACCACTTAAATGCTATTAAGTAATTCGTGAAGAAGATTACACTTGCGCAGCCGTTTCTTTTTCTTTTTTTGAGTTGATAATCCTCTCTTGTTTTCGTCATGAAAATGACTGCACTCGTCAACTGACACGATGACAATAGGTTTTGTATAGCTTAGTTTTACACAACCATTTTGTGCTAGTTTGGAATGGCTACATGGTCATAAAATGCAAGTAACTTTATTTATTTATTTTTAATTATTTATACTTGCAGGACATCAACAGATGATATAAAGGCTCTTCGATTGATAACGGCCATCAAGACTCCATACCTACCTGATGGCAGATTTGATCTTGAAGCATATGACGACTTGATTAACATGCAGATTGTACAAGGGGTAGAAGGTGTAATTGTTGGTGGCACAACTGGTGAGGGTCAATTGATGAGTTGGGATGAGCACATCATGCTAATTGGTCACACGGTTAATTGTTTCGGTGGATCGATTAAGGTGATTGGGAACACTGGAAGCAACTCAACCCGTGAAGCAATTCATGCCACTGAGCAAGGGTTTGCTGTTGGAATGCATGCTGCTCTCCACATTAATCCTTACTATGGAAAAACCTCCTTGGAGGGCTTGATCTCGCACTTTGATTGTGTGTTGTCTATGGGCCCCGCCATCATATATAACGTGCCGACAAGAACTGGCCAAGACATTCCGCCCCGTGTCATTCATGCCTTGGGTAAGAGTCCCAATTTGGCGGGTGTTAAGGAATGCGTTGGGAATGACCGGGTTAAACAATATACAGATAATGGCATTGCTGTTTGGAGTGGAAATGATGACCAGTGCCACGATGCCAGATGGAACTATGGGGCTATGGGAGTTATCTCTGTCACCAGTAACTTAATTCCAGGTTTAATGCGGGAACTCATGTTCGGAGGGAAGTATCCGTCTCTTAACTCGAAGCTCATGCCTTTGATGGAATGGCTGTTTCACGAGCCGAACCCCATTGGCTTGAATACTGCCCTTGCCCAGCTTGGAGTTGCGAGACCGGTTTTCCGTCTACCATATGTACCGCTTCCTCGGGCTAAGAGGGTGGAATTTGTGAACATAGTTAAGGAGATTGGGCGGGAGTATTTCGTGGGAGATGAAGAAGTTGAGGTCCTCGATGATAACGACTTCACCTTGATAGGTCGGTACTAGTCTGGTGCGATCTGCGTCCTGGAGACTGGTTTTTTGCTCGGAAAATGATGTCAAAGAAAACACACTAGAGAACAATAAAAGCGTGTAGGAGCTTTGGCTTGTGATGTTTTGTGAATCCAATATGGATCTGTGGCTGTGACTACTCGAGTCAATGAAATATATTTTGTACCAGTAGATTTGGTAGACAGCAACAGTTGTGCTGATTGGTTAGTAAACTTTGCTTTGAGGTATTACCTATGTTAAACCAACGGTGTGTCGACCCTTTCCGCTGTAATTTCTTTGGATTTTCGGAGATCAAGGGAAGTTCTATGTTGCATTTAATTTGTGGTTATCGTTGGGTTCCAAGTCCTGCTTAATACAAAAAGAAGTCCATCTGTAATCATCACGTTGCTTGGTCGATGAAACAGCCTCTCTCTTGGCAGAGAAGTAAGCATCTATCATTTACACCGGTGACCATCGTCACCTCCTCTGCGCTCGCCGCTGCCGCAAGCGTCACCGATCTATTGCTTTTCAACTATTTTGAATTTTTCGCGAGGATGGGAAATTTCCTTTGTTCTTTTTGTTTGGTTTAGGTCGTTCATATGAAATGCTTCGATGAAAAGCAAATTCCAAGTTGAACTTGAAAGCAGTGTCCAGTAGCAGAGCCTCACGCCCAACATGCATCTTTGGAATTTAAACTTGGATATCAACCTTCGGATGGATCAATACAACTTAGCGCTTGCTAGTTCGATTGCTTGCTACACTAGAGAACTACACAGATGATAAAACAGACTACGTGCAAAAAAATTAATATGAATACGCTCACCGAGAAAAAGCAGAGCCGTGGATTTTCCATTATTCCATCCCCACACCCCTAACGTTTACTCTAGTTTAGAATTCATAAAGGTCGATCGTTTAGTCGTTGTTGTCGTCGTCGATTCATTCGATTTTTTGTGTTGTGTGCAGGTTCCGAGAGCCGGGTCTCAGCTGGTTGGGCGAGGGAACTTGCTCTGGAGCTGAACGAGCAGAGCCCTGTTCTCTTGATGGAGAAACAGAGCTCTCTGCCTCAGCTGCTCGTTCGCCTCCATGATGCTCCGGTTCTCCATGTACAGCCTCAGGTTCTTCATCTCCATCGACTCCTTCGCACCCACCAGCCGCCTCTTCGCCTCCTTCTCTTCCTTCGACGATCTCCTCGTCCTCCTCTTCCTGCGACAATAGAAACAGGGTGTCCACGTTTACTTAATGAAGCCACGAGAAAAGAGGATGCATTGGAAACTGCAACCGAACGCCCCGAAATCGGTCTTTTTCCACGAAACCCATTTACGTAGAGAGGGAGAGGCCAGCGGAAAGGACCTGCTCAACGAGAGGACGCGAAGATGACGTTGCTTCAGTGGCCGCCGACGGAGACTCCACCTCGAGGAACTCGCACCCATGTTCACTCGCGTCCTAGAGAGAGAGAGAGAGAGAGAGAGGCGGGGGAGGGGCAAGAAGAGTAATGAACTGATGGAGATGGGGGGGGGTTCGGTTACGGGCGAACCGGGTCGTCTGCGGCTCACTGTGGATGAGGAAAGGAGGAAGGAAGAGTCGGATATATAAGGTGGAGCCAGAGACGTGTTTGCTCGTGTTATTCACCGTCATGGTCCTAGAGAGAGAGATAGAGAGAGAGGGTGGGGGAGGGTTGTATTTTCGTCGCAATGATGACAGAGGGAGACTCATGATTACAGAGGGGCAGGGGCAGCTACTGATGGAAAGAATGCAGGGAAGAAGACGAGGAAGGGCGGAAGATGGCCCTGTTTTTCTCCTTCTCGTTCTCTCTCTCTCTCTCTCTCTCTATTTCTAAAAAGATAAAACTGTGTTGCTTTTCTCGTCATGATGGCAAGAGAAGAAGAACCAGGAACACTGAAAACGACCACCCCGGTTCTTCCTCCCGCGTTCCACCCCACCCTCGAAGTAAAACCTTTTTCATTGCGCCTTATGGTTTTAGGGAAGTACATGTGAGGCCCATTTGCTAGTTCCGCTTGTGCCGAGTGATAAGTATGGTATGAGTGGACGGTTTTTATCCTAGAATCGACAACTACTAGTTAAGAATCGATTTCGAAAAATTGAAATCGAGAACTACCCATTCATTTCATGGGTCCATCTGAGAATTAGACTGCTAGTCTAGTCTGGTACTTGGACAAATCTATGGAATTAGTTCCACCAAATTTCACACATTTAGAATCCGTTTGTTTCACAAAAAATATCATGTTTCTGAAAAACATTTTCCTAGAAATCATTTTTCAGGAAAATGACCATACTTTCCAGTGTTTGGCCAAAACCTAAACTTTGAGTAGAAAATATTTTCCACCGTTCGATAGCTAATTTAATTGTTTGAGAAAAATTATCAAAAATTGAATTTAAATTTTTAATTCTTTTTTCTTTTTTCTTTTTTTTTTTTTCTTTCTTTTCTTTTTTTCTTTTTTCATTTTCCTTTTCCTTCCTCCTTCCTCCGCCGGCAATTCTCAATCCATGATGATCGGCCAGCTCGCGGCGGCGGCGTTGACGGCAAGAACGAAGACTTCCTCGCACTGATTGGCAGCGGTCGTCACGCAGGGCACTTTTCGTTTTCCCCCAATCGCCGTCTCCCTCCCTCCCTTTCTTCCTCCGTCCGGCCTCAGGGGTTGACTTGGGGGATCGGCGATCGGGTCTGTCGGCGAGACAGGCACCCGTCGGCGGGGAGTCAGTCGGTTTCCGCGTCATGGTGGTTGATCCTCCGTCTTCGTGGCTACACCTACCCCTCTCTCTCCCTCCCTCCTCTCCGCGTTGGAGCTCATGGTTGGCGGGCTCGCCTGGATTGAGAGCCCGAGCTCCGCCGCCAGATCCAGCGAGCTCGCGGCTCGCTAGAGCCCAGCGAACCTTTGGCGAGCTCCGGCGAGGCCCAAGCCCCGCCCAGCTCGCTGGATCTGGCAAGGCCCGAGCTCCGCCCTAAGCGGCGAGGCTCGCTTAGCCCGATCCGGCAAAGCTAGCTTGGCTTCGCCAGATCGGGCTAAGCAGAGCCTCGCCGGCCTGGGGTGAGGCTTGAGTTGGCTCGTGGCCGCGGCCGGTCGCCGGCCGCCATCTTGGCTAGCGACCGGCCAAGGCTAAGGAAGAAAAATGAAAAGGAAAAAAAAAAAGCATAAAAATAAAACAAAAATGCGTTGATGAAAAGTGGAAAACATTTTCTTCATCTTTGAATGTTGTTTTTACCAATGATGGAAAACATTTTTCTTGATTAGTTTATTTTCTGTGAAACGAACATCGGAAGATCCAAAAAACGTTTTCCTGGAAGTCATTTTCCGTGAAACGAACGGACCCTTAGTGCGATATTTTTCAGCAAGCTAAAGTAAAGTAAAAAACAAAGAACTTTCATATTCTTAGTTGTGATATCAGTAAAAAGATTGAACTCTATTGAAAGTTGAGAGTCAAGACTATAAGTCAATGATTATTGAGTTTGAAAGTAGAGGCCGTGAGTGAGAAATAGTGAGATGACTCAGATGAGGTAAGAGTGGGACGAGATGAACACTTAGTTAATTGGTGGTTGAGCTCCAAATCAAAGGTTTTAGGGTTTTCATTTTTCTTAAATTATTTTTTGATCGGAAACTTTTCTTAAAAATTAAATATGTATTTTTCTATAATCGGATGGGCAGGTGGACGATTCCACACCTAAAACAAATAACCGGACTAGTACCCACTACCTCTAATAAATTGGAATCAAGAATCGGACCGACTCCCTTGTGAACCGTTGATTCCAATCCGGTCCAATCTAGTTTTGAGTGATTTCCGATTCTTTTGCACGCCCCTACTTGTGCCACTCTCTCCATCGCCGTCGACGAAGTCGTGATCGGTGCTCCGGGCCAAGCCGTCCTGGTTTCATCTAGATCGGGTCCCCTCGCAATCGTCTCCGGATCTAGGAGACTGTTTACACATACAAGTCTTGAAAAGAAAAATCAAGTTCTTAATACAATGATGAAAAATACGTAGATGTCACCACTTGAATCCCGTCGTGGAAGTGAGTTTCTTCATCACGTACTTCATCGGCGTGGCTTCAATAATGATACTGACAGCATAAGGTCACAGAGTACATACATACGCACATATTTTGACTAACGGCATAAATAATTTCTGAATTTTGGGTCAACGTATAATGTGATCTCAAAATTTTACCCTTGAACTTTTGCTGCCTGTTCAATGTAGTCATTAAATTATATAAAGAGGTTCAATGTTGTCATTCCATTAATTCAAGATTGGAGATAACATTGACAACATTGCACATTTTCATATAATTTAAAGACATGAATATATACTAAAAGTTCATAGACCACATTAAACAAATTAAAAATTTAAGGACCACATTGCATATCGGACTAAAGTTTAAGGAAAACATTAAACAAACTAAAAGTTCAAATACCACGTTGCACATTGGAACAAACTTTAAAAATCATTTGTGTTATTTACCCTATAAACTTTATCGAATAAATATATGATAGGATAAATTATATCATTAGCACTTTACCAAACCTCTTTGTAGTGGCCAATTATATATTTGAAAATGGACGTACTCAATAATCCTTTTTTTTTTCTTTTTTTCTTCTAAGAGACACGTTGGTATTTGATTGACGTCTCTCAAGTTTTTGTCCTACTTAATTTTACTAGTTAGGAAAATGGAAGTGAGATAAATGTGAAAAATTCAAAAAATTATTTAATACTCCCAATCGAAGCAATTCGTCAAAAGGCCTTGTTTATAATAATACCCAAGGTATGTAACAGTCAAGGAGAGAGGGGGTTTGGTTTGAAAAGAAGACTGGTTTGAAAAGAAGACGGGAACTTTCTGAAACATCTTCGCTTTTTACACGGCTAAGAATGTCTGCTTGTCGGACAAATCAAATCCAAAGCTTCAAGTCAGTAACAGGGTTTAAGGTTAATCATTGGGATTATTAAGTAATGCTAATTGTGGGGACCATTTTTTAATTGGTGCTGAGATTTCTTGGACTGACAAATTAGAGAGAGAGAAAACAAGTGCAAAGTTACCAACACTTATATAGAAAGTTCGTCTAATCGTATTAGTATTTCGGCATGAGCATGTTTACCTAATTGAAAATGCTTAATATACTGAGAAGTCTTGTTATAGTTTACCCATAAAATAACAAGTGAAGCCATATATTGAATTATTGGGTTCGCCATATATCTAATATAATATTCTCACTTTCTAGTAATAAAATTTGAGCAAGGTCTTTTGATACGGGTCATAAAAGGTGGCTCTAAACTCGACATCTAAGAGTATAGACCGAGCTTAACCTGTTCGTGAACTTCGCGCGGAGTTCCACGACCTTTCGGGCGGCCGGACCTCCATGCTCGTGTCTTTGACTCGTCAAAAAAGAAATTGCGTATGGAAAAATGAGAATTCACGGATGGTGTTCTTCCCTGGAAAGCAGGCGCCATGCATGGTGTGAACCACAGAATGCTTGACTTGTCGGTTCATGTCAATCTATAATTTTTATTTCACGGGCATACATATAAAGAAAGGGAGAGAAAATGATGAGACGTGTTCGAAAGTACAAAAGGAAGGCCACGTGAGAAGAAGGTGGCTCATCAAGCGCAGGCCAAGAGAAGATAAAAGAGGGACGAGTGGGAAAAGGGGAGGAAGGTGAGAAGGAGAGCAGTCAATGGGGTTAGGTTCCTCCTTTCGTCCCTTTTCTCCATGCAATCGAGTACCCCTCCCCAAAACCCTGCTCCTTCAATTGGAAAACGATACCCCATCTCTGGCCTTTCTTCTTCTTCCTCGTCATCATCACCTAGCTCTCTCTCTCTCTCTCTCTCTCTCTCTCTATCTCTCAGCCCACACGCATCCACTCCACTGTAAAAGTGACCATGATGATGATGACGATGGAGGTGGTGGTGGTGGTGGTGGTGGTTTTTGTCCAACTTGTTCTGGTCCACTTCACATGGCTACCCTAGAAATCAGCTGGTTTCCAATCCAACGTACGGTGCCCGATTGAATCCCTTGGACATTGTGAAGTTTTATATGTTGTCCTGCCAGAACAATAAGAGATAGTCGGCCATGTGTTCACATGCGATCATTTAATACCGCATGTAATCTCGTCTCAAAATCTTTTTGCAAAATTGATCTCTCAGCAAAGATGACTTGAATTTAAAAAAAAAAAAAAAAAAGAGAGGATGAAACAAAACATTGCGTTGAATTGTCAAACAATTGATTGGAGGTAGATAAACTCAATATATGTAGTAGCTCGCTATAACCTTGGAAGCAATATATATGTTGGTAATATGTTGCGTATTTTTGGTGCATAACAATTATATGGTGAATAAAGAGAATTTCCTATGTAGTCTATCATTAATGATTAAGTGCACATAGATAAACTCAATAAATAATATTAAGAGCAAAGAAACCCATATAATCCCAAAAGCAATTTATACGCTCATAAGATGTTGCCTAATCTTCGTGTGTAACAATAGTAACAGCTTTATCATCTATACTATTATATATCACTTTTAAGGGGTTTTAATTATTTTATCCTCTCCAGATATCCTCAATTATCTATGAAGTTTATAGCCATGAGTGAATATATACGTTAGTAGTTCTATATTCTCTCAGATATTTTAATCTTGAAATTTATTTCTTTTTTCCCATATATGTGCATATTATTTTTTTGCATTGTCCATTTTTATTAATGACCTACGGTTCAGATCTTCCATATATAAATGAATTTTTGCTTAATTTTTCAAATGCCAATTTCTTGCATCATGCAACCCGTTTGCAAATTTGCTAGTGTTAATAGAAAGGAAATAAAGGGTTTTCCTGAGCTAAGGTGTTAAACAATTTAAAACTGGTTCTCAAAAAGAAAAGACATCTTCCCATTGGCAATGGACCTAACAATCAACGTAAATGAACAAGGGCATATTCCACGTACAAAGTAAAGTGCATTGCTCCTGAGTCATCAATCTTATCTGCAAATGTCAACTCACACCTTGTCTCATAAGACTATTCATACGCTCGACTACTTCCGGCTTGAACAGGTTCATGTTTGATCTCAACGTCCTTGCTCCAAGATCTCAGTTTGGTTTCGCCAGATACCTCTTTATCTTAACGAAAAAGAGCTTTTGTCGGTTCGAATCCCACTTGAAGTCGGCTCTTCCATTAAGAATGATATAGACAGAACACGTAATGATGCATTAGGATAAATCTTGATGAGAATACAATCCTCTTCCCTTATCATCACCTTCCATGAAGATTGTATCAAGGTGCATTCAAGAGCAGTACCCAATAAACTATATTGTTCCATAATCCCAAGTTAATAATTATTATAGCAATGGACCAACGTGAGACATAGAACATTTTCGTTTGATATCCTAACTTTTCCATGTCATATTCTTTGATCTCTGTTAGGCCGTTTTACAATTGCTTTATTTGGCGGGGATCATTTAATATAATCCTTGTCTTTTCTAACATGGTCAACCCTAAGAGCTCTATCCATCTCCTTTATCGGATAAATTTATACCAAATGCATTAGGCTATGTCCACATATAAGCAAATCGAAAAAGGTGGGACACTACACCATTTAATGATGGTCCCTTTGAATGAAATTCATTTATTGAGCTCTTTATGTAATTGAGGACTATGTCTCCTCATTCCATTAAATATATATCAACCATCGTATATGTCCTGCTGTGGAGTTTGGTTTTTAGGTAGTCAACCAGGAAATGAAGCTCATCTTCTCTATTTTCAAGAATTATCTCAATTGCCCCATATGTGGATGTTTATACACCACATTCTATATTGATGCGGCACAAAGACTTTTCAGAAAAAGTTTTCCTTCCGTAGTACATCTGATTTTTTGTTGGTTTAGTGGGCTGCAGCATCAGAGGGTTTCCAACTCAATAACTGAAGATCTAAAATCCCACAAATTTGTGCATGTAAATCGCTCTAGGTCAACGCCACCTACAAATTAACAATTGGAAAATTAACAATCATAGTCGAGGGGGACAATTATACTAATGGTCCATAAACTTTGATTCAGTATGCAATGTCGTCCATGAACTTTAAATTTATTCAATATAAATCCTAAACTTTAGTTTAATGTGCTCGTTTTTGAACTTCTAATTTGCATGATGTGGTTTCTAAATGCTTAATTGCCGATAAGCGAACAGGATACTATTTCTTACAATTTCTTCTTTACAATTTCACATGCAGCCCCACTTGATAAGGACTCAGCATGAACTTCTCTCCATTCATGGGGTCCATGCAGACCACCACATCGCCATCGCCGTTCAAATTCAAGATGGAAATCGCCATGTTCTCAGTGTTAGTCGATCATGCAGGGCAATCGATTGCGCTTCAGATATGTGCAGGGCCTCTCATCATCTTCACCTCCTAACTATTACCATCCTGACACTTTACATGCACAATAATGGCGTATGAGAATTATGTACTATCTTGGTACAATGTCGAATGCGACAAGTTCATGAAAGAGGCCAAACCCTATAACCCTATAACTCCTTTTACTTAAATTACGCTATCATCATCATCATCATCATCATCATCATCATTAATGCCTTATCTTACTATATGCACATTAATCAGGGGATAAAAACATGTTTATCCATGGCCAAATGGCATAATTAATGCAAAAAGAAGGTGCAGTTTACGTGGGTTTATTGACAATTTATATACGAGTTTGAGACCCTAAATAAAGACGAGATTTAATAGTTTCAACACTTTTATCATTACCCATTTCATGTATATCAAGATATATGATCAACACAAGTTAGGTCTGAAACTAAAGTGTGGCAACTGGTTAATAATAGACATCTCATAGTGCAATGTTCATAGTTCCCTACGGTACAATTTCTCTTAATGATATATACTTTTTGATAAGTTGACAGCGATCTTTGCCATATTTATAATAATGGCATGGGAATCATGCAGCATTCACGTGGCACAATGTGACGGTGTGTCGTAAAGGAATTTAAGAAGTGGAAGCAACGGGAAGGAAGATGCATGAATGCAGCATAAATATGGGAAAAATGGGCTAGTGGGAATTGCATATGAAGATAAGACTCGTGGACAAAAGCACCGGTTGAAAAGCATTAACTCGATTCGAATATTGATTAACTTCGTCCAATTCAAATCGACCTAACTCAATCCATCTGATTGCCAAGTCGATACAAAGTGCTCGTATAAATTGCGAGCAAGAGGATTTGGGCTGTGTTTGGTTCAATTTTGAAAGGATATAAAGCCATTTTCTCAACATTGATTAAACTTCATCGAATCTAAATTGAATCCATCCAATTGCCAAGCCGATACAAGATACTAATATGAATTGCGAGCAAAAAGATTCGAACTACAGATTCCACTTTGGAGGTATGTGAAGCCAATTTCCATAAGGATCTTTGTGTCAAACGTGCATTTGCTCAAAGCAAAAACGATTCGGTTAAGGTGTATTTTTGTTAAGTAACTTGGAAATTGAAAGGAAAAAAATAGAAAAACAGATATTTTCTCTCTTCGTCTCTATCATCTCCATCGTCAATTGGGGAAAACCGTGAGCCTAGATGAGGGATCTGTGTCTTCATCGTCTCATCTCCATCTTCTCCATATGGAATGTCCTTTGCTCGCAGCAAGCTTGGGCAAGGCGTTCAAGGTCGTGCAAACTCAGGCGGCCGAGGCAGCTCTAGCAACCCCGACGAGGACAACCTCGCCACCTTCCTCCATTTGCCTAGCACACCTCCGCCCTCTCTTCTCCTAGCTCTACATCTCGAGATCTTTCCATCTCGAACTCAGATTTGGCTGCGTGAGGCCTTGGTTAGCATTGCCCAACCCTTGGCTATTGTTGTCCAATCCTTGACCGGCACCCCTGACCTCCTTTGCGAATTCCCAATGAACAATTTCAAAGTTTTCTGAGATCTGGCCATGCAAGGTCTCCGCCGGTGTCCTTGGCCTCCTCCTTGGCCGTCGGCTCTAGCCGCTCTATCATTAAGTCTGGCCTTCAATGGTAAAAATGGAATCCAAGAATGGTAGTGAGGACAAGATGAGAAGAAAAAATTCATCAAGCCCTAGAATTTGCCTTCAAAAAATGCTGAAAGCTAAGTTTTCCCCAAAGTGATTTAAAAAAAAAAAATCACCAAACACCTTAATTTTTTCCCTAGGGCTCTTGGCTCTGAAGATTCTTGGGAAAGCTGGACCAAACATGGCCTTAAAATCTCTGAATCCACCATATTTCCTTGAACCATATCTTCCCAACACTAATTAAGTTATTCAGTCTTACCGTAAGGAAACCTAACAATGTCGATGAGTTATTTGAGTGATTCTAGAGGCACTGGTAATTGTTTTAAGTCCATAATAAGCTCTGCTCCATGCAAAATTCCACATGAAGCCCACATGGGCTAATTGGCTGAAAGCGGGCTGGTCCATTTGACTTAATTTTTGGGCTAGGCTTACAAGTTTCTTTTTGGGCCAGGCTTACGCGTTCCCTTCAACTCTTTTTAATTGTCTCCTCTATTTTATTTTCTGTTTTTGGGTGTTCATTAGAAAATAATTTATGGAAAGTTAACGTTGTGTAACCAGCTAATCACATCCTCCTAAAGCGCCACCTAACCTTTGATTAGCTTATTACATTAAGCATATTAATTTAACATATTCTATTACGTGTCGCCGTTACATGATGTAATCGTCACATGAAATACTTTCATTTTATTAGAAACTTTAACACATGAGAAGTGCACTTCAGGCAATAGTTCTATTTCATAGCTCTTGGTGTAAAGATATTATCTTAACTACTCAAATAATTCAAGAGATTTTGAAATGATTGTTAAATTTCCTCACAAATATCAGAAATTATCGAATGCTTGTGCTATGAGTATTGAAATAGAATTTGGACCTTTAAATCCGGTGGGTTCCGTGTGGTACATATAGACCATGTACTACAGTCACTAAATACTTTTTTCCAAATATATCTCTAATACTAGTGATTTGGGCTTGACGAGAACTCAATATCAATTCATAATACACTATTCAGGAACCCATTTATTGATTGACCGAGTTGAGTCGAGCTAGAGCTTATTGAAAACTTGATCGGAGTCGAGCTTGAACGAAGTACCAAATCTCTTGAAAATTCAAATTGCCCCAAGCTTGATCGAATAACGAGCAGTGTCGACTCAATCACCCTCCTAACTTATATGAATTTTGGGTATCACGAGTTGAGGCTACACTTTTGCTAATTTTCTAGAGGTCGGTCATTCCAAATCCTTCTCGCCACCGTCCTTTAGCTATTCTTGGTTGAAAGGGATAGCTATTTCCGCTATCCAATTCCTTAATATGAGGGAAATGATTATTTTTACGAACTTGCAGAATTCCAAATAGGCGTTGTCCCTTCTCTTCTGGCACGAACCCGACGGACATTATAACGAACCAGATCGATCGCCACCTCCATGCTGTCTCGATTTGCATCCTCCAAATCTTCTTCCTCCTCCTCCTCCACCTCCTCCGCCTCCGCCTCCGCCTCGTCGTCTCTCTCTTTGGACGAGCCGCGCGAATCAAAGAGGCAATGCCGACCGTGCATTGAACCCTGCATCCGTACGAACCGATGCACGTCCTTCCTCCCGCTCCCGGCCGTCCTATGATGCTATAGCCTCTCCTGCGATCCCGAAATACTTCAATTGCCTAGCCATGAGGATGGAGCAGTAAACCACGTGATGGAGAGCAACCGAGATGGAGACTACGTGAGATTAGAGGACGGGGAGGATGGCGATGGCGGCACGAGGAATGTGGCGCCGCCGGACGTCGCCACGAGTAGCGGAAGATGGTGGAGTTGGAGGGTCAAGGAGATCGGGCTGTGCATCTTGGCGGGCATCGCGGTGGTGATCATCATCAATTGGCTCGGCCCGCCTCTCATGAACAAGGTAGTCTCGCAATGATCGATGCCGGTATCGAAATTTTTCGATCGATGTAAACGCCGAGTATATACAGGCGCTTAGCATTTCAGAAACACACGAGCGAAACTATCGAGAGAATTGAGAATCTGATATGACGCCGACACGGCTCGTTTCAAAGATTTTCTTGGAAACGCACATCGTTCATCATGTCAGCTAAAACATGAGCTGTTCTTACTGGGACAAACGGATGGTACGATCCATATCGTCACCACCATGTTGCATATGCAGTCAACAACATGGATTGTTTGTATTTGGTGAATTCTTTTGGCACTGTTGATAGGCCTCGGCACCGAGTCTAAGTCGTAAATCGATCATTGCACGTCAGACAAAGACGACGATGTCCGGAATAGCGAAAATATCGAAAGCATTATGCATCTGATCACCGGAAATGAACAACAACTACTGTCAGGATAGTTCTTGGACTTTTTGATTAATGGTGCATGTAGTATATCCAATTTCTGGTGACTCCAGATACAAGTTCTCCCAGCTTTTGCAGTTTAAAATCCTTCGAAACTCGAGCAAAAACAACCCGTTTCGGTTTATCTGATTATCGATGTGCATCGTTTTTTCTGATACTCCAGCTCTTTTCTAGGTGATTGTCCCGACTATTGATTGGGTGACGCGAAGCTTCGACCTTCCGACTCTGGCATTCCTGATTTTCACCACGACCGCTGTATTCCCCGCCTTGATGGTGCCGTCCACGCCTTCCGTATGGATCGCCGGGATGTCCTTCGGTTATGTGACCGGGTTCGCCATAGTAATGGCCGGAATCACGATCGGCGTAACCCTGCCTTACTTCATCGGTCTGCCCTTCCGGCAAAAGATTCAGGTACATGTATCTCGTGAGTTCTTCGAACCGGTCTCCGAGAAGACAGGCCATTTCTCACGGGTCACCTATCTTTCCAGAGATGGTTGGCGAGATACCCGAAGCAGGCGTCCGTTCTCCGACTAGCCGGCGAAGGGAGCTGGTGTCATCAGTTCCAAGCGGTCACGTTGATCAGGATTTCTCCGTTTCCGTATCTACTGTTCAATTACGCCGTCGTCGCTACAGATGTTAAATACGTTCCGTATCTGCTGGCCTCACTGGTCGGAGTGGTGCCTGAAGTCCTCCTTACTCTCTACGGGTCAGAGCCCTTCTCCATTTTTTTTCTCTCAGACTTTCTCGTCGTTCTCGTCGACTCTGCGTAAAACTCTAATGCCGGGCAATGCCTGCTGCACATCGACGTGCGAATGTGCTTTAAATCGGCACTCGGGGAAGTTTTATGGTTCTCCGATATGACTTTTATCTCGACGTCGTCGGCCTAATGGGATCGAACTTTGTGTTGTTCAGAGGCAAGTTGATCCGCAAATTGGCAGACGCGACGGAGGATCATCACAGGGGCCTTTCGAGGCCGCAGATAGCCGTCAATCTGGTCGGTTTCGGCACGAGCATGATCGCGACCGTGATGAGCAGCCTATGCGCCAAAGTGCGGCTCGAGGAGCGGCGGAGGAAGGAGGAGCTGACGCTGGGTTAACTTGGGAATTGCACGAACGGACACGGACATGGAACGCGCTCCCTCGAAGAGTTCCGGCTCGGAATTTCGGGAGCAAAAGGATGTTAAAAAGATGCGGATTTCGAAAGAAAGAACACTGAACGTGCGCCACATTGTCTGTAGCACTAATGGTTTCTGTCGTTAAGGCTGTGAAATCGTCGCAGTTTCTCTAATCTAAAGCATTTCGATTCGTTAGTTTTCAGCTGCCTTTCCGAGTTAATCCGAACGTGGAGATGGCAGACGAAACAAAAACAAGAAACAGGCCCCAACGAGAGTTGAAAGGACCCCATTCGTTGATGTCGTCTCATTGCAGATGATGCTGATGCAAAACTTCAGCTCGGTCATTTCAAATTGTTCCATAACTATGTACCATCCCTAAATTTTTTATTTGTTCAATATAGTTTATGAACTTTAGTTTAATGTGCAATGTCGTTCCTAACTTTAATTTGTTCAATGTGATCCATGTCAATGTAGTCACTAACCTGTATGAAAATATCCAACGTAATCCTTCTATTAATTCAAGTTTAAGAATAATATTGAACATTTTTAGTGAACATTTTTAGTAATCCATGTCAATGCTGAATAAATGTAGTCACATTGAACTGATATTGTACATTAGGCTAAAGTTTAGTGACCATATTGAACAAATTAAAAATTTAGGGATGATATTACACATTAAGCCAAAATTCAAGGACTATTGTAACTAAAATAGTACCCGTCGAATCTAAAATGGATTTATTTTTTGTGTTAATAGATAAAAAAGATTTGTAAATGTCAAAAAGCTGTTGGTAAGAAAAGTTACCGGTCATTTACAAACTTCTATTTATGTTTCTTACTAACACCTTGAATTTGTCTACTATTATATAAAATTACCAACATTTACAGGACTTACCACTTTATTTTCAATTAAGCTACTTGACTTACCAAATCTCATTTGTTTTTCTCATTACCAATCTTTATTTTTATTTTAAAATTTACCAACTTTTCTATTGAGCTACAACATTTTATCTTCTTCTTTTCGGCCTTTCTCGTCAACTTTTTTAATTTACCAGGGCGTTTTCGAAACCCCCAACTTCAATTAGAGTGATTCCCTTATTTTGCATTACTAACTCCTATACGAGTTAGTTACCAATATTTATTTGATTATTTGTTTTTAAAAATACCAAATTCTCTCACACCTGATAAAAACAAAAACCTCTCTTATTGTTTAGCAACTTTTTTTAGACAATCGAACAGGGGAAGCTTAGAAAACGTTTTGGTTCGAAGGAAAGAAGCCAAGGGTTATGGAATGGAAAGACCAGAAAAAAATGACAAGCAACAATCTCAACAAAGATTTGAAAACTTCTGCAGAGGACCAACAGGAGGCTTGCACTCACACAAGAATTTTAGTAATTCGAAGGAACTTGGTGAAAAGTTCCCTTCTCAAATGCAGCTTTTGGAGGTATATCTCCGATCGTTGATCAATATGGAGTTAAGGTTATTGATGATGAGACTGATAGAATATGCTATTTGATGTAATCAGAAGATCCTGAGAGGTCAAATCCAAGAAATCAAGGGTGATTGATTGGACATGGAATGAATCCAGCAGATAGAATGGGCATATCCTATAGACAAGAATGGAAGTAGTTCGAGGGGATGTTGAAATCAGGAACGTACAAAGTGAAAAATGATGGATAACAAACTTAAACGTCCCTGAATATGTTTCAATTGTTACACCAGTGATACAATAGAAAAATGAGGGAAAGCTTTATATATAAGTTATTCTCTAAAGGTAGCATTTATTCATCCTCGAGAATTTCTCTATGCAGATGCATGCATGTAGTGCTGCAGTATTTGTAATTATACCTATGAAATGGTATTTTACCATCCAATGAGACATAACAACAAGAGCAGTTACCATCTCCACTTAGCGTGCTTTTTGGCTGCGAAGAGCTTGGCGCTGAGTTTCCACTATTGCCTTGAGCACTAAGGGCTGCGGCTGCAGCCATCCTTCTCTCGGCAGCAGCTGCTCTCTTTTCTCTCTCGGTAGCCTGTGCTGCCTTCAATTGCTCCTGAGTAAAGATTGAGAGGAAGAGAACACAACAAAACATCAGCACTAATTTCACAAACGATCTCAGTGTACAATTTTCTGGATGAGATCAGTGAACCAAATTTTGCATGAATGGGCAGTGTTAGAAACAGTAGAAGGGGGGCAAAAAAGGATAGATCAATTGCGACTCCTAAAAACAAACAAAAATAGGACTTAGTGAAGGCTTGGCTTCTTGAGATTGTTTTCTTACCTCTTTGGACATTCGAGAAATTCCACTAGGTTGAGACAGTCCTTTCCTAGCAGATGTATCTCCAGGAGCTTTCACATCATTTTGAGAGGCTGCAGCCTCAGCCTGGATTCACCCGTTTGAGAAAAGGATGAAATAAGAAAGTGACATGATAGCATGTGGCTTCCCAACGTCAATTGCTAATTTTAGTAGTTACTAATACTAAATAACACTGGCCTAGGGCCCAGGCTTACATCAGAGGCATGGCTAATCCTTGGCCAGCAAGGCAGAGCACCACTAGCTTCTATTGAATGAGATAAGTGAACCAATCCATAGATGACATGGGAAAACCTAAAATTTCATCCCTCCTAACCTAGCTCTTAAGTAGGAACCTAGACAAAATCGAGGGAGCTCATTTTTCCCTTCACTGCTAAAGAAAAAGGGAAACCAACCATCATTCTCTTGCAAAAAGGCCAAACAAACACATGCATGCCAATGATCTTTCAGAAGATATTGTCATGCACCCCAAAAGCCTCTATAATCACATATAATCTGCATCTAGGGGAAATATGTAGAAGAAAACTACAACAACTTAGGGAAAAAATTACTGTAAGTATCAGAAAAAACAACTAAATACACACCTGAGCTTTCTTTTCTTTGGCCTTACGTAGTTTCTTCAACTCTTTTGCTCTGGCTTTTCTCTTGGCATCTTTCTCTGCCTAAAAACCTCCAGCAAAGTTAGTAATAAGATCGAGTGTGTAAAAGAATGACTTGACTGCTATAACAAAGGATGACGGAACGACAAACTAACGCAGACAAATAGAAGGTATCAGTTACCAAGAATAAGACTGACACTAAAAGACATGAAACAAATGCTCACCTAGAAGACTGATGCCAAATCTTACAGTAATAGATTTTTAAAGTTTAAAGTACATCTGATGTGACCAATACTACCAATGTCTTCATATGCACAAAAGAAAAATATCTACATTTAAGCAAAATTGTAGAATGAATGAACTGATTCTCTTATCATGCAAGACAACACGGTGTATTGGAAAAATAATTCGAACCAGAACCAGCTATAAAATGTTTGACAAGATAGTCAGCCAGACAGACATTAAATCCTAAAGTATGAATGCTTCAAGAAAAAAACTCTTGTAGAACTTAACCCAAATCAATTGCTGAGATGAAAAGAGAAGAATTGACAACTACTAGGAGCACAGCCACAAAGTAATTAGCATGGCGCATGAAATCTACCTGCTTAGCAGCTTGAGATTCCTCCATTTCTTTTGTTAATGCACTGGGTACTTTAGCAGCATGCCAGTCCCACTTATCAGGGTTTGAGGCCATAAAACGTCTGTAAACATTTCTCACTTCCCTTTCACTTGCCAACATATATGGTGTCCGTCCCCTTTCATCTTTTGCGCAAGGGTCCATCCCCTCTTCCAGGAGTTCCCAAACCTTCTGAGCATTTCCCAGTTTTGTCGCTTCATGCAATGGTGTCAATCTACCAATCACTTCATTATGGTCACTGTCACTTGATATTAAACAAGTTTCGATGATCTCCATATGTGCCAATTTTTTACCCAATTCATCCTTGATAGCAACCAGTTCATCATGGAGCACAGCACTGTGGCTTGAAGGTGACTTATCTGCTTCCACCGATATTATTTCTTTCTCACCATTTTCATATCCAACTTGGGTTAATTGGTTGTATATACGTTTGGCTTCTTTAAGAGTAGGTCTCCGGACAGTAAAGGAAATGTTACGTGCAACAGATTGAGAATGACCTAAATATGGCTTCTCACCACTGAAAAGAAGCTGGCGGTTATTTGAAGGTGCATAAATGAAAACACTGGTACAAGCATCAAAATAAGGCTTCCAAGAAAGAAGTAACTCTTGAATATCCTGGAACACAGAAGTTTTCAATCTGTTAAGGATACAGGCATAGCTATGCTGAATACGTTTATCTTCTACTTGATAATCATGCATAGAAAGGGAAAAGATGGTCATTCAGACAGTTTACTCTTACAACTACGAAGAAATAAGGATAAAAGGCTTGATCACCCAAGACAGATAAAGATTTATGGAATAGTATGAAACTACGAAACAATAGCAGTCGAACTGGAAAAGACAAGTACAGCAAAACTCCTTGAGGAGACACACTCAATTTGTTCCCTATGTTTATTTATTTATTTATTTATTTTGCTTAAAAGGGCTTTTACTTCACCACCAGCAAATAGTTTCTTGTAGAAGCATGATATCACAATTGCAGGAAATTGCTAAGTACTTTATGAAAGAGTCTGGCAAGATACCTTTTTTAAGGCAAGTTCATTATACCGCCGAAGTGAGGCTCCTGCAGAATGCGCAGCTCTGCCACCTGCATCCTTAAGCGACTGCTTCTTGCCTGCCTTAGCCCTCACAACATATCTATATGCAAAGAAAATGAATTCAGACAACATTTCTTCCACAAGTATATATTGTTAGGAGTGTTATTCAGTGTACAAATCATTAATTAATACAAGTGAAAATGAAGGTGAACTCAAGATGAAGTGAATCTACGTTATCGTGAAAGTTATAGACGCATAACTGAATGATCTGAAACTTTGAATGTTCACAGTAAAATCCGGTTCAGTTTATGTTCTGATTATTTAACCTTTCAGACGGTAGAGAACTGACCTATGGAATGTCTTCTGAGCCACGACATTATTACCATCAAAAACACATCCAGCAAAGTGCCCCCCACTGGCAAGCAAGACAATCCTCAGACGAGTATTATCCCTCGGCTCACGAACCAGATCGTTCAGCCTCTGAATGATAACATTCGCATTTAACGTGGTCGAGGAACCGCCATCATAAATGGCGACTGCTTTACCATTTTCGTAGAGTATGACTTCCGACTCACTCTGAAGCAAGGACTTCCAGATAGAAACTATTTCGCCAGTCTGAAGCTGCAGAAATATCTTCTGCTTAGTAATCGGATCCGAGCCCTTATTAAATTCACTGTGGAGCCTTGGTCCCTGCTCGAGTTCATCTTCCGAACCCGATATGCTCGATATCTCGTAGTCATTCAATGAATCAGATGCCAGCTTATCGAAATCCTCCTCCTCCATTATATCTTTCCCGGCAACGCTCAGCTTTACCTACACACATCGTACACGCTAATTCGTCGATCATCATCATGATCATCATCATCATCAAAACATTCGAATGAAGGCTCTCATCAATCAATCTAAGCTACCGCCCAAACACAGCCGCATCTACCTAATCCTCGGAGAATCGACGTGACGAGAGAATGGGGAGACCGCGAAAGATCAAAGGAGCTCACATTGAGGCGATGGAAATCGGACTTGAAATGCGAGCGCTGGTCGAGGAGCGACTCGAACTCGGCCTTGCAGGTGTTGCACGTCCATCTGGCCAGGGCGGCGCCGTCCGCGCCGCCCTTGCCGCCGCCCTCGCGACTATCCTCCGGGGCTCCGACGTCGGAGGCGAGGGAGGCCTCGGCCTCGGGAGGCGGGACGAGGGCGGCCGCGGCGGCGGTCGTCGATGAGGAGGAGTGCGGAGATTGAAGGAGGACGCAGGAGTCGAAGAAGCCGGGCCGCAATTCGAAGACGGAGCGGTGGCCCCTTTCCGCCGACGACGAGGCGCTCGTGGCGGCGGTAGTAGGGGCGGCGGCGCCGTGGGGATTGTCCGCCATCGGCGTTTATTTGGGAGGGCAACGGGGTGATGGCTTTTGACTTATTGTCGTGCGATGTATACGTGTGGGGACGATGTACGCGTCGTTAATTTTTTCTTCTTCTGTTTTTTTTTTTTGGAAAAAGCCAGTCAAATAAATAAATCGGTGTTTAAATACTAATCCTCACTTCTCATTTTATATTTTGATGGATCTTATTCTTATGTATATACGACAACTCGATAGATTTATAATTGAAGATATTATGTTTACAAATCATAATGACAAAATTATAGTATTATAGTAAATAGCTGCTTTGATAAAATTTAAATTGACATCTCATGTCAGAGTTCATTCGACGCGACGAAACACTAAATGAACAGTAGGGATTGCAAGTGTAAATCATAATTGGACAAAAGAAATGTTTCGGAGCGATGAAATTTTCGAATTTTCATTACTTTTTTTTCTCTCTCTCTCTCTTTTTTATATGTATATGCGTGCGACACTCATGAGAATTAGATCCTGGATTTGGTACTCACTGACGTCACCCCCAATCCCTATAGAAACAGGGCTACATGCCCATCAGCCTCGAATTTTCATTGTCATTTGCAAGATTTTCCTAGAAATTTCGTTTGGTGAGAGAATGAGGGGAGAACGGTTTCTCATTTTCGCCTGCTGTTGGACATGACTTGGACATGTATCCTCTGTTTTCAGTCCGATTGAAAACAGGGGACACGCTTATATAGCAAATACAGTCCATGGTCCTTCGTCAACACCGTTCTCTCTCTCTCTCTCTCTCTCTCTAGGTTTGACAGTTTCCTCTCATGGCTAACAGCAGACTCGACAATTCGCCGGTTAGTGCAAGTCGTAAGGCCGAAAATGTCGACAACACTTTTTCTTTGAATGGCTTTCTATTTTGCGCATCGCAACGTAAGAAGTTCCTCTTCAAGTCGCCTTTCTGCAAAACAAGTACATTGATGCACCCTCAAAAACTTTGTATCTCAGAAAGCATCATCTCGGTTCGGAGGAAAGTCGATGGCCTGGATTTCGAAGCCGTCCTAGGCAGAAAAAGGGACACCAGCAAATGCTTCTGCCTCCAACAAAACATCTCAACTCTTTGCTTTTTCATCATTCCAACGAACCAACTTCCATTTACAACATACACAGCAAGCTAAATTACTATTTTGGCGTCCAGTGATCCAATGGACCCCGTACTCGGATCTCATCCTAAACCTTCGCAGCCAAAGCAAACTCACACATTGCAGATACCCTCAGGATTTGCATTCTTGGTGATCCAAGGGTGATCCATTATCTTCTGAAGGGAGAGCCTCTTCGAAGAGTCCTTAACCAGAAGCTGCAAAAGAAAAGGAAAACAATTCAGTAAGAGCTCTTGAATATGCCCACTGCCACCACTCCTGCTGACAACGTAACAAGAGAGAACCGAATGCTAATATGCTTATTACCTGGCAAATAAGATTTTTGGCTTCTGGAGATACATGAGGAACGGGAGGGAAATCCAAATCCACCTTCATTATCCTGCATCCAAGTACGGGTCTCACATATTTGGTTTCTTGGACGGAAGCAAATCGAAAGAAATCGTATTTCTACCTCTTAAATGTATCGCTTTGGCTCTCGGCCTCAAATGGAGGGACGCCGTAGAGGAACTCATAACAAAGTATGCCCACAGTCCAGTTATCTACAGCCTGGTCATGAGCTTTATTTTCTACCATTTCCGGTGCCAAGTAATCTAAAGTTCCACACATGGTGTGTCTCTTGCTCTTCGACTGTACAGACCATCCGAAGTCTGCAATTTTCAGCCTACCCTGGACAAATAACTTGTGTCAACATACATCAATGAAATATTCTTCCCATCATCGTCTTTGCCAATGGGTTAGAAGATTTATCCCAGCTGACCTATAATGAAAATGATCTAACCAGTGATAGAATGGCCTTAAATACACAAGTCCAATTTCATCGAAGCTCAATATCAAGGGACCCCAAAAGGTAAACAACGATTCCGAGGTCCTGTTACTGTGAGCTACAACATGAGAGGGTAAATATGCAAATGCTTGTTCAAGCAGAAACACCTCTAAATGACTAGTTAGTTATGCTTAATTATCTCATAACTGGATAAATGGCTTTATTGTATAGAAATCATACATAGAGATAAAGCAGGACAACAACATAAGGAAGATAAGAGAATCAAGAACCATCACCCAGTTCCAGATATCTTCAGCACAAACTGAAAACCAAATCAGGTTCAGCTCTCTCCAAAAAGCAAGAATTCAAAAAATTAATCTTTCATAGCGTCAGCCACATCCTTTAATGTATGATTCTTAGAAGAAAATTGTTCCACAAGCAGATTCAATGAAACCCAAACAGAACTTTTTCAAAACAAATCAAGTCGCAACTTTAAACTTTTTCCCTACCACCTCCATATGAACATGAAGTTAGCATATTTTAATTTCAAGGTAACGAACCAACTAAAGAACACAAATAGAATTGGGCGAGTACCTCGTGATCAAGCAACAAATTTTCCGGCTTGATATCCCTGTGAATCACGTGGTTCTCGTGGCAGTAGGCCAACGCTTGCGCGAGGCTGGCAATGTACTGAAAGTTCAACAGTAAGAAGCACAATCAAAACAACAAGGCTAAGGCCATAACCCGACTCAGAAATAGCATCGAACACGAAGAAAAATCCTGCGAAAAGAAGGAAGGCGTCACCGTGGCGGCGTGCTTCTCATTGAGGCGGCCATGCTTCCTCAGCACGTTGTACAGCTCGCCTCCGTAAGCGAACTCGAGTATCAGGAAGATGCGCTCGCTGTCGTGAAACCAGCCGTAGAGGCGCAGTATGTTGGGATGCCGGAGGCTAGTTTGGATCTCCATCTCTCTCCTCAACTGGTGGTGGATCCGGTACTTCTCGATCTGCTCCTTGAATATCACCTTCAGCGCCACTATGTACTTGCTCTAAAAGCCGAAACCGATCGAAAGAAAAGCCAAAAAAAAAAAAAAAAAAAAATCAGTTCGAAACTGCAAACGGTCCTGAAAGGACAATTTACAGAACAAATCGAGACCAGAAAAAAAATAAAATTCGTAGCAACTGAATCCAAGTCCGCTCGCTTCAATAGCTACACAGATCAGGACAAAACGCGGCGCGCGATCCGACCGAATCGAGGCGAAACTCCGAACGCCCGGAGCGAGGACGTCGATCGGGCCGCGGCGCGACACCGACCCCCGTTCAACGCGAGAACGGATTCGAACCGTCGCCGCCGCCGTCGTCTTCCGCGGATCCCCGCCGCCGCCGCGGCGAATCGGAAGGAGAGGAGGAGAAAATGGAGTTACCTTGATCTCGCGGGCGAGGTAGACGCGGCCGAACTTGCCCTTGCCGAGGGGCTTGCCGATCTCGAAGTCCCGCAGCGACCACCCTCTCCTCGAGCTCCCCTCCGGCTTCATCTCCGCCGCCGCTCGTTGGGCTCGCGCTTTCCGCTGCGAATTTGCTCGCCGGCGGTCTTCGACGCGGGGGAAGAGAGAGAATGGAGAAGGGAGCGGATGGGAGGGAAGAGGTGGGAATTTGAAATCGCGGACGTTTCGCCGCCCGAACGACGCCGTTGGGGAGATTACTTCATTTGACGGTAACATTTATTATTAGTTTTGATTGCGGATTTATTATATTTTCGGCATTTCATTTTATTATTGGGGCCATTGCAAACTCCGACAACCTTTGGACCTCGAAGGTGCGATGGTAAGGCCCTGTTTGTTAACATTTCTTATTTTTGTTTATAAATAAAATTTCTATTTTTTTTGTTCCAAGGAACAAAAAAAGAACAGAAACGCGTTTATTTGCGTTTTTGTTTCAAATCTATTTTTTTGTTCCCAGGAACACATTTGGAACAGAAACAAGAAACAAGAAAAAAAATGCGTTTCTTATTTCTGGAACAAAATTTAAGAATAAATTTTCTCTTTTCTCTCTTTTTTTCTTCTTTTCTTTTTCTTTTTTTCTTTGGCCGGTCACCGACCTCAGCCATGGCCGGCAACCGGCCATCGAGGGTTGGCAACCTCGCCGGAGCGTCGCCAGCCCCCAGCAAGGCCGAGCGTCGCCGGCTCCTGGTAAGGCTCGGCCTCACCTTGGCTGGGCAAGCTCGGCTCACCGGATTTAGGCGAGCCCGAGCTCACCGAGCCTCGTTGGCGCGGGGTAAGGCTGGGCGAGCTCGGGCTCGCCCGGTTCGGCGAGCCCGAGCTTGCCCAGCCAAGGCGAGGCCGCTGGCCCTCGTTGGCCGGTCGCCGGCCATGTCCGAGGCCGTGACTGGCCAAAAGAAGAAAAAAAGAAACAAGAAAGAAAAAAAGAAAAAAAAAGAAAATAAAAATACTAAAAAATTAAAAGAAACAAAAAATGAATACAAATTTACCAAACGTGTTTCTGTTTATTTTTTATTCCCGGAATAAGTTTACCAAACGCGTTTTTTTGTTCAAAAATTATTTCTCGGAACAGAAACATTTTTTTCTAATTTCGTTCCTAGAACGATTTTTAAATAGAAATGTTACCAAACGCACCCTAAGTTGCTATTCTTAGGAACAGTTTCTCCGTAGAAATACTTTTTTCTATTTCTATTTTTGAGAACAATTTTTTAATATTTAAAAACGTTTGATAAGCTGTACAAAATTTCTATTTTCAAAAGAAAAATGCATTTGGTACGATCCTAAAATTATTATAACTTAGAATTTTTTAATTTATTAATAATTTTATTATTTTCTTTTATTTTTCTTTTCCTTCCTCTAGCCGGTCACCGGCCTTAGTCATGGCAAGCTAGCAACCGGCCAAATGAGGGTCAACGAGGTTGCCGGCCTTAGGGGAGCCTCACTGGCCACTGGTGAGGTCCCCCTAAGCTCATCGAGCTCTAGCGAGGTTGAGCCTCCCCCGACCATCGTGAAGTTGGCGTTGCTTGGGTGCGTGAGGCTTAACCTCACAGTGGCTGGGTGACACTCCCTCAAGCCTCATCGGTGGCCGGCGAGTGTGCCACCTCATGGTGGCCAAGCAACGCTCCCTCAAGCCTTGTTGGTGGCTGGCGATGCTTCAACGAGATCGCCGCGTCTCCTCTGGCTGATCACCGACCATCGTCAAGGCTAGCAATCGACTAGGGGAGGAAGAGAGAGAAATAAAGAAAAGAAAAGAAAAGAAAAATTTGTTTTTTATTTCTCGAATTATTCCTAAGAACAAGAAATAACTTTTCTTTTGTTTATTATTTTTATTCCAAATTTATTCCCAGATACAAATTATTCTCGATAACAAAAAAAATTACTAAACGCGAATCTGTTATATTTCTATTCTGAGGAAAAAAAAAACGGAAACAAAATGTTTCTCAGAACGTTACCAATAGGGGTGATCGGGTCCAGGGTGGGTAGGGTCTAGACACGGGCCCCGTACTCCGACCCTATTATAACCGGTTCCCTTTTCCGACCCTATACCCGACCCCGTTTGTATTGGACCCATGCCGACCCACCCTGTTTTTTTCCGATCCGGTTCGGGTCAACCCCATTTCCATTGGAACTGTTTTGCAATCTTCCGATATCCTATACGACTTTGAATTTTATATTAATAAGTGAGAAAATAACGTAATCCTCCTAATTTATATTGAAACATTAAGCACCGGTAATAAATTAATATATGAACATTTGAAATAAACGAAAATTAAAGATCCATAGGGCTAATTATATTAAATAAAATCATAAGGCAAAGAATTAAAATCAAACATGGGTCTAATATTAGTCTTATTCCCATAACTACTACATGAAACTACTCATTTATTCAAACATAACTCTTTATACAAAAGAGAAATTAGGCGAGCCAATCCATGTGATACATAAGAATTTGGTGGTGACGAACACCGTCCGTCCATCAGACGGTGCGAGAGGGAACCGATGAGGGAGGGAAGCAAGTGAGGAAGATGAATGACGCCATGCGTGTTTGAGAGAGCCAAGAGGAAAAATATCATGTGATTGCGAGAGTAAAAATAGAAATCAGAAGAAAAAAAAATTGTTTGGGACCTCTACTTACAAAACCGGTCCAGGAACCGGTTTCCGGGTGGGTAATCACTCGGACCCTGTTCCCGGACCGGTTTAAACCGGTTCCAAATTTTGGGAACCTGTTCCCGAACCGGTTTTAATGGGAACCGGTTCCCGACCCTGTTTTCCAGGTGGGCCGGTCCGGGAACAGGGTATACCCGGTCCGGTTGCACACCCCTAGTTACCAAATAACACCTAAGTATGTATGATTACATAAATTCACATGTCTAGAAATAAAATTAAAAAAAGAAGTTAATATCACAAAAAATCATAAACTACAAATATATCACATACTAATTTTAAACTCCAAACTGTCAAATTTACTCTATGTTATTTTTCGTTAAATTGAATTAATATCATGAAAAATTAAAAATCAAAATGAATGGGAAAATTTCAAATAAAGGCATGAAGTGCCCTCGTCCTTTCCAATAAGAGTTTAAAGTGAATCTTATTTTAAATAAAAGTCTAAAGTGCCAACATCTCAAATAATTGAACGTTTTTGGTGATCAAAAAAGGTTAATCTCCACTCCTCAATCACATTATAAAGTTCAAATAAAAATCAATCGAGTCAACAAGTTGCGATCGATCCTTGATCAAATGTGCAAATTGCTAACATGTTCGACACAAAAAGAATCCTAAATTTGCACCTTCGAACGTAACGTGCTATTTTCAGACGCGATGAATGAGCTGTCATTCTCCCCCAACAAAATTAGAAGCCCTCATTAGAAACTATAAAAGAAAACCAGAGAAAAAGCGGTGCGATTAATAGTGTCTGCATCTCCTCCATAATTCGATACGAAATAATCGGAATAATATACAGAATGCGAACTGGCTCAACCGAAGAGCACGATACAACAAATGAATTACACTGAATTGAAATTTATATACAACTTAATCCATCGCTACACAGTCTACATATCGGCATACAATTCAGTCGAGCTCTGCATTGGCGACGGCTTCTCAACAAGCCTCGACAGGCATTCGTCGAGGAACCGAGATGAACCTTTTAACTGGAGCCGAACTCTTGGTTCCACTGCTCAAGTTCCTCCCACTTGCTTCTGTGTAAACTTGGTCTAATCACAGTCATCGCCTTTTGAAAATCTTCGTATCTGAGAGGCCTTACCTGGTGAAAACAAAATAGCAATGGAAACGAGGTATTCAATAGGTAAACGGGACGATGAGGGATTTTCATGGAGTTGCACCAAATGCAATGCTAATTTCGAACTATGTCCATAGAAGCCCTTGCAGGTAATGCAGTAGTAAATGGAAATGCTCCAAACATCGAATTAAATCACAATTTCCACAAACACCGATACTTCTGGGGTGTCGTGTTAGAGAAAGGTTAATGCTAGTATACAAATCAGTGCTCCTTATGAAATACAACTCCAAATATGCTGCATTTTACTGGAAAATAAATGCTGCAGATTTCTCCTCATTGGATTCTAAAACCAGATGGCCGCAGCAAAGGATATTTAAGACGTGTATGTGGCTAAGGTGGGTACAAAGATGACAGGATGAAAACAAATAGTTGATTACTCTCCTTCTATTAGGCAACTCGCCCAATAGTCAGGCGAGGTCTCCTATAATCAGGCAACCGATTTGCCCGATAGTTAGATGATAAAGACAGTCACCTCAGAACATGCATAACTTCGTTGTGTGACCTCCAATTTGCGTAATTCTCACATGTTGGAAAGCTCGTAATCTATAGTTTCTGAGATCACTTATCAGCTAATTCTTTAGGATCCCTAATTCCAAGGCCAAATTTGAATAGGGGAGGGCAGTTCACTTAGAGAATGTTTAGCGTGTGACTGGGGGGACTTTTTGCCCCCAACTTATGGCACTAGGCATAAAAACTAGGAGCTAGAAGCAAGAAGCTAGGTGTTGGCTTCTAACTTATGTCTTTCAAAGGGATGGGCATAGTTTAGTTTGGTTCGTTAGAATCCACACTGAAACAACCAAACCAATTGAATTGAAGACCTAAAAAAATCTCCAACCAAGTAAGGATTTGGAAGTTGGAACAGCACTGAACAGAACCTACTATCGGCACCTAATTAGCATTGTAAGCTTCGCTTAAGGTAGATTGTCTAATAAATTAATTATTACTTATAAAACGATAAACCAGTCTGAAAAATTACAAAAACAATTCAGTTTAACTTACAGTTTTAAAAAGAGCCCTCATATCCAATCTGAACCAAACAATTTCAGTTCACTTCTGTTAATTTAACTGTTTAAAATAGCTCTTTGCTGATCCCTACCTATAGTTGAAAAAAATACTAATTTTAACAATTAAAAAATATTTAAACAACTGAGTGTAGATTTTCATCTGTTAGAAGATTTGAGGTGTTACAGATTGACATCATACACAAAAAGTCTAATTCAATGGTTAGATAGAAGACTAATCACTAATGCAGGTTTCTGTAGCTGAAGCCAAAAAAGATACAGAGACAGTAAAAACCTCCTTAGCCATAGATAAGTTAATTTCTAAGCTCCCAGATATTGAATTCAGTCCAGAAATCTTCTTCTGGCAAGAAAAAACTCACTACTAGGTTTGATGCCAAAATAGATCAACCACTGGATTTTTTTCATTAGTAACAACTTTTTCTTCACCCTCACACTGGATTTTTTTATTAGTACTAATTTTTCCTTCACCCTCACATAAAACCAAAATTTGCAACCTAACAACTCAGACATGACCAAATATGTTGCATTTAAGCCAAATTTTTACCAAACCCAATCTCTTTGTTCCCACAAGAACGGAAAAAGTATAGAAAGTAGCTTGATTATACTACCTGATTTGCCTTGACTTTGAGAATATTTGTTCCAAGCTCCCTTATTGGCATCATAGCGGCTTCTTCACATAGGGCTTGCAGATCACTTCCAGAATACCCTACATTGGTAGTTGACATTAATTTTATGGGGTACAATAATGAGAATCACCCCAAAGTTTACACCGCGAAGCATCAAGGACCAGCATGAGCAAAGAGCTAACTTACCTTCTGTATCTCTTGCAAGTCTTTCTAAATCTCCACCTGTACATGATATGAAGTTAAACCTTTCTTTCAGCAAAAAATTTAAAGCGGCACATCAACTAGAAAATGCTCTAATGACATAACATACATCACCAAAAGCAGAAACCGAAATAATTTTTTGGCGACTGATACAGTGAGAATACATGTGAGTATAAGTGGATGAGCAGGAATATTTTTTTCCTGAAAGGGTAGAAGAGTTTTGAAAGCTCAAAAGAGTAATTCCAAAAATATCATTCAAAACGAATTTCTTCTAAATGTGAATATTCATGGAAGTGTGGGTGATGGCCAGGAGCTTAGAGTAGAAAGAATCAGAGAAGTTAGAAACAAGCAAGTAGTAAAGTAGCAATTTTGGCTTTGTCAGGCACTGATTATGGCTTTGTACCATCATAGAAATCAGGTGACCTTGTTCACAATTTGACTTTCTGACCTAATCATAGCTAATTGGTACGTGCAGAAATCAAGTATCAATGAGCCAAGGTGAATCCTTTTTTCTTCTGAGCATCCTACTTAATCTTTGCAGGTCCACCATTCGCCATAATAAGCAAGAATCCCACCCTTTCTATATCTCCCAATTTTTAAGGCAAGTTTGACTACATTTCCATCACCAAGATAAAACCCATTAAAACAAATACATCCACAACTATTCAGCCAAGTAATTCGAGAATCAAGCCAGCAAGAACCTCCTCGCAACGGACCCACTGGCCACAGTATAGAACCTCTCACCCAAAGCTGTTTGTGCCATTGACAAATGGACTACTCCTCTGAATCTATTAGCTATTTGGTTTCTGTCTATAAGTTGACCTCCTGTAGTTTGGGTAGAATGTAAGATCATCCTCTGTATTTATCAGCTATATGGTTTCTGCCTATTAGTTGGCCTCCTGTACTATGAAGAGGAATTTTTTATCCCCAAAAAAAAATAAAAAATCACGAGGTCAAATTACAAATGGCTCAAAGTGCATAAGGTGTCTAGACACCTTGCCCAACAAATCAACAAACACAAATAATGTAGTTCTTTAAAACCAGACATCTATCTTGCAAAGAACAGAGTAAGAACATGTATCCTTACTAGGTAATGAGAATGACTGGCCCTTGAGTTTGTTTCTCAAAAGAAGTCTCCTCACATTTTCATCTGGTAGAGGTATGTAGATTCTCTTCACCTGTTTATTTTCGAATTTCAGAGTAAAATCAGTCCAGTAACTCAACCATTATCGGTCAAGATTCTTCCTATTTCATATCCCAAAAGCATAGATTAACAACTGGAATTGCACTTCACTATGCATTCGCTGTGACAATGACTCACCAAATCTTAGTATTAGGATGAGATACCTAGAAAGATATTAAAAATAAGTAATGAGCACTAGAAAAAGATAAGGCTGTTCCTCGACTATAATCAGTGCATTAACCAAAAAGACATAAATGCCATTCGATAAAAGAGCACGGATGCAGACTTCCATGTCGATCATGACTACCAAAGAGACAAAAATGCCATTTAACAGAGAAATACAGATGCAGACTTTCATTCGATCATGACTACAACAAACGAACACAACAGTGTAACCAGTCACATCACATCCCAAGCATATATAAAGTTAGCAATTACCCTCAGAAGCACAAAATACTATAAGTAATTAACATAAGAGTCATCGCAGACTAGAGTCGATTTTGCCACTATTTCCTGCTCTTGCCAGTTAAAATTACTCACCAGTCTCCTTAGAACAGCATCATCCAATTCTTGTGGTTTATTCGTAGCACCTGCATTTGACACAAGTCATGCTAGTAAAGTGAAAAGAACCGAGCCACGTGATACAATCATACATCTTAAAGGCAGCAGTTCAGTTGCCATTAACTTCAAGGAGTCAGTAAAGGACCCAGATATCAGAAAGCAAATTTCAAATATACATGATAATCTCCTCTCAAATTGGTGCATTACATATTTATAAATTCCAAAGGCAATATAGATCTCTGCACACAGAAGATCTTAAGCTTATTCAAATATCAACATATGCACGAGAACCATGTCCTCAATCGATCCAAGAGATGAAAAAGCCTCTAGCTTGGAAATTTTCTGGAAGCAATCATTGCATTTAGATAGCTAAAGTCCAACCCACTTTGACACTCCAACAATTGTTGGATTGTTTACAAATTCATGAATTAGTTGACAAAATTAAGGAAGTACACCTCTGTTGGACTATGTCAATAAGGACAAGCATCAGGAAATAATTGCATTTGGGCTTGTGGTTTAGCCCCAAAATAAAAAAATAAAAAAACTAATGTAATAGCATAAGACATGAGCTTTCTCACCAATGACAATCACCAAGTCGTTAGGATTAGAGGTAACCCCATCAAACTGTATTAGGAACTCTGATTTCAATCGCCGGCTAGAATCATTCTCATTTGCTAATCTTGTAGACATTATGCTGTCGATCTGTTGAGAATTGAGAAGTATCAATTTCTCAGTCAACTTAAATTCTATATGTCACCATGCAAATATAGAATATATCCGACAAATCAGACAACATAAGCCAGGTCCATTGAACAAGTTCTCATGAATAAATCAGATCCAAGAGTTCAAACCACCACACAAATAGAGAAAATAAAAAACCCCAGGTTATAGCCACATATAATTGCACTTGTTGATGCTAAATACTGCCAATGGTGCCAAATAACCCATAAAGAGATTGCAAATTGACAAATGAGGCAGTACTTAAGATGAATAGCCTTTGGAAAACATTTATCACTCCGCACATCCTTCCCTCCCTTAACCCCCCAATAAAACGGGACAAAGAAAATGAACACCCGCAAAAGGGAGAAAAGCCTCAATTAGTAGTTATCTTCATTTTGATGTGCTATTTCCCAAATTAAAATGTCTGAATAGTAAGAAGAAGCAGAAACTGACAAAGCAGATTATACAGTTTTGAAGGGTGTAGAGTCTTTAACATACTTCATCCATAAAAATAACAGATGGCTGTCTGGAAATAGCAACCATAAAGAGAGTCCGCACAAGCTTTTCACCCTCGCCCACCTAGTACATGAATCACAAATAAATAGTCAAATATTACTGCAATTAGTGGTATATAAAGAGAATCCAGGCGAAAAGCTAACCCATTTCGATGTTAAGGAAGAAGCAGAAACGTTAAAAAATGTTGCCTCTGACTCTGATGCGACTGCTTTGGCAAGCATGGTCTTTCCATTACCAGGTGGACCAAATAAAAGCAGACCTGTAAAACAAAGTCCATAGTATTCACCCATTAGGCAAATTCTGGAAGGTCACAAGTTGATTACACAAGAGCATCTACATATATCAGATGAAATATTACCTCTGGCAGGCCTTCTCAGACCTGTGAATAGATCTCTTCTCTTTGTTGGCAAAATAACCATTTCCATCAAAGCCTGCTTAGCCTTGTCCAGACCAGCTGAAACAGACTTCATTGGTCCATCACTCAAGATAGTAAAACCCAACCAGCAATGTTCAATGATAGAGGAGTCAAATCATAAGTTCTTACCAACATCTTCCCATTTGACTGATGGACTTCTATCCACTATTGCAGTATTTATCATTTCGACCAGTTTTGCTTCATAACCATTACCAGAATCCTGGGCCGGTTTTGCACTAGCAACTTTCTCTGTCTGACTCCTCACTGGTCTATTGTTTCTACCAGGAGGAGAATTCTGAATTGCGTTCCTAAGACCATTTGATGCCGTTGATGAAACTGGAGCAGTATGTGCATTGGTTAAGGTGCTCTGCATACAAGTTAGGAAAAAAAATGAACTAAAGGTATCCATTATCTAGCTCAATCGCCTGAGGATGACATGCTTTTGGATGAATGATGCACGATACCTATTGAAGTTAAAAATAATGACAGGGAGCAAAGGTCTTTTAATTTTCCAATGGAAGGCAAAAACATTGCAAAGAAAATGATTGAGAGGAAGTAGCCAGAAAAAGACTAGCAAGCAGAGTCATCAAGCAATTATTCAATTTAACCTATATTTATCATGTTATGACACTTGACCTATGTCTGTCATGTTATGAAAAGTCATTTTCAGGTATTTGAGTAGAAACTTGAAACTCAATTCACGTGATTGGTAATACTCTGAAGTAATGATTCCATTCATGATCGATATCTTCACTTGGCATCTGTGGTGCAATGCTGATTGAGTTTTCTTGAAGAAGAAATCTAGAAGAAGTATAAATGCAACAGTAGACACACCTTGCTTGTCGATGCAACACCTGTTTGAGAAAGATGAAGAACAAGTAAGAGATGAAAGAGAGAAAGAAAGGGAAAAAAAAATGACAGATGAATGGAAACAGTTTTCCTCATAGAAGGTACTCAACATACCAGCTCTCCGACTTAAAGCTTGCAATCTATCCGAGACTTGATCCTGCCATTTTGATATCTTCTGTCGATAGGATTTTACCTTCTCTTGCTCCCTAAAGAATTAAGGAAATCATATGGATTAATTACTTTTCCAATTTTGTTCGCAAACTACATAGACATGCTGTGCCTCTTTTGTATATGAATTAGTATTACTCCACTCTCTCAGTGAGATTTAGTTCTGTTGAGTTATAAAACAATATATATTTTATGTAATTAGTTTCTTTTATTTCACATGCAAAAGCCATAACAATTTTATCTCCATTTAAGAAGACTTAATTCATGAGCTTCTTGTGGATTATGTACTACAAGAACTCTTCTGCACTAATTGCTGCAAGGAACACTTCCCGACTAGCACTACTCTACTACTTCGCAGACATCATGTCGATTGCCCATTTAAGGGAAACACGGCGTAATTGCATACGTAGCACATCACTTAAAATGTAAACTTTTCCTAATATTACTACCCAATTCGATATTGATATGTTACAATCACCTCTCTTGGAGCACATACAATGACTTTAGGGGGGCGCACGAATGCATGAGCGCATGCTCCAATCATCACCTAAACAAGATGATTCTAGTAACTAAAGCAAGCTAAATTCTCCAACAAGATAGTTCCAGGAGCTAAAATTAGCTAAATTGTCCAGAGCAAAATGGAGCCAATCAATCCAAAAGGCAAACCATACTATCCCCCACGCAAACAGCAACTCCGAGCACAAGAAAAACAACAAGAAACCGCGTTCAAACTCCAACGATCGGCTCACCGATAGCTGATATACGAAGGCACCAGCGTCGAGCTGCCTTCGAGCAGGATGCGCTGGGCGTTCCGGTAATGGACGATCGCGTCGTCGACCAGCCCCCACTCCTCGGCCCGGACAGCCTTGGCGATCTCTTCCTTGGCCAAGTCGTTGTACCCCTTGAGCTTGTAGGCCGTCCGCTCGTTCGCGACCGAGGTCACGGCGGCCCCGGCCCCGGCCCCGCCGGCGGCGGCGTCCATGGACGGAGGGGGATCGGCGGAGGCGGAGCCCGGCCGCCGGTTGGAGCCGTACGGGGGGGAGTCGCCGTCGGCGAAGATCGAGCCCAGGGAGTCGACGATCCCCCGGAAGAAGCTCATCGCTGCGAGGAGCGGATCAAAACCGGGTCGAATCGAATGAAATCGGGTCGAATCGAATCAAATCAACGAGAGAGAGAGAGAGATTACGTGAAATTGAGGTTCCATTGAAGAGTTCAGGAGTCGGTGCTTTTGATTCGAGGAAGGGAAAGCGTCTGTTTGTTGTCCATTAGAAGAAACGAGAGCAAAATTCAATTCAACATTCCTTAATTTTTCCTTTTTTTTCTTTTTTTTTTTAAGAGGAGAAATCCAAATCCGACGACTAAATCGAAATAGATACGACTTGAGATGTTGTTATCAAATCATAATTATTGAATGTGTAGTGCATTTCAGAGTTAATAATACCGCAAATTTACTGATTAGCCAATTAAGGATGAGATAGGGTGGCCTTCGATTTCTTCGTCTTTCATTTGCTCGAAATATAAGTTTTTTTTTTTTTTTTTTTTTTTTTTTTCGGTTATTGGTAAAATGGACGGGAATGGGTGAGATTGGTGATGTGGGAGTATTGGATTGGATGAGATAATTACACAAAGCTCGACTTCAAATTAATCGATTCATTCCACTCAATCATTACTCATACAAGTGAAAACAAATTTCAATCACAACGTGATTCAATAGGTCCAAATTTAAAGATGACCATTTTTCACGCTAATTGTTAGCTCTGAAGATTAATAACGGATCGTCTATTAAAATGTCGATTTTACAAGTTTGTTATTGATTTGAAAATTACTAATCAGCCACCTAGCAATTGAAGACTATACTTTTGACAAAAAAAGAAAAGAAAAGCTGGAGTGTGTTCTAATCTACCTCCATTGCTGTTCTTGTTTGTCATCATTTTGATTTTTTAGGATTCCAAAAGTCGATTTCTTTTGTTTTGCAGGATCCCTCCATTTTGTAATCTCATCGTACGCCTACCAAACTTGCTTACATTTGAATATATGTAAAATTTTCATCAAGTAAGCGAATTTCTTATTTCGATTCTTTATTCAATTTTTTTTTTTTTATACCTAAGGAATCCCGTACAGTCGATAGCTGGCGAGTAAACCTTGGAGTGACGCTAGCAGATGACCCACCACTCCAACACTTTTCTTAAGACATCAGATGCCTCAATTAGGTTTTGAACCCTTCACATTTGGGCAATGATCAACGGAGTTCTTATTCAGCGGAGTCACCACGGCTGATAATTTTATTCAATTTTTTTTTGGTAAACCTAAAAGTCCTATGTCTTGGCTGATAGCATTCCACTTACAAATATATATATATATATATTCTGAAGTTTGGCATATCTTTTATTTCACTCAAAAACACATCCCCCATCAGACATCACTTAATACCCAGAACCATCCCTAAGCTGTTGATGTGAGATTACTCCTCAAAGGACGTCACCCAAATTGAACGATGGTGACCCTTGCTCCTCGTTGCAACGCCCTTGGCCAAACTAGACAAGAGTTGCCGGCCCAAGGTTGGAAAAAGACAAAAGAGAAAAGCAATAAAAAATTCATAATTTTAAAAGTCAGCTGACGCTAATTGGGCCTCCATGTCAAACTTCTTTCAGAACGACTAAATTGAGAAATCATCAAAATATTTTAGATCAGATCGGCGCGATTAAAAGATTGAAAATTAAATTGACAGAATGTGAAAGAGAGTGTCACGGCCCTTGAACGATGTTCGACTGAACTCCTCGCACCTCGTAGACTGTGAAATTACTGTTCAGCTTCGAGAAACCGGCGATCGCGCTCCGCCCATGGCTCCGGGTTTCGTCTCCGGCCCCGTCTTCTTCGCGGCTTCGGCTCTGGTCCTGGCTCTGGCCTTGGCTCGTCTCGTCGCCAGGACATGGGAGCGTCGCCGGAGCAAGAAGTACCACCCCGTTGCCGGGACGGTCCTGAACCAGCTCCTGAACTTCGGCCGCCTGCACCACTACATGACCCACCTCGCGGGCCAGCACCGGACCTACCGCTTGCTCGGCCCTTTCAGGAGCGAGGTCTACACCTCCGACCCGGCCAACGTGGAGTACATGCTCAAGACCAACTTCGAGAACTACGGCAAGGTGCGTTGGGGTTCGAGGGTCGATGATGGATTTCGTGAAGTGCCCATGAACTGTTTGTGTTTATGAGTGAGTGCGTATCGGGCTATTTTTTCCTCGGGGGAAGTAAGTTCACCCAGTCTGAAATATTGTGCTCTGCATCTGTTGATCCAGACGACTAGGTGTCTATGGGCAAAGGGCCCGCGTCGATGAACATGTGGCATGGATTTTAGGGGGGAAGATGGGAGAAATGTTCACGGTCTCGTACCCGTTTCAGAGTTTCGATTTGTCTCGATATGTATCTGCTATGTGGCCGCGCTGAACTGCATGTACTGATTTTGAGTTGTTGATAAGGGTGGAATCTTGATTCTAGTAATTAATTTCCCCCAAATGGGATTTTGGTTGCATCTTTTCGATAATACGGAGGGGCATGCATTTCGATTATTTGGTAACGCCTCAAACGTGTTTTCGAGAATACGGAGGGGCGAGGTCGAGCGACCTCAGGCGCAACCAAGATCTGGTCGCTGCGAGGTTGCGCGACCTCCGGCGACCAGATCTGGGTTGCGCCGGTCGCTGCCCCTCACCGGTCGTCTCCGGGGGCTGCCTAAGGCTGCCGGCGGCCAGGCCCGGCGAACTCTTTTATTTTTTTTTGATAATTTTTTTCTTTTTTTTATTAATCACCAAAGTCCTTTATAAATGTAATATTTTCGAACATTATTTTACTCAAAGGTATTTCACAATAGACTTTTAAAGTACAATTTACCTTGCATTTTGGAAAACCCCTTTAACTCAAAGTCCTTTGCATTTTCCCAAAGGCTTTCCCAAAAGTCCAACCAAACGCATGGTGGTGTTATTTGTTGCATGGCAGCGTGGATGGTTTAGTTCTTCTAACAGGGTGGGCAGGCAGATTCCCTTTAGAGCTGGTAGCCATGGTGAAATGTCGGTGGTGCCCGACCGAAGTTCGTGGCATGCTGGGCAGCTTTCTAATTGTGATTGCTGTTTGTTAGCTAATAGCAGCAACGTTAGCCAAGCAGAAGCCAGATAGTCAATTAGTGTTGAATTTACTAGTTGAAAAGAATATGAGATCGCACTGGTTAATGGGTTTCTGAAGAATTGTGGGTTTCTGAAGAATTGTGGATTTCATTCACCCCAAGAAATCCACTTAATAGTTATGCTTTTAAAACTGAAATTGTCATAACAAGGTGAAAGTGTTTCTTGATATCAATTCTGGATATTAAATCGGCTGTGGGAAACGCGGATGATAAAGATTTGGTTATTCATAGAGATTTAGTGATGAAGCCTAAGTCTGATGATTGCATGATATGACAACCATGCGCAGGGATGGCACAACTACACCATTCTAAAGGATCTATTAGGGGACGGAATTTTTGCAGTCGATGGTGATAAGTGGCGCCAACAGAGGAAAGTGTCAAGCTATGAGTTTTCCACGAAAGTGTTGAGAGACTTTAGCAGTGCAGTTTTCCGAAGAAATGCTGCTAAATTGGCAAATATTTTGTCTGAAGCAGCAAGTGCCAACCAAATTGTAGATATACAGGTAAATTTTGCATTATCAGATATGACTTGGCTAATCTTGCTGTAGTTTCTTCATCATATATATAACCAGATGTTCTATGCAGGATTTATTTATGAAGTCAACTCTGGATTCCATTTTTAAAGTTGCATTTGGAGTCGAACTGGATAGCATGTGTGGAACAAGTGAAGAGGGCGCTGAATTCAGTCGGGCTTTTGACGATGCAAGTGCAATGACCCTGTGGCGATATGTTGATGTCTCCTGGAAGATTAAGAAATTTCTGAATATTGGATCAGAAGCAGCACTGAAGAAAAACGTCAGAATAATTGACAATTTTGTGTATAAGCTCATTAGGAGGAAGATTGAGCAAATGCACAATTCGACAGACAATCCTTCGGTAAGTTAACAATCCTCTGCCTCCAATATTTTCATGGAAATATCATGACAGAATGTTGCATGAATCTTGCAGATGAAGAAAGAAGACATATTGTCGAGGTTTCTCCAAGTGACCGAGACTGACCAGACATACTTGCGGGATATAATACTCAACTTCATTATTGCTGGCAAAGACACAACTGCAGCCACGCTTTCCTGGTTCATTTACATGCTCTGCAAACATCCAATGATACAAGAGAAGGTTGCTCAAGAAGTGAAACAAATGAGCAATGTCAAAGAGATTTCAGATTTTTCCAGTTTTGCTGCTAGTATGGGTGAAGAGGCTCTAGAAAAGATGCACTACCTCCATGCAACGATAACAGAAACTCTCCGGCTCTATCCTGCAGTTCCAGTGGTGAGGAATATCTCGATTTTTTCTTTCTGCACAGTACATGGAAAGCTTGTGATCCTAAATTTATTCATAAAAGATATATAAGTTTGCATTATTGAGTTATTTGATTCTCAGTGGTTAGTCACGTTAGCTTTGAACTTTTAAGGGTTGGCCTACTAGGTGAAGGCCATTTTTCTTCAGGAAGTAGACCCACCCTCAGGCCTCAACCCTTCCCTCATCTTAGCTTGCACAAAATGCGTTCAAACCCCTTCTTTTTTCACATAGAAAATGATAACAAAGATGATCAGTTAGAATTCTTTTCTTAAGTTCTTGTGATCTTATTCTTTAATTTTATTGCAGTTGCTGTCAATGCACTTTTCAATTTAGACATATCTGTTTGCTTTTCCAATAAATTTTGAAATTATTGTTCAATCAGGACGCGAAAATATGCTTTTCTGATGATGTTTTCCCAGATGGTTTCAATGTGAGGAAAGGAGATATGGTATCCTTTCAGCCGTATGCAATGGGCAGGATGAAATTCATATGGGGCGATGATGCAGAAGATTTTCATCCAGAGAGATGGCTGGATTCAAATGGAGTGTTCCAGCCCGAAAGCCCTTTCAAGTTTACAGCCTTTCAGGTCAGAAAAAAATGCACTTTAATTTATTGGCATTAACCTGGGTTGGACCTTCATTCACTGCACGTGCCTTCAGTTGGACCTTTATACTGGCGTATTGCCAGAATTAAGTAATCTGGATAGGAACAAGATTACGTGCATCATCTCGTTCGCTTCTTCTCCTGTTCTACATCTCAATATGAACACCTACATCCAAGTTCTCTCAGATCAAGGAAACAGACTATTCGAATATTGACTTTAGCAAGTAGCAACACAGTTCTTTTTCTTTTCTTCTTCTCCCCCCCCTCTTCTTAAGTTTTGTTTATCTTAGCGTCTATTGTTGCTTAGCAGGCTGGACCAAGGATTTGTCTCGGTAAAGAATTCGCTTATAGGCAGATGAAGATATTCTCCGCTGTGCTGCTGAGCTGTTTTACGTTCAAATTGGCTGATGCAAAGAAACCTGTCAACTACAGAACGATGATCAATCTTCACATTGATGGAGGTCTCCCTGTTTCTGTCACCCGCAGATATGAGAGTTAAGATCACCAATCTGTTAATGCTGCATATGATAATGAAGTAGTAGTAAGAACCCAAACATAAAAGAATGCAGACCTTTTATTCCACTACAGTTCTGCAGTCTTCTTTCTCTGTGACAATGCTTGTCCTTGAAAGCAATCTATTGAAGAGGTGAAATGATCTCCAGACTTATATCTGATTCGTATTTGCAAAGACGTTGTGGGCCTTCCATCTCTAAATTTCTCCCAGTTAAGTTTGAAGGATTCTGAGGATTCTTACTGATATGTGCTTGCTTGAAGATGGCATGACGACTTCGAAGTTGAAAGGAAGGCGCGAGCTCTTCACGGAAGGTTTGATTGGGAAAATTCGTCGGTAACACGTGTGAACACTATGCTTCAGATGGTGTTTCACAATGAATTAACTACCCTGATTTTTCAGGTGAAACACACGACTTTCCTTGGCAAGTTGAGCTGCCAATCCAATCAGAACATGAAATGTGTCCAAGACAGCAAATAAGGCAAAGAAACTACTACTGTTATAAAAAAGCTGATGGAAAACATGCTAGAAGGTTTATTTAGGGTGCTTTTGTCACGAAAAACTCTAAATTTGAAAAATATTTGTCAAAAAACGATTTTTTTATATCGGTTTAAATAATTAATGAAAGAAAAAGATTTTCATTATCCATGAAATAACTTTTGGCTGATTAACTTTTTTAAGTGATATAATTAATTATTTTTTTTAAAAATAAATATTGACTGAGTGATGGATGTGATAGATTACACTCCAGTAAAAGTGGAAGCCGTGTCCTCCATTCTTTATGTGTGGTGGGGCGGCTTGTGTGTATACGAAGGAAAGTCAAGTTGAATATTCTGAGATTCCATATTATTTGGGTAAAAATAATATTTAGTCCCCTTGGCCAAATGGCATGAATGCCTGGGAATAGCAATAATTTCAGCCTTGTATGCCTCCACCGAAATTCTCTTCCCTGGATATGTCAAGGGGGAAATCCAGCAGATGCTACATATGCAGTGGGAAAGGCCAATTTGCAAGAGGTTGCATGGAAGCCAGAGAAAAATATAATCCATATGATTCAACAAATTGAGTACCAACGAGTGTCACGCTTTAAGAAGATGACCTTGAATTAGTCTTCTCCTCAGATGATAAGACTAACTCCAAAATCAGTCTCTGCTCCCCTAGCCTTACCCAATACCAGCAACAAAAGTTAATCCAGTGACAAGATTTTTATGATCACCCCTATATATTCCAAGAGAAAAAATAACACGAAAAATATCAAACTGCTACATTTATGATTAATTTATTACAAACTAATTTTTTTGACCACAAAAAACTGCAACCTATAAACCTTGACAAAGCCATTGCTTTTAATCATCAAATCGCTGAGTTGGATGATAATTGACAGTTGATGGATATATTGGTTTTAGGTTTTATCCGCTATTTGTCAGAGGTGTACTGGTTTGCGATTTTTTGTAGTATTAATCCAATTTAGCAGCAACTAACCAAGGGTAAATTTGTCACAAATGTATTAATAGGAAAATTTTTTTGGTAAAAAATTTAGTTTTATGTAAATTTATCATAAATATACTAATTTTGAATTTTTCATGATATTAACCATAATCCAAACCCTTGATACCTAGAGCATCCAAGCATCTCTCCATGTTCCAATCTATATATCTTCCCTGCCAAGCATGATAAGCCCATCCCCTTGATGGCATTTAGGGATATTGGAACAGCAACAACTAATGTAAATTCTTCTTGATAAACTATGGGAAAATCGTGCCTAGTATTTCCAATAAGCTGGGGGGGAAAGCTTTGGCTACTCAATTGAGGAGCAAACCCTTTGAAATACAATTCGTCATTAGTTGAGATCTCCTGACCAGCCCAAATTAAGACTCTTGCCTCAAGGAATTTGATTGAAAAGTCGATTCCAACTTTTTGTTGACATTCACAGGTTTACCTAGCCCAATCCTCTCAACTAGAACCAATCATTGTGTTGGCTGGGTCCACCTGTGGAGCCCAGCAAACATAAAACAAAACAAAACAAAACAAAAACAAAAGAGAAAAAAGAAGAAAAGTCAAAACAAAAGAAAAGGAGAAAAAGAAAAAGCAAGTTGCTGCTTCGTAAAGGAGACCAGAGGAGAGAGAAGAGCAAAAAGGTGACCCCCTCACCCGAGAGCACCAAAGAAACAGAGGAAAAAGAAGAAGAGAGTTGCAATTTTGTGGTCCCCGTTTGAAGGCTAAATATTGACAGAATCAACTCAAATTTTGGTATGTTGTTTGTAAAACCGAAGGTTATGAGTTGATGGTTTTCGTTCATTAAGAACTGTCTCCGAATTCCTTGATTTCGATTAGGATTTTTTAGTACCATTTATATTTATCCATCTTTGTAATGAAGAAATGAGTTTGTAATGCTTATGTGAAGCATCTAATGTGTAATTACAGAAAACCACTTTATGTATCTTATTATTGTTAGCGATTAGTGGAAGTTTTTTGGCAGTTCATGATTTTTCCCGCACTGGGTTTCCATGTAAAATTATTAGTGTTATTGTTGACTTTATTTCCTTATTGAGTTGGTGTTATATTGCTTATTCCGAGGTTATATTGTTTGGTTATTGTTGGGGTAAGTTGATTTTGGTCAGGTTAGTTTTGGGGAAGAAATTTATTCTATATTATATTAAGCTCATGGTGAATCGTTGTCCCGGGTTCTCCCCAACACTTTGAAACCCTAACGATAGCTTGAATAGATTTGTGCAAATGTCCTAATCCATTATGGAAGAATATGGAGTTCTCACTTCGGCTTTCTTTCAAGAAAAATGAAGACATTAATCCAGCCAAGGCAAATCGTTTAGGGGATGAATCTAGAACATGCAAAGCTAGCCCCAACTAGAATGTGATGAATTACTTCCACAAAATTTGATGAGAACCATCAAATTGCCCAATGGGTTTGTGAAACATTCTTTATACCAAACAAGCCAAAGATATACTAGCCTGGAATTTTTAGTGGTAAAACAATTAATTTGAGATAAATTTGTCACGAATATATTATTTTGGGGTTTTTGGTGGTATTAACCCCATATATTCTTTTAATAGGTTTCTCCTTTAGCCCTTGTAATATATAGATATATACGCACACGTGCATATTACACCTAGAATCAAGCGCAATTCATATTACAGTTTAGCCAGCTTTAAAAATAATAAAAAATTGTCCCACAAAATCTCACAACTTCAAAATATCCATCATAAAGACCAAGCATGAGTGATTCTATGGTTCTTAGGAGGTATCGTCACCTAGTATGAGCAAACTGTATCCGTTTAATGAAAACTAACAAAGGGTTTATTTATCATAAGTGTACCAGTTTAGAATTTTTAATGGTAAAAAAATTAATTTGGTGCAAAATTATCACATGTATATCATTTTTGGATTTTTGATGATATTAACCCTATATATTCTTTTGATAGGTTTCTCCTGTAGTCCTTGTACTATATATATATATTAAGGTCGATTTATACTACAGTTTAGTCAGCTTTTAGAAATGGTCTCACAAATCTCACGACTTCAAAATATCCATTATAAAGTCAGCATGAGTGATTCGATGGTTCTTGGGAGGTGTCGTCAGCACGAGCAAATCCCTCAACTTTGGAATATCCATTATAAAGACGAGCGCAAGGGATTCCTCGGTTGTCGCGAGGCATCGTCACTTTGTATTTCAGCCGAGCGCGAATAATCCTATGGTTGTCAGGAGAGGCGCCGTCACCTCATATTCTCTCACTGTCAAGGCGTGCCTCAAATCTTCGCGTCAGACAACCGTGAGTCGTCAATGAGTTGGAAATATATATTGTGACTCGAGATAAATTGATCACGGGTCAATTGCACCAAAAACTCCTAAAAGTTACTCGGTAAACTAGGTCACGCTAAAAACGCGTCCGGTTGAAATTAACCGCAAATTTAAACCCGATTTCAAAAATTGAAAATTCTATGGTGTCACAATCTATTCTAGGAACGTCGACTCATCTTCTGAAAATTTTTCGGAGATTCTGATATTTTTACTAAAAATCAATTCGGACGCCGCAGAAAAATAACGAAAATTCAAATTAGCCAAATTGAAGAGATTTTTGACTTGCAAGCCAAGCTATATGACAAAGGGGATTTGTAGAAATTATGTGGGCTTTTTCTACATCAATGTTGGACATCAAACTTGGGAAATTTGATAAAGGAATTGAGGCCAAGATTAGTGAAATTCGGAGCCTAAGGTGAGGGGGTGCAACACTTACATCAAAGTGTGTTTTTTTTTTTTTTTTTTTTTGTCAGTCCTATTCTATTCCTATTCTACACTCACACTCAGACTTTTGCCCCACCTCTTGCAGGGCGTGAGAGTCGAAACCCACTCTTGAAACTTACGCGTCCCCACCCCATCCCTTTGAGAAGGTGGGAATTTGAACCCCTTACATCAAAGTGTGTTTAATTAGTGGTAATTTGTGTTGAAAAGTAATAGGAGACAAGGCCATCAGTGGAGGGGATAAAATTTCTGACTTTGGGCCCCCCTCCTTAGCTTCATGGTCACGTCCCAGCTGCCCTCCATTTTTCTTCGCCGTTCCTATCTTCCTCATGCGACAATTCCCACAGAAGACTGGCTGCTTTAGTCTTCTATTATGCCCTTGCTTTCATCTTCAATTTTCTTCCTCTCCATTTTCGCATCTCTCTGCCACTTTCCCATTAATCCCCCACCGAAGATCAACAAAGCAGCTCCTCTGCCGCATGTCTGCCCCCACGCCTGCCCTCTCCACCATCGTTTGATTCCCCCGAGTCAACCGAAGCTCCCCACGCTGACTCACTCCACCAAATTGAAGCCCATCTCCACGTATTCCTCTCTCTCCCTCTACTTGATTTCTCCGCTGCTATCATCCACCGAACATGGCGTCACCTTCAGCTCGTGTCTCTAGCTCGCGGCCACCGAAGTTGCTCCTATCATGCGTGTCTACGGCCCAGCAAAGTTCAGCCACATCAACGGGCCCAGCAGATTTTCAATGGCCCATCTTCAGCTGTAAGCCTAGTTGAAGTCCACGATCCAGCAGTTTCTTGAAGCCCAGCAGTTGAGCTATTTGAAGCCCGTTTAGTTTGGCCCAACTAGCAGCAAGCCCATTCGAAACCCAAGCCCGCGAAGCCAAGCCCAGTCCAACACAAAAATAAATCTCAGATTGCGCTGAGATTTATTGGGCTGGTTCTAGGCCTGGTCTGAGCTCCGTCGACGCCGTCGCAAACTCAAGTTTTGGCCGCCGTTACGCTGTCGTCGCAGTGAACCGGTTTCCGCAATTAACCGGTGAGTTTATACTCTACACTCTTCTTAGTAGGCTAATGATGTTAAGGGGTGTTTAGATTTATTTAATTAGGAATTAAGTGGTTAGTTAGATTAAATTAGTGATTTAATTATTTAATTGAGCACGTTAGGTGGTTTGCATGGTTTAGCTATGGCCTAATTAAATTGTATTATTTATCTAGAAGGGTTCGGGAATTTTCCGGGTCCGTATTGGTATTTAATTTAATAATTTTGGCCTATGTTAGTATTTTTAGAAATTAAATGGAGTAAATTAATTAATTTTGAAAATTAATTAATTATTAATTATTATTTTTTCCGGCCGGGATAGCCGGTGACCGGGATTTCGTGCTGATTGCGATGGTGTGGTTAATTTCTACAATTGAATGTTAAATTATGTAAATTGAATGATGATTGGATTTTTGGTATATAATTCCAAAAATTGTGGATTTCCAATATATATTCAGAAAATCCCAAGTGTCGGATTTTAACACCGAAAATGGTTTTATATACTATATAAAATAGTGGGATTTTAAAAAGGAAGAATGTCAAGTTTTCTGGGTCGAGTTGACCGTATACCCACACACGACTATTTTCATGCGTATTTCTAATACGAAGAAAAAGGCCAGGTTCATTATTTTAATTGAAGCATTTGAGTGCAATGCATGGTGCCCTGTGCCATATTTGAGTGATCATGTGATGATTAAGAGAAATTGTCCCGGGCTGTTGAGTTGGACATTACCCCTATATGGGATACACCTAGACAAAGGGAAGCCGGTCACAGTAGATTCCGGACCCTATGCTCTTTCGGGAAAGCCGTCTGATAAAGAGACGTGCCATGCTCAATAGGGTGACACGATGCCTAGCAATGCTAGAAGACCGCTGAACAGAGAGTAGAACGTGCTATATGTCAAGATCAAAAACTAGGAACGCATGATGAGTTGTGTTGAATGTGTCTGATTATGGGACAAAATTGTGTAGCACGGTATGGGACGTGTCATGTCGATTTGGTCATATAATCAAGGCTCTTGTACTTATTTGAGATTGAGTATTGCGTTCCAATTAATTGAGCTTGATTGATGCTCTGGTTTGTGATATGAACTGTGCTGACCTGCAGGGTGGAACTAAGGCGAGGTAAGTCCTCTATGCTAAATGTGTGATTGTGTGGTTAGGACGCTTCTTAGCGTCTTTCCCTCCTAGTCGAAGTTTAGAGCATAGACTTGTTGACATATTGTCTCACTGGTTATTGTATAACCATTTTCAGGGTCATCGAGTGGTGGACCTGGAGTAGAGACGAGGTGATCTGAAGTATAGGTCGGATAGAACCGCTTCTTTTGGAGAATAGTCTTTTGTAGTCTTTTGACCATAGACTCTTGTACATGACTCAACATATGTTTATAAAGGTATGTTTGTTTGTGAAATTGTTGTCCTACTTTTCTATCGCGAGATGGTTACTGTTAGGGGATTTATAATCCGCTTTCGCATGTGCAACAAAATAAAAAGGGTCAGCGACTAGTCCTGGGAAGTTGCAAAAATTTTATCAACTAGAGAGGTATGGGCACGCGCTTGGGGTTCGGGGCTTGACAACTAGTCTAATCATTGTTGCTGGTATCAAGTAACGCCTGGAGATCACAGACTGATTTTGGAGTTAGTCTTATCTTTTAAGGAGAAGACCGACTCAAGATCATCTTCTTGAGGCGCAACGCTTGTATGGTACTCAATTTGTTGAACCATGCAAGTTCCATTTTTTCCTGGCTTGCATGCTGTTAAATATGACTCGAGTTTGAGTGTTTGCGAAAATGCGATTCGCTGGATTTTTGCAGATTACAAAAGAGGAAATATAAAATAAATGAAAGCAAATATTTTATCTTTGAGTTATCTGCAGGAGGAGTAGTCGTGTTCTTCTATCCACGATGGGGCCCACGCCATGGGCTTTCCTCATTTAAGCCTTTGCACGCGTGAAACAAAAGAGGTGGGCCCAGGTCAATTGTTTGACCTTTTGGGGCACACGTTTTGTTCCAGCGAAGCAATTAAATAGAAGGAAACCCTACTTAGAAGATGTCCTCTTTCTTGCGCGCGGCTGCTGCACCCGTACGAGAGAGAGTGAAGCCGCGCGAAGCAAGAAGCCGCACGTCCAACGCTTTTGAAGCCGCAAGAAGCCGCGAGAAGCCGTGAGAAGTTTTGAAGAAATACGCGAAGCCGTACGTCCTGATTTTGGTGTACGTAGAGCGTTTTATTTAAAGCTTGAACGCGCGGTAATTTTGCGCCGTGAGTTTATACCCAATTGAGTTGTTATTTATAAACACTTGGGGTTTGGGGTTAAATCTAGGTGTGGGAAACACTTGAGCGATTGTAAACTCTGATTCTCCGATTTTAGTGGATTATTTGTTGCTGGCTCTCTCCGTGGACGTAGGTACCGATACTCGTTCTCTGGGTGATTTCGCGTTGACGTAAATTGAAAAATCCTGGTAATTCCGCATATTATATTCCTACACATGCAACCTCATGCAAAAATGGCTTTTACCACTGCATACGTAGCATCGGCTGGATTTCCCCCGGACATGCATTCTTCTGTTTTACCCGTTGAAGAGGGAATTCGGTGGAGGCATAGAAGGCTGAAATTACTGCTCTTTCTAGGCATAATCCCATTTGGCCAAGGGGACTAAGTACTGTTTTTACCCAGGTAATGTGGAGTCTCGGAATATTCGGCTTGACTTTCCTTCGTATACACACAAATCGCCTCTCGCTGCACGTATAGAACAGAAGGCACCGCCTCTAGGGCTACCTGAGTGTAAGACACCAAGATCGAACGCAACATATCACATCCGATTCAAGCATTTCACCAAATTTTTCGGTTGGAGTTATTGCACTTTTTAATCAGAGAAGATATCGGGTGCCTCTCACGTCATGACAATGACTTCTTTATCTCGCGACGTGGCTCCTCGTACTCCCTCATCAAACAGAACAAGCAACCCGCCTATAAGAAAGCACGAATCCCACTGACCACGATCACTTCCTCCTCCGCTGCCCGCTCTAAACATGGCCCCAGGTTTCATCTCCGACCCAACCTTCTTCACAGCTTCGGCCCTGGTCTTGGCTCTAGCTTTCGCCTATCTCTTCGCCAAGACATGGAAGCATCACCGCAGCAAGACAGCGGCAGCGGCGACGGCCAAGAAGTACCACCCCGTCGCTGGGACAGTCTTGAACCAGCTCCTGAACTTCAGCCGCATGCACCACTACATGACCGACCTCGCGGGCAAGCACAGGACCTACAGGTTGCTCTGTCCTTTCAGGAGCGAGGTCTACACCTTCGACCCGGCCAACGTGGAGTACATGCTCAAGACCAACTTTGAGAATTACGGCAAGGTACGTTGGGGTGCAGGGCTGTTGATGGATATTATGAAGTGCCCATGAATAGTTTGTTGTTTGTTAGTGCCTATGAGAGAGGACGTAATGGGGCTCCTTTTCCCTTGGGGGTGAAGAAAGTTCGCTCAGTCGAAAGATTGATTATATGATGCTTCGCATCTCTTGATCCAAACAACTGGGTGACTATAATCAAAGTGCCTACGTCAATGAACATGTATGCCTTGAACTTATGAGCTTGTGTTCATATTTTATATAAGATTACGTGAGACGACCGTCAAGTATTTTAAAACTGTTAGATTGAAAAACGTGATTTAATGTTTAATAATTTTATCATATCTCTTTGAAAATACAAAGGAGCATGCATTTCAAATATTTGTTAGTGTCTCACACATGTTTACCATAAAATTCTTGCCATTTGGTGTTGATGGGCCGGTGACTGGTTATCCCTTTGCGATGCTGGTTGTCCTATTTTTTTGCAAGCCAGCGTGGGCGATTTAGGCCTTTTTTGGTAAATTTTGTTTATGTTCCTTGAAACAACTATTTCTGTTCTTTTGTTTCAAGGAACAAAAAAAAATAGAAACTTGTTTGGTTAAATTTTTTATTTCCGGGAACAAAAAATCTATTTTTTTGTTTCCGGGAATAAATTTGGAGCAGAAATAAGAAATAGAAAAAAGTAGTTTCTTATTCCCGAGAACAATTTACAGAATCCATTTTTTTCCCTCTCTTCTTCTCTTTCTTTTCTTCTTCTTCTTCCTTTTGGCCGACCTTGGCCAGATGAGAGTCGACGACCTCGCCGGAGCGTCGCCAGCCCCAAGAGACGTTGAGCCATAGCGAGGTTGGGCCTCGCTAGGCCAAGCCGTGGCCGAGGCTCGCTGTGGCTAGGTTGGCCTCCGGCGAGCTTGTCGAGCCTCGCCCAGCGGATCGTCGACCACCGCGATGGCCGGCAATTGACCAAAGAGAAAAAGAAAAAGAAAAAACGAAAAAGGAAAAATATAATAATAAAATTAAAAAAATTAAAAAAATTAAAAGAAAAAAAAATCTAAGAATCCTACCAAACGGACCAAACACGCCCTTAGTTCTTTTTAATCGGGTGGGTGAGCTGGTTCCCTTTAGAGCCAGTGGCCTTGGTGAAATGTCAGCACCACTAATGTTTGTGGCATGCCGGGTAGGCAGCTAGTTGTGGTTGCTATTTGTTAGCTAACACTAGAGGTGTCAAAATGGGTCTTGAACCATAAATGGGTCATTTACATTTTGAAGAGACTAGTTAAATGGGTTTAAAAATTGAAAATTTAATATGAATAGTTCTTAAATGGGTTGAACTTAAGATCCATTTTCAACCCAAGCCGCACATTCTCTCTTTCCCTCTTTAACTTTATAATTGTTTTATAAAAATTGAAATTACAATTATTTTTTATATTTCTTTTTTCTTTTTCTTTTTTATTCATTTTTTTTTTCCTTTTTCCTCCTTCTTTAGCCAATGACCAGCACAGTGATGGTCGATGACTAGCTAGGTGAGGCTTGAGCTCATCGGCATCAAGCAAGCTCGAGGTCACCAAACGACTGGTGAGGTTCAAGCCTCATCAATTTGGTGAGACTCGAGCTTGCCGGCGTCGAGCGAGCTTGATCTTGCTGATCCGGCAAGCCTCAAGCTCACCTTCATCCAAAAGTAGTCGGCTGAAGAAAAAGAAAAAAGGAAAAAGAAGAAGAAGAAGAAGAAGAAGAGAGAAAACAAATAATAGAAAATTATATTTTAAAAATATAAAAATAATTAAAATTTGGATTTTTTAAAAATAATTTTTTTAAAAATATAAAAATTGTCCATTAAATTTGTATTACACGAAAGTGTTTTAGCAATATTATTATTTTTTAAACATGATAAGAAATAAGCTTTCTTATATTTAATTAAAGGTTTTTCGCATTTTTTTTTATTTTTTTATTAATTTTTTATTGTTTAATTTACTTTTTAAATTTCATGTGAAGGTTTTATTTAAGTAACATACATGTGAAGAGCTTAAAGTGAATTAAATGAGTGAGAGTGGACTGACCTAAATTGAGTTGAATATTAATGTATTCCAGTAATATGGGTTGGGTCGGATATGGGTTAAGTTGAGTCGAATATGAGTCATCAAATTTACATTGCATGAAAAATGGTTAAAATAGGTTAAAATGGGTTAAATGGGTCAATATGGGTCAGGCCATTTTCAACCCAATCCAAACTCGACCTGACCCGACCCGACCCACTCATTTGATGGCCCTAGGTAATACCATAGACATTAGCCAAGCAAGAGCTAGATGGTCAATTAGTGTTCAATTTACTAGTTTAAAAGAGTATGAGATTACACTGGTTAATGGGGTTCTAAGATTTTGTTGATTTCATTCACGCAAGAAATCTACTTAATAGTTATGCTTTTAAATCTGGAATTGTCATAACAAGGTGAAGCATTCCTGGATTTCATTTCTGGATATTAAAGGAGCTGTGAGAGAGTCGGAAGAAAAATAGCTGGTTATTCATGGAGATTTTAGTGCAGAAGCACAAGCTTGAGGATTGCATGGTATGACTTAAAAGTAAAAACCTTTGTGCAGGGATGGTACAACTACAGCCTTCTAAAGGATCTATTAGGGGACGGAATTTTCGCAGTCGATGGCGAAAAGTGGCGCCAACAGAGGAAAGTGTCAAGCTATGAGTTCTCCACAAAAGTGTTGAGAGACTTCAGCAGTGTGGTCTTCCGAAGAACTGCTGCTAAATTAGCAAACATATTGTCTGAAGCAGCAAGTACTAACCAAATTGTAGACATGCAGGTAAATTTTGCATTATCAGATATGACTTAGCTAATCTTGCTGTAATTTCTTCATCATATATATAACCAGATGCTTTATGCAGGATTTATTAATGAAGTCAACTCTGGATTCCATATTTAAAGTTGCATTTGGAGTCGAACTGGATAGCATGTGTGGAACAAATGAAGAGGGCGCTGAATTCTGTCGTGCTTTTGATGATGCAAGTGCAATCACCCTATGGCGATATGTTGACATCTCCTGGGAGATTAAGAAATTTCTGAATATTGGATCAGAAGCAGCGCTGAAGAAAAACATCAGGATAATTGACAATTTTGTGTATAAGCTCATTAGGAGGAAGATTGAGCAAATGCACAATTTGACAGACGATCCTTCTGTAAGTTAACAATCCTCTGGCTCCAATTTTAAATGGAAATATCCTGACGAAAGGTTGCCTAAATCTTGCAGATGAAGAAAGAAGACATATTGTCTAGGTTTCTCCAAGTGACAGAGACTGACCAGACATACTTGCGGGATATAATACTCAACTTCATTATTGCTGGCAAAGACACAACTGCAGCCACGCTTTCCTGGTTCATCTACATGCTCTGCAAACATCCAACGATACAAGAGAAGGTTGCACTAGAAGTGAAACAAATGAGCAATGTCAAAGAGATTTCAGATTTTGCCAGTTTTGCTGCGGAGTGTGGGTGAAGAGGCTCTAGAAAAGATGCACTACCTCCATGCAACGATAACAGAAACTCTCCGGCTCTATCCTGCAGTTCCAGTGGTGAGGAATATCTCGATTTTTTTCTTTCTGCACAATTCATGGAAAGCTTGTGATCCTAAATTTATTCGTAAAAGATATATAAGTTTGCATTATTGAGTTATTTGATTCCCAGTGGTTAGTCGCATTAACTTTGAACTTTTAAGGGTTGGCCTACGAGGTAAAGGTCATTTTTCTTCGGGAAGTTGAACCATGCTCAAGCCTCAACCCTTCCATCATCTTAGCTTGCACAAAATGCGTTCAAACCCCTTCTTTTTTCACATGGAAAATGATAACAAAGATTATCAGTTAGAATTCTTTTTCTTAAGCTCTTGTGATCTTATTCTTTAATTTTGTTACAGTTGCTATGAATTCGCTTTTCAATTTAGACATATCTGTTGGCTTTTCCAATAAATTTTGAAATTATTGTTCAATCAGGACGCAAAAATCTGCTTTTCTGATGATGTTTTCCCAGATGGGTTCAATGTGAGGAAAGGAGATATGGTATCCTTTCAGCCATATGCAATGGGCAGGATGAAATTCATATGGGGCGATGATGCAGAAGATTTTCATCCAGAGAGATGGCTGGATTCACATGGAGTGTTCCAGCCTGAAAGCCCTTACAAGTTTACAGCCTTTCAGGTCAGAAAAAAATGCACTTAAATTCGTTGGCATTAACCTGGGATGGACCTTCATTCACTGCACGCGCCTTCAGTTGGACCTTTATATTGGCATATTGCCAGAATTAAGTAATCTGGATAGGAACAAGATTACGTGCATCATCTCGTACGCTTCTTCTCCCAATCTTCATCTCAATATGAACACCTACATTCAAGTTCTCTCAGATCAAGGACAAAGACTATTCGATTATTGAACTTAGCAAGTAGCAACCCAGTTCTTTTTCTTGTTTTTTTCCTTAAGTTTTGTTTATCTTAGCCTCTGTTGTTGCTTAGCAGGCTGGACCAAGGATTTGTCTCGGTAAAGAATTCGCTTATAGGCAGATGAAGATATTCTCCACCGTGTTGCTGAGCTGTTTTACGTTCAAATTGGCTGATGAAAAGAAGCCTGTCAACTACAGAACGATGATCAATCTTCACATTGACGGAGGTCTCCCTGTTTCCGTCACCCGCAGATATGACAGTTAAGATCACCAATCTGTTAATGCTGTATATGATAATAAGGTAGTAGAAGAACCCAAACAGAAAAAGAAGACTACCATCAAAGAATGCAGACCTTTTGTTCCACTACAGTTCTGCACTCTTCTTTCTCTGTGACAATGCTTGTCCATGAAAGAAATCTATTGAAGAGGTGAAATGATCTCCAGACTTATATCTGATTCGTATTTGCAAAGACATTGTGGGCCTTCCATCTCTAAATTTCTCCCAGTTAAGTTTGAAGGATTCTGAGGATTCTTACTGATATGTGCTTGCTTGAAGATGGCATGATGACTTCGAAGTTGAAGGGAAGGCGCAAGCTCTTCACGGAAGGTGTTTGAGATGGCGTTTCACAATGAATTAAATTCCCTGATTTTTCAGGTGAAACACGACTTTCCTTGGCAAGTTGAGCTGTCAATACAATCAGAACATGAAACGTGTCCAAGACAGCAAATCAGGCAAAGAAACTACTACTGTTATAAAAAAAGCAGATGGAAAACATGCTAGAAGGTTTATTTAGGGTGCTTTTGTCACCAAAAACTCTAAATTTGAAAAATATTTTTCAAAAAATAATTATTTATATCGTTTAAAATAATTATGAAAGAAAAATATTTTCATTATCCATGAAATTGGTTAGGTATAAAATGTTGTCGACAATAAAAAAACTTTTCGCTGAATAATTGTTGAAAGTGATATGATTAATTATTTTAAAAAAAATAAATATTGACTAAGTGATGGATGTGATAGATTACACTCAAGTAACCATGGAGGCCGTGTCCTCCACTCTATAAGTGCGGCGGGGTGGCTAGTGTGCATACGAAGGAAAGTCAAGCTGAATATTCCGAAATTCTATATTATTTGGGTAAAAATAATACCTAGTCCCCTTGGCCAAATGGCATGAGCAATAATTTCAGCCTTGTATGCCTCCACCGAAATTCCGCTTCCCTGGATATGTCAGGGTGGAAATCCAACAGATGCTAAATATGCGGTGGGAAAGGCCAATTTGCAAGAGATTGCTTTCAAGCCAAGAAAAAATGGAATCCGTATGATTCAACAAATTGAGTACCATTGAGTGTCACGCTTTAAGAAGATAATCTTGAGTGAGTCTTCTCCATAGAAGATAAGGTTAACTCCAAAATCAGTCTCTGCTCTCCTGGCTTAACCTGATACTAGCAACAACAATTAATCCAGTGACAAGATTTTTATCATCACCCCTATATATTCCAGAGGGTTAATAACATGAAAAATATCAAACTACTATACCTGTGATAAATTTATTACAAACTATTTTTTTTACCACAAAAAATTGCAAACTTGTAAACCTTGACAAATTCACCCTTTGTTAGTTGCCATTAAATTTTATCATCAAATCACTGAGTTGGATGACAATTGATAGTTGATGGGTGTACCGATTTTGGGTTTTGGGAGGAGGAGAGGCTGCTACTAGCAAATAGCAGAAACTAACGGAGGGTACCGGTTTGCGATTTTTTGTAGTATTAATCCAATTTAGTAAAAACTAACGGAGGGTAAATTTGTCATAAATATATTAATGTGAAATTTTTTTGTCAAAAAATTAGTTTTAGCTAAATTTATCATAGATATACTAGTTTTGAATTTTTTGTGATATTAACCCTTATCCAAATCCTTGATACTTAGAGCATATAATCATCTCTCCATGTTCCAATCTATATCTTCCCTGCCAACTATGATAAGCCCATCCCCTTGGTGGCATTCAGGGATACTAGAATAGCAGCAACTAATGTAAATTCTTCATGAAAAACTATGGGAAAACCGTGCCTAGTATTTCCAATCAGTTGGGGGAAAGCTTTGTCTACTCAATTGAGGAGCAAACCCTTTGAAATACAATTCGTCATTAGTTGAGATCTCCTTACCAGCCCAAATTAAGACTTTTGCCTCAAGGAATTCGATTGAAAAGTCAATTCCAACCTTTTGTTGACATTCACAGGTTTACCTAGCCCAATCCTCTCAACTAGAACGAATCATTGTATTGGCTGGGTCCACCTCTTGTGGAGCCCAGCTAACATAAAACGAAACAAAAACAAAAGAGAAAAAACAAGAAAAGTCAAAAGAAAAGAAAAGAACAAAAAGAAAATGCGAGTTGTTGCTTCGTGCAAGAGACCAGAGGAGAGAGAAGAGCAAAAAGGTGACCCCCTCACCTTAGAGCACCAAAGAAACAGAGGAAAAAGAAGAAGAGAGTTGCAATTTTGTGGTCCCCATTTGAAGGCTAAATATTGATGGAATCGGCTTAAATTTTAGTATGTTGTTTGTGAAATCGAGGGCTGTGAGTTGATGGTTTTCGTTCATCGAGAACTATCTCCGAATTCCTTGATTTCAATTAAGATTTTCTAGTACCATTTATATTTATCTACTTTTGTGATGAGAAAATGAGCTTGTAATGCTTATGTGAAATCTCTAATGTGTAATTACAGAAAACTATTTTATATATCTTACTATTGTTAGTGATTAGTGGAAGTTTTTTGGCAGTTCATGATTTTTCCCGCATTGGGTTTCCATATAAAATCATTGGTGTTATTGTTTACTTTATTTCCTTATCAAGTTGGTGTTATATTGCTTATTCCGAGGTTATATTGGCTGGTTATTGTTGGGGTAAGTTGATTTTGGTCGGGTTAGTTTCGAGAGAGAAATTGATCCTAGATTATATTAAGCTCGTGATGAATCGTTGTCCCGGGTTCTCCCCAACACTTTGAAACCCTAACAATAGCTTGAATAGATTCGCGCAAAAGTCCTAATCCATTATGGAAGAATTGGAGTTTTTACTTCGGTTTTCTTTCAAGAAAAATGAAGGCATTAATCTAGTCAATGCAAATCGTTTAGGGGATGAATCTAGAACATGCAAAGCTAGCCCTACTAGAATGTGATGAATTACTTCCACAAAATTTGATGAGAACCATCAAATTGCCCAATGGGTTTGTGAAGCATTCTTTATACCAAACAAGCCAAAGATATATGAGACTTGTTATCAATTATCACTTGTAGGATGATTAGTTTCCCCTTCCAAACAAGTTCTCAAGTATCCCATAAACCAAAATAGTTTCTAGATTCAATATCAAAGCAGGACGTTGGCAATTGGGCATTCGCCAAGAAGAAAGGTCTAGAATAGGATTTTGTACTCAGATCGAACATTTTCCATGGACGGTGATGTTGCTTGGATTTAAACGGAGAATCTTCATCTTCATTTTTTTTCCAAGCCTTCGCTGTTTCAAGAGGGCCATGTGCAAGATTTTCCCACCTATTCTCCTCGGTGCTCTCATCTACATGGATCTCGGAGACAAAAAGTTTAAGCCACGAGAGCACATCGTGAAGGAACTTTTGAGATTTCCTAATCAAAATATCTTTCTCAAAAGCAAACCTAGCAATTCCTTTGCGTTGTCAACTATCTTAGTCCTTTGCAGAAGCTGCTCAAAAAGAATATACCGCCATACTCAAACCAAAATCATCCAGGTTCGGAAGAAAAGTTGCAGCACCTTCCGTCTCTACAAATCCCTCCTCATGGGAAGAGGATTCTCTAAACAGTTGCACGGCAGCACTTCAAAACTTAACTCCAAAATGTAGCAAAATAGTGAGGTCAATAGTTAAATAGCAAAAGTCATAAAAATTATTTGAAAAATATTTAAATCGAGTGGGGTCAATTTAATGGTACATTCTATTTCAATAAAGTATAACAATAATGGAATAATTATGTGAGCAAAATAGAGCATGTATAAGCATAGAATATACTCCATGATTTCATAACTACTCAAAAACTTTGATTTTGGTTGGTTCATTAGAATTCCTCCGAGGAATAATCTATGTCCTTTAAAGTTGGAAAAACATTCCCTCTATAGTTTAAACTGACGATTAAATTAAAATTTTCTCCACATTTCCTTTTCATTTCATCCTAAGTTGTGAGTTATAAAAATATTCTTCTAATTAGCTGACAATAGTTTATCGATATAAGCCCTAATACGTTTATTTCTAATTAGAGATTGGATATGTGATTTCTTGACTACTTGCATTAATATGTCATTACCACATTTATATCAGAATTGATTGGTGATGATTCTAAATTAGGATTAATTGGAAAACCTTGTCATTAGGAGTGTTCAATTTGGTGATGTTTTTTTTTTTGGTCGGAAACAAGGAAATATTTCATTTACGTAGGAAAAAAGGAAGAACCCGTGAGAGGGGCTTCAATACATAGTAAGTCTATCATAACTGGAGGTGGGCTAGAAGCCCAATTCAGTGAAATAGAGCCATCTCCATGGGCCTTGGCGGCCCAGTCGGCTAGGGCATTTGCTGCTCTTCCACAGTGGTGTATCGTGAGATTGCTGAAGCTGGGCAGAACATCTGCGATTGGTGATGTTAAAGTTATGCTATTTAAACTAAATTTCTAAATGACTTTAAAATTTTCAATTTCTATTTAAATAATAATAACCAAAATAACAATAGTAGTAATAATAACAATAATTATTAATAAAGGCACAATATTGTATAGGGTTAATATCATGAAAAATCCCAAACTAGTATATTTGTGATAAATTTACTCTTAAACTAATTTTGACCACAAAAAACCATAAACTGGTATATTTGTGGCGAATATACCCTCTATTAAATTGAATTAATATCACAAAAAACCACAAAGCGGATACAATTATGAAAAACGAAGAGTATAATCCCAAACCGGTACACTAGTTAACTGTCACTTGTTATCCGATTCAGTAATTTAACTTTAAAATTTAACGAAAACTAACAAAAGATAAAGTTGTCACAAGTGTACCAATTTTTGGTAAATTTGTCAAATATATACTAGCTTGGAAATAGTGGTAAAAAAATTAATTTGAGGTAAATTTGTCACGGATATATCATTTTGGAGTTTTTGGTGGTATTAACCCTATATAATAGGTTTCTCCTTTAGCCCTTGTACTATATAGATATATACGTGCGCGTGCATATTACACCTAGAATTAAGCGTGATTCATATTACAGTTTAGCTAGCTTTAAAAATAATAAAAAATTGTCCCACAAAATCTCACAACTTCAAAATATCCATTGTAAAGCTGAGCATGAGTGATTCTATGGTTTTTAGGAGGTATCATCACCAAGCATGAGCAAACTGTATCAGTTTAATGAAAATTAACAAATAGTTTATTTGTCACAAGTGTACCAGTTTAGAATTTTTAATGGTTAAAAATTAATTTTAGGTAAAATTATCATATGTATATCATTTTTGGATTTTTGAGGATATTAACTCTATATATTCTTACCACCACCTGCGGTGGCCCAGTTGGATAAGGCTCCCATGTCCTTTGCGATGAGGAGAGGAGTTCGAATCCCGCTGGCCGCACGGGATCTTAAATGTGACGTTGGGGTGGTGGGTCCTCCGCTAGCGTTACCCCGGGTTTACCTCGCCGGCTGCCGGCTGTTCGGGGTTCCCGGGTCACCAAAAAAAAAAAAAAAAAACTCTATATATTCTTTAAATAGGTTTCTCCTTTAGTCCTTGTACTATATATGTACGCCCCAGCATATTATGCCTAGTATTAAACTCAATTTATATTACAGTTTAGTCAGCTTTTAAAATAATCAGAAATGGTGTCACAAATCTCACAACTTCAAAATATCCATTACAAAGTCAAGCATGAGTGATTCGATGGTTCTTGGGAGGTGTCGTCACCGAGCACGAGCAAATCCCTCAACTTTAGAATATCCATTATAAAGACGAGCGCGAGGGATTCCTCGGTTGTCGCGAGGCATCGTCACTTTGTATTTCAGCCGAGCGCGAATAATCCTATGGTTGTCAGGAGAGGCGCCGTCACCTCATATTCTCTCACTGTCAAGGCGTGCCTCAAATCTTTGCGTCATGACGATGACTTCTTGTCTCGCGACATGGCTTCCCATTCACCCTCGTGCAACGTGTGGACAAACAAAACGAGACAAGAACCAGCCTGTAAGAAAATCACGAATCCCACTGACCAGCGACCACGATCACTTCCTCCTCCGAACATGGCCCCGGATTTCGTCTCCCACCCGACCTTCTCCACAGCTACAGCTCTGATCTTGGCTCTGGCTTTCGCCCATCTCTTTGCCAAGACATGGAAGCGTCACCGGAGCAGGACGGCGGCAGCGGCAGCCAAGAAGTACCACCCCATTGCCGGGACGGTCTTGAACCAGCTCCTGAACTTCGGCCGCTTGCACCACTACATGACCGACCTTGCAAGCAAGCACGGAACCTACAGGTTGCTCGGCCCTTTTTGGAGTGAGGTCTACACCTCTGACCCGGCCAACGTGGAGTACATGCTCAAGACCAACTTTAAGAATTACGGGAAGGTACGTTGGGGTTCAGGGTTGATAATGGATTTTATGAAGTGGTGATTAATGTCAAAGTGCATGCGTCAATGAACATGTATGTCTTGAATTCAGGAAATTTCCCTATGATATCATCCGATGTTTTCGTTAAACGACAGTTAAATCTTCTAAAAACTTGAATCAAATGTTCTAAAAATTTAAACCGTTAGATTCAAGGCATGATTTTATATTTAAATATTTTATCACATTTCTGTGAAAATACGAAGAGGCATGCATTTCAAATATTTGATAATGGCTCGAATGTGTTTACAACTAAAAACAACATCAATTCATCAATTCTTCCCATTCAGTGTTGATGGGCCAGTGACCGGTTGTCCATTCGCGATGCTGGTGGTCCTATTTTTTGCATGGCAGCGTGGGCGATTTAGTTCTTTTAATGGGATTGGGCTGGCAGGTCCCCTTCAGAGCCGGTGGCCACGGTGAAATGTCGGCACCACCGATGTTTGTGGCATGTTGGACAGGTAGCTAGTTGTGGTTGCTGTTTGTTAGCTAATACCACTGACGTTAGCCAGGCAGAAACTAGACAGTCAATTAGTGTTCAATTTACTAGTTTAAAAGAATATGACATTACACCGGTTAATGGGGTTCTAAGATTTTGTTGATTTCATTTCGCGCAAGAAATCTACTTAATAGTTATGCTTTTAAATCTGGAATTGTATGACCAAAAAAAAAAAGAATCTGGAATTGTCATAACAAGGTGAAGTATTCCTGGATATCATTTCTGGATATTAAAATGAGCTGTGAGAGAGACGGATGATAAATAGCTGGTTATTCATGGAGATTTCAGTGCAGAAGCCCAAGTTTGAGGATTGCATGATGTGACTTAAAAGTTAAAACTGTGAGCAGGGATGGTACAACTACAACCTTCTAAAAGATCTATTAGGGGATGGAATTTTCGCAGTCGATGGCGATAAGTGGCGCCAACAGAGGAAAGTGTCAAGCTATGAGTTCTCCACAAAAGTGTTGAGAGACTTCAGCAGTTTGGTCTTCCGAAGAAATGCTGCTAAATTAGCAAACATATTGTCTGAAGCAGCAAGTACTAACCAAATTGTAGACATGCAGGTAAATTTTGCATTATCAGATATGACTTAGCTAATCTTGCTGTAATTTCTTCATCATATATATAACCAGATCCTTTATGCAGGATTTATTTATGAAGTCAACTCTGGATTCCATATTTAAAGTTGCATTTGGAGTCGAACTGGATAGCATGTGTGGAACAAATGAAGAGGGCGCTGAATTCAGTCGTGCTTTTGATGATGCAAGTGCAATCACCATGTGGCGATATGTTGACAACTCCTGGGAGATTAAGAAATTTCTGAATATTGGATCAGAAGCAGCGCTGAAGAAAAACATCAGGATAATTGACAATTTTGTGTATAAGCTCATTAGGAGGAAGATTGAGCAAATGCACAATTCGACAGACGATCCTTCTGTAAGTTAACAATCCTCTGGCTCCAATTTTTAATGGAAATATCCTGACGAAAGGTTGCCTAAATCTTGCAGATGAAGAAAGAAGACATATTGTCTAGGTTTCTCCAAGTGACAGAGACTGACCAGACATACTTGCGGGATATAATACTCAACTTCATTATTGCTGGCAAAGACACAACTGCAGCCACGCTTTCCTGGTTCATCTACATGCTCTGCAAACATCCAACGATACAAGAGAAGGTTGCACGAGAAGTGAAACAAATGAGCAATGTCAAAGAGATTTCAGACTTTGCCAGTTTTGCTGCGAGTATGGGGGAAGAGGCTCTAGAAAAGATGCACTACCTCCATGCAACGATAACAGAAACTCTCCGGCTCTATCCTGCAGTTCCAGTGGTGAGGAATATCTCGATTTTTTCTTTCTGCACAGTCCATGGAAAGCTTGTGATCCTAAATTTATTCGTAAAAGATATATAAGTTTGCATTATTGAGTTATTTGATTCTCTTAGTCACGTTAGCTTTGAACTTTTAAGGGTTGGCCCACTAGGTAAAGGCCACTTTTCTTCGGGAAGTAGACCCATGATCAAGCCTCAACCCTTCCCTCATCTTAGCTTGCACAAAATGAATTCAAACCCCTTGTTTTTTCACATAGAAAATGATAACAAAGATAATCAGTTAGAGTTCTTTTCTTAAGATCTTGTGATCTTATTCTTTAACTCCGTTATGGTTGCTATCAATACGCTTTTCAATTTAGACCTATCTGTTGGATTTTCCAATAAATTTTGAAATTGTTGCTCAATCAGGACATCAAAATCTGCTCCTCTGATGATGTTTTCCCAGATGGGTTCAGTGTAAGGAAAGGTCAATCGGTATCCTTTCAACCGTATGCAATGGGCAGGATGAAATTCATATGGGGTGATGATGCGGAAGATTTTCGTCCAGAGAGATGGCTAGATTCGAATGGAGTATTCCAGCCCGAAAGTCCTTTCAAGTTTACAGCCTTTCAGGTCAGAAAAGAATGCACTTAAATTCATTGGCATTGACCTGGGCTGGACCTTCATTCGCTGCATGCACCTTCAGTTTGACCTTTATATTGGTAACTTGGTGTATTGCCAGAGTTAAGTAATCTGGACGGGAACAAGATTACGTGCATCATCTCGTTCATTTCTTCTCCATATACGGTCTTCATTTCAATTGGAACACCTACATTCAAGTTCTCTTAGATCAAGGAAACACACTATTTGAATATCGACCTATGGCAAGTAGCAACCCAGTTCTTTTTTTACCCCTTAAATTTTGTTTATCTTAGTGTCTATTGTTGCTTAGCAGGCTGGCCCAAGGATTTGTCTCGGTAAAGAATTCGCTTATTGGCAGATGAAGATATTCTCCGCCGTGTTGCTGAGATGTTTTACTTTCAAATTGGCTGATAAAGAGAAACCTGTCCACTACAGAACGATGATCACTCTTCACATCGATGGAGGTCTCCATGTTTCCGTCACCCGCAGATGCTAGAGTTTAGTTCACCAATCTGTTTATGCTGTATGTGTCAATAAAGTGGTAACCCAAACAGAAAAGGAAAACTATTATCAAAGAATGCAGACCTTTTGTGCCACTAAAGTTCTGCAGTCTTCTTTCTCTGTGACAAGGCTTGTCCATGAAAGCAAGTTATTCAAGAGGCAAAATAATCTCCGGACTTGTATCTAATTCGTATTTGCAAAGACCTAGCAGACCCTCCCTATCTAAATTTCTCCCAAATAAGTCTGAAGAATTCCGAGGATTCTTATTAATATGTGCTTGCTTGAAGATGGCGTGATGACTTTGAAGTTGAAGGGAAGGCCCAAGCACTTCAAGGAAGTGTTGATCAGTAAAATTCGTCGATATTTCGTGGTGAACAGTGTGCTTCAGATGGTGTTTCATAGTGAATAACTAATCTGATTTTTCAGGTGAAACACATGACTTTACTTGGCAAGTTGAGCTGCCAATACAAACAGAATATGAAATGACCAAGACAGCAAATAATGCAAAGATACTACTAATGTTATAAAAAGCAGATACTCTCCTTCTAAACCAAATGAAAAAAGTGCTAGAAGGTTTATATAGGGTGTTTTTGTTTCACGAAAAACTCTAAATTTGAAAAATATTTTTAAAAGACGATCGTTTGTATCACTTAAAAAAAATTAATCAAAGAAATAGATTTTTTAAGATAGTTAGATATAAATTGTTGTTGATAATGAAAAAATTTTCCATTGACTAATTTTTCTAAGTGATATAATTAATTATTTTTCAAAAAATGTTTTTCAAATCTTGAGTTTTCTGCAAAATAAATGCACCCTTAACTTCTTTTAAGTGGATCGAAGGAAATAACTGCGTCACTAATCCAAATATCAAACATGCTTAGAAGAGAAAATGAAAGAACATGAAGTGACAATACCTCGCCAGAACCATGGAATCACTCATGCTCGTCTTTATAAAGAATATTTTGTGAGTTATTGTGAGTCCATTTCCAATTATATTAAAAGCTGACTAAGCTGTTAATTAAATTGTGTTTAGTATTGGGTGTAATATCAAAAGTTCCCCTTAGTATCATTTCCAAATAAGGACTTGAAAAGACAGCTGTTCGCAAAGCTTATTCATTCTTACAGAAGTCCCGATATCTCCAAACTAAACAATATAAGGTGTGAGGAGTTGATCGGACATCGTTTAAGTACCTTCGCCCTTTTTTTTTCCAAATTGTTTGATTATTACGAGAGCATTTGCGTCGAGCGTGCTCTTAGATTATTGAAATTGTATTAATACACATGTCGAGATATGAGAAATAGGACTTTCATTGGATCTCACAAAAAAATTAATAAGTTGCCATATAGGGAATTGGATGTATTCATCGTATCATTTAAAAAATGAATCTAGCCATTATTTTCTTATGAAATGCGTCTCTTTGAAAGGAATAATTATTTTGTTTTCAATTTATCTTTCTAATGAAGTTGCAATTTTCGAGAAAATATTGGCTGCAGCTTTGACTCCAGCGTGGCTTCCTCCAAGTCCATTCACCGGGCGACACGTGTCGCCCGGCAGCCACGCTGGAGTCCGAGCTTCCGCGCTTTTATTTTCGTAAATATCGGAGCCAGCTCTCGAAAGTTTCTCTCTCCTCCTGCACGTATTGTCAGACCTAGCCTGCACATTCTCTCTCATTGCATTTATTACGAAGGAAAGAGAAGCAAAGCTTTACGTTGCTCCCCAGGAAAGGGAATTACTATTTCCCATTTCTTTCGCCCGAGGAGGTTTCGAAATTTTGAATCTCAAAATCTCTCTACGCTCATCGCGCCGCTCGCTTCTCTCTCTGGCCTCTCCCTCGTTCGATCTTCCCCCCGCCCAGCGCTGCCGCTCCCCTCCGTGGATCACGCTCACAGCCGTGCCGTTCGAGAACTCGAACCCCCGAAGTTGGTGTTCCGGAGGACGGCCTCCCCAACCGGCGATGCGGTCGAGGGAGCTGAGAAGGAGGCCGCGGTGGAGTAGTCGAGGGACTTGATGTCGACGCGGCGAAGCCTGAGCTCAGGGCTCTTGACGCAGACGGTGACGGCGAACCCGAGGAAGGCGGCGTGGAGGATGACGATTGGGGCGAGGGTGTAGACGAAGCACTTGCAGCTGCTGCGCCTCTAGTTGCGGCGAGGCGGCGGCTTGGCGAAGTGGGCGAGCTCCACGTCGTCGCTGCGGAGGCGGGCTCTGGAGGGCACGATTGGGCTGGTCGGATCTTCTTTAGGCATCGCGAAAGTTGGAGTTCAAGTGAATGCGAGAGAGCACGGGTCACTCACTGAGAGAGGCTGTTCTTGATGGTGGTGCTTTTGCTTTTCTTTTTGGGTTTGCGGAATGATTGTCATCGTGTTCATACGATTCAGGGAATCATGAATAGAGAGCTTTTTAAGGCATATAATACTATTTATGGTCTATCTTCCTCTCCAAATCTTTTTCTTGCTACTTCTCGTTCTTTTTCAATCTATATATGGGAGAGCAGATTGGATCATTTGTCTTCAGAAATCATTTCCGGTCAATTTCGCTCAAGGGTCAATCTTTATAACCGAGGGAGCTGTCCAGTTGATGCGTATAAATGGGCAATGATCTGAGAATGTTTGATCTTTCACTATAATCAAAGCAAATAACCATACCGAAGCTAAAATTTTCAATCCCAGATTTCCAGCAAATAAATAGTCAAGAATGCAATAAAATCAGAACAAGTGCTAACTAGGACGGCCTTAAACCGCAGGACTCACTGGCGAGGGGTTTGCATTCCGACGAGGTTTTGCTTTTCCGGTGAACCCAGCATTTGATGCATATGCCATAAAAATCGCAGGAAACAGAGAGAAGAATGATATCAGACGTAGATTCACAATATAAGAACAAACGCATTAAACTAGGCTTCTAACGATCGATCCGACTATGTGGGATTCGGCCATTCACTCAAGCATTTTGTCGAACATCTAATATGCACCGCTGAAACGATAGATTTTAGACTCGATCAAGGCTCGAACACAGGTCTGGGTCCCTAACAGAGGGCGCCATAACGCGTTACAACACCGATGAAGGACTGGAAGAACCGAAGTTCCCATGAAAACGAAGCGAGCATGCTTCGGGAAACCCACTGGGTTGAACGGGAAAAGGTCTGCAGCGGACGGCGGCTCTCGGGCGGACGACTGGTGACGGCGAGGCGTTCCTTCAAGCTCCCTCTCTCTCTCCCTTCGTTATTGGATTGCTTTGGTTATAGTAGTCGCCGAAGTTAGGTGTTGTTGGGAGATCAAAGATTCTCTGCGTTATTCGATTGCTTTGGTTATAGTGGTCGCCGAAGTTAGGTGTTGTTGGGAGATCAAAGATTCTCAGATCATTTCCTACTAAAGTTGCGCATGAAACCCAAAACAAGCCAGCTGATCTTTCCTCATTGCACACCCCCAACATATTCATACAAGCACACATACATGCACCCCTATTCACACATGCGCAGGAGATTATGAGCTCAGAGAGAGAGGGAGATTACATAATACAATCAATCGCTATTTACATTTGCAAGATTTTAGGAGTTAGTGTGGATGACCAGATCCAGATCCAGCAGAAAGTCTTATTCCTCTCCGTTTCCCAAAACCAAATGAATCTCGTCCTCAAGCTTCAATCTGTTTCCTATGTGGTGAGATGATCCTGAAAACATGCTCTTGGCCGATGCAGTTGTCCACCATAACTACCCATCTGCTCTTCTTCCTCCACCCTCCGCTGCCGTCGATCTTGCCTTGGGCTTTAGCACCTTCCTACGTTGCCTCGAACGCCCTACGCGGGTCATCACCGGCGGAGGTTCAAAGAGCGACAGCGACAGAGCAGCACAGCACAGACCCACTCAGACCCAGCTTTCACACAACCCCGCATGTCCGACCGGAAAAAACCTCGAACGACAGCACAGGAACACATCAACCCCTCAGTGAGTGACCCGTGCTCTCTCGCATTCACTAGCTCGCCCACTTCGCCAAGCCACCGCCTCACCGCAACCAGAGGTGCAGCAGCTGCAAGTGCTTCGTCTACACCCTCGCCCCAATCGTCATCCTCCGCGCCGCCTTCCTCGGGTTCGCCGTCACCGTCTGCGTCAAGAGCCCCGAGCTCAGGCTTCGCCACGTCGACATCAAGTCCCTCGACTACTCCACCGTAGCCTCCTTCTCAGCTCCCTCGACCGCGTCGCCAGTTGGGGAGGCCGTCCTCCGGAACACCAATTTCGGGGGTTCGAGTTCTCAAACGGCACGGCTGTGAGCGTGATCCACAGAGGGGAGCGGCAGCGCTGGGCAGGGGGAAGATCGAACGAGGGAGAGGCCGGAGAGAGAAGCGAGCAGCGCGACGAGCGTAGAGAGATTTTGAGATTCAAAATTTCGAAACCTCCTCGGGCGAAAGAAATGGGAAATGGTAATTCTCCTGGAGAGCAACGTAAAGCTTTGCTTCTCTTTCCTTCGTAATAAATGCAATGAGAGAGAATGTGCAGGCTAGGTCTGACAATACGTGTAGGAGGAGAGAGAAACTTTCGAGAGTTGGCTCCAATATTTACGAAAATAAAAGCGCGAAAGCTCGGACTCCAGCGTGGCTGCCGGGCGACACGTGTCGCCCGGTGAATGGACTCGGAGGAAGCCACGTTGGAGTCTGCAGCCAATATTTTCTCGCAATTTTCTCCAAATCTAAAGGAGTCATCCCTCGACACTTCACCAATATAATAGCTTCAGCTTTTCACTGTACATATACATACATATACATATGTGCATATTATGTCTTTACAAATATTATTGTTAGTATCACTATCATTGTCATTTTGGTTATTATTATTTAAATAGAAATTGAAAATGTTAACTTATTCCACAATTTAATTTAAATAGCGTAAGTTTAACATTATTAGATTGACAGCTCCCAATGACAAGATTTTCCAATTAATCGTAATTTAAAATTATCACCAATTCTGATATAAATGTGGCAATGACATATTGCTTAATGTGAGTAATTCAGAAATCACATGTCTAATCTCTAATTAGAAATGAATGTATTAGGGCTTATATCGATAGACTATCGTTAGCCAATCAGAAAAACACTTTTATAACTCACAAATTAGGATGAAATGAAAAGGAAATGCGGAGAAAATTTCGCTTTAATCGTCATATAGTTTAAACTATTTAGGGAACGTTTTTTTAACCTTAATTAAAGGACATAGATTATTCCTCAGAGCAATTCTAATGAACCAAACAAAATCGAAGTAGTTGAATTGTCTTTAAATCATGAAGTATATATTCTATGCTTATACATGCTCTATTTTACTCATATACTTATTCCATTATTTTTATACTTTATTCAAATAAGAATGTACCATTAAATGGACCCCACTCAATTTAAATATTTTTCAATTAATTTTTATAACTTTTCCTATTTACCTATTGACCCCACCATTTGCTACATGTTGCAGTTAAATTGTTGAGGTGCTGCTGTGCAACTGCTTGGAGAATCCTCTTCCCATGAGAAGGGATTTGTAGAGGCGGAAGGTGCTGCAGCTTTTCTTTCCAAACCTGGATGACTTTGGTATGAGTCTGTAGCAGCTTCTGCAAAGGTAGATAATTTATTTTTGAGAAAGATATTGATTAGGAAATTTCGAAAGTTCCTCTGCAATGTGTTCTCGTGGTTTGAACTTTCAATCTTCGAGATGCATGCCCAAGAATATCATCCATGTAGATGAGAGCGCGTGGTGAATGGACTGGAAAATCTTGCACATAGCCTTCTTGAAACAGTGAAGGTTCTGGAAACAGCGAAGATGAAAGTGCTCCTTTTAAGTCCAAACAACATCACCATCCATTGAAATTGTTGGTTCGGAATACAAATCATGTTGTAGACCTTTCTTCCGGGGGAATTCCCATTGCCAAGTCTTGCTTTGATATCAAATCTAGAAATTATTTTCATTCATGGGAGATTTGAGAAACAAGGTGTTCTTGTTTGGTAGATGAAACTTATCATCCTACAAGAAATGGTTGAGCGCTTGATAATCGATAAGAAGTCTCATCTCTCCACTGACTTGTTCAGGACTGAGAATGCTACACAAACCCATGGTTCTTATCAAATTTTGCGAAAGTAATTCATAGCATTCTTGTAGGGCTAGCTTTGCATGTTCTAGATGTTAGACGCAAATTGCGCAACCCCAAGATCTCCATAACCATAACAAGAACATGCATAATTAAGTAGAAAGATTAACGCACCTGTTTTGGGATCCATCAAACATAAAGCGGAAGCAGAAAAGGGATTTCCCACATTATCAAGGGGATCCACGCATCAAGTCCTTCTCCTCTATTGCCCTCCGTATCACTGGCTCAATGAGGCGGCCTCCTCACGTTTAGCGTTAGGTAAACGCCCCTTAAGTGAGGATACATGTGAGAATTAGGGTTAGAGGAGAGACTTGAGCACTATTTATAGAGTTTCCAGCTAGGCCCCCTCATTACGGGCCAGGCTCAACTCGGCCCACACTAGCCAGCCCATATTAGACTAATTAAAAAACCTTCTATCTCACCTTAGACCAATCTCCGTAAAACGGTAAACGTTAAACGGTAAATTACAATATCAATTAATGTAGTCCACATTAGGAAAATTCTTACATTCTCCCACTTGGACTATATTAATTGAAATCGTACTGTATGTGCGCACATTGGTCTAGAGATAATTCTTAATAGTCAATCATATCCCATAAAGTCTCAAACACCGAATCATGGCGGTAACTGCATGTATACACACAGAGCCTTCCATGGTCACGAGTGTTCTCAACTCTATTGATATGGATCCAATATGGTAGTGTGTCAAATGAATAACATCTCTCATAGAGAGATCTCATTTGTCAGTCACCATTCTCTTACCTTAAGCGTCACAAAAACTTGTGACACTAGAGAATGCATTTATGGTTCCATGAACCCACATATGTCTTGTCTTTACGGTTAACCATTCTTTATGTATAACAAGACATATGGACAAGGCTAATAACCGGATGCCCCTAGCCTTCACTCAAGGTTTATACAGTATATTGAGACTTTATCAATATGTATTCAACATAATAACAACACATTCAAAAATACTTTATTGAATGCAAAAGTTGATACATATCAAACCGTTACCAAATATAACGAACACAAATGAAACATTTATCAAAGTAAAGCCAAAATAGCTCCCACTAAACAATATCATCTCATGATGCTCCTAGGCCCATGCTAATGACATGTCACTTAAAATACACATGAGCGTAGACCTTTAGTTAGTGGATCTACTACCATATCATCTATGGAAATATGTTATATTAAAACGTCACATTTCTGTACCGTTTCCTTTTGGTAAAAAGTTTTGACCACCATATATTTAGACCCTTTGAGACTTCCGTTGTTAATAAAAAATACAACAAATTTATTGTCTCAATACAACCGTATGGGTCAATCCATAAAATTTAAAACGGTCAACTCCTTCATGAGGTTCCAGAGCCTAATAGCGCAAGTAACAGCCTAAAAGAATGTTACTAACATTGCTTTTTATAGTAGAAGATGATATAGAACTTTATTTACTGCACTTCCTACTAACATAAATATTTATTATGTTATTGATCTCATGTTATGATAACAGCCAGTAAAGTTTACATCTAAATACTCTACTAGCTGCAAGAATTGAACATGTCTGTAAATTAGCATATAATCTCTTGTTGGGATCGTCGGATCCCCAAAAACCCTTGATTCGGCACTAAAACTGAACCCCTAATCATATGCGGAAGATGAGCCCGGGAATTAGACACGTATCACCGATCGTAAAGCATACCACGAATTCGAGCGTACCTTGTTAGCCACAGATTAAACACCGATGCCGTATTGAGGAAGAGATTTCAGTCCCGTTCGATCCGATGTCGAAGATTCGCCGTTTAAGGGAAGGCGGAGTCGCTTCTTCGTCTGGGAGAGAGGGAGAGCTTTTTGGGAGAGAAAGGAGAACATACTAAAATGCGAAAATGTGTATTCTCCTTCTCTCTCATCCCTTTTATAGGTTCCCATTTCCACGGGCCTTATTCTCGTGGGCCGGGCCTTTAGGCCCATCGTGGCCGGGCCAACTTAGGCCCATCGTGGCCGGGCCAACTTAGGCCCATTATTAAATCCATCATCTCCCACTCGCACATGGTGAGTCAAAAACCAACATGGGCGGATAGGCCCAACTTAGGCCCATCAACTGAAAATCCTCTTTTCCTCTTTCAACATTCATACCGGTGAATAATCCGTGCGACCAGATACTTTGAGAGCTCGTTGCTATACATCTGTTAGGAATATATAGCAGCTCATATTGGGCATCATTTTCCGAGTAAATTTAGTATGTAGTACCCTAGATCGATCGATCACATTTATATCTCTCTTAATCTCATTTAAACAATGATATATATATTGTATTCACAATTATGATTATCCCAAAGACAGTCATAATTGGTCGACCTGTGAATACAAAACCATAATGTGATTCTTCAAATCCGATCTTCCTCTTTCCTTCAAACTTTCAATTTCAGTTCAACTTGCTTTTCTAAAAATGTCCCATTAGATCGAATCATCTCATGACCATTGGCAACATTCTAAGATAGCAAACACTAAATAGAAATCTTGAGAATAAGTAAGAGTCATGAGAGCACTAAAAAATGAGGAACTCTATTCCTCAAGAGTCTCACACGTCATAAAATTTGAGATCATAACTTTTGCCACTCTTATAGGTCGTCCCATGCATACGTAGTATGAAATACGTATTACGGTATTGACTCCTTTCCCATGGAGCGTATGTCTACACAATCAATACCGTACGATGATAGTTCGGACATACCCAATGTCTAACTTGAGTTCACGCATTTACTCATTCACAAAATTCATCGAACTCACATCGGCATCTTAGACGGATAAAGTAAAATGTGTGGGTTATTTTACTTTCGGACATCGTAAGTATTATGTCATCATCTTAACACTCAGTTAAGGCGACATATTTATTTTAAGCTTGAGCTCTCAATTATCACCTATATAATAAGCTTAAAAACAGTATCATCTCTATCTATCACATAGTAAATAGAGGCGATTACCCGTGTAAGTGGGCTAATCTCTTATCTGTCCGACATACTTTCTCAACATAATATAATGCACTAAGCATTAAGATGCATAAAGATCAAACAAAAGATTCATAGGCATTAATAATGAAACAACACTAGTTCATACATGTGAACAACTCGGGAAATTACAATCCAAGACATCGACTCTACGCAATCCTAGAGATATTACATGACCACAAAACACATCTCTAGGTATTGGCTTTGTCATAGGATCTGCTACCATTTTATGCGTAGATATGTACTGCAAGTTCACATCCTTTCGTGCAACATTATCTTTGACAAATTTATACTTGGTATCTATATGTTTGGTCTTGCCATGATATTTTGGATCTTTAGTGTACGCTATAGCTGCTTGGCTATCACAATTAACTAATAATTTATTTGCAGCTTTCTCAATAACACCTAAGTGATCCAAAAAAATCTCTTAAGCCAAACTCATTCTTATATTACTGCTGATAATGCCACGAACTCATCTTCCATCGTGGACAAGGCTATACACGTTTGTTTCTTACTTTGCTCCAACATATGGTGCCATTATTCAATAAGAAAACAAACCTAGAGGTAGATCTCCTTTTGTCTACACCTCCTCCCTAATCAGTTTCAGAATAGCCTGTGAGTCGCAGATCCTTTCCTTGATAACTCATCGTATAATCAGCAGTTCCCTTTAGATACCTCAGTATTGTGTTAACGGCTTTCCAATGTGCTGGACCTTGATTGGATTGATATCTACTCACCATTCCAACTGCAAAAACATATGTCGGGTCTTGTACACATCATAGCGTACATCAAACTCCCAACTGCACTAGCATAAGGAACATGTTTCATTTGTTCCTTTTCTTGTGGAGTCCTCGGACACGATCTATGGCTCAATCCTTCACCTTTCGCAATAGGAGTGTCTATGGGTTTACTATCTTGCATACGAAATCATTCAAGAACTTTATTTATATATGTTTCTTGCGAAAGAGACAACGATCTCTTCGAACGATCTCTTGAAATCTTAACTCCAAGAATGTATGCAGCCTCACCCATATCCTTCATCTCAAAGTTGGAAGAAAACCAACTCTTGACAGTATGAACAAACTCCATATTGCTTCCGGCAATCAGTATATCATCAACATATAATGATATGATCACAAATTGATCCTCGGATCTTTTGATATATACACAATGATCCTCATCAATCATTGTAAAATCATATGCCATTATGACATTGTGAAAACGTATATACCATTGTCTCGATGATCGTTAAGGCCGTATATCGATCTCAAAAATCGACATACCTTTTCTTCTTGGCCTTTCACTATGAAACCAGTAGGTTGTTCCATGTATATTTCTTCCTCTAATTCTCCATTGAGGAAAGCGGTCTTTACATCCATCTCGATGTAACTCAAGATCCATACTAGATCCTATTGCCGAATAATGCGAATCGAGGTAAATCTCACTACGGGAGAAAACGTATCTTCATAATCAATTCATTCCCGTTGATTATACCCCTTCGCAACAAGGCGAGCCTTATGCCTTTCTATCGAGCCATCAGCCTTTCGCTTTATTTTGAGAACCCACTTGTTCCCAATAGCTCTGCGTCCTTTTGGAAGATCAACCGTTCCCGGACTTGGTTTGATTTCATTGACTCAATTTCCTCTTCCATTGCATGAATCCATTTTTTCCTTACTAGGGCAATTCAGAGCCTCATAAATATTTCTTGGCTCATCCTCATCTTGTGGAGCAATCATAAAAGTTTCCCCTTCAATGTCAAAAACGTCGACGGGGAATACTTTGGCGACTTGTTCGCCGTATGGGAGTTTGTACACTTTGCACATCATTCCCCATTATGCTCTCACTGGGATTAGATAATGATGATGTCGTCTCATTATGTGGTTGCAATTGAGAATGAGTTGAATTCAATTCATCACTTCTCATATTACTCCCACTTGGACGAACTCCACCTAGATCATTATCTTGATCCGATGTTTCAAATGGGGAGTTGTCTTCCCATATTTCGCCCTTTTTTAGGAAATTCATCCTCTAAGAATGTGACATCCCGTGATTCAAATTCAGTTATACTACCACTTTCCTGCTCACCTATGAACACATACCCTTTTGAGTGTTCCGAGTATCTTATGAAAATACTCTTCTTTCCTCTAGGACCCAAATTCCCAAACTTGTGAGAGGATTCAAGTGTATAGGCAGCACAACCCCATGGCTTAAGAAAACTGAAGTCTAGTTTTCTACATGTCCATAACTCATATGGAGTGGAAGCAACTGATTTGGAAGGCACACGGTTAAGTATATAGGCAGCAGACAACAACGCATCACTCCAAAAGGTGATAGGCAAGTTAGCATGCGCCCTCATGGACCTAACCATTTCTAGTAGGGTTCTGTTTCTTCTCTCCGCAACACCATTTTGTTGAGGAGTATAAGGAATAGATAACTGTCTTTCTATTCTTTTTTCATCACATAATTTTCTGAACTCATCAGATAAATATTCTCGACCTCGATCGGATCTCAATGCTTTTATTTTCTTGTCTAATTGATTCTCTACCAGGTTCATAAACCTTTTGAAACAACTTATTGCTTCAGATTTGTGAGAAATCAAATAGACATATCCGAATCGAGTATAATCATCTATAAAAGTGATGAAATAAACAGCCCCATGCCTTCCTCTCACATTCATTGGACCACAGACATCGAATGGATTAAGTGCGAGAGGAAATTCAGCTCTTTTACCTTTTCCAAATGGTTTCCTTGTTGTTTTCCCTTCTAGGCAATGCTTACGATGGGCAAATCGACTTTTTCAATATTGCCCAACAAGCCCTCTTTGGCTAGTCTGTTCATACGCTGTTGGCCAATATGACCAAGTCTAGCATGCCATACATTCACATCATTATCATATGTATTGTGAGACGTGAGAAGGGAATAACAAACATTTGCATTAACATAGTCAATATCTAATACAATGAAACCATCCAGAAAGTAACCATGACCATAGTAGTTTGTATTCAAATACAAATCTACACTTCTATTGTGGAAGTTCACATTAAAACCTAATTTAACCAACACTAAAACAGACACTAAATTCCGACGAATCTCCGTAGCATACAACACATCATGAAGGAACGAAGTGCGTCCATCACGCATATTCAGTTGGCATGTGCCAATTCCTTTCACTTCAGCTCGGGAGTTGTTTCCCACATAGATCCATTTAGTTCCAGTAGGTACTCGTCGGAATTCCACGAAGGATCCTCTATCCTTCGCTACATGGTCTGTCGCTCCTGAATCCACAGTCCACAGAGGATTAGATTCAGTCAAGAATACAGAACTTGACACATATGCAAAGTTCCCAATTGTACCAAGGGTGTGTACATTCTTTGGCTCGCGACAATTGCGGGCATAGTGACCCTTCTGGTCACAGTTGTAACACTTCACCCTTGAGATATTCTTCACATGGGGACGTTTTCCCTTTTTTTGTTGGTTAATTCTTGGTTTCTTGCAAGAAGGACTTGATCCCTTGCATTTCCACATATTGAACGAATCAATGCGCTTGTGCTTAGAGCATGAAGCCCCTTCTGAGCTAACAGCAACACATAAAATATCTGTTTCTTGCTCTAATGCCTTGAGGCGATGGTCAGCTAGCTCAAGGTAGCGCACAACATCCTCTAGATCTTCCATAACATGGTCAAGAGCTTTTAGTGCTTTTTGCTTTTCCAGCACATATTGAATTTTCATTTGCCAAAATTCATAGTTGTCACCTTTGAGCTTTTCACATTTGTTCAGCTCGACAACTATGCTCTTTGTGGCTGAAGCCATTGATCTGAACACATCAGACATACATGCACGAGTTATTAATGCCTATCACTTATGCATCTATTTTGCACAAACCCATCATATTAATTAATAATTTTAAGTAAGGTTTCAGAATCAAAAGGTCACTATGTTTCCAATCATCCTCCAAAAATCCTAACTTAAAACTATCATTAATATGATTGTCTTATGCAAAATCAATTCTATGAAGCTACAAAAACTTCTATTACTACCCACACTAACTACCCACAAAGAACCAAAGAATCACACGAAAGCAACGATAATTGACATACAATATAAGAAAAAATGCTTTCACATAATATGGCTAACATATAGGTTGCTACAACAACAACAATCAGGTAGTTAACTTTACATAAGATGTCCACTTAGAACATTAAAAAAAAAAGACAAGTCATAACATCTATAAACGATGCATCATACAACTAATAGGGAAAGCAGCTACATGGTCCAATTTCTTTTTCTTTTTTTTTGTAAAATTCTCAGGCATTCTTGACAGCCACGGAAAAACAGACGGGTATCTCTTAGGATTTCTCCTACGCACATTCAGTCCTGGCCCAATCGAAGTCATTCCTTGGGTCGCAGTCTTTGTGGCTCCAACCCGATGGTATTCATCTACGAATTCCATTACTAGCGTCTTATAGCTAGTAAATCCTTTGACCTCCCGTAGGCGATTCAACACTCCTTGCCATCCTTGTGGAAGAGTGTTCATAAAGAATCACATCATCTGAATATCTCGCATGGGATAACCGTTCCAAATGACTTCCTGAATTTTGTTGTTGACCTCTATGACATGATCAATTATGTCGTCACTCTCCCATCGATAACCATTCAGATCGGCTATCAACCTTGTAAGCCTTTCCTTCTGTTCATCTGACATTGTGCGCACAGATGCGCGCGGCTTACGGGGAGGCATTTTTTCTGCAACAAATGCAGAACAAAAATGGATTACATATAATCCACATAGACATAATTGAAAAAAGGAACAAATTCCTTTTTTTGTTTTTTGTTTTTGTCAACGGTCAACGGTCGTCGGTCAACGTCAACGGTTAATGGTCAACGAAGTCAACGGTCGGTCAACGGTCAAGTCAACGGTCAACGGTCGGTCAACGGTCAACCGGCAGAGTCGTCGGACCGATCGGACCGGACAGGGCGGTCGGACCGGTCGCCGGGTCGGACGGACCGACCGCACGTGCGGCGCGCGTGCATGGGCTGACGTCACGCGGATGTCGGCCGCACGCGCCCGCGCACGTGCCCGTGCCGGGGGCTCGGGTCGGGTCGCCGGCCGGTGACCGTCCGACCAACCGACGCGTCGGTGATGACGTCGCGATGACGTCACCTCGGCGGTTACCGGCCGTTGGGTGACGTCATGCGACGTCACCATGCGTCGGTCCGTGTACCGGCGCGTGCCGGTGGCGCGCATGCGCCAGTTCGTCACCGGCGCGTGTCCCGCACGCGCTGGACGAACCATCGCGTCTGGGCGCGTCGCGCCCACGCGCAGAGCCTTCTGGCCGCGCGTGGAGGCGCGTGTGGCGTCTTCCGGCGACGTGCGACATGTCGCCGGACTCGTCTCGACGTCGCCGTCCTCCCTATGCCTTCAGATTTTTATTTCAACTTACGAAAAATCGGAAAAATGGGCGAACATGCTCGGGTGTCGGGATTCATGGCCCCGATCCGTACGGCCGAAATGCATTTGCGAAAAAATCAATCATAAACAACAAACAGATCGGGAAAAACGTGAACCCGGCTCTGATACCAATGTTGGGATCGTCGGATCCCCAAAAACCCTTGATTCGGCACTAAAACCGAACCCCTAATCATATGCGGAAGATGAGCCCGGGAATTAGACACGTATCACCGATCGTAAAGCACACCACGGATTCGAGCGTACCTTGTTAGCCACATATTAAACACCGATGCCGTATTGAGGAAGAGATTTCAGTCCCGTTCGATCCGATGTCGAAGATTCGCCATTTAAGGGAAGGCGGAGTCGCTTCTTCATCTGGGAGAGAGGGAGAGCTTTTTGGGAGAGAAAGGAGAACGTACTAAAATGCGAAAAGGTGTCTTCTCCTTCTCTCTCATCCCTTTTATAGGTTCCCATTTCCACGGGCCTTATTCCCGTGGGCCGGGCCTTTAGGCCCATCGTGGCCGGGCCAACTTAGGCCCATTATTAAATCCATCATCTCTTGTCATATTTAAGTACCTTAAAACCTTCTTAGCAGCAACCCAGTGATCACGTCTTGGATTTGACCAATATCTGCCTAGAAGTCCCGTCACAAAGACGATATTTAGTCTAGTGCAAATTCGAGCATACATTATACTTTTAAGTGCACTGACACAAGGTACACCCTTTAATTAGATTTTCTCAATATCTAAATAAGGACAATGTGATAGATTCAGTCCATCACCCTTAACAACAGAAGCAATTCCTGGCTTGCAATAATATATTGGAAATTTCCAATATACAATTAGCAAATGTCCTTCGAGAAAATCTAATATAATATGGCAAAAACAATCATTACAGACCTTAGTACAAAAGATATAAGATGTCTCAAGGTCACAACTTGTAAGCAAAATATCATATACAAAGAGTATGAGAAAAATAAATTTCCTCCCACTGACCTTGCAGTATATTGAATTACTTTGTTCCCAATTGAACAAAATAACAACACTATGAAACTTTAATAATATTGCCTAGAAACTTGCTTAAGATCATGAATTAAGACTTTTCAGTCTACACACAAGTTTACTTGAATCTGCTGCAAAATTCTCCAGTTGCACTTATATAGATTTTGTATCTCTTTGACATAACTCCATATAAAAAATAAACTATCAATGCCACGTTCACTCTGAAATAATCTATAAAGAAATAATCATTTTTTCACTAACTATCCACCCCTCTTTCAGAGTAAAAATATTATTATTCTTTTTTTATGGCATCTAATCACATACTTAATTAAGAACAAGAAATGACATTTATATAAGTTGCTAAAACAACCATGTAATGGATATTGTAATCATGCTCTCACAATTAGACTATATAGTCTGATGGTATAACTGATTGTCTTTCCCTAACAAATCTCCTTAATAAAGCTACAACCACTTTATTCTGCACTTGAGAGATTTAAGAAATTTCATTATAAACTATATCAAGAATAGTACATTAAACCTCAACAAGTTTAGTCTATGATACAGGAGATTCCATAATTATCTGTATAGGTAAAGACAAAAACACAATAACCCCCATCATACTATTATCTTTAATAGTCTAAGAGCAGCTATCCTCTACAATTACGTATGTGATTCCATAATTCTTGTACCTTCTTTAGGGTCATAAAATTAATACCCCTTTTAACAATCTGGATAAGATACAAAATAATTCCGAGTGGACCTAAATTCCAACACACTTAATATTGGATTAGATAACCTCAATCCTGCATAACACCTCTAAATTTTGATATGATTCAAGTAATTTATGCCCAGTCTATAACTCAAAAGAAGTTTATAAAACAACTTTGATAAAGACACATTTTGTATGTGAAAAAGTTGTTTTCATAATATCAGCCCACAGAAGACCGAATAAATTAGTCTTACTCATCACCATGTTAATTATGGTGCAATTATGTCTTTTGGCAAATCTTTTTGTCAGGATTTTCAAGCATAGTAATTAAATTACCACCCCAGAATATACTAAGTATTTGACAAATAACCCTTTAAGCAATTCAGTATTGTCATACTTGCCAAAATACTTATCGCTACTATTAGGCCTGACAACCTTTAAGACTAATTCTAACCAATTTATTCTTTATCTCGGTCGTTTTCCTTAAATAAAAAACTTTTGGAAACAGCCTTTTAACCATATACGAGATGTATATGTCATTAGGACTTAAACATAATCTTTGCAGATATGTCCTAATTTCAATATTATACAAAACATAATTTCAAGCAACTAAGGCTTCCATCATCTTATAGCAGTGCAATCCGCAAGCAAACCTCTTTTCTAGTGTTTCAGAATGAAACGCTTCATGGACAGTAAGCAAATTCTATTACATTCTCAAGCAACAAGTCATATGTCCACAACTTAAAATTTGAAGCAGTAAAAACCTCAATAATAGTGGAGTTATTAATTACAGAAAAATGTGACTGAAAAACAAGCAATGTATATAATTAGCATCATGTGAGCACCGTGTAACTTGACCTACAAGTACACATCCAGAGAGTTATATGCATAATCATATAATCACATTTGGGCAGAATACATGACATGTAGTTGTACACTCCCCACATGATAGCAATTATGATAATATATTCCAATTCTTCGTGAATTCATCACCTTTGGGCATATGAATCACTAGAATCAGTCACTCCTCCACCACACTATCATGTATCCCTCCATGAACTAATACACAATCACCTCCTTTGGGAGTATGACTACGCATTAGACCAGGAGACATCCCAATCATCATACGAGATCGAAATTTCTTAAACCCAATCAAGCGTGCCACTTTGGCGGTCACTACTCAATTGAATCCTTGAAATTCTCTCATACCAGGTGTTGACACTTAAATTTTTGCCCAAAAATCATTTCCAAAAAAAATGGGAACTTGTTTTTCCACAAAAATATTTCAAATTAAATTCTTGCATATAGATTATCTAGGCATTTAATATAGTGTTTTAAATGGAATATGGTTTTCCTTAAAAAAAATTAAATTAAATATATGAAAAAAGATAAAAAAAAAAAAAGATAAAAAAGAAAAAGAAAAAAAAAAGGTTGGGGCCAATGATCTAAATGTGACTAGCCAAGCCCGGGAGGTCAGATTGAAATTAAAATGGCAAATTGGGGCCAAAATGCAATTTCCAAAAAGTTGAGGGACCAATTCGCAAATTTTGCAAAATTTTGCCCGAACCCTTAAATCATCATCTTGGTCAACAATTAAGTTGAAATTGAACTTGGGCCAACTCGAATCAATCAAATCGGGCCAAAAAGATCAAGTTTGTATTAAATTGGGTATTTTCGGATAAGAAAATGGCCAATTTTGAGGGACTTTCTTGCAAAATTGGTTGGGCAAAATTGCGAAATCTGGTCGAGATCTTAAACTACTATGCATGAGCTTGCTAATTGATCAAAAATATCAACCAAATTGATGTATTAAAGCACTCAAACGAGCTACCAAAACCCAGCCCACGGTTTGGTCTGATTTCGGAGTTGCTGAGTAAGCAACTTGGTGGCCCCACCATATCCTCCTCAGCCGCCCATCTAGCCCGATCTTTGCACGTGATTGAAGGCCATAATGAGTAGTGCCAGTGGACGGAAATTTTCCAGGGGATAAGCTACTGAAGGCACGGGAAAATCGCACCAAATCCGGACACTCAACAGCTGCAGAAATTGGAAAAATTGGCTAAGTCAGAGAGTGGGTGAACTAGCTCAGTTGACAGGCTTGGTAGGTGGACAAAAGACCGACCAAAACTCCTCTAATTCAGTGGATAAGATCACGGAAGCAAGGTCTTTCAGAGGATGAGAGAGAGAAGACGAGAAGGAGAGGAGAGAGCTCGGAATCGTTCCCCAAAGACACCTTCAGAAGCAACTCCAGAAAGCAAAAACCCAGAAATTCTAGACCGACCTTGAGAGAGAAAAACGAGATTTTCACATACCTGCGGCCAAAATTAGCCAAAACCTTCAACTAGAGAGTGAAACTTCACTCAAATATCTTTCCAACCATAGGTCGCACGTCCCAAATGGAGATCGGGAAGGCCTCCTAAAGCCCCCCGAAAAACTACCCTCCTGGCGGGCCAAAGAAAGTCTGAATTTTTCTAAGTGTTGAGCCCGGTTGGTCACGAGTGAGAGAAAGCGAGTGTTTTTGAGAAAGTTGAGAGACAAATGAGGAAAACCATGAGTTCAAAACCAAAGTAGAATACATATAGCTTTGTTTGGTGTTTATTTTGCCAACAAAAGAGGTTCTAAAGCTTGATTTTGGAGGTTAATGAAAACCTTCGTTATCAGTTCTTTTTTTGCAGATCTTGTTTTCCAGTTGAAGAAGCCAACTTCCACGGGCCCCCGAGGATAATTTCTTGGTTTCTTGAGCAAAGAACCACTTGAAAAGGAAACTAAGAAGCAAGGTAAGCATCCTAGATGTATTTTCTTTCGAGTTTGAGTACGTTTTGATCATGAAAATCAAGAGGAAAACTAGCCCGGAAAACTGATTTCTGAGGCTGAAATTTTTCTAAGTGTTGGGAATTTCTTCAAGAATTTTGCAAGTGTGCTTCTTGGAGAGGTCGTTTTGATGTCTTTCAGTGGGCCATTCTCTATGATTTTTGTTGCATTTGAAAGCTCATGTTACCTACTTTCACTCAATTTAAGTAGTGTTTCTCGTAGATCTTGCATGTGATAAGTGTTGGGGCTTAAACATGGGCATGCAACCTGTTTGTTTGACTTGGGTTCAAACCCAGATTTGTGAAATCAGATCAAACCCGCATATTTGAGGATGATTTTAGCTTAGTTATTTTGTGTTTTAAGCTATGATTTCTGTTTAATCTTGCTCCTTGCATGTGGTAGTATAATCTTGATGCTTTAGTTCCACATAATATTGCTCATGGGTGAAGATTGAAGGCCGCAAACATGGCCCGCGAAGCTGTTTTGGGGTGATTTAATGCACGCCAAGTGTTCGATGAAATGCGCAAACCAAGTTTCGATCTTGAAACGGTCGATTTGAGCTCGGTTATTGTGATATTCATGTGCTGTGTTACTCCATGTTAGCATAGATCGGTTTAAGGAATTATTATTAATATTTTAAAAATAATAATAAAAAAAAGAAAAATATGAAAATTTCAAAAATATCAAAAAATGTTGGATGTTATCAAATTAAGCCAAAAATGACATCTAGGAGATTTTCTTAATTTTATAAAGTCATTTTTCCTAATTAAATGATATTTTGGTATTTTATAACCATTTTTGTAAATAATCTATTTTGCTTAGATTAAAATTATTTAGAGTAATTTCATGCATCTAGGGTAATTTCATGCATATTTAAATTCTCATTTTGCTCACGGGGTCCTGTCCCGGGCGTGATAACAAGGCCATGTAATATTATTTGCCCGACATTGTATCGGGTTTTCATTTTCCGCATTTATTTTCAAGTTATTTCAATTTCTTGGATGTTTACTTATGCACCGCTTTTCATTAATTTGAGTGTAAATTTCCCTTCTAAATTATGTTAAGATTAGTCTAGACATTAAAAAAAAACTACACAAACATTTGCATGGACACTTAGCTATTTCATAAATATTATAATTAGTAATCAAGATGGTGTGGCCATTTAGATTAAAACCTTTCAAGTTAGTGGTACCGCAAGGGCGCTAATAGAAACATTGGCGTAAACAAGTCCCCGTTCCTAGAAATCTCTGGTTGCGTAGGAATTGAGACAACACTCCCGTGTCTTGATTGGTTTCTAGCCGACCCCAATAGGCTAGTGGCGACTCCTAGAAATATTTAGGTTGTTAAGAACTAAAAAAAAATCCAACGTCGCGCGAGGTATGGGCTTGGGAGAGCCCGTGCCTATTTTAGGGCCATTGGTCCGCCTCTTTAGGCAAATACCCCTAAACCATTCTTTCTTTTCCCCCGAACGGAAAAAAAGAGGTCGTGACAGCTTGGCGACTCCGCTGGGGACTTGGTTGCAAACCTTAGAGGACTTAGGCCGTAATAACTTTGGTTGGTTGTTCACTAACATGGTCTTCATTTGATAGCGCGTGTCAAAGTCGCGTGGAAAACAAGGTTAGTTCGCTAACAATGTGTTAAATGTTTTTGTAGGTTTGGAGTAATAAGGGGTGGAGTGTTTGTTAACCCATTTCTTTTGCAGGGAGGTGTAGGAATGTATGTTTATATGGATGAAATTGAAGTGTTGTTTGGATATCAATTGTTGTGCATGCCTTCATACTTGCACTACACATTTACACACACAACCCGCGATCTAAAACCTCGATCGCATTAGGAAGCCCATAGGAGGTGCCAAAAGATGGAACCCGTGCGGGGAATGACCCATGGTTATCCACTTTTGGTCCCGCTCATTTTGATTAATGATAAAGAGAACTGTCCGACATAAGTGCGGAGTGGGATAAACTCTTTTGATCTAATCAAAATGGGGACCTTAAGCCTTTAGAACTCCACCTTTATGCGTCAAACCTCACAAGGTTACATTCGATTGTCTTTGTGATTGAAAAAAAAAAAAATGTCTCTTCACCCACTGTAAGTACGATTTCTCCATCTACTTGCTCACTTCGGATTGAAATTTTCATTTTTGGAGATTCACGGAAATCAATGGAATGCCCTTGAAAAGATAGGCTTGGCACTCACTCTTGATAAACAAACATTTCAAATGCATCTGATCTAGCCTAGATTAGAACATATGTTTTTGTTTAAATTTTCAATTACAAACTCAAAGTCACATTTTGTATAGAAATTCTTCCAAGTCAAGATTACATTTTGGGGCATAGAATTAAAATCAAATTTTCAAGAAAATTCTTGGTCGCATTTTGAAATTCAAATCACATTTTGTGTATTGATTTCTCAAAATAAAAATCACCTCACCTTTGCATGAGTGAAATTGCAAATTAATATTTCAAAATCAATGCCCCATTTGTGTATGAAACTTTTGGAACAGTGGGCATTCAATTGATAGCCGTGTATCGATCTTTTAATGAAATCTCCTCTTACTAATAAAATCTTGACTAAATACCAAATTCTCGTAAGTGGATACTACGAAGAAGGTATCGTCGCCTTGATTTCATTGTAAGAGGCGGCTTTATTGAAAGATCAATTTTTCATTCATGTACTGACATTATTTTCCTTTCGCAGGTCATGCGTGACAACCATTCCTTGAACTCCTCTTGCTTGACCATGCCAAAAGTGGACTATAAAGCTAGGATGAGAATTGTGCTTATTACGCTCCTCTATGAAAGAGCTTCTTGTACTTTGTCCTCGTCATTATTCCTATTAGGAACCATGTTTTGCGTTCTGGGTTTTGATTGTGGACCCAATCGAATGCTTTTGTAAATCATACAACTCACATTTTTTAATAATGAAGTCAGAGTTCGTAAAAATCATATCCTTTAAAATACTTGAAGTGTTTTAAACAGACCATTTGGGCTTTTTATGCCTTAGCTTCAACATGTTTGAAAAAGAGTTTCAAGAACTTGCAAAATATTTTATCTCTTCACTTAATTGCTTTTGCAGGTTGATCCATAGGATGATGCTTCAAGGGGTAAGGTTGTAATCGTTCCAATAGGGATTTCTTATGCAACCACTAACTCGACCATCCATTTTTGTCAAACAGGTAAAATGATGGTTTTGTTCAAGATTGACATTTACTTCCTTTGGAAAGACAAAAGCGCGGGCCTGTCCTAATAGACATATGAATTCAAACATTGCGATTAAGTGTGAAAAGAACCGTCAAAGCCTCGAAGATCACAAATCTACCAGCCTAACGGCAATCTTTATTGCTTCGAAAGTGGCTTCCACAGAAGTTCCACATCCTAGACGACCTTATATTAATTTGACATTCTTTGTGGAAAAAGAAATCTATAGACATTCTTTGCCATCAAACTATTTCATCGGTTGCAAACAAGAAGCAATTGCAATTCCTACACTGCCAATGGTGTCTTGGCATCCAATCCTATATGGAGATAATTATTGGTGGTCTGCAAGACAACACTTCAAGATGTAGATGTACACAAACAAGAATCGGTCATCAAATGTTGCCTTCAAATAAAAGGTGGTAATCGTTTCAAGTTAACTTCGATTTATTTTAGGAATGACTTGTCCTTGTACTTTGTGCAGATTTTAGTGAGGCAAATTACTGGCAAGCAACAAGATTACATGGGGAGAACAACTTGGTTCAGAATCATACGATCTCTAAAAAAAAAAAGGGTGTGTTCGTTCCAAAAGTCAAAATAACTCATTTATAAACTGACATAGCCATCCATGCTTACAGATTGTGAAGTGGGAAATTCATTGACGCAACAAAAATGGCGAAAGATCACCTAGCCTAAAAGGGGAAATTTTAATTGGGGCAGATGGCCACAAAATGGATCGGGGGCACGCAATGCCTAAGTCATCCGACTTCTAAAAAGGGAAAGATTCAAATGGAATAAATATTTGCCAAGTGAATTGCTGTCAATCACAAGAGCAAATCCCTCTCCATAGCCAAGAAAACGGGATGGAACACAGTCATCAGATATGCCGTAAAAGGGAGTATACCGTTCCTAAAATGAATCATATCGAATATGAAAATAACATATTACGTCTCTTTTTCCTTGCAGTTGATAAACGGGGCAAGTCACTCAAAGTAGAGTAACTCTCACCTGTGAAGCAAGATGAAACAAAGTCAATTGATTCAGCACAAAAAAGGGAGTATCGTCCCTAAATTAGTCCAATTCAATTTTGGAATATAAGTAACATGCCCCATCTCTTGTAGGAAAAGGTGCACATTGACCACTGGAGCAACACCTTATACCAAGAAGGCATGCTAAAGCCCAACCATCCATTTTGATGGAATAAATGGAGTAAAACATCCAAGGAGCAATGTCCTCACATGTAGAAACAATGAGAAATGTTAACACCTGAGGAGCAAAGGCACATGAAGAGGAAACACAAGACATTGAAAGTTAGATGAAGCATCGGTATTCAAGGAACAAACTCGAGAAATTGACTGAAGCATAATCTATATGGACCAAGCAAGCATATGGAGGTAACACATGTCAAATTCACCTAACTTGGTGGAGTTCAAGAGCCAGTTCAATTAAATAAAAAAGGAAGCGCCCCATGGACACTACCGGCGCTTCGGCCTGGTGGTATAGGGAATGAATGAACGGGTCCGAGAGGTCCGGGGTTCGATCCTCGGAAACGGCAACAAGATTGCCATGTAAAAAAATAAAAAAAAAATAAAAAAAACTTTTTGCATCTCTCACTTTTGCAAAATGAGGAAAATGCTTGAACTAATGAGACCAAAGACCTGAGAATCTCTTCAAGTCTTAAAACAATAGGTTCATGCTGTTGTTTGCCGCCAAATGGTGAAACCGACCAAGGGTAATGTTGTATCGTCTCCGCTTTACGATCCCCGAGGATTCATGTACTAACACATTCCCTTTTGTTCTTCGTAGGGTCGCCTGACTACTAAGGCAAAGGTAAGTACCCTTCTTCTCAAAATCAAATGCAAAACAAATGGAGAATTTTCATTGCAAGAAAGAACATTTAGTGTTTTTCTAGAAACAAGCACAAAAAATGGAAAATGAAGAAACAAGTTTTCCACAAAGTTTGCCAAAAATCTTCTTTATCTTTAAATTGTCCATCCACTCGATGGATCACTCATTTCGAATCAAAATTCTCTATGGAGGTTAATCCACCTAGATGATCTCAACAAAAATGAAAGGCGATGTTACTTATGCCAAGCGAGAAGCACTTAGGATGACGAAAGGCAACCCATTTCCAAACATGTCCTTTAAGCACTCTGAGATTCGAGCGAAAAAGAAAACCCGTGTCGTTTAAGGTCAATGAATTCATTCGCAAGTGGTACATAGATCAAGATGATAAGAGGCATTTCCTTCCTCTATCATACACACTACATGTGACAATAGTTAGCCCATTTGAGCCTTTTAATGTGAAGAATTTTCTACAAAATACCCCTGTCAAGAACCACCCCAAGATGGGGCAATTATGGAGGTTTGGGTTGATATTATTTGGAGAGGAAAGATGAGAAAGGTTTCTTTGCTCTCACTTGCATAAATCTTTTTGTGGTAACTTCAGGTGAATTCTTATGGAAGCTCGAAGCATCCCAAGGTGAAGAAGAGCATTCTTTTCTCTACCCAAACACCGATACCCTTTGCTTAAACCATATTGAGCCTAACTATTCATTTCTAAAACCCGAGTGGTGATTATCTCCCCACATTTGGGGAAGGCATATGATTTGCCAAGGCAAGTGATGCTTACATGAGAATCTGAAAAGCATCTTGAGAGTCCTAAGAGCTCAAAAAGTTCAAAGGAACAAAAGTCAAGTGAAAATTAAGGGGCATGAAAAAGCGGTGTGCCTGGTAAAAGCAAGGCCAATGCCCGAAAAAAGAAAAAAAAAGGGGAGAGTGGAAGAAAAACAATTGCATCAAGAGGAATATCTCTGTGAAAGCAAAAATGGCAAAAAAAAAAAAATGCCTGCATTGAAAAGAAAATCATTGCAAATGCAAAAGCCATTATGTTTAAGATGATTAGTCAAAGGACTTTCGAGACAATTTGAATTTTAAAAGTCAAGTGCTTAAAAAAAAAAAAGAAGAAGAAAAGGGGATGATATGGTAATGATGCCATGATAATCACCAACTCTCAAATCCCCCATCGACAAAAAGATTTAAGCCTTTTGAGCTAAGCCTTTTGAGCTTTTCCCCGAACCAACATTACAACCTATTCCCGAAGTCTCTTCAGATTGGGATGATTCAAAGTGGAAATAAGGACTTCCCAAAGAAGATGCTGCTCGAAGAAGTGAGAGCAAGGTTGTGTTATCTCATCTTAAGGTTTCTTGACTTGTAAACCTGGCGAAGATGTTGATCAGTGATTAATTCATTTCATAGCCAATGATGCTTATCCATTGCTAAAACCATGACCAAACCTGCACTACGATCCTTCTAAAAGACCTCTTAGATTGGTCAATGTGTACTTATTGCGAATGATTCAAAGCCTTGCACACTGGAAGAGTGAGATTGAGTGATCAGTTTATTTCCCACATGAATAGATGGGATCAAACAGCCCTTTTCTTGAAAATATGCGAGAAGCCCTTTCTGACTAGGGGTCCTGGCTTGGCATACTTAACAAACATTTCTTATAAGTCAAGGTCATTTCGACAAGGACTTTTCTCCCAATAGAATTTGACGATTAATGATATCATCCGAGTGTGATGACAGTTTCGTGAGTTTGTCAAGTGGTCGGGATTAGTTTGATTTGTTTATGCAATCATTGCCTTCTCATTACCGATACACTTTTGATATTGTTTATGATGACATGTGCTGAAATCGATCTCGTCTAGTATGCTTTCGCTACTAGAATAGTTGTTATAATGGATTCTATTTGATGTGCGATCCATTTCGAATATTCTCGAATGACAGTTCCTCCAAAGTGAAACCACACAATTTCAAATGGTTCATGGGTTAGCCTTAAACCATGCATTTTCAAAAGGTTCTTGGTTATCCTTAAACCTTGCAATTTCAAAGGGTTCATGGGTTAGCCTTAAACCATGCATTTTCAAAAGGTTCTTGGTTACCCTTAAACCATGCAATTCCAAAGGGTTTATGGGTTGACCTTAAACCATGCATTTTCAAAAGGTTCTTGGTTATCCTTAAACCTTGCAATTTCAAAGGGTTCATGGGTTAGCCTTAAACCATGCATTTTCAAAAGGTTCTTGGTTATCCTTAAACCTTGCAATTTCAAAGGGTTCATGGGTTAGCCTTAAACCATGCATTTTCAAAAGGTTCTTGGTTATCCTTAAACCTTGCAATTTCAAAGGGTTCATGGGTTAGTCTTAAACCATGTATTTTCAAGAGGTTTTTGGTCATCATCAAACCATACACTTTACGGTTAGTGGGACTGCCTTAAACCACAAGGTTCGTGGGATTGCCTTAAACCACAAGGTTCGTGGGATTGCCTTAAACCACAAGGTTCGTGGGACTGCCTTAAACCACAAGGTTAGTGGGTCTACCTTAAACCACATGGTTAGTGGGACTGCCTTAAACCACACGGTTCGTGGGACTGCCTTAAACCACACGGTTAGTGGGACTGCCTTAAACCACAAGGTTTGTGGGACTACCTTAAACCACACGGTTAGTGGGACTGCCTTAAACCACACTTTTCAAAGTATTCATAGATACATCCCTAAACTACGCTCTTTACATTAAGCTCACTTGCATTTTCATTTTACTATTAAAAAAACAAAAAAACAAAAAAACAAAACAAAAACAAAAAAAACAAAAAAACAAAAAATTAGGTGTCACCTTATCTTTGAAAGAAATCTCTTTGAGCTTCCTTCCAAAGAGAGGCAAAATGTTGACACTTAAATTTTTGCCCAAAAATCATTTCCAAAAAAAATGGGAACTTGTTTTTCCACAAAAATATTTCAAATTAAATTCTTGCATATAGATTATCTAGGCATTTAATATAGTGTTTTAAATGGAATATGGTTTTCCTTAAAAAAAAAAAATTAAATTAAATATATGAAAAAAGAAAAAAAAAAGATAAAAAAGAAAAAGAAAAAAAAAAAGGTTGGGGCCAATGATCTAAATGTGACTAGCCAAGCCCGGGAGGTCAGATTGAAATTAAAATGGCAAATTGGGGCCAAAATGCAATTTCCAAAAAGTTGAGGGATCAATTCGCAAATTTTGCAAAATTTTGCCCGAACCCTTAAATCATCATCTTGGTCAACAATTAAGTTGAAATTGAACTTGGGCCAACTCGAATCAATCAAATCGGGCCAAAAAGATCAAGTTTGTATTAAATTGGGTATTTTCGGATAAGAAAATGGCCAATTTTGAGGGACTTTCTTGCAAAATTGGTTGGGCAAAATTGCGAAATCTGGTCGAGATCTTAAACTACTATGCATGAGCTTGCTAATTGATCAAAAATATCAACCAAATTGATGTATTAAAGCACTCAAACGAGCTACCAAAACCCAGCCCACGGTTTGGTCTGATTTCGGAGTTGCTGAGTAAGCAACTTGGTGGCCCCACCATATCCTCCTCAGCCGCCCATCTAGCCCGATCTTTGCACGTGATTGAAGGCCATAATGAGTAGTGCCAGTGGACGGAAATTTTCCAGGGGATAAGCTACTGAAGGCACGGGAAAATCGCACCAAATCCGGACACTCAACAGCTGCAGAAATTGGAAAAATTGGCTAAGTCAGAGAGTGGGTGAACTAGCTCAGTTGACAGGCTTGGTAGGTGGACAAAAGACCGACCAAAACTCCTCTAATTCAGTGGATAAGATCACGGAAGCAAGGTCTTTCAGAGGATGAGAGAGAGAAGACGAGAAGGAGAGGAGAGAGCTCGGAATCGTTCCCCAAAGACACCTTCAGAAGCAACTCCAGAAAGCAAAAACCCAGAAATTCTAGACCGACCTTGAGAGAGAAAAACGAGATTTTCACATACCTGCGGCCAAAATTAGCCAAAACCTTCAACTAGAGAGTGAAACTTCACTCAAATATCTTTCCAACCATAGGTCGCACGTCCCAAATGGAGATCGGGAAGGCCTCCTAAAGCCCCCCGAAAAACTACCCTCCTGGCGGGCCAAAGAAAGTCTGAATTTTTCTAAGTGTTGAGCCCGGTTGGTCACGAGTGAGAGAAAGCGAGTGTTTTTGAGAAAGTTGAGAGACAAATGAGGAAAACCATGAGTTCAAAACCAAAGTAGAATACATATAGCTTTGTTTGGTGTTTATTTTGCCAACAAAAGAGGTTCTAAAGCTTGATTTTGGAGGTTAATGAAAACCTTCGTTATCAGTTCTTTTTTTGCAGATCTTGTTTTCCAGTTGAAGAAGCCAACTTCCACGGGCCCCCGAGGATAATTTCTTGGTTTCTTGAGCAAAGAACCACTTGAAAAGGAAACTAAGAAGCAAGGTAAGCATCCTAGATGTATTTTCTTTCGAGTTTGAGTACGTTTTGATCATGAAAATCAAGAGGAAAACTAGCCCGGAAAACTGATTTCTGAGGCTGAAATTTTTCTAAGTGTTGGGAATTTCTTCAAGAATTTTGCAAGTGTGCTTCTTGGAGAGGTCGTTTTGATGTCTTTCAGTGGGCCATTCTCTATGATTTTTGTTGCATTTGAAAGCTCATGTTACCTACTTTCACTCAATTTAAGTAGTGTTTCTCGTAGATCTTGCATGTGATAAGTGTTGGGGCTTAAACATGGGCATGCAACCTGTTTGTTTGACTTGGGTTCAAACCCAGATTTGTGAAATCAGATCAAACCCGCATATTTGAGGATGATTTTAGCTTAGTTATTTTGTGTTTTAAGCTATGATTTCTGTTTAATCTTGCTCCTTGCATGTGGTAGTATAATCTTGATGCTTTAGTTCCACATAATATTGCTCATGGGTGAAGATTGAAGGCCGCAAACATGGCCCGCGAAGCTGTTTTGGGGTGATTTAATGCACGCCAAGTGTTCGATGAAATGCGCAAACCAAGTTTCGATCTTGAAACGGTCGATTTGAGCTCGGTTATTGTGATATTCATGTGCTGTGTTACTCCATGTTAGCATAGATCGGTTTAAGGAATTATTATTAATATTTTAAAAATAATAATAAAAAAAGAAAAATATGAAAATTTCAAAAATATCAAAAAATGTTGGATGTTATCAAATTAAGCCAAAAATGACATCTAGGAGATTTTCTTAATTTTATAAAGTCATTTTTCCTAATTAAATGATATTTTGGTATTTTATAACCATTTTTGTAAATAATCTATTTTGCTTAGATTAAAATTATTTAGAGTAATTTCATGCATCTAGGGTAATTTCATGCATATTTAAATTCTCATTTTGCTCACGGGGTCCTGTCCGGGGCGTGATAACAAGGCCATGTAATATTATTTGCCCGACATTGTATCGGGTTTTCATTTTCCGCATTTATTTTCAAGTTATTTCAATTTCTTGGATGTTTACTTATGCACCGCTTTTCATTAATTTGAGTGTAAATTTCCCTTCTAAATTATGTTAAGATTAGTCTAGACATTAAAAAAACTACACAAACATTTGCATGGACACTTAGCTATTTCATAAATATTATAATTAGTAATCAAGATGGTGTGGCCATTTAGATTAAAACCTTTCAAGTTAGTGGTACCGCAAGGGCGCTAATAGAAACATTGGCGTAAACAAGTCCCCGTTCCTAGAAATCTCTGGTTGCGTAGGAATTGAGACAACACTCCCGTGTCTTGATTGGTTTCTAGCCGACCCCAATAGGCTAGTGGCGACTCCTAGAAATATTTAGGTTGTTAAGAACTAAAAAACAAAATCCAACGTCGCGCGAGGTATGGGCTTGGGAGAGCCCGTGCCTATTTTAGGGCCATTGGTCCGCCTCTTTAGGCAAATACCCCTAAACCATTCTTTCTTTTCCCCCGAACGGAAAAAAAGAGGTCGTGACACCAGGGATATAAAATTTACTCCTCACATACACCATATACATGTGATTTTAACTTTAGTGATAGGGGCAGCATATCACCAAAATCACATATTATGCTAATAACATTGCTTTGTTCATTAATAAAATCTTTATTGCACACACACACACACACACACACACACACACACACACACACACATATCCTGAAAGACAGATTCCAATGAGATCAACGATCACAGCATCACAAGAAAATTATCATAACATAAAAGCAATCATCTCTTGTGTACCCCGATTACAGATTACTAGAATCAACATAAAAAGAATGCTGATCTAGAAGATCTTTCATAAGTTAACATCAATAGCAATATAGGATACCCTAGATCGACAAGCCTGATAGCTAATCCACTATTGCTCATGAATTTCATAAGGCAAAACATGACTCCAAGGCCAACGGCTAATATATTAGCCAATTTTTTAAGTAACAAAATTATCATTGTTATCAATCAATAGCCTATTAATTGAGTCAAACCAGATAACCAAATATCTAAAATTTAACAATAGATACTATTGCTCTGCGTAAATGTTGTCATACTCCTTAACCATAAAAAATATTCAACTTGATAGACATTAACAAGTGACCAGATGAGTTCATGTATAATATGCAGTAACTTAATTGATATGCATTACCCACATTCAGCAGATGTGTTAATCAATACAATCGTTTGGTCACGAGTTCTTAAGACGTCCATCATTCAAAAATTACCAAAGTGTGTAAAGGAGTATGCTTAAACAACAAAAATTTTATAATCAATACATAGCTCAATTACTATCCCATAATGGTTGTATCTCATTAAGCCAACTTCAGTTCACAATAAAGTTTAATTTTTTATTAATGAATCACACCATTATAATGTTTATGTGATAACATACCTGTAACCCAACACTTATATTTCCAAAATCACAGAAAATATAAGAAAAATACGCCAAAAAAAATACAATAAAAATACACGTATTTAGGGTTCCATATGTATTTTCACATCCATAAAATTACCAAAAGATAGAGGATGAAGATACGAGTCCAAGCTCATTATCCTCGTCTCAAACGAATTCGACATTGACTAGTAACTACGGGTAAACTCGCCACGGCAATAGAACAAAACCACCGAGAGCAAAAAGTCGATTCCGAAATCAAAGACGGACGAGAAAAAGAGTGCGCACGATGACCAACAGTTCATAATTCAAATGACACGATGTGACGCAAAGAGTGGAGAAGAAAAACGAAGGTAACGCTAGATGTAACTTAAAATTCTAGAACTTTTTCTATGTATAAACCCTAGAATTTCAAATTTAAAATTCTTACTCAATTCTCAACAAAATTATACAAAACATATATGGTTGGAAAGATCTCGACATGTAGAACAAAAACCCCATGGTTTCAGGATCAATCGAGCAAAAATCCACATGGAAAAATTAATGATTTGGCGGCGCGTGGGGGCGTGTGCGGCCCTCTCCGGCGACGCGTCGCCCACGGATCTGTTCGTGTCAACGAGCCCAGTCCGAATTTGTGATTTTATTTTATTTTTATTGAACAAAAAATCTCAAAAATCACAAATTAGGGCAAAAATTTTATGTATTCGAGTTCTAGGGTTATGGAGGCTCTAATACCACATGTTGGACGCAAATTGTGCAACCCCAAGATCTCCATAACCAGAACAAGAACATGCATAATTAAGTAGAAAGATTAACGCACCTGTTTTGGGATCCATCAAACATAAAGCGGAAGCAGAAAAGGGATTTCCCACATTATCAAGGGGATCCACGCATCAAATCCTTCTCCTCTATTGCCTTCCGTATCACTGGCTCAATGAGGCGGCCTCCTCACGTTTAGCGTTAGGTAAACGCCCCTTAGGTGAGGATACATGTGAGAATTAGGGTTAGAGGAGAGACTTGAGCACTATTTATAGAGTTTCCAGCTAGGCCCCCTCATTACGGGCCAGGCTCAACTCGGCCCACACTAGCCAGCCCATATTAGACTAATTAAGAAACATTCTATCTCACCTTAGACCAATCTCCGTAAAACGGTAAACGTTAAACGGTAAATTACAATATCAATTAATGTAGTCCACATTAGGAAAATTCTTACACTAGATTCATCCCCCAAATGATTGGTGTTGGTCGAATTAATGTCTTCATTTTTCTTGAAAGTAAGACGAAGGAAGAACTCTAGATTTTTCCATATGGAAGAGAAAATTTGCGCAAATCTGTTCAGGCTACCATCATGGCTTGAATGATTGGTTTTAGATGAGAGGATTAGGCTAGGTAACTTGTGGATGTCAACAAAAGGTTGGAATTGGCTTTTCAATCTAATTGCTCGATGCCAGAATCTTAATCTGGGCAATTTGGTTAGATCTCAACTAATGACGAACTGTATTTCAAAGGGTTTGCCCCTCAATTGAGTAGCAAAAGCTTTTCCCCCACCTGACTGGAAATACTGGGCATAGTTTTCCTGAAGTTTCTCAGGAAGAATTTACATTAGTTGCTGCTGCTGCTGCCGCCACATTAGTATTCCTGAATGGGATGAGCTTATCATACTTGGTAGGGAAGACATTGGCTGGAACATGAGGAGATGCTTGGATGCCCTAGATATCTAAGGGTTTGGGTTATAGAGATGATCATATATATACTCTCACTAGTCTAATCATTGTTACTGGTATCAAGTAAGGCCCGGAGATCACAGACTGATATTGGAATTAGTCTTATCTTTTAAGGGGAAGCCTAACTCAAGACCATCTTCTCGAAGCGCAATGCTTGTTTGTTACTCAATTTGTTGAACCATGAGAATTCCATTTTTTTTCCTGGCTTGCACGCAACCTCTTGCAAAAATGGCTTTTACCACTGTATTCGTAGCATCTGCTGGATTTCCCCCAGGACATGCATTCTTCTGTTTTACCCATTGAAGAGAGAATTCGGTGGAGGCATAGAAGGCTGAAATTATTGCTCTTTCCAGGCACATATGCCATTTGGCCAAGGGTACTAAGTACTATTGTTACCCAGGTAATATGGAGTCTTGGAATTTTTGGCTTGACTTTCCTTCGTATACATACAAATCGCCTCGCCGCACATATAGAACAGAAGGCACCGCCTCCAGGGTTACCTGAGTGTGAGACACCGAGATTCGAACACGACATCTATCACATCCGATTCAAGCATTTGATCACTTGGTCGATAGTTGGAGGTTAGGGGAAAGTATTTCACTCTCACCAAATTTTTCGGTTGGAGTTATTACACTTTTCAAGCAGACAGAACATTGGGTGCCTCTCATGTCGTGTATTTTCTCCATGTGTCAGACATGCTACTTCGTCCTTTCCGTCATAATGACTTCTTATCTCTCGACATGGCTTCTCTTACTCCCTCGTCAAACAGAACTAGAAACCCACATATAAGAAACCACGAATCCCACTGACTACGACCACTTCCTCCTCCGCTGCCCGCTCTAAACATGGCCCCGGGTTTCATCTCCGACCCAACCTTCTTCACAGCTTCAGCCCTGGTCTTGGCTCTAGCTTTGGCCCATCTCTTCGCCCAGACATGGAACCTTCACCGCAGTAAGACGGCGGCAGCGGCGACCGCCAAGAAGTACCACCCCGTCGCTGGGACAGTCTTGAACAAGCTCCTGAACTTCGGCCGCGTGCACGACTACATGACTGACCTTGCGGGCAAGCACAGGACCTATAGGTTGCTCCGCCCTTTTAGGAGCGAGGTCTACACCTGCGACCCGGCCAACGTGGAGTACATGCTCAAGACCAACTTTGAGAATTACGGCAAGGTACGTTGGGGTGCAGGGTTGTTGATGGTTATTAGGAAGTGGCCATAATTAGTTTGTTGTTTATTAGTGCCCACGGGAGAAGACGTAATGGGGCTACTTTTCCCTTGGGGGGAAGAAAGTTCGCTCAGTTGAAAGATTGATTATATGATTTATTGATCCAAACAACTGGGTGACTATAGTCAACGTGCCCATGTCAATGAATATGTACCTTGAACTTATGACTTTCTGCTCAGACATCATATAAGATTCCGCCGAACGATCATTAAGTGTTATAAAAATTTGAACTGTTAGATTAAAAAATGTGATTTAATATTTCATAATTCTATCGTATCATTTTGGAAATATTAAGGGCATGCATTTTAAATATTTGGCAATGTCTCAAACATGTTTACCATAAAATTCTTGCCATTTGGTGTTGATGGGCCAGTGACTGGTTATCCCTTTGCGATGCTGGTGGTCTTATTTTTTGCACGGCAGCGTGGGCGATTTAGTTCTTTTTGGTTCCCTTTAGAGCCAGTGGCCTTGGTGAAATGTCAGCACCACGAATTATTGTGGCATGCTAGGTAGGCAGCTAGTTGTGGTGGCTGTTTGTTAGATAATTCTAGAGGTGTCAAAATGCGTCTTGAACCATAAATAGGTCATATATTGGTCACTTATATCTTGAACAGACTAGTTAAATAGGTTTAAAAATTGAAAATTTAAGATAAATGAGTCTTAAATGTGTTGGACTTAGGATCCGTTTTCTTTTTTCCTTCTTCCTCCTTCTTTAGCCAATGGTTGGCACGGCGATGGCCGGTGACCGGCTAGGAGAGGCTTGAGCTCACCGGCATCAAGCGATATTGAGGTCGCCAAACAACTGGTGAGGCTCGAGCCTCATCGATGTAACGAGACTCGAGCTTGTCGGTGTCGAGTGAGCTCAATCTTGCTGATCCGAAAAGCTGATCCGGCAAGCCTCAAGCTCACCTTGATTGTGGCTGGCAGCCGACCGAAGAAGAAGAAAAATAAAAAAAGAAGAGAGAAAAAAATAATTAAAAATTATATTTATTTAAAAATAAAAAATAATTAAAATTTCGATTTTTTAAAAATATTTTTTGAAAAAATATAAAATTTCCATTAAATTTGTATTATATGAAAGTGTTTTGGAAATATTATTTTTTTCAAATATGATAAGAAATAAGCTTTCTTAAATTTAATTAAAGGTTTGTCGCTTTTTTGTTTTATTTATTAATTTTTTATTGTTTAATTTACTTTTTAAATTTGATGTGAAGGTTTTATTTAAATAACATATAGGTGAAGAGCTTAAAGTGAATTAAATGAGTGAGAGTGGATTGACCTATATTGAGTTGAATATTAATGTATTTTCAGTAATATGAGTCAGGTCAGGTATGGGTCAAATCGAGTTGAATATGAGTCATCGAATTTACATCATATGAAAAATGGTTAAAATAGGTTAAAATGGTTCAAATGGGTCAATATAGGTCGGACTATTATCGACCCGACCCAAACTCGATCCGATCCGACCCACCCATTTGACGGCCCTAGCTAATACTAGTGACATTAGCTAGGCAAGAGCTAGACAGTCAATTAGTGTTCAAATTACTAGTTTAAAAGAGTAGGAGATTACACTGGTGAATGGGGTTTTAAGATTTTGTTGATTTCATTCACGCAAGAAATCTACTTAATAGTTATGCTTTTAAATCTGGAATTGTCATAACAAGGTGAAGCATTCCTGGATATCATTTCTAGATATTAAAGGAGCTGTGAGAGAGTCGGATGAAAAACAGCTGGTTTTCATGGAGATTTTAGTGTAGAACCCAAGTTTGAGGATTGCATGGTATGACTTAAAACCTTTGCGCAGGGACAGTACAACTACAGCCATCTAAAGGATCTATTAGGGGATGGAATTTTCGCAGTCGATGGCGACAAGTGGCGCCAACAGAGGAAAGTGTCAAGCTATGAGTTCTCCACAAAAGTGTTGAGAGACTTCAGCAGTGTGGTCTTCCGAAGAAATGCTGCTAAATTAGCAAACATATTGTCCGAAGCAGCAAGTACTAACCAAATTGTAGACATGTAGGTAAATTTTGCATTATCAGATATGACTTAGCTAATCTTGCTGTAATTTCTTCATCATATATATAACCAGATCCTTTATGCAGGATTTATTTATGAAGTCAACTCTGGATTCCATATTTAAAGTTGCATTTGGAGTCGAACTGGATAGCATGTGTGGAACAAATGAAGAGGGCGCTGAATTCAGCCGTGCTTTTGATGATGCAAGTGCAATCACCCTATGGCGATATGTTGACATCTCCTGGAAGATTAAGAAATTTATGAATATTGGATCAGAAGCAGCGCTGAAGAAAAACATCAGGATAATGGACAATTTTGTGTATAAGCTCATTAGGAGGAAGATTGAGCAAATGCACAATTCGACAGACGATCCTTCTGTAAGTTAACCATCCTCTCTCTCCAATTTTTAATGGAAATATCCTGACGAAAGGTTGCCTAAATTTTGCAGATGAAAAAAGAAGACATATTGTCTAGGTTTCTCCAAGTGACAGAGACTGACCAGACATACTTGCGGGATATAATACTCAACTTCATTATTGCGGGCAAAGACACAACTGCAGCCACGCTTTCCTGGTTCATCTACATGCTCTGCAAACATCCAACGATACAAGAGAAGGTTGCACGAGAAGTGAAACAAATGAGCAATGTCAAAGAGATTTCAGATTTTGCCAGTTTTGCTGCGAGTATGGGGGAAGAGGCTCTAGAAAAGATGCACTACCTCCATGCGACGATAACAGAAACTCTCCGGCTCTATCTTGCAGTTCCATTGGTGAGGAGTATCTCGATTTTTTCTTCATCCACAGTCCATGGAAAGCTTGTGATCCTAAATTTATTCGTAAAAGATATATGAGTTTGCATTATTGAGTTATTTGATTCTCACTGGTTAGTCACGTTAGCTTTGAACTTTTAAGGGTTGGCCCACTGGGTAAAGGCCACTTCTCTTCGGGAAGTAGACCCATGCTCAAGCCTCAACCCTTCCCTCATCTTAGCTTGCACAAAGTGCATTCAAACGCCTCCTTTTTTCACATAGAAAATGATAACAAAGATGATCAGTTAAGAGTTTTTCTTAAGCTCTTGTAATCCTATTCTTTAACTCTGTTATGGTTGCTATCAATTCGCTTTTCGATTTAGACCTAGCTGTTGGATTTTCCAATAAATTTTGAAATTGTTGCTCAACCAGGACCCGAAAATCTGCTTCTCTGATGATGTTTTCCCAGATGGGTTCAGTGTAAGGAAAGGAGATTTGGTATCCTTTCAGCCATATGGGATGGGCAGGATGAAATTCATATGGGGCGATGATGCGGAAGATTTTCGTCCAGAGAGATGGCTGGATTCGAATGGAGTATTCCAGCCCGAAGCCCTTTCAAGTTTACAGCCTTTCAGGTCAGAAAAGAATGCACTTAAATTCATTGGCATTGACCTGGGCCGGACCTTCATTCGCTGCATGCACCTTCAGTTTGACCTTTATGTTGGTAACCTGGTGGATTGCCAGAGTCAAGTAATCTGAATGGGAACAAGATTACGTGCATCATCTCGTTCATTTCTTCTCCATATACGGTCTTCATTCCAATATGAATACCTACATTCAAGTTCTCTTAGATCAAGGAAACACCACTATTTTTATATCAACCTATGGCAAGTAGCAGCCCAGTTGTTCTTTTTTTCCCCCTTAAAATATTGTTTATCTTTTCGTCTTTGCTTTGCAGGCTGGACCGAGGATTTGTCTCGGTAAAGAATTCGCGTATTGGCAGATGAAGATATTCTCCGCCGTGTTGCTGAGCTGTTTTACGTTCAAATTGGCTGATGAAGAGAAACCTGTCAACTACAGAACGATGATCACTCTTCACATCGATGGAGGTCTCCATGTTTCCGTCACCCGCAGATGCTAGAGTTAAGTTCACCAATCTGTTAATGCTGTATGTGTTAATAAAGTGGTAGAAGAGCCCAAAACAAAAATGAAAAATCGTCATCAGATCATGCAGGCATTCGAGTAATTGCCGAAAATGTTACGTACCTGCCATCTATTGATCTAAATATTTTCGGCTTAAGTTTGAAGAATCCCTAGGATGCTTATCAGTATATGCTTGCTTGAAGACATCCTGAATTTGGTTGTTTAAGAAGTTTTAATGTATAGACAGTTGCTTGTGACGAATTCAGTTTGAGCTGTATAAATGGAGATCAACCGATCAATTGTGTAGTCTCTGTCCATTTTCTGGGTCTTTCACTTCATTATTGTCTCATAGTCACAGGTGAATACTGACTTCGATGTTAAAAGGGAAGGCGTAAGCCCTTCACGGAAGAATCGATTGGTATATTCGTCGGTAACTCAGTGGCAAAACACTGCACTTTTGGATAGTGTGTTGCAGAGGACAACTCCCCTGATATTTCCAGGTGAGTTGAGCTACCACAATACAAACAGGAATATGAAATGACCAAGAACAACAAATAATGCAGAGAAGCTACAATTGTTTAAAAAAGCAGATGCTTGCCTTCTAAACCAAAAGAAAAACATGCCAAAAGGTTCATTTAACTCCTTTTGAGTGGATCAAAGGGCCACTTGCACCACTAATCCAAATGTCAAAAATTCCCGAAAAGTGCAATGACTCCAACCGAATGGTTTGGTTAAAGCGAAATACTTTGTCCCCTGACGTCCGAGTGTTGACTGAGTGATCAAGCGCTTAAACCAGATGCGACAGATCTCGTGTTGGGACATTGGTGTCTTATAACCTTGGAGGCCATGCCCTCCATCTGTATGTGCGGCGAGGCGGTTTGCGTGCATAGAAAGGAAAGTCAAGCTGAAGATGCCAAGACTCCATATTATCTGGGTAAAAGTAACACTTTGTCCCCTTGGCCAAATGGCAAGTATGCCTGAAAAGGGCAATAATTCCAGCCTTCAATGCCTTCACCGAATTTCACTCTTCATTGGATAAAAACAGAAGAATACATGTCCTATGACCAAATGTCAAACATACCTGAAAAGGGCAAGAAGCTTTAATCTCATTGTCTTGTTTTTGTCTCGTCTTTTCCTTGGATGGACCCCGGGAAGCGAAGACAGTTTTCAACTTCAAGTACCAATGACAAACGTTTTACTGTGCGTCCTTTTTACATGCTGTGCCGGTAAAGATTCCAAGTCCTTTTTGGTCAAAGCGAATTTGAATGAATTGCCTCAGGAAGATTCTTTTGCTTATTGTTGTGTTGAAATGCTTTCAATTCCTCTTCCACCGCATGAAGCCATTCATCTTCAAGAGTGATAATCTTCGTTGCCTCCCTCCTGATCCCGTCCTCTTCCGGTCATCGGAACCGTCTTCGAGCTTGGTGAAGATCACCGTAATGCCCTCCCTGAACTCTCCAAAACATATGGATCCATAATGACCCTAGAGCTAGGGAGCATCACCACCCATTGAGCACGGCTACATCTCATTGATGGCTTTTCCGAAGGCGCATAGATCCAGAATCTACTGCGATCCGATACCCTAATACATGGGTAACCCGAAAAGGGATTGAGTAAAGTCCGGCGTAATTGCACGAGACAGTTTCTCTTAACCAACACACGACCAATTAATTTCAGCTCAGGACATCGTGCATTGCACTCAAATGCCTCAATTAAGATAGTGATCCTGGCATATTTTCTTCATATTAAAAACACATAGTAAAATAGTCGTGTGTTGGTAGATGGTCAAATTGGATCTAGAAAATTCATAACCTCCAATTTAAAATCCCCATATTTTATATAGTATATAAAACGATTTTTGGTGTTAAAATCCGACACCCGGGATTTTCTGAATAAATATTGGAAATTCACAAATTTTGGAATAAATGACCAAAAATCCAATCAGCGCTTAATTTGCACAATTTAACACTCAATTGTAGAAATTGAACATACCATTACAATCAACACGCAATTTCGGTCATCGGCTATCCCGGTCTAATTTCTGAAAAATAATTAATAATTAAATAAATTACCGGAAATTAAATAAATTACAAAATAATTAAATTTAAATTAACCTAAACTAACTAGGCTAATTACTCTAACTAACAATTATATCTAACCATTCTATTTAATTTAATCTAAGTACACTAATTAAAATAAACTAACTAATTCCTAACTAATCCACCTAACTAAACTAATTAAACTAACTAAATACTAACTATATACTTAATCTAACTAAAACCATCCTAAGCCTAATTAACCTAATTAATCCACCAATTAGCTAACTAACACACCTCTAAGTGTCATTAGTCCACTAATTAGGGATTAGAACACGAACTCACCGGTTTATTGCAAGAACCGGTTCACCGCGACGACGGCGCGACGGCGGCCAAAATCCGAATTTTCGGCGGCGTCAACGAAAGCTCAGGCCAGGCCGAGAAGCCTTGCAAGTCCACAGCAAGTGTTGGACTTGATCTTGGGCTTGGGCTGCAGCTGGGTTGGGCTTGCTTCGCGGGCCCAAGATGGGCCGAACTGCTGAATTCTTGGGCTGCTGGGCTGAAAACTCACGGCTGGGCTTCTGTACTCGGTGGAATTGGGCCACGAAATTGCTGAAGATGGGCTGTCGGTCGAAGGCTTCGTGTGGACTGGTCGTTGTAGGGAACGGGCGAGTGAGAAGCTTCGGGCAGTGAGGAGGTGGGGGCGTTGGTGGTCAACAAATGACACCAGCTGGGGGAGCTATGACTCGCGGGGAACAAAGTTTAGTGGGGGATGATGATGATGATGCGGACGAGAGCTTGTAGAATCGGTGGGGCTTCAAGATGCAAAATAAAAGAAAGAGGCAGCAAATTTCGGTGGGGCTGCAGATTTCTCGATCGTGGGCCGACGGTGGGAGGAAGAGACGTGGACGAAGCTGAAATGGAGGAGAGATGGAGCGGCTTCGGTTGACTGCGTTGGTGGCTGACCGAGCTGGAGAGAAGACGCGACAAATGGCGCTGCTTCAAAGGGAAACCGAAAGAAGATGGAGCTGTGGTTTCGAACGAAGAAAATGAAAGCCAAGCGAGAGTAGAAGACCGAGGCTCGTTCGAAGAAGGAGGGCAGCCAAGCGTGCTTGAGAAGCCAAGACAAGAAAGTCAACAAGCTTAATCCCCTCCATTTAAAAGCTTGGTTCCCCCTAGTGCCCTCATGCAAATATCTAATGTCCCCACTTACTTTCTAACAAGTAAATTTCACAATTAAACCAAATTTGAAGCCAAAAATTGCAGCCCCATGCCATATTCCGAAGTTCACAACTTTGGTTCAATTTCTTCCCGAAATTCTCTAATTCGACGTCTAATTTTGCCAAAGAAAAATCCCACAAACTTTCTATAAGTTCCCAACACTCAAAGGCTCGGTAAGGAGGCCAAAAATCCATTCAATTTTGCCAATCCGAATTTCCGTTATTTTCCGATCCGTCCAAATCGATTTCCTGTGATAATCTCGGAATCTTCGAAAATTCTTCGAAAGATGAGTTGACGTTCTTAAAATAGATTGTGACATGACAGAAATTTCGATTTCTGAAATCGAGTTCAATTTCGTGGTTAATTTCAATCCGACATGATTTTAGCACGTCCCAATCTACCGGATAGCTTTTAGGAATTTGTAATGCAATTGACCCGTGACCGATTATTTTCGAGTCACAACGTACATCTTCGACACATTGGTGACTCCCGATTATCGTGAAGATCTAGAAATTTCAAATACAGACACAGGGTACGAAAATGATAGAAAAATCGGTCTAGTGCCGGTCGATAGAAATTTTGCAATTAGATGGAATCACCCACGCACTAATCACATACCTCTATCGAATCGACTTATCTCTGGTCTTTGATCAATTTTGACGGTGCCGTAATGACCCTTGCAGATTAGCACGGTCGAGCTGTCGATTCCTAGTCGAATTCTCATGTCTATTGCGTTTAGATTTTTTAACAGCTTTACCCGATAGGCTAGTTAACTCGTGAGTGGCCAACTCAGAGAAAAAGGTTTTAGACACGTTGATAAAAAGCCCATTTCATCTCATCGAAATCAGACTCGAAAATCAGGATGTCACAGATCGTGGGTCGGTCGTGGGCTGTTCTTGGGCAGCCCTTTGTGCATGACACGGTCCGAACGGTCTTGGAACATGCTTTGTCCGTGGCCGTGTCAGTTGCCTAGGGGCTAGCCAAATCAATCATTACCAATGCCTAATCATTTCGCATGTGTGCACTCCCAAATCGAATCCCACAAAAATAAAAATAAAAATCCCATGAGTTCTAGGACCATTTCTATACATGCCATTGATGGAACTAGCCTGCACGATATTTTACAATTTGTATGGAAATTAAAAAAAAAAAAAAAAAGAAGGCAAAAAGAGGTGATCCGCGTAATTAGAAATTTCATTATTACCTTCAAAGTGCTAAACGTGTCATGGAATGTCCAATTTGACTTTTGAGTCATAACAACTCAGTAGTACCCGTGGCCCGGAATTTAAGACTAGAGAATCCATAACCATAATTGTATCATGGTGCTAGATATTCAAAATCGATCCTCAAAAAACCGCGTATGCATAGTGCTCTTGCTAAAGGAATCATAACCTAAGTAGCACGGACACGCGACAGCAATATGTGACACGACACGACACCACATGTCGACACGTCATTTCTCAAAAATAGAGAATTCCGACACGTTGAGACATGTTGTATATTAAATGAATATTTTTATTTTTAATTAATTTGATTCAAATTCACCATTAAATAAATAATAAAAAAGAGCCTACAATGAATTACACTAATAATATTAATAAATCTATTTATAGGAAATTTGAAATACAATCATAGTTAATGCGTATCCATATTTGGGACATGTTTCTAACTCTAAAAAAATTATTGATGAAATTAATGACTAACAAGAAATTAGAATTGACTTATTTAAATAAATCTATGATTTTTTACAATTATTCAACATCTAGCACTTTTATTTTTCGAAATAATTTCAGAGCCTCCCTTATTTATTTTTCTGATAAAAGAAAGTCTCCGGGGATCCATCCCCAACACCCACCCCAAATTTATTTTACTTCCCTTGTTTCTCAATATTTCTCTTGTTTCTTCTCCCCCTTCCCCAACCTGTTACTTTTCTTGAAAATTAAACACTCTTGTCCACCCCACCTCCCCTCCCTCCAAGGAAAAAAAGAATCATGCCAAAGTCCCATCAAATCCCAATTTTAATTTATTGAGTTTCCTCCCTCACAAACCCTAGCTATTGCCTCCTCCTCCTCGTGCGACCCTCTCCCTCTCGATCTCTACTCTCTCTCTTGGTCGCCTCATTACAATTACTCGTTGCCTCGCCTCAAGCCCTTTGGCCCTTCTTCCTTCGCAACCGTAGCCTCGCTGCTGGCCTTGCATCATAGTCGCGGCTTGGTCTCTACTCTTCCTGTAGCACTCCCTCGTTGTTGCTCGCGGCCTAATCTCCGCTTCCTCACCCTTGCCTCCACCTTCCATGGTCTTCTTCGACGATCCTCTCTCTTGGACACGCGTGTCGGAACGTGTCGAGAAAAATTGGTCACGTGTCGAAAAATGCGACATATGTTGATCGCATGTCCAAGCGTACCTAACACGTGTTTGATACGACACGAAAGCTCCGGCAACATGTCCATACTTCAAAGATCATAACAACTCGGTACTACCCATGGCCCAAAAATTTAAGGCTAGAGAATCCATAACCATAGTTGCATCAAGGTGCTAGATATTCAAAACCGATCCTCAAGAAACCACATATACATAATGCTCATGCTAAAGGTCTTGAACTAATGATCTCATCTTTCATGTTCAGCAGACCAATTTCATCACAATCATATAATATGTCAAATCGACACCCAAGACATACATGAGATTCACAAAGCAAGATAGCGACAATGGAACTGATCGATCCTCTAGACAGAAAAGCCTATATCTTTTTATAAGTAAAATGTGCTAACTGCTAGCTAACAACCTCTTCAGCGTCGCCAATAGGATCTCACATCTAAAGGAAGTGTAAACGCGCCCATCATGCCAGTCAACAGCTGCTCTCCTCCTCCTTAAAAAGTCAACTCGGAGCGAAATCAACCATCGTCAGTTCAAAACCTCTCGCGGAGATCAGCGACATCAGAGCGAGACCCACACAAAGACCGGCCCAAAAAGTCGCCAGATCAGACGCCTCGCGATGGCCGCCGCTACCAATCCGACGGCCCTCGCGCTCTTCCTCTTGCTCGCCGCCGCCGCCTCCTCCGCCCCCTCCGCCGCCGCCGCGTACGCCAACTACACCGTCGGCGGCAGCTCCGGCTGGTTCTTCAACGAGACCACCAACGCCACCTCCGCCAACTACTCCGCCTGGGCCGCTTCCCAGACCTTCAACCTCGGCGACCACCTCCGTAAGCACCTCCCTCCATTTCTCAACTCCATCTTACGCATCCACTGCGCCGATCGATCCGAGAATGTACGCATTTTCGCTCGAGCTCAGCTGATTTTGGTGACGATTAGAGCAAAGCTCGCGTTCGATTGTTGCTATTATTGCTAATCTCGACGCCCTGATTCGTCGCGATTCGCACGATTGGTTCGATTTCCGAATCTGATTTCTCTCCCTGATCTTGGTGATCCGTGTGCGCGCAGTATTCAGCACGAACTCGAACCAGACCGTGTTCCAGACCTACAACCTCACGACCTACGAGGCCTGCATCACCGACGACGCCTCCGACAGCGACACCTTCCAGTACGGCGGGGGCAGCGACCACTTCGGGCAGGCGCTGACCGTCGCGGTCCCGCTGACCCAGGAGGGCACGAACTACTTCTTCTCCGACGCCGACGACGGCGTCCAGTGCCAGAGCGGGATGCGGTTCCAGATCGACGTCCAGCACGGCTCCGGCCTGCCGCCGAGCCTCAACCAGCCGCCGCCGCCCCCGTACGCCACGCCGCCCGGCCCGGGCGCGGCGGAATCGCCGCCCTTCACGGCGGTGAACGCGCCGGGGAACAGCGGATCAGGCGGGGGCGCGGGCGTGCGCGGGGCGGCGTGGGGCGGCGTCTCTCTGCTGCTGGCGACGCTGTTTTTCTGAATATTTCTTTTTCCGACTTTTTCAAAAAGCGCGGGGCACATGTGGTAATTTCGGGTGTTGTCGGAGGGCCTATGTGGAAATTCGAATGCGCATCGATCGCGGGGCCCTGTCCTTTTCAGTTTGAAATATTTTGGGCATTTTTCTTTTTTGGGGGGCTTGAACATCGTTGAATTTTGTCATATGTTTCGATTGAATCTACAGAGACAGCTCAAAAACAACCAGATTTCTTCTTTTTCTTTTCTTTTATTTTAATTTTCGCGTGGTCGGTAGGATTTTCAAATTCGTTCTGCTCTTCACTTGGTGTCGGCAATGTGGTTTTATATTGCGTTTGCTCTTATTGGAATAATGGTATCGAAAATGACATACGAAAGTTCTAGGAATGTGATGCAGCGGAGACCGCCCAACAGCTACATTTCTGTCCCCAGCAATGCTAAGGACTTGCAAACCCTATTGGCACCAAACAGAAAAGTCAAGAGGGGTCAAATATCGCGCGTCAAACACTTTGTCCAATAACTCGTTTCAATATATGAGATGATGTAGTGGATTGTTGTTGTCCTACAGTGTTAGGTATGATGTAATTGAATGAATGTTTGTTTGTTGATTAAGGAGAGAAGAGAGGGATAGAAATAAGAATGATGTTTACAAAAGGTGGCCGAACTTCTTCAAATAGTTTAATCGGGTTGCTGAATTTTTTTTCTATGTAATTGGATCTTTAAATTAACATTAAAAGTACATGTTAAAAAATAGGGAAAAAATGAACTCAAAAGGAAAAAAAAAAAAAAAAGCCCCCTGATGGGCCTTGTGGGTTCACATGACCCCAGCCCAATTTGGCCCAAGCTAATGCGACTTAGACTATATCTGGCAATCATCATTTCACCAGGGTCAAGCGACCTTGGCCAACTATCTCCTATGGTCCTCTAACTATTGATAGCCAACAAGGGCTCAATAAACCGACCAAAAAAAAGAAAACAATGGCTCAATAAGGGGTGTGCAATGAGAACCACCAGAATCAGACCGAACTAATTGGTTTTAGGTAATTCTCGGAAAGGGTGGTTTAGTTCCTGGTTTCCATTCTTGGAATCAATGGTTAGTCAGTCCGATTCCCGGTTCTAAGGTGGAAACTAAACCAATCAGACTAGGCCAGTTGATATTAAAAAAAAAAAAACTGAGAAAATCCCTTTGCCCATTTTAGGTTTTGCTTTTCCCTCCTTCCCTTTTTGTTTTCTGCTTTACCTTCCCTTTTTGCTTTTTGCTTTCTGCTTTGCCTCAAGTCCTACCCCATCCGGCTCCTCCCGACGGTGGCCTCCTCCACAACCTCAAGTCCTCCATCATCCAGATTATCGACCGCACCCACCACGCCGTCTCCATTTCTTCATGGCACGGTTGTTGCAGTTCAGATTTGTGTCACCTCTGTAACAAGGAACCTCGACGATGCCACTCGTGTTCTGGGTCACGCTTAGCAGATCAATTTCTTCCATGTTTATGAACTAATGAAGAGATCAGAACTTCCAAAACATTCCCAAGGCCCTCTAAGTAGTCAATATGGAAGAGAGCACAGCTGAGAACAAGAAAATATGAATCGTACCCAAGCAACAAATTATTTTTGCCCTCAAACAACAAATTACCTATTCCACCGAACCGGTCGATCGATTCAGTTCCCAATTCTAGGACCGATCGGTCTAGTTTCTAATCCTAGAATCTAGGAATCGGTCCTCATAGTCGAGTTCCCAATTCCATCTTGGAACCGGACTGAGAACCAATCAATTCTACGCTCAATGGTCCTCGTCGATGTGTGTGTGTCACTGACATTAGTATTGCACCTAATCGCCTCCCCTATTCCCCTCCCCCTCCCAAGTTTATTTTTTATTAAAAAAATCAAATACTTTATCTAGTCAACCCCTAAAAATAATATATCCAGTTAGCATTGACTCGATAATTACAAGTTAGTCCACTTTGCATTTCCAATTTTAGTTTTGATTGAAGGGCCAACTCCAAAAAAAGAAAGAAAGAAAACACATGCTTTACTAAGCCGATTGTACAAAAAAAAAATAGTTCTCTATAACTTTTATGATTCTCTTAAGTATATTTTCTTAGGTTATTATTATAGATAAACTCATAAAATATTTGTTCTTTTGGTTCTATTTAAATCAAGCAAAAAAAATAATAATCTTACCACAAAAAAAAAAAGAGTATATTTAGATATTGAAATATTGTGAAAAAAACTAAACTGACGTCAGATATACATCTTTACAATTTTTTGGTGTTTAATACAATGGAAATTTACTGCTATACATGTTAATGGCTAATATATTTAGTTGATGAAAAAGCTATGGTATGAAAAGAGCATCATGGATTACTAATATTTCCTGCACACGACCGAACATCTGAATAATCTAGGCCTTTATGAATACCACCGGTTGCTTTCATCTCGATTTAGGTGGTTAGGTCACTTTCCCTCTATGCCTAAGATTAGGTTTTCAAACGACTTAGGATCAAGTAGGTTAGCTTGTAACTCTAGACTGATTAGTGGGGAACTTATTGTCGAATAAATTGCCTAAACCTAGAACTGGAAACACTTTTGGGAACATGAGATGCGGCAAATTGGCGAATTTATGTTTTCAAAATGCTGAGTTGCTGCATGTATTTCGACATTGCGTGATGAATTTATTATGCCATATTCTTTTTCATTTGAAAAATAGAGATGAAATATTTTAACATTTAACAACTTTTTTGCTTTGTGGCAAATTACATAAACCAAATATACGAGGTCGCAAATGGAAACTTGATGTCGACCTCGTTAATAATGTCTTCTTTTGCCATTATTTCGCTAAGGTAGAGAAAGGCTCTAGGGAAAATTCAGATAGAAGGAACCGACAAGATCCTTAATCCATGGAATTTATTAAGAAGGTCGACATATGAGAGTGACCGTTTAATTAATTAACGTCCACAAGTCAATACCGTTGCCACATCGGATTGTAAGGCTATTATTTCTCTCAATAATATTGAAGGCAAAGAGAAATTTTTTCTCAAATTTACACCTTCAATTTGGAAAAAAAAAATTACATACTTGTGTTTGATATTTTCCTTGGTGACTTGATGTATTTATTTTGATAGTTCTCCTTAACTTTTAAATGGTTAAGTAAGACAATCGACCGCGACCGTCCTTTATTATTTTTTTATTTTATTGCTCTATGTGGAAAAATGAATGCAAGCAGAGTGTATAGAGATTGGGAGATCCCCTCCATGTGACAAATTATTAAGTAGACATATCATCACATGTGCACTGTTTAGGAACTAATCCAAATCAAATAGCATTTGTTGCACATCCCGATCGTCTTCGTCAATCGATCTTGTTCCGACGACTAAGGTGAAAAGGAGAAGACATCGTGGATCATCGTGCACAATGCACATCCTCCCATAAAACTTGACAAAAATAATATCTAGCTCTGAAAATGAATATAGATTGGTTGCCACATATTACAACAAAATATTGTCATTGCCGTTGGTAATCTATGGCAGTGCAACAATGGTGACTTTTAGTCTTCGACAAGGAATAACCACATCATAATTGCATTATCTCTAGACCCAAATTGCCAAAACGATCTTATACCAATCTGTAAACCCGTCCATTAAAATCAAATCAAAGATATTTGACATAGGTAAATTACAGATCAATAATCAAGATTTTTCAAGATATTTGGTGCCCCTCACTACCCCAAGATTAGCTCCCACATCAAGTGGCGTCCGTGCTTCGCGTGCGGCATATACTAGGGGTGTGCAACCGGACCGGGTTTACCCGGTTCCCGGTCCGGCCCACCCGGAAAACAGGGTCGGGAACCGGTTCCGGTTGAAACCGGTCCGGGAACCGGTTCCCAAAACACAGACCCTGTTTGAACCGGTCCGGGAACCGGTTCCGAGGGATTACCCACCCGGGAACCGGATCGACCGGACCGGTTTGGGAACCGGTTTGTAAGCCACCCAAAAAGACCAAAACGCAACCCTAATCTGTTTCTACTTGCTCCGAGCTCCCCTCCCGAAATCGCGAAGCCGACGCCGCCTCTCGCCGCTCTCGTCGCACCCCTCGCGCTCGCACCACCGCCGCCGTTCCGCCGGTCATTTGAAGCTCCGCTCCACCGGTTCCCGCCCGCGGCCGCCGACCCCCGCCGAGCTCGCACCCGAGCGCCGACGCCGCCTCCGTTCGATCTTGCCATTCCACCTGCTGCCGTTGCCTCGCCGACGCCCTTGACTCGCAGATCTCGCGTCCGCAAGCCCACCTTGTCGCATCTTCGAGCAACCCACAGTAGCCCTTCCTCCTCCGTCCTCTCCGCCTTAAATAAGGAAAGACGGCGACGACGCTTTCTCTCTCTACCAAGAAGCTCCATCTCCATCTCCCTTTCTCTCTCTAGCGTCTCCGTCGTCTCGCCACGGGGATGAGGGAGGAGGAGGAGGAGGAGGTGGTGGAGGAGGGGGAAGCGGAGATCGACCGCCTGTCCGTCGACGTGCTGGCGCTTTCTTCTTCATGATCCCGTCCTTCACCGATTTGGCGCGGTACGTGCTCTTGACCGCGGGGAGTTCCCATTCTTGCTTTCTGGTTCCGGGGAAAGAAGCTGTTTTGTCTGCGGTTCCGTGTGGTGTTGATGATTCTGAGACGTGGGTTGTGATAAAAACCAAATTTCCTCGCAGGGCGAGCGGGGTGTGCAGGAAATGGAAGCGTGGGGTGAAGCTGTCGCTGGGGCGGAGGGAGAGGCTCAGCTTCGCGGGGCTGAAGATGGACGACGATTCCACTGCCCGCGTCGTTCGCCGCGCATACGCCCTCCGTGAACTCGACATGTACTCCCTCTGTCTCTGTCTCTCTGTTTACCGTGCAGCATGATTGATGGAGGGTTGTTGGCAGTTTGTTAGGATTCTTCTTGAATTTGGAGATTGGTACATGGAGGATTAGTTACTTAGGAATTGTTTGATGAGTAGCTTATGATGTGTCTCTATGGATTTTTGAACTTTTGCTGACTGAATTGTCCGCAGTTCGAAGATTTGTTGGGGCTGCCATATTACCGATGAAGGGCTGTACAGAATTTCACTGACGAAATGCGCGGCGAAGCTTACGTCCATCTCTCTGTTGGGGATGACAGAGGTCACTGACCAAGGTGTTGTTAAGCTGGTATGTTTGTCGTTTCGAAGTGATGGTTCGCTTCTGCAGATGTTATGTGTGTAGGCTTTAGTCTTGTTACGTGGTTGGAGCGATTTACGGGTGTTGATGGTCGTTTCTTCATTCGAGTTCTAATGCTAGTGTTCCTCGGTGATAGTGTCGGCGTTGCTTATTAGTCATATTGTGCAATCGATAAAAATCAGGTGCAAGAACTTGAAATTGTCAATGTACCTTGCTCGTTGATGATTATCTGTTTTATTCGCATGCCACTTGTCTATGGGATAACCGAGCCCGAAGTTCTCTCACAATCCAGTCCTAACTTTTTGGAAAAAGTTTGACCATCAAGTCCCTTTGATGCACGAGGCTTAGAACTTCTTGTGTGCTTTCCCCATCATCTGACATATGGTAGTCGGTATATCCTGAGAGACCTACTCTTTAGATCGATGAAGTGTTGCAACAGTTTGTCACTGAGCATCATTCTATAAAACAATCACGATCCATACACCTGATTTTTTGTCTCAACACATGCTCCCTCGTGGACGTGTTGTGTAGCGTTGTCCACCTCATATGTATGTAAATTTAGCTTCCTGATTGAGCCATTTCTGCAGATTGCAAGAGCTACTTTTTGCAACATCTCGAATATCGGCAGCACATTCATCACCGATGAATCATTATATGCAATTGCCAATAGCTGTCCACATCTCAAGGTGAGTTGCTCTGGGTGTTTACATATGAGTGTTGTACAGCAATTTTTATGCAAAACAGTTTCCAATATAAACAGGGTTAACCCCTGTTCCCGGACCGGAAAAAGGGTGGGTTGGGAACGGGGTCCAATGCAAACGGGGTAGGGAACGGGGGTCCAAAAAAAGAGAACCGGTTATAACAGGGTCGGGTACAGGGTCCAGGTCTAGACCCTACCCACCCTGGACCTGATCACCCCTAGCATATACCACCCCATTGCCATCCTTCAACTCTGCCTCGTCTGCCAATTGGTCGCCCAGCAACTCCCTTGGTCGCTTTATGATGCCCTCGGCGACTCGAGGCTCGTCTTCGCTGGCATTCAATTAGCCTCCGACATAGTGAAGTTGAGCGAGGAGTATGGCCTAGCGATGGATTTGGCGAAGCCGACGGCGAAGAAGACAAATCAGAGGGAGAGTGGTTTTGATGAGCTGATGAGGAAGCTTAATAGGTGAGATCTGTATATCACGAGAGATTGCCCTACGCAAATGAGATTTTTCAAAGATTTTTAATAATATCTTGGATTGTACCAAACATATGATGAAATTTTTTATAACTTTGAGGATGTTCGGAGGATTTCTAATCCTTCCTTATTCAGTTCTATCCCAATCCAAATCCAAACATTCAAACGCGACCTGTCAAGTTTCACGTGGACTCCACGTAGCTCCCTTCAAATTTGATGATTTTAATTTGATTTAGGGTTAGTTTATTTCACGGTTTTCTGGCATTTGGTTTGCTTATGAAAATAAGTCAATGGAAATATTTTTCATACCGAAACTTAAAATCATGAAAATGATTATCGCTTTGAAAGAACCATAAAACTTTTTCCAAAATATGACTAAATATCAACCTTAAACCCAAAACTCTACGCTTGGACACAAAAACCCCAATGTTGATTCCCAAGTTCTGGCATTCAAGACTAGGTCTTCAACGACCAGGCCTGGGACCTTGGTGCTCGGGCCTAGGCCCCCAACACCCACACCCTAGCCCATCAAGGCCAAGCCCGAACTCTTGGTGCCCATACTTGATGCTCCAACACTCTAGCTCTAGTCCATAAAGGTCGTGCTCGGGTCCCTAACGCTCAAACTCTGGTCCCAACCCTTAGGCCTAGCTTAGGTAGGATTGAGCATGATCCAGGTTGAGTCAGTCCACCCCCTAACTCTAGGACCAACATGCACAGTATTGGTCCTTAATTTTTGAAACCGAAAATCGACCATATTGAGTGTGGGACCAACCGACCTAATGGGTTCGGTCCGATTCCTAGGTCAACTAATAATTTTTTTGTTTCACTCTTTGTATTCCCTATAAAGGTAAACCTATCATTTCAAATTACATATTCATCGATAATGCGGTGTTGTGCAACCAAATTATAAATACTAGTACATATTCAATAAATTTAAGGTAAAGTAAAAATAGAAATTTCATACTTACTAAAAGCAAGAAACCATAAAAATAATTAAGACCGTTCATAGAGATATGGGACAAGATGGAAAATTGAGCAACGAGCAAGGAAGTTAAGCAGGACGAGTATCAAGTGGTAAGTGGAGAAGTTGTTTCTTATTTGAAGACTAAGGGGGTGTATGATAACCAAAATTTCTGTTCCGGAAATGATTTTTCTATTTCGGACCAATTTCGGAACATAAATTTGTTTGATAACGCTTATCAAATTTTCTATTTCGGAATAGGTTTCTATTCCGTAAATAGAAATGGAGGAGAAATCAATTTCTATTTCTCTCAATCCTAATTTTAAAATGAAATTTATTCGAATAAATAAAATGATATTTATTTTTATTTTTACGAATAAATTTAATCGAAATAAATTTATTTATTAAAAATAAATTTAATTAAATATAATTTTATTAAAAATAAAAATAAAAATATTCATTTTATTCATTTAAAAAAATTATTATAAAAATATAATTTATTCATTTTTATTTTTGATTTTTATTATAAATTTTATTTTTATTTTTAATAAATAAATTTATATTTATTTTTATTTTTAATAAAATTATATTTAATTAGATTAAAAATAAATAAATTATTTTTATTTATCATTTTATTTTTAGTTTATTAAAAATAAATTTATTAAAAATAATTTATTTATGATAAATAAAAATAAATTATTTTTATTAAAATAAAATTATTTTTATTTGTCTTGAGTATTTTGCCAAATGATTTTTTTATTCATTTTAAAATAAATTTATTCGTAAAATAAAATAAAATAAAATAAAATAGAATAAATAAATTAAATTTATTTTTAAGGATATTTTTATTTTAAAATAAAATGATATTCTTATTTTATTTTTTATGATTTATTTATTTATTTTTGTTAATAAATCATTTTTTTTATATTAAAGGTCGCCATTGGTCGTCCGCCGTCCGAAAAGAAGAAATTTTGTGTCGTTATCAAACAAATTTCTATTTTTAGAGTAGAAATTTTGCGTCGTTATCAAACGGTTATTTTGCTTAAAAACTCTTCTAGAAATAGAAATGAAAAATCATTTCATTTCCAAAACTATTTCCTAATGTAAATGGATGTCATGAGCGTCCTAGAGGACAAAAAAGAGAGAGAAGAACGAGTACTAAAGGAGGCTTTGTCGGGAGCCATTTAATATTGTTTATCTTTGTTTTGGACACCATGAGGAGCTGTTTAATGCTTTTTGATGCCGTTTGACTTAGGATTCTCTCTTTAGAATTTATAAAAAAAAAATTATAAATAATATTTTACATATATTATAATAATATATACAGTTAAGGTTGATCCGGGTTAGATTAACCATAAACTCTTAAGACCAAGGGCAAACCCACACAGTGCTAGTCTAGGGACTCTAGGACCAAGGATTGACCTAGTCCCCTTGGGAACCAGATTAAGACTAGCAAGGTTGGACCTGTTCAGGGTTGGTCCATGGTTAACCCTGGATCGATGCTCACCCCTAGGCCTAGGTCCACAAAGGTTGTGCGCAGGTCCTCCATACTTGGGCTCGAGTCCTTCATTATTTAAACTTTGTTCTTACAAAAATATTTAAAAAAAATCAAATTTTTAATTATTTTTTAATTTTAGATATTCTTTTCTTTTTCTTTTTTTCTTTTAACATCGATGGTTAGCGAGCTAGTTTGTCCAAGGCCAGTGAGCTCAAACCTCGCCATATCCAATGAGACTCAAGGCCTTACTTGAAACTTGTTGGCCTCAGGTGAGCTCAAAGCTCGCCTGTGGGTGATCACCAACCATTGTTGTGGAAAGCGATTGGCCAAGGAAAAAGAAAAAGAAAATAATAAGAATAGAAAATATATAAACAAAAATAATAATTAAAAGTAATTGAAAAAAATACAAATTTTTTAAATAATTTTCCCTATTAGATTTCCCTTACCAAACAACAAAAAATAATTTCTAGATCTTTTTTTGAGTTTCGGCCAAATACCAAAAAATAAAGTCATGTTTCTAGAAAACATTTTCTAGAAATGATACATTTTCCACAAAGCAAATGGATCCTTAATAAATGAACTAGGAGCATTGAATAACTTTATAAAGAATCGTCGAGAAAGTCTTAAATTTATTGTACTACTCTAATTCAATCATTAACTTTCCAATTTAGTCAATTTAATCCCAGGCCTTTTACTAATTTCTCAATTTAGTCAATCCAGTCAAGTTTGGTTGGAAATCTTTAATGTAGTAGTCTAGTATTTGACAGCTATCCTATGTGGCACGACCAGCAACTAATGTAGATGAGACATCATTGTTTTGAAATTTAAAAAAATTGATTATTTTTCTTCTTTTTTTCTTATTTTCCTCTCTTCCCTTCGTTTGTAACATGCTGACCAAGCAAAGAGAGGAAATTTAAAAAAAAAAAAAATTAGAAAATTAACTGGATCGACGGGTCGATAATTTTTAATTGAAACTGGCCAAAAGGACTGTAATGGAAAAAATGTTGAAAATTTTATAATTAAATTAGTAAATTGATAAGTCAGGAGTAGAATGGAGGCCCGAGCAATAGGATCAGGACTCCATTGGACAATTGTCCTGATTGATTTCTGCCGACTTCAATCGTGATAGGTCAAAGCCGTGCACGTCCTTACAGGTTTATCACAGCCAATCATGCCCTGGCCCTGTCGACTGTCCGTGTTTTCACATCAGCACGCGTGTTCCACATGGGTCGACACACCCGAAAATCGAAGGAGATGGTCGCGTTAATTATCCGCGGCAACAGGAAAGCGCATCAATCAGTACCTGCCTTTCGCCATTCGAATTTTGCTGGATGGTGGCCATGCCAAGCGCCTGACCTAGCCCTTTGATTTTGTCATTAATCGATCATTTATTTGATTAAAATAAAAATGAATTTTTCTCTCTCTTAGAACTTTTCCCCCTTTTTCTTTTCTTTTAATTTTTCATCTAAAGTAATGTCTTTTCTTAATTTTCTTATTTTAATACCGCGATTGGCAAATCGATTTTACTGGTAAAATTTGGGGGTTTGATGGTGGGAATTTTGCTTTTTCATGCATGTGATGTTTTTAATCATTTGAAATGGGAATAGAAGGAGAGATATGCAAAATTTGAGGAGAAATTTCGCTTTATCCAGTCATGGTCATGGTCATGGTATAAACATACTAGTGAAACGAAATCAATAGAATAACACTTGCCGGAAAAGTGCATGGTATGTACTTGAATGAGTATTGTCCTGAGGTACTAACATCAATCAAATTCCCCGTAGTAATTGTGAAAATAATGGGTTTTTTTTAAATGCCCGTTAGAAAGTCTTATAAAAAAAGTCTAAGTTATTAGAATAAAAGAGACTATTTTATAATCGATTGTAAAAATTAAAATCCCCATTAGAAATACTATTATTTATTATATAAAGGGGAATTGGAACCCGGTATGTAAGTGATGCAATATTGTATTCAATACCCCCTTTTGCATGTAAATTGGAATGAAGAATGTTGGGACGCTTGTGAGACTGGAGGCCTTGCTCAAAACTCACTGGCCATCACCGGGGCGCTCACTGGTTGTCACCGTGGCCGTCGACCGACCAAAGAAGAAGAAAAAAATAAAAATAAAAAAAAAAAGAATATATAAAAACAATAAATGTAGAAAATAAATTATAGATACAATTTTTTTGTTAATTTTCACCCTTGGATTTTCTTTATCAAACAATGGAAAATACCTTTAAGATCTTCAAGTTTTGGCCAAACACCAATACATAAAAGCCATTTTTCTAGAAAATGCATTCTAGAATTGGTACATTTTTCGTGAAATAAACGGATCCTTAATGCATGTACTAATTACACCAAATAAATTTTTGGAGAATTGTCCATAAAGTTCTAAATTTATTATACTACTCTCAATTTAGTCATTAATTTTTCAATTTAGTTAGTTTAGTCTTAGATCTTTTGATGATTTCTCGACTTAGTCCATCCAATTGAGTTTGGTTGTAAATTACGGACGTGGCGGTCCAATCAACATTGATTGTCTTACATGACATGATCAAGTGAGGAAAATTGGGAAAAAAATCCAGAATTTTTTTAAAAAAGTTGTGAAATAACGTTGTTTGGGGGGATTGAATTGTCGTGTTAGTGATTTCTAGTTGAAGTTGGCCAATTTGACGAAAAATTTAAGATTAAATTGATCAAATTGATGAGTTTGAAATTGAATCCACACCTTCGTAATCGGTTCAAGACTTTTTAATTGTCCTGATGATTTCTGCCGACTTCAATCGTGATAGGTCAAAGCTGTGCACGTCTCACAGCCAAATCATGCCTTGTCATGTCTTGTCGATCGTGCATTTGTTCACGTCTATCTTCACGCGGGTTCTACATCAACACACGCAAGAATCGAATGAGAGATGGTCGTGCTCAGTATCCGCAGGAACAGGAAAGCGCATCGATTTTGTCCCCATACAAAGTGATTGACCCAGCCCTTTTATTTTGGTCATTAATTGATCATATATTTAATATTGAAAAAACGTGAATTTTCGCTTTCTCATTACTTTCTTTTTTTCCTTTTCAAGTTTTCTTAAATTTGGAGTTGGTAGTGGGACAAATTTGAAAAACTGGAATAGTAATCCCAAATACCTACATAAAGCTGAGAGATAGTATTGTACGTTAGTGATAGTTATTTTAGTAGGGACATGGATTCATAAAGTTGGTCGGTTTCTAAAATGTGACATGGGATCATCATAATGGGCTCAACTGTAAAGGACATGGGCACTTCACAAACATGATTTTTTTTTTTTTTTAAATTGGTCTCTAACTCTTTCTTTTTCGCTCAAACTTTTCTCTGCCTAGCAGAGGAGTCGAACCTTCCGCCTATAATACTAGTACCTTCATCCTCTAATTTCGTTATTATTGGGCCGCTTGCCTAGTGAGTATCATAGGTTAACTTCATCACCACGTATAATTACCAAAACATGACCAAATTATCTCACTTTTTTTTTTTCCTTTTAGGAATTTACCTAAATTACCAAAACCCAAATATTAATCCACTCTCTCTATATGTATGCGCACGCATGTGGGTGTGGATATATGTGTGGTTGTATTTATTGGGAGTGACACATTAGCAATCATGACATTGAATCTGGATTTGAGGCTAGCAATATTGTTTGCAACCTTAGATTCAATACTATGAACCCAAATCGGGGGGAGAGATGGGGGGTTGGGGTTAGGGCGACGCGAGCGGTGGTGTCATGTGGCTCAAAGAAAGGCTAGTGGCAATGCCAGATGAGCTCTTGCTCTTCTCCGATTGGCTCTTCTAGAGATCGGCGGAAGAAGAAGAAGGAGAAGGAAAGAGAGGCATTCACATTTGTAATGAGCCTTTAAGGTTGCGTTTGGTTGAGCATTTTCAAGTGGTTTTCAGGCCTGAAAACCCCTTAGGGAAATACTGAACCGTTTTGTTCAACTTTGAAGTTGGTTTTCAGCTTTCAACTTGCCTTCAAAATGCCGAAAGCCCAAAACTAGTAGGGACTAGCTTTGGGCTTTCCGCATTTTGCCGAACGTTAAAATTATTTTTTCCCTTCCAAAATTACCCTCGCTAATTCTTCATATTTCCAATTTTGCCAGGCGAAGGGCTACGGCTGCCGGCGAGCCAGATCTGACGTCGGCGGTTGTTGGCTAAGGTCGCCCAAGGTCGCACGACCCAACCAAGGGCCATCGGGGGTCGCCCAACCTCAGGCGACCCTCGGCGAGGGTCGCTCGACCCGGGGGCCGCACAATCTAGGCAACCACCGCCTTGTAAATGCTGAACTAAATGCAGTTATCTACGTGTAAGGAAAAATAAATAGAAAAAGAAAAGGAGGAAAACAAATTCAGGTTTATTCCTAATACAACAGTACATGCAATTATTAATCCTTTTCTTTCGAGATATTTCACTCTCTGGGTGATTGATTGATTGATTAATTAATTAATGGGAGTTTCGTAATCTTGACTTTCCTAAACCGGGGCGATTCTCTCGCGACGGTTGCATGTTATTTCGCTGTCGGGACACGATTCCTTATCCACAACCACATAAAAAAGGACGAGAAAAGCAGAGCAAAAGTAACGCATTAAGACAAATATTAAAAACCCCGTCTCGCCCACGAGCTCTCCCCGCCCTCATCATTGAAGCTGCTCTACCAAAAAGTAAATAATTAAATAAATAATAAATATAAAAGTGGGGAAATTGATATAAGTTAAGAATAAATTCCCCGGGTCGAAAGTACCAAAGTACCCCTCGCTCGCAAGAAATATCTTGTGCGCTTCGGATGGCCGATGGTTTTGATGAGATAACATAAAGCCCGGTAATCTTTTTTTCTTATCTATCTTACCTTAACTTTCAACTTATTTTCAGACTTTTATCTTATTTTCTTTATAGACCCCACACCTGAAACTAAAATTTCCTCACTTCTAGCTCCTAGAAATGGTAGGGAATCGAATTCTAAAACACTAGTGTTGAATTGTAGCATTTTCCATTAAACCCGTCACCCTCTTGTATAGCTTTTCCCATTACGTGCAGGTGATGTGATTTCATAGAACTTGTTGAGCCAAAACCTTGGTAGGGCTCGTGAATTCACCCATTTTCTTATCGAAATGAATTATTTCTAATCACATTTCTAATTCATTATATGTTGGGCTACAATTCAGGATTCACATTAAATAAATAAAAAGTTCAGACATTACACTTTTATCATTTTGTGGACTTTCGTACATATGCAATTTAGTCTTTAAACTCAAATTAATGAATTCATCTATTAAGCTGGACATGTATTAATAGTAACATACTAAAAACTTTCAAGGACTACATAACACATTAGACTGAAGTTCAAGAACATTCATGGCGTTTCCTTATAAGGGCAGCCAATTTTGATATCGTAAGAAGATAAAGCCTAAAGTGCTATTGGCAATTAATCCATAGATGGAGGACCAACGTGCAAAAGAGGAAGGAGCGGGAGGAGGAGGAGGAGAAAAATTGGAAATGTCAAAAGCAAGAGATTGAAAAGGAGGAGGCGGAGAGCCACAGTTTTCCACTCCTGCCCCTGGCCGACGTGACAAAGAAGACCTTTCCAATTTTCTCCTCCCTGAATTTCGTTTCGTTTCATTTCATTTCGTTCATTCATGGGAGCGCCATTAATATCTTAACCCGACTCGGCCGACGCTCCTCCTCCTCCTCCTCCTCCTCTCGCCTCATCATCACCCGCGGTGAAACCGACGCTTCTTCCTCTTTCATCTTCTCCATCTTCTTCTTCACTTCGCTTCCTTCTAGAGAGAGAAAGTAGAGAGAGAGAGAGAGAGAGTTATTGCCTGGTGATGAGTTTCCGTTAGCTGGCCGGCCGATCGCTTCCGTTTTCCTTCTCCTCCTTCCGGATCTGAATTCGCCACTCCTCGGCGTTTCTCTCACTGTGAGTCCCTCCCTCTCTCTCTCTAGAGCTCGGGGGACGCGTGTTTCTGCGTTGCTGCGGTGGGGGGATTCCGGCGCTCGGTTCGGCTTCCGTTGGACGGACGCGCGCCGAGCGGGAATTCTGCGGCGGTTTGATTTTTCCGTCGGCGGTGGTGATGATTCCGAAGTTTTTTTTTTTTTTTTTTTTTTCTGTTTTTAATGGTTTTAGGAGGCTGGGAAGGAATGGGGCTGATTTCGGGGATTCTGATGGGGACGATCGTCGGCATCGCGATCATGGCCGGGTGGCGCCACATGATGAGGTACCGCAGCTCCAAGCGCACCGCTAAGGTGAGAAACGTTCGTTTCGTTCGTCGTTTGACTGGTTGAAATGTTAGGCGGGGTGGGGGAAATGATGACGACGACGAGCTCTGTAGAGTGGAGTTGCTTCTGTCGCTTTTCAGTTTCCTTTTCGGGGTGGAAAGTTAGGTGAGCCGTTTGAAATCGCGGCGTCCTTTTCCGAGATTTAGTTTCTGACTTCTTCAGTACTAGGAGAGCTATGAAGACTCATTACCAGCTTTGGCTTAGTTCATGACTGAATTATCATATCTGTCTCTGAGAATTATATGGATCGTGGATGTTTCTTTTGAATCTCCGGCAGTTTTCAGGGACATAGAAACCAGACTTGTTGGTATCTGGCGGCACTGAAGTTCGGAGTTGTTTGTTAGGAAAACCGATCCCTTCCCCATCTTTTTATCCAAAAAGTGGATCCTTTTAACCCATCTTTGTTTCGATAGAACCGTATTTCCTACAAATTTCTTGATGGGTTAAATGTGTTACAGCGACGAAACAAACAAGATGTTCCGGGGTTGTGATTATTGAATGCCCTGGATCATGCGTGTGTACTATTGGAGGACTCTAGAAATTTCGGTCGACATAGCTCTACCAACATCTGTTAAGCTTTACGACTGGATTTGGTCGGCTTAGGAATTCGAATATTTCTGCTAAAATCCTACAGAAGATATTACAATGAGTCTTTCCACCAATGCATAAAGTACAAGGACTCTGTTTGTTGATGAGGTGCACACAGTTACTTTGAAAGTTACCTAAAACACAGAAGTTATGTAAAATATGGGTCAATGTATTAGTTTCTAGAGAAATCACATAAACTATTCTTCAATTCAAGCTTAAGTTGAGTACTATCTTCTTCTGCTAATACCAAAGTCTTCTGTTTGAAATGACATGTAAAATTGATAGATGACATCAGCTTTTAGATATTGGGTCATATGATAAGCTAGCTTAGAAAGCATGGACAGCTTTCTTGAGGCTCTTTACTCATTTTCATCTCGTCTCAATGATTTTTGTTCTATATTGAACTATCCTTTCATAGCTGGTCTCTCCCCTCTATAGCGCTTTTGTATTTTACAGTGTGGATCTTGCCCTGGAAGATGCTTCTATAAGATCTTCAGTTAGTATATGAATATTCTTGAGTATCATTTTGTGCATTCTAGTTACATGAATGCACGGTGCTTTCCAACACTATATCAATGTTTCCGGGAAAGTGTAGCAATTTTTATTTGTCTTGTAGGCTGTCGACATCAAAGTACTGGGGTCCCTCAATAGAGATGACTTGAAGAAGATTTGTGGTGAAAACTTTCCAGAATGGATATCTTTTCCAGTTTTTGAGCAGGTTGACTTCTTTTTCTGGGAATTTTCTCTTTAAATATTGAAGATTGGATATAATCTTGAATGTGTATTACATGGCCTATTCTGTCTTTTTTTTTTTTTTTTTTGGTTCAGCAATAGAGATATAATTCTTTCCTTTGCCTAACAGTTGTAAATCATTTGGTATGATAAATTCGAGATGGCATTTTCTTTAGTGATAATGATAATCCTTGAATATCCTTATGTGGAGTTTTAAGACGACTTTGTGACTAGTGATTAGAGAGGCTTGTCCTGTGATTTTATATTTCCTCAGGATATGGTTTGTAATGCTTCTGTTGTGACATTGTTCTGTGTGCCTACTGTCTCACAGGTGAAATGGCTGAACAAGCAACTGAGCAAATTGTGGCCCTTCATTGCTGAGGTAATGTACTTTATCCATGTTTCTATATGCACAAATGAGTTGTTGCATTTTAAGCTGCATCTTTTACTTATGAATTTTGATGGAGTACCTTTTCTGGCAATAGAACGTGCTGACAGGCACTAGGTTCTGAAGCTTTCATGCACACACATTGACTTAAAATATAGTATCCATGGCATACATGGTTTGGAGATTTGCAGTTGGTTTTGATACCCTCAAAGTGTATCAGATTTGGACTACTTTTTTCTTTGTTACGTTGACCTTTTTTGTTTTTGTTTTTTTAACTTGAAAATTTTGCTTTATATATGGTAGTTCGTATCTTTGACTGAATGAAATGAACCAAGAGAGGAATGGTTTGTCAAAAGATGAAATATGCTATTGGTCTTTCATACTGCAAGTTTACTTTATCTCAGCTCAAGTAAAACATTTGCTTTCTCTTCCTCAGGCAGCTACGGTGATAATTAAGGAGTCTGTGGAACCATTGTTGGAAGATTACAGACCTCCGGGAATTACTTCATTAAAATTCAGCAAGCTTTCCCTAGGAACTGTGGCACCGAAAATTGAAGGTACTCAGTAAATGTGCCATATGTCTCCCTTGCTTACTTGTAATTAGTTTTAGTGTCGATCATCAAGCTGAATCCGATAATGGGTTTTGAGCTTTACTGGATTGTATTTTCTTTTTCTTCTGATTTTGACAAGAGTCAGACTATAGTTCCCGAAAGATGCTCCGTTTAAAACTCAAATTTTTGTTGTATTTTTTTTTTCCAAAAAAGTATTAAAATAATTATTACTTCCCTCTTTCATACTCTTCTTCATCGCTGTTGTAATCGTGTCCTCTGAGTTCAGCATTTTTTGGTCTGAGAGGCTAATTTTGATGTTCATTGTTCATTTTGCTGGTGTGAAGTCGTTATACAGTCGGTTGAAGCCTTTCTAATTAATGGTCTATTATCCTTTAACTGGTTATTCCTTTATATGTTTATGTTTTCAGCCTTGTTTCTCACCAGTAATGTTTGCCCACCGTCCTCTTTAATTGGAATTTTGAACATCCTTTTTGAAGTATATCTGCTGTGTAATTATTTAGGTATTCGTGTTCAGAGTCTTAAGAAAGGTCAGATCACAATGGACATTGATTTCCGATGGGGAGGTGATCCAAGCATCATTCTAGGAGTCGAAGCTGCACTTGTTGCTTCAATACCCATTCAGGTTGGTGTGGCGTATCAGCCTGCGCATTTTATTGAAGTTTATCGTACCATCAATTCTAGACTTGCGTGTATTCAAGCTAATTTATAGGTCGGAGACATGCAATTCTAATAATGCTTTCTCACCGTTTCTGCTTTTTGACAGTTGAAAGACCTTCAAGTTTTTACTGTCATTCGTGTCATCTTCCAACTTGCTGAAGAGATCCCCTGCATTTCAGCAGTTGTTGTTGCATTGCTTTCTGAGGTTAGTATAGGATTACTGTTGGTATTTCAGAATGCACCTTTTGTGCATGATTTTAGGACCCTTTTTCATTAATTTTATTTACAAATTTTTTTATACCTGGACCCTTGACTTAGTACTGAAAGCTGAACTTCATATTTGTGACAGTTAAGTTTGAAAAGGAATGGGACCTGAGCAAGTCCTTAAAAGGCTCATGGGGAAGAAACAGGTGGGATATCCACCCTGGGTGAGAGACACCGCAATGTCACCCCCTATTCCCTCCTCCTCGGGAAGACAAAGATAGAGAGGGGAATTAGGGAGCTCACGGTGGTGAAAGTAGACACCACCACGTCAGGACTTCGGTGTTGGCTACTGCTGGATATGCTGATATAGTAGTCACCCGCACCTGAAGTGAATGAGGGCAGTTGAAAACCCTGCTGCAAACCTGGCTGCCTTACGGCAAAGTCTAAGAACCGACTGCTAGGTTCTGTACCCCGGTTCTTAGACTTTGCCGTAACTAACTGTATTTTTCAGTTTTAATGATAATGAAAACAGTCTTAAATTTTCAGTTTTGTGTTTTCTTGAAAAGGTATTTGGTTAATGAATATGAGGATGGTCTATAGAAAAGAAAATTGGAAAACATGTTTGGCTATGTCTTTACATTTTATTTTTTTAGTACTGACGTTATAAAGTTAGATTTAATAATGTCAATTGTTGGTACACATGTAGAAAAAGCTCTCATTAGTCAATTCAATTGCATGAGCGACATCTTTTGCTCCTTTCTTCTTCTTCTTCTTTTCCACATGACATTTCAAGGAAGCTTCAGAACCCTCATAGAAGGTTCAAACAAAAAACTCCTCCAGGTTCACAACAAAGAGAAGAATATGTTTTTTTGCTGAAACATGTTTGAGAATTCGCTTAAAACAAAGAGGGCCTAAACTTTCCTCTTTCTTTTAGCATATGAATTTCTGAAAGTTAAAACTATCGTGAGCCTGTTTTTGTCCCGTTTATGACATTGCCCATGATGTGTTTGTGTTGGTGCCTTATATAGCTGACTGGAAGTTGCCTATTTCTGTGGCAATTATTGTTTCCTATAGTTGTTCTGGGAATGAGTAATTTTTCTAATAACTAATTAAGCCAATCCTATTTATGGTGTGTTCATTATGAATTCCTATGTTCAATATGTTCCCTGGAAAGATGAGATCTCATTCAGCTATATATATTTAGTTGGACTTACAAGAGGTAGTTTCCATGACATCACTGATACTTTCGTGCCAATAGCCCAAGCCTAGGATTGATTACACTCTTAAAGCTGTTGGTGGAAGCTTAACAGCCATTCCAGGACTTTCTGACATGATTGATGTAAGTTTTAACTAACTCATTGCCCAAACTGTCTTTCTTCTCACTGATTATTTCATTAAGAGCAATGAGTTTGAGTCATTCTTTTGTTTATCTCTACATTTGGCAGGATACTGTAAATTCGATTGTCACAGATATGCTTCAATGGCCTCACAGAATTGTTGTTCCAATTGGGGGTATTCCAGTAGACACGAGGTGAGTAGACAATTCTTGGTCTGTTCCCCTTCATTCACTCAAAGTCAATCTTCATCAGAAGTGATGTTTTCTGCCATGTACTGAGGAGAAACCTAATTGTTGGCAGTGCAGAATTTTAAGTATTTGGACTCATGCGTTTGACTGGAAATTTAAATTATGTATGCAATTGAAAGTTTTTTTTTTTTTTGGTAAGGTATTTATGCAATTGAAAGTTTCAATCTTATTAAAGCAAGAATTTGCTAGGTTGGTTTCTCTGGTGTTACTAATATTCCTCATTGGTGAAGGAGGGTATTTCTCTCTTCTTATGATAGTATGTCGTTTCTTTTTTACCAGTGTACTCATCAGTCAGCTCAAGTTTGTAAATTGATTGATAGCAAGTTTTACCTATATTTATGTTGCCTCATGCCGATGGTGGGTATATAAATGGTGGTAGTTACTGATTGTGGTGAATGTTTTTTTCATAATCCATTATGGCAGCATTGCATCTTCAAGTATGTATCTCATGCTGGTGGTACTCTATTACTTCTTAGTATTCATCTCATAAAAGCTCTAATTCTCTCTTGTTGGGTTCTTTCTTGGTTCTAGGTCTTGGCTTGTATATGACACTCTCTCTGTTTATGCAGTGATTTAGAACTTAAGCCACAGGGAAAGATAAATGTTACGGTGGTTAAAGCAAATGATCTGAAGAACATGGAAATGATTGGAAAGTCCGATCCATATGCCGTTGTGTATATACGACCTATGTTTAAAGTTAAAACAAAGGTTGTAGATAACAACCTTAATCCTGTTTGGAACCAACAATTTGAGTTTATTGCAGAAGACAAGGAGACTCAGTTTCTTACTGTTGAGGTTCTGCATCAAATCCTCTTCTCCTCTTTTATTTTTTCCCCCTCACTTTGCGTCATTGTATTTCTTGCTTCATTGCATACTGTGTCTTCTAGAGTAGGAGCGCTTTGTTATTGTAAATTATGCTAAAATTTTATCTTCACAGTTGTCCTTGTTCTCTTTGTTTGCGTCTGTGCGAGAGCTCGTGTACTGGAAAGTTTCCTTGTTGTTGGGCTTCTGTGTGGTTTCATTTGCCAGTCTTTGAATATTAGTTAATATTAACTAATCAGAAGCTCACAATGGGTTCTTTGTTTTGTCAGCATGATTTCTTCCTTTCTGTGGCTATCTATATAACACCATTGTTTGTTTCTACATGGAAAGAACATCAATGAGATCAAGTTTTCAGCTACAGTAGAGTTTTGGCTAAGAGGTTGAGGAACCTCATGTGCTAGATCTGTCCCCAGTTCCTTGAAATGTTAAGCTTCAATAGGACTTTAGGGTATTTCCCTGTATTTTATGAATTTCAATTGTCCATAACTCTGAAAATCAATTTGAAGTTTTAATTTTTGGAAGGTTTAGCTGCATGGCTGGCAGAGTCCAATACATTACAGTTCCAAATGGGGAAAGTTTCACTAGGTGGATGCAAACTAAGTAGAATTTCTTTTTTCCCAAAATCAAGAACTAGCTGCAGAGCAATGAATCTCAGTACATAATATGATACTCTTTCTGAAAGTAACTCTTATCTTTTGCATGATTTAGAAGGTCTTGATGCTTGACGAGATCTTTGGTTTCTGTATTGATCCCTTTCAGAATTATTTTTGCCTGTCGTTTCATTTTACTTGAAGGATTCAATATCTGTGTAAAGCTTAGTATTGTTGGGCCAATATCCTTTCCAAAATTCAAGTTGTCATCCGTCAGGAAGTCCCGGGGATGTAACTACATCATACAGACTATAGGAGGCAGGAACAGACATTAAAAAACATGGAATAACTTAGGAAAAAGAGGTGGGTAATTAAAAGAGATTGTCTATATGGGAATTATTGACGTGTACTCTCTGGTACCGTGTGGGATGACCATTTTCTTGAGGAAATTTAAGCTGACTGGAAATGATGAGTCCACTATATATGTATAGCATGTTATTTAACAGCAATTTTAAGATGCTATTCACTAATCTAAGATCGCTGCTGCAAATGAAAATGTTAGTAATAGCATGTGGTAAGTTACAATTCTACATTATTCTTCGCAAGTGAGGCTTCCAAATGTGTTATCCAGGCCATATTTCCTGTAGATGCTTCTCTTTCTTTTGTGGTTTTCTTCTTCTTGGTAAAGAGAGGCAGATGACTGTGCCCTGAGGTCTGGTGTGACTGCGATGAATGGATTAGTTTTATCTACTAAGAATTCATTATAGTCTGCTTGTTTGGCAATCTTGATCATGCTGTTTTGTGTTTAGGTTCTGCCATCTGTCCCTGCCCCCAGCCTCCTCCCTTCTGTGTGTGTGTGGGAATGCTTCCTTATACATCCACACGTTTCTACTCTTATGCACCAATTATTGGTTTATCACTATGCTGTTTGCTTAGAGTGCTTCCTGGACAGGTTTTTGACGAAGACATTGGTCAAGACAAGCGGCTGGGACTTGCCAAATTACCTTTGATCAATCTGGAACCTGGTGTAGAGAAGGAAGTTGAGCTGAGGTTGCTTCCATCACTTGATATGCTGAAGATAAAGGACAAGAAAGACAGAGGAACAGTAACCATCAAGGTAGACTGATTTGCCATGGTCATTTGGAATGCAGACTTTTAATTCATGGACCCTGATATTTAGTGCACTCTCTTGATAGCCTAAAATCAAAGTGATTCTCCCCATAATGCTAGAAACTACCTTTGTCGGTCTTCTTTCTTTCTTTTTTTTTAAACTTCTACAAAAGCTCGTTTATTATATTCTTGTCATGGTTCAACTTTCAGGCTTTGTACTACGAATTTAACAAGGAGGAGCAGTTAGCTGCCCTAGAAGAAGAAAAGAGGATCTTGGAGGAGAGAAAGAAACTGAAGGAAGCAGGAGTAATAGGCAGTACCATGGACGCACTTGGTTCTGGCGTCGGATTGGTGGGAACAGGTATAGGTGCTGGGGTTGGACTCGTCGGAACCGGCATAGGTGCGGGGGTTGGGGTCGTTGGAAGCGGGCTCGGTGCTGGAGCTGGGATGGTCGGGAGCGGCTTCGGAGCTGTGGGAAGTGGCTTGAGTAAAGCTGGGAAATTCATGGGACGGACCATCACAGGACAATCCGGCAACTCCAAGAAGAGCGGCACCTCTACCCCAGTTAACAGCTCCCAAGAAAATGGTGGTGCAAAGCCACGGTAGTGTCTATATGCATGCTGTCTTTGTGAATTAACGGCATCTTATTCTCTTCCCGCTGATTAGGATCGTTCATCTTCTCTTTTCTGCTGTTCCATCTGCTTCTGTTGGAATTTGGTTGCAGAGTAATTTCGGTTGCTTATTCTAGTTAAGCTGTATCATCCTGCCGTCTTGTAGCTTCTGTCATAAGTAACTTCAAGCTCAAGAAAAGCACTTGTCAGATTTAATATCATTCCTCGTGTTAGATTTAATATTCACGCTGGGCTTTAAACTGTGCACATGGGCGAGCAAGCTTCGGTTTTTTTTCTCCTTCTCCGTGCACGCTGGCTATCGGCGTCACTTATGGCGTTAAATTCCAACGGCAGGGAGTTAAATTGTCCTTCGACAAATCGCGATTGAGTGGTTATATTTCCTCCTCTCCCTATGGAGACGGAGCAGTGCACTACTTAGAGCGACGCCAAGCAAAACGCCCATCCCCAAGCAAATCGCACTACAATGAAATGATTACGAATTTAATAGATTAAGCATTCCGTGCATAATCTATTCGAGATCATCGCACTTTTCGACTTCTCATATCCTATTGAATCACGCCATCGAATTCATCGTCGCGGGCCCTCGCTCGAACATTCGATTCTTTTTCGCGTCGCTCAACATAAATTTCCTCAACAACCCCAACTCTTTTCTTCATTTCCGATTCTGAGCTACTTTCTTCTCCTCCTTTTTCGGCACGGTGTTCCTGTTTTCCCCTCTTTTGGCCCTTAATCTTGCTAAAACCATGATCAATGCGGTTGGTGAGACATCATCGTCGTCATCAATACTTCTCCAGCGAGACCCAGTCGTGGCTCGTCGACGCCCCTGTGCAGCATAAACATGCAACGCCCGTGATAGAAGTTATTGAGCTATAAGCTCATAATCAATAAATATAGGGGGGCCCCTCTTGCAGGATTTTTTTAAACAATTTCTTGTCAAATTTGTTGACCTCTGATTTCATATAATAACTCGCGATTACTGCCATTGGAATAGCATAGCCCAATATCTTTTAAATTCATTAGTCCTAAAAAAGATTCGTCTATTTTCCAATCTCCATCCCCACCAAAAGAAGAAGAAGAAAAGGACAAAAAGTAATCAATTTAAAGTCATTTAAATTGATTAGGGGTGGGGAAGATTTCATTTTAGGAGTGGGTTTCGACTTCCACGCCCTGCACCTGAGGTAGAGGCGAAAGTCGAGTGTTAGAGTAGGATTAGCGTAGGACTGAAAAAAAAAAAAAAGAAAACCACCGACCAAAAAACAAAAAAAGTCAATTTAAACCCGCGAGAAAAAGTAGTTCCTCGCTCCACCTAACCTCACTCATTATACTCCTCCTTCTCCTTCTCCGACCTTCTCCTTCTCCTTCATCTGCGTTTGGTGATCGTCGGTCGGCATGGACCCTTACGCGTTCCTCAAGCTCTCCCCAACCCCGACGGCTCCGTCACCCGCCTCTCCTCCCCCGACCGCTCCCGCCTCCGCCGCCCCCGACTCCCCCGACCCGGCCCTCTCCAAGGACGTCCCTCTCGACCCCGCCCGCTCCACGTTCCTCCGCATCTTCCTCCCCCGCGCCGCCGCCCCGCCGCCGCCGCCTCCCGGCTCCCCGTCATCCTCTACTTCCACGGCGGCGGGTTCGTCCTCTTCAGCGCCACCTCGCGCATGTTCCACGACTCTTGCTGCCGCACCGCGTCCGCCCTCGGCGCCGTCGTCGTCTCCGTCGAGTACCGCCTCGCCCCCGAGCACCGCCTCCCCGCCGCCTACGACGACGCCGCGGCGGCCCTCGCGTGGCTCCGGTCGCAGGCGCTCGACGCCGGCGCCGCCGGCGAGCCGTGGCTGAGGGAGCGCGCCGACTTCGAGCGGTGCTACCTGATGGGCAGCAGCGCGGGGGCGAACATCGTCTACCACGCCGCCCTCCGGTCGCTGGACGTCGATCTGGCGCCGGTCAAGATCCGAGGGCTGATATTCAACCAGCCCTACTTCGGCGGGGTCCAGAGGACCGAGTCCGAGCTGCGGTCGGACAACGACCGGATTCTGCCCCTGCCCGCGAACGACCTTATGTGGTCCCTGGCGCTGCCCGTGGGCGCGGACCGGTCCCACGAGTACTGCGACCCGACGGCCGACGGCGCGGCGGGGCGCGAGAAAGCCGGGCGGCTCCCGAGGTGCCTGGTGAGGGGGCACGCCGGGGACCCGCTCGTGGACCGGCAGAAGACGTTCGCGAAGATGCTGGAGGCGCGAGGGGCGCCGGTAACGACCAGTTTCGACGAGGGCGGGTGCCACGGGGTGGAGCTGTTCGACCCGGCCAAGGCCCAGGCACTGGTAGAGATCATGAGGGATTTCGTGAACGTTGACTCGGTTAAATCCACAATGTGAATCGAGGAACCGTGCGGCGGCGGCGGCGGCGGCGCACGCACGGTAGTCGACTTTTAGGTGCTCCAGCGACGGATGCTCTAGGTGTATGTGAGTCTTCCAATTCTTGTTGTTTTTAGGTCCGAGAGTTAAGTTGCATTGCCATCTCTCCAGGCTATAAAATTTTCAATTTCAATATCTGGTTGATTGCTATAGTTTACATATGCAGATTTCAATATAATGTTCATCTGTCATATTTATATATATGGTTCATTACCACTGCCCCTGCTGGGCGCCGGCCACTGGCTAGGCGAGGCTCGCCAGTAGCCTATGGGGTGTTGAAATCATTCAAAATGAACTCCATAAAATGCAAGCAAGATCGAGATAAAGGAGGAAGAAGGGAAAAAAGGAAAAAAAATGAATAAAATATTACTTAAAATTGTTCACACGTCTTGAATTGATAAAACGTGACAAGGTTTATAACTCAATTGACAAAATTAAAATGTTTGAGATTGAATTGACAAAAAGTATAATAAATTTAAAACTTTTGAGACAATTTGCTCATAATTATGGCTACACATTTTCCTCTATTATTTTAAATATCTGCACATTTTCCATCGGATCAACTTTTTATATTGTTTTTCCACATCTGTGCTCTAGGAATTAAAAAAACAAGAATTTCTTCTATCATTAAACTAATGGGAGAACAGACAGTCGATATGAAAAAGATTTTGGTAGAAGTGATTCTTGAGATATTGGAACGTTTATAATCAGATCTTTATGTTTTTAAACCTGATTTGTGATATTTTTAATTCTTTCGACACTTATGACATAACATGGTCAAAGTTGCGATTTTTCATGCTCCGGCTGTTGGATTTTGGTCAAATTAGGCACAGTGGGGAAGCTTATACAGAGCATTATTAAATTTTCTATTCGATGGAAATTTTGATGAAGTTGACTTTTGGCGAAAGATTCGATTAAATCCTGATAAAAAAAAAAATTTGGTGTCTACGACCCCATTAACTTGCTGTTTAGTCAGTCATGGTCGTTTTTAAAATTTTATTTTTATTTTTTTGCTGAGCTTATGCTTTTTTTTCCCCTTCTTTGCTACAACCCAATCCATGATTTAAGGAGAGGAAAAAGTTCATTTTTACTTTGCCCTAGGGCGAGAGAGATAGAAACGTGTTAGATAGAAAGTCCTTCGCAAGATTCATGATTTTCCATTAAGAAAACGGATTGTTTATGAATCTCCCATGTCTTTATTAGAAGAGATAGTTTGACGAAGAAGAAAGACATACGTCATCAAGAGTCTTAGAATTTACTCAATTTTTTCAGGAAAATGATATCACAAATGTCATAATTTCTTAGGACACTCGCTTAAGTGTCATAATTTATTTTCCGATCACTTCAGTATTATAACTTTTTAAAAATGTTCATTAAGTGCCATGCCACGTCAAGTTTTCAATACTTGGATGAACATCATTTAAGCAAATATTGCAAGTGAATGTTTTGAAAAAATCATGGCACTTAAGTGGTTAAGAAAAAATTTATGACAGCACCGCATGAAAGTTGAGACACTCGTAGTGTGTTTTATTTTTAAATTCTTATAACCCTATTTGGGGATTATAAGAAGAGATACAGCTGCATGGTACATTGGGACATCTCACGAGTTTGACAAAAGGATGACGGGGATTGACTGTCTGCGTCGTTCAACCGAAACGATGTCGACTAGGAACAGCATCGACCGGACTAGTTCGAGCCTTCCGCCGAAACGGAGTTCCATTTTGTCTATGCTAATGCTTTTCGAGGTCCACGTGGGTCCTTTCCAACTTTAGAAAAGAAAAAAGAGATGAAAACCTGGGGAAGTCTCCACGCCACCTTCTCAGGAATGAGTACTTTTCTCATCCTTTGAATCACGAGGGATCGTGACAGTGGGAATACATCAGCGATGACAAGGAGAAGGCGACTACGGTAACAAATTCATTTACCTCTAAACAAAGTCGTCAAACGAATGGATCGAGTTGGATTGGATCGAAAATGATCATATTCAAATAGATTCATTTAACCCGTTACGAATAATTCTCATTTTAATAACCCGTATTTGATCTGACTTGTTTTGTTAAAATACTTGCATATTTGATCGAATCTATGAAAACTCATACCCAAAAAGTTCTAAATCTGTTTATGACCTATTTAACATCCATATTATATTTAAATTTATTTATTTAATTTAAAATTTTCAAATAAAGGCTCGAAGTGTCATTATTTTTTCAAATAAAGGTCTGAAATTGAGTTTATATCAAATAAGAGCTTGAAGTGGTTGGGGTTGTTTTAAATAAGGGTTTAACCTCGTTAGTCGTCACCCGGCTAAACATTCCAACTGGTCAAAGACGTTTAAATCCAATTACATCTTTAATTTTAAATTATTTTTTATTATTTTCTTTTTCTTCTTTTTTGGGGGAGGGGGCAGGGCCAACGGCCGCCGGTGAGGGCTCGGCTAGCCTTGCCGGCCATTGGTAAGGGCCGGCAAGGGCTATGCTAGCCTCACTAGCCGCCGCTAAGGTCCAATAAGGAGTTGCTAGCTCTTGCCGACTGCGGGTAAGGCTACTCTCACTAGTTCTAGTGAGGGTTGGCCTCCCTTAGGGCCAACAAGAGCTTGGTGACCCTCCTCAGTCGTTGGTGATGTGAGCCTTGCCTGAATTGGCGAGGGTCGACCTTGTCAATGGCCTCGAGGCGACCCTCGCCCATGGCCAACAAGGGTGGTCCTTAATGGATCAGGCGAGGGCAACCCTCACCCAGTCCTTTCCTACCATCAGCAATGATGAAGAAGAAAAACTAGAAAAAAGGAAAAAAAATAAAGAAAAAAGGAAAAATTCAAAAAAAAGGTAAATGAGTAAAATGCCTTTGACCAATTGGAAAGTTAAACCCTTATTTGAAATAGATATAATTACTTGGGCCCTTATTTAAGAAAATAATGATACTTAAGGTTTTTGTTTGAAATAAGGTCCACTTAAAGTCCTTATTTGAGAAAATAAAGGTACTTCAGGTCTTTTTTTAGAATTTCTCCATTTATTTATGACCCATTTAATACTTACATGGGTTAAGAAATAGATTAATGATCCATTTTAATAGGTCTTACTTTAAACCAAAACTTCCTTGGAGGATACTCGAGGGAGGTAAGCCTTGGAGCAAACTTCTGGAAATACACTCCCAAACCGATTCATCAATGAGCACCAAGTTATGATAAATGATGATTTTCCCAAGTGTAAAGTTGCAAAAACAACTCATGGATCCAAGCCTTATGAGCAATATCCGCTAACCCCTAGTCGGCGCCATCGGTAAAACACTTTTGTAATTGCTCGTCTTTAGTAAAATTCAAGATTTCACTAATTGCTCGTCTTTAGTAAAATTCAAGATTTCACCTTTGATTATAAAATACGAATGCCCTTGATGGTCCCTATCAATGATTTACTTTCATGTCAAAGGCCAATCGTGCCAGAGACGTGTCATTCAAATTTCTAGTACTGATCATGGCCGTGGCCGAGGTGGTCGTTGGGTGCATTGACTGTAACAGATCTCCCTATCAGCGTGGTTCAACCGGAACAACGACAGCAAGGAACAGTGTCCATCGCTTTCTTGAACTGTGGTATGATTCCTCGAACCGGACGGGTCGAAGCTTCCTTCGGAAACGTCTTCCATATCTCTAGACGGTGGTAGCTATGTAGGAAGATGCTCGAAGTAGTCATCATCTAAGAAATATTCGAAGCAAAAGGGAGATAAACACCTGAGCAAATCCTCCGGGAATTACATCCACAAACTCATTTTTTCAAGGAGAAGTAAATTATAGTAAATGAAAAAAAATTTGAAGTGCGACATGCTTAGGCGAGGGAAAATTATTAAAACAGTTTTAAACTTATTATAATTGTGCCAATTCAGTCTTAAACCTTTTATATTTATGTCAATTCAGTCAATCTGATCAATTTTGATTGTAGCACCGACATAAACGTTGGTCGTCTAGTCAACACTGACGTGGCAATTTTTTTTTATTTTTTTTCCTTTTTTGACCTCGTTAGATGGAAAGAAAAAAAAACAAAAAGAAAGAGAAAGAAAAAAAATACAAAATACAAAATACAAAATACAAAATGATAAAAATATTCAAAAACTGCCATGTTAGTGTTGGTCGAACGGCCATGTCAGCAACACCGCATCTACATTAACGCTGGCCAATCAAAATTGGTTGAATGGATTAAATTGGTACAAGTGTAAAAAGTTTAGGACTGAATTGGCCAATTGTAATAGATTTGGGATTATTTTGGTAATTTCCCATTGAGATGATAACTTGTTCGTAGATCCGCGCCTTATAAGTAGCATCCTCCGATGCGCGCTTTACAAGCAACAACTTTACCATTCGATGGAATTTCGGATGAAGTTGAGTTTCGTCGTGGCATGTGTACGAGAGTTGTTTTTTTAGATGCTCCACGACTAATACCCTCGGTGCATGTGAACCTTTCAAACGTTGCTATTTCTTTCGGTCCTCATATTCAAGAGTTGAGGTGCATTACCACTGCGACGGGGGAAAAGTACCAAAAAAGTCCTAAACCTATTGCATTAGTACCAATTCAGTCCTAAACTTTTCAATTGAACCAATTCAGTCATAAACCTTTTAATATTGGTACCAATTCAGTACATCCGGCCAATTTTGGCCGGTCGGCGCTGACGTGGACGTCGGCCGGTGACCGGACACTGACGTGTCAATATTTATGATTTTTTAATGATTTTTTTCGAATTTTTTATTAATTTTTTTCTTTTTTTCTTTTCTGCTTTCTTCTTCACGGTTGCCGGCGAGCCTCCGGCGAGCCTCGCCAGCCACTGGGCAAGGGCCGCGAAGCCCTCGCCTGCCGCCGGCGAGGGTCGCGGCCCTCGCCTGGCCTCTCCTAGAGCTGCCGGCGAGGCGGCTTCGCCCGGATCGAGGCCAACCTCGCCCGCGGCTGGCAAGGCCATGGCGGCCATCGCTAGGGCGGAGGCGAGGGCTGCGAAGCCCTCGCCAGGCGCTGGCGATCGCTTGGCCTCGCCCTAGCCTTGCCGCTGAGTCCCCGACGCCTCCTCCGATGTCAATCCCGGAGCTTCTCGACCTCGTCACCGCCGCCCTCACCTCCACGAAATCCCAATTCGAGGCCCTGGTCCCCCACCTCCCGCGCCTCATGCCGCCGCTCCTCCGCCCGATCTTCGCCTTTGAAACCCTAGCTCGCCGCCCCAACACCCTCCTCTCCTTATTCCGAGGCTGGCCTCGCCCGCGCCCCGGGCGAGGCCGAGCGAGGGTCGCGACCCTCGCCGGTGGGCTGGCGAGGGCTTCGCGGCCCTCGCCTCCGCCCCGGTGATGGCCGCCATGGCCTCGCCAGCCGCAGCGGGCCGGCCTCGCCCGGATCCGGCGAAGCCGCCTCGCCGGCGGCTCTGGGAGAGGCCGGGCGAAGGTCGCGACCCTCGCCGGCGGCGGCGAGGGCTTCGCGGCCCTCGCCCGGTGGCCGGCGAGCCTCACCGGAGGCTCGCCGGCAACCGCGAAGAAGAAAGCAGAAAATAAAAGGAAAAAGAAAAGAAAAAAGGAAAAAAATTAATAATAAATAATAATAAATTCGAAAAAATCATTAAAAAATCATAAAATTTGCCACGTCAGCGTCCGGTCACCGGCCGACGTCCACGTCAGCGCCGGCCGGCCAAAATTGGCCGGATGGACTGAATTGGTACCAATATTAAAAGGTTTAGGACTGAATTGGTCAAATTGAAAAGTTTAGGACTAAATTGATACCAATGCAATAGGTTTAGGACTTTTTTGGTACTTTTCCCCTGCGACGGAGAAGAGAGGAGCCGCGGGGTCCCTCGAAACACCCAAATCCCACGAGTGAATAGAAAGTTAGATCTATATTGGATCTTATCTGAATCGTCACATCTATCCTCTCGAGGAGAGATTTGGTTTCAAACCCGGTACGAACAAGAGAAGAACACCATGCTCGGTTTCAATATTTGGTTCATTATCATAGTTAACATATTTAGATTTCAAATATAATGTTCATTGTTATATATACATATATAGTATGGCACGCGCTTGTCACTTTTTGATTGGCAATGATTTTCTTGGTTTTTTATCTAAGGATATATTTATTACTGATATGGAGCATTTGTTTCGGTCTTTTCACCTTAATGATAATTTCATTTGACTAAATGTTTATGCCATGAGCATCTTATCTTTTCTTTTGTAGATTTTCTCGAGGGAAATATAGCCATCGACAATTTTTAAACGCGCTTTGATGGGTTTTATCTGTACGTTTACCGTATTCTTTCCATTAGTAAGATTATAGGTATTAAGTACAGTATGTTCACTTCACAAACATGCTACAAAAATAACACATTTTCCTCGAATTGTTTTAAATATCTGCAAATTTTCCATCGGATCAACTTTTTATATTGTTTTTTCGCGTCTGTGTTCTAGGAAAGGGAAAAAAAAAAGGAAGAATTTCTTCTGTCATCAAATTAATGGGATTTCATAGAATCATCTTCACAGTTAAAAATATTTTACTGTTAATTTGTGTGTTAAAGTAATTTGACTTCTGAGTTTTTTACCAATTATTCTAACGAGTAATGTTGGTTTTTTAGCCAGGATATTTGCATTTATAATGACATCAAAACTCTAAATTTCAATTTGGACTTTGATTCAGAGCCAAAAAAAAGGAAAAAAATTGGACTTTGATGAATAAAGTAGTACAGATGTCTTTAGCAAAATTTTAGTTTACCCCATTTGTCGCGTGAGTGATTGATAATTATAATTTAAATTATCATGGATGAATGGTGGGGTTTTGGCATTATGGAAGGATTTTTTTTCCATTAATTATGATTCTTAAAGCGATGATTGCTAACCTTTGCCAGAGCGCAAATCCTCCCTTAGCAATTACCTGCCTGGATGCGATCAACATGGATCGAACCCATCATGACTGTTGATTATGTAAACTCTACACGCGAAATCCATTTTATCAACGGCCATGATCCTCTTGAATCTGTGGACCTGAGTCCGGACAAGACATTGTCCCTCCCTCTCCCTCTGTTTTCAATTGTTGCGTGCATGTGATGGTAGATATTAATTTTGAAAATATTTTATCCGTAAACTTACCAAACTATGCCATGAAAAGATTGCATATTTTCAGTAAGAAATTTTTTTTTTTTGGTCGATCCTATTCTAATCCTACTCTAACACTCACTCGCAGACTTTTGCCCTGCCTCCTTGCAGGGCATGGGAGTCGAAACCCACTCTTGAAATGAAATCATCCCCACCCCAATATTTTCAGTAAGATTGAGTGGTGGAAAATTTTCGTTTTTAACGGCTTATGTAGAATGGATTAACATGGATCGACTGATGAATTTTCCATAATATAGACACCCTTTTGGTTTGAAGGAAAAGCAAAAAGCTATGGGTAACTTTTCTAAGGATGAGTTGAGAAAAAAAAAACCCTTACCTTGAAGAAAAATGGGGAAAATGAACTCCTATTTGTAAGGGATTTTTATGATTTGAGGGAAACCGCAGGGCACAAAAATTCCTCTAAGAGGGTAACGCGGCCCTTCAAATGGCTTGGGTCGTCTTGCATAGGGCTCCATCGACTTTGTATAAGGCCTAGCCCACACTACCTAAGGTTGCATTGGCAATTGCCACGTGGCATTTGTGGATTGATCGAGCCTAAGCACTATTGATTTCTTTTTTTTTTAAAGGTAAATACCACAAAAACTCAAAATTGATACATTCATGATAAATTTATCAAAAACTATTTCTTGGATCACCGGAAACACTAAATTAGTACATTTGTAATAAATTTATCATTTATTAATTTCCATTAAATTTTATTATTGTATTGTTGAATTGGATGACACGTGATAGTTAACGTGGCAAGTCCACTTGTAAATCTATGGGTTAATACTATGAATAACTTTAAATTGATACATTCGCAATAAATTTTATCCCTCATTAGTTTTTATCAAGCCACTGCAGTGTGTGCAGGCATGTGGGGGCATGTTTCGACCTCTGCTGAAGGCACACTACCCACCAAAATTCTCGTCGAGGCGAGACGAGTCCAAATATATAATCAAAATTGATTTTTACTGGACGAAAAATCGTGAAAATGGGAAAAATAGTACAAAAACGGGCCAAATTCGAAATGCTCAAGGAGGCTCATGCGACCTTCGCCACAAGCACGCTAGCCACCAAAATGCTCGTCTCACCAAGATGAGTCCAAAATCAATTTTCATTGGATAAAATTTTCAAAATAGGCCAAATTCCTAATGTTTGAGTTCTTAGTGATGAAGGGCTTTGATACTAAATGTAAGCCGTCTAAACAGCATTCGAGGATCAACATAGCTAGATACTCGAACATAATGAAGGAGAAGAAAGAGATTTGTGTACCTGATTTGGAATCTATCATTCTTTATGCGAAATGACGATGATCCAACACTCAGGTTCTTCTCCTTTATTGCTCTTGGATCCTGGCTTGATGAGAACGCCCCTCATAACTTTCCTTATGTGAGGTGATAGTGTGTTCGTGGAGAAAAGGGTTAGAGGAGGGACTTTACCGTTATTTATAAAAATTTTAACTAGGCCCTCTCATCACAGACCGAGTTCAACTCGGCCCACACAAGTAAGGCTCATATTTGATTATTAAGAAACTTATATCTTATCTTATTAGACCAAACCCGTAAAACTGTAAATTACAATCTTAATTAATATAGTACTCTTACGATAGTGTCACGGTCCGTGAGAATGACAAGCCAAGAGGGTTCTTGAGGACGAGCGTGACACATCCGACCCTCGACCGATATCCCGAGACTTAGAGTATTCCCGAGTCTTCTAGAATACTCCTAGGGAAGGGCGATACTGTATTTGTACGCATACGTTATAAATGCGAGTAGCTGGTAATTGGGAGTAAATATGGGTAGTTGGGGAGGTGCATCTCCACCGTTAGATCTAAGGGAGATCTATGGATACGGTTTGCCTTATACTTGTATATAAAGGGTTCTCCTCCCTTCATTGTAATTCATTCACAAAGCAATACAAAATCCAGAGCTTCTCTCTCTAAGAGTTTCTCTCTCTATATACGAGTCTTGTGAGTCGAGTGTGAAAGGCTGCTTAGGGGTGAAACCTTAAGGCCACACGGGTCAACCTATGAGTGATCGAGAGTGAATCGATCGGCCCGTGACAAGTGGTATCAGAGCTGATTTGCGATCCAAGCGCAAGTGCAATGGCTGATCCACGATCTGACGAGGCGATCACCATGGGTGGTGATGGTGCTGATCGTGGGCGGAACGCCGAGAAGGTTAGTACCAAAGGGAAGAAGTCCCGGGGTGGTTCGAGGGATCCGACGGGGGATCTTGCACAGCGGATGGCGAAACTAGAGTTGTTCATCACCGATGTCCAAGGATCGGTCGACGATCTGACCCATACCATGGACGGAGTTGACGCCGGAAGGGAAGAGCTGTTTGCGGATGTGCAAGAACTCAAGACCGGCATGGGAGAACTCCGCCACGAGTTGATGGGGACCTTACATGAGGAACTCACGCAACGGTACGAACCCTTGGAGGCCACAATGGCGGCCATGCGCGCGGAGATAGCGGAGCTTACGGGTAAGCTCGCTGAAGCACAAGCTGCACGCGTGAACGGAGTGATCACGGTGCAAGGTCCACGGGTGGACACGCCGAAGCCAAAGGAATTCCAGGGCTCGCGGGTGGCCAAGGATGTGGACAACTTTCTGTGGTACATGGAGCGGTATTTCCAGGCCATGGGAATCAACGACGACCAAACACGGGTAAACACTGCATCGATGTATTTAGCTGATAGTGCATTGTTGTGGTGGTGTCGTCGGTCGGATGATAGGTGCGGGAATCCTATCGCGACCTGGGTTGGTTTCGTCGAAGAGTTTCGACGCAACTATTTTCTCGCTTATGCGGAGGAGGAAGCTCGTGACGAGTTGAAGCGTCTCGAGCAGAAGGGTGGTGTGCGCGACTACATCAAGCGGTTTTCGGAGTTGCTACTCCAAATCCCCTCGATGAACGAAGTAGAAGCGTTTCACCAGTTCATGGGTGGTCTCAAACTATGGACGAAGCAAGAGTTGAAGCGGTACAACGTGGGGGATCTTACTACGGCCATGACCGTAGCCGAGTCACTCGTGGAGTACAAGGCGTCACCTTCCACATCCCGACAGGACACTCGTCCTAGGGACAAAGCCACTGGTGGGGGAGATCGGGGAAGATATAACCGCCCGACCGGAGGAAGACCACCACCAGCTGGTCCTCATCCTCATCGGGCTCATGCGGGGCCAAATGGAGGAGGGCAAAGGAAGGTACGCTCGTACAGTTGCTTCTTATGCGACGGTCCACACATGGCGCGGGATTGCCCGAACAAGGCCAAGTTGGCCGCTCTTTGCAAAGAAGAGGAGCCAAGGGAGGAAGCACGATTGGGATCGCTGCGACTCCTTGGTACAATCAAGGCCAAGAAGGCAAAGGAGCCTAAAGGCTTGATGTTCGCGGACGTGAAGATCGGAGTGACCACGGTGAGTGCACTCGTGGACATGGGAGCATCCGACATCTTCATCTCGGAGGAAGCCGCGAAGAAACTTAACCTGCGGGTTGAGAAGGGAGCCGGTTGGCTCAAGACGGTAAACTCGAAGGAAGTCCCTGCGATCGGAGTTGCGAGGGACGTGGAACTACAGCTCGGGTCATGGAGAGGCAAAGAAACTCTAGAGGTAATTCCACTTGACGACTACGATATTGTCATTGGAATCAAATTCCTAGATAGAATCCATGCAGTTGTAATTCCCTTTGCCGAGTGTATATGCGTGTTGGACAAGAACTGTCAATGCGTGATTCCGGTCCATCGTGAGTCGCATCATGATCGAAGAATGATCTCGGCCATGCGACTCACCAAAGGAGCAAGGAAGGGTGAAGTGACCTTCCTGGCGGCCTTGAAGAGCGAGGACGACAAGGGTGAAGGGAAAGAAGTCCCGACAGAAGCAGCCCAAGTCCTCAACTTGTTCAAGGATGTCATGCCTTCGGAGCTGCCGAAGAAACTGCCACCAAAGAGAGAGGTGGATCACCGGATCGAGCTAGTGCCTGATGCTCGACCGCCTGCCATGGCGCCTTATCGTATGGCGCCACCCGAATTGGAAGAGTTGAGGAGACAACTCAAGGAGCTGCTTGACGCGGGTTATATACGGCCGTCAAAAGCCCCGTTCGGTGCGCGGGTCCTATTTCAGAAGAAGCACGATGGGTCACTCCGGATGTGCATCGACTACCGAGCGCTGAACAAGCTGACTGTGAAGAACAAGTACCCGATCCCGCTCATCGCGGATCTCTTCGATCAACTTGGTGGAGCTCAGTGGTTTACCAAGCTGGATCTCCGATCGGGCTACTATCAAGTTCGAGTCGCTGAAGGGGACGAGCCAAAGACAGCCTGTGTAACGCGGTATAGATCTTATGAGTTCTTGGTAATGCCGTTCGGCTTGACCAACGCTCCGGCTACGTTCTGCACGATGATGAATAAGGTACTCCACCCTTTCCTAGATAGGTTTGTAGTGGTTTACCTAGACGACATTGTCATATATAGTCGTACGTTGGGAGAGCATGTATAACACATAAGGCAGGTCTTCCAAGTTCTGCGCGAGAACGAGCTGTACGTTAAGCGCAAGAAGTGTCCCTTCGCCCAAGAAGAAGTTCCGTTCTTGGGGCACATCGTCGGAGGAGGACGAGTGCGGATGGATAAGGCGAAGATTCAATCCATCGTCGAATGGGAGCCACCGATGAAGGTGCCGGCGTTGAGGTCATTCCTGGGCCTCACCAACTATTACCGGCGGTTCATCCGGAGCTACTCGAGTATCACCGTGCCACTCACGGACCTGCTGAAGAAAGAAAAGGCGTGGGAGTGGACGGATTGGTGCCAAAGAGCCTTCGACAGATTGAAGCGAGCCATGACCGAGGAGCCGGTGTTGGCGTTGCCCGACCACACCAAACCCTACGAGGTAGAGACCGATGCATCGGATTATGCGATCGGTGGTGTTCTCATGCAGGATGGACATCCGGTGGCGTTCGAGTCCCGAAAGCTGAATGACATTGAGCGTCGTTACACCGTCCAAGAGAAGGAGATGACCGCGGTGGTGCACTGCCTTCGGACGTGGAGACACTACATCCTGGGATCGAAGTTCGTCGTGAAGACGGACAACGTGGCCACGAGCTACTTTCAGACCCAAAAGAAGTTGAGTCCGAAGCAAGCTCGATGGCAGGACTTCCTAGCGGAGTTCGACTACGCATTGGAGTACAAGCCGGGGAAGGCCAACTCTGTGGCGGATGCGTTGAGCCGAAAGACGGAGCTGATGAGCCACACGATGAGTCGGTCGAGTTGTCCTTGGGTCAACCGCATCAAAGAGGGGTTGACACACGACCCAAGAGCTCAAGCTCTCATCGGGTATGCCAAGGAAGGTAAGACTCGACGGTTCTGGTGTGAGGACGAACTCCTCTACACCAAGGGAAGGCGACTGTACGTGCCTTTCTATGGGAAGCTAAGGAAGGAGATCTTGCGCGAGTGCCACGACTCGAAGTGGGCGGGTCATCCAGGGATCCACCGCACGTTGGCCCTCGTCGAAGATCGGTATTATTGGCCTCAAATGCGCGACGACATGGAGGCGTATGTGAAGACTTGTCTGGTATGCCAACAAGACAAGCTGGAACAACGATCGTCGCCAGGTTTGTTGGAGCCCCTTCCCATCCCAACTCGTCCATTGGAAAGCATTTCCATGGACTTCATCGTCAACCTACCGAAGTCTGAAGGGTGTCAGACTCTAATGGTGGTGGTTGACCGGTTCTCCAAATACGCAACCTTTGTGCCTGCGACAAAGGATTGCCCGGCCGAGGAGGCGGCCAAGCTGTTTATGAAGCATGTGGTGAAGTATTGGGGAGTACCACAAACGATCGTGAGCGATCGGGACCCCCGCTTCACGGGACGTTTCTGGTCCGAGTTGTTCAAGCTGCTGGGGTCGGAGCTGAATATGTCAACAAGTCTGCATCCCCAAACCGACGGTCAGACGGAGCGGGTCAATGCTCTCTTGGAGATCTACCTCCGGCACTACGTGAGCACGACGCAGGTGAATTGGGCGAAGCTGATCGACGTAGCCCAGTTCTCCTACAACCTGCAGCGGAGCGAGTCGACCGGCCAGAGTCCGTTCGAGGTTGCAATTGGGCAACAACCGAACACCCCGAGCACGATTGCTTCGGGTTACCGGGGGAGTAGTCCGCCCGCGTACAAGTTCGCCAAGAACATGCAAGAAGAGACGGACTTGGCACGGGCGTGTCTACACAAGGCCTCCAAGCGCATGAAGAAATGGGCGGATAAGAAGCGACGGCACGTGGAGTTCCAAGTGGGAGACCAAGTGTTGGCCAAGCTGCACGTGGTGCTTCGATACAAGGACGTGCACAAAGGGTTGATCCGTCGCTACGAAGGGCCATTTCGAATATTACAACGAGTTGGAAAGGTCGCATACAAGCTCGAACTACCACCAAAGCTAAAGGTGCATCCGGTTTTCCACGTAAGTATGCTTAAACTATTCCAAGTTGATGAGGAAGACCCGGATCGAGGGGAATCACAAAGGGCGCCGCTCGGGGCAAAGACCTCGTATGATCGAGAAGTCCAAAGCATTTTGGCGGATCGAGTCATACGGAAGAGGTATTGCGCGGCCAAGCGTGAATATTTGATCCGATGGAAGGGTCTTCCGAGAGTGAAGCCGCTTGGGAGCCCGAGGAGAGTCTTTGGCAGTTTAAGAAAGAGATCGAAGCCTTTCATGCCGAAGATGCGACGAGGGCGTCGCCTGATTAGGTGGGGGAGAATGTCACGGTCCGTGAGAATGACAAGCCAAGAGGGTTCTTGAGGACGGGCGTGACACATCCGACCCTCGACCGATATCCCGAGACTTAGAGTATTCCCGAGTCTTCTAGAATACTCCTGGGGAAGGGCGATACTGTATTTGTACGCATACGTTATAAATGTGAGTAGCTGGTAATTGGGAGTAAATATGGGTAGTTGGGGAGGTGCATCTCCACCGTTAGATCTAAGGGAGATCTACGGATACAGTTTGCCTTATACTTGTATATAAAGGGTTCTCCTCCCTTCATTGTAATTCATTCACAAAGCAATACAAAATCCAGAGCTTCTCTCTCTAAGAGTTTCTCTCTTTATATACGAGTCTTGTGAGTCGAGTGTGAAAGGCTGCTTAGGGGTGAAACCTTAAGGCCGCACGGGTCAACCTACGAGTGATCGAGAGTGAATCGATCGGCCCGTGACAATAGCCTCCTATACGATGAGTTTCTTATTTGCAATGGCTGAAAGATAGTGCTCGAGTTGATGGACAGCGTCATGAGCTATGATCTGGCCACCGACAAGGGGAGCGGCATGTGGCAGGCCAGATTTACAGGCAGCGGCATCACTGTGAGTTTGTTTTCTCCGGCCAAATTGTGGAATACGGACAAGGTCCTGCATTTTAGAAGCAAGGTTGCGTAGATAATCTTTCGTTGGGTCGAGAGAAGATGAATGATCGACTCTTAGGGTCCGTTCGTTTCACGGAAAATGACTTCCAGAACATGTTTTCCGGATTTTCCGGTGTTCGTTTCATGGAAAATGAACTAGTCAAGGAAAATGTTTTCCATCATTGGAAAAAACAACCTTTAAAGTGGGAAAACGTTTTCCACTTTTGAAAAGTGGAAAACGTTTTCCATGACTTCTTCCCTTTTACTTTTTTTTTATTAATACATTTTCGTTTTATTTTTATGCTTTCTTTTTATTTTATTTTTTTTAAATCAAGTTTTTAATTTCTTTTCTTTTCTTTTTCTTTTTTTTTTCCTTTTCATCTTCTCCTTTGGCGGTGCCGGCGACCGGCCACGGCGGCGTCGGCGATCGGCCGCAAGCCAGCGGCCGGCGACCTCGCCGACCTCGCCCTAGGCCGGCGAGGCTCCGCCTAGCCCGATCCGGCGAAGCCGAGATGGGCCTCCGCCCGGATCGGGCGAGGCGGAGCTCTCGCCGGCCCGGGCGGAGCTCGCGGCTCGCCGGATCCAAATGAGCCGGGTGGGGCTCGGGCCTCGCCCGAGCTCGATGCGAGCTTCGCCGGGCTCGGTGAGCCGCGAGCTCGCCGAATCGCGGCGGAGCTCGGGCTCCCGATCCAGGAGCCCGAGCTCCGCCGCCGATTCGGCGAGCTCGCGCGGCTCACTGAGCCCTGGCGAAGCTCGCGGTGAGCTCGAGCGAGATCGGCCGAGCCTCGAGCTTGCCTGGATCTGGCCACCGGGTCTTGGTCGGACGCCGGCGCCCGGCCATCATCGGCAGGAAGGAGGCGCCGGTGGCGGAAGGAGGAGGAAGAAGGAGGAGGAAGGAGGAAGGAAAAGAAAAAGAAAAAAGAAAAATAATAAAAATTTCGATTTTTTAAAAATATAAATAATTAAAAAATTCATTTTAAAAAAAAAATAAAAAATAAAATTAATTTTTTGGTCAATTAAAAATATTAAAATTCAATTTTTGATAATTTTTTCCAAACAATTAAATGAGCTAACGAACGGTGGAAAATGTTTTCCACTCAAATTTTAGATTTTAGCCGAACACCGGAAAATAAAGTCATTTTCCTGGAAAATGACTTCCAGGAAAATGTTTTCCGAAAATATGATATTTTCCGCGAAACGAACGGACCCTTAATTAGAAGAAAATGGTCGATGGATTTTGTTCGTGAGATTGCGTATGATATTCCGTTTTCCTAAACCGAATTGGTGTTGACGGTTTTCTTTTTCTTTTTCAGAAGTGTGCACTGATAACTATAATTTGGATATAGCAAATTCATTATATCATACATGTGATCTTAGGACAGAACAAACGAATCTCCACCAAATCTCGATGACAATCAGTGAAGCAAGCCGGCGTTTGACAAATTTCGACAGTCGGTGCGATCATCAATGACAGTCGATGGTGGTAGTAGATTGATATTGCCGATATAGAGGCATCCTTGATCTCTCAAGCGGGGAGGGAGAAAGTAGAAGATAGTCTCGACGAACAGTCCAGTGCTTTGACGGACTTATTGCTCATTACAATAGCAAGAAGCTCCTCTGCCTTCCATGGCGGATTACAGTTTCTCGATGCGTATTTGTGTTGTGTGGTGGTGCTTAAAGCATGAAGCTTTCATCGGAACATGCTAATTCGAGCTCGCGAAAACTCGAAAATGTGGCTATCACTGGTGAAGCCAGAGAACATTTGGCCAGTTGATGAGTTGAGCCCTTATTTGAGATTAATCTAGCTACTTTTTGTCCTTATTTGAAACAGTATCAACTTCGAATCCTTATTTGAGAAAATAACTCCATTCTGGATTCTTATTGGGAATGATCTTATCGATCTTTATAAGATCATGTGTTAGGTGTTCATCTATATTAACGAAGAGAAGGTAGACAAATATTATGGAATCCTAAATCTTCGTGCAAAATTCAAATGTAATCTTTTTGGCTAATTGTCATTAGGAATCGCTACTTTATAAGACAAAGATTCGAGAAAGGTTGAACATGTGGCACGCAACATTTGGAGATCTCAAATGGGTTGATATCAATGGTGACTCATCATTTTGATGAATCATTTCTTCGGACATAAAAAGATTACGTAAACATTTACTCGAAATGTCACTTATTAGATTCCATTGTGGAGGACAGAAGAATTTGCCATGATATATCTTATCCATGCATAATATCGTGAAAAATGGATACAAATTTTCGTCTCAATTCATCCTATTTCATCAAATCCAGGATGTGATATGGTTTCGAAGGATGAACTGGATATGCACAGTTTTCATAAGATTTCATTCTTTAACAAAAGTACTTTTTTAATTAATTTCATCTGTTCCATAACTGGAACATGATTGGATGTGATGTCATGTTAGCAATTTCCGGTGGCAATTGGGGGAAAGTTGAAATGTCGCGCAAAGGTTTAGAACCGCATTAACACGGTTGTTAGAAAGTTTTATGACTGAACTGGTATGAGATTGATTTGGCAATTATCTTAAATTTATGAGATTGATGGAGTTGGCCAAGAATATTTTCATCGTCCAAGAAAATATTTAAATATAAATTATTATCGATAATGTAAATATTTTTTATTGACTATTTCAAGCGATATAAACATTTATTTGTCCGAAAATATTTTTCACAAAATAAACGGAATCTTAATCTAAGCTACGGTTAGGTACAATAAGATTGAATAGAAAAATGAACTATCCCAACATGTGAAGAATACAGAGCCTTAACCAAACTGAATCCGCAGTAATAAATCATAACTCGTGCACGCAAATATTCATCGTCTGCCGACCACCATCCTCCTTTTAGCCCGATCAAGAGCTCTCATCATCAAGTCGATCCTGATTTTCGCCGCCTTAAAAACCGAGGCTCGAGCAGTAACTGGTAAACCTGTCGGCCGTTCTTGCTGAAGACTGCACTTGCGTCCTCTATCAGCCCGAGAGCTTAGTGGAGTGACTGTAAATCGACGGCTAAAAAGCAAAGCTGAAGGCGTTCGACGTTTCATTATGTGCGCTAAGGTCCAGGCAAGAGACATCAAACTAGGAATTGATGGAATCATCTATCCAATAAGAACATTAAAAACAAACTGGAGTGGCGCAGAAATAGTTGCAGTAGGAAGGAGGTATGTTCCGTGATCGTCCGTCGTCAACTTGAAACCGTGTTGTTAATAGGAAAACTAGCTTTGACTTTAGTCTCGTCCTGAAGTTTCTTTTGAAACACAACTCGACTCTGAACATGAGAGAATGAAGTCACTTAGCTAAGATGCATGTTAAAATAATCCGGAATGAGTCAATTCCAACGTCAAGGAAAGGAGCCTATTTTGTTTCATGATCTTCCCAGAAAAGTGCCTGAATGCGACGTGGTATTAAATTGAACTATTCGGATAAGACAAGAAGCTAAAATAATCAGAAATGAGTTGCTTCCACATCAATGAAAGGTGCCTATTTTATGTAATGATCTTCTCGGAAAAGTGCAGGAATGCGACATGCTGATAAAATGAACTCACTCTAATAAGACGGATGCTAAAATAATCAGAAATAATTTGCTTGATCAATGAAAGGTGCCTATTTTGTGCAATGATCTTCTCAGAAAAGCATTGGAATGCGACATGTTGCTTCTGATCTTGAATAATCGCACTACATATTCTACGGCATTGTAATCGCTCATACAAGCATGTTGCCCCCTTGACCAACTCTTCTAAATCATGTTTCTTTTTTCCTTTCTGTTCCTTTCTGATATCTGAGTAAGAGACCATTCGCAAAAAAGTAATTCAAGATGATGTATATAGATTTGCATATTCAAAGGTTGTATCATTTTCATGACCTGTTCAAGAACATGCGCATCTAGACAAGAAAGCCAGTCTAATTTTTAACAGATTGAAATATACTGTATCCCGAGAAAACAACAGAATAAACCAAGAAAATCTGGTGCTTGGCAGTAAAGCATCAGCATACCAGTGTAATAACCACAAATTGAGGCTGCCAACCTTGAGAATGGCATTTGTTTCCCTAACCTATTTTGCTACAAAGGCCATGAACTTCGTCGAGAATGAGGTGCTGAAGGTAAGAGACGGTTGGCAAGAAGTGAATGCTGTGAAAGAAGATTTTGACCGCATTAAAGCCATCCTACGTGATGCAGATTCACTAGAAAAGGGTAGCCAATTCATGAAAGAATCGATCAGGAAACTAAGAAATCTTGCAGATGACATCGAAGATGCTCTTGATGAGTATAAGCTACTGAAGGCACAACATCAAGGCCATGGAGTCCTTGAATTTCTACAGTTGTCACATAGCTATGTAAAGAACTGGAAAGCTTGCAGAAGGATCATGCTTTGGATGAGAGACATAAGTTCCAAAGTCAAAAGTATCTGTGAAGAACATCAAAAGTTTTGTTACCAGTTCAAGCAAGGTGCAGAACAAGGTTCAAGCTCCACCTCTACATCCAGCACATGGCACGACCAGCGTGGAGATGCCCTTCTATTGGAAAAAGCGGATCTAGTGGGTATTGAAGAGCCCCAAGAGCAACTGGTGAAGAGGTTGGTGAAGGGTCCTTCTGAGAAAGAAATAATTCCAGTTGTGGGGATGGGAGGTTCGGGAAAGACTACTCACATAAAGCAAGTCTTCGACAATCCAGCCGTGAAGAAACACTTCACAATCTGTGCTTGGATCACTCTTTCTCCATCTTCAAGGACAGAAGAAGTCCTCAGGGACATGCTTCAGCAAATCGCTAGCAGCATCATGGAATCTGTCCCCAGTGGAACAGACACTTTAAGTTCTGATCTACTGAAAATGATGATCAAAGGCTTGCTGCAAGGAAGATCGAGGTACTTGATCATTCTCGATGATGTGTGGCGTGTTGATGATTGGGATGCTGTCAAATATGTATTTCCCAACAACAAAAATGGTAGTCGAATAATGATGACAACAAGGGATGTCAAGATAGCATCATCTTCATGCAAGGAATTTGCTGGAGAGGTCTACTTCATGAAGCCTTTGCGTGCTGAACAATCATGGAAGCTTTTCTGCATGAAGACATTCAAGGGCGACTCATGTCCTCCAAATTTGAAGGAAATATGTGAAAGCATCTTGCGGAAGTGTGAGGGGCTACCCTTGGCAATTGTTGCCATTAGTGGCATCTTGGCCACAAAGGACAGCGACAAAATAGATGAATGGCATCTAGTACATCGAAGTATCTGTTCTGAAATTGATGGCAATGATAAACTGAAGAACTTGAAGAAGGTACTTTCTCTTAGTTTCAACGCCTTGCCTTACCACCTAAAACCTTGTTTCTTGCACTTGAGTGTATTCCCTACGGACAAACAGATTGAGCATATGCGCTTAATCCGATTATGGGTGGCAGAAGGACTTGTTGAAACAAAAGAGGGTAAGACACCAGAAGAAGTTGCAGAAGAGTACCTTAAGGATCTCCTAAGCAGGAGCCTCATTCAAGCGGCTGAGCTAACAAGCGATGGAAGGGTCAAGATGTATCGAGTTCATGACCTCTTGTGGGAAATTAGCAGTATGAAGTCTAAAGATCGAAACTTTGCAACTGTAGTTGATGAACAACATGCAGGATGGACGGATAGAGTTCGCCGCCTTTCAGTTCACAAAATACTTCAATCTGCACAGCAAAATGAGCCACTATGGCAACTTCGCTCTCTGTTCATGTTTGGGGTAAACAAATCATCCTTAAATAGAGTGTTCTCTTCTGGTCTCAAACTACTCAGAATTCTAGACTTGCAGGTACCCCTTTGAAAAGGTTTCCAACACAAGTGATCGACTTGCATCTTCTCCGTTATCTAAATCTTAGGTGCACCAAACTCCACAGACTTCCAAGTTCAATAGGAATGCTTCAGAACTTAGAGACCCTGGATCTTAAACACACATTTATTACTGTATTGCCAGCAGAAATCACAAAGCTCCACAGGCTTCGCCATTTACTGGTATATCGTTATGAAAATATTGCTTATTCGCACAGTAAGTATGGCTTTGAGACCCTTGGAGAAATTGGGGTCCTTCAATGTTTACAGAAGCTATGCTATGTAGAAGTGGATGATCAAAAAAGCTGCATCTTGATCAGAGAGATCGGGAAGTTGATCCAATTGAGAAGGTTGTGCATTCTGAAGCTGAAGAAAGAAGATGGAAGGAAGCTATGCCTATCAATTGCCAAGTTGACAAATCTCCGAGCACTATCAGTTTCTTCTTTTGAAGATGCTGAAATTGATCTGCAAAACCTTTTTCCTCCTCCACAGTTTCTCCAAAGAGTGTTCTTAAGGGGAAAATTGCAGAAGTTGCCACTTTGGATTGCCAAGCTCCATAATCTTGCCAAGCTTAAACTGAAATGGAGCCACCTCGAGGAAGATCCAATGTTAATCCTCCAAAGTTTGCCCAGTCTCATACACCTTGAGTTACTTCAAGCCTATGATTGGCATAAACTATGCTTCAAGGCTGAAGGGTTTAAGAAGCTCAAGATATTAGGTCTTGATTTTTTTAAGGAGGTTACATTCATACAGGTAGAGGAAGGAGCAATGCCTTGCCTTGAAAAGTGGAGCATCCAGCGATGCAAGTGTTTGAAAAATATCCCGTCAGGAATCGAGTATCTCAGCAAGCTCAAAGTGCTGGAGCTTTTCGACATGCCTGATGAACTAATTAAGAAACTTAAACCAGAAGAACAAGATGAAGAATACAGGAAAGTCACACATATTCCAGAGCTTAGTTATGGCTACTGGAGAAATGGTGCTTGGGACGTTAAGCCAAGAAGAGAAGTGATCTTCCTCCTTGTTGGAAGTAATGCCTAGCAGTGTATCAAATGAAGTTCTGTTTGTATAGATTTACGCTCATGTATATATCTAGTTACAACAACTTGCATTGAATCATCCTTGTTGTGCATAAGGTAGTTGTCCATGTACCCTGTACTTTGTTTTGGTTAAAAAGAAGTGACTTCTACTTGGTCTTGTTTATGTTGTGATGGAGTAGAAGTAATTTGATTAGAAAATACCAAAAACTTATGTAGAAGTTTGGTGTAGCTGCTTATGGTTTAAAATTTTTGTAACTTTCGCTAAATATGAAACCAGATCATCATCATGCTGTGAGCTTGGTAATTTGGCTCCTCAAATGACTCTCTTGCATAGGGTGGGTCAATATAGAGAAAACGGCTCAGCAGATATCATGTTTATTTAGGGTATTGCTTATGTTATTATTTTTGTTTTTTTTTTTATAAAAAAAACTCCAACTTGAACATCTGAATAAATTGTGAATGCTCAGCAATATCCAAGGAAAATCTGACAAGCAAACATCGATCATCGATGACAACTTCCAAGTGTTCTTGAAAATAAAGTTCATAGAGTTGGAACCACTCCAGCGATGCCCTCTCCAGTGATTCTGCATCTACAGCTAAATCATTGAATGGCTTTGTGCTTCGGATCTGACTTAGCATTAGGAGGTGCCAACTGACCGGGAAACAGATGGCAGCGCATATCTTTTCTTCCAGTAATCAGATGGAAGTGTATTCTAAGTAGTACATGCCACATGCTATCTGAAAGTCTTCTTCGTATGCTCTCAATAAGTCGATATGTCACCTGAATTTTCATATTTCCAAGCTGCAGACTGAAATGGAAACTTCTGTTCTCTCCATCATACCTTGTTAGCTCTTTTTTGAAAAATACCATCACAGGTTTTGAAATATCCACGTGTCATTTCAAGCATAAACGCCATAAGGATAATCAATAGTGATAAATAAAGCACCCTGTGCTATGCACAGCTGACACAAGTGCTACTGCTATTTTGGTTATTTTTGTTTACTATTTCTGAGAGAGGGCTAGAGCAAGCAACAATTCGTTGTGCTCTGAACTCTGAAGCGTTAGAAACTAGACTCTACACATCCCATCAGGGAATGATCTTAAAGCTGCATTCGTCCATCAACATCAGAAAGGAAAATTATTAACACATTATAGCTGAGACTCAGCAAAAGAGCCGAGATCTAGACATGTGAAACCATTCGACTACCTAAGTTGGGCTTGTGGTGCCATAATGAGCAGCAACTTTCGAAGGACCAACAGCGCCTACAATTCCAGAGGAGACCTGTGCTGCTACCTTCACTGTTCAAAGCACTTTGAAAATCGATGCCATGAGTATTCATTTTAATCTCCAAAAAAGTAATCTAAAGTCGGAATCAACCATCATGAGAAAAACGAATGATAAACGAAGGCTTGAGGATCATCACTTGAAAATAGTATGAGAGACGAGTAAGGTAATCATGCTTCTTGTTTTGTTTCTATCACCACACCAGAATCGCGATCTTTTTGAGCTTGAAGGAAACAAAAAACAACAAAAATGCCTCTTCCTTTCGTGGGTAGCAGAACTTCAGTTACGCTGCACTCTAGTTCATGCTAGGATACCAGCTTCTTCTTTTTCATGACAAACTACAGACATGCCGCTCCACGTCTCACTCCTTCCTGAGTTGAATGCTTTCCTAAGTTCATGGTTCACAACGATATCTTTCAAGGAATTGGAGTGATGAAAAGCTCGTTAAAGGAATAGATTCTGAGTAGATAAACGATTTATTTCTTGGGAAACAACCAAGGACAATAAATAACATAAAGCTGGGTACACTATCAATGAGTTTCGACAGTGACTACAAAACAATGCAGCAGAGCAAGCTTATATAACTAAGCATATATAGCTCAATATTCCATTCCAGTTTCTAGGAGAATAATCTTGAATCTTCACTGAAAGTGAAAAGATTATATGTCAAGGACGAAATGAGCGCACTTGAACGGAAGAAATGTTGTGGCCTGTTGGTATTTCTCTGAGATGAACAAGAAGATTAGGTAACTCCAGCACTAACTCATCCAGACAACAATGCATGACTGCCCTTGAGTGGAGTTTCTAAGTGACCAAAATCACATGGAAATTCTTCAATCTTGATTCCGAAGTTGCTGCTGCAACTAAGGGAAACTAAAGGTGGTGGCCTGCTGCTTGTAATGAAGAAATGGTGGTGTTGGTTCTTGTTTTCCTAACATAAACATGGATGAAAAGTTAAAACACAAGATTTATTAGAAGCAAAGTAGCCACCTCCATGGGGAACACCAAGCAAGAATGAGAGAGAAACATGAATGCTGAGCAAACTCATTTGATGATCGAAATAGACACCTGTTTTTCGAAAAGATACGATCCGTTTTAAAAAAAAAACAAAGTTGTCCGGATTGCAATTCTTCGTGAAATAATTGAAATAGACACAAACTGTCCGAATTCTTGTACATTTTTTTGTTCGGTTTGAGATTTGGTTAGGATATAGAAAAAGTAACCATTTTTTTTATTCTAGTTCAGATAGTCTCATTTCGGTTCAATTAATTAAACCGAATTGAAAATCGCCCTTATTCTTAATATAGCAATTTATATACTCTCTCCTTTTTCTACTCAATCTCTTTTTAATATTTCTAAAGGAAAATTGAAAAACCAATCCGATATAAACCGAACCGAGGGGTGCGGATTGATTCAAAGCTAATGCACACCCGAACCAAACCATTGACACTACTAATTTTCAAAAAGCTCACATAGAGCACGGTTCAATTGTACCCTTCCATCGAAATCTCGACGAAGTCGATTTTCTGGGAAAATTTGGGTAAAACCCGGTAAAAAAATTAGGTTTCTGCAGCGCCATTAACTTGCCGTTTAGTTAGGCTATGGTGGCTTGTAAATTTTGCTTTTCCTTTCTCTCTAACCTACGGAGGATCAAAGGGAGAACGAAAAAGTTCAGTTGCACCATGTTCGCAATTTTCCATTCGTGAGTATCTACCGGGAGAAGGAAAAGAAATCGAACGACGGTTCGACGAAGAAGAAGACGTTCTCATCACTGTTCTTTGAAGCACGGAAATTCGTAGAAATTAAGTTTATAACTCAATTATTGTTGAAGAGATATGGCAAAACTAAAGAAGTATCCGACGGCCGTCTGATCTCATAGGTGTCGGGAAAATTACGATTTTAATATTTTAGTTTACGAGACACGAAGATCTGGCTATAAGCTCACTCTCCCCTCCATTCGTATTGATTTTTCTTGTTTTTATCTTCTTCTTCTTCTTCTTCTTCTTTCTCGATCTAGATGTGATATCTCTTTTCTCCCGATCTAGTTCTAGATCTAAGAGTTTGAACTCTCTAAATCTAGTTTTAGACCTAGGAGTTCTTCTCTCCAGATTTAGATCTAAGGGTCCGTTCGTTTCGCAGAAAATACTTTCCGAAAAAATATTTTCCAGATTTTCTGGCATTCGTTTCACGGAAAATGAATTCCTTAAGGAAAATGTTTTTCATCAAAGGAAAAAAAGTCTTCTAAAATAAAGTATTAAACTCAATCATCATTTGCAATCTAAATAAATGAATCATTATTAGCATGAATCTGTTCTGAGAGCAACAAATCAAAAACAAGTACTAGGAGTTTTAGATTCAATCTAAACTCATTCAAATCCCCAAAATAAATCTTAAACTCAGTTCACAATCAATATATGCATAATAATATTCACAAAATAGAAATAGCAAAATGCAAGTAAACTATCAAGTTCCCACATGCTTAAAATGATATATATTCATTCATCATGTAGGTCATCTTAGTAAGGATCCCACTCATTAAGCTCTCCTCCATCTCTACCAGCCCTTGTAGAATGTCAAATATGAATTTCATATTATCATGAATTCAATCATTTGAATAGAACTTAGCAACATTCCATCAGGCAAAGAATAACATATATTGATGTCATAAAGCATCATAATATCATGTCATAAGCATCAATTCAGTTTCATATATTATGAACAAGACTTAAACAATGTGATTTACAAAGAGTCATCAACTTAAGTTTATTTGTAGGAGAATAACTATTGTCTAGTTTCAAAGAACATGACCAATAGTCAAGTCACCTACAATAACCTAGTCATGTAATATCAAGTTTCAATTAAGAACAAGACTTGCAGGCTTCTTAAGTAAACAATTGTTTCTATGTTTCAATTTGGAATGTCACGATTCTTGATTCCTTAAAGTCAAATAATCTAGCATCAAGTTTGGAATGAGATCATTTAACCAAAAAGGATAGTCCAACTTAGTTGAATTGTATCATCAAGTTTGGAATGACACAAGTTTCTCCGATAGAACATTTGAATTAGGTTAAAGTCATCTTCATCAAGTTTGGAATGAGACAACTCACCCTTTTCAAATTAGTCAAGAATCGTGAACATCAATGAAACATATATACTGTGCTTATCATTGTAGCCACTAAAGGAAGATTCGATAATTCAAAACACACACTTACAAGGTAAGTAAATGGTAGTTAAGACTTGCCTATATAGTCTTTAACCCCAATTCCCCCACTGTTTTGACTAATCGATCTTTAGGCATACTTTTGGTGAGAGTATCGACTATGTTATCCTTCGATCTCACATCGATCAAGGTGATAACCCATTGTTCTCTCAGATAATTCAACAATGCATGTCTCAGTCTCACATGTATTCTCTTTGAATTAAAGAGAGTATTATTGACGACTTGGACAGCTGCTTGATTATCACAGAATAGGCTCAAAGAATTAATCTTTAGTCGAGTCAAAGGAATATCCATAATCAGATTCTTTATCCACTCGCCTCTTTCGCCGGGAGGCTAAAGCAAAAATTATGATTCCATAGACGACAATGCAATACAAGTCTATCGTTTGGATTTCCATGTAATAGCAGCTCCACCCAAAGTGAATACATATCCACTAATGAACTTACTACTTCCAATATCTAAACACCATGAGGCATCATAATATCCATCCACAGTTGGAGGATAACCAGAATAATAGAGAGCATAATCTTTAGTACGTTTAAGGTATCTCATCAGCCTATCAAGGGCATCACAATGCTCTTTACTAGGATTACTAGTAAAACGACTCAAAGATACCAACCTTGTAAAGGCTATGTCGGGTCTAGTGCAACTCATAGCATACATGAGACTACCAAGCGGTTTCGAGTATTTTAACCGATCAACGCTGGTTCCTTCATTAGGACTCGATCTGTTATTATAATCACATGGTGTCTCACTCGATTTACACTTATCGTATCCCCAAGTAGAAAGTAGCTGCTCAATATAATGAGTCTGGCTAAGGGAGATAACTTGCCGTTTAAAGCTTACTTTCATACCAAGAATGGTATTAGCAATACCAAGATCTTTTATATCAAATTCTTTAGCTAAAGTAGCTTTCACGTCACTCACTACAGAATGATCGGAACCAAAAATTAACATGTCATCAACATACAAGCAAATGATGACTATCTTATTTGACATAGAACGATGGTAAATGCATTTATCGAATAACTAGATCAAACCCATAACTCTTTACCACTTTGTCAAATTTAAGATGCCACATCTTAGGAGTTTGTTTAAGACCATACAATGATTTATTCAATTTACAAACTTTGTCCTCAAGACCTTTCATAACATATCCTTCCGGTTGTTTCATGTAAATTTCCTCATTTAACTCCCCATTTAAGAAAACTGTTTTTACATCTATTTGATGCACTACAAAGTGTTCAATAGATGCTAAGGCAAGAAGAATTCTTATAGTTGATAGATGACACACAGGTGAATAAACATCAAAATAGTCTATTCCACTCTGTTGTTTATAGTCTTTAGCTACTAAACGTGCTTTGTATTTGGCTATTGATCTATCACTATTTAGTTTCTTCTTCAACACCCATTTACAGCCTATAACTTTAGCCCTTTTTGGCAAGTTTACTAGCTGCCAAGTGTGGTTCTGCAGCAGAGAGCTCATTTCATCATCTATGGCTTCTACCCACAATAGAGATTCCCTAGATCTCATTGCTTCCTGATAGGAGAATGGATCATCCTCAAGATGGTAAGCAACAAAATCCTCACCAAAACTTTTGGGAATTCTCTCTCTTATAGATACTCTTACTAGAATTGGTTCAATAGCCAATTGTGTGGAATAGTGTCGAAGGGCCTGCTTCGATTCTACGGGAGATTCTGAAATCATATCTGTAGATCCAGAAACATTCAAGCCTTGATCTTTGAGAAACTTATTTTCGAAGAACACTGCATCTCTAGATTCTATCACTGTGTTAGTAAATAGATTTAAAAACCTATTTGTAGCACTATCTTCTGCACTACCTAGATATACACAAAATAGAAATAACAAGTTAATCCATAATAATAACAAGTTAATCCTAATATCATTTTTCAACTTGTTTCTCATGTTCTCAAATTCAACTAACTGAGAGGTGATGCTTGAATTCATAGTGAATTTAAAATCAAAGAATTTCTCCGCTAAGAGAGTTTTAGATAGCCTCTCTTGTTTTTGGAACTGAGCGTTCAAGTAATCCCATATCTCTTTCGCCGTCTTATACTCACTATAAGTCATAGACAGATTAGGATTTAGAGAGTTCAACAAATAATCTCTACAAAAATCATCATCTTTGTTCCATCGATATTCATCAACATCTTCAATGGTAGATGCAAAATCGCTCAATACAAGATAGAATATGTCACGTTCTTTCATGCCAAATTGAACATGTAATTTCCAGCCATGAAATTCAGTAACATCAAACAATTGAAGCTTCATAAAATCATAGGAACTACGCTTTGTCATTTTAATCAGAGCAAAGTATTAGAAAGAGTGCACCTTGGAGTCCTCAAAGCCACAAAGTCGAATAACTCCCATAACCTTGATCAAACTGCTCTGTAAAGATGGAATTTGCCAAAACAAACCCTAAAAGATTTGGAGCGCCCAAAAACCTTAAGATGGACTGCCATTGTCGCTGAAACTCGCTGAAAATTTCCGCCCCGAAATTCGCTAGAAATTCAGATGAAAAACATTTTCCTCACTTGATTTCTCTTATTTCACACCTCTACAAATCCTAACTTCCTCCTCCCCTTTATTTTTCTTCTTTTCTTTTTTCATTCGAATTATTTTTTAATTTTCGTTTTCTTTTTTAATTTCCTTTTTCTTTTTCTTTCTTTTTTTTTTTTTTTTTTTTTTTTTTTTTTTTGTTTCCCATCTTTTTCTTTCTTGGCTAGTCGTCAAACTAAGTAAACCTCAAGCTCGTCAATCTCAAACTCACACTCGTCGATCTGGCGAGTCTCGAGCTTGAAGCTCGCGCTAGTGAGCGGAAAATATTTTCCTTACTGAATATCAAAAAATATTTTCTGAAACATTTTCAGATTTTAGTCGAACACTATAAAATATTGTCATTTTCCTGGAAAATGACTTATGGGAAAATGTTTTCCGGAAATAGCTCATTTTCCGCAAAACGAACGGACCCTAAGAGTTTAAAAATATTTTTAGGGATTCAATACCTTTTGCTCTCCTTCGCATCCAGTTTTAATGATGGTTGTAAGAGCTCTGACGTCTCGCTGAACTATAAAGATCTGCTCTTTCAAAAGTTAGATTTGTGTTTATTCCACCTATTCCAATTGTCTCCGTCGAGTGATGGTGTAGAGGAAGTTGACTTTAGGTGCACACCACCAATTAGCAATATCGTAGGCATTGAAAAATGAATTTCTAGCAAGTGCTCATCACTAATGATGATTCTTTCTTCCTTCCTTCCCGCATGTGCTACACTAAAAATGATATGAGATTCAATGACAGAAGAGGATTTAAACTATTTTGAGGGGCCGATTATTTTACTTCGCATATTTGTTTTTATGGAACGAATATAGGTTTTATGGAATGAATATATTTGTAAACCTGCCGATGCCTTGTTGATCATTTATTTCGATTTGTTTTGTCATAAAAGTTTATGTACTTTTCATGTATATATTTTAGTAATAAATATAATTTTCTTTCAACTAAAAAAATAACACATTAGCGTATGAAACTAAGCTTTTTCTCGGATTACTACACTACATAGAAAGGAAAGTAAATAAATTGCAACCACGAGTCACAATTTCACAATTGAGTACCAACTTGAGAAAGCTAGTTGCGCTCGTCCTTTTTTTCGAGACTCGATCATCCATGAAACGGCAATACTCTCCTGGAGCATTTATGTCATGTCGGATACTCTGACACATGTTCGACCCTTTCTTATGCTCTCTGATGCTCGAGTCCGGAATTTCAATATGCAAGTTCGGAATTCCAGCAAGTAATTCCAATACAAGCGAAGTCAATTTTAAAAATTTTCAATAAATGAAAGGTTAAGAAAAAAAATCTAATTTTCTCTTTTATTCCGATTCTTACTTCCCATGACACATAATTTACCCCGAAGTTTGTTTTTTTCTTCTCTTCGACGTGCTCTAACACATGCCTCCAAAATGTGAAGTGCTGTTTTTTTTTTTTTTTTTTTCATTATTGAAACGAAATTGAATTTGTAAAATTGAAATAATTAATGATATTAATAAATTGTGGATTAATATTTTTAGTATAAATTCATTATAGGTTCTTTTGTTATTATTTATTTATTTGTGAATTTGAATCAAATTAATTTAATTAAAATAATCATAAAAATAATGATATTAAAATATAGATTTAATGTATAATGTATCCCAACATATCGAAATTTTCTATTTTTTGAAAACGACATATCATCGTATCACGTGCCATGTATCGAGTCGTGTCTCGCGTATTTACATACCCAATCATCAAGGGACTGATCACTGGAGTGATCGGTTCCGTAATGCATTACTTCCTTTTTAGATGATCTAATTTTTCCGAGAATTCAATAGGAATTAGAATTAAGAGGGAATTAGAATCTCGATCTTTACTTTTCTTGAGTGACGAAAATCCCACCTCGGCGACTAAGAAAGAGGGAGGAGTACGGCTTGCAACAGCAACACCTTCCCCCTTACGCAATCTCTCGATTTTAAATTATTCAAAATAAGGAAAAACGAGAGGAAAAAGACAAACAAAAAATATGTTTTTTTCTCTTCTTTTTTTTTTTTTTTTTTTCCTTTTTTCTAACTTTCCGTCCTTTTAAATTTCTCCTCTTCTTCCCAGCGCCACCCCCCGTTGGCTCGTTTCGCATCTGGGACTTCAGCGCGGACAGAGTAGCCAAAAGTCACAGTGAAAACCTCCGGCCATCCCACCACCACCATGGGCGGCGGCGGAGGCGACGAGCCTCCTCCGGGGAGCTCCGCGAACGGCGGCGAGTTCCTCCTCTCCCTCCTCCGGCGTCCCCCCAGCCCCAGCCCCAGCCCCAGCCGCCGCCGCCGCAGCAGCAGCAGCGCCGCCACCCACCGCAGCCATTGACCCTCGACCCGGCCGTCGCCGCCGTGGGCCCCACGATCGGCTTCCCCGGCCCGCCGCCCAACGGCCGCGACTTCTCCGCCCCGCCGTGGGCCCCCACCACCACCACCACGCCACCGCCGCCGCCCCTCCCCCCCTGTCTATCCGCACAGCTTGTTCGGGGTCGCTCCCGGAGGGAATCAATTGCCCGCGAATCATCACAATCAGGGGCCGCCGGCCGATGATTTCAGGAGGCTGGTGCTCGGAGGGTTTGACGAGAGAGGGGTGGCGCCTCACAATCTCGCTCAACAGTTGAAGCAACTGCAACTGCACCAGCAGCAGCAGCAGCAGCAGCAGCTGCAGCTGCAGCGTCAGCAGCAAGAGCAAAGCCTGCGGTTCGGCTCTTTTCCTCCTAAAGTCATACCTTCCGAGATTGTTTCGGTAGAAAATTCAGTTTTTGACTCTGCAAGAGAGCCTAACATGGCGTCCGGCAGTAGAGGCAGCGATAGGTTTGAGAAAAATCGGCAATTTAGTCCGCGGGGGAATTCGGGCGCCGGTGTCAATGCTGCTTGGCGTGGGAATAACGAGCTTGGTGAGCAGGAGAGGCGAGTGGTCGGGCGGGGAAAGCAGAACCACGTGGGGAATGATAGGCATATGCCACCAGGGTTTCCAGCGAAGCCGGCTGGAAGAGGGAATTCGGGTTTTGGTAACAGGAGGACGGATTTTGAGCGTAATGTGGATGGGGAAAGGAATAATCGGAACGAGTGGAATCATAAGAACGCGAGTTCTAATGACGGGGATGTGATAGGGAGGAAATTTCACTTTGATGATCGTAGAATGCCTAGCAGAAATTCAGGGGTGATCCAGCTGAGCGAGCAGCTTGATCGCCCTGGTCCACCGACTGGGAGTAACCTTTATTCAGTTTCTGCCTCGGACATAGAGGAGTCTGCTGCTCTGCATCATGAGGTTGTTGAGAACGACAGTAAAGGAGAAGAGGAGGGAGAGGGGGCTGCGGTGAAGAGAGCTGGAAAGTTAGGTGCTAATGAACCTGATGACTTGCTTGAGGACGAACTTGATGAGAAAAATGAGAGAAGGCAGCAACGAAGTCAACGAGAAAAGGTGACACTCTTTGTAATTCTCATTTAATATGTTTTAGTGTGTTTCTGGTGGTGTATGTTTTAGTGTGTGGGGAGGGTTTCTGAGTTGAATGTGGTGCAGATCAATCTTGTATTTAAACTAAAATCGAAGCATTTAATTTAATTTTTTTAATTTCCGTAAATAAAGTTAACTTGAGTGAAGAGGTTTTGTGATTCTTTCCCAAATAATGTGTGCTGAACTTGTATTCAGTCAACAGCTGTGATTTAGTTGAGGAAGCTTTTATAACTGGATAATCTGAGGCATGTTTCTTTTTCCGCTTCCTTTACGTATGCTTTAATGGCATAACTAGAATTAATTTTGTCCATACGGGGCATGATTCAAATTTCTTACGGGCCTTGCCGTTGTGGGCGAGCAGTAGAGTGCGTCATTACGCCTATTTGGTGCCACTTCATTTATATTACTTCTGGTGAAGATATTTAAATAAATTAAATTGTTCTTCTGATGAATTGGAATGATTTTATGTGCTTAAAAAGTAAAGAAAAGGTCATATGTGATTACTGCTCAGGCAGAATGGTGGATTTTTTGGTGGGGGGCCTTTACTGTTCCAAAAAACAAGTAAAAAGATTGGGGGGTTTGATAGTTATATGGAAAGGGAAGAGCATGATGCCAGAGGTAGATTACATCAGCTGGAAATTTAATGTGAAAAACTGGCATGATTGTGATAGGATTGAAAAATGACATCACCACGAGTTCTCAAGTGGAATGATGGTTTTAATTACATCAGTGGCTTTACTATTTAGAGAAATTAGATAAGGAATTTTGATATTCGTATAAGTGGGAAGAGTGGTGTCGGATGTTGATCAGTATAGGTCATCTTTTGTTTCAATAAGTACAGTGAAAACTTGGCATGATTGTGATCGGATCTACAATTGATGTCATCATCAGTTTACCTCAAATACGTTTTGATTGAGAAACTTGCAAATTGAATTATGATTCTTGAAGTAAATAATCTTGTGAAAAATGAATATCTAGTAATGCTGTTTGTGGGCTTTTATATGTAGTGAGAAATCAAGGGCATTTTATATATTCAGTTGATTTTTACAAATTTAGTTATGATATTATTAAATTTTCCATATATAAGTAAAAATTGACATCTTACATGATTTTGTGACTTATATGGGTGTAAGCCGTTTTGTGAGACAAGAACCTGTGTTTTTCATAAGTTCTGAAATCATACATGTAAGTATATCTTTTGTAAAAGTCCACGTATTTTATTAACAGTGGTTAGGGGAGGTCCTTGTTTTTTTCCGACTTTTCTCATTCTTTATCGTACCTTCCTGTTTTGAAGAAGGATTTTTCTATGTACCTTGTATTTTGGTGTAATTCGGTCTTTGCTTCTGATATAATTTCCTTTATGCAGGATACAGACTGAATTTTATTGAAATCCCAGTTCTTCCTTTTCCCCTGATTATTATTATATATTTTCTCCCTATCAGGGTTTTCTCTCAATTTTTATGTTTTTAAATGCATATTTAATAAAATAACACATGCATTTTGAATCACTGCGTTAGGCATTGGAATGGTTTTTTTATCCATAGAACTAAAAAGTGTATTAAACAATTATATAGGATGGCAAACTGTAGGCTTTGTGAATTGATGAGGTAGCTTTTATTCATCCATCATACAGGCTACATACTTCTCTTGAATATATATCAGGAAGAATTTTGGGTTCACTTAAATTTGCACATGCTATTACCAGGATTTCAGGTCAGACTCCAGAGGACAAAGGCTACTTACACAGCGAATGAGGAACTTTAAAAGTTCAATGGAGTGTCGCTGGGACATAGACAGGCTGAATGTTCCCTTTCTTGCAATTTATGATTCCTTGATACCACCTGAAGAAGAAAAGGCTAAGCAGAAGCAGTTGTTGACAATGTTGGAGAAGTTAGTCAACAAAGAGTGGCCAGAAGCTCGGTTATACCTGTATGGATCATGTGCCAGCTCTTTTGGAGTTTGCAAGAGTGATATTGATGTGTGCCTTGCTATTCAGGATGCCAACATTGATAAATCAGAGGTTATACTGAAATTAGCAGACATATTGGAATCAGATAATTTACAAGATGTGCAGGTGAATTAAATTGCTTCCTTGTATTGTAATGTCCCCATTTTTGTGATGCTAGGGGAAAATGGAATATCTGCCTTTCAGATATTTCAAATTGCTGGAGAAAATTTTGATTCTTTCACAAGAGAGTATTTTATGCGAAAATGACTTTAAAGTTGTCATGTTAAATAATTTGTTCAAAAAGATGCTCGAGTGTTTGCTTAGGGAAGAATATGGTGTCCCTTAACCAATTTTATTACATATGCCAACATTGTTTTGCATTTTCTTTTTGTGCTTGGTATCTCATATATCCCCCCTTTTGCTTATCTTATGTTTTGTTGTGTCTGTGGACCTGTTAAATGGACCTGAAGAATATTCTCATACTCTCTCTTGCCACTTTGTTCTTCTTAAATGTGATTGGTTGATACAGTTTTCTTTTGGTGGCCAGCGGATGGGAGATACAATTTTCTGTTGTTTTTTAGCAGTAGCACTTCTGGATAGAAGTTGTCTGCACGGACAGTAAAGGTCTTGCCATCTGACACACTACCTCGTCTTGTTAGGCTGGAGTGAAACTTTACACCCGCGCTAGGTTTAATTAGCTGGAAGATGACACCTAAACATTAATTCCCTCAGGCGTCCTAAATGATTACTAGTTCTACCGCCAGCATGCTTCAGTGTACATATCACTCAGATTAATTTTATCATTTTAGACATGGTACAGTGATATGTTTGACTTGCTTTCAGGTCTACTTGCTGACACATTTTAATTCCTCAACTTGTAATTTCTTACAGGCACTAACCCGTGCTAGGGTCCCCATAGTAAAGCTTATGGATCCAGCTACAGGAATATCTTGTGATATATGCATTAACAATGTCTTGGCAGTTGTTAATACAAAGCTTCTGCGAGATTATGCCCAAATAGATGTGAGATTGCGGCAGTTGGCATTTATTGTGAAACATTGGGCGAAATCCAGAGGAGTAAATGAAACTTATCAAGGCACATTATCCAGCTATGCGTGAGTCAGCAGTTTCTGTTTTTTTTCTTGTTTCAATTTACTAATACGATAATTACGAAAACATCTAGGCTATGGCTGTTATGAGATTCAGTCAGCCTTGCCATGTGTTTTGGGGAACAGGGCTTTTTGAGTAGAATCCGAGGAAACTCTATGGTTTAGCAACTAATGAGAACGAGCTTTAGATTATATTTCCTCACTTATGTTTTTTGCTAGCCAATTGACATGTTACTCACGCAGGTATGTGCTGATGTGCATTCACTTCTTGCAACAGCGTAGACCCGCTATTCTTCCATGCTTACAGGTATGGACTGTATTTGTTTCCACGCTTTGATGAATATGATTCTCTCTCCTTGTGTTATGGCGGATGTTGTTTCTTAGAACTTTCTTGCTTGACTTATATCTTCTGTCTCTCTTCATAAGTTCTCCTTTCTAGAATTGTTCTACTAATGCTGTCCCATGTTTCCCAAATCTCGATATATCTCTGACTCATTTATTAACGAGGAGTTTGTGGCTTATTGAAGTGATATAAATGGACAAACTTCTTCCTTGTTCGGTGTCATCACTTTTACTGTCAACACTTTGTTTATCCCTTATGTTTAATGTCGTAAGCTGTTGAATCCTATCCAACCGTTTTCCTTATATGTGAATGGCACATTGACAGTGGATGAGATGGTGAAATAGCTGAAATAGCACACTGATTTTTATTCAATTCTGATGTAGGGTTGATGTAATGTTGCTAGGCAGCAGTTTTCTTTATGAAGGGAATGCAGTATTCCTTGACCACTCATTCGTGTTCTCTTCAATAAATTCTGTTTTGTTCAATCATCCTTTCTCGAGTCCTTCTACCTTCTTCGCAATGTTTTGCTGTCCGAACTTTTGAATTTTTGCCTTATAGATGGAGAGTTGATTGTTTTTATTTGGGAGATGGTACTGGATTACATATTTATCAGCTTATTCTACCTGTGTGAATGAAGTTACAATTCCATTGTTAAACATCTTAGTTGTGCAATTGGATTTCATGATGTCATGTCTTTCTGCTAATGCAGGAGATGGAGGCAACCTATGCCGTCACTGTTGATAATATAGAATGCGCTTTCTTTGATAAAGTGGAGAAGCTCCGTGACTTTGGATCACGTAACAGGGAAACCATTGCGCAGTTGGTGTGGGCATTTTTTCACTATTGGGCATATTGTCACGATTACACAAATACCGTCGTATCCGTTCGCACCGGAAGCTTGCTCAGGTGAGATTTAGATACTTGGGTTCTGATGAATCTGGTCACAGTTAGCGGAATTATCATGTATCGTGCCTAATTTGTGCAGCAAGCGGACTAAGGACTGGACAAGGAGAATCGGGAATGATCGGCATCTGATCTGCATAGAAGATCCGTTTGACGTGTCGCATGACCTGGGAAGAGTGGTGGACAAGTTCAGCATTAAAGTACTGAGGGAAGAGTTTGAACGTGCTGCTGAGATCATGCAGTACGATCCGAACCCCTGCGTGACGCTGTTCAAACCATACATTGCCTCATAAACGCGATGCTTAATTTATAAGCCAGGTTGATTTGTAAATCTCATCCATCTTATCTAACCTGTAAAAAGCCCTCTCTTTTTAGATTTTGATTGGGACCTTGCCTTTGTTCATAGTCTGTGTTCAAAGTATGATTGCCTTTTTAGTTTTTGCTCGTGGACTTCTACATCAAAGGTTTTATGGGTTGTGAGTCAATTGTAATATTCATAAGACTTGTCTACATAAATAGCCCTTTAGAATGATCTTTATCGTCATCTTATATATTTTCTATGGCAAATAAAAGTTATTTTTATCTCAATTTTCTCCATGTTATCGGGAAAAATTGTCCAAAAAGTTCTAAAGCCATTGTACTTTTACTAATTCAGTCCTAAATTTTTTAAATTTAGAATTGAGTCTTAAACATTTTCACTTCTTATCAATTGAGTTCATTCGACTAATTTTGCTGATGCTAATGTGAGCAAATTTATTATATTTTGAATTTTTTAAAGTATATTTTAATTTTCTTTTCTTTTCTTTTTTCCCTCTCTTGTTCCTTTGCCAATCACTCGGCAATTGGCCAGAGGCTACGAGCGGCAAGGATCAGCCTCACTAGTCTCACGCAAGGTTACCTTTGTCGAGATCTAGCGAGAGACGACCTCACCGGCCTCGGGAGAGGCTCACTAGAGAGTTGGCTTTGCTGACCTCATGCAAGGTCGCCCTCATCGGGATCTGCAAGGGATGACCTCACTGGCCTTAGGCAAGGCTTGGCCTCGCCAAATTGGGCGAGGCCAACCCTCACCCTCGCTTGAAGCAAGCGGGGGCAACCTCACCCAAGGCCCGTGAGATCGTCCCTCACTATATACCAACGAGAGCAGAGCCTTGCTCGAGGCCAGCGAGGTCGCCCCTTGCCAGTTTTGAGACTGACCCTCCCCAATTTCAAGCTATGGCCAATCATTAAAGGCTAGGCAATCGAGAGGAAAATAAATTAAAAATATATTTAAAAAAATTCGAAAAATATTTAAAAATAAATAAATTTTGTCCACGTTAGTTGGTTGTGCTATATAAGATGGCCGTCGTTCATATCAGTAAATTTCGGTCAAAGTTGACCGAACGGACTCAATTGGTAAGAAGCGAAAAAATTTAGAATTAAATTGGCAAAATTTAAAGATTTAGGACTGAATTAGCAAAAATGTAATAGGTTTAAAACTTTTTAGACCACATTCCCACACGGGAGTGTGCCAACATGATAGTGATATATCATTAGAGATGCCCACCAGCACCTATTAAAGAGGTGTCTACGTGCATTTTCTAACTATTCACTAGAAACCTTTGGTAAAGAAATTATCAAATGCTAATAGTCAAAATAGGGTTGCCAAATCTTCCAAAAAATTATCCAAAAAACCACAAACATATTATACATTTTTGTCAATTCAATTATAAATCTTTCAATTTTATCAATTGAATTTTAAACATTTTCCATTCGATTAATTTTGATTGAAAATTGCCAACATGAATTACAGTCATTCTATGTGGCACGATTATCTCTAACATGGACAAATTTTGTAAAATTTTAATATTTTGTTAATTTTTTTTTTTTTTCTTTTCTCCTCTTTCTCTTCTTTCATTTTTCCTTTTTCCCCCTTTTTCTCCTTTTTTTTTTTTCTCCACAAGCCTTTGCCAAGCCTAGGCCAATGAGGGCTACCTTTACCTAAGTTGTCAAGGACCACCCTCACCAAATAGGGTGATGGTGGCCCACACTTGGCCAAGCCAGGCGGCCCTCACTTGAAGCTAGTGACCTCCGTCGGCCATTGATGAGGCTCAGCAGTGGCGGACAGAGGGATAAAGGGAAAAAGTAAGAAGAAAAAAGGAAAAAAATTGATAAAATTCTAAAAAAATATAAAAATATTATTAAAAATTTCGACGCCGGCTGTATCACATAGTCATCCAAGTTAGCAATTTCTAGAAAAAAATAATCGGATGGATCTAATTTGTAAAACGTGAAAATATTTATGATTTAATTAGCAAAATTGAAAATTTCAAAGCTAAATAAGAAAAATATAATATATTTAGAATTTTTTGGACAGTTTTATGTTTTTCACGGAAAACGTCACGTTAAGCTACGGTTTTCTTTCTGTAGAGAATTCATGGGGTGCACTCTGTCTGAAAATTAACTCTCTTTTTTTTTTTTTTTTCCAAAGAAACTAAAAGTTTTTTTAACATAATTTTGTGCTCAGACCGATTTCTTTTGGGGAACTTATATAATCTGGTCTGGCAATTTATGGGACGGGTCCCGTACGTCTACTGGACGGTTGGATTAAGAGGAGAAAATCAATTGTCAAGTGATTTTAGGAAAAAAAAAAAGTCATACGGGCCTAATTGGAGATGCATTTGCATGATTTTTTCAGCAAAAAATGTGAAAATGAATTCCCAATTTAAGGACATATGGTCCATAAAATTAAAAATGTTATTATTTGTTAGGTAATATCCAATTTTAATTATTAATGATATCTAATTTTACTTTATATTCATTTGAGATAAATTGAGAGTTGTCAAATCATCTAAAAAGTAGACCGTTAGCCAGCTTTTTTAACCAATTCAGAAAAAGAGAGTGGAGTGACAGCCTCCACTTGCGAGTGAGGGACGCTAGAAAACAAGAGAGCGAAAGTTGTCCCCTTCTCAATGAAAGTTGAGATTAATTACAACCTACTATCAGAGAAAGTGTCTTTTCAAAATCACCTTAACCACCTTCTTATGCTAATGGCCTTAGGGACCCTTTCTCGATAAGAATATATATGAGACTAAATCCGAGTAGCAGAATTCACGTGGTAAATTTAGAAAAAAAAAATGAATAAGCGCTTTATTACAATTTCTTCTTCAACCGATTGGAGTTTCAGTTGATTTAGTTTACCTGAAGTACCCATAGAAGCTCCAGTTTTCCAAATGGAACCACAAATAGGAGGATGGAAAGACACGACTAATTTCACTGTGGCATCCCTAGATGATATCAAGGTCGTCTTAGAGATAGATTTTTTAGATACCAAACCAAGCCGTCCCTACGCCATACTTAAGCACCTTAGGCATCATGGATCAAGAAAGACCAGGCATAATTCCAAGTCCTAATGTGAAGACTGGTGTTCCCACTTTATGCGCCTTGTAGCTTGTCAAGGGAGTCAAGATGGACGAAGAAACTTCGATTGTAATTCTTCAAGGGTAGTGGGTTCCGTCACCAGTGAGTCCGGGTCAAGGGGTGCAAATGTAAGAATTGTCTAATCAATAAATCCAGTATACCTACTTTCAACATTTTATGACACGGCTAGACTTTTTGTGGTGTCAAGTCATAAAGGCCGAATATTTCCCATCCAATAGCCCTTTCAAAGCTAAGCCCACATCTGAGACATATGTCACCTGGAAATCCATCTTAGCCACGCTAAAAGGAACAGCCCGAGTTAGTGGTGATGGGCTAGCTAGGGCTATTCTCCATCCTTTATTTTAGATGCATAGAAGAATGTCACGAAAAATAATGACTATTCTAGGCCAGTAAAAAAGTAGAAGAATGGTCCCTGTACAGCTGCATGATTCTCTTTCAAAATGAACTAGGCTCATATTCAAAGTATATATAGATATAGATTAAAAGCGTAGTGTCACATCATTCTTTCTGAAAAAACAAATTAATAGCTAGAAAAATCCTAAACAAGTATCATCCGATATAATTACCCAAAACCATTGTCGACTTTACACGTCACAAAATTTCCCAAATCGATACCGCTATCCCAATTTTACTTTCCAGTTTCCACTGCAATTCATCCCAATTTGGTCGTCTCATGCGACATCCATCGGGTCTTGCCATGTTAACCGACCCCGCCCCCAAACCCGACAAAACATCGGAACATTTAGGGTGCGTTTGGTAACCTTTCTTTTAAAAATTGTTCCGAGGGAACGAAATAGAAAAAAGTGTTTCATTTCCGGGGAACAATTTTTGAACAAAAAGACGCGTTTGGTAAACTTGTTCTGGAAATAAAAAATGAACGAAACACGTTTGGTAAATTTGTATAATTTTTATTTCTTTTAATTTTTAATATTTTTATTTTATTTTTTCTATTTTCTTTTTTTTTCTTCCTTTTTTCTTTTTTTCCTTTTGCCTAGTCGCCAGCCTCGGCCATGGCCGGCGACCGGCCAACGAGGACCGGCAGCCTCGCCCAGCCACGGCAAGGCTCGCCGGCCCCGACGAGGCCGAGCCTCGCCATAGGCCGGTGAGGCTCGGCCTCGCCTTGGCTGGCGAGCTCGAGCTCGCCCGGATCCGGCAAGGCCGAGCTCGCCCGGTGGCCGGCGAGGCTCGGCGTCGCCCAGGCGGTGGCCCGGCGACGCCGAGCCTCGCCGGCCGCCGGGCGAGCTCGGCCTTGCCGGATCTGGGCGAGCTCGAGCTCGCCCGGCCAAGGCGAGGCCGAGCCTCGCCCGGGGCCGGCGACGCTCGGCCTCGCCCTCGGGGCCGGCGGCGGCGCTTCGCCGAGGTCGCCGGCCATGGCCGAGGCCGGCGACCGGCTAAAGAAAAAAGAAAGAAAAAAGAAGAAAAGAGAAAAAGAAAAGAAGTGTTTATGTTCTTTGTTCGAAAAACAAGAAACAAAAAAATTTGTTTCTTGGTTCCGGATGTGTTTACGGGAACAAAAAAACAATTTTGAAACAAAAACGCACACAAACGCGTTTTTACATTCCTTTTTGTTCCAGGGAACAAAAAAACAGAAAAATTGTTCAAAAACAGAAAAAAAGAACAAAAACAAACCGGCCCTTATTAACGGCCAGATCGAAAGTAATTCCGACAGAGGGTAAAACGGGAACGGTCGGTAGTCGGTACAGTATCGAAACCATCGCTGTCGTCATCACTGTCATCATCACTGTCCGAACTCCATCACCACCGAACTCCTCCCCCGCGCGCACCCGACAATCGACGGCGATGGAGCCACCCCACCGCCACCTCCCTCGCTCCTCGTCATCAAACCGACGGCGCTCTTCAACTACGGCGACCTGTTCGCCGCCAAGTTCGCCGTTCTCCGGGCCTGGGAGTCCCCGCTCCCGCTCCCCGGCTTCCTCTCCGCCCACGCCTCGTCCGCCCGGGCCCTCCTCTGCTCCGCCGCCACCCGCGTCACCGCCGCCCTCCTCGACCTCCTCCCCTCCCTCCGCGTCGTCGTCACCACCAGCGCCGGCCTCAACCACATCGACCTCCCGAGTGCCGCCGCCGACGCGGCCGTCGGGCTAGCGCTCGCCGTTCTCCCGAGGGTCTCGGCCGCCGATCGGTTCGTGCGGCGGGGGCTCTGGGCTGAGGAGGGGGACTTCGCTCTCGGGTCGAAGGTCGAATTTTATCCTTCTCCGTTGCTTTCGTATGCTTGTCCTCTCTTGTTTTGGTAGGAAATTGGGCGATAGAGATGAGGTAACAGGAAGATTTGGAGAACCATTATGTTATAACTCATGAAACAACAATCAAAACAGAAAACATCTCTGTTGATCGAGGGAGAGAAAGGATGAAAAAAAAAACAGAGCATAGCACTTCACACGTCTTGTACAAAAGAAACTGTCGAGTACAACAACTAAAAATAAAGTAGAAACTGCTCACGTACGTGCAACACATAACTGCACACAAACGTGCTATTAACTTCCTATAAAATAACAAAAACACTTAATGCGTAACTAAATGAACTTGGCTGTTTTTTAATAAAAAAAACAGAGGAAAACAGAGGAAAAAGAGGAAAACAGCAGCACCGAGATAAATCCAACAAACTCCTCCTTGGATCGATTCTTTGCTGCAAACTCCTATTTTCTCTCTTAACAGCTCAAATCTTCCAGCTGAAGTGGCTTTGTGAACATGTCTGCAAGCTGATCTTCATCTGCAATAGACCAATTTAACTTCACCACTTTGTTGCACCTCACGCGAAAGAAAAATTTGACTTTGAAATGCTTGGTTTTGCCATGGAAAACTGGATTACGTGATATTGCTAGAGCAGCCTGATTGTCCACATTGACTTCGATACAATCACCGGAATTCAACCACAAATCCTTCATTATCTTCTTCAGCCACAAAGCTTGATTTGCAGCAGCGTAGCTGCTATAAACTCAGCCTCTGCTGTAGGCGAGCTACAATCTCTTGCTTTTTGGAACTCCAGGAGAAACAAGCGAGAACCAAGAGTGAAACAATATCCGGACGTACTCTTCATGTCATCTATTTTGAACCAGCCCAGTCACTATCGAAAAATCCTTGCAAATTAAACTTCGACATTTCTTAAACTTCACACCAAAGAACAATGTTCCTTTGAGATATCTCAAGACCCTTTTTGCTGCAACCAAATGTAACCGACTAGGACTACTCATAAACCTGGATAAAACACTCACAGCAAATAGAATATTTGGTCTAGTTGCTGTAAGATACATGAGACACCCAATCAGACTTCTATACATAGAAGCATCTACTGCATCTGTTCCATCATTCTTCTGCAGCTTCTCTTTAGCAGCCATAGGAGTGCTTACACTTCGACAATCTTCCATCTGAAACTTCTTTAGAATTTCCTTCATGTATTTTTTTTGACAAATGAAGATCTCATATGAAGCTTGTTTGACTTCCAGACCCAAAAAATAAGCCATCTTTCCCAAGTCTGACATCTCAAAAACTGCAAATAGATCTTGCTTCACCTTCTCTATCAATTCCATATCATTCCCTGTCACTAATAGATCATCTACATAAAGTGACAGAATTACAACACCGTGATTCACTTTCTTGACATAAAGAGTGAACTCACTTAAGCTTTTTACAAAGCCAAAATTCTGCAAATATCGATCTATCTTCCCATACCAAGCTCTTGGAGCCTGCTTCATCCATATAGAGCTTTCCTCAATCTGTATACACTCTCTCTTGCCCTTTGATACTGAATCCTTCGGGTTGTTCAACAAAAATCTCCTCCTCAAGCTCTCCATTCGGGAATGCGGACTTGACATCTAAGCGAAATATAGGCCACCCATTCTCTGCTGCAATAGCTAACAGTAGCCTTATTGTATCAAGTCGTGCTACATGAGCAAATGTTTCAGAATAGTCTACTCCCCATATTTGTGCATAGCCTTTCACAACCAGTCTGGCTTTGTGTTTATTGATAGAACCATCAGGATTAAGTTTTGTTCTAAACACCCACTTAACCCCAATCACATTCTTATCAGATGGTCTGTCAACAAGCTCCCATGTGTGGTTTTTCTGGATCATTGCAATCTCCTCTGCATTGCTTTGCAATCCACCTCGATCCTCCTTCGCTTCCACAAAGTTAGATGGTTCGAGCACCGCCACATTGCTTCTTTCATAGATTTCAGCAAGTGACCTTGTGTCTCTCACTGTAAATCATCCATACTTGTCTTCCAATCCATCTATAACTTCATCAACCTCTACATCTCATTGCGGGTTGTTTTTCGAACTAACTTCTTCGTCATTCGCACTCTTTCCTTCCATCCAATTCCACTCATCTTCCTCTAGAAAAATAACATCTCTGCTCACAGTCACCTTCCTTGTCATGGGATGGAAAATCACGTAAGCCTTTGATTGAAGGCTATACCCAATAAAGATTCAAGCTCTGCTTTCTTATCCGGTTGTCCCTCTTGACTTCGGGAACATGAGTGTAACACAAACACCCAAAAACCTTCAAATTCTTCACGAAGGTCTAACACCATGCCGGACTTCAAAAGGTGTTGACTTCTCTAAGGCCTTTGTGGGCAATCTATTCAATAGAAACACTGCGGTATTAGCCCTCGGCCCAGAACTTCTTAGGTAACTTCTTCTCCTGCATCATACATCTAGCCATCTCCATAATACTTCTGTTTTTTCCTCTCACCGACCCCATTCATTTGAGGTGAATAGGGAGCGATGAACTGCTGCACAATTCCTGCTTGCTCACAATTCAACTTAAACTTGTGAGCGGTATACTCAAACCATTATCGATCTCGAGCATTTTAATTTTCTTCCCACTCGATTCTCAACTAAAGCTTTAAACTTCACAAACACATCAGCAACTTCGGACTTGGCTCGCAAAAATAAATCCAACTCATCCTAGTCATATCATCGGTGAAAGTAATAAAATACCTGCTACCATTTAGAGAAGACTCAGACATAGGTCCACATAGATCTGTGTGAACTAATTTCAGCTATTCACATGCTCTCCAGCCTCCTCCTTTGAAAGGAAATCGGCTTGCTTGCCAAGAAGACAAGTTACGCACTGTGGAAATTCCTCCTCCAAACTTGGCAAGTCATCTCGCAAGCTATTTTTCTGCATAAACGACATGCTCTTCCTGTGAACATGCCCAAGTCTTTTATGCCATAGCTCTGCATTTTCTTCTTTGCACTTTAAAGCCATTTGTTGCATCTCTTGTGGCTTGAACATGAAACTCTTGTCCTTCATTGGGATTCTTAGCACTTCTTTGCTATCTCGCATTATTAATAAGACATTCATTCCCTTCGAACTTCACTTTATAGCCCCTCTCAACTAATTGACCAACACTTAACAGATTCTGGTCAATATTTGGCACAAAGAGAACATCACCGATCGGCTTCATCTCCCGATTTCCTTCAATAGCAACTATACCCTTCCCTTGCACTTCGATATACCGTCCATTGCCAATTCGACTCTGGACTCGACCGACTTGTTTAGACTTCTAAACAGCTTCAAATTGCCAGATCATATGATTGGTACAGCCACTATCCACCAGCCATGCATCCTTCTCAACAAAAGATTCGAAAAGGAAGCTACAAACAAGTGCTCTTCCTCGGTTTCATTCACTTTGCTACGTGCTTTCCCGCTTCTTTGGTAATTTTTTTCTTTGCGAGATGGCTTCCATGTGACCCAACTTGTGACATCTTCGCATCTAGCATCGGGCTTTCTCCAACATCTAAAAACGATGATTAGTTCCACCACGGTATTGACAAGGCTTTTTGTTCATCTTCCATTTGCTAGACCCACCCGAATTTCCTTCTTTTGCTACAAACTTGGAGTCACCAGCATTTTCTCGGACTGAATCCATTTCTTCCCTTTGCCTCCATCATTGGACTTCACTCTAGCTTGTAGCGCACCCTCAACAAACTCTTCTCTTCTCATCGGTCTTACGTGCTCCCCGTGCTGCAGAGCATTTAACAATTCCCGCAAGCTTTATATCGCCAAGTCTCTTGTATTTTCCGGAGAAGCTATGGTGGCTTCGAACTTCTCGGAAGAGACACCGGGATCTTCGAACAAGCCTTTCATCCTTCAAGTCAGTCCCTAAAACTCTGATTTTTTCAGCTATCCCAACCAGCCTATCGAGTACTCCTTCACCGACTCGAATCCTTCATCTCGTGTCTCTCAAACTCCCTCAAGAGATTCAGCACCTTCATGCCTCTTATCTTCTCATCTCCCTCGTATTCATCCTTCAAGAAATCCCATATTGCCTTTGCAGAATCACATCTCATGATCCTTGTGAAGATAGTGGGTGAAATGAACAGGCGCATACGGGCAAGACTTTGCCTTAGCCTTCCTTGTGATTCTCTCTTTATGGTACTTTATCGATTTAAGGTCGGATTATTTGGAAGTGGATCAACCTCATAATCATCCTCCACAGCCTCCCATAGATCATGACCCTCCAAGAATGCCGTCATCTTGACAGCCCATGCCTCGATAATTTTCCCCGGTAAAGACTGGAGCAGCCATTGCGAGAATCCACTCAATCCCGCCTCCATCGGCTTTTTCTTTGCAGATTGGAAGCAATCTTCACTCACTTACCCTCACTTCACAGTCCCTTAAGATCCCTCGGATGCTCGATACCAATGTTATAACTCATGAAACAACAATCAAAACAGAAAACATCTCGTTGATCGAGGGAGAGAAAGGATGAAAAAAAAAAAAAAAGAGCATAGCACTTCATACGTCTTGTACAAAAGAAACTGTCGAGTACAACAACTAAAAATAAAGTAGAAACTGCTCACGTACGTGCAACACATAACTGCACACAAACGTGCTATTAACTTCCTATAAAATAACAAAAACACTTAATGCGTAACTAAATGAACTTGGCTGTTTTTTAATAAAAAAACAGAGGAAAACAGAGAAAAAAAGAGGAAAACAGCAACGACGGAAAACAGCAGCACTGAGATAAATCCAACACATTAGTTCTTGAAAATGACTAAAAAGAGTGTAGGAGTAAGCACTGGGAACAAATCAATCGCAGTAAACGGAACCAATCACGTTTTAAGATGCCATTTTTGCAGAATGCAGTGCTTTCGTTGTGTGGTTTTCTATTCTATAAAGAGGTGACAGCATCAGAGGTTGTGGGAGCAAATCAATCCCGGAGGTAATAGACGCAACCAATCACGTTTCAAGATGCTATCTTTGCAGAATCGCAGTGCTTTCGTTGTGGGGTTTTTGTGATCTGTACATAGGTGACAACTTCGGAGGAGGTCTCTTGTTGATGTCTTGTTGTTGTTGTTGCTTAGTCGGTTTCTGATGAATCGGATAATGTTTCCGAATCGGCTGTGCTCCTTCCACTTCTTTCATAGCCTAGGGTAGGCTTCTGATAATAGAAAAACTATCAGTAATAAGTGAGATACATCTTTTGATGTTCAGCAAAGAGGAATCATAGCCTCGAAGCGGCGAACTAGACCAGAATTGGAAGTAAGCGCGTAGATGGCAATTTATCCTTATTTATGGACTTGGAACTCAGATCTAATCTCCCATTGTTCCTCATTAGGTCAGTGGTAGAGCGGTCGATTGTTAACTGACTGGATAGGTTCAAATCCTACTTGGGGAGATTTGATTCATTTGGATTAAAGTTATTTCGAATTAAAGAATTCGGAATGAAAGGATTCGCTTTGACTGTTATGAGTAGGTAATGTAATTCGTATGGTTTTTACATTTTTTGATGCCATTTTTGCAGAATGTAGTGCTTTCATTGTGTGGTTTTCGGAAAAGTAATTCGTAAGGTTTAGAATCCAGGTAAGGTTAATTGGCCAGGTTGGTCAATGCTTGATAGATTAGACCTTGTGCGTATCATAGACTCCAGTTCTGGCAAAAACATCTCTATAGGGATGTAGTTACCTCTACTTCTGCCCTGGTAATTGGCTGGTTTCAGTGAGATGGAGGACTTCCGTCACTTGATGAGATTAGTGTGGGTTCTTAAATTAAAAGACTTGAATGCCGAGGAACAAAAGAAATGTGAGCACAGAATTGTTTTCTCGACCAGGATCCCACTTCTTTTTTGCTTCTCTCTTTGCCGCTAACAAAAGAACTGTTGATGGACTAAATTGCATATATATGTTATGTGAATTATGGATTGGATTTATTTTTGGATTTATCGTCACTTGATACTTTCTCGGGATGGAAAAAAAGATTCAAAAAAGAGTTTATATTTCATATGTTTGTTGTTTACTCAAATCACAGAACCGTATATTTTAAGGATTCTCGTTTAACTTCGATTAATTGTGGCATCAGTTGGCAGGCAAGCGAGTTGGTATTGTTGGACTTGGCAGTATCGGGTTACGAGTTGCAGAAAGGCTTGAGGCTTTTGGATGTCCTATATCATACAACTCTAGGACAAAGAAGCCATCTGTTTCATATCCCTTTTATGCAAATGTTTATGAACTCGCAGCAAACAGTGATATTTTCATTATCTGCTGTGCCCTAACTGAGCAGACTCGCCATATGATTGATAAATCGGTCCTTTTGGCTCTTGGGAAAGATGGAATTCTCATCAATGTTGGCCGTGGTGCCATTATTGATGAGAAAGAATTGGTTCAGAGTTTGGTTCAGGGAGAAATCAGAGGTGCTGGTTTAGATGTGTTTGAGAATGAGCCCAATGTTCCTGAAGAACTGCTCTCGCTGGATAATGTCCTCCTATCGCCGCATGTAGCTGTCTTCACCAAGGAATCTTTCCAGGATTTGGCTGAACTTATGATTGCAAATTTGGAAGCCTTCTTCTCGAATGAACCTTTAATTACACCAGTCATTGATGAATGATGAAGAATTTAGTTTGAGTTGTGTCATGTTACCCTTTAAGTACGTTCCTAACATATTCGAGTCTTACATCTCACTCTGGTGTACTCATTTCGGGTGTTCGCTGTATATTCCCACTAGTTTTCTCTGTAGAAATTCCTCATGTAAGTGTATGATTCTGATGTCAAGTGCGTAAAATTTCAATTAGCTCAATTGTTAAATTCTACATGTGAGGCACCGTTTGTCACAGCACCCATCCCTCTTCTGCTGGCACAATGTATATTGATTCTATGATAGTATTCTGTTGCCACACCGCGCTATTTTGTGTTAACGACAATCCATTGCAGTCTGTATTTTGACTCGTATTGAAGCTAGGGAAATTATTACTTGACAAGCGAAAATTATCTGTGTAACTCCCGCTGGGGTAAATTAAATTGCACGCTTCACGGTGGAATGAACAAGCCAAGCCCAAACTCTCTAAGCTTCCTATAAGACAAAATATTTGCTTCAGATTACATTATTTGTAGTTATTATGAAGATCAAAGATACTGCGATACTAAGAAGCACCTAACATCGTCACTTATCATTATGCGTTCTTATATTTCGATTCTTCAGTCTTTCTTGGCACAAAAACGCATACAAATTCGTGATATCTGAATACTTTAAACATCGAATTCTCTGTCATCCTTTCATCGCAGGTTGATGAAACAGAATTGATACATGGTCATATTGATATTGCTCTAATTTATTGCTTGTACTAGGATAGCGCTTCAGTGGCAGTTGAAATTTTTTGAGAAAAAGATGGGAGGGAGGGATGGAGAAAAGAGAGAAAGCCCGCCTGCCTTGCGACATTTTGAAACTTTGAGAGGCTAGGGCTATATTTTTAATTCTGAAACGGCAGGCGCCTCGATCTGGTCTCCGGTGGTCCGATGAACAGACCGGTCTCCACCTCCGAACTCGGGCTGCTCTCTCTGAGCAGTGGACTATCCCTGCACTCATTTGCTCTTTGTGGGGGCTTGATTCCACACTGTCAAGACAGATCATTCAGTGAGTAGTCTGTTGATGAGAAAATAAAAAAACCACTGGAAAACAATATCCGAGAGATTGCTTCCCCTAATCAATTAGTAGCAAAATGGAAACGAAAAAGTTATCAGCAGAAAGGAGATTCTCCAATGAAGATACGACAGTATTTTTTCTTCCCCCTTCTTTGATTAAAATAAGAAAAGAACCACAACTTCTTGATGATGGCTGGTACTCAAGCGACAACAAGGTGTCCCACTTGATTTTCTCTATCAAACGATGGATTTTTTAAGATTGGATCTCATGGTCACACATCGAGTTATGCTGCTATAATGTTCACCAGTAGTCCCGTTTATGCATGACGTATTGGTGATGCATGTGAAACTCGGCGAGGATCATTGATAGATGTCACCTTCATCAGACTATGGAAAAGCCTATATAGCTGTTTAATTCCATGATTTTCTATAGCCAATAATTGAACAAAAGATAAAAAGAAGAAAAAGAGAAGACCTGGCATAACCTACGGGATGAAATAGGAGATTTACCTTCTCAGTTAAGATTGCATTCTCAGCTGTCAACATCTTCTCCTGAGTCACATTTAAGCACAAACAAGTTAACGGAAGATGAGAAATCAACTGATTAGCAAATTTTATGCTGCTTGCCGATGACGTTGATGAATTCACTACATTCTTTCCCAGGAAATCATATCATTACTTGAATTCTCTATTCCCCACCACCAAAAAAAAAAAAAGAGAGAGAAGAGGGGCAAATCAACTAATTGAATGTCCAATGATACGACAGTATAATACCTTCTCTTTAAGCTTGTCAATCTGCTCCTTGAAGACCTGAGTCTGAAGCACAACAAACATGATTGAATTGTAGTTGAGGTTTACATGCTAAAACAGAATCTTTTTGTTTTTGGGCAAACCTTTCTAGCACGAATGCTGATAACACTCCGTTCTAGCTGCTGTTCTATCTGTTGCAGTTCCTCTATCGAGCATGATCCTAGACCTTCGCCGAGGAGCTTCCTGAGGAGGTAATGTAGACACTCATGAGAACAGTACTCCTTGCAAAATGTAGAAGGTACGATGTACACTATTTTTAATATCGTTTGACCTTCTTGAATCTTCCAGGAGCTCGATCTTCTTCATCATGTTCGCAGCTTCGTCCTTCAAATGCTGTGTTTCAAATTATGCACAGTTGCACGTAAGAAACGATGGTGGGTTGTTTTCATGAGGGCTACGGAGAAATCCACATACAATTCAACCGGTCAATATACATCAATTCAAGAACTAGGTTAAGCTAGGGGCATCGCATTATTAATTGCTCTTTGCCTTTAAAAGGTTTGGGCACTGAATGACATGCAGATGTGTCCCAGACAAATCTGCATAACTATCAACTTTGTCCAAGACTTGAATCTTAATCATTCTTGCAGTAGGGATCGTAGTTCTCGTTGCTATTTGAACATCAATATCTGCAAAGGTTCTTTGTGTTCACACTCCTGTCTTCTGGTTTAAAAGTTCCTAATTAGGGTTTGCATGAGCTGGATAGTTTCGCACCTTGTTAAAGATTGTGCAAGCAATCTCTTTGCAAGGTCACGTTATTGGAGCATGACAGTTTATCAGATAATCGAGAGCTTGCAAGTGCAGATTGATAATATGAAAAAAGTGTAGCACATGCGACTTTTACAATATCTAGATAGTGTAATGGGAATAGCCAAGCAAGGTACTATATCCAAGAAACATTTTGTTTTAACCCAAGTCAGATTGAAATGCTCAATCAATTGCTTCAAATGTTGAAGCAGACAAAATGTTACTCTATATCAGAAAATACGTATTTATATACAAGACTCTTTCTAATGATACAACATTACTACGGTAAATACACCTAGAGAAATGCTAGCTATAGTAAGACCAAACTACAGAATTGATTTTCTAAATGATATAGCTGACCCTTGTTTGAATTTTTAATACTCCTGCTTACACTCTCCCTTCACTTAGTATACTGACTTTATGAATCAATCTCTGAAATACGCAAAATACTTATCATGTACTTAACATGCAGTCTTATATTGCCATCAGAAAATCTTTTACGAAGGATGAATGGTAACTCTTTTCTTTTTCATTACTTCCAATTATGCCTTCAATTCAGCACGTATCAGTCATTTATGAGGACCCTGGCATTAGCTTAAAAATCAAACACAAGAAACCCTAGCCTTAATTCACAACTTCTGTGGTCAATGCCAAGGTTTCATGAGACTGATCTTTGTGGGGGTCGACTTTGTTTCACTGATGTCGTTGGTCAGAGGAAGAGCCTTTGACAGCAGGGCTATGCCGGTGCCAGCGAGGCCAGGCTGAGAGAACTAAGAGGAGAGGGATGACTAGGGTTTTTCGTCTTTTGAAAAACTTGCCTCCCAATTGCCTAGGTGTATGATTTAAAGTGCATCCACCAATAAAAAACCAGGATGGAGACGAGTACAGTGCGTTTCAAATTAAGTTGACTACATTGTGGCCTGGACATAAAATTTAGAGGTTGTTTAGTACAGCTTTTCTGCAATAGTTTCATCTGCGAGAACAAATGTTGTCGTTTATAAAGGTATTTGGCAAATATCTTGACAGTTGCAGCACCTCCAAAGCCACAGTACCCTATGGCAGCTTTTAAGGAGCTGTCTCACCCAGTTTTGACGTGATGCAGCTTCAAAACATGTATTACCAAACATGCAATTAAAACACTAAGCAACATAGTTGAAACACAACTCAGCCACAATTTAGCCATAGATATATCAAATGGACTGTAAATTATGGAAAAATGATTTGATCACCATGAGAAACTCAATTTAAAGAAGATATTGTCAAACTAATTCATGGTTTTAGCCGGAAAATCATTGGTATCATCATCGACAATAACATTGTGAACGCCAATCCTTGAAATGAAACAAGTGCAAAGTAGGATCACTTTTAAGATGATAATCACAAATGTGAAAGGAAAAAAACAACAAAAACGCCATCTCCTCAATATAACCAGAGTGATTAAAGTGCCTTAGCATAAGCTAACTTATCTATTTTTCCCTCGTCTGAAGTTTTCGTAATTTGTTCTTGAACTCTTTCATCATCATGCAACTACAACTGTTAAATATAGAACTAGATTAACCAAACTAAGTTATCGGTCTTCCTCCTTAATTTGTTGAACATTGTGAGATAATATGAAAACCTAAACCACCTTAATAGACACAATAATTGTAAAGTTGAGATGAAACATGGATAAATCTTACAGGATTAATAATATGATCATATGCATAGAAAAAGGAAAGAACCTGCATATTTTCTTCCACTGATTTGTTGCCTGTTCTTGTGTCCTTTGTGTGCCTGTGGTACCGCTCTATTGTTTCGTTCATGCTGCATGATTGTCAAATACCATCATTAGTAAAACCCAATTAATTTCTTCTCCGACAAAAGCACAGTAATCTATGTTCTTCAGTTGATAATGCAAAGAGAGAAGTCCAAAACTGTGGATGAAATCGGCTCAATTAGCCTATGACTACCCAAGAAAGCAGGCTATCAGGTGGTTGATGAAACTATGAAGCAACTGTTATGTTCTATGGATGTGGAGTTAATCAGATCTCCTTGAAGAGGACTTGTGTTCTTCTTATTCACTTGTATTGACTGACTTTGCTTGACCTTCACGTTTTATAGATTGAGTTGGTAACTTTGACTTGTGGGGATCATATCTCATTGATCAATCTCAGTCAATCCCCATGATTTTTCAATAATTTCGCCATTATTGTGACAATTAGAAGCTTCTTCTGTGCATATTCATTGTTTTCCACTCTTCTTGGCACGAGATTTTGTAAGGCTTTGAAAGTCACCTTCACGTTACTGAAATTTGCATGGGATTTGAAAAAGAAGAAGAAGAAACCTTCAGTACTGGGGAAGTTATCAACGATGATAACCAAGAAACCCTTATGGGGCTTGTTTAACTTTAGCTCAGTGTAGTGATACTTAGTTTAAGACAATTCCTATCATGATCATTTACCCTGGACAGTTATTGCAGTCTTGAATTGGAAAAAACAAATACTTATGGAATCGGAAAGAAGGCAACATGGTTGGATGTTTATTCTAAGAGCTCAAACCCTCACGGTCCATCTTCTTTTTAAGTATTGCTTCTGCTATTTACTCTTGGATTGTTGGTTCACTTTGATTGCATGCACATCTCATGTCCGTGCATGACAAAGAGTGTCCCATAGTGCGGTTGATCTAAACTATGTTTTACTTAAGCTTCTTACAGCTGACCTTTTAGGACAAACAACTCTCCAACAGTCTCGATGCCGCCAACACTTGTAATAATATCAAGCTTTCATTTTGAGATTATACAGATCATACCATTAATTACTTATCCTGTGGAGATTGAAACGAAAAACGTGTTACTTTGGAACGAAGTTTTGGGTTATTAATTTTGGTAAATTTGGATGATTGGAGGGGGTTCAGGCCATTTTTGCACTCTTTAAGCATTCAGGTTTAACTTTTCTGTTGCTTGGAGGCAAATCATTGTCATAAGATTACAGTGGCGACAATTGTAAGATCAGTATCATTAAGGTGCAAAACAAACAAAGCAGTGCTAGTCATTTTGATGAAAGTATATAAGGGAAAGTAGAAAGCATTTTCGTCCATTAAGGTCCTAGAAAGAAGCAAATTCACTTTGTAAAATCGTGAATTATTTTTTATGGACATCAGATTAAGTAATTATAGCAAGGTCCTATGGTACACAGAGAACCTCACAAGCCGACAAATTTACTTTTATTCAATTCATGAGATTCTTCTTAGCCTATTATGGGAAAGAGAGGCAAACTTCAACAGACCTAGTTTCTTCAATCCTAGTCCAACAGTGCTCATGTAGTCTAAACATATATTGCCAGTGCAAGAAAGTGACAGTACATGACCTCTTAGAGAACTTTTGTTGCATTGTGCCTCATTAGGTTATGGTTAAAATCCTTCTAATTGGTAAATATACTTAGCTGCTCTAGTACTGTGAGTGTTTTAATTAATTTCAAGCTAATGATGATCAATTGGTGGAGATAAGTACACTTGGAAGACAAGGAAACTTGAATATGAGTTCACTCGGTTGACAGCACTTTAACTACAGACATAAATATGCAAGGTGTGAGACCGATGTTTCTAAGGATCTGATGAGAGTGGCTGTCTACTGGACAGAATTCAAGGAATTGCAGGAGAAACCTAATAGGTCATGATAGGAGATCATAGGCAGCCTACTAATATTTCTCCTTACAATAGTCATTCCATTCACTCATTGAGTTACGAGTGCACTAGACGTTCATGTCATTAAGTCTTTGTCACTGTATATTTAGTTTAAAGTACATTGAGAACACCTAAACCTTTTCTGGAAAACTTACAGCTTAGACCACGCCCATCAAAGTTTCAACTGTAACACTTAGATAGACCCCTCGAACTTATATTATTCCACAATGGAAATCCTCCTTATTTGGTCTTTAAAACTCAAAATGTTAGCTGAAATTCTAATAGCAATGTAACAATTTCGAATTAAAAAAATTCAAACATGCTCCAAATTTGTGCCACAAAAACACACTTAAAGCACTACAAGCTGTTGAGCAAGAATGGTGCTACAAACAGTAAGAAACCACACAGAATTTACAGGAATCGTCCAAACAAAATCATAAGAAAACTCAGTTAAACACACCCTTAAGTACTACTTTTCCTCAATTTTAGCCAGTTGAAGACAAAGAAGATACATACAAAACCTTACTAGGGAACTTTCAAAATCACAAATGGACATCCAGAAAAAGAATTGATCTTAAAAAATCCCCATTCTGGTCACCTCAAAGTCCATTGGGCAGGGTTAACAATCAAAGGTAGACTTGCAAAAATCAAAGTCACAATTAACATAAACCAGGAGAAAAATTTGTAATCCTGTAAGTGCAGGTTGAAGAGAATTTCTGTTATTATTTTGAATAGTCCCTATCCTTGAATGACGTCATCAGATTAAAACTGCTCAAATACCAAAGTAGAGGGTTCTCAGTATTATGGATGAAAGTTTTGCTGTCCAAGTGTCAAACATGTAGACCTTCAAGAGATCTTGATACAGTAAAACCCTCTTTATGTCCTATATATGTGTTACTCCTTACAGTCCATACTAGCTAACATATACAGCATAACAATCCAATATTAGTTTCCTGGGAAGAAGAGAGTGGTCCTTTGATACATAAGGGCAGAAGGTATCTTTGCATAGACTGTTAGAGATTGATCAGTTTTGTGGGTTACTTAATTACTAAGTACAAAGGAAAGAACATCTGCATGGAGGTGGAGAATTTGTGCATAAGGTTAAAAAGGAAGCAAAGTCCAAGATGACTCCGATTAGTGTAAGCTGGAGGTGCCAACAGAAGTAACATGAGATAGAGACAAATTGACTGAGAAATAAATACTTAATAATGAAGGAAAGTTGAGCAATTCGGCAAGATGGAAAAGCACTTTGGCAGCAGATTTCTTGGGCATTTGAGTCAGTTGAGGAGATTTCTAAGACGGACCATTTGTATGCTTTGTACCCTAAGTCTAGAGGGAAAAAATGCATCTGAGAGATTGTGTATTGGCGACAGAGAGCACCAATGTCAGAATGAGTACATTTGATAGAAATGGAGAGATAGGGCTCCGAGAAATCTGGGCTTGTATATTGGAGACAAGTGTACAAGTAAGATTTTGTGTTTGCAAAAGAAAGATATTGTTTGTTTCCACTTTGCACTTAGCATCATCAAAAACAAGAAACAACTGGGTTGGTGATTTAATAGTATTAACATTAGAATATGTTCGTAGGCATCACAAAAAAGTAACAGAAGTCTACAAGTATCTCGAGATGCATTTGTTCATATTTCTCGAGTATAGAACTGAATATCAAGCGCATATGCAGCTCACTATTGGGTAAGTGGAAGGATATGATGATGTAAATCCTACACCCAGTCGGGGGTATAAGGGTTTTTCTTCCTACTCTTTAATTTTGTGATGTGATTTTAAGAGCTGAATAAGTAAGGGTGTGGATGTCTGGAGGAAACATATTTTAGCTGACATTTTTTAACAACTAAATGGGCATTATCTCTCACGGTGGGCATAGTTCACGTCATTTGGAAACATGTGGATCCTGTCAGGTACTTGTTTGTTTCTAGCACTCACAGACACTTGATGCACTATATGAAGCTGCAGGTTTATCACCGAGGAGGTAATCTGTACTTGCACCAGCAACTTCATCTTAACCAATTTCTAATGACAATTCAATGGAGTTAGAAAAATCTCTCAAATACCAACCTAGACATTGATTTTCACCATCACCACTTCCAATTTTTCAGACAAACAACACATCTTCAAGAAACAAGGATTTATAGCTTATTCAATGCTTTTGAGGCCTTTCTGGAAGAGGAAGTTTGATGATAACAAAGTATTTTTCTAATGATAGATTTGAATATGTGGAGGAGATGGTATATTGCGAGAGGTCTTAAGTTCTTTAGGATTTTGTGAGAGCAGTTACTAGATTCTTCAACTTGGGGGCAAAACCAAAAAACCATATACTTTGGTTTCAAAAGATGCATCTCTCCTTGTATGCAACCTATTACTTTGTGTTAAAATTGGTGATCCATTTTTCAATTTTCAAGACTATGTAAACCTCTAAAAGCACACAGATCTTTCTCTACTTAGGAAACAAGTAAAGCTTGGATAAGGTCAATAAGTCTAAGGTTAACTTGGATACGCATAGCTTATGTCTGTACCATTGTTACATGAGTATGTCTGGTTAAAATGAGCAGCAAGACTTCTTAGGTCTTGAGGGGTACAGACCAGCTGAAAAAGCTCATGCACTCTACCACTTGTATTAGATAAACTATTCAATAAAAATTCCATTTATGTTGTTCCATTGTTGCTCCTTTGCTGAAAAGTCCTCACATACACACTCTTTCTAGTAAAATCTAAACCAAATAGTAACACCAAAATCCAGAACTTTGTTTCTTGATTGAGGACTGTTGGGCTTAGAAAAACCCTCATCAGATTGACAAACAAAATGGGATAGCAGGGAAGGAGATGGGAATAAGAGTCAAGACAAGGAGAAGAGGGAAGATGACAATAATTGACAAACCCTAATTAGACTTCTTGTATCAAGCAACTCTAAAATAACTGTATAACCTACCCATACACAAGGTTAAAATCTTAGATGACTCTGCTGATAAGAGTCTAATGTGAAGTGATTGGACGCATATCTACAATATGTAGATCCTATATGAACATGTGCATATGGGTATGGGAAACTCCCAAATTGTGGAATATGGGTGTTTTGGCCACCAAAATTAGCTCATCGACAGAGAATATTATCCTCATGCAAAAGCTCCATATTTACAGCTCGAATGGGATAATGGTGCATTACGCTTCAGATTAAGTGTAACAAGCATTCAGGAGATACTGGTACTGCAGAAGACATAGGGACAGGTTTTGGATGATTAGGTTCAGTACTAATATAGGTAGCTTCATGAATATATTTCTAGTCATAAGGTGCATTTGCTGTCCAAAAGGAAACTCAATTACATTGCATCAGGAATCTCTAACTAGATCTTGTCATTTTGACTGAGAATGTCACCAGGTCCATAAATTTGTTGTCTCCTCAATGAAGTTAGATCAATGGCTTTCTTTTACACAGTGGATGCCTTGATTATAACTATGTGCCTTAGCCAAATTCATATTCCAGCCACGAACATAAAAGAGTTTAAATCAATTATATGATATTGACTTGATATGTGAGAAATAGACACTCTGTAGATTATGCTAAAGGCAAACGTTCGATTTCATCTCTTCAAAATACCAGCAATCTCATGTTTAGATTACCTACTCGAAATTCTGCTCAAATCAGATCATAGTTGCAATACCACCAGAATTGCAGTAGCTTACAATATTTCTTAAGGTGGCTCACCTAGCTAATAGGTGCTGCAGTTTCAAAACATGCATATCCAAAATACAAGTTACGACATTTCATGGCAATTTTTTGTAGCTGTAACAGACGAGCTCTAATAGAGCCCCATTCAAAAATTACTTGCCATGGCTTTATCACATGGTTAATCATTCTTAGTGAGCTTCCTACTCAAGAAAGGTAGCTTCAGTGAGTGTTGAGTGTGGATTCCTTCTGTTTTCTCTTCTGTAGTAGTAATACTCAAAATCCTAGCTAAACTGATCTCCATCAGTATATGCAAACCGACCTTTCTACCAACATCAAGTAAGGCTCTACTCCTAGCCTAGCGGAAGTGACCGGTGAGGTTATTCTAAGTGGAAGATTTAATTAATCATACACGGAATCTTTCTTTAATGAAATTATTAAAATATTAACTATCAAACCATATTTTTATCTAATAGCTTAATCTTTTAGAATAGTTGGTAGTGATCTCATTAAATCTTACATAATTCAAATCTTTATAAATCCGTTATTTACCTCCCCATTATATATCTCTACACTTAGCACTAGGCCAAACTTTAGTCTAACAGTGGAAGACTACTAGAATATTTAAATATCAAATTACACCTTCAACTAATAGTTTAAACTTTTAAAACAATTAGCAATAGTCCCACAAAATCTTACAAAAACTAGAAGCAATCTTCCCTATTCATATGGAGTAGAGCTCTTGAGCTCTGTCATGTTTCTCATCATGTCAAAGGCTAGGAAGATGAATCTTTGCGAGCTAGGAGATGCTTGAAGGGCATGATTGCTAAAAAAAAATTGTTCAAGCTAGCTTGGTTCGGATGGGGTGTTGCATCAATAATCTTTTGATGATTCTGACAAATTCTTTGATGGCATTTTGTTTGATGATAAACAACAGACATAGTATTCTTAGTCTTCAATATTTTGCTTTTACAAGTCTCTAATTGAGCTTTGCAAAAATTGATACAGTTATGTGATTTAGCTGTATTTCTTAGGAAGTATGGTGAAGAAAATGTCAAAGCACGTGTAAAACATTAAAGAAAATCATAAAAGGAGGAACATGTTAGTGAAATTATTTGTGGCAATAAAAAAACCATGAAAAATTATCCAGTAATTCAGTTTACATAATCTCGAAGCAAAACAAAACCAAATTTATTTGTCTCAATGACTTTCAAATCAAATTGACGATCAAAGACTCCAACTCAATTTGGTCCAATTCTATTCAATTGTATTAATTATGAATTTTTCTTGAACCTACTTGTATTGTATTGTGTTTGTATTTCTGAAATAGGAATTTGAAGCATATTAAAGCGAACATTAGCATACAACATAATGCGAGTGACTCTTTGATAATTTGAATCTCTTAAATAAAGCTGCACACTCAATATCTGGAATCATACTTGAATTTCTAATACGTTCTTCTTCCAATTTCTACATAGCCCTCCACCTAATGGCTTTCACTAAAATTCTCAAAGAAGAGGCTTCAATAGTATTTTTAGTTGAGAAAAGGTGTTAAGGTGAGTGGCTGATGAATGTTTGTAAAATCCCATGTCCGAAATTTGGTGTGTGGTAACAATTAATATATATCTTAATTGGTTCATAAAATTTCGTGTTTCGGGTTGGAACTCTCTCTTAGCATTCTCTCTAAGTGCAAATATGAGGCTTCTGCTGTGCATGTTCCACTGATATCAGAGTCAACAATTGATCAAATATGTGCAGTGTCCGGTGGATATGAACGAAGGAACCCCATGATCAACATGACTTTGTTGCAGCCTTAGCCTTCCATGGTTTGATTTGGCGGGAGAGACCTAGGGCAAGCTTGGTTGCTGTGTTCGTCACCTCACACAAGACGATGCTGGAAAAAGCCCCCATTAGAGATTTGGCATCCTAAACTAACTACTAAAAAATGTAACGGAATCAAGCTTTGAGTCTTTCATCCTTCCAACTTTTCTGGAGTTATATTTAAAGCGTAAGTATATTTCACATCAGTATATCCAATAGCTTAAGCTTTCGGAGATTGTCGCAGCATACTCAAGTTTGTGATAGTATTAGAAGGAAAATATATTAAATTGGAACCTGTTAGACAAACTACTTTTTCCTTAAAAAAAGCTTAAGTTGTTAGGAAACAAATGGATCGTGTATCCATAGTACATTACTTAGCAACCCCCTCACATGCAAGTAGATCTTACAAGTGCAAGTCGAATTGTGGACAGAACCACATTAACATAATTATGGACAAAACAGGAAAACAAGCAGAAACAACAAGACAGGAAAATGGAATCCTTAACCTATGCTCTAATGCAATATTAGAGAAACATACTTCCCTGCAAGTTTAAACTGTTAAGAAACGGCCAACTATATTTTATAGTAGATTACTTAATGGAATCATTGCATTTCTCTTGTACTTAATTTTCACTTCATTATTGGGATGGTTTTCAGGGCACTATCGCAGTGGTCCTTCGCATGCTATCTGCAAGGTGCTTGGTATAGTTTCCATTAATTATTGTACATATTCTTCTAAGTTCTATGTAAAACCCTAATCTTACATTGCTCATGCAGTCTAAACACACCATGTTGGTGCAAGGAAGCGACAGTACATGACCTCCATAAGAGTACTTTTTGTTGGATTGTGCCTCATAAGGTTCTGTTAAAAAGCCATATTGGTAAATATACTTAGCTGCTCAAGTACTGTGAGTTTGCAAATTCACTAACTAATCATGTTGGTGAGGGAGATGAGTGTACTTAGGGGACAAGGAACCTCGAATCGGGGTCACTCAGTCGACAGCTTAACTACAGACATGGATGAGCAAGATTTGAGACCGATGTTTCCAAGTTTCCAGTGAGAATGGCTGTATGCTGGACAGAATTCAAGGAATAGCAGCAGAAACCTAACAGGAGACTAACAGGTGATGGGAGAAGCCTCATAATATTTTCTTACGCCACGCCCAATCAAAGAATCAACTGTAACACTTAGATAGAACCCTCCAACTTATATTATTGCACAATGGAGGAAATCCTCCTTAGTTTGGTCCTTAAAACTCAAAATGTTAGCTGAACTTCTTATGGCACATCCAAAATTCTGCATGGAAGATTCCCACATGCTCCAAATTTGTGCCAGAAAAACATTGTTAGGGCACTACAAACTGTTGAGCAAGAACGGCATAATGAACGGAAAGTAACAAACTAGACAGAAGTCAAGTGACTCGTCCAAACAAAATTAGAAGAAAACTCTCTTAAAATAGAGCCCCAAGTACAAAGAAGACACACACAAAACCCTACTAGGGAACTTTTTGAAATCGCAAATGGTTCATGCCCCTCACACCTAATCACAAGCACTCCGTTTCCACTGTGAGCCTCCAGAAAAAAAGTAATTTAACTTAAACAATCCCCTCTCTGGTCACATCAAAGTTCCTTGGGCAGGGTTAACAAATGAGGTAGACTATCAAAAATCCAAGTCACAATTAACATGACTAGTAAAGAATGAATAATCCCTAAAAGTGCAGAGTTAAAGATAACTTCTCTTATTAGTTTAGGGTAGTCCCTTACCTTAAATGAAGGTAATTAGCTTAATCAAATACCAAAATATGGGGTTCTTAGTTTTACAGATGAAAGTTTTAATATATATTTTAAACTCTCTTTATTTCCTATGTGGAACTCCTTGCAGTTCATACTAGCTAACAAGAGAGGGTGTAAAATATCAAACAAGCTTGGCTATGCACAGACAAGAACAAGGAACAATTAGGTTGCTGATTTAAGAGAACTGATATAAGGAATGGGTTGGTAGGCATTTCACAAGCAACAGAAGTCAACAAGTATCTTCAAGATATTTCTCGGGCATAAAAACCCGATATCAAGCTGCATGCGGTGATGGTAAGTGGAAGGCTTTGATGATGTACATCCTATATCCTGTTGAGATTCTAGGGTTTCTTCCCACTCGTTAGGTTGCTGATCTAAGAGAACTGATATAAGGAATGGGTTGGTAGGAACTTCACAAGCAACAGAAGTCAAAAAGTATCTTCAAGATATTTCTCCCAATATCAAGCTGCATACATGCAGCTTGTTATTGGTGAAGGTAAGTGGAAGGCTTTGATGATGTACATCCTACATCCTGTTGAGATTCTAGGGTTTGTCTTCCCACTCGTTTATTCTATGATCTAATTTTAAGAGCCGAATACAGCGAGGTATGGATGTTTATAGTAAGATTTCTTAGCTGACAATTAGTAATAAGTAGATTTGCATTATCTCTCCACTGGACATGACTCCTATCATTTGGAAACAGGTGGATCCTGTTAGACACTTGTTTGTTCCTAGCACTCACAGAGACTTTGGTGAATTATGAAGTCGTAGGTTCATCATTGAGGACTGGGAATCTGTACATACACCAGCAACTTCACCTTAACCGAGTTCTACGGGAAAAATTGACAAGTGAATGGAGTTAAAACAATCTCTCAATCGGCAGTTAATAGATTCCTCAAATTGGGGGGTGAAACTGAACTTCAATCACTACATTTTTTGGTTTTGAAAAGTGCATCTCTCCATTATGCAAGAAATGAGAGATGAAAAAGACCCAGACCGAGTAAAAGAGGGAAGAAGCCAATAATTGACAAACCCTAATTAGACTCCTAGTATAAAACAACTCAAACACTAAGCGAGCCTACATAAAAATGGGATAAAAATCTTAGATAATTGTACTGATGAGAGTCTAATGTGATGTCATCAGGCAAATACCTACGAGATCACTATGTACATTGGTCATAACCATGTTAATACAGGTAAGGTAAAGTCTCAAAATTATGCAAGATGGGCGCAATTCTATCAAAATTAGCTCTTCCATGGCCAAGTCTTTTTATATTCTCACGGAAAAGCTTTGGACTTACAGCTCAAGTGGGATTATGGCACGCATCAGAATTCAGATTGAGCATGACATGTACCAGACCAGGAGATACTGGAACTGCAGACATATTTAAGGGACCGGTTTCGATGTCTATGGTAATCCTAAAGTTAGCTTCATCAAGGTATTTCTAGTCATAAGTTACATCTTCTTTTCAGAAGGAAACTTAATTACATTGCATAAGGGAATCTTTAATTTAATCTCACAAGTTTGACTAAGGACATCTCCATATTGTAACTCGCTATAATAGCCAGTTGCATTTCTTTCTCTTCTTTTATTTGCTTCGTCAGTCTCATTTGCTTCGGAAAATTTGAAAGCTGCATATCGAAATCCTGATCAGATCTCTTCCTCTATAGTCTTAATAAATCACCAGGTCCTTGAGTTTGGCGCCTCCCCCAATGAAGTCAGATTTGAAGCTTTCTTTTACATAGCGAAGGACTTGGTTATAAGTGGGTTGCTTAGCCAAATTCACATTGCGAGTCATGGATCAATGGCAATCAAGAGCTTAAATCAACCAAAGGGATTGACTTAACGGTTGAGAAATGGACGTTTGTGTAGATTATGTGCAAGGCAAACGTTTGTATTCTATAGTTTCAAATAGGGAGAATTGCAAATTCAGTCTTAAACTTATTGTAAAGATTCAAGTTCGGTTATAAACCTTTTAAATGAACCAATGCAGTCATAAACCTTAGTGTAAAAATGCAATCAAGTCCTTCCGGTCAAGCATCGCCCGAATTTTCTGACGGCATTCCTCAATTGGAATAGCTCGTCGGTGGCGGAGAACAGCACCACCACACCCTCACGACCCCTCACCTCTATTAGTCTCCAAAGAGATCATCGCCTCAAACTCAGATCTATTTTCAAGTCTCAGCTGAAGGAGGTCCACAACCTTGGATCTGAGGTCGCAGACCTCCATTTTCGCCGATTTGGAGGTCCACAACCGTGAATCCGAGATCACAGACCGACCTTGTGATCAGATTTGATAGAGTAGGGGTTGACTAGTACCAAAGATGATGAGCTATAACAAAGACAATGAACACCAAAGAAGGAAAACAAGAAGACTGACAATAACCAGAAAAGAACGAAAGAAAAGGAAAAAGCAAAAACAATATTTTTTTTTTTAAATAAACAAAATGGTGTCGTTTTGTCTAAAAATGTCCACATTAGATTGCCGGTTGTGACACATAGGACGGTAGCAATGATTGGATTGCCACATTATCAGTTTCAGGCAAGACTTGGCCGAGAGGACTCGATTGCATTTCCCCTCAAGATTTAGTTCAGGACTATATTGATTTATTAAAAGGTTTAGAACAAAATTTAGAATTCTCCCCTTTCAAATACAATCTCATGTTTGGATCATCTACTCAAACTCTTGCGCACACCAGATCTATGATAGATAATTGCTGTGTTTCTCGGCCTAAAGTTTAGCTATCTGAAGTGGGGTTTCCTACACGATCAACAGTTTTCTCAATTCTTTGCCGCATCAACCATTTTCAGTTGATTCAGATGAAAAAAAAATGACATTTGACGAGGACAAGCAACAAACAAAGTATTCTTGGGTGGTTGCAAGGTTATTCGAATCGTATGTTTCGCTCTAATGTGACATTTGTCATTATCATGTATTTCATCATTTCTAAATACGGATAAGATGCACTTCATTCTGGTGACATCAAAATGTCATTATCATTATTAGCCCTATGTGGAAAGACTGAATTCATATTGTCAATCCAGTTGAATTAAGAAAAGACAAGAACGGTCAAGTTCTTAAAACCGTTTTCGAGTTTTGAGCACAACGCAAGAAGTTTTCAAGATTCTTCTTGGGCTATGATATAACTCAAAACCTAAAATATTTATTTGGGGACAATTGAAACAAAAACTAAAAAAAGGAAATCAACAAAAACCACGATAAAAATCAATAACTCCCCTTGTTTTCAGTTTGGTTTACATACACACACATATATATGTACATATATGTATGTATACCAAGTCCATACACAAATAAGAAGCTCATTATTCATTCTAAACCATTAAAAAGAAAACATTCACAATACAAACATTCAAATTGGTCTAATCATCCGTAATAAGGTCAGGAAAAAAGATAAAATGGCCAAAATATGGGGTAAAGTCTAATTAATCGGTTCTTCTTTCGTATCGTCAAACAAATATTTCAAACCTAGACAAGAAAAAATGATTATGTAGTTTAAACTTAATATTAAGTAAAATTTTGTTTGTAGTTTAGAAACAAAGGAAAATGTTGGTGACTTCCTTCTATAACACCCCCCCCCCAAAAAAAATATATATATATTGAAACATTATCTTAGTAATTTGGTTTAAAAAAATGTCGAGGTAAAACCAAACCGAGTTTACCAGTCTTAGTGTCTTTCAAATCAAATTGATAAAATGAAGACTTCAATTCAGTTGGGTCCAAGGCTTGGGAGATACCGTTATAGTGTATTTACCTTACATAGCTAAGCACCCTCCCCCTAACAAAAAGAAAATGAAGCTATTACAAAAAAAAAAAAAAAAAAAAAAAAGGAAATACTGCAAAAAGTAAATTTCCTATTACTTCAATATATCAAATGGTCCAGCATGTTATAAATAATTACATAAAAGATTCGAAAGAAAAATGAACCTAAGTCTTCCTGTACTCCAAGCTAAAACTATACGAATAAAATAAAAATAAAAATTGGGAGGGACATGACTTTTGCATTTTCTATGGACATGATAAATATAAGTCAATGCAATTTTATTTTGTAACAATATCAAAAACCAACTTTTTTTTTGTGTCTATAAATATTTATGATAGAGGCTGCAAAACATAACATAGAAGATCATAAAATACATGATATAATAATCCATTAATAAATGATTTCATGCTCAATTAAATATGGTTTCATAGTTAAATAATATCCTACATTCGATTTCTAACAATTCCTTCCTGACATTTTTTAATTTTCCTCCACCAGTTGGTTTCCATAAAAATTCTCATGGAATGCAGACTTCCTAATATTTGTTAGTTGACTTGGTCCTACCAACAAAGGAAGGACATTCCGTAGTTAGCTAGAGATACAAAGGGAAGGGCATTCTAAACTAATAAGCCGAAAAAGGCATTGGAAACTTTATAAACTTACATTCTGTTTGGAGTTATTTTTACTTTTTATAAAATATTTATCGTTGCAAAACACTATAAACCCCAGGGAATTATATCGTCGGTAAAATTTAACACAATCAAGAATGAATGTAATAAACAGTGTAGTAATCGATAGATTCAATGGTGAATTGATGAATGGATAGATTCATCTATAAATTTCATAAAATTTCAATCTTGAGTTGATTTAAATCATATGATACAATACAAAATCAAGAATCAATTGATACCATGCTATGTAGGAGTCACTTAATATACTTTTTCCGCATCTAAGGACTGCCATTAAAACAATATCTTACCTTTTAAAGAAAGACATACTGTTACGACTCTATCCAAAATCATATGAATCACACCTTGGAAAAGAAGTTTATGCCATAGCTATTGGAAGTCATCACAACTTGTTTACTCAATGTCCATGCAAGACCTACACTATGCTAGGCAAAGGATTGAAGGGAAAAGGAGGATTTTGAAAGGACAATTACTATGATTATTGGGTAAATTGGCGCATAGAGAAACTACAAGTACAATGAGAAATTTTCGGACTAGGAGAGAACAAGAGCTAAAAGCTATTTCTCTCAACTCCACTGACAAATGAATTTCAGTGTTCCTTCATAAGAAGATTTGAAACAAAAGCAACCAAATTTCAGAAATAAGTTGAAGGAGGGGATTAAGTTTCAACTTTTTCTTTCTCTGTATCTGAACATTGATAGGCTCTTCTTTCTTGGTGTGAATATCATCCAAACACTGTCAAATATCTAACGAACATGCTACATTGTCGTTGGTGCAAGAGCTTAATATTTCCCAAGGGAGAAGAAAAGAAAACGAGTTAAAGAAAGAAGATAGAAAAAAGAGTTAAAGACTATTAAGGAATGCTAATAGGACAAGGAAGATGATAGCTATGAATCCTACTTGGGATGGTTGACTGAAAGAACAATGTAACTGTCATTAAATGAAGGCTTAAGTGGATTCCATGTTAAAAGACTCCACACTAAAAGCCTAAACTGCTAAGTGAAGATGGGAAAATGTTTGCTGCGACATCCATCAAACGCATAAAATATGTATATACTAAATCAATTTCTAGGCTCGGAGAGGAATGAAGGATCTGAGAGTTGAACATAGGAAGACTTGGCATACCCAATACAGAACGACTAGCCGTTGTGGGCCTTACCAGAAGAATGCTTACCCAGAGGAAAAAACTAGGGTTTAAAAAGGCTGAAGCTCACCAAGCAAAGCGTCAAACGCCTGAGTTGCCTTCACTCAAGCTGTGAAATACCACTCGATAGGATTACACTGACATGTAAAGTTAGCGACTCTCCAATTTTGTTGGCACTACTTGTTCTAATTCATCACTAGACGCCACCTTCAATTCATCTAATAGTTTAAACTTATGGATCAAAGTATATGATTAAGTTGTTTGTGGCTCAAACTCGAGATATTGAGCCATATCAATATTTATTGAGTCTAGGTTAATTCTTTGACTAAGAAAGGTGCTCAATTAGAAGAGTTAACATGGCTAAGCCAACATGACACTTTCCCAAAGAAAAAGTGAACTTTCTTAGCATCATGTCAATGATGCAAATACGGACGTTAGGTCACTGACTTGATTACCTGAGGAATATTATTGTGTCTAACCAAAACTAATAATTCTATAGACACAAACATTGTTATAAGCATCATTAGAGATTCTGGAAAGGGCGGTCTGAAATCCCCCAAATAAGACATGATCGCATGTTTGTAATAAACACAAACAAACATAAGGAGCATCTTTGTACTGAATCATATCTGGACTCATCACTCTTATTTTCGTAATATCAATCATTTTCCACAATTCCGGTTATTAATTACATGGTAAGCCATTATCAGAAAAGTAGAGAAAAGATATGGAGATCATAAAAGTGGAGAGAAGAGAACATGGATGAGATCCATATATGCTAGTGAACTCAAAGCAAAATTTGCTTGACATTGTCTCGCTAATCACAGTGGACTATTTTGAACAGATCAGCCATGAATGGTCAAAGGACATGAGTGAAACTCAAGTGAAATATGAAATCATCTCAATGTCAATCAAAGTCCAGCGCTTTACGCAATATGATCTCTGGAGTAACTGTTACGGCCAAGAGATAATATATGACCAACGAAGAAGCGAGAAATGAAGGAGTAACGAGCAAAAAGAGAGTTATGGTTGTTAAGTTCTTTCGGTGTTTTGTGCAAACGACAAAGGAGTATGGCACTATAAGGAAGAAAAAAGGATTAATTAGTATATAATTAAGAAAAGAGAGAAATCATTAAAGGCATCAGTCGAGTGATGAAACCACTGGTGCTTTGGCGGTGGCTACCAATCTTAATCTCCTCAAAGAATTTTAGGAAAATATAGAACTTTATAGTACTGATAAAGACCATTGATTTAAGTTACAGCCACTCAAGGCTTTTCGATAATACCCACCTAGAAAAAAGGAGTTGAAAAGCCATGATACAAACGGTCCAATCTCGCTTTAGGTTGTCAGGAATCAATGAGTGCTTTGCATGTATTGCACTCGTGATGCTAACCCTAGCAGTCTGCTAAAGTTGGGTCAGTATGAGTGGAAATGGATTTTATCAATAAGTACTTTGCATGTATTGCCCTCGTTATGGTAAACCTAGTAGTCTGCTAAAGTTGGGTCAGTTTGAGTGGATTTGGATTTTGCGTCTTGTTTTTTACTTGGATACACTTGTAACCCTTTTAAATATGTGTCCTTTTTAATAAATTTGACATGTTATTCACTGCAAAGATGTAAGAATACAAGTAGGTACTCCCAACTCCCACCCCCCAGACATAAAGCACTTGGCCACGAGAACTGTATCAACCCATTTTTTCCCATAAACTAATGCCCATCGTAGTACACGACTTGGTACGATTTCTCTGTTCCGCTATAAATAGATAATGTACAAGACGCTTCCGTTTCAATTTTACCAACAGAGAGGACACAAAAGCGTGTACTATTGTCAATGTGCTGATAAGAGGAATGACTCTATGTTGGTAAGTTTGCTTGGGAACGCTCTTTTAATTTCTGAAACATCTTCATATGGTTAATTGGTTGGTCAATAACATTTCCAGTTCAATAATGTTTGATGATGACGACCAAAACTCAAGGTAGTGAAATTCACACCAAGAAGATGAGCTAAACAAACACAGGAAACTGCGTTCTCAGGCTTGTTTTGTGGATTGTCTTCCCCAATAAGCTGGATAAACATATCTTTATGTCTTTCCTTTCCCAAAAGGACATCATAGACTTAATATGAGAGGGAGGGAGGGAGGGAGGGGGAAGAGAGAGAGAGAGAGAGAGAGAGAGAGAGAGAGCATGGTAACCCTAAGCAAGCAGAAAGAGAATCATCACACACATTATGCAATTGGAGGAACACGCACTACTAAATGCTAACCATACTTAAATTAGGTGGTGATGATAGGCGAAGAAAGCAAAAGCAATATGAGCAAATACTACATGAATACGTAATAATTATTTAGACTATTATTAAGAGAAAAAAGAAGGGCGAGAGTTTTTCCATGCCTGGAACTTGCGAACTCATACAGCTTCCCTCGCGGGGAGAAGATGATTAGAGCGACCTCGGCGTCGCAAAGCACGGAGAGCTCAAAGGCCTTCTTGAGCAGCCCATTCCGCCTCTTCGAGAAGGTCACTTGCCGGCTCGTCGCATTCTCTATGCGCCTCATCAGGGTCTTCCCTCTCACCATCTTTACACAACAATCGCCCTCACTAATTCACAAAAGAAACGACGCACAAACGCATCAATTAGGCAAGGCAAAAAATGATGAGGGCACCGATAAGGACATGACCCAAAAAACAGCTTCTTGTTCTCATTTCCCTAATGGATGTGATTTCTCAGAGAGGAATGGCAAGAACGTGAGTAACGAAAAAAAGGGTATCTGTGAAAAGGGGCCAAAATTGACTGACTGAAAAATCTACACAGGCGGCTGTGGGAAACTGACCGATCCTGGAGCGAAGAAAGAAGGGAGAGAGACCAAAAAGACCAGACACACAGAACGCCATTCGAACTGAAATGCTCAAATTTGAGCGCTGGTTCGCGGAAAGAACAGGGTGAAATCCGAAATCTTCGAAGATAAAAAAGAGTGAGCTCTTGCTAACAGCAAATTGGCCAAGAAACTCGGAGGGAAACTATTTACCTGATATTTGATGCAGCGAATTAAGGATTTCCCGACAGAGATCGAGGGACAAAGAAGGGTTCAAGAAGCGAGCAACAGACCCAGGGTGAGCTCGAGGTGTGGGCTTTGATTCGATTCGATTCAAGAAGAAGCTTTTCTCTCCAGCTGAAATGCTCCTCGAAAGAAGAACAAGACAAAAGGGTAACCCAGAAGCGGATAAAAGTCGAGAAAGAATCGACCCCGTACTCGTTTTCACCGAAGAGGCAAAAACCAAGAATGCTTTCGGACGAACATGGAGGGCACGGAAAGAGGCCGGAAATGGGAAAGCGAAAGAAAGGAGAAAGGAGAGGGGAGGAAGAAGAAGGAAAAGTATGGGGGAAAGCCCTGGAGGATTGTGTGATCAGTATCACCCAAAGAAAGGATGAAGGAGCCCCCCCCAGGATAATTAAGGATAAAAGCGGGAGCTAATTTATGGGGGCCAAAAAAAAAAAGTTTCTTTTTGGAGGGGGGGTTGTTAGGTGGGCGATTGATGGATTCTCTCAGTTCATTGACAGTCACCAAATGGGGAAGCACGCACAGTCTCGCGCACCCACCTTTCCATTTTCATATTGCCCCTCTCCTCTCTCTCTCTCTCTCTCTCTCTCTCACTAAAAGAAGAAATCAAATTATGTTCTGGTTGGCATTGCAAAAGGGTTTGTAAATGAGGACTCCCCACCTCGCCTTTTTGCTTGTTTTGGTAAAAACTCACGATGCAAAACCCCAAAAGCGTCCATCATACATAAAGCAAAAGTCTCCCCTGATAATGAAGAGAGAGAAAGTCCAGAGAGAGAGAGAGAGAGTCTAGTGAGAGGGTGGGGCGGGGGGGGCTGGCTTGCTTTTCCAATTTCTAATGTGGAAGAGAGAGAGAGAGAGAGAGAGGGAAAAGGTGGCCAATGGGGCGAGATGGAAATGGCAAGAAACAGGACAATGCTGAAACACGTCCACATCGTCCGTACATTTCCGTACGTGGGCGAGCAAATCAGGAGTCGAAAACACACGGCGGGGCCTACCCCCTCGGCCTGCCAAACTGCCCTTTTCTTTTTTCTTCTTCTTCTTCTTCTTCTTCTCCTTCTCCCCCTTTTTAAGTTTTCATTATACTCCCGATTTAATGCCGGAAAAACCTTAAAAATATCCCACTTGCGAAATCAATGATACCCTTTTGACCCAAAAGAAAAAAAGAAATTCAATACCCCACGTTTATTATCTACCAGTACCAGCACCCCCAAAACTTTTTTAGGTATTAATGATATGAAAAAGGATTAGGATGCCAGGTGGATAAAATTTGCCTTATTTTTGTCAAATCGATATAAGTTTAGAGGTTTTGATGAAGTAGCCAATATTTATGATATTGGCATCACGATGGATATAATTTGAAATTTTTGTAGTATTTTTCGTCATATTTTCTAATTTGGAGAAGTAAAAATAAGAAATTGAGATTACTCCAGAATTCCAAAGAGAGCACTTCCCACCAAAAATGCATCCGCCCATTATTCTTTACTTTCTTTTTCTACCCTCTCTTCTTGATTTTGCAGTACATTTATGCAATTTTCACCTTCTGTAATTTCAGGAAACTATCCCATTTAGGGAAAAAAAAAGTTAGTTGGTTGAATCGACTGACCGTGTCATTACTCTAATTAATGAGGTTCAATCGTAGACTTTGCAACCAATGAAATTGTTTGGGTGGACGAGAATGACTTCTTTTGATTTGACTTTTTTTTAAAAGAATAATGATCATGCTCGTTGCCAAAAAAAGAAATATCAAATGCATAAACAAAAGATCAAGTTGGTGTTCACATTAGCCATGACCGGTTACCGTCACAAGAAGTTTGGAGTTATATTTCTACAATTAGAAGTATGCATTCTCGTCTATCGATGCCTTGACGAAGACCTTTTAGAAAGAATACCAATCAAATTATACCATTATTTTCTCACATCTTAAGTAATTTCTTTTTTAGATTTATTCACAAAAAATTTCGTCGAGGCAATTACGAGGGGTATCAGAGCCATATGATGCTCGAGCGCACATCTTGTGAGGTTATGTCATAGTTGGAATTTATTTAAAATCTGTACATGTGAAGCTCACATGATTAGAAATTTACGGGCAACTTGTAAAATATTTTAATGGTTACTTGAGACGATTTAGAAGGAGAATGTATCTAAGAGAGGCTTGCCCAGTTGATCTCATGAGAATGCCATCTATTCTGGTCAACCTTTCTTGTTGTGTGTAGTCACGTTAAGATGGATAAATGGTTTTAATTAAAGTGATATCGCATATATACATTTCAGAATTAGGACGTTGGAATTGGCAGACTAGCTCGAGCCCTAGATCCACATGTGCGAGAATCATTAGAATAAGCTTAGTCGAGACGAATAGCAAATATTTCAACTTGTTATCGATAGCTAAGCCATACATCATGCTATCTATTGACGTGACATATAGTGCTTATTTTTTCATTCTTCCGATAATTTCATCCGTGGCCATTGAATTTAGTGGATCTTTAATTAGTTCACTGAAACATTTATTTTCATAACCAAATTTTCAATTTTCACGTTATCGACATGCTTGAATTGGAACTCAACTAGTATTTTTTTTTTTACAGATGTTGACTCGATGGACACCAATTTTAAATGCCATGTCATTTCCATGTGGTCGCTTCATCCACATTTCTCTGGATCTAGAAAATTATTGACATCAGAAACTATACTTGTTTCTATTTAACAGTGATGTGATGATATGTCATGAGCATAGGATTCACGATGTTAAATCCTCGATGAATTTGATTAAATGGTCATGGACAAATGTTTTTCTGCAAATTAGAAGCGCGAATTCCTTAATGAAAGTACGCTCGACTTCATCCATGCATTAATTATAGCTCATGTCTTTTTGTTTATTTGGTTAGCTAAATATATCATCAAAGCATAAGTTTTTCTCCTGTTAAAAAATGAATTAACTGTCTTATCAAAACTAATTTAAACTTTAGCTACTATGCTACCGAAAGCAAAAGGTTTCTTCTGTGACTAATATCGATGAAGTATCTCTTAATTAGTCAAGACGCGACTCATATCGAGAATAATTACACGATTTGACGTATTTTAACTTTCTTTTTACGATTAAAATGAGGCTTTTTATCACTTAGGATGGAAACTTTAACTGTTGAGATAATTACATGAACCGTTGACATAAATATGATTAGCAGAAATTAAATGCAATCTCACCTGCCTCTATTTATTAAATTAGGAATTTTCGCATTCTTTTGTACTATCCATAGAGCGGTGTGGCCAGTACATACTGGGGTGAGGATTCTCAAGAATAGCATTTCTTTTTCCCAAAAGGAGTGGACATTTTTTTTGGCAAAGCACATTCAAGACAAGGAGCATTCGATGAAACTTTTTTTCGCTTTCGAGCGGCATAAGACATAAAATCCCCCTTTCAGTGCACACCTGTAGGCTCTCTCTCCAATCTATTTCGAAAGGTTTTGTTTTTTTTTTTTTGTTTTTTTGGCAACGTTCTTAGAAACAAGTCCATTCAAATTCAAAACTAGGTTGTGTTTTAATGTAAGTAAAAGTGATGGAAAGGGCAATTAATGCAGTGCTACCATAAAAGTGTATTGCACTTGTTATTAGAGAAAAATTTGATTAGAGCTATGGCTATTGATAAAGTCTATTGGAAATGTGAAGGTCACTGTAGTGAAGACATTGATGCACAAAAAGTAACACGGTGCCTAAGGCCCAAGCCGTCTGATGATCGTAGTTCCAATCACGAGATGGCTAGACTTTTTACATTGTAAAACTACACGACGCTTCTACTGTTGGGCTATATGTTTGATGGGTTATTAGAGGTTACCTTACCTAATATTATTTGGGCATTTATTAAAATTTCTTACCAAAAAAGTGAAAGTATGAGTACTTATACAGCAAGAAAAGTCATTGAAAATTATAATATTTTCTTCTATAATTGCCCCAAAGGTGTTTCGTGGCTCTTTTTACTAAAATGAAATAGTTATATTATTTTCACTTATTTGGGAGGAAAAGTATAGATATAGCTAATCACGTGAGAAGAGCAAAACAAAAAAGTCGAAAAACAAAAATCAATGCCTAGTTTAGAATAATTATAAATTAAATTTCCATGGAACAGGTGCTTTGGATGAAAGTCATTGTCATGGATTTTGATAAAAATTATATTCCGAGCACCTTTTAATCGACTAATGAGGGATATCCTGCATTTTTAACAAACCAGCTGTATCCACATCATGGTAATTCCCACTTTGACGAGAACTGACATATTCTCGAACCAATGACTTAAAAAGCAAATACCATGAAAAGAATACCCATATTGCTTATAAAAATTAATCAGAAAAAGATCGAAAAGATAGTTTTATTGATACGTCGATTTTATTTTTGCAAGCACTTAAACAATTATTTTTTTTCTAAAATAGGGCAAATTTCAAAAATCATGGGTAAATACTCTTCGAACGAGACGTAAAAACCTTTCCCAATAAAGAAGAGGGCCAACCTTTCTTTAATTTTTTATTCCTTTAAGCTCCGCTTTCGACAAGGCTTTTGTCGCGACACCTGTCGGCAAGCTTGTGAAGTCCATGCCGTTTATGTACATTGGCTAAGGTTTTGGTCCCCCGAGGCGGTTGGAGAAGCGAAGGGGCCACGTTCCGGTACAACCGGGGACCACAGCGCGTGCGCCTGCTCCCTCTCGACATCTGTTCATCGGGTTCAGATCCTACGACCCACGTTAAATCTCGGAATTTGCAGGCTTTATCTCCAGAAAAAAAATAAAAATTATATGCATCTCCTGGCCCCACGTCACTCCCAAGAAACTTGTTCTGCTGCCATCAGCATTTCCATTTTGCCCTCCGGCTTGTTCGTGTATTTCTCCTTTTGTTATTTCTTTGGAAAAGAAATTTCAGATTTTTTTTTTTTTTAAGCTTAAGGGTGGTAAATTAAGTTATCGCAAATCACGGGTTTGACGGGAAAAAGGAAAAGGAGATGTCGATAAAGGGCAAGATTCGTAAATCGAACGTTCCTTTTATGTGACTGGTCGCTTGACTCTGACGTATCGACATGCGAAACGAGACGAGATATTCGTTGTAAATCGGTACCTGATCTATCGCTTTGCATAAATTATCGAAAAGAGGGTTTATTGGAAGGGGGTTTTCGGGGGAGGTGGGATGCGTACTTAATTGTTTTTATTTTTTATATTTTTAAAGTGCTTTCGATTTAAATAGGGGGGGATGACAAATGAGGAATACCAAACTTTGGACCACTTGGTAAATGAGGTCCAAGTTGCAAAAGTGGTCCAGAGAAAGAGAGATGCGGCAGGAATTGGACTGATCATGTGACGAGAGGATCTTCCCTTAATGGGGTGGGTCGCTCATAGGACATTTTTGTAGGGCCAAAAAGAAAAAAGATTCTCTTGGATTTGGTGAACCTTAAATTCCACTTAAATTCCAACATTTTCCCCTCCCTCTCTTTTCTGAGAAAAGACCCACCTCTTCCAACCTTAATCTTTTGTAGGAAAATTCCACGAAGGGAAATTATTTGAGCATAGTTCCTATAAATAGTAAGTGTCATATCGATGTTGATGTGGTTATTACGAAACCTCGTAAATCTCTTTTAATTATATGATGGTCCTGAATAAGTTCAGGGTATATCTGTTATATGAAACTCGAGATTTGAAAAACGTTTTCTAAAAGATGATCATTTAAATCATCTACACAAATGAATGAATACAAAATATTATTGTTATTCACGAAAATAGTTAGGTATAAACTGCTGTTGATAAGCAAATCATTTTCTAATAACTATTTTTCTAAATGATATAACCAATTGTTTTTTAATAAAACATTTTCCAACTTTTGGATTTGTCATGAAACAAACGCATCCTTAGTAATCAAATATACTTCTTTGCCACTTTTTTTTCCTTTTTTTACACTCAAGGGAATGTTTTTAGTTAATCGATCACATGAAGGAATACTAGTACAACAACTTACTTTCATTACTTCTTGCTTAAATCTAAGTTCTCCATACTCACGGTCATCAATTTCTAATGATTAACGTCTTCTCTAATAAGATCATTTTGCTCATTTATCTTATAATACAAGAATATGGATGCTAAAGATCCTTATTCAAATCATTAACATTCACATAAATTACATCGCTTTTCTTGCATGATGTTACTCATTTTCAATTTTTGTTTGTCAATAATTTGACTGAAAAAAAGTGCGTAAGATCATTTCCAAGTACTCTAATTATGAAAAGAATTACGCAAAGTCCTTACTGTTCAAGCAGTAACATCTCAATTATTAAACATGGAAGAAAAGAAAAAGAAAATTGAAGGTCGGCTATAGGACGGCGAGAATAAATGTCTACTTTTCCTTTTCCATAAGTCATTTTCCTGATGTACGTGCATCTATGTATTTAACTTTATTTCTCTCTTTTGAATGAGAATCTTGGGCACGTACCCATCGTATGTAAACATGATGTTTCCATGCAACGAAAACCTTTTTTTTTTACACATGAAACATGGACAGGACAAGAGATTACAGCGAAAGCATTTTGTTTTTGTTTTTTTTTTTTTTTTTTTTTGTATGAAATACAAATTATTTCCTAAATCAACCGTCCCTATTATATCGCCAAACAAAGTATGAAATAACTCCATAAGAGGCTGTGACTGTTTGGAATGGGAGCACAATCATAAGAAATAGTGTTAAAACAATTGCAGCGGAAGCATTTTGTTTCTTTTGGTACACGGAAGGAAATGAAATACAAATTATTTCCTAAAATCAAATGTCCTTATCATATCACCAAACAAAGTATGAAATAACTCTGTAGGAGGCTATGAGCATTAGGATTTAGAGTAGAATCGCAAGAAAATAAAGAGTTAAAGCCAGAGAAATAATTCGGAGACTCAAACTTCTTTCTTGGTTCACCCATAAATTAGGGTTACAATTAATAGATGATTCCACTGTAATTAGCACATCGCACTTTTCTCAATAGTTGTTTAAGATTCAAACCCAAATTACTAATAAATTATGGGCTCAAATTATAAAAACCCTCTAATAATTTGGGGGCGCTGTCCCCACGACCTTCGTTAGGGTGTCCTCCAGACCCTCACTCATCGCGAAGCGGGATTCCTATGTCTTCCTGTCAATGGGGAATATGAACCATACCTTAACAATGCGCAGAACATAGTGTCCAAATGCTTCTCTAATCAAAGATTGGCAAGTCCCACAGCAAGACAATTTCCCCTCCAAAAATTATGTTGCTCTTTGAACTAAAAGTTAAAACTCAATCTCCCCCACCCCCCAAAAAAAAAAAAAAAAAAAAAAAAAAGGGTTGAAACTCAATAGTCTTCTGACATCTCTGAGTAGAACAGGGTTAGTGTCGTCCATCATGGTCTTTTGATTAACATGTTATCATTGATCTACCCAATTCCTCAGCTAAGCAAGCAGTTATGCTTTTGAAAGTTATTGTTATGCTATTGCAAATGAGAGAAAATTTACAAAAAACTATGAATTGAAATATATTGTTTTGGAATTGTAACGGAATATTTCACCTCTAATTTTTTTTTTTTTGGTCAAATTTTCACCTCGAATACGATGGTAAAGGATTTGGGATATTATTATGTCATTTGGCCCTTTACATTTCTATTACGGAACAGAACTCTCTTTATGTGTTTAAGAATTTATAGGCGTGGGTCGCAATTGCACATCCATATAAAGAACATATAATGGTAACAACAAAAGAGCTGTGAAGTGCAATCTTTGCAAATTCCAAAATTATTAAATTATTTATGCTGTAAAAAGAAACACGGTGAGTTTGGAATGACTTTTACTTTTTAAAGTAAAATATACATTATATATGTGAGGACATTTAAGATCATTGAAGTCAAATAATTTTTTTTGGCACATCTTAAGGCTAAGACGATCTTTTCATTTTTGGTGCTAATGTGAATCAGTAACTTTTCATACTTAAAAATTCAAATCAAATAGGCCCCAAACTTTAGCCCCAAAGTTTGTTCTCCATTTCAATTAGTTTCGCAATTGATTTCTGTTTCACTTTGTCCCCTACACTTCCAAAATATACAGTAATCTGCCTCAAATTCTTACGCTTATTCTTTTTCTTTCCAAAATTTGTTCATTAAGAACGTGACCTGAAAAAGAAGGTAGAAATTGACAGGAAAATATTTCTTTACCAATAGCATAAATATTCAATTAACCATGCATATCATTCACCGGCAGTAAACCGACACGGGCCGCAAAAGTGTAGGTGGTAAATTGATACAAATGTTCAATTTACAATTCCCCTGGTCAGCAATAAATCATGCAAATTGTGGTTTCCTTAGACCTTGTTGAGGTGTAATTTGCACAGGCATGTGGACTCTCTGGATAGGATTAAAAATTGGATTAGTTGAACCCATCTTCATCCATGGGCCTGTTTCATCCCACCATCTTTCATGCCGGGCTGTACAGCAATAACTATTTTTCTAGGGCCGAAATGCTTCTATGCAAAATCATGGCTAAAAAGGAAGTATTAGCCTCGTAAATCTAAGTTACATCGCCTCACGTTTACATCAATCACACAGTTACATAAAAAAGTCGTTCACTTTTGAAAGTCGTTCACACAGTTATATATATATACCGACTCTCTGTACTACGAATTCCTAAGAAAAAATCTTAGGTGAAATGACTTTTTTCACCAAGAGTCGTAAGGTAATAGTTGTTATATTGACTCGAATCTTTTGAGACCGGGGATAATAATCCACAACATTTCGCAAGAACCCGTTACGAATTGAGTGGTTCACTCATTTTAAAGGGAAAAAACTTTGTACTCATGAAAACATGAATAACCGACATGAAGATTATACGACAGTATAGAGTGTCATGTCGTCATGACATTCACCTTCCTTGTAAGGAAGGGTTTCTTGAGATAAGAGGAAGCAAAGTAAAAGCAAAGTGATTTGCATCGAATTTAACCCTGGTCAGCAGCACTTAAACAATGATACGGTCTATCCTGCTTTCAAAATTCGTTTGCTTGAATTGAAATCTAAGGCAAAGGGAAGCGATTGATCAAAAAGGGGCTCTCTGTTTCTTCCCTTCAAACATGGTGTCTTTGTTTCAAAGCAACTTCCTCAAATAATCTGAAGTGAATAAGAGAAAATGATAATAAACTCGAAGCTCCTCGGGTTCCGGTTGATGCCTTCTTCATGTGGCTTTTACAGCAATAGAAGGAACATGGAGTGAAGTGATCAAATTTATGTACCTTCCTCTGAGCTCATTAATGGATGATGATGCTAGCACTACGCGCCTAACACGCCACATTTCATGAAAACCGATTTGGACGAACGTGGACGACATTTCTATCATAGACGATGCGGATCGGGAGAAGCGATGAGGAAAATACTTCTCTGTCTATGTCTGCGTGATATATCTCCGATGCACAACGTACTCTTTCTCCGACGAAGCATATCTGACTCCGACCAGCTAAGCTAATCATGGTCATTGACTGAAGTTTATGAAAAAAACTGAAAAATTGAGTCGATGAAGCAGCGTTGCATTTCGTTGATATATTGTACAATATATATAGAGACATTAACAGGTGAAAGTTAAAAGATAAAAGATAACAGATTTATTTACAAGGAAATTGAATAAAAGACAAATCATAAAAGATCTCCAAAAGATCAACTCATTAATACTCTACTCGATTTGTTATCTTTATAGTGATTTGTAGAAAATTCTGCACGATCCCCAAATGATCAACTCGTTGATACTCTTGTTTATTTTGTTATCTTCATATTGATTTGTAAAAGATTTTGCACTGCAAATATTCTGATTTTTTACTATCTAAAAGTGAGCAACAATTGGGGCATGCATATGTTGTCCAACTATGTTGATTGCAAGTGAGAGATCTGGATGAGTGAGGGTAAGATATTGAAAAGCACCTACAATGCTTCGAAAATGGGATGGATCATTGTAAGGCTTACCACCATTTTTGAGGGGTGATTGCCGGGTAGCTATTGGAGTAGCAATTGGGTTACGTTGCACCATTGATGCTGGACTCAAAAGATTTAATGCATATTCATGTTGTGAGAGAAAGATTCCATCAGTGGAGCTATTGACTTCAATGCCCAAGAAATAGCGAAGATCTTTCATGGAAAATGCTTGACTAAGGGCTGCAAAAGATGGCTAAGTAATTTCGGAGAATCACCAATGAGGATTATATCATCCACATAGAGAAATAAAATAATAATATGATCATGATGACGATAAACAAATAGTGATGGATCAGCAGTTTACAGAAAAATCCATACTTGAAAAGAAAATTGCTGAACTTGTTGAATCATACCCTTAGAGCTTGTTTGAGACCATAGAGCCCACGAAGATACTCTACTCGCTTTGTTATCTTCATAGTGATATGTAGAAAATTTTGCACGATCTCCAAATGATTAACTCATTGATACTCTTCTTGATTTGTTATATCCATACTGATTTATAGAAGATTTTGCACTGCAAACCTTCTGATTTTTTTTCCCTTTTGATTTGTTACTTCAATAGTTTTATCCCTCACAAACAAAGCAATGACGTCAGAGCAGTAGGGAGAGAATCAAGCAACTAACAGCAACGTTCGTAATCACAAGTTTCTCCAAGAGAAGCAATCTCAGTCGCAAACGACAGTGACCATTAGTGAAACCCCAACCGGTTTTGCTTTTGTATGACCTTTCCTTTAAGGCTAAACAAGCGTACGTAATCGTCACCGAAAAAGAACGTGAACATCATCCTGGAACGTGGTTCCTCCTATTTGGGTTGTGATCTATAAGTGCAGAGAAAGAGTCCCTGCATGAGAGAAAGAGAAAGAGAGATGTCAAGAGGAAAGGCTGGTGTCTGGTTTCTTCTCTGCTCTTTCGTTTCTCTTCAAATTTTGAGAGGCTCTGCGGCTGCGGCTGATGGCAACAAAAATAAGGCGTGTTTGCCCTTTCTTATGGTTTTTCATTTGTCTTTTGTCGTTGATTTTTACTTGCAATCCAAAGATAGGTGATCAATACATGCGTGCAGGAGTTTTACATCGTTTACTTGGGAGATAGTCACGAAAATGAAGATCTTGCAGCTCAGTCACACCTGCAACTCCTTTCATCTCTCAAGGGAAGGTCTCTCTCTCTCTCTCTCACTCACAACCAATACAACACTCCAAGAGAACTATTTATTGTACTAATTTGATAAATGAAGCTAATGGTTCTATGAACAGCCCCGGATTTGGACTGGTTATGGACTATAGTCATCAATTGATTGCATAGAGAACTTTACCATCTCCTATACTACATGACATTAAGGAGAAAAAAAGAACAAGTTACTTTTTGTACACCCTCTAATACTGACTCCACATCTCTTTTTGCATAGTGACAATGAGGCAAAAGAGTCGTTGGTCTACAGCTACACCAAAAGCTTCAACGCGTTCGCTGCCAAGCTATCCCAAGATGAGGCTGGAGAGTTATCAAGTAAGCCTCCTACTATTCGTAGAAACAGTGTGCATAATCGCATTGTAAACTATAGTGGTAATGACATTGCAAGAATCTGAATTTTGTCTCATTTTTCAATCAAGTACTTAAATTTTCGCCTTTCATTCAATTGAGTACCTCAACTTTTCAAATGGTGCTCAGTATTAGGACTCCATTAATTTCAGGGACAAAAAAATATTTATCATGTATGCATGCTTGACAGGCCTAGAAGAGGTGGTCTCTGTCTTCCCCAACCGATACCACGACCTCCACACGACCAAATCGTGGGACTTCATCGGGTTTCCTCAGACGGCGAGAAGGAACCCGAAGATGGAGAGCGACATCGTCGTGGCCCTGTTCGACACAGGTTGTAAATTTGTCAAATTGAGTTCATATTTCGAATTTGCTCCATCGTTCAATTTATAAAAAAATTACGTCGCGACATTGCAGGGATCACGCCTCAATCTGAGAGCTTTGCTGATAAAGGGTTTGGTCCTCCACCGCCCAAATGGAATGGAAGTTGTGGTCACTATGCTAATTTTTCAGGATGCAACAAGTAATTAATTTTCTCTATGCTTCTTACCCAAAAAAAAATTATGAAATTTTCTTTTTTTGACATTTATCCATACCAATGCAAATATGTAGTTTCTTATTTTGGTGGCAGTGTTTGCTTAATTTGGTTCTTTTTTTCTATCAGCAAACTTATAGGAGCCAAGTACTTCAAGCTCGACGGCACGCACAACCCGAGCGACATCCTATCTCCGGTCGACGTGCAAGGCCACGGGACCCACACCTCGTCCACCCTGGCTGGCAACGTCGTGCCAAACGCGAACCTCTTCGGCCTTGCCGGCGGGGCTACGCGGGGCGCGGTGCCGTGGGCTCGGGTGGCCATGTACAAGGTGTGCTGGGTCGGTGACGGCTGCTCGGACATGGACTTGCTTGCGGCGTTCGACGCGGCTATTCACGAGGGCGTCGACGTCATCTCCATCTCCATCGGCGGCACAACGCCCAACTACACCACGGACAGCATAGCGGTCGGCGCTTTCCATGCCATGAGGAGAGGGATCCTGACCGTGACTTCCGCCGGGAACGACGGGCCAAACTTGGCCAGCGTCGCAAACCACGCGCCGTGGCTCGTTACGGTGGCGGCCAGTGGCATCGACAGGCAGTTCCGGAGCAAAGTCCAGCTAGGGGATGGAAGGACCCTTTGGGTAAGTATCAAGATTTCATTTTTATTTCGTAAATAGTCCCTAATTTTAATTGTTTTTTGTTTTTATAGTCATGGGAATGGCTCCTACCATGGACATACTCGGGCCTCATTAAACATCTTTGGAGGTTAATCATACCATTCTCTAGGTCATTGGAGTGCTTTAGCTTTATAATCAACAGTATATATATATATATATATTGTAAGTTTCGAAAAATAACTTTGGTAAAAGAAACTAAAGTCATTATTGATAGCTTATCGACACTTTTTAACATTTTGGAAATTACTAATATCTTGCATCAACTTTTATAGAATTTATCGGTCCTCTTTGAATGCCTTACCAACTTCATTCCGATTCAATTATCAATTCCTATTTGAGTTGTTTAACAAATTTTATTTGAATGTTCTTAAATTTGCCAAATTTTCCTTAATGAATTATCACTTTTATTTGTCCTACTTACCAATTTTCTAAACTCACCAAGAGTAATTACTAATTTTTCTCTGACTAACGCTAATTAGTTCTAGTTACAAACTCCAATTTGATATGCTTAGCCACATTTATTTGTTAATTTTTTAAAATGTCACCGAGTTAACAATTGAGTTATATTTTTATTTGCCTTACTTACTAAATTTTTAAGTTTCCCAACTCTCTTTTTGAAAACTACCTCTCTCAATTACAGGGATTTACCAATTTATCTCCAAATAAGTAAACAGCTTTTATTTAAATTAGCTGCCAATATTTCTTTGTTGTTTTGTAAATTTACCAACTTATCTTATTTCTGACAAAAATACATTTTCTTTTTATTAACCAACTTTCATTTACTTCTGTTATCAATACCTGAAATTTATCAACTATTAGATGAAATTTGCAACCTTTATATGTGTGAGTTACCAACTATTCATTGATTAAGTTATCATTTGGTCATTTGAGTTGCTTTGCCAATGGTTATTTCTTTTTTCTTCAACTTCACCAATTTTCTAGTGAGATACCACTTTTATTAGCATTATTTACCAACTTTTTAAGTAACCAGCTCTTTTTAGAAATTAGCAACCGCAATTATGAAGTGAACTTAATGACCCTGGGAGGCAGGGGGTGAACCGGTTGTTGTAGGATTGACATTTTTCATGTAGCAAACATCGGGTAGATGATGGAGTGGTGTCTGCAGACAAAATAAGTTATACAAATAGTCCAATCTTTTCACTTGACCTATTCTACTCTTCCAACTCTAACAACGTAATAATAAGGCAATGCCTTTAACAACACTACAAAAGTTGTCTCCATACGAGGGACCATAACTTAATCTACACACAATTCACTTTATGCTCAAAGCACTCTTTCACAATGAGTAAAGTACACTATCACTCTCCTAACTGACCAAAAAAAAAAGTACACTATCACTCTCCTAGAAAAGACACTCAGATTACGACACCATTCCTTAACCGAGGTACTGAGTGAACCTATTGGTTAAGGAACAGTGACGTAAGGCATGTTCAGCCAGCAGAGGGTATTTCACCCCCACTCATTCACGCCGGGCGAGGGACGGGGATTGGTTACCCCATGCCAGCCCAGTCGTAGCCTGGATTGCTCTAGACGTGGTGTTTACACTCACCGCCATGAGCCCCCCAAATTCCCAGTCGATGTTTTACCAACCGACTGAGAGGCTGGAGAAGGCAAGTACAAGGTCACTCACCATTGGGCGGTTCTCCCGCCTTTACCTTTCGTGAGCAGTTTAAGGACCTACTCAGGTCCGAGGGGGACTGTAACTTACTCTACACACAATTCACTTTATGCTCAAAGCACTCTTTCATAATGAGTAAAGTACACTATCACTCTCCTAAAAAAGACACTCAGATTTTACAAGATTTTTCTCAATGAATATGTACACGAAGTATAAACAACTTTCGGAGCATTATAATTTCCTCGGTCACGTTCAACTCCAACTTTGACACGAAAATATAATGTTGGAAACTTTCTCCACACATTGTAGAATTCAAATAGGGATTAAATTCCATAGCTCAAAACCGTCTTAATGCAGCTAATTCATGGATTTCACCTGAAATATATAAAACTATCCTTACTTCCTGCTTGACACCACCCCTGCTTAGCCAAAATTGGCAAACCCAATTTTGATTTCTATGAAACCCTCTCTATCAATCCTAGGGCTTGAAGTTCGCTCCAAGCCCCAATTTGCATTTGGGTCAAATCAAATTAGAGATAGTTTCTTGCCCTCATGTGCACATCTATAGCGTGAATTTTTTCTATCGCGTAATCTATTCAGACTTGATGATTTCATCCAATCCAAATCTATTCACCTTCTATACTTAGATCGTTCGAAGCATATTAATATACTCGATATTATCAAAGTCATTCTCTTTCTATTTAATCCGTCTAAACACATTGACGATCACAAGTCCTCTCGCTTATTAATCAAAATCCAAAAGTCTTTCTAACTCTTAACACTTTCCACTCGATATCTTGTTATCTTTTTGCAAAATAAAGAAGCTCTCTAATAGTAATAACGTCCTATCATTACATCATTTGCATATGAACTCTTGTACGTAGAGAATATGTTGTTTGCACACTCAAATACATTTATTAGTTCATTCAAAATATATGGGGAGTTTTACTCAATAAAATGGAGCGATAAAAACTTTTCATCGTTCAGGTTACTAAACTATTTTGCTTGCCAGCTTCTATTTGAGTTTATTTGATTTTTTTTTTTGTAAGGTTATTTGAGTTTATTTGATTTTTTTTCAAATAATCAACTTTTCTTATTTCTGACAAAAAACAAACTCTTATTATTTACAAACTCTTGTTCCGGGCGTACTGCAGGGAGTGGGAGTGAACATGTTCGATCCGAAGGAGAAGCTCTACCCGCTGGTGAGTGGGGCGGACGCGGGGACGAACTCGAGCGACTGGAGCGCGAGTCACTGCACGGACAACTCGCTGGATCGGGTCAAGGTGAAAGGGAAGCTGGTGTACTGCAAATTTTGGATGTGGGGCGCCGACTCCGTCGTCAAAGGGAGCGGAGGGATCGGCGCCATCATCGACAGCCCGCAGTTCCTCGACACTGCCCAGATATACATGGCCCCGTCAACCATGGTGAATAGTACTCTTGGCGGGGCCATCGACGAGTACATTCACTCTACCAGGCAAGTCCTGAACAGATTTACAAAGTGCTCTAGGTGAAGTCTTTAGCAAATTTCTGATCACCGCTGTAGTTGTATTATCGCGATGATGCCGTAATCGTACTGTAGCTTTCAAGCGAATCATCTGATTAAGAATACACACACTAACATTGACATCATATAAGCTTCGGATCATGCGATCACATTGGATTCGCACTTTCTAATAAATCATACCTAAATCTGTCTAAGATTAGCTTATCACATTCATATGGCCTCTGGTCTGGTGTTCAGATCTCCATCAGCAGTAATACACAGAACAGAGGAAGCGAAAATACCGGCGCCGTTCGTCGGGTCGTTCTCTTCTCGGGGTCCAAATCCGGGGTCTCAGCACATTCTCAAGGTCCGATTTGTTCAACCTTTGAATTACTTCCTTTTTATTTCCCTGGAAAAGAATAGCAATGAATGCCGAATTCGGATCCAATGAAGCTTGATGTGACTTGACTTCTGAATGCAATTGACATGAGCTGTGGAAACGCAGCCTGATATTGCAGCACCGGGGATCGACATATTGGCGTCGTACACGCCAATGAGGTCGCTGACCGGGCTGGCAGGCGACACCCAGTACTCGAAGTTCAACCTCATGTCCGGGACATCCATGGCGTGCCCTCATGTCGCCGGCGTAGCCGCTTATGTCAAGTCTTTCCACCCGTCCTGGACCCCTGCTGCCATCAAATCTGCCATCATGACCACAGGTATATGGGACGGATTTGTATCTTACTCGACTTTTTATTCGATACACAGATCAGCAAAATTATTTGTTTCGACGAGCGCTGGCTTAGATGATGACCTGCATATAGTTGAATTTAAAACAATCATCTTGGAAATGAATAAATCAAATGGAGGATTATGCCGATTACAACGTATAAAGCAAAGTACAATGAGCTTAAATGTTGAAGATTATAGGTTTTTCTGTCTGTCTGCGACTTTATTCCGTCATGGCTCACGCTTGCTAACTGTCTCGATTTCCCTCATCGATAAGCGAAACCGATGAGCCGGAGGACGAACCCCGACGGCGAGTTTGCATACGGCGCCGGCCAGCTCAACCCAACCCGAGCTCTCAACCCGGGCTTAGTGTACGACATGGACGAGATGTCCTATATTCAGTTCCTCTGCAGCGAGGGCTATCCCGGGTCCTCATTGCGGGTCCTGCTCGGCCCGGACCGGCCTGTGAACTGCTCCTCATTGGTTCCCGGAGTCGGATACGATTCGCTCAACTACCCCACCATGCAGCTCACGCTAAGAAACGCCCGACAACCGACGGTCGGAGTCTTTGTAAGGACGGTCACGAACGTCGGTCCCGCTCTGTCCGTGTACAACGCCACGGTCAGAGCTCCAAAGGGTGTGAAGATCGCGGTCAAGCCCATGAGCCTGTCCTTCACTCGTGCGATGCAGAAGAGAAGCTTCAAGGTCATCGTGGAGGCGGAGCCGACGCTGGACAACCAGGTCGTGTCCGGTTCGCTCGGGTGGAAAGGCTCGCATCGCGTCGTGAGGAGTCCGATCGTGATTAACGGCATCCGGTTCGTTGGCGAACCGGATCGACTCGGGATGGACTGAAAAACGGCGTGCGGAGAAGAAGATACAGGAAAGGAAAGGAAATTATGGATATGGAGACTGCATGTACATTCATTTGTTCATGTACTAATGATTAACAAGTCATTTATGGAAAGTTCGCTTGAATAAATACAAGAGTTTAGTTCTCCGCTATCTTGATTGGAATAGGTGACAAATATAGAATTCATCTACTTATTATACACTAAAAAAATGACTACCACTTTAAAGTATGTATCAATTATGTATCACATACTTGGATGCCATACAAGAAATGTGTGAATCTTCATCCGACACTTTGCATCTCGACACCCAATTGAGTGTCTCGACCGAATTAACAGAGGTACTATAGTGATCCTCTTTAATAAGTAGAAGAGTCATTTCGAGAAGAAAATGGTGGAGAGACAATTTTAAAGGGACGTAATGAGATGGCTATGATTGCGTTCGTGACCCTCTCATACCCTAATGGGACGTGAATTAGTTTCTGATTTTGGTTATGGCGAATTTGGAATCGATTGCTCAAAAACCTATGAATTCTAAGGCATTATAGCCCGAAAACCCGATTCCCGAATCCAACGCATGTTAATTATTAAAAAGACCAAAAATTCATTTACAGTGCTTATATAATTCATCAAATAAACATTGCTACCTTGAACTCCCAAAGAAAAACTAATCAATAAATCAAGCATCTTTAATAACAGCCGCCTCTTAAGCCCGACTCTCATTTTAGGTTTGCTAAATTTGTTACTTTTATAATTATTAAACTTAAATATTTTCGAGATTTAATGCGTGATTTTTTTTTTCAAAAAGAAACTCCTCGCGTACGCAAAATCGAGGTGATTGATTTATCATGCATTTACTTTGAGATATTTATATATAATTTAGTTAAGCTAAGCATCGTCATAAAACTTATTTTTATATGAATTTTCTTTAATAATATAATTTTGGTAATCCGGGTCGGACCATCAACCCCACCCCCCAAGAAGCGGGCCCCACGCGGGGGGCGGGAAAGGGACCACGCCGCTGGCCTCGTGAACGGTGCAAGGCGGGCCCTCCTGGGGGCCCCACCTGCGACGTCCTCTTGGGGCCCCCGCCCGCCATCACATGACATGAGCACCAGATTTTTCTAGGTGGCCCCCCTTCCCGCACCACTTTTCAGAAAAGATTGTAATAATAAAAAAATTGTTTTATTCCTTTTTTTTTTTTTTTTTCCAATTCAACCTAACCCCGAAAAGAAATAATTGGAAAGTATCCAAATATATTAATTCAATTCTTTTAAGAGCTTATATATATTCTCGATAATAACGTGCGACTCATTTGCTCGGGAAACCTGATCACGACCTGATTTTGTTGTACTTTTATATTTGAAATATTTTAATTGCAAAATTCTTAATAATTTTGACTCAGAAAATAACTTAGCTAAACTATTTGTTACCTTATTTCACGTGTACGGCAGAGATATGTTATGCGGAACTATCTATATTCTATTGTAAAGTTATGGGGTCAATCTACCCCATCATCATCGAAGGTGATATTGTTGGATAAGGTCGGTTAGTGGCCACTAAACTTTAGCCAGATTTATAATATAAGTTGGCATAAATGTTAATATAATCACAAAACCAACGGGATTTTCAATTGTTGTCCGACTATTTTTTATTTTCTATTCGGGGAAATAAAATGCTAACATCGAATCCGATGGCGATGACGTGGCATTCGGAAAACCACTCGCATATCCGCCACGTAGGCAATTCACGAGAAAATATACATCGATCGCAAGAAAAAAAAATTGTGGAATTTAAACTTTCATTGACCAATTTCGCGCGAGTATCGCGGCCCGCCATGAAAGTAAATATCAAAGTTGACCCACTAGGATGTAGGGGGGGCCCCACACAGAACTTACACGTGCGAACCCCTTTCGTAGCGCCCTTCACGTGACCACGTGCTCCTTTCCCGAAGCCCAATGAGAAAGAGCGCGGGCGAGCGCCCCTTCCGACGTCGCGCCCGGTCAATGCGGTCGCTCCCCCGATGCTCCGGCGAGGTCGTCAACGGCGGCGCCGCCCCCCAACTACCCCGACCTTCTCTCCGTCATCTCCCCCGCGCGTCGTCGCTGCTGCGGTCCGACTCCTTGAGCTCTCGCCCGTCGCGGATCTCCAGAGAGAAATCCCGGAGCACGTGAGGCGCGCTCGCCGTCGCCACCGAGCTCGGCGCCATCACCGACGCCGCCCTCGCCGGTTTCGGCCCCGAGGCGTCCGACCTCATGTTGGCGCCGCACATCTCCAGGGATGCCGAATCGCTCCCTTGGGCTTCGGCGCGCTTCGTGGCCGTGGTAGCCTCGTACTGCTGGAGGGCGGCCGCGAACGACGATATCGGGCTCGCCGCCGGCGCTGGGACGGAGGCCACGTGTGGGATCACGAAATAGGCTCCGGAAGCGACGGCGCTCGAGGGTATGGCCCACATGGGGACTAAACCTTGAGGGAATAGGTGGTGGTGGTAGTGGTGGGGGTGGTTTTGCTGATGATTTTGCGTTGATGGTGCGAGGATCGTTGAGCTCGGCGAGGTCATGTGCTCGCCGACGTCGACGTAGTCGCCGTTCCCGGATCGCTTTGGCTTCTTCTTCCCGGGCGGGTCTCCGGGTTCCGGGTCTTTGGCGGCCGCGGCGGAGGTGGGAATCTTGAAAGCGCCGTCGACGGACATGGCGATGGCGGGGACGGTGCCGGTGCCTGTGGCGGCGATGATGGCGGGCTCGGCGCGCTCGAGCAGCCACCGGATGGTCTCGCCGTCGGACCTGTGGCCAAGCTCCCGGGTCAGCTGGAAGATCCGGGCGGCGCAGGCGGCCGGCATCCGGACCCTCCGCCCCCGGCCCTCCACCTTCGTGTGGCGGTCCTTGGTCGACCGCTTCGAGGGCAACGCCACCGCCGCCGCCGGCAACGCGCGCAGTTGCTGAGGGGTTTCTTCTTTCCCGGGCTCTTCTTTGAGCGTAAGAGTCGAGGGGACGGCGGCAGCGGGTGAGTCGTGTTCTTGGGGCTGATCATCGGCAGCGAAATGGCCTCCACCGTCGATTCTCAATTCGAGGGTCGTCGCGCCGTCGTGGACGTCGTCTTCCTCGCGCTCGTCCATCTGGTGCTTCCGGGTCGTTTCCATGTCTGGAGCTGAGAAAGTGGTGAAGAAAAGAAAACGGAAAAGTGGAAGATGAAAAAGGAGAGGAGGGAGCTTTTGCTTATAAGAACGGGGACCTGTTGACCACAAATTCCTTCAGCAAGAATATGTATATTCTATAAAACCTGCTTACCTTAATTAATTCATTAAAGGAAGCTAGATAAGAAACCATGCATGATGCAGTTCATATTAAAATTAAATTGCATGAGTTAACTTATGTGTTGATTTGAATTAGGGGCTGATCGCATACATTTATCAAAAGTCAAAGAAATTTTTTTTTTTCAGTTTTTCGTGAAATAAGAAAATGCTGTTCAAATTTCAAGAGTTTATGAAATAATTAGATCAATATACGTGTCAGTATTTATCTATTATGACGGATTGAAATACAGGCTAATTTTGGAATTCCCATCTTTTTTTTACCCCTTTTTTCTTTTGATTTGAACTTACATAATTGACACAAATTGTAAATTAATATTAACCTAATAAGACATGCTCATCGCATTAAAGAAATAACATGTTTCTTGGAAAAGGAACCCATTTAATTTCTTTTAGAGATGAAAGGGTGAGAACGTGAAAATATGGATTATCTAAGTTATAAGTAGAAACTATAAATAGAAATTTTTTATCTAGAAATTTAAACGTCGTTATTACTATTATTTCACAATTTTCTTGATCTTGTTTCTTGGATTGTATCTGAAACTAGAAGGCAATATTGTAGGAACCCGACAAGTAGGTCATAAGGTTCCAAGTGACCCTTTTTATGGTCAATAATTATTCCTTACTTGTGCATAGAGTGACGGCCTCGTGATTCACATAATTTCATCTTCATTATCTCTCTTTGGCATGGCAAATTAAAATACAAGCCAATCTTTGATTTCCCATCTCTTTGCCTTTTTATTTTATTTAGACCTTATATAAATGGCACTAAATGGGATAGAATGTTAAATTAAATTTGAACCCCATAATATATGCTTATTGTACTAAAGAAATAACATGTACCTTAGAAAATATACTTATTTGATTTATTTTTATGAATAAAAGGATGGGAACAGAGACGAATGTGAGTACCTTCTATGGGGATTACCATTAGTCTCCCACATAAAAATATATTCAACTTGAGTCGAAAATATCGTCCACAAAATTGTAAAAGTCCAAATTTGACAAACTCGGTAATCACAATATGGACAACAGAAAAATAAATTTCCCATAAAATACTCATTACAATTGATTATTTTTCAATCGACAAATTATTGATGTTATAGCGGATTTTTTTTTTTTTTTGGGTTGTTTTTTTTGGGGGGGAGGGTAGGTCACAACCCAATTCAAGCCCTTTTTAGAAAGAAAAAACGATCAAAATTACATTGATATATAACCGATTGCTCTTTATTTAAGGTTGTTTAGCATTTTTTTCCTTTCTTCTTTTTGATCTCTGATCATTTCTTCTGTGTTAACACGCGTTTCCTTGAAAGCCGTAGCCGCACGGGCCCCTGTTTTCTTTGCAACCGGATAAAAAGGTCATCTGATTTTGAGGAATAACTTTTGTGGCTAAAATCGATCCGTCACTTTTTAAGATTAACGGCACCGTTCTTTTCTTATTTTTCTGAGGTAAACTACACTTTATGCAATGTACTTTGCCATATATGTTTCCCATACGTATAAACTTAAGTGTACCGTGCACAAATAAATCAGATTTCTTGCCCCAGTACCGACCAAAGCGGTCATCCCGCTAGCACATTTAAAATTTGTGGTGCAAAGCATCCCTCTATTTAAGAGAAAAATAAAGGTGCTATTACATAATTTTTTTCCAGAGAATATTACATTCACTTTTTGGAGAACTGCGTCTGCTCTATCTCAGCTTCAAATGATATGGACTCCTTATATGATCCGATGGTTGTGATGAAACGGGCTTGCATGTACCGAATCCATTGCATCTCAACCGTCAAATGGGGTGGGTTTGCATATACGTGGTGCATATGGAGCTCGTATTTTCTACGTCATCTACCAATCATGTGTCAAGTTACGCCCACTAGATGGACACATGCGCCATAAGAGGATTTTCTGTGGTACATGGCAAATGGCCTAATAGTTCTACTTCATTGTCGTTAGGGGTGCACAATCGAGTTGTTCAACTTGGGAACCGAACCGAACCAGCGTAATCCAATTGATTTCTGGCTAGTTCATATAAGGACCAGTTGGTTGAAATCCAGAAACGTTGGGTCTACCGAGAACAAGCCTACTAAGGCCGGTTCTCGTGTAAACCGGTCTTTCGAGGCTTGTTTTGAACCGAACTCTAAATTGAGTCTCTTAAAAACTTTATTCTCACTTTCTTATTTGGTCTTATGTTTATTTGTTTTATGGGCAATTTTTAGATTACAAGTACTAAAAAAAATATGCTTGATCCACAAAAATAAAATGAAGCGAAAGAAAAAGTAGCTAATTTCAATAACCGTCCTGCTTGGTTTCACTGGGAATCGATTTAGTTCCTCATTTTATAAACGAGAATCGATTCCAACTAGATAGTTTCCTTATCCATCTTAGGAACAAATCAACCTAATAATTTAGCAAATTGAGGAAAATATTGCATATAAAAAATTTAGCAAATTTAAAATAGAAATTTAGCAAATCTTACAATAAATTTGAAAGTTCTAAAAAACGAAAAACAAAAAGCAAAAAGCAAAAAGCAATTACCATCTGTTTTGTTGGAGGCCATGGGGACCGGAAATGCTGGAACACTCGTGGTGGTTGCAATCCCCGTCGACCATGGCTATGCTTGGCCTAATGGCCCGGCAACGATCGACAATGTCATGGAAGTAGCTGGAAATGGCGAAAAACTTGTGGTGGTCACAATCCTCGTCGACCATCGCCAAGCATGGCCTAACGGTCTCTCTCTCTCTCTCGATAGTCGTTGAGGATTGTAACCACCACGAGGCAGTCTTCTGAGGTTCTCTCAAAATGTTTTTAAGACAACGAATATAGCGATTGGTGTCATCGGTGACCACCGCGAGGTGGAAAGCTCCGCCGTAGGCAACCGCCTTGTGAGGCGGTTGCAGTCCTCGGCGACAATCGAGAAGTGTGGTTTGAGGCCTCTCTCCCTTTCTCTCTTGCTCTTCGATGAAATTCCTCGTCCGAGGAAAAGGGCTACCACCTTACAATTCCCAACTTACGATGACCACCGCATGATGATAATTGTTGCCGTTGCCGTCACCGGACACTGAGCTCTATTATTATTATACATCTCTTTGTTTTTTTGGTCAAAAAAGAATTTTATTCATTATTCAAAATGATACAGATGTACCTAACTTTCATGATAAAGCCAATCGAAACAGAGCATGAATACTGAAAAATAAAGTCAAATCTAGAAAATAAGGAAGATCATTAGAGCATCGGCAAAGTTGAGCACAAACTCGTTCCACAAGAACAAATTTGTCAAAGCAAATTGGTGGCCAATCATTGGATCTCATGTTTTTTTTTTTTTTTCGGTGATGAGCACACATAAGAGATTCCTTCTCCAATAATTACGACGTTGCCAAATGACGGTGTGTGCTTAGGTTCAGCTTTCTCTACACCATTATCATACGGATACAACCAGAATAGGTTAAATAAACACCGATCTAATATGTTGATGAGCAAATCTTCTTAATTCAACGAAATGCCAAAACTCATGTGATCATCATTGAGGTTGGAAGTAGAAAATCTATACACGAACATAATAGAGGGGCATCGAATCCTCAAAAGCGTATTTATTAAGCTCCCAAATCTAGATTAGAAGAGGATAGCATCCAAATCTAGAACTAGATCGAGAGAATTTAAACTCTCATATCGAGAGCTAGATTGGGAGAGAGAGCTCCTGAATCTAAATCGAGAGTGATGAAAAGGCAAGAAAAAATAAGAACACCCAAACAAAATCAACAAAAGAGAAAGGGGAGGGTTAGACTAGCTCAAACCCTCTCCCATGGCTGAAGATTTAAAAAGACAATGAGAAAAGAAAGAGGAGAGAGAAAAAAACTTTTCGGCTTTCCCTATTGTACACCTCTTTAATCTGGGAATAAAATCACCTCTTTAATCACGGAATTCTTTCAAATTTCATAAGAGATTTCTTTCATTAATTATCCGCCTTACGTGAGAATGGGCCAAAAATGAAAGAGTTCCTCTTTCATAAACGATTCGCATCTTAACTTTGCTTTTGTAAATTTTATTTCAACCCATTTTATAAGCTCACGTTGCAAGGGAGAGTGGGTAGAATATTTAAATATTAAATCACTTATTCATTTACCAGTTTAAATTTTTAGAACAATTACTAATAATCCCACAAAATATCATATAATATCATAATAGTAGGTTATGAGTTCAAATGTTTTTAGATCATACTCCCACTTCGTTTGACTTAGGCAAAAGACTAGTTCACGCGTGAGGGGGATATTAGAATATTTAGCTATTAAACCACGCTTACATATATCAGCTTAAGTTTTCAGCACACTTGGCAGTGGTTTCATAAAATTTCACAATCTGATTTATCCTTGTGTGCATTAATTTGAATTCCAACATGTATGCAAAAGGAAAAAAGAAATGAATCTTAGCATGTAATAATCTCAATATGGTGGAGGGGATGACAGCGTGGTATCAGCGCTTAGTTTGGAGGCGGCAAAGGCACCTTCTCGGTGGCATGAGTGGTCTAAAGATTATGAATAGTAGGTTATGAGTCCAAAGGCGTCCCTTTCGTGTTTGACAAACTTAGAGACGACAACATGGCGACCAAGTTGTTGCTATTTTGCGTATGCTGCTCGACTTTGTGCGGACAAAAAGGCAACGTCCCACCACATCAAACCTTATAAGAAGGAGAGATATCACATGAATTTTCCATTTTTCCTTTGTTCTTTTCCACGTGGTTGACTTCTCACGTGGTGGACCCAATTTTGTAGAGCCTTTGTAGGCCACTACCGAATCAATAGAGTATATTCTCCCTTCTCTCACTTAATTTCATTTGAAATGGATGAGTTCCACATCGCATTCGAGGGGGAATTTACACCTACTAATTTGGCAATATTAACTTGAGTGGGTTCAAAATAAATTACGTGTTGGGAATGTCTAGATATCTACATTGATAATTGTTCCTTTGTTAGTACCACAGAACTCGATTTGCAACTGTCGAAATCCTCTTAAATCCTACAAGCAAATGTCAGTTTAAGTTGGTACCATGCAATAAATCATCAATAGAGTTCTTGCCCTCATGCTATTACGTGCTACCAGAGCAACATGTCATGCATTCTCAGGTTGTAACCCCCACCCATAATCTCATGTCAAGCCTATTGAGTTCCTTCGTTCTCTTTGGGATATAGCATACCTGCACCACCCTTGCCATTCGGCGACCGACGCCAACGGATCACATGACTTACTAACGTAATGCTCCAAGACAGGGTAAATATCTCTCGTGCTCTTACCACATCTTGCACTGGAAGTTATCACACGATGTATAGGTCATGTGGATCGATATCATTTGAACCATTGATTTTGCTGGCCTCATCAGGAGGATTCTGTCATCAACGGCCCAAATGGGTTTGGTCTCCCCAACATGATTTATAAACATCTATCGTCTCTTTGGCCATCTCCTGCTCAAAAAGTTATCGCATGGCCTACATATCATGTAGATTGATATCATCTAAGCCATTGATTTTGTAGGCCCAACTATGAACGCTCCAGAGGAATTTGATCTGCATGGTCTATGGACCAAGCATTTCTTTTCCCTCTCGCACAATCTGACGGCCTGGCCCCAACAATTGGGTGTTCAATATGGACATCTTCTGGGCCCAGCTGGGTATGGCCCACTCTCGGTCGGACTCCATTCAATAAAATGGAACCCACCAGAAGGAGTTGCGCTAGTGGGCCACGATTCGGGGGCATGCGGTCGGCCCACAGACCCACGTGCCTTCTCAGTGGGCCTCATGCTCGATTTGCGAGACACCCCTGCACGTGGAGCCCACTGTATGTGGTAAACTGGTACGGCAGAGCATCATAAACCTTTTTCCCCTCTTACCTATTACTTTGACCAATGGCCGAGTGACACGTCATCAATTCCCTAGCAGCTCTTCGACAGGTGTCTCGAGTGAATCCAAGGTCCGGACACACAGCCTTTTAACTCCGTGTCCTTAGACCGTTGGATTTGGTGCGACCTAAACAAGACTTAAATGAATCTTGTCATTATCGGTAGTTTAGAATTAGTCCAGCATGTGTGGTTGGCATGTGTTGAAGGAGTTAGAATTGTCACCCTTAGGCACCTCTACAAATCTCCAAAGATTGGTGAGTGTCATAGCGCAAAAGAAAGAATCTCAATCATATATTCAAAGCTTTCGAAAATGTTTGTGAGGTATGGCATTTTGTATAGATACACTAGGACATAATATTTTTAGGATGGGGCATCATCAACCTAAGAGATCATAGAACCCTATCAGCTGAGGGGCTGCGATTGATCTGCTTTGTCAAGACCGCTAAAAGGGAGATGGCTAGAGAGGATAGATCAAGTTAATTTCCAATGAAACCAAGAAAGTTACAATCCATGTATACAGCTATAGATTCGCAGCAGAGCTTTGCCCGGTATCGTGTTTGATGGTTTTAATTAATGTGATGGGCTTAAGTTGGCCCGTCCGCTCGTGTTGGGCCTAAAAGCCCGGCCCACAAGTTTAGGGCCCATGGATGGAGGGATACGTTGAAGAGTTGTAACTTTTGGGGGAACAGACTTTACCAAAAAAAAAACTTTTGGGGGAACGGACTTTACCGAAGGGACACGTCCTTTGGAGAGGACGTATTTAAGAAAAAGAGAGAGAGAGGGAGGAACGCACCCTTTGACATAACATACGTTCCTCCTCCCTCTCTCCTTCCAAAAGAACAGTAACAAAAGAGACGACACTCTCTTCCCTTCAAGGCAAATTGATATCATCGGATCGAACGAAATTAGTTTTTCTTTCTCATATCAGCGTCGGTGTTTAATATGTGGTTAACAAGGTACGTTCGATTCTGTGATGTGCTTTAGGATCGGTGATACATGTGATTTTCCCGAGCTCGTCTTCCGCACTCTTTTTAGGGGTTCGATTTAGTGTCGAATTCGATTTTAGGGAATCGGTAATTCCCAACAGTGTTAATTTACATAAATCATCAAAATGTCGATTCTCGTCGCCGGAGCAACCTCCCTCAACTTCTAGCAACTCGCGAGAATGGTGGTAACAGTCCTCCCATTCTTTTGCTTCTTGCCTAAGAGTAAGCCCAAGCCTTGGGCTTTCAGCATTCCCAAGGGCTGACTTTCATTTGAAAGCTCCTTGAGATTGGTTGCCAAACACCCATATTTGGGCTAAAGGGGCTTTGAGGGCTAAATGGGCTTTCTAAATGCCCATCCAAACGCATCCTAAGAGGTCTACAAAACGGTTCTTGTCGGGGAGCGACATGGCAAGTTCCGCCGGAGTCGATCCACCAACGTCCACCGTCGTTCGCCACGAGAACCTCGTTGAGCATCGCCACCACCACGACGTCATCCTCCACCAGATAGGCTTCACTCTTCTTCTCGTCCTTTGTGAAAACGTGCGAAAGGGAGCCACAAGACCCGTAAGGACCTCTCTTTTCCTTGTTGAAGAATTCCTACTCATCTCGTTTCCTGTTTTCATCGAAAGGGGCTTTCTTTCCCTTAGAGAACTTCTGAAAGGGCTAGGAACTTGTCCATTTTTTGGTTGGTTTTCACCATTTTTTTAGTGCATTAAAAGTTTTTGGCATTAGAAACGTGGAAAGTCTCGGAGAATGGATCACCCGCATCTGAACGCTCGGTGGCAATATCATCATTCAATTCATTGACTTGATCGGTGACAGGCATAGAATCATCATTTTATAATCGAGGTGCTTGTTAACAAAGAAAGATGTTACGGCATTCTCATTTACGTAACTTTGTCGGATGCCTTTCCAAACATCATGAGTCATCGAGTGCATGTGGACGATGTCGAAAAGAGAGTTGTCCATGGCATTGCGGGTCATTGAATTGGCAATTTTTGTCATTTTTCCATCCACCTCGTTGGAAGATTCATCTCGTATATGCTCTGCTTAGAGCATTGCCAACCTGAGCAATGATCAATTGGTAGCCCATCTTCGTTCTCCATCGCCTTCACCAAGACGTAATCCATTTGAGACAATAACTATGTTAAACTTTGCGGGAGAATTATCAAAAAAATTCTAAACTTATTGCAATCGTGCCAATTCATTCATAAACTTTTTTTTTTTGGCTAATTTATTTTTAAACATTTTACAATTGTGCTAATATAGTCCATTCGGCCAAAATTGGCCGGCCGGCGCTAACATGGACACCGGCCGTCCGGCGAAAGCTGACATGACAAATTTTTAATATATATATATATTTTAATTTTTAAATATTTTTTGATATTTTTAATTCTTTCTTTTTTTCACCTTCTTCTTTCTCTAGTTGGTGGCGCCAACTAGAGGAGAGGGCCGGCGAGGTCGGCCTCGCCATCGCTCGGCGAGGCCTTGCCGAGATCAAGGCGAAGGTTGACCTCGCCTGTGGCTAGCGAGGCTCCTCGCCTAGGGATTGCGAGGCTCGACCTCGCCATGGCTGGGCGAGGCTGAGCCTTGCCAGATTTGGTGATAGCGGCCTCGCCGGCCACTAGTGAGGTCGACCCTCTCCTTAGATCTGGCGAGGCTCGGTCCCACTTAGCCATGGCAAGGGTTGACCTCGCTAGTGCCAGCGAGCTCGGCCCTCGCCATGGCTGGGCGAGGCTTGACCTTTGCTAGTGGCCGGCGGGGACTAGCCTCGCCACTAGCCAGCGAGGCTGACCTTGTCGGTCCTCACCTCTGGCCGGCTGGAGAAAGTGGAAAAAAAGAAGAAAAAAAGAAATAAAAAATTCAAAAAATAAAATAAAAAATAATTGCCTCGTTAGCTTTCGCCGAACGGCCGGCGTCCACGTTAGCACCAGCCGGCCAATTTTGGCCGGATGGACTAAACTAGCACAATTATAAAAAATTTAGGACTAAATTGGCTAAAAAAGAAAGTTTATGACTGAATTGACACAATTATAATAGGTTTAGGATTTTTTTTGGTAATTTTCCCTTAAACTTGTTGTGGAATAAAGGTCACAAATTCAAGTTGGAACAAAATCGAAACAGGAAACTATAGAAGAATTTGACCGAGACAATGCACTTCCGAGAAGATATATTTAAGGTAGTTATTCCTCTAGTGCAGCACAAATGGCTTCGGTGACAATACTATCTCAGTGGCATAATGCCACATGAGAGTACGATGATTCAGTTCAACATGTTCCTCAACTCTGAACTTCAACCCAAAGAACAACCTATGAAAATAATGTAATATTAGAGTAGAGAAGAATAGTGACAAGGGAAATTTTCTATGACACTTTTTCTATATTCTTTTGGATCTATGTATAGACTCGACTAATGAAGAAATGGGTTGATTCGGAAGAGATGCATCTTTGCAATTTAAACTTGAAAAGTTGCATAAAACACAGACCTAGAGAGATTAAATTGTTAGGGAAATCCCTTATGATGTTTTGAAGATGACAAAATAAATCAAAGGCTATTAACGTGTTTGATGGTTGAGTAATAGACTATGCAGATGATAGAACATGTAAATGATATTATCAAAGTCTATACTTGGAAGAACCAGAAGACGGACCGGACTCTATGCTGAAGTTGAACTTATTTAGACAATGTCCATATCTTAAAGCTAAATCTGTTTAGAAGTAGAATATGTTCAGACTCAAATTGTAAAGTCTATCGCACTCAGACTCAAATTGTAAAGTCTATTGCTCTCGGATTTTATATCCAGAACTCGACAGAACGTAACATAAGCCCAAATGTATAACAGTTAGTGATCTGGTTTGGATTTTACATCAAGATTGATTTTATTGACTCAATCTAATTGATTGACAATTAAATCTTGAAGACAAGAACTTTCTATACGAAGAAGCTTTACTTATGGAAACCAAGATTCTGTTTATATGGGCGATTAGAATCAATTTGGGATTCTAGTTTTGTCACTTAGCGGCTACTAAATCTTCTAGATACAAATATGTCCAATGGGTAGATTGGAAGACGATCCTCTAGATGCAGTCCAACGGCTAGTTTGGAAGTGGATGAGTATTTAAGGAGATCAAGGACCGATGAATAAGTAAGAGACGGAGCGTAGAATTTATAATTCCAAAGTCTGAGCAACTTCGATCATACACTTGTCTCCATGAGCTTAAACATTTGTGATCTTGAGAGAAATACCAAAAGAATGACTTAGTGAGATAGTATGATCTACTACTAAGTGTTTGCACTCAAAGTTGTAATTTCTTGTTGATTGCATAATGGAATCCAGTAGAAGGCTGTTAGCGTGGGAGAGTGGACGTAGGCTTGATCTAAGCCGAACCGCTATAAATTATGTATTCTTATTCTCTTCCCTAAACTTTATTTTATTCCGCATATATTTGCCAAGGTTTCGTTTAAACACCTATTCACCCCCCTCTAGGTGTTATTACTAGCCCTTTCATAAAATTGTTCAGCCATGATACTGTTATGTGATTACGACGTTTTAGCATTGCCGAGTCGTACTCAACTGCATTCTCTTTAGATTCCACCATTTCTTATCGGTTCATATTATATAACGTGCTCAAATATTTCATAACTTATATTGTGATTCAACAAACATTGCGAATTTATGTCTTATGTTTTCTTTTAGCCGGAGGATATATTTATGATGGATTTCAGATGCACTTTCAAAAAAACTACACTTAAGCTCTAGCGGAGAATTATTTTTTGGTTAGTTCTAGCGGAGAATTTGATTGGTGTAAACTTTTTTCATATAGATTTTTTGCATATTAATTTTTTTTTTTTTTGCGAAAATGTAAGAGTTTTCTTGATATACGCTACATTAATGGATATTGTAATTTATCATTTTACATGATTGGTTTTATAAGATGAGATATAATGTTTCTTAATTAGTCTAATATAGAGCTAGCTAGTGTGAGCCGAGTTGAGCACGACTTGTAATGAGAAGGCTTGGCTGAAAGTTTTATAAAAAGTATTCAAGTCTCTTCTCTAACTTTAACATACAATTATCCTCCCATAAGAAATGTTTATCAAAACGCTAAAGGTGAGGGGCAGTTTCATTGAGCCAGTGATATAGAGGGTAATAGAGGAGAAGTTCTTGAGTTTGGATTGTCACTATTTTGCATCAAGAACCATGATCCATATCAGGTGCACAAGCCTCTTTACTTGATTATATATGTGTTCTTATATCTAGTTATAGAGATCTTGGGATGCGCTTTCGCGATTATAGAAAAGTCTAGATCAACACCAACATTTAAAATAATAAAATAAAAATGGTTCTAGATCCATGCAATGCCTTCATTTTGTATGTCTATATAAAATATGGCGCCAACCCATCAAAAAATCAAAATTTATCAAAAGCCTGTTCAACCACTCAACAACTATTCCATTCCCATTGTCCCCTTAGGCTGCTTTGAATGATCTTCCACTTGCCTAATTAATATACATATACCCAAAGTCCAAATGAATAATTTGGCTTGGGAAAGATTGATAATCCTATCAATGAAGGTAACCAATTCAAACCAAGAAAGGCATCAACTAAACTTGTGATAAATGAGAGATTTTATCATAAGCTTATTTGACTACTCAACAGCTATTTTATCCCCATTGTTAAGTTAGTTTGCTTTGAATAATTTCCCATTTGGCCAATTAATATACATATACCCAAAGTGCAAATGAATAATTTGGCTTGGGAATATTAATAATTCTCTCGATGATGATGGCAACCAATTCAAACTAGGAAAAGCATCAACTAAACTTGTGATAAATGGGGGATTTTATTAAAGGCTTATTCAACCTTTCGACAATTATTCCATCTCCATTATTCAATCATCTTGCTTTGAATAATCTCTCATTTGCCCGATTAATATACATACACCCAAAGTCCAAAGGAATAATTTGGCTTGTGAAGGCAACCAATTCAAACTAGGAAAGATATCAACTAAACTTGTGATAAATGGGAGATTTTATCATAAGCTTGTTCAACCACTTAACAGTTATTCCATCTCCATTGTTTTGTTAGTCTACTTTGAATAATCTCCGATTTGTCCGATTAATATACATATACCCAAAGTCTAGAGGAATAATTTGGTTTGGGAAAGATTGGTAATTCTCTCAATGATGAAGGCAACCAATTCAAACTACGAAAGACATCAACTACACTTGTGATAAATGTGATATTTTATCAGAAGCTTGTTCAACCACTCAATAGCTATTCCATCCCTATTGTTCTGTCAGCCTACTTTGAATAATCTCCCATTTGCCTGATTAATATACATATACCCAAAGTCCAAAGGAATAATTTGGCTTGGGAAAGATTAATAATTCTTTCGATGATGAAAGCAACTAATTCAAACTAGGGGAGACATCAACTGAACTTGTGATAAATGAGAAATTTTATCAGAAGTTTGTTCAACCACTCAACAACTATTCAATCCCTATTATTTTAGCAATCTACTTTGAATAATCTCCCATTGGCTCAATTAATATACATATACCAAAGTCCAAAGGAATAATTTGGCTTGGGAAAGATTAATAATTCTCTCAATGAAGGTAACCAATTCAATCCAGAAAAAGGCATAAACTAAACTTGTCATAACCAAGGGATTTTATCATAAGCTTAGTCAAGCACTCAATAGTTATTCCATCCTCATTGTTTTGTCAGCCTTCTTTGAATAATCCCCATTTGCTTGATTAATATACATATATCCAAAGTCCAAATAAATAATTTGGCTTGGGAAAGATTAATAATTCTCTCAACAACCAATTCAAACTAGGGAAGGAATCAACTAAACTTGTGATAATTGCTCTTAGTCAATGAAGCATTAGTTAATTGATAATTAAGTATTAGTCAATCAACTATAAATTTCTTATTCGCATGCAGTCGACTCATTCTGATAATCCTGCAATTTGCGCAGTAATATGTGCTTACGTCAAGTTTAAATTAGTTTTCTTCTATGGAAACCATCTTCACATTTTCTTATATAATAAAGATAACCCCAATATCTAGGCATCGGCACATTACCCAAGCTTGTCAAGCTTTTTTTAGCACACACCATCTTTCTCCTCTTACCATAGACACTGTTCATTAGGGGTGTACATGATTTCATGCACATAGCATGCTAGTGCTATCTTGACACCTACCTCCTATAGGCTCTTGAAGCTACCACGGTTCTTGGAATGGTCCGTTTCAAGGTTCCAAGTACTATAGCACCTTCTACTTTCTTATAATTCTTCGTCAGGCAAAAGATTGCCACAGTATAATCTAATCCTAACACAACCTGTTAAGGGCACATAACAGAGGGCCAATTTGATGAGATCACCAACTGAAAGGCTATTAACATATTCAATTGAATTCATATTTACTTAAAAGTTTAAGCAAATAATGTATGCACCATATTCGGAAGTGAAACTTCTTTTGTCGAACACCATCACAAGTGGACTTCAACAAATATGACATAAAATTAACTGCGTTATATGACAAAGTACATTCTGTCAACAATTTCATAGTCATACATAATTGCAAAACTAGAATAGTAAAGAAATAAATGTATCAGACGGAGAGCTTCATTGGAGGGAAGGAGGGGAGGGGGGGGAGTAAAGCGGAGCTAGAGATTGGTGATTAATTAGGGTTTCTACGAATTTAAAACTTAAAATCTAAAGGTTGAAGATAAATTAGTTAGCTATTGATCATTTGACTAATATATTTTATATTATGTACCTATCTACAGGATATATTTAATTAATTACTTTATAAAATTATATAGGTTACATCATGTGCATAGGATTAGTAGCACTCCCAGTCTTGGAAACCACTCTTTACTTACCATTCTAAACTTTCGGTGCCTACAAATCACACTGTCACCTCTAATATGTATCGTGGAACATACTTGATTATGTCAGTTTCATCACGAGTTTCGCATCTTATCCTGAACCCCACTTATGTTCATAAAATTGAACACTTTTATGGCAACAAAAATGCAACAAAACAACATAATCTTATGAGTAATCCATCATGATGTAGACAATTTCACCATAAAGAGTCTATCTTTCGATATAGGGTGTGTATAATTCGGCAAAAATGTTTTAGACTATGGATATATAACTTGTTTACCCCCCTTAAAAGCATGTGCCCGCTACATGTTAACAGAAAAAGGTTAACGGGGGTGAGTAAGCATATTGAAACGACAATTCAAGTTTGGGGAAGTGGGGATGAAACTTATTGAAGTTCGGGGTCTGACATGCACCAACTACAAGTTATGGAGGGTAAAATGAAGTTTTCCCTTCAACGTAAGGATGATGTTTCGCATTTTTCTTTTAAATGCATGAAAATCAAGAGTGTCGCAATAATACATCTAACTTCAAGTAAATTGCCTCATTTTAAAGCAATGTCATTGCATTAACTATGGGCAATATTATCTCTGTACTTCATTCGAGAAAATTTCCATATGGTGTCCAAGTTATGGACTGCAAACTCAACTAAATTCAATGGGTCCAATTCTCTAAAAAAAAACCCAACTTTAAATTCAATCCTAATTTTTCTCTAAACTTTTTTGTCTAAAAAAAATCCCAAGTTTCACACTAGTCCCAAGTCTACCCATATGTCCAAAAACTATCACTGGTTTCTTTAAAATTATTAACATCAAGGCCAATTAAAAGTTCATCATCCCTATTTGTCTTTTCATCAACAACCCCACTTTCATATGAAACTATAACAATTTCCTGATATTGATAATTTTAAAAAATCAGTCGCAACTTTTGGATGTGTAGGCAAATATGGGATTAGAGTGAAAGTAAAAGTTCGGTACATAATTAGGACTGGATTTAAAGTCTTAGGTTTTTTAGGAAAATGATTTTCATATTTATAAATCCACTAATCAGAGGCATAGCATGGAATGAGGGAAACATGGCCCATCTTCTGTTTAATTTATAATGTAAGTATTTCGGTTCATGGAGGCAGCCTCGAAGGAGTTGACATGCGGCCTTCTGCTTTATTAACACCTCTCACTTTGCTTTTTGTTTTCGCCCTTTTTCCTTGATTTCTAAACAATGTCGTACTTTGTATTTGCTTGCTTCCTTCAAAAATTGCCAATTGGCTCAAGAAAAATCAAAGGCAATGAACATGAGGTCCATAATTAAACTGTTCATCATTAAAATAAGTTTTCTAATTTAAAACAAATTTCAAAACCACTAGCACAGAGAACATTTGGGCCAAAGTTTAAAAAAGAAGAAGAAGTAAGAACATGAGTTGTCCCATAATAATCCTGGAGATGGGATTATCCAAATTACCCAGCTAATTTGAGTGAGATTTAAATTTCATGAAAACTTCCTGCAAGAATCACGCGGACACGTTACATGTCATCAAACCGATTTTTCAATTTGGCCCCCAATATCTGAACTATTATTAGGGTGTGCCAATACAAAGTCTAGTTCAACTTGCTTATATTTTTTCTCCCACGGCAACGGGAATACATAATGTTTTAGAATGTTCACCCCATCAATATTATTCGCACTCGCCACTGCTTATCTTTTAGAGATGCGTCCAAACTCATTCAGAATGCTATCCAAATTGGCCTGTAAGTCCAGTTCAATCACGTGTTCGCATTAAATGGTAGTAGTAAGTTATTAATACGATCATATGCATCCAAACTCAGCTACGTGGTTTCGCCAATAGATTGAGTTTAACTTGTTTATTTTTTTTTCTTGGGGCAATGGGAAGCCTTCTACATGTTTTTTCTTTATCAAACATATAGAGAGTTGAACTCTCCCAACTACAATGGCTTCCGAATTAGAGCATAGAGGTACAACCACCACCGGGCATATTTGCTTGAAGTAGTCGCATGAAACTTGAAGGCATCCAATTCAAACCAAGAAAGGCATCAATTAAGTTTGTGATAAATGGGGGGTTTTATTAGAAGCTTGGTCAACCACTCAACAGTTATTCCAACCTCATTGTTCCGTCAGCTTGCTTTGAATAATCCCCCATTTGCTCGATTAATAAACATATATTCAAAGTCCAAAGGAATAATTTGGCTTGGGAAAGATTATTAATTCTCTTGATGAAGGCAACCAATTCAAATTAGGAAAGGCATCAACTAAACTTGTGATAAATGGGGGATTTTATCATAAGCTTGACCAACCACTCAACAGCTATTCCATCCCCATTGTTCCGTTAACCTACAATGAATAATTCCCCATTTGCCTGATTAATATACATATACCCAAAGTCTCTAGGAATATTTTGGTTTGGGAAATATTAATAATTCTCTCGATGAAGACAACAACTTCAAATCAGGAAAGACATCAACTAAATTTGTGATAATTGCTCTTAGTCAATGAAGTATTAGTTAATTGATAATTAAGTAGTAATCAATCAAATATAAATTTATTTTGCATGCATCTGACTCATTCCGATAACCCTACATTTTGCCCGATAACATGAGCTTACGTCAAGTTTATCTTAGTTTTCTTTTGAGGAAGCCATCTTCACATTGTCCTGTAAAATAGAGATAACCCCAATATCCTAGGCATCGACATACTATCCAGGCTTGTCGAGCTTTTTCTAGCACACATCATCTTCTCCCCTTAGACACTATTCATTAGGGGTGCACATGGTTTCATGCGCATTGTGTGCTAGCGCCATCTTCTCTCGATGAAGACAACAAATTCAAATCAGGAAAGACATCAACTAAATTTGTGATAATTGCTCTTAGTCAATGAAGTATTAGTTAATTGATAATTAAGTAGTAATCAATCAAATATAAATTTATTTTGCATGCATCTGACTCATTCCGATAACCCTGCATTTTGCCCGATAACATGAGCTTACGTCAAGTTTTTCTTAGTTTTCTTTTGAGGAAGCCATCTTCACATTGTCCTGTAAAATAGAGATAACCCCAATATCCCAGGCATCGACATACTGTCCAAGCTTGTCGAGCTTTTTCTAGCACACGTCATCTTCTCCCCTTAGACATTATTCATTAGGGGTGCACATGGTTTCATGCGCATTGTGTGCTAGCGCCATCTTGACACCTACCTCATATAGGCTCTTGAAACTACCATGGTACCCGGAACGGTCCGTTTCACAGGTTCCAAGTACTACACTACCTTGTACTTTCTTATAATTCTTCGTCAGGTAAAAGATTGTCGCAATTTGATTTAATCCTAATACAATCCATTAAGGATACACAATAGAGGGCCAATTCGATGAGATCACCAATTGAGAGCCTATTAACATATTTGGTTGCACTCATATTTACTTAAAAGTTTAAATAAATAATTTATGCATCACATTCTCAATGTGATTTTTATTTTTATGTTTTTTGTTTAACACTCTCACAAGTGGACCTTAACACATTTGATGTAAGTGAAATCCTAAAACTTGTTATGAAAGTGCAAATGAGTTTTAAAATTTTGAAAAAGTACAATCAAGTCCTAAAACTTACTGTAAAAGTGCAATTGAGTCCTAAAACTTCTAAAAAGTGCAATCAAGTCCTAAAACTTGTCAAATTAGTTCAATCAAGTTTTTTCGTTAATTGTACTTTTTAAAAGTTTTAGAACCCTATTGCATTTTGTGATAAGTTTTAGAACTCAAATATACTTTTTAAATTTTTTAAGATTCAATTGTATTTTCGTGATAAGTTTAGGATTTTTAGCGTAATCATTCTATATGTAAAGTGCATTCAAATGCGCCCAAGATCATTAGAAAGCTATGCAATTTGGCCAGTATGTCTAGTTCAATCATGTGTTCGTGTTAAATGGTATTAGTTATTTATCAACATGTTCACTTGCTTTCAAACTTAGCTACACGGTTTCGCCAAGAAGTTTAGTTCAAATTGTTTATTTTTTTTCCTCCTCGGGCAAGGGGAAGGTTTTCCATGTTCTTTCTTTATTAAACAAAGAGAGAGTTGAACTCTCTCAACTACCAATAGCTTTTGAATTAGAATATGGAGGTAGAACCGCCACCGGGCGTACTTGCCTCAGGTAGTCGCCTGAAAATTGAAGACGTCTCTAGATTCTCAATGTGGACGTATGAAATGTAGATATTTTGTGAGATATTTTTGAATTATCAGTCGAGCTCTAACTTGCACTTCATCCTCCAGCCTCGCCTCTAGCTTTCCCTCTTTCCTCTTTATTAGTGATGTCGTGAATATGATGCAGAGGTAGCAATCGTTTTAAGGTCAAAACTATCCAAAATAGTCTAGTAATCTTCTTAGTTTACAAGGAAACCACTGTACTTCCCCCCGTCTTGAAGTATAAATTGTGAAAAAATTGGCACTACGTGATCACAAAAAGTCTTCACTCTAAATAAAAGTCATATACATAAAATGACAACCGTGCATTAAATATCATGAAAAGTACAGACAAATTGAACGATGACCATAATTATGAACTCGGCACTTTATACCATCACTATATCAAGTATCACCACTTTAACACGGATCGTTCATTTAAGGCATGAACGTCTAGTTTAAAAATGTAAGCTCCACCGTGTATAACAAGAACCACTGGAACGCACTTTGCACAGGAGACGCACCAGTCCCGGATTTTTGGGGTCTTGAACCGATGGGTACGAGTAAAAAAATTGTACCAGTGCGTGAAAATCGGTGGGCCCCATCGACAGCTCAATCCTACGTAACCAAAAGAAGGGGCATGGCTGGCCCGCGAGGACGCCCACTTCACGCGAGGACTAAATCCGTTCATTTTCTATTTATTTGTCTACCTTTTCCCTGCGGATCCATGTGCATCTTCATATTGTAGTATAAAGTACCAATAACTCAAGCTCTGCACGGTCATCTTGTTGGGCAACCCGAGTAGGGGCATTTCATTCTTTGACATTCATAGAGAGATCGGTTCGAGAATCATCGAAGGAGTAAAAATGAAACGTGATCTAGTGCTCGAACACAATTTTGTCCATAGCAACAAGAAGAGCACACTTCGAAAAGCTAATGATACCGGTGCGTCTAGTTCTTCCGCCACTTTGGCGAACAGTGAAAACTATGATGTGTTTTTGAGCTTTAGCGGCAAGGATACTCGCAAAACTTTCGCGGATCACCTCTACAATGGCCTTGTCGATGCTGGAATCCGCGTGTTTAGAGATGATAATGAGCTTTGTGAAGGCGACGCGATCAACACCAACCTTCTCCAGGCCATAAAGAACAGTAAGATCTCGATCCCGATTCTCTCTCAGAATTACGCTTCGAGCAAGTGGTGCCTTCAGGAGCTTGTTGAGATGACAGAGCACATGAAGAGCGTGGGGCACATTGTCTTGCCCATATTTTACAAGGTTGAACCGGCCCATGTGCGGTACCAAATAGGGAGCTTTGGAGAGAAGTTCTCCCATTTAAGTGAGAAGTATTTGGAAGAAGATGTTGAGAAATGGAAACAAGCACTCCAAGAAGTGGCTTCTCTAAAGGGATGGGAATCGGAGACAACTGCTTATGGGTATTTCATTTTCTATCGAAGCCTTGTTTACTTTCTTGCGACAGGATCTTGCTTGTAGAGGAAGCTATAGATTCGTGTGTCTCTCCACTTGTGCTTGCTTTTTTTCACTCATACATGCTGTAGTGTCGTAATAATGAGATAACAAAATATGATTGTTCTTCTAATCCTTTTTGACTTGAATGCTTTGTAAATAGGTACGAAGGAGATATGGTGAAAATTATCATAAGAAAAGTTTTGAGTGAGTTAAAGAAGGCCTTTCGATTGGTTGTTACCGAACAACTTGTCGGAATCGATAATGTTGTGGAGGATGTTTTGAGATTGCTAGATAATAACCCTGGTGCTACCCAAATTGTTGGTATTTATGGAATGGGGGGCATCGGTAAGACTACTTTAGCCAAGGTCGTCCACAATAAGCTCTCTGACCAATTTCAATATCATAGTTTTATTGCAGATATTCGAGAATCCTCGCGATGCAATGGCATTTTTAACTTGCAGAATCAATTAATATTTGATTTGAAAGAGAGAGACCAAGCGTCTAATATGGATGAGGGAATCAGAGTCTTGGAATCTAGATTTAAACGTAAGAAGGTCCTAATTCTTCTAGATGATGTGGATGATATTGATCAAATCAAAGCTTTGGTTGGGAAACATGACTGGTTTGAGATGGGAAGTAGGATAATAATCACCACAAGGATAAGGTCTATTCTTGATGATGCTGGGGTGAACTGCAAGTACAAACTTGAGGAAATTGATAAGGAAAAGTCCTTGACCTTGTTTAGTAGACATGCCTTTAGGAGAGACTTTCCTTCGTGTGAATTTGAATCTCTCTCTCGTGATGTCGTGTCCACTACTGGAGGGCTGCCCTTAGCTCTCGAGGTTATAGGTTCATTTTTGTGTGGGCGGAACCAAGAATTTTGGCAAGATGCCTTAAAGAAGTTGCAGAAAGTACCACATAAGAAAGTGCGAGAGAAGCTGATGATAAGTTACAATGCATTAGAAATAGAGGAGAAGCGGATATTTTTGGATATTGCTTGCTTCTTCATTGGAGAGGATTTAAGATATGCATCCTACATGTGGGATGCCTGTAATTTTTTTTCTAGGGATTGAAGTATTGAGTTTTATGTCACTAATAAAAATTGGAGATGATAGAAAGGTGCAAATGCATGACCAACTGAGAGACCTTGGTAGGGAAATTGTTCGTGAAGAAGATTACGACGATCCTATGAATCGAAGTAGGTTTTGGGTGCATGAGGAAGCCTTGGAAGTACTTGAGAGGAATAAGGTAATTGTTACCTCTATCGTCCTTTTACTCTCTTTTGACATGAATTTTCTTGATTGGGATGACTTGTTAGACCTCACGGCTGAAATTACTCTCTTTATATTTTTTACTTGATATGATTAGATAGCATCTGTACATGGTAGACATTTCCATCAAGTTGTTAAAAAAGAAAAAATTAGGTGTAAACAATAAACTCCCTACTATTTAGTGGTTACTTGTGCACTTGGTGTCGGTATTGTGTTTTATCCCTTGATTTGATCTATTGGGTTGATCCTCTAATCGGATAAAAGAAGGAAAAAGAAAAAAAAAAAAAAAGGAGCAAATAGCATAAGCAAAAGAAGGGAATAATTTCATCATAGAAAAATAAATAATCACATATATGATAAAAATGTGGTCTGATTTGAGTGTCAATGTCACCACTACATAATGAGGCAAAGTGATATTTACGGGTCCACTGTTGGCTAATTTGATGCAACATTTTTTGAAGGGAGTTCAAAAAGATCACGTTCGAGCCCTCTATCTTGACGAACATTGGACGAATAGGGAATTCATTTATTTTTGTCCGGAATCGAAGAGGGAATTCACAACTGAACAATTTGAGACACTGTCGAACTTAAGGTTCTTTGTAGTTCATGGTGCAAAACTGATTGGAGATTCCAGAAACTTGCTTCCTAAGTTAAGATGGCTCATGTGGAGGGGATGTCCTGCATTTGTGGCCACTAGTTTTTGTCTGGATAAATTAGTCATACTCAATTTATCAAGAAGTGACATTTCAGAGCTTTGGGAAGGGTGGAGTCATCTTAAGGTCAGAAGGAGATCATCTTGTTTTGTCTTTTGTTTCTAATGACTTATTCTTAGCAATAATTTATCAATCATTTTGTTTAGCAGATGGCGCAGCAGTTAAAAGTTTTAGATCTTTCAGGTTGCGATCGTTTAAAAGTAACTCCTGATTTGTCAGCCTTTCGAAAGTTAGAGATATTTCAGCTTAATGAATGTCAGGATCTAGAGCAAATTCACCCTTCTATAGGAGTAGCCAAGGGCCTCGTTTTTTTGGACCTGCATAAATGTTATAAACTCCAAGAGCTACCCCAACAAATGGGCAAGTTGGAAGAATTGAAGGAACTTTACATAGACAATACTGCTATAGTGGAAATTCCTCCATGTATAGGTTTTTTGAAGAAGCTGGAGGTGCTTCATGCCTCTAGATGCAAATCATTGGTTGGAGTTCCCGATTCAATTAGCCATCTGGTAAATTTGCGGACCCTTGACTTGAGTTTTTGCCCCAAGTTAAGTGAATTACCGAGGAGTATTGGATCCCTCGAGAAGTTGCAATGCTTGTCATGTGGATTTGGTTGTTCTCTCAATTGTACAAGCAAACTTGACCAATTGCCACATTTTCCACGGTCGCAATGGATGATTGAATCAAGTTTGTCAAATGCAGGCATTTGCCAATTACCCGAATCCATTGGGGATTTGAAAAATTTGAAATTTTTGCATATTGCTTATTGTAAAAAATTGAGTAATTTACCTAGCACCATTAGCAAGTTGGGCAACCTTGAAGTATTAGATGCTGAAGGATGCGAGAGTTTGGAAGGGGAAATTCATATAAATGGGTTGTCTTCATTGAAGATCCTTCAATTAAGTCGAACAGCTGTTTTTGGCTTCCATGGCACATTTGATAAGCTTTCTCGTCTTGAGATACTTGAATTATATAACTGCCAAATGCTTCAATCACTGCCAGAACTTCCTGCTTCTTTAACAGTTTTGAAACTTGCTGGTCAACATTGCACATTTCCTCAACTTTCTCATTTAATCCACCTAAAAAAGCTCGCTGTTGATGATTGCCCATTGTTGGAATCCATGCCGGAGCTTCCCTCAGGACTGCTGGAACTTTCTGTCCGCAATTGTGATGAGTTGAAAGAGTTACCGAGTTTGTCAAGATTGAAATTTTTGTCGGGATTATATCTTTTTTCGTGCGGAGAGCTGACAGAGATCAAAGGTGTAGAGGGATTAAAATCCTTAGCAACACTTATTGTAGCTGAATGCTGGAAGTTTTCCAACCTTGACGGCCTTGAACATCTAGAATCTTTGAGATGCTTGCGTTTATTGTCAAATGGTCCAATATTGAATGATGATCAATTTCCACGCCTTGAAAAATTGAAAAACTTGGAAGAGCTAAGTGTAAAGGACTGTGAGTCCCTTGTGAGACCGGACGTTTCGCAATTTACACATCTAAAGACATTAGATTTTTGGGGATACCTCAATCTACTCGAAATTAAAGGCCTTGAGAGATTAAAAAATTTGTTAGGACTAGACATCGAGGGGAGCCCATCCTTTGAAACATTACCAGACCTCTCGTGCCTCAATAATTTGCAATCTGTGCAGGTTCACAGCTCGAACCTCAGTGGTTGGTTCTCACCAATTCAAGATCCCATGTGGAGTGCTTTTTTTTAAGTTTAGCCAATCACTACTTGACATGTGTATTCCGACGTGGAATCATAAAAAATCGAAAATCTGCTCATCAATCCTTTTTCTCTCTTTGTCCTCCTCCGGCCAGTCACCTCCGCGCATCCACCGCCGACGCCTGTCCAAGCCAACGCTGCTGCGCGTCCAAACCAGACCACCCCTCTATCGTCCTTGTTGTTTGCTTTGTCTTCACCGGAAGGAGTCCTCCATCTCCATCGTCTTTGTGGTCATCTTTACCTTTTTTGGCCTGAGCAAACGGCCCAAAATCTGGAAAAAATAGAAGTCTCTTGAGAAAAAAAATCTGGGGAAAAATCTTTGAGACCAGGAATGGGCAGTGGCTCTCTCGGCTTGTCTTTTTAGCCAAAAGATGTGACATTTGGAGGAGTTTATAGAGCAACGTGGGTAAAAAATCAGTAGGTTTCTTGCCTTGTGCTTTTGGCCAAACGTAGAAGACATGGCCGCAAACAACTTGAGTTATGAGGAATCTGTGGAAGCTGGGGAAAAAAAGGAAGCCCAGAAACTTGAATTCTTGTTCAAAGGAGCTTTTGAAGGACGAGTTGCACAAAGTACTTGAATCTGGTAAAGCCCCCTGGACATGGGCTGTCTCCAAGAGGTACAGTGAGTGACACCCTGAAGTTCCTCTCTCGGTCGAGTCGCTGCTGGAGTCTGTCTCCGGCGACGGCACGCTCTTCAACAAGGATGGGGAAGGGGTTTGGGCTTCGAGCGAGGCCGAAGCACCCGCCGGAAAAGATCAAGTCGAGGACCCTGGCTACGGCGATTGTTTTTCAGCCATCTCTTCTGCGGACATCATGATACAGGTGAGGTCAGTAAGGCCGTGTTTGTTTGTGTTTCTTTTTTTTGTTCCGAAACAGTTTTTCAGTTTTTTTGTTCCCGGAACAAAAAAGAACAGAAACGCGTTTGTGTGCGTTTTTGTTCCAAATCTGTTCTTTTGTTCCCTGGAACAAAAAAGAACAAACAGAAACAAAAAAAGTTATTTCTTGTTTTACGGAACAAAAACAAAGAAACAAGTTTTCTCTCTCTTCTCTTTTCTTTTCTTCTTCTTCTTCTTGCTTTGGCCGGTCACCGGCCTCGGCCATGGCCGGCGACCGGCCGACGAGGGCCGGCGGCCTTGCCCAACCACGGCGAGGCTCGCCGGCCCCCGAGCTCGCCCAGCCGGCCGCGAGGCTCGCAAGCTCGGGCTCGCCCGGATCCGGCGAGCCGAGCCTCGCCGGGTGGGCGGGCGAGGCCGCCGGCCCTCGTCGGCCGGTCGCCGCCGGCCATGGCCGAGGCCGGCCGACCGGCCAAAGCAAAAAAAAGTAAAAAATAAAAAGAAAGAAAAATAATGAAAAATAAAAAAAAACATTAAAAAATTAAAAGAAATAAAAAAAAAAAAACATAATTTACCAAACATATTTCTGTTCTTTTTTTTTTTTTTTTTAGGAACAAGTTTACCAAACACTCATATTTGTTCAAAACTGTTCCCCGAACAGAAACACTTTTTTTTGTTTATGTTCCCTAGAACAGTTTTTAAACAGAAACACAAACAAACGCACCCTAAAACACCAACTAAAAAATGATCTTTCCAACGCACCCACAAATTAGTTAGGGGCTGTTTGGTAATGTTCTTTTTTTTTTTTTTTTATAAACAGATTTTGTGTTTTTTTGTTACGGGGAACAAAAAAGAACAAAAACGCATTTGTTTGCGTTTTTGTTCCAAATCTATTTTTTTTTGTTCCCTGAACACTTTTGGAACAGAAATAAGAAACAAAAAAAACTTGTTTATTGTTTCTAGAACAAAAATTAAAAACACATTTTCTCTCTCCTCTCTTTTTTCTTCTTTTTTTTTTTTTTTTCTCTCTCTTTTTCTTTTGGCCGGTCACCGGCCTCGGCCATGGCCGCGATCGGCCAAAGAGGGCCGGGGCAATGCTTTGAGGGCCGGCGACCTTGCCGGGCGTCGCCGCCCCGGCGAGGCTCGGCCTCGCCCGGCTCGAGGCAAAGCCGTGCGAGCCCGAGCCTCGCCGGTGGCTGGGCGAGCTCGGGCTCGCCGGATCCGAGCGAGCTCGAGTTCGCCCGCCGGGCGAGGCCGAGCCTTGCCCAACCACGGCGAGGCTTGGCCTCGCCGGGCCGGCGAGCCTCACCATGGCTGGGCGAGGCCGCCGGCCCTCGTCGGCCGGTCGCCGGCCATGGCCGAGGCCGGCGACCGGCCAAAAGAAGAAAAAAAAAAAAAAGAACAGAAAAAGAAAATAAAAATATTAAAAAATTAAAATAAAAAAAATAATACAAATTTATTAAACGTGTTTCTGTTCATTTTTTATTCCCGGAACAAGTTTACCAAACGCGTTTTTTTGTTCAAAAATTGTTCCCCGGAACATAAACACTTTTTTCTATTTATGTTCCCTGGAACAATTTTTAAACAGAAGTGTTACCAAACGCATCCTTAGCGATCGATTTTATTTTATTTTTTGAAAAAATAGAAGCGTGTACCACAATAGAAGTACAAATATGTCAATAAAATTAGTAAATTACAAATTTCTTCTATCATTAAAAATTTTCCCTAATTGAAATGTTTATAGTTAAACATGATTATTTTCCCTTGTCTACTTTCCCTTCGCATAAAATAATTAGGTCGAATTTAATTGTTTTCCATGACAACAGCGTATTGTTTTCCTTCTCTTGCGTGATTCAAGCACCAGGGGAAGCTAACGGAGGAGGATGGCATGATGCTTCGGAAACATCACTCTCTCATCGGAATGCCTTCTAAGAACATTACATGTTGTAGCCATCAAGTAAGAGGATTTGCTAGTGATAATGATTATCACTAGCAAATCTGAGTTGTAATTTTCTCGAAGTACTGAGTTTGAAGATGATTTGCTTCCTCCCTTGACATCTATTTGGTTATGTTTATTGGTCTACGCAGATACTTTTGATTACATTTTATCCATGAGGAAGCTAAAATGGAAAAACAGTTCGCCTCAAATAAGCCATGTTGTACCCTTCAAGGAAACCCTCAACTTCAGTACTCAGTTATCTCAATCCCTTAAGAATTCTTTTCATGGTAAGTCACTAACATATTTTTGATACACTGCTATATTCCGCTCACAAGTTTCCCTGGCTATTTTGGATGCTTGATGAGACTTACGTGTTGAATTTGACCGAGGGCAGAATATGGATCAAATCAATCCCGTCTGGACAAATCAGCTTCAGATTTTATGTTTTATTCATTCAAGCATTAGAGTTTTTACGTTATGCAATGTGGATTTGTTCCGCCAATGCTCATTCTGGACCTTCAAAATAGCAAGATATGCTATAGCATGTATGTATGACGGAAAAAACAATGTCTTTTTAATCTGGGACATGTAAACCAAAGAGAACCATATGTGGAGGTGGTTTTGATGTGAGACCAAGAATCAAGTAACCGACTTTTTGTTTTGGCATCGGAATGAGGGCAGAACTGGACGTTGTTCTTGCTTTGTGAGAGTTTTTGTGTCGAGACTACTCTGAAAGATTTGGTAGTAATTGATTTAGTGGATAACAAATTGACCTCAGGATGTTGCACCAATTTGCAGGTGATGTTAATGCTTTTGTTAGGGATAGTTTTTCAGTTTCTAAAGCAGCTATTTGAATTGATGCAGTTTATGAATGCTGCAATTTATAATTATTGTTCTTGACAGTTGACGCAGCTTGAGACTCTGTAATTATATCCATCCAACTCCTGTTTTGTTGAAGGATTGGCTTCTGACAGCAATTGCTTTATGAACTTGAGGAAAATTTCAACCATAATTATGTGATTCTTGACGCCTAAGATTGAACATCTTGACATCAGAAACAAGGGACGCATATGCAGAGTCTCCTTTCTATTTGAAATTCTTTTGTTCTAGGGAGAACGTATTTTGATAGCTAGGACAGTTGCTAAAAAGCTCTTTGTCAATTATTCGAATGTCTTTCTTGGTTGCCCTTATGTTAAAATCAAGATCGTTCCCCCTGTTCATGATATTGTTAGTTGTATGTTCGATTCGCATTATTTGGCATTCTAAATTTGTATGCAGATCTTGGGTTTTGAACTATCTGGCCACTTTATGTTCTTGTTTCTGCAATTATAATGGAAGTCCATTGTCAGTTTCCATTACTCTTCCAATTCTAGCAGGAAAGGAAAACAGAGGCACTTCACAACACTCCCTTTTCTTTCTCCCATATGTTGCAATGGAAAGAGAACAGAGAAAGACAAACAGCAGGAAGAAGAAAAAGTTACAGAAGAAAAGGGTCAACATGAAGTGAGGTGAAGGGATCCGAGATGATATATCCATTGCACGAGAACAGAGATTCAGGGCTTGTGGAGGTATCTTCTGGCAGGCAAAGCAGCTTCGATGACAAGAGAGGACATTGGCAACATCCTTGACTTAGCATTTGCTTCATGTAAACGTTCGCCCTCCGGGGTTCTTCAAGTTGGCCATGCAGCTCAGTAATTTCTGGTTGCACTCCTGGCTCAAATTGTCATCTGCACAACACCTGCCCATCTATGAATAATAGATCAAATTAAAGGATCACACGATATGATTTCTTCATCATTGCCGTCACCTCGTACGTTCGACAAGCCAAAATATTTGTGAAGTTATTGTCCCAGCACGGTTTATGAGAAAGAGACGACCTAGGTATGCACTTTTTGTTATAAAAGCAAATGATGATACTATAGACCAAAATGAGTGCATTTGCTCCCACCAGTCTTGTCCCCCGAAACCCCAGAACAGTAATTGAGGTTTGCTTGTGAATGAAGAGATGGTTTAGTGAAATTGGGGAACAACAGAGTTATTTTTACCCGGAGATTTTATCACCTCGCTTGGAGTCCCTTCTTTCATTTGACCCATTAGTCCCTTAAGCCATTTTCTCCGCAATATACTTTTTCATGAATGGGAATCCATGCATGTAGAGACGTGTAAAGCTATCATTCACCGATGCAAGACGTTTTCCACATTTATCCTCATAAAACGTCCATGCAAACACGAGGGCCAACCACAAGTCATATCGATCGATTGAACGAAGAACGAGCTGGATAAGTCGACGCGGAAACTCATTGTTTTTGGTTTGAGCCCTAGCGTCATGCTCCATGCAGCAAGCATCGAGGCAGTCGCAGCATCTCTTTCTCAGAAGGAAAATTGTCCAATCAGTTTCTAACCCATTATATAGATGTCAATCCAATTTTAAATTTTTCTTTATCAATTTGAACATGAACCTTTGTATGAAATTCTAATATAGTCATTCTAGCTAATTTTCGCCGAAAATTGTTGGCGTGGTGATGGTGTGTGGCATAGGATGTTTGATGACGATTGGACCACCACATGAGTGATTTCCGACTAAAATTGATTGGGAGGACAATATTATAATTTCATGCATAGATTTAGGATTAAATTGAAAAAAAAAAGCATAAAATTCGTGACTAATATTGCATCCGTACAATATATTTAGGACTAATTGAATAATTTGCGCCATGCCGCACATCCACCGTAAAGAAGGACACGATACTTGCCGTAACTGGAGACGTTGTGCCATTTTCAATAATATCTTTTTTATGTTCCATAGTAATTAATCAATCACTAAAAAAGCCGCAAAATAATCGAGAATCCTTCATCGCATTGTGTAAAAAAAAAAAAGTGAAGTCTTTCTAGAGAAGAGAAAGCACCACTAGATACCAAAGCCGAACTCGGATTCGCTTTTTCCGCAGCATTTTTTGCTCTGCCGGATTATGCATTCTTGCAAGCAACGTTAATCCATCCTTCGGCTGGATTGTATAGTTTCAGTTCTCTTCTTCAGAGTTGCCACAGCTTCTTCCCCCTGGGCCCCAACACTGCCTGCCTCATGTCTAGTTCTGAGATTAAATGTTTTTGCCCGATTGATAACATGACTGGAATTTTGTGAATTAATTTCACGGCTTAATTAGCGCAAGGTTCATATAATTCGCCTACTTTACTTAACCTCTTGAGGTCTTGTTATGAGTAATTGATTATTGACAAATCCTCTGTAATACTCTTGGCGTTGTTAGTTTGCTCTTTGATGGAGCTCGAATGTTACCAACCTTGCTCCAATCGGGATAATATAGATGCACATCGTTAATGTGCTTGATGGATAGTGAAATTTTGGTAACATATTTATATAGGCTTTTGTGCATTAGTAATGTGTGTTTCTTTTTGCCGTGATGTGTTTATTTTATTGATAACCTATTTTTATAAAAGAGAGTTTTTTTTTTTCTCAATTATTCTTTTATTAGTTAGTTGCATTTGAATTTGCCTTTTTTAGAAACAAAAAGAGGCTTCTAGATTACATGAAAATCGTGCATTGAAAAAGAAATAAATACACCAAGAGTTGCAATTCTAGAGAAAATGCCTATATACATTAATCAGTGAGTTTTTTTAGGTTGTGCATTATCGAGAAGATCAATAGGCCTCACTCCCTCCTTAATCAAAGAAACAACGACCAGAAAATCTCGTTTCTATTCAGCCTACTACCAAAAGGAATGATATGAATGCTATTTTATGAATATAGAGGAATAGAGTTGTCAAACTTTACGGATATGTTCCACCGGCAAAGTGAAATATTTTCAAATATGGATCGAATTGAATCAATAAATATTATAAAATGGTTGTTTGTTGATCTTAGACTGGAAAACATATGGCCACAAATTAAAATTTTAGGAGAGACAAATTCACCAATAATTTAAAGCTTAAGATAAATTTGCAAAGACCATTTAGTTTTGAAAAAGATAAATCAAGGGAAAATCTCAAATAGGGATTTGAAATGCTCATCTTTTCCTCAAAAGATGACTCAGAAATGGAGTTTATCTCAAATAATGACCCAAAGTAGTCATTTAGTCTTAAAGAGAGACCTGACTCGCCTGCCGACAAACAAAAGCATATCCAATATGTATTCTAATGGCTTGATTTGGGGTATTTTTGTCCAAAAGCACTTATTTATTTATTTTCATTTCATCTTCTTTGCTTAAACAAAAAAAAAAAAAAAATTCTTCATTAGGCATTAGGGTAAAGTCGTCCAAATTGAAGCCTTATAAGGAGGTGCTCGAATGCATAGGGGCAGCTAGAGAAGCCATCGATCTAGGAGCGATGCTGGGAGGAAGGAATGAAGAAGGCAACGCGGGCGTCCCGGTCCTAGTCCTGGTAGTAGACAAGGTCATCAATGGAGCGGCGGGCCAATGCAAGGGAGGTTGTCACTTGCGGCCATTGGCGAGTTTGCCCCTCATTGACCCCAAACGAGGCTAACACTTGCCAGATTTGGGGAGGGTGGCGTCGCTCGTAGCCAACGAGGGCTTGCCGACGTGGCTAGCCACTAGTAAGGGCTGATGAGGGCCTATAAGCCCTCACTTGTGGCTAGCGAGGGCTTGACAATCTTTGTCCGCTATCGGCGATGGCCATCGAGCCCTCGCCGGCCCTTCCCCAATGCCGGCTTCCTCAATTCTGGTGTTCTTGATCTAGGCAATACCTATCTTCAACATTGACAAAGAAGATGATGAATAGGAACAACCATGGATTGGATCAAGAAGAAGATGAGCAGGGCAAAAGGAAAATGAAAAAAAGATTTTTTTTTTTGGATGAAAATACCCTAACCAAGCCATTGGAATATGCATTGGAGATACATATGTTCCCTGAGTGGTGAGTCAGGTCATTCTTTGAGACTAAATGACTACTTTGGGTCATTATCTGAGATAGACTCCACTTCGAGTTATCTTTTGAGAAAATTAGGGCACTTCGGGTCTTTTTAAAAAAATTTCCCATAAATCAATGTGCATAGATATAGCCCACTGTCATGTAAGCAATCTTTGAATTTTGAATCCACCAGGTTTATTTATTTATTTATTTATGTGGATATTTAGTTCTCACCACGAGGGCCACATTAGTAACAGTCCAAATGGGTTTGGTCTTCATGATCTATATAGATAATCTGCTGGGCATCTGTTGGGACCAACTGGGTATTATGGGCCCACTCTAGATGAGACTCCATCTAATAGGTGGGCGGGACCCACGATTTCGGCGGTCATGCAGTCGGCCCACAGACCCACTTTCCTTCTTATTGGGTCTCTTGCTCGATTGTGGAGCACCCCAATCCACCCATGCGGTGTTGCGACAACTGCATGAGTTCTTTTACCCCTCACCCATCACTTTGACCCGACGGCCGCCGAGTAAATTGCCGTTCATTCCCTATTAGTGTTTTCCACTGGGAGATTTCAATGAACCCAGCATTCAAACATGCACCTTCGCTTGAATGCCGACTGTTGGATATGATGAGACCCACACAGGTTTCATACGACTCTCGTCACATTTCTATAATCCAAATTTAATTTAGTGTATGTTCTCAATCTATGTAAAAGGAATAAAAAGCTAATCATCACTCTGGGGCATTCCTACAAATCCCGGACGATGAATGCGCGTTGGATTGCAAAAAGAAAAAAAATCTCAAACTATTCATTGGAAACCTTGGAAATCTTTGCGGTGTATGACATTTTGCATAGAAGATCCAGCAAAATGCACTAGAATATGAAGGGTTGTGATCGATTTGGTCTGCCAAGACCAGTAAAGGGAGGCAGGTTTGAGAGGTGGAGGTCAAATTAGTAATGAAAAAGAGAATAGAAATTTTTGGAAAAATGACATAGATGATTCTAAACTTTTTAAATATATATTAAGAGAGAGAGGTTCGGTGTTGAAGAAGCGGGCGAAATGTTTAAGGAGAAATGGACAACCGTGCAAAAGCAATACCATGGAACAATCAATTTTATTCTCAGAGCCAATTTTTTACCAAGCAGAAAATTCATTTCCAACAAAACCAAGGAAATTACAGCCAAGCGTAAAATTCGGCATCCGCAGCAGAATTTCTCCTGTCATCGTGTTAATTTCCATAAATCATCAAAATGTCAATTTTCATCACCAAAACGTGTGCCTCGACTTCTAGCAACACACGAAAATAGTGGATAACAGTCCTTGAATTGCTTTAAATGTCTAAACAATGTCATATTTTGGGTGTTTTTTTTTTTTTTGGTGACCCAGGGAACCCCCGCACCGTACCAACGTGGACGGCCCGACAGGCCCGGGGTAACGGTGGGGTAAACCTTGGGAGCGACACATGCTAGCCACTACACACGGCCTCCAGTTAAGTCACCCTGCGACGCCCGGGATTCGAACACTCGACCTTTTGCGAGAGGAAGAGTGCTCGCTCCAGCGGCGCCACCCAAGTGGGTGGTTCATATTTTGTGTGTTGCTTGCTTCCTTTTATAAAAATGCCAATTAGCCCAAAAAAAAAAAAAAATTAAAGACGAGTGGAACATGAGGCCTCATAATTGAGCTGTTCATCATTAAATAAGTTGTCTAATTTAAAAAAATTTAAAAACCAATAGAACTGAGAAAAGAACAAAAGGAAGAAAAAGTACGAAAATGAGTTGTCCCGTAGGTCGTAGTAATCCTCGAGATGGGTTTCCCAAATTACCCACCCGGTTTGAGTGAGATTTAAACTCGATGAAAATTTCCTGGAAGAATCATGCATGGGCGTTAAATGTCATGATGACGATTTTTCAATTTGGCCCCAACAATATAAACTATTATTGGGATTTACCACTACAAAGTCTTGTTCAACTTGCTTATCTTTTTCTCCTCAGCCAATGGGAATATGTAATGTTAAAAAATATGACAGAAATAAACTATTCTCTACGTGTCGTGACCCAAAAAATAAACAATTCGCCACTTGCTAATCTTTTTCAAATGCACCTAACATCATTGAAAAGGCCATGCAAGTTGGCCATTATGTCTAATTCAATTATGTGTTCACTAGCATCCAAACTTAGCTACACGGTTTTGGCCAATAAGTATAGTTCAACTTTTTTTTTCCCTCCCCGGGCAACGAGAATGCCTCTCCATGTTCTTTCTTTACTAAACAAAGAGAGAGTTAAACTCTCCCGACTATCAATAGCTTCCGAATTAGAATATGTAGGTAAGACCGTCACAGATGTATTTGTCTCAAGTAGTCACCTGAAACTTGAAGGCATCTCTAGATTCCCAATGTAGACAAATGAAATGTACGATACTTTGACAGATTTTTTTGAATTATCAATCGAGTTCTATATGCACTTCATCCTCCCACCTCACCTGCTACTTTCCCTTCTTCCTCTTTATGAACGACACTTTGAATCTAGCGCGGAGATACTCAAGCGGTCGTTTCGAGCTCAAAAACATCCAAAATAGTAAAGTAACTATCTTGTTTTGCAAGAAGACAACTGTACTTTTCCCACCTTGAAGTATAAATTGTGAAAAACTTGGTTCTACATTATCATAAAAAGTCTTCACTCCACATAAATGTTATACTAACAAAGCAAACACCATGTATATATAATCGTCATAATATTTATACCATCACTTAACACGCATCTTTCGTTTATAGCATGAGTCTAGTTTAGAAATATAAGCTCTATGTATATTCAATCGTCATGATATTTTTATTTTATTTTATTTTATTTTAAGACGCCCGGATGGCATCCTTGAAGAATTGGAACAAGAACAACTAAACTCACTTTACAATATTAAAAATTCCATAAAAGTTCACCAAATCCAGAAAGCTCTTGTTTCGAACCAATCTCGTACGTAAAGGAAGGGGCTAAACATTTTCCCAAACCGCGCGCACACCATGACCCGAGGAATTCATGTCGTAAGAGTCTTCTTCCGGGGGTCCATTCGGGTCAGATTATAATCATCACCAAACTAAAAAATAGATTACAATTGAAAATTTAATTTTTTTATTTGGGCCGTGGCATGGAATATTTTGTTAGAATATTTAATTAACAAATTACACCATAATCTAATGGCTTAAATTTTAAAAATAGTGGGTTGTGCTCTCTCAAATCCTGAGTTTAAATCTTTCCAAGTCCCGTTTGCCTCCCAAATTAAATTTCCAAATACTAGATTGAATTTGAAGGAGATTGTTAGAATATTTAATTAATAAACTACATTTTCATCTAATGGCTTAAACTTTTATAACAGTCAATTGTAATCCCACAAAATTTCACTTATTCCATTTTGTAGTCACTTAAACAAATCGAATTGGATTTGCAAGCTCTGTCTCCGCTTCTTCAGCTCTGCAAACAGAGGTAATCGCTTTAAACCTCTCGCTGGAATTCGTGATAAAAAAAGGAAGGGAAATGGATCGCATTGACCTGGAATCAGATTGCTTGACGATGGTGAACGCCCTCAATGATTCGTCTGTCATCCCATGGGAGCTCCGTTCTCTCTTTGACGAAGCAGCCAGCCTCCTCCTTCGATGCCCTAATGTTAGGGTTTCCCATTGCAAACGGGAGGCAAATGCCGTCGCGGACTGGGCCGCGAAAGCCCATCGAGCCAACCTGCTTTCTACCAATTGGGCCTTATTCCCACCTTTGTTTTTGCGGGATCTTATGTATGCTAACTTTATGCATAGTGTAATTCCTACAGCTTAATATATATATCAGTTTATTTTTCGACCAACCAAAAAAAAAAAAAAAAAAAAAAACAAATCGGATGCGATGGAGTATAATAAGTACATCAAATCTGTGGCGCAATTATTCACAGCCGTTTGTTGAATGGTAAGTATTATTATATCCTATGTAAGTGGTTAGGGCAAAGACATGACACGCGATAATTATTTATTAAATTAAATTAGCGATTTAACAAATCGCAGCGTAATCGATGCATCATTATCGTAGCAGAATTTGTGCCCTAGTGTCCTTATAATATCTCTTTCCCACGCCACGTAATTTGTCATTACATCACCAAAATTGTGTTCGCGGGCCACTCGAATAAGAAGATAATCCGCATGGTCCTGACTTTTTAATATATATTGAGGAAGCGAAAAGTTTAAGAAGAAATGGACAATCGTGTAAAAGCAATACCACTGTCGGATGGAAAATCAAGTTTATTCTCAGAGCGAAAACTTTTACCAAGCAGCAAAGTTATTTCCAACAAAACCAAAAAAATTACACCTAAGTGTACAATTATGGATCTGCAGTAGAGCTTCCCCTGTTATCGTGTCAATTTTCATAAATCATCAGAGTGTAGATTTTCATCACCAAATGATGTGCCTCGACTTCTAGCAACTCACGAGAATAGTAGATACGGTCCCTGTATTGCTTTAAATTTCTAAACCATGTCATATTTTGTGTGTTGTTTGCTTCCTTTCAAGAAAGTGCCAATCGGCTCAAGAAAAATTAAAGACAAGTGGAACATGAGGTCTTATAATTAAACTGTTTGTCATTAAAATAAGTTGTCTAATTTTAAAACATTTCAAATCCAATAGAACTGAGAACGTTTGGGCCAAAATCCTCTTCTCTCTCCCCCCCGCAAAAAAGAAAAAGAAAAAGAAGAAGAAGCATGAAAATGAGTTGTCCCATACTAATCCTCAAGAGGATTTTCCCAAACAATTTTAATTAGATGAAAACTTCCTGGAAGAATCACGCGTCCGCGTTAAATGTCATCACACCGATTTTTCAATTTGACCCCTACAATATAAACTATTATTAGGGTTTACCAATACAAAGTCTAGTTCAACTTGCTTATTGTTTTTTTTTTCCGAGCAACTGGAACATATAATGTTTTAAAATATGACAGAAATAAACTATTCTCTACGTTTGGTGACCCAAAACATAATTAATTCGCCACTTGCATATCGTTTTCAAATGCGCCCAAAATCATTCAAAAAGTTATGCAATTCTAATTCAATTATGTGTCCGCGTTAAATGGTATTAGTTATATATCAACATGTTCACTTGCGTCCAAAACTTAGCTACGCGGTTTCGCCAAGAAGTTTAGCTCAACTTGTTTATCTTTTCTCCTCGCGCAAGGGGAAGGCTTCTCCATGTTCTTTCTTTATTAAACAAAGAGGGAGTTGAACTCTCTCAACTACCAATAGCTTTTGAATCAGAACATGGAGGTGGAACCACCATCGGGTGTACTTGCCTCAGGTAGTCGCCTGAAAATTGAAGACGTCTCCGGATTCTTAATGTGGACAAATGAAATGAGGATATTTTCTGAGATTTCTTTGAATTTGAAAGAGATTGTTGGAATATTTCATTAATAAACTACTCTTTTATCTAATGACTTAAACTGTTATAACAGTTAGTTGTGATCCCACAAAATCTCACTGATTCCATTTTGTAGTCACTTAAACAAATCGGATGTGATCGAGTATAATAAGTACATCAAATACGTGGCGCAATTATGTTGAATGATAAGTATTATTATATCCTATGGAAGTGGTTAGGGCAAAGACACGACATGCGATAATTATTTATTAAATTAAATTAGCGATTTAACAGATCGCAGCGTAATCGATGCATCATTAACGTAGCAGAATATGTGCCCTAGTGTCCTTATAATATCTCTTTCCCACGCTATGTAATTTGTCATTACATCGCCAAAATCGTGTTCTCGGGCCACTCGAATAAGAAGATAGTCCGCATGGTCCTAAATTTTTTAAATATATATTGAGGAAGCGAAAATTTTAAGAAGAAATGCACAATCGTGTAAAAGCAATACCATTGTGAGATGGAAAAATCAGTTTTATTCTCAGAGCGAAAACTTTTACCAAGCAGCAAAGTTATTTCCAACAAAACCAAGAAAATTACACCTTAGTGTACAATTATGGATCAGCAGTAGAGCTTCCCCTGTTATAGTGTTAATTTTCATAAATCATCAAAATGTCGGTTTTCATCACCAAATGATGTGCCTCGACTTCTAGCAACTCACGAGAATAGTAGATACAGTCCCTGTATTGCTTTAAATTTCTAAACCATGTCATATTTTGTGTGTTGTTTGCTTCCTTTCAAGAAAATGCCAATCGGCTCAAGAAAAATTAAAGACAAGTGGAACATGAGGTCTTATAATTAAACTGTTTGTCATTAAAATAAGTTGTCTAATTTTAAAACATTTCAAATCCAATAGAACTGAGAACGTTTGGGCCAAAATCCCCCCCCCCCCCAAAAAAAAAAAGAAAAAAGAAAAAGAAGAAGTACGAAAATGAGTTGTCCCATACTAATCCTCAAGAGGATTTTCCCAAACTATTTTAATTAGATGAAAACTTCCTGGAAGAATCATGCGTCCGCGTTAAATGTCTATCACACCGATTTTTCTATTTGGCCCCTACAATATAAACTATTATTAAGGTTTACCAATACAAACTCTAGTTCAACTTGCTTATTTTTTTTCTCCTGAGCAACGGGGACATATAATGTTTTAAAATATGACAGAAATAAACTATTCTCTACGTTTGGTGACCCAAAACATAATTAATTTGCCACTTGCTTATCTTTTTCAAATGCGCCCAAAATCACTCAAGAAGTTATGCAATTTGGCCGGTATGTCTAGTTCAATTATGTGTTCGCGTTAAATGGTATTAGTTATTTATCAACATGTTCACTTGTGTCCAAACTTAGCTACGCGGTTTTGCCAAGAAGTTTAGCTCAACTTGTTTATCTTTTCTCCTCGCCCAAGGGGAAGGCTTCTCCATGTTCTTTCTTTATTAAACAAAGAGGGAGTTGAACTCTCTCAACTACCAATAGCTTTTGAATCAGAACATGGAGGTGGAATCGCCATCGGGTGTACTTGCCTCAGAAAGTCGCCTGAAAATTGAAGACATCTCTAGATTCTCAATGTGGACATATGAAATGTGGATATTTTCTTGAGATTTCTTTGAATTATGAGCCAACTCTATCTTGCGCTTCATCCTCCCATCTCGTCTTCGGCTTTCCCTCTTTTCTCTTTATCAGTGACGCCATGAATATGGCGCGGAGATAGTGATCATTTTGAGGTCAAAACTATCCAAAATAGTCGAGTAATTTTCCTAGTTTACGAGGAAACCACTATACTTTTTTTTTTTTTTTTTTTTTTGCGAAAAATTCGACACTATATAATCATAAAAAGTCTTCACTCCAAATAAATATCATATAAATAAAATGACAATCGTGCATTATATACCATGGAAAGTTCTGACAAATTGAACAATGACCATAATTATGAGCTCAATAGTTTATGCCATCGCTATATCAAGTATCACCGCTTTAACACAGATCATTTATTCAAAGCATGAACATCTAGTTCAAAAATGTAAGCTCCACCATGTACAAAGAACAGCTGGAACGCACTTTGCAAAGGGGACGCAACAATCCCAGATACTTTGATTGCGTATGATAAAATTTTTACCTTTCTATTTTTCTGTTTCTTTGTTCCCCAGAATAGGTTTGGAATAGAAATCCGTTTGGTAACGCAATTTGATTTTTCTATTTCTTGAACAGATTTTTATTCCAAAAATTAATTTAAAGAAGAAATCAGAAACTAAAATTTTTAATTTCTCAATTTCTGAAATAAAAATTGAAAAATCAAATTTTGACTAGAAATAATTTCTGATTAGAAATCATGCGCACGCTTAGGGTTGGGAACCAGCTGTTACAAGTAAAAAAAAATTTATTAGTCGATGCAAATCGGTGGGCCCCACTGACAGCTAAATCTCACATTCCCAGAAGGGCATGGGTGGTTCGCGAGGACGCCCACTTCACGCGACGACTAAATCCCAGTCTCTCTTTATAAATCTGTCTACTCGTTCGTCCCGATCCATGTGCATCATCATCTTGTAGTGAAAAGCACCAAAAAAAGAACCCTCTGCACGGTCGTCTTGTTGGGTAACCTGATTAGAGGCATTTCGTTCTCTGATATTAACAGAGAGATCGGTTCAAGAAACATTGAAGGAGTAAAAATGAAACGTGATCGAGCGCCTGCACACAATTCTGGCCAAAGCAACGAGAAGAGCGCACGTCGAAAAGCTGATGATGCCAGTGCGTCTAGCTCCTCCGCCGCTTCGACGAGCAGTGACAGCTACGATGTGTTCTTGAGTTTCAGCGGCCAAGATACTCGCTTGACCTTCACGGATCACCTCAACAACAGCCTCGTGGATGCCAGAATCCGCGTGTTCAGAGACAAAAATGAGCTTCGTGAAGGAAAGAACATTGGCACCATCCTTCTCCAGGCCATTAAAAATAGTAAAATCTCAATCCCGATTCTCTCTCCGAACTATGCTTCGAGCAAATGGTGCCTTCAAGAGCTCGTTGAGATGACAGAGTGCATCAAAAGCGGGCACGTTGTCTTGCCCATATTTTACCATGTTGAACCGACCCATGTGCGAAAACAAGAAGGGAGCTTTGGAGAGGCTTTCTGCCGTTTAAGTAGGAATCAGTTGGAGGAAGATGTTGCGAGATGGAAACAAGCACTCCAAGAAGTGGCTTCTATAAAGGGATGGGAATCCGCGAAAACTGCTGATGGGTACTTCTTTTTCTATTGAAGCCTCGTTTGCTTTCTAACATGATCTTGCTTGTAGAGAAGGCTATACATTCATGTGTTTCTCAACTTGTGCTTGCTTTTTTTTTTTTTTTTTTTCCACTCTTATATGTTGTAGTGTTGTAATGATGAGATATTACAAATATGATTGTTCTTCTAATGCATTTTGGCTGGAATGCTTTATAAACAGCCACGAAGGAGAATTGGTGAAAAAGGTCGTCACAACAGTTTTGAGCGAGTTAAAGAAGGCCCTTCAGCTTGTTGTTACCGAACAACTTGTCGAAATCGATGATGCTGTGGAGGATATTTTGAGAAAGCTGGATGGTAACCCTAATGGTACTCAAATTGTTGGTATTTATGGAATGGGGGGCATCGGTAAGACAACTTTGGCCAAGGTCGTCTATAATAAGCTCTTAGACCAATTTCGGTATCATAGTTTTATTGCAGATATTCGAGAATCCTCGCGAAGCAAGGGCATTCCACGTTTGCAGAAACAATTAATACTTGATCTGGAAGTGGTAGAACGAGTGTCTAATATGGATGATGGAATCAGGATCTTGAGTTCTAGATTTAAAAGTAAGAAAGTCCTAATTCTTCTAGATGATGTGGATGATATTGATCAGGTTGAAGCTTTGGTTGGGAATTATGATTGGTTTGAGATGGGAAGTAGGATAATAATCACCACAAGAAGCAGGTCTATTCTTGATAAAGCTGAGCTGGAATATAAGTACGAACTCATGGAAATGGCTAAGGATAAATCTTTGAAATTGTTTAGTAGACATGCCTTTAGGAGTGACTCTCCTCCATATGAATTTGAGTCTCTCTCTCGTGCCATTGTATCCACTACTGGAGGGCTTCCCTTAGCTATCAAGGTTATAGGTTCATTTTTGCGTGGGCAAAGTGGAGATTTTTGGGAAGGCGCGTTAAAGAAGTTGCAGAAAGTACCACATCAGAAAGTGCAAGAGAAGCTGATGATAAGTTACAATGCATTAGGATGCCAGGGAAAGGAGATATTTTTGGATATTGCTTGTTTCTTCATAGGAACGGATTTAACATATGCATCCTACATGTGGGATGCCTGTGATTTTTTTCCGCAGGTAGAGATTGAAATATTGAGTTCCATGTCGCTAATAAAAATTGGAGATGATGGAAAGGTGCAAATGCATGACCAACTAAGAGATCTTGGTAGGGAAATTGTTCGTGCAAAACATTACAACGAGCCTATGAATCGAACTAGGTTGTGGGTGCATAAGGAAGCCGTGGAAGTACTTGAGAGAAATAAGGTAATTATTACCTTTATCATTCTTTTACTCTCTTTTGACATCAATTTTCTTGATTGGAATGAATTGTTAAGACCTCACAGCTGAAATTGCTCTCTTTATATTTTTTCCTTGATATGATTAGGAAGTGTTGTGCTTAGCATTTGTATATGGTAGACATTTCCATCGAGTTGGAAAAGAATGAGAAAACTTAAGGTTCAAACAATAAACTCCTTGCTACTTAGTGGTTATTTGTGCATTTGTTGTCGGTATCGTGTTTTTTCCCCTTGATTTGATCTATTGTTTTGATCCTCCAATCGGATAAAAGAAAGGAGAAGAAAAAAAAGGAGCAAATAGCATAAGCCAAAGAAGGGATTAATTTCATCATAGAAAAATAAATAATCACATATATGATAAAAATGTGGTCTGACTTGAGTGTCAGCGTCACCATTGTAGAATGAAGCAAAGTGATATATATGGGTCCACTTTTAGCTGATTTAATGTGACATTTGTGAAGGGAAATCAAGAGCTTCCCGTTGAGGCCCTCTCTCTTGACGAGGACTACACCCCTTGTCTTGATGAAGACGACACGGAGAGCGAATTTTCTGATTTTTCCTCGGAATTGGAGAGAAAATTCACAACTGAACAATTTGAGACATTGCCGAAATTAAGGTTCCTTGCAGTGCATGATACAAAACTGACTGGAAATTCCAGAAGCTTGCTTCCTCAATTACGATGGCTCGTGTGGAGGGGGTGTCCTGCATTTGTGCCCATAAGTTTTTGTCTAGAGAAATTAGTCATACTCGATTTATCAAGAAGTGACATTTCAGAGTTTTGGGAAGGTTGGAGTCATCTTAAGGTAAGAAGGAAATCATATTATTTTGCCCTTTTTTTTTTTCTAATGACTCATTCCCAACAAAAATTTATTAATCATTTTTGTTTCGCAGATGGCAAAGCATTTGAAAGTTCTAGATCTTAGATATTGCAATCATTTAAAAGTTACTCCCAATCTATCAACCTTCCAAAATTTAAAGATATTACAGCTTAAGGCATGTAGGAATCTGAAGCAAATTCACCCTTCTATTGGAACAGCCACGGGCCTCCTTGTTTTGGACTTGCAAGAATGTTATAAACTCCGAGAGCTACCCCAAGAAATGGGCAAGTTAGAAAAACTGAAGGAACTTTACATAAGCGACACTGATATAGTGGAAATTCCTCCATGTATAGGTTTTTTGAAGAAGCTAGAGGTGCTTTCTGCCGCTAATTGCAAATCATTGGTTGGACTTCCCGATTCAATTAGCCATCTGGTAAATTTGTCTACCCTTAACTTGAGTTCTTGCCACATGTTAGGTAAACTTCCAGAGAGTATTGGATCCCTCGTAAAATTGCAGCACTTGTTATGTGGATATGATTATAACCCCTTTGATAACCCCGAACGTTGGACTTTGCCAGAGTTGATTGAAGTAAGCGCGTCACATGGAGGCATATTCAAATTACCCGAATTCATTGGGGATTTGAAAATTTTGAAATTTTTGCATATCGCTGGTGGTAAAAAATTGAGTAATTTACCCAGTACTATTAGCAAGTTGGGCAACCTTGAAGAATTAGATGCCACAGGTTGTGAGAGTTTGGGAGGGGAAATTCATATAGATGGGTTGTCTTCACTGAAGATCTTTCGATTAAGCAAGATAGATGTTTCTGGTTTCCACAGCACATTTGATAATTTTTATCGTCTTGAGGAACTTGGATTAGCCTATTGCCGGATGCTTCAATCGTTGACACAGCTTCCTGCCTCTTTAACAGTTTTGAAAGTCACCTGTCAAGATTGCACATTTCCTCAACTCTCTCATTTAATCCACCTAAAAGAGCTTGCTATTGAGGATTGCCCATTATTGGAATCCATGTCAGAACTTCCCTCAGGACTGTTGAAACTTTCTCTCCGGGGATGTGGAGAGCTCACTGAGATTAGGGGTCTAGAGGCCTTAAAATCCTTGGTAGCACTTTGGGTAGATGGATGCAGGAAGTTGTCCAATCTTGAGGGCCTTGAACATCTAGAATCTTTGAGCCGCTTGCGTTTATGGTTATGTGGTCCAATATTGAAAGATGATCAAGTCCGAGGCTTTGAAAAATTGAAAAACTTGGAATATCTAAGTGTAAGGGACTGTGAGTCCCTTGTAAGAGCGGACGTTTCGCAATTAACGCATATTAAGGTATTAGACTTTTGTAGATGCCACAATCTACTCGAAATTAAAGGCATTGAGAGATTGAAAAACTTGATAAGCTTAGGTTTCGTGGGGTGCCCATACATTGAAAAATTACCGAATCTCTCGTGCTTCCATAACCTGCAATTTCTGTTTGTTGACGAGAGCTCGAACATCCCCGATGTTCGGGGAGTGACGAAAGCCAAATATGTGGGCAACGGACGGTATTCGTACTAGCCTCAGTAAATTTTCCACATCCGTCAAATTTCGAAGATTCAATGAAATAATGGGGGGTCAATCTCGCATGTACTTCCGGATATCGCAGAGCTCCGAGAATCTAGGCGTCCAAACTCAAAAAAAGGCATTCACCGATGCAACTTATCGGACCGGTCAGAGGTATTTGGCCACGACGCCCGGAACGATTCACGTTTCCTCAGAGAAGGTAAATAAAGCAAATCACGCTATTCATCGTCATTCTCTCCATGTACCACCACTTTACGGCCTCAGTCTCCAGTCTCACTTTTTAAGTCTTGATGTTCAGGAGGTCAAAGTTGAGAAAGCAGAGGAGATCGAGTTCGAAACCAGCATACGCAGCAACGTCATTCTTCGCGGTCAAATCCAGATAAGTCGAACCAGCTCCTCCGGTGGGCAATGATGCTTCGAAGAAGCACGACAAGCAGGAACAAACTGCGAGTCTTTTCGTGTGGTAAAAATTGCTGAGTGCCTGTTCATCCACGATTCTTGTTCAAAGGGGCTTTAGAAGGACGGGTTGCACAGAGTGCTTGAATCTGGTGAAGCCTCCCGTACATGGGCTGTCTCCAAGAGTTATAGCGAGTGACGCCGTCAAGTTCCCCTCTCGGTTGAGTCGCTGCTGGAATCGTCTCCAGCGACGGCAGGCTCTTCACTGAGGATGGGGGAAGGGGTTTCGAGCGAGGCCGAGTCACTTGGGAAAAGATCAAGTCAAAGACTCTAGCTATGACGATTATTTTTAGGGGCTGCATGACAACCACCTATTTCTTACCCAAAATAATTTTTCTATTCCGTACTTCTTTCTAAAATAGAAATCCGTTTGACAAAATTATTTTATTTTTTTTTTATTTCTGAAATAGATTTTGGTTCCAGAAACAGGTTTGGAATATAAATTAGAAGTAAGAATTTTCTACTTCTCTATTTCTAGAATAGAAATCAGAAATAAAAAATATTTTCATTGTTCGTCACCGCTGACCATCATCTGCTGGATGCCGCCGCCGGTTGTCGCCGCCCCCGCCGTCCGTCGCTGCCGATCGCCGGTCCACCGCTGTTCGAAAGAAAGAAATTTTTTGTCGTTATCAAACAAATTTCTATTTTTGGAGTAGAATTTTTACATTATTATCAAACGGTTATTTTTGCTTATAAACTCATCTAGAAATAGAAATAGAAAAATCTATTTCTCTTTCAGAAATCAATTTCTGGCTAGAATGGTTATTATTCGCGCCCTTATCTATCTCTTCCGCGAACATCATGATGCAAGTGCGGTTAGTAAGGCCCTGTTTGATAATCGGCCAAATAATAAAAATTTCTATTCTTTTGTTCCTAGAAGTAGTTTTTGAACAAAATCGTGTTTAGTAAAAATTTTGTTCTCGGAAGCAAATTTCTTTTGTTTTTTATTTTTTTTGTTTCCGGAAGTAGATTTGGAACATAATCAAGAATAAAAAAAAAAAAAATTGATTCTTATTCTCAAGAACAATTATAGAATCAAGCCAATATTTTTATTTTTTATTTTTTTTTCTTTGTTCTTCTTGCCTTTCCTTCTTCTTCATCTACCGCCACCGCCATGGTTGCCGTCCGCCATTTGTAGCCCGCTGCCGTCAGTTGCTAGCAATCGGTCCTCGGTGGGGCGAAGCGAGGCTCGCTTGGGGCCGAGCCTTGGCGGGGCTGGGCGAGCCTTGCCCAGCTGCCAGCAATGCTCTAGTGAGGTTGTCGGCCCTCCTTTGGCCGGGCCACCGGCGGTTGGCAACCGGCCACTTAAAGAAGAAGAATAGGAGAGAGAAAGGAAAAAAAGAAAGGAAGAAAAAAAAAAAAAAGTAATTAAACTATTTAAAAATTAAAAGAAAATAATTTGGAGTATTAATTTTGAGTATGGTACCAAACACAATTCTATTCCGAAAATTGAAATTTTAGACAATTACAAAACGGCTTAAAATGCTTAGAAATTATTCCCGGGAACAGAAGTGTTACCAAATGCGCCCTAAAACGCCAACTAAAAAATGATTTTACCAAAGTACGCATAAATTAGTTAGTGATCAATTTTTTTTTTTTCCCTTTCAAATTATACAAGCGTGAACTCCAATAGAATTACAAATATTTCAATAAAATCAGTGAGTTACAAATTTCTTCTATTACTAAAGATTTTCCCTGACTAAAAATGTTTATAGCTAATGTATTAACCATTTGATATTAGCGACGTATGAAGGAGGAGGTTTGATAGTTAATCAGGATTATTTTCCTTTTGTCTCTTTTCCCTTTGCATAAAATAATGAGATTGAATTTAATCGTTTTCCATGACAATAGTGTATTGTTTTTCCCTCTCTTATGTGATTCAAGCAATAGGGAAGCTAATGAAGGAGGATGGCATGATGCTTCGGGGAAAATCTCTCTCTTGATAATGCCAAGAAGTCATCGGAATGCCTTCTAAGAACATTACATGTCATAGCCATCAAGTAAGATTGCTGATCTTAGATAAACTATCAATGACTATCACCAGCAAATTTGAGTTGTAATTTTCTTGAAGTACCAAGTTTCAAGATGATTTGCTTCCATCCTTGACATATATTTGGTTATGTTTCTTGTCACACCTCAATTCTCCAAGCGCGTGCCCATCCCGCGATAGTCGATTAAATAGCGACGTCCCAGGACGCGTCACCGACATATTCATTTTAATGTGCATGTGGAAGCGAATATTTAAATCCCCATACAACAACAAGATGGGATAGAAAAGTAGGGCCACAATTTTTCCCAAGCATAACACACTTAAATACACATATCAACTATGGCATATATAATATTAGCTGACTATATACAGGGTCTACAAAAAGGGGGGAGGTAGAGGGCTACAGATCCTCTAATCAGTCGAGTCCTCGACTGAGTACTTCGGGATCCCTAGCTCCAACGGACTCGAGTTCATTAATGAACCACTTGGTGGGTCAGCCATGCTTTTCCCAAAAGCAACCTCCAGTACCGATATAGGGACCTTAGACTCCGGTATGGGACCCTCGTTTTGTCCATTCCGCTTGCGACGATACCATGATCTGTATTGATGGGATACCTTGTGGGGTAGACCCGCATCAACCCAGACCATGGACCTCACGAGTTCATAGACCCATCCCCTCGGATTCCCATGAAGTGGAATATAACACCTTCGCTCGTTGACCTTCTTCAGTTGGCCAAAATGCTCGGGAGGAGCTACCATCTAAGGACTTGAAAATATTATCCCACAACGGGGTGAGATGACGTCTTAGCAAGTTCACCCCTTAAGTCCCGACTAAGAACGAAATACACCCAAAAGCTATCTAGTCACACACGAGATAAATGACTTACCTTTCCCTTAGTCCATTCCTGCAAGTTAGTACAATTAATTTATTCACTGAATCACTTCAACAAATAGATTCATCAAGTTAGATCGAGCCATCGATCAATCGATCTAGTCGATTCCATGTCATCAAGACCATCTCTTGGTCAACCCATTCAATACTATCCATCAAGTCGTTTCCTTGAAACAATCACTGCTCACCTAAGCTGATACGAATGAATGCTTGCCTAAGCTGATAATGATAGATAGTATAGCTCACCAAAGCTGATATAGATAGATAGTATAGTTTACCGAAACTGATATAGATAGACAGTATAGCTTGCCGAAGCTGATTTGTGCTCACCGAAGCTAATTCATAGATATTGTACTCATCCACTAACCATTTCACTATTTTCATAATACCCGGTAGAATAATCGTGTATAGGTACACGGTAGGCCTCGGCCAAAAATATAATATCTTTATTTTATAAAATCCTATTAGTTATTCGGTCGATAAAAAATATTTTTTGCGCTGTAAAACTACGCTCGGTAATTTTCTAATTAAATATCGAAATTAATAAATTTTGGGCCAAAATTACAATCAACACACAAATTGCACAAATTATCATCCAAATAAATAATCCAACCATGTCATTGCAATCAGCACAAATTCCGGTCACCGGCTATCTCGATATAATTTCTGGAAAATAAAAATTAATTAAATAATTACCAAACTTAATTAATAAATACCAATAAATGCAACTTAGGCTGGAAAAGCCTAATTAAATACTGAAACAGGCCCGAAAAAAATTCCAAACCTATCTAGATAAATATTACAGCTTATCTTGTCTCTAATTACACTATTTTAACCACCTAACATGCATAAACGAATCATCAAATTACTAATCCATTCTAACTAACCACCTAATCCAAGCTTAACTTAAACTAATCAACTCTTAAACATAATTAACTCCCTAAGCGGAGATTACTAAGTAAACTCACTGGATATGGGAGCCGGTGAGTTCACTTTGATAGGGACGCAAAAACGGGCCACAAACTCCAAAGCGGGGGCATCTTTCGAGGCCCGGAAGGGGTCCAAAGTGAGTCAAATAGTGCCCAGCAAACCTAGGGGCTTCGGCTGGCCGAGAAAGGCTAGACGATGCTGGCTTGGGCTGGAAACAGCCAAGGAGGAGGCGGACAAGCTGTGGCAGGGCTTAACGGAGCTCGACGGCAACCAGACGTGACGATCGCTTGCGACAGTGGCTCTAGGACTTAAGGAGATGGTCTGGGGTCACAACAGAGGTAGATGACAGTGGACAGGCACGGGACACGGGACGAGCAGGCGAGGCTCGCGGCTGGGTGCAATGGTGACACGACGGCGCTGGACAGTTCGGATGGGCGTCGACGGGCAAGGGGAGGGGCTGAGCTTGGTTTCTTTGGGATTTTTGAAGGCTTCAAGCTTGCTAGAGATGGAGGGCTTGACCGGATGGAGAAGAAGGGGACCAAACTAGCTTGGAGGGGGCCACTTCTCTCTCTTTCTATCCTCTTGTCTCATTGGCTTGACCCCCACCTTGCTAGCTGGCTTCCTTAGCAGTTTTTCCAGCCCCAAAGCTTGCCTTAGAAGCCATTGAGATGGTCCAAAATGTCATGGACCAAGGGGCTACGAATTTTGAAGAAATTTCCCCCAAATCCTCTTCAATTTCCACTTGAATCAAATCAATTCGGCCCTAAAAAATTCCACCATCGAGTCATTGATCAAATTGGTATTTTTCCTCATCAATAGAACCAATTTACATCCCAAAAACGAGATAAAAAACGGTCCCCTGAATTTTCCAGACGAAAATAGCCTCATTTTGAAATTTTGCCGAAAATCTCAGTTTGCTGAAAAATCATTAGAGGATGAGTCAACGTTCCTAAAATGACCGTGATATAGAACTTTCAATTTCTGAAATTGGATTCAAATTCGCGGTTAATTTTAATCTGGCGTGATTTTAGCGTGACCTAGTCTACCGAGTAGCTTTCAGAAATTTTTAGTGCAAATGACTCGTGGTAGATTTTATTTGAGCCACAATGAACCTTTTCGACACATTGGTGACTCTCGGTGCTCGTGAAAAAATTGAGATTTCAAATACGGACACAGGGTATCAAAACGACAGAAAAATCAATCTAGTACAACCTATCTCTGATCTCTAATCGATTTTTAACTGTGTCGTAATGATCTCTGCAGATGAACACGGTCGAGTAGTCGATTCCTAGTCGAATTCTCAAGTTTATTGCATTAAAATCCCTTAGTGACTTTCCTAGATAGTTTAGTTATCTCATGAGTGATTAGCTCAGAGAATAGCACTATAGGCGCGTCGATGAAATGTCCGATTTATTAAATTGAAATCAGAACTGAAATTCTAGGATGTCACATTATTCGCCTATGCATATACTGTTGACTTCATTTTATCCATGAGGATGCTCAAATGAAAAAACAGTTTGCCTTACAAAAGCCATATTGTACTCTTCAAGGAAACCCCTTAGCTTCAGTTATCTCAATCCATTAAGAATTCTTTTCGTGGCAAGTCATTAACATGTTTTTGATACGCTGCTATATTCTCTTCACAAGATTCCTTGGACATTTTGGATTCTTGATGAGATTTACGTGTCAAATTTGACCGAGGGCTGAATATCGATCAAATTCATCCCATCTGGAAAAATCAGCTTCGGATTTTGTGTTTTACTCATTCAAGCATTAGAAATTTTTTACGCTATGCAATGTGATTTGTTCTGCCGATGCTCATTCTGGACCTTTGGAATAGCAAGATATACTATAGCATGCTCTGTAGGATGAAAGAAACATGTCCTTTTAATCTGGGACACATAAACCAAAGAGAACCATATGTGGAGGGAGTTCTGATGTGAGATTAAGAATGAAGTGACTGTAAATGGACTATTTGTTTGTTTTGGCACTGGAATGAGGCAGAGCTGGATGATGTTGTTCTTGCTTTGTGAGAATTTTGGTGTCAAGACTACTCTGAAGATTTGATAGTAATCGATCTGTGGATAACAAATTAATCTCATGATGTTGCGCCAATTTGCAGGAGCTGTTAATGGCTTTCTTAGGGATAGTTTTTCAGCTAATTGAATTGATGCAGTTTATGAAGGTTGCAATTTATAATTATCGTTCTTCACATTCAGGCAGCTTGAGACTTCGGAATTATATCCATCCAACTCCTGATTTGTTGAAGGATTAAGACTTGACAAGCAATTTCCCTATGAACTTGAGGAAAATATTGACCATAATTGTGTGATTCCTAATGCGGAAGATTGAACATCCTGACATTAGTTATAGAGGACGCATATGTGGAGTCTCAGGATTTCCGTTCAAAATTCTTTTGTTCCAGAGAAAACGTATTTTGATAGCCAGGACAGTTGCTGACTAGATGTCAAATAGCTGTTTATCAACGATTCAAATATCTTTTTTGGTTGCCCTTATGGTAAAATCAAGTTTTTTGCCCCTCATCATGATATTGTTAGAGTTAATTAAGTATAGAAGTATAGAGTAGTATGTTCGATTCACATTGTTTGGCGATGCGGATCTTGGGTCTTGAACTCTGTGGCCAAATTATGTTCTTGTTTCTGCAATTATATTTGAAGTCCATTGTCAATTGTCATTAATCTTCCAATTCTACAGGAAAGGAAAACGAAGGCACCTTACTATACTCCCTTTCCTTTTCTCATTTGTTGCGACAGAACGAGAACAGAGACAGACGGCAGGAAGGCAAAAAACAATTAAAGAAGAAAGGGGTGATCATGAAGTGAGGTGAAGGGATCCAAGTTGATATATCCATTGAACGAGGACAGAGATTCAGGGGTTGTGGAGGTATCTTCCGGCAAGCGAAGCAGCTTCCTCGACAAGAGAGAGGACGTCGACTTAGCATTTGCTTCCTGTTAACGTTCCCCCTCTGGAGTTCTGCAAGTTCCGTGCAGTTACTGTAAGTTTTGGCTGCACTCCTGGCTCAAATAGCCATCTGCACAACACCTGCCAGGTCCCCATCTATGAATAATTGATCAAATTAAAGGATCGCCGCCGCTTAGTACATTTGAAAATATTCGTGAAGTTAATGTCCCGGCACGGTTTATGAGAAAGAGATAATCTGGGTATGCACTTTTTGTTATAAAAGCAAATGTCGATATTATAGACCAACATGAGCGCATTTGCTGCCCCACAATCTCCTCCCTCGAAACTTCAGAATAGTAATCAAAGTTGGCTTATGAATGAAGAGATGGTCTAGTGAAATTGTGGAACAACAGAGTTAATTTTACTCAATCTGCAACGTACCTTTTCATCTTTGTGAATCCAGGCATGTGTAGACGTATTAAGCTATCTTTCCCCTGTGAAGAACGTTTCCAGGTTCACCGTCATAAAATGCTCATGTAAAATGCAGGGGGCCAACGACTAGTTATATCGATCAATTCAAAGAGGAGCAAGTTGAATACCTTGATGTCGAAACTCACTTATCTGGGCTTGAACCCAGGCTTCGCGCTTCATGCAGCAAGCGTCGAGGCCGTCGCAGGGTCACTCCCCCCGACGCCGCTGTACAAATGGTAAACGCAGAGTCGAAATTACGTGAAAACAGGAAATAAGAAAATAGGGAAAGCCTGGTTGTTTTGAATCAAATATATAATTAAGTTGGAAAATTTGTTCCACGGGCCTCCATCGATGACCCTCCTTGACATCTTTGCCATTACTGTTTTCTCTCCTTATGGCGCGGAGGCTCATGAGATGGAGGGCGAACCATATTCCTAAGTCAGTGACTTGACCAATAAAGAACTTTCCTGTGGTCCTTTCAGTTGAAACTTTTCGTGACTCTTGATTTTCATGCGTAGGAAACAGAAAAGGTAACTTTGTGAGCTTGATTTCGTTTGTGATGGATAACTTGCACCCTTGCGACTTTTAATGACTTTTAGTTACCGGAACATCCCATGCTTTAACAAATATATATGCTTTTTAGCTTCGACTCCCCCTTACCTATTGCTTTGACGAATGGCCAAGTGATATGTCATCATTCTCTAGTAGTTTTTTACACTGAGAGTAATCGGTGATTACAACATCCAGACACTAAACTCCAAGTCTAGACAGTTAGATCTGTTGGGACCTATACGGGATTTACATGAATCTTTTTATCATTAGTAGTTTAAATTCAGTTTAGTATATGTACTTAGTATGTGTAAAAGAAGTAGAAAGCGAATCGTCGCCCTTCAGCACTCCTACACAAAGGATCTCTGCTCGTTGGATTACAAAGGAACAAATCCCAGTCGTTCACTGAAAAAGTGTTTGTGAGGTAAAAATTATTATATGAGAGATGCAATAAGCTCTCGGATGTGACATTTTTGGAATGGAGAATCGATCTCTTGAGAGACCTTAGAACCCTATAACTAGGATAGTGGTGACTTCAAGTCTTTAACATGCATGGGAAGAGTTATGTGGGCACATTGAGATTGAAAATTTTTACCATTTGAATTCGCGTAAGAAAAGTAATGTGAAGGAAATAAATGTAGGATTGCTCAACCAAAATCAATCAATAGCCGTAATTGATTGGGAGAGAGAGAGAGAGAGAGAGAGAGAGAGAGAGAGAGGCTAGCCATGAAGACAAGACTCGAGATTTCTTTTACTACACAAATGAGCAGAACTCAACACAAGATTCTTTCCGATGCTAGTGCCAGCATCAAAAAGGTAGCCAGTGAAGTTTCTTACGAAGTATGAAGCAAATGCATAACCGTTGATTGCTCTCAAATTTCGAAATCTCTTTGGCACAAAATTTGCAGCTCAAAGCATGTGATAATAGCTTCTCCTCTATTTGTTGCGGGTCAATGACTCTTTCTCCTTCTTTGAACTACGTTTCCTACTTTTCATAAAGTGATCTCTGATCAATAATAGAACAGAATCCATTTGACATCATATCTAAAGAATTCCTTGATTTGAACTGAAGAAGTAATGTCACTAGATCATAATCAAACTGGCCCCAACATTCTTTTATTCGCAGGGATCTACACCAAGGGCATGTCTTGAAAGGAAACAAGGAAAGAAAGAAATGGGAAGAAGAATTAGTAGACAGCATAAAGTAAAGGACGTGCGAGATTTTCTTCATCAACCCCCCAAGAAAAGTGAACATGATTGAACCCCGACTCTGAAGCGAAGATTGTGCAGTGAGAACTTCCTTCCAGATGCAATCCAAAGCTAGAAGCAAGTATTTTTCCAGCAAAACCAAGAAACCAGAGTACAATTGCGGATCTGCAACTCATGACGTTAGTGGACACAGTCTTTGTATTCTGTTTCTGGCGTGTCTGGCGGCACAAACTGTGGAACGGCTTTCTGAGGCTTCACTCTGATAAGCCCGTCCTGTACGGATACGGTGTTTGCGCAGCTTCGCTCTATGACTTTAGCTGCATGAATAAACATAAAGGAATAAGCACTATTGCCCAATACCCGTGAATAGTAGCCTTATCTTAGCCAACGTAAAATATAGAAGCAAAATGGGAACATAAGAACACCTATACGCATTAATCAATGAGTTTTTTTAGGCTGTGCATTACGTTGAGAAGATAAAATAAGCCTCACTCCCTTTTTCATCAAAGAAAGAACGATCAGAAATTCCTGTTTCCATTCAGCCTTATGCCAAAACGAATGTTATTTTATGAACGGAGAGGAGAAGAGTTGTCGTGCTTTATGGATGCGTGCGTTCCCTCAAAAAGTAAAATATTTTTAAATATGGATCAAATTGAATCCATAAAGATTATAAAATGGTTGTTTATTGATGTTGGATTGGAAAATAAATGCCTGGAAATTAAATTGCAGGAAAGATAAATTTACTGGAATGTCAAAGGTAAAGATAATCTTACAAAGAACATTTAGTTTTTTTTATTAATTTTACAAAGAGTATAGTGTGGATATTTATAACCCACCATCGATAATTACATACAAGCAGCTTTTTATTTTTAAATCCACCAAGCATTTTTATTTTTTACGGTGGCATGGCCGTCTATTCAACGATTTCCAATTAAAATTAATTGAAAGAACTAAATTAGCAAATTGTGAAAATTTTTAGGACTACATTATCCAAATTAAAAAGTTTAAGACTTAATTAACCGTCGTACAATAAATTTATGATTTTTCGGATGGTTTTCCCAAAAAACATGTGTGTATGGCAAAGCCTAATTGTTTTGAACCAAACAAATTCCTATCGACTAACCACCCAGGACATTTCAATTTCCTTCATACCTACGTACCTAGACCCAAACCTAAATCCGTTATAACCACAAAAAACGATGGTGCATGGGAGACAATTTGCTCTGACATGGAGTCTCCTGTTGTTTGATTTGTAAAAGGAATAAGAAAAATCATATGATTTCTCCTGCTTATAAGGTTTATGTTGCCTTTCAGTCTTCACAATATCGTACTATTGAAAATAATCCAGAAAATACACACTGTTTGTTGTAATCAGAATATAATATTGGAGGTGAGGTACGGATATCCAAATCTCCTTAAGGCGATTAGTTCCTGCCAAAGGTGCCCCGCAGATTCACAAACTATGCCTCCTAAGATACAACACCTCGAACCTGTTTGGATCAGCACTATGCAAACATGACTCAATCGAACCGTTCAATTGAACCAGCTCCACGCATATAGGTGCATTCCTTTTAAAGATAGCCTACCATATCTCACTTGGATGTTACATCTCAAGTTATAGGAATCATTAAACGCATAGCGTACCCTTAATAACGCTATAGGAAAGCACTTTGTTGCATCATAGGAATGGGAGACAAAGGCTCACACTAGAGTTTCCAAAATTTGCGTTGTCTTATTGAACCTAGTCCATGGGATCTCCAATCGCATAGGTTAGGTTTCCACCCTGAATCTCTTTATTGGGTTAAGGCTCTTAAACCCATTCCCCTCGATGCTTGCTTTATCTGCTCTTTTGACAAACCTTTTTGTCAGCAGATCCGCAATATTTTCCTTTGACTTTACAAAGTCTAAAGAAATTATCTCATTTGAGAGCAACTGCCTTACGGTATTGTGTCTACGACGAATGTGTCTAGACTTACCGTTATAAATCACATTATGTGCCCTTGCAATTGCCGCTTGATTATCACAATGTATGCAAATTGCAGGAATAGGTTTTGGCCACACTGGAACATCTTCTAAAAATTGTCGAAGCCATTATGCTTCTTCAGCAGCTTTATCCAAAGCAACAAACTTTGATTCCATTGTAGAGCGCGTTATTAGAGTTTGTTTAGAGGATTTCCATGACACTGCGACACCTCCTAGCGTGAACACATATCCGCTAGTTGATTTCGATTCATCGAATCAAATCCAGTTGGCATCACGATAACCTTCCAAAACAGCTGGATATTTGCCATATTGTAGAACATAGTCTTTTGTCCTTTTCAAATATCATAAGACTCTCATCAAAGCATCCCAATGCTCGTGACCGGGGTTACTAGTATATCTACTTAGTTTGCTTACTGAGTACGCAATATCAGGTCTAGTGCAATTCATGATATACATGATGCTGCCGATTACTTGAGAGTATTCCAACTGTCTGACACTATTTCCAGTGTTCTTTCTTAAAGTTAGGTGTGAAAGAAAATGATTGTTTGCATCTTGAATGCCGAATCCTTTAAATCTCTCAATTACCTTTTCAATGTAATGAGATTGTGTTAAACCTAAGCCATCAGAATTCCTTAGAATTGTGATGCCGAGTATAACATCTGCTACACCTAAATCTTTCATCTCAAAGTTCTTCTTGAGAATGTTCTTGGTGATTTTGATGACCTCAATGTTATCTCCAAGAATTAGTAAGTCATCAACATATAGACAAATAAGTACATATCCAATTGTTGTGGATTTAGTGTACACACATTTGTCACACTCATTGATTCTATACCCATTTTGAATCATTACCCAGTCAAATTTCTCATGCCATTGCTTAGGAGCTTGTTTAAGTCCATACAATGATTTGACAAGTCTACACACTTTGTGTTCTTGTCCTTTGACCTTGAACCCTTCAGGTTGTTCCATATAAATCTCCTCGTCGAGATCACCATTTAAGAATGCAGTCTTCACATCCATTTGATGTATCTGCAAATTGTATAGCGAAGCTATAGCAATCAACATCCTTACTGATGTTATTCTTGTGACAGGTGAATAAGTATCAAAGTAGTCAAGACACTCTTTTTGTCTAAACCCTTTGGCTACAAGCCGAGCTTTGTACTTAATAATGGAACCACCAGCTTTTAGTTTTTTCTTGAATATCCATTTACATCCAATTGGTTTATTTCCAGGTGGAAGATCAACCAATTCCCAAGTATAGTTACTTAGGATATAATGGATTTCATTGTCAACAGCTTCTTACCAAAAAGGAGCATATGGAGATGACATTGCCTCTTTATATGTTTGAGGCTCACCTTCTAACATGTATGTTATAAAATCAGGTCCGAAAGATTTTTCAATTCGAGACCTTTTACTCCTTCGAAGTTCGGCTTCTTGAGTCACAACTTCATCATTCTCATATTCCGATTCTCTAAGCCTTTTCTGAGAAAGTTCTCCTTGATTTCTTTTTGCAGGATATATATCCTCAAAAAATTCAGCATCCCTTGATTCTAGGATTGTATTGACATGGATTTCCGCATTTTCAGATTTGTGAACCAAAAATCTATATGTGCTACTATTTTGAGCATAACCGATGAATATGCAATCCACCGTTTTAGGTCCCAACCGAGTTTGTTTAGGAGGAGGAATTGCCACCTTGGCCAAGCACCCCCACACTTTTAGAAAATTGTAGGATGGCAACTTTCCATTCCATAACTCGTATGGAGTTTTACCTATCTTTTTGTGGGGTATTTTATTAATAATATAATTTGCAGTTAAAACTGCCTCCCCCCACAAGTTCTGAGGTAAACCTGAACTCAAAAGCATGGCATTAGCCATCTCCTTTAATGTCTTGTTCAATCGTTCAGCAACTCCATTTTGTTGTGGAGTATAAGGTGCAGTCGTTTGGAGAATTATTCCAAAACTAGCACAAAACTCTTTGAACTTGATTGAACTGTATTCTCCTCCTCTATCAAACCTAAGCACTTTGATTTGTTTATCAAGTTTGTTTTCAACTTCATTTTTATACTTGACAAACATGCTCATAGTCTCATCTTTGCTAGTTAGTAAATAAACATAGCAAAATCTAGTACAGTCATCCACAAATGTGATGAAGTACTTCTTTCCACCTCTACTTTCTACAAATTTTAAATCACATAGATCACTATGGATTAGTTGTAGAGGTTCACTTGTTCTTTCAACGGATTTGAAAGGTTTCTTAGCAAACTTGGCCTCAACACAAGTCTCACACTTGTAACAGGCATCCAACTCAAATCTTGGAATTAACCCCAAATTTGCTATTTTTTTCATTGTACCATAGTTTACATGTCCTAATCTACCATGCCATAGATAAGGACACACAACAGTATAAACTAAAGACTTTTCTTAATTAATAGTCTTTGGGTACACATACTTTGAGTTTACATCAATGACAGTCACATTGGCCTTAAACAGGTCATTACACAAGTACCATTTCCCCACATACATCCCTCATTTAGAAAGTACAAATTTGTCAGATTCAAATACAACTTTGAAACCCTTCTTGACAAGTATGGAGCCAGAAATTAGGTTTTTCCGAATCTCTGGTACATACAAAGACGTCCAAAGCAGGCGACCTCCTTGCCAGATGTAAACTTCAGGATCACCTTTCCTCTTCCGGCAATCTTTGCAGATGCAGAGTTCGCCATATAAAGTTTCTCATCTTCTTCAGCCTTCTCATAAGATGAGAACATGTGTTTTTCTGCACAAATGTGATTTGTGGCACCTGTGTCTAGCCACCAGCCATTAGTGTTGGACACCGGGGATGCTTCGACATTACCACAAAGCAGATGCCAGCCTTCCAAAGTTGTCATGTTCTGTCAAATTCAGTTGCTGGGCTGCACCATCGTTCTTGCCTTTGTGCGGGCGCTTCTTGCAATCCTTAGCACGATGGCCGGGCTTGTTGCATATAAAACACGTCCCTTGAAATTTCTGAACTGTTCCTTCCGCTTGCCTTTTCCTTGAAAAGACATATTCCTTTTCTATCTTGCTTTGGGATTTGGAAGATTCCACAATGTTGGCCTTTGGCTCAGACAAATGGTTCGCACTCCTTCTATTATCCTCCTCGATTCTGAGGCGCAAAATGAGATCTTCAAGGCTCATCTCCTTCCGTTTGTGCTTCAAATCATTTTTGAAGTCTGACTAGCTCAGAGGCATTTTCTCAATCATAGCCGCCACTTGGAATGATTCACTAAGAATCATTCCCTTGCGAGATGTCGATCGAATTAATTGCAATTCTTGAACCCGACTCATGACAGATTTAGAATTCACCATCTTATAGTCCAAGAATTTGGCAACCACAAATTTCTTGGTGCCGCGTCCTCGCCTTGTATTTCTTCTCTAAGGACTCCCATAATTGTTTAGCAGATTCAATATTACAATAAACATTATAAAGAGAATTCACTAAACAGTTAAGGATATAATTTCGGCATAAGAAGTCCCATGCTTCCAAGCCTCCAACGCACCGAGCGTCGTGACATCTTGCTCATCTGGACTAATTATCGGGCACACCTCTGATAAAAATTTCGTCAGATTAAGCATGGTTGAATAGAAGAACATCTTCTGCTGCCACTGTTTAAAGCCCACTCCGGTGAATTTCTCCGGTTTCTCATTAGCTGTAACTGAAGGTGTTGCCATCACAGTTGGCAAAGTTTGTTGAACTACCCCTCCAGAAACGAAGCCAAAAGCCATTTGGCCTATACTATTCTGAAAAACAGTCTCGGGTATACCAGTCGAATGACTTGTACCCGCACCACCAAAATTGGTGTTAGCCCAAGGGCCCGTAGCATAAGCTGCTACAAATTCAGACCCTGAGGGTTGAACATCTTCCATAGCAACGGTCGAATTGACCAAAGGAACGTCTCCCGAAACATTCGGGACATTGAAGGGCACTTGATTGTTTTCAGCCATCTCAATAATCTGACAAGAACAACAAACACAGTGAGTAATCTAATCACCTTAAGATTGTTGGAAATGATCCAGAAAATACACATTGTTTGTTGTAATCAGAATATAAAATTGGAGGTGAGCTACGGATATCCGAATCTCCTTAACGCGATTAGTTCATGCCAAAGGTGCCCCGCAGATTCACAAACTATGCCTCCTAAGATACAACACCTCGAACCTGTTTGGATCAGCACTACGCAAACATGACTCAATCGAACCGTTCAATTGAACCAGCACACTCAGAAAAAAAAAAAAAAAAAAAAGAGTAGAAAGTATTTCAAAGCTTTTTGGAATCGAGTTGGAACAAAACAAAACCAAAAACCGTAAAGAAGCTCTATTCTCATATCTATTTATAGAGCTTTTTGGTTCATGTACTAAAGAGATACATGAATTAAATAGACGCTTGTATCCACGAGATTCATGAATAAAGAGATGTGTGAATCCAAGAGATTCATGTATCCAAAGATACGTGAATTCAAGAGATTTATGAACTCAATAAATACATTAACTGAAAGATACATGAATCTAGGAAATTCATGAAATCAATAGATACGTGAACAGAAAAGATTAGGAAATACATGAATCCAAAAATAGAAATGACGTATCATAATTATTGGCTTTCGTTGATCCATTAACCATAATTACAACACGTACAACATTCACAGATGGCAACAACTTGTCCGCCTTGTTGTCGTCTCTTCGACGTCTACGTAAAAGGGACAACGTTGTGATTATTGATCTCAAAGAGCAGTTAGCAAAGTTGATTTCGCAAAATTTATGTGATGAGGTTTATGTTGGTCGTTTTAGCACATTCATCCATGACCAATGCATCATTTGGGACACCATTCAATGCGCCAATTTTGCAAGGGCAATATCTTCTTCAATCGTTCAATGTAAACTTTTTTAAAACTAAATGTAATTAATGTCTATGTTTATAACCTACCAATCAAAGGTATAATCATGGGGAATTTCCTCTAACAAGGTTATACAAAAATATGGCACATTTTGTAATCGTAAAATTACTCTTTTAATGGTAATTCCAGTATATCCTAAATGAAATACCTTCACTTGCGATGATTTTGACTTTTCATTCCTTAATATCACACTGAATCAATTAAGTACATTCTCCCCTCTCTCACTTGAGTTCGATGGAAATAGATGTGTTCTGCATCAAGAGGGAATTTAAAACCTATGAATTTGGCAATGTTAGGTTGAGCGAATTATGAATAAACAACGTGTTAGGAATGTCTAGAAATCTATGTTCGCTGATGTTTAACCATGAAACTAAGTTAATTATCCAAAGAAGACCAAAGAACTAAGTTTTTTCTTTTCTTTTTTCATTTCTTTACCAGTACCATTGAACTTAATTTGCAACTGCCGAAATCCTTAGTTTCCACAAACAAGCATAAATTGAAGTTGGTACCTTGCACTAAATCATCAATAGAGTTCTTGCCCTCGTGTTGTCATAAATTGCCGACTTTGTATACATATCATTTTTTGTGAAGTTCCTCAAATCACCCGTCACATGCTATTATTATGCCTTCCCGAAACATGTCATCTCTTCACAGGGTGTAGTCTCTTATCAAGCTTCTAAAATTCCTTCCTTCTCTTTGGGCTAGAATACTTGCATGACACCTGCCATTTAGTGACTTGATCACGTGACTCGTTGACGTAGTGCTTCGAGAGAAGGTAATCTTCTTTTGTTAACAGCGTCACGAGCACAGCTCAACACATTTGATATAAAATTAACTAGGTTACACGTTTACATTCTGTCAACATTTTCATAGTTAAAAAAAAAAAAAAAAAAAAAGACAACTGCAAAACTAGAATTTTAATGAGTTTGTCGCCTCCAAAAGGTTCGTATCTGTTAATATAAAGAGGAAGAGCTTTGTTGGGTGTAGGATTATTAGCACCCCAAGTCCTGGAAAACCCTCCTTACTTGCCAGTTCTGAACTTTTGGAGCGTATAAATCGCACCACCACCTCTAATACCATTTTGAAACCTATTCGATTATGTCGGTTTCATTGCAAATTCTGCATATTCTCCTAAACCCCACTTCTATTCATAAGATTGAACACTTTGATGGCAACACAAATGCAACAGAACATCTAATCATACCCGGAATCCATAACAATGGAGACAATTGATGCTCACCTTATAAAGGATCTATCTTTTTATATAGGGTGTATATAATTGGACAAATGATTTTAGATTATACATATGTAACTTATTTACCCCTTTAAAGGCATGTGCATGGCACATGTTAAGTGAAAAGATTTACGGGGTAAAAGCGTAACATCATACAAGTTTGGGTATGATGGAGGGGGTATACAACTTTATGAAGCTCAAAGTTCGTTGTGCACCAACTTCAAAGTTAAGAGGGTAAAATAAAATTCTCTTTAAATGTAAGAATGAGGTTTCACACTCATGAAACCTAAGAGTGCGATGATAATTTATCTAATTACAAGTGATTTTCCTCATTTTTTAAGCAATGTAGTTGAATTTAATCACGGTCAACATTTTCCTCCATATCTAGTTGGAGAAAGTTTCCTCCAACCATATCTTTGATTGGTGTCATATTATGGATTGTAATTTTAACTAAAATTAAATGTGAGCGGCCTTCGTATTTCCAACCCACCAATCAAAGTCATAGTAGAGAATAAGGAAAACATGGCCCTTCTGACTAGCAATCTATAATGTAAGTATTCTGCTGCATGGAGAGGGATCGTCTAAGGAATTGGCATGTCCTTTATTGATCTCCAAGTTATTTTCCTTCTATTTTCTCCTTTTTGGTTTAATTTCTATACCATGTCATATTTTGTGTTGCTTCAAAAATTGCAAATTGGCTCAAGAAAAATTAAATAAAAGTGGAACAGGATGTCCCATAATTAAACTATTTATCATTATAATAAGTTGTCTAATTAAAGAAATTGCAAAACCAATAGTACCTAGAACATTTAGGCCAAAAGTTGACAAGAAGAAGAAGAAGAAGTAAGAACCTAAGTGTTCCATAATTAAATATGTTATTTTTGTTAAAGTTCATAAGTTAATGAAAAGCAAATTGTTAATGTTTGCGCCGAAAGAGAAAGCATTATTTTTTTAGAGCTTAGAATTAAGCTTATAAAATCTATCCGGTGTATAGATCTAAAATAGATGTTAGATAAATGTAATGTGGTGTCCAAAACAATTTCTATAAGCGGCTGCTTTTAGTGGATGGCCGACATGTGGCACTCTCAATGAGTGACATCAATCATAACATTCTTTTTAAAAAAATTGGCTTTGAATTTTTCACTTTAATCAAACTAAAATTTGTCCATTATAATTCAAGAGGCAATAATCACTTTCAATGTAACAACAATATCTTACCAACATGATTTAGTAGACTTTTGAAATTATTATTTTTTGTAATTTATTTCAGAAGTCTATTCTCGTGCATACCACGGTGAAAATTGCTTCTGTTTCAAAAACAAAGGGAAAAGGGAAGAGAATTCCTTTTAGGCACAAAGGATCTCCATCTAGGTCCACTCTCAAATCTTCCTTGGATTCGTGCAAGCTCAGAAACTTAATAGTGCACCTCACTCTAGGAGCAAACACAACAAGCAAAAATATCAACGCTTGGCATCTTTACCTAACACCCAATAAAAGCTTGCGGCATTGCTTACTCTGCCAATCTTAATTTTCTGATTTAGCCTAAAAATACAAAATCATAAATGTTTGCGTTCGTAGCACTCATTCCAAAAGTCATCCATTCGGGGAAAAAAGAAAGATGCCAATCATTCTTTGGGGGCCTACACGCAAAGAATCAGAACATAAACGGGGCGCTCTAACTTTTCCTTTTTTATGGAAAATCTAGTTCGACTTGCTTTAACATTTTCAAATGCGCCCAAATTCATTTGGAAAGCTAGGCAATTTGGCCTGTAAGTCTAGTTCGGGTTCGCTTTAGATGCTATAGCAAGTTATCAACGTTCAGATGTGTTCAAACTCATTCAAAAAGCTACACTATAGTTGAGTAATCTTCCAAGATTACAAGGAAAAGACTATACTTACTTCCCCTTACTTGAGGTGGGAATTTTCTAAAAACTCGACGGCGCATGGTCACAAAAAGCCTTCATTCCACATGAATGTCATACGGACAAAATAAACACTGGGTATTATATATATCATGAAGCACAGGCAAATTAAATGATGATATAAGTATTTGAGAGCTCAAATGTCACAAGAAGAAGCCCACGCCAGCCTGCCTTCTCCCTCCTCCATCTTCGCGAGCAAAGAGCGAGAAAGAAAAGCTGGAGAGAGAGGGAGAAGGAGGGAGCATCGAGCAAGAATACAGAGAAGAGAGAGGGAGAGAACACCGGAGAGCGAGCTTGAGAGAGAGAGAGGGCGAAGGACAGAGAGCTGGGGGACAGAGACCGGAGAGGAAGAAAGGAAAAGGAGAAAAACACAAAAACGAGGCTTCTTCTTCTTCCTCGCCGACCCTCCTGCAGCACCCACCGCCTGCAACCCAACGCCGGCAGCCGAGCCACCGAGGCTCACCGCCGCTCCGCGCTCCCGAAGTCGCGACCCCGCTCCGCCCAGCTCTGCCACGTCGACGCTGCTGCCGCGACTTGCGGCAACCCACGAGCACCGCTGCACCTCCGCGAGCAGCCGTGAGCACCCGCGCCCTCTGCCGGTTGCTGCTGCGTCCTCGTGCCAGTCACCGACACCTGCTGCCGACTCCTTCTCTCCGGCGATCTGCGAACGCCAACGCTGCAGCAAACCAGCCGTTGCCTTCCTCCTTCCGGCGAGTTCCGAACGCCGGCCACCGCTGCTCGCCCCCGCGACGCCGCAGCAACCCGCGAGCTCGCTTGCAGCGCCTCCGTCCTCAGCCCGTCCGTCTGCAACCCCCTTGCAGCGCTTCCGCCCGCCGGTCGTCGCTCCTCCGCCTCTGCTCCGCCTGCGACTTGCAGTAGCCGAGCCCCCGCCTGACCGACCTCCGGCACAGCGTCGCCGTGCCTCGCCGTGCCACCGCCGCCAAGAAGCTCTAGGAGGTACGAGCCGGGTCAAAGAAACGGGTAGGGTTTTGGGCGATTCAGGACCGGGTTTGGGCTCGTGGGTTTGTGGGCTTCCCTTTTTAAAAAAAAAATTAGACCGGACTGGCCTGCGAGGGAGTTTCTTCTCACGCAGATTTTCGGATCAAAGCACTGCGCCCCATGGACAGCCATATCCCACTTACCCAAAAGACAGGGCATGGTTGATTTTTTATTAATTTGTCCACTTTTCCCCTCCGGATCCATGTGCATATTTCCACGGGCATCTTGGTGGGCAACCCCAATAGAGGCAGACATTCACAGAGAGATCGGTTCACTAGTTATTGGAGAAGCGAAAATGAAGCTTGATCTAGTTTTTGGGCTTTCTTTTGCGGTGTTGGTCGCGTCGGTTCTTCTCTCTGTGCTCGCATACAATTTTCTCAAGAACAAGAAGAAGAGCCCCCGTCGAGTAGCAGATGATACCGGCACGTCTAGTTCATCCGCTGCTTCGGCAGGAAGTGACCGCTACGACGTGTTCTTGAGCTTTAGCGGCAAGGATACTCGCAAAACCTTTGTGGATCACCTCTACAACAAGCTCATGGATGCTGGAATCCGTGTGTTTAAAGACGACAATGAGCTTCGCGAAGGTGAAAAGATCGGGACCAATCTTATTTTGGCCATTAATAACAGTAAGATCTCCATCTCGATTCTCTCTGAGAATTACGCTTCAAGTAAATGGTGCCTTCAAGAGCTCGTTGAGATGACAAAGTGCATGAAGAGTGGGCACATTGTCTTGCCCATATTTTACCGGGTTGAACCGGCCGATGTGCGATACCAAAAAGGAAGCTTTGGAAAGACTTTCTCCCGTTTAAGTAGGAAGTATTTGGAAGAAGATGTTGCGAAGTGGAAACAAGCACTCCAAGAAGTGGCTTCTCTAAAGGGGTGGGAATCAGACAGATTTGCTAGCGGGTATTTTATTTTCTACCGAAGTCTTGCTTGCTTTCTTTCAACTGAGACTACACATTTGTGTGTTTCTCAACTTGTGCTTGTGTTTTTTACTCTTATATGCTGGAGCGTTGTAGTAATGAGATAAAAAATATGATTGTTCTTCTAATGCATTTTAGCTCGAATGATTTATAAACAGCTACGAAGGAGAATTGGTGAAAGAAGTTGTCGGAAAAGTTTTGAGGGAGTTAAAGAAGGCCTTTCAGCTGGTTGTTACCGAACAACTTGTCGGAATCGATAATGCTGTGAATGATATTTTGAAATTGCTGGATGATAAACCCGGTGCCATGCAAATTGTTGGCATTCATGGAATGGGGGGAATTGGTAAGACAACTTTAGCCAAGGTCGTCTACAATAAGCTCTCCGACAAATTTCAGCATCGTAGTTTCATTCCAGATATTCGAGAATCCTCGCGGCGCAAGGGTATTTCATGTTTGCAAGATCAATTAATCTTTGATATACTGAAAACGAATAATCTAGTGTCTAGTCTAGATGAAGGAATTAGGATTATGGAATCTAGATTTAAAGGCAAGAAAGTCCTAATTCTTCTAGATGATGTGAATCATAAGGATCAACTCAAAGCTTTGGTTGGGAAACCTGATTGGTTTGAGATGGGAAGTAGGATAATCATTACTACAAGGATAAGTTCCGTCCTTGATGAAGCTGGGGTGAAATGCAAGTACGAACTTAAGGAAATTGATGAGGATAACTCACTGAGATTACTCAGTAGACATGCCTTTATGAGGGACTCTCCTCCGTGTGAATTTGAATCTCTCTCTCGTGCTGTCGTGTCCACTACCGGAGGGCTTCCCTTAGCTCTCGAAGTTATAGGTTCATATTTGTATGGGAAAGATAAAGCATTTTGGCGAGCTGCGTTAGAGAAGTTACGGAAAGTACCACATGAGGAAGTGCAAGAAAAGTTAAAGATAAGTTATGAAGCATTAAACAAGGAGGAAAAGCAAATATTTTTGGATATTGCTTGTTTCTTTATTGGAAGTAACTTAAAAATTGTATCCTACATGTGGGAAGCCAGTGGATTTTTTCCAAGGTTGGGGATTGACACGTTGAGTGTTATGTCTCTAATAAAAATTGAAGATGACGGAGAGTTGAAGATGCATGACCAATTGAGAGACCTTGGAAGAAAAATTGTTCGTGACGAAGATTATTCTGTGCCTTTGAATCGAAGTAGGTTGTGGGTCCATGAGGAAGCCTTGGCAGTACTTCAGAGATATAAGGTAGCTGTTACCTCTATTGTTTTGCTCTCTTTTGACATGAATTATCTTAATTGGAATGAATTGTTAGACCTCACAGTTGAGATTACTCTCCTTGTATTGTATCCTTGATGTGACTCGGAAGTGATGTGCTTAGCATGTAATCATAGTAGACATTTTTTATTGAGTTGAAAAGAAAAAGAAAAAGAAAACTTTGGGTTTAAACAATAAATCCCTGCTGCTTATTGGTTACTTGTGCACTTGGAGTTAGTATTGATTGATTCTAAGTTGTTATTCGATGTAGCCATCGTGTTAACCCCCTCCCCCCCTTCCCTTTTTTTCTTTTTCCTTTCCCCGAAATGACTATTGCACTAGTTCTCTAATCGGATAAGAGAAGGAAAAGAAAAAGGAGCAAATAGCATAAACAAAAGAAGGGAAGAAATTTCATCATGTAAAAATAGATAATCGCATATATGACAAAATCTGGTCCAACCTAAGCGTCAACTTCAAAACTATAGTATGAAGGCAAAGTGATATATATGGGTCCAATGTTACCTGATTTGATGCAACATTTGTGAAGGGAATTCCAAAAGTTCGTGTTCAGGCCCTTTGTCTTGACGAAGACAAGTCGCAGAGGACATTCACAACTGAGCAATTTGAGACACTACCGTTCTTAAGGTTCCTTGCAATATATGGTGCAAAATTGATTGGAGATTCTGAAGGCTTGCTTCCTGATTTACGATGGCTTGTGTGGAAGGGATATCCTGCATTTGTGGCTACTAGTTTTTGTTTGGAGAAACTAGTCATACTTGATTTATCAAGAAGTGACATTTCAGAGTTTTGGGAAGGTTGGAGTCATCTCAAGGTCAGAAGAAGAGCATCTTGTTTTGTCTTTTGTTTCTAATAACTTATTCTTAGCAAAATCAATCGTTTTGTTTTGCAGGTGGCGGAGCAGTTGAAAGTTCTAGATCTTACATATTGCCGTTGTTTAAATATTATTCCTGATCTCTCAGCCTTCGAAAATTTAGAGATATTAATCCTCGAAGGATGTAATAAACTGGAGCAAATTCCCCATTCTATTGGAAAAGCCAAGGGCCTCATTTTTTTGAACTTGCAAGGATGTGAGAAACTCCAAGGGCTGCCCCAAGAAATGGGCAATTTGGAACAACTGCTGGAGCTTAACATAAGACAAACTGCTATAGAGGAAATTCCTCCATGGATAGATTCTTTGAAGAAGCTGGAGATGCTTAATGCTCGTGGTTGCGAATCATTGGTTAAACTTCCCGATTCAATTAGCCATCTGGTAAATTTGTTGACCCTTGACTTGAGCTATTGCATCAGGTTATGTAGACTTCCAGAGAGCATCGGATCCCTCATGAAATTGCAACGCTTGTTATTAAACGGAGTGAAGAATCCAAAAAATTCCCAATTTGATCATGCTCTCCATAATATCCCCAACTCAATTGGAAAGCTGGAGTGGTTGATTGAATTGAACTTGTCAAATTCAGGCATTTTGGAATTGCCTGAATCCATTGGGGATTTGAAAAACTTGAAAATTTTGAATATTGCTTATAATGAAGGATTAAGTAGTTTACCTAGCACTATTAGCAAGTTGGGCAACCTTGAAGAATTTGATGCTACAGAATGCGAGACTCTGGGAGGGGAAATTCCCATAGAGGGGTTGTCTTCACTGAAGATCATTCGATTAAGTTCGACATGCATTTCTGGCTTCCCTGACGCATTTGATAAGCTCTCTCATCTTGAGACACTTGATTTATATGACTGCCAGATGCTTCAATCGCTGCCACAAACAATCAGTAAGCTCCCTTCTCTGCAACACCTTAAGTTAACTAGTTGTGACAATTTTCGATCGTTGCCAGAGCTTCCTACCTGTTTAACGGTTTTGGAAATCACCTGTCAGCATCACACATTGCCTCAACTTTCTCATTTAATCCACCTAAAAGGGCTCACTATTATGGATTGCCAATCCCTAGAATCCATGCCAGAGCTTCCCTTAGGATTAGTGGAGCTTCACGTCCACGATTGTGATGAGTTGACAGAGTTACTGAATTTGTCAAGTTTGAAGTTCTTGTTAGAATTAGATCTCAGCTCGTCCAGCGAGCTCATGGAAATCAAGGGTCTGGGAGCATTAAAATCCTTAGCAAAACTAAATGTATCTGGATGCTCGAAGCTGTCCAACCTTAATGGCCTTGAACATCTTGAGTCTTTGAGATTCTTGTGTATGAGTATGTTCTCTGGGTCAGATGCTCCAGCATTGAATGATGATCTATTTCGAGGCCTTGACAAATTGAAAAATTTGGAAGAGCTGCAGATGTGGTATTGTCAATCCCTTATAAGACCGGACCTTTCACAATTGACACATATGAAGCAATTAAGTACTCGTGAATGCCACAATCTAGTCGAAATTAAAGGCCTTGAAAGATTGAAAATCTTGGAAAAATTGGATATAGAGGGATGCAGATCCATTGAAAAATTCCCAAGCCTCTTGTGCTTTGATAACCTGAGACATTTGAACATTAGAGGGTGCTCGAAGCTTGGTGATGTTCAGGGACTGGAGAAAGTCCCAGTTGTGTTTAAATGAGGGATTCAGCTTCGAGCCTCAGCAAATTGTCCACATCGGTCTAATTTCGAAGATTAAATGAAATGATGGGGTTTAATCTCGCATGACCTTGTGGAGATTCCAGAGCTCCAGAAATCGAGGAAACCAAGACGTTCAGCGATGCAACTTATCGGAATTTCATACGTTCATTGCACTACTATTGCGGAGAGAAAAAGTTGGCCCGTGAGAAGATTGCTCCGATGAGTCAAGCACAATGGCTGCAATGTCTGGAACGATTCACGTTTCCCTCAAAAGGTAAGTAAAGCAGGTCATCCTGTTCATTGTCGAGATGCATTGCCAAATTTCATCAGCATTTCCAGCTTGATAAAGACCATTTTTTTGGATGGCCGGCTATTCCGCTTTTGTCTTTTTAGTAGTTCAAAAAATTGAGACGCTGGTCGTGGAAGCACGATGGTTCAGGGGTATCATGCTCTGAATCGTGGGAGGAGTCATTAATACATTCACAAGAGGTGCAGTTAGTAAAATACCAACCATTTAAATGATTTACCAATGTTTCCTAAAATTAGTTGGTGACCAATTTTTTTTCAAATTGTACTAGTGTAGAGTGTCAATAGATCTACAAATATGTCAATTAATTAGTAAGTTGCAAAATTCTTCCATTAACCAATGGGGGTTACCCCAGTGGCCACCCTTCCCATTTGGTGTGGGGTGGAGATGCGTGAATGAGGAAGCAGGGTTTTGCAAACTACACAGCAATATATCTAGAATATGATCAGACAAAAAAACAAAACGAATTTCTTCCATTACTAGATAATTTTTGCGGACTCAAATTTTCTATGGCTAATGTATTAACGATTTGGTGTTAGCAACATACGAAAGAGGAGGTTTGATATTTAATCACCAGATAAAAAGATGGATTATTGTCTTTTTGTCTCCCTTTTTTACATAAAATAATCAGGTCAAATCTAATCAATTTCCTTGACAACAGTGTATTGTTTTCCTTCCTTTACGTGATTCTATGAATGGGCAAGCTAATGGAGGAGCATGGAGTGATGCTACAGAGAAATCACTCTCTTGATAATGCCAACAGTCATCAGAATGCCTTGAGATGTCATAGCCATCGAGTAAGATTGCTCATCCTCCATAAGCTATTAATGACTATTGCAACCAAATCTGAGTTGTAGTTTTCTGGGAGTACTGATTTTGAAGAATAGTTTGCTTCCTCCTTGACATCCAGGTGGTTATGTTTATTTGCCTATGCCGATATTCATTTTATCCGTCATGATGCTCAAATGGAAGAACAATTGCTTCATATAAGCCATATGTACTTGTTAAGAAACCCCTCAACTTCAGTTATCTCAGTCCCTTCAGAATTCTTTTTGTGGCAAGTCATTAAAATGTTTTTGATACACTGCTGTAATTTCTTAACAAGATGCCTTGGCCATCTTGGATTCTTGATGAGACTTATGCATCGAATTTGACCGAGGGCAGAATATCAACCAAATTCATCACCTGTGGAAAAATCAGCTTCAGACTTTATGTTTTATTCATTCAAGCATTAGAATATTTATGCTATGCAATGTGGATTTGTTTCGCCGATGCGTATTCTGGACCTTCAAAATAGCTATAGCTTGCCATGTAAGAAGAAAGAAGCAATGTCATATTATTCTGAAACATATAAACCAAAGCGAACACTATGTGGAGGTGGTTCTCATGTGAGATTAAGAATGAAGTGACTGTGTAAATGGACTGTTTTGGCACCGGAAGGAAGGCAGAGCTGGACGTTGTTCTTGTTTGTGAGAGTTTTAGTGTCAAGACTGCTCTAAAAGATGGAGATTCCTCAATGTCACCTCACGGCATGATTTGGTAGTAATCGATTCAGTGGATGACAAATTGATCTCATGATAATGCACCAATTTGCAGGAGCCCTAGATACCTTTTCTTAGGGATAGTTTTCCAGTTTTTGAAGCAACTACTTGAATTGATGCAGTTGATGAAGTTTTCAATTTATAATTATTGTTCTTGACGGTTCCAGCAGCTTAAGACTCTGGAATTATATCCATCCAACTCCTGATTTGTTAAAGGATTAACACTGGTCGGCAATTTTTTTTTATGAATTTGAGGAAAATATCAACCGTAATTACGTGATTCCTAATGCCGAGGATTGAACATCCTAACATTAGAAACAGAGGACACATATGCGAGTCTCAACCATAATTCTTTTGATAGCTACTACGGATGCTCACTAAAGGTCACAGTTGTTTGTCAACGATTCAAATGTCTTTCTTGGTCGCCCTTATGGTAAAATCAAGTCCGTTCCCCCTCATCATGATAATGTTAACATTAATTAATTTAAGTATGGAAGTATAGGGTAATATGTTCAATTCGCAATATTTGGCGTTCTATATTTGTACGTGGATCTTGTGTTTTGAACTCTCTGGCCAATTCATGTTCTTGTTTCTGCAGTTATAATTGAAGTCCATTGTCAGTTTCCATTAATCTTCCCATTCTACAGGAAAGGAAAACAAAGGCACCTTCAATACTCTCTATTCTTTTTCCCATTTGTTGCAACAGAACGAGAACAGACAAAGACAGAGCAGGAAGAAACGAAAGTTGAAAGAAACAACATAGCCTTTGCAGGCACATTAATTTTACTCAGATGTTTTCACCACATTTGGTGTCTATTCTTTCTTTTGACCCGTTGGTCCCTTACGCCATTTTCTCTTCATCTGTAGACGTGTAAAGCTACCGTTCACCGGTGAAAAGCTATCCCGCATTCATCCTCATAAAATGTCCATCAAGTGATTTGATGAAGAACAAGCTGGATATATTGATGTCGAATCTCGTTGTTTTGGCTTGAACCCAAGTGTCATGCTTCGTGCAGCAAGCATCGAGGCCGTCGTCGGGTCTCTCTCCCGAAAAGAAAAATTATCCAATCAGTCAATCTTAAAGATTCCAATTTAGTTTTAAGCTTTTCGTTTTTGCCAATATAGTCTTGAACTTTTGTGCGAAATTGGAATGTAGTTTTTCTGACCAATTTTCGCTTGAAATTACTAATGTGGTAATATCGTGCCATATAGCAAGGCCGATGATGACTAGACAATCTCGTCATCAATTTCCATGAAAATTTGTCGGAAGAACTATACTAGAATGTCACGCAAAGGTTTAAGACTAAAATAGTAAACTTGAAAAGTTTAAAACTGATTAGGTAATTTTACTTGTACATTCACCATAGAGGAGACCACAATATTTGTGGTACCTCAAAAATAGAGGCACCGTATAATTTTCAATAATGATCTTTTTTATGTTCAATAGTAATTAATCAACCATTAAAAAAAAAAAAGGAGCTGCAAATGAATCGAGAATCCTTCATCACATTATGTATTAAAAAAAAAGTGAAATTTTTCTAGAGAAGATAAAGCATTACTAGATACCTCAGCCGAACTTGGATTCGCATTTTCCACTGCATTCTTTGCTCTGCGAGATCATTCATTCTTGCAAGTAACAAATGTTGCGACTGGCAATTATTACGATCATTGTGACCATTAATCCAGCCTTCGGCTGAATTGGATGAGTTTCAATTCTCTTCTTCCGAGTTGCCAAAGCTTCCACCCTCGGACCACAACACTGCCTGACTCATGTCTAGTTCTGAGATTAAATGTTTTTGCCCGATTGATAACATGACTGGAATTTTGTAAGTTAATTTCACAGCTTAATTGACACGAGATTCGTATAATTCGCCTTCTCTATGTAACCTCTTGAGGTCTCATTATGAGTAATTGATTATTGGTGAATCCTCTGTAATAGTCTCGGCACCGTTAGTTGGCTCTTTTGATGGAGCTCAACTATTACCGACCTAAGTCCAATCCGGATAATGTACGTGCAAATCATTAATGTGTTTAATTAATAGTAAACTTTTAATAACCTATTTATATAGGCTTTTGTGCATTAGTAATGTGTGTTTCTTTTTCCCGTGATGTGTTTATTTTATTGAAAACCTATTTTTATAAAAGACTTTTTTCTGAACTATTCTTTTATTAGTTAGTTGTGTTTGAATTTGCCTTGTTTAGAAACAAAAAGAGACTGTTTTGGTTACATAAAAATCGTGCACTGAAAAAGAGAAAAATACACCAGGAGTTGCAATTTAGGGAAAATGCCTCTATATATATTAATCAGTGAGGTTTTTTAGGCTGTACATCACATTGAGAAGATCAATAGGTGTCACTTCCTTCTCACTTCCTCCAACAAAGAAATAAAAACCATAAATTCTCATTTCTATTCAGCCTTATGCCAAAACGAATAATATTTTATGAACGGAGAGGAATAGAGTTGTCAAGCTTTACAGATGCGGTCCACGGGAAAAAAGGAAAATATCTTTATTTATGGATCGAACTGAATCAACAAAGATTATAAAAATGGTTTCTTGTTAAACTTGGATTGGAAAAAAATGGCTGGAAATTAAATTGCAGGAAAGATCAATTTACCAAAATTTTAAAGGTTAAGATAAATTTGCAAAGAGTATTTAGTTCTGAAAATATAAATCTATGTGGATATTTATAGCCCACCATCAATCAACGACTAAATGCAAGCAGTCTTTGATTTTGAATCCACCAGGCGGTTTTATTTATGTGGATATTTAGTTCTCACCGCGAGGGCTACATTATTAACGGTCCAAATGGGGTTCGGTCTTCATGATTTATATAGATCCTACGATTCCTCCAGCGCAATTCATGGCCCCAACATTTGCGAGGTCAATATAAACATCTGCTGGGCATCTGCTGGGAGCCACTAGGTATTATGGGCCCACTCTAGATCAGATTCCATCTAATAGGTGGGCCGGGCCCACGATTTGGGGTTATTTGGTCGGCCCACAGACCCACTTTCCTTCTTATTGGGCCTTGTGCTCGATTGTGGTGCACCCCAGCCCACTCATGTGGTGGTGCTACAACTGCACGAGTTCTTTTCCCCCTCACCCATCACTTTGACCCGACGGCCGCCGAGTGAATTGTTGTTCATTCCCCATCGGTATTTTCCACAGGGAGTCTTCAATGGGCCCAGCATTCAGACATGCTTGAATGCCGACCGTTGGATATGATGAGAGATACACAGGTTTTATACGAGTCTTGTCAAATTTCAATAATCCAAATTTAATTTAGTACATGTTCTCAATCTATGTAAAGGAGTAAAAAGCTAATCATCACCCTCAAGCATTCTCTTACAAAATCTCGAGCATTCTCTTACAAATCCTGAAGGATTAATGAGCATTTAAAAAATCTCAAACTGTTCATCGAAAACCTTGAAAATCTTTGTGATGGACGACAATTTGCATAGAAGATCCAGCAAAATGCACTAGAATACGAAGGGTTATGATCGATTTGGTTTGTCAAGACCGGTAAAGGAAGATGACACGGATGATCCTGAACTTTTTAAATTTATATTTAAAGGGAAAGAGGTTCGGTGTTGAAGGAGCAGGCGAAAAGTTTAAGAAGAAATGGACAACCGTGCAAAAGTAATACCATTCTCAGATGGAACGATCAAAATTTTATTCTCAGAGCCAAAAAATTTTGGAGCCAAATTACTTCAATAAGATCGTTGTTGTCTCCATTTACCACCACTTTACGGCCTCAGTCTCCAATCTCACTTTTCAAGTCTTGATGTTCAGGAGGTCAAAGTTGAGAAAGCAGAGGAGATCGGCCTCATCCTTATGTGAACGTGGTTCTGATGTGAGATTAAGGATGAAGTGAATGTGTGGAGGGACTATTTGTTTTGGCAACGGAATGAGAGCAGAGCTAGACGTTGTTCTTGCTTGTGAGAGTTTCGGTGTCAAGACTGCTCCAAAAGATGAAGATTCCACACTGGCACCGTGCGGCAACTTTGAGTTTCTGAAGCAGCTTGGCGAATGGATGCAATTTATGAAGGTTGCAACTTGTAAATATTGTTCTTGACAATTCAAGCAGCTTGAGATTATGGAATTATATCCATCCAACTCCTGATTTGTTGAAGGATTGACTCTTGACAGCGGGCTCCCTATGAACATCTTAACATTAGAAACCAAGGGCGTACATGCGGAGTATCAGGATTTGGCATGAACTAAGTCGATATTCAACAATTTCCATTCAAAATTCTTTAGTTCCAGAGAAAACGTATTTTGATAGCTAGGATAGTTGCTGACTAGATGCCAAAAAGCTGTTTGTCAATGATTCAAATGTCTTTTCTGGTCGCCCTTTTGATATAATCAAATTCGTTCGCCCTGATCATGAGATAATACAGAAGTACAGCGTAATATGTTTGATTTGCGTTATTTGGCGTTCTAAAGTTGTACACGATTCTTGAGTTTTGACGTCCATGGCTAATATAGTTCTTGTTCGTGGAATTAAAATTGAACTCCATAGTCAGTGTCCAGTACTCTCCCAATTCTGCAGGAAAGGAAAACAGGGGCACTTCACAGTATTCTCTTTTCCTTTTCCCATTCCTTTTCCCATTTGTTGCAACAGAACAAGAACAGACAATGATCAACAGAAGGAAGAAAAAAAAAATTAAAGAAGAAAGGGCTGATCATGAAATGAGTGAAGGGATCCGAGTTAATATATTCCGGCAAGCAAAGCAGCTTCCATGACAAAAGAGAGGACGTTGATCACATCCTCGACATCAAAGCATAGATTTCACCTTTCCATCTTCATTTTTTGGGTACTCCATCGTCTTCAACCTTTGCTCCCAAATTTTCTCCAGATTTCACCCATAGTTCTCTCTTTTCCTCCAACTCCCAATGGCACCTACTGTCAAAGCTCCCAGTTTCTTCAACTATCGTCCCGAGACGTACATTGCTGGCTTTGATGGTCTTCAGGAGTTGGAAGATTAAGGGGAGCTCTCTCTTCAATTTTTGGACAACCCCGAGGATGGCTCTGATCAGGTTATTCTTCTTCCTTACTTCAAATCTCTTCATGTTCCTAATCTTTTGATCAGTGCTTTCCCGGTCAGTCTCAAGAGATCCTTCCCATTCACCGGGATTTCATTCAAGTATATGTTTGGTGGAAGAAGTCATAGATTTAGGACTTCTTCCAGTTTTGGATACTGAATGTCCGTGGTACCTGAGGCTAAAACATCACTTGATATATCTCTGGGAGCAAGCCCGAATTGACTTAGCTCTGCAATTTTCTTGCTTCGACTTACTCCTAGAACCTGGCTTGGTAGGTTTTCCTTTTACCTTCTTGTCTGCCTCTGCTAACTGCTTTTTTCTCTCCCTTTGGGCCTCTACGGATCACCCTCCTAGACATATTTGCCATTATTGGTTTCTCTCCTTAAGGTGCGAAGGCATATTCATTATCTGAAAAATTTCGTGAGCTTGATTTTTGACATGTAGGAAATAGAATAGTTAACCTCGTGAGCTTGATTTCGTTCACAATGGATGACATATTCACTTGCCATCATGTTTTAGATAATGACATTGCAAGTGCGTGGACTTTTATTCATTAAGATACATAAACTTATCTTTGCCTAATAAGTATCGTAACATTCTAAATTTCTCTCAATGAGAGACTTATGCATCATGTCACAGAATTATTAGCGATGCGTACAGTCTGGCTAGGTGAAAATGTTGCATCATTCTTTTCAACTCAGCCTGTCATAGATTTGTTCCTTTTCACCCTTTGTCTTTCTTCTTCACTCCATTGCTGCTGACTTTGCTCCGTCGCTCCTCCATGGCCACTGTCATAAGGTTGCAACACTGCCACCACAAACTCCAAAGTCGAATCCGTCGACTATACACAACACAATGAACAGCAGGAACGGCTGCTTATACGGTTTCTGTGTGGGAAGTTGTCTTTCGGTCTACATGTTAAAATTATATCTCGAGTTTGAGCTCAATACGATATTTGATGCACACGAGGAGCATTTGTTGATCAAAGTTCGGCGCAAATTGACAATAAAGAAGCAAAGATGAAGGCCCTCTGCACGTGTATATTTGTCAAAGATGTGCACGCCTCCCAAGTCCATTTTTCTACCTCTTTAATTGCATGCACATGGATGTGCATGCATGGCCATGAATGGACATTGAGGCAAAAGTAAAAAATTGTGGGCTTGTTTTATCTTCTTTCATTAACTCCCTCTTTCTTTCCTTTGCTATTTCATTCAGCTGCAGACAACAAAAGGAAAGAAAGGATAAAATATTAATTCAGGAGTTGAACGTCATGGATGATCTTGGGAGACGGCGGCCATCCTTTTTTTATGCTTATCTTCAAAGATTATGGGCACATGTTTTCTGCCTCATTAAATGCGTTCCATGCAAAGTGTGCATGCGTGTCTATGAATTTTGGTGGGCGTCGGCGCTGATTACGAGCGCCTGAGTCCACATTTCTGTCTTGTTTCTCCTTTAAAAGGAGGATCGGAGAAGAGAAGCAAGCTAGAGCTGAAGAGAGAAGTCGTGAGGCTTCCTGGAGAAAAGGCAGAAGCTCTCGACAGAGAGGAATTTCCTCGTTGTAAATTATATCCGAGTATTTTAGCCAGTTAAATTTTTGTGAGTAGAATTTGTTTAATTCCTTGAGTGAGGTTTCACTAAAAATTATGAGGGGCTAAACACTGTGTGAATTATTTGGATGTAATTTGGGCTTGGAAAATACTGAAAGTGTATTTGAGTGCTCGAGTGATTGTAATCTCCGGTGTATTGCTTGTTTTTATAGTGGAATTTCGTACTCTCCCCGTGGACGTAGGTTTCGATATTCGGATCGAACCACGTAAATCCGATATCCAATTTCCTTTCCTTCATTCCGACTATTTTATCCGATTCGCTGGTCCATATTCTGCGCAACACTACACAATATTGTACAGCATCCTTATTCAGCAACAGCTTTTTCGCCATGCTGTCGTTTCTAAGTTCGTCCACATGAAAGAGATGATGTTACGGTTATTGATCTCAAAGAAGAGTCAGCAAAATTGATTTGCAAGGTTTACGTTTGTAAAATTTATCTTGTTCGTTTAAGCCCTCCCATCAAAGACCAATGCAACATTTGAGACATCACTCGACGAGCCAATTTTAGTAAGGCGGAATTTTCTTCAACCATATCTCTAATTGGTAGATTATAAGTTATGGGCATCAACTCCATACAAATTTAATCAAAATTGAATGTCGGTGAGGTCCGTGCTTGTAAACCAACAATCAACAGTATAAGCGGAAGGAATTTCCTCTGACCGGGTTGTAGGAAATATTTTGTAATCATGAAGTTACTCTTTTGATGGAACTTCTTTTTTCTCCTCTAATAAAGTACCATCAATTATGATGATTTTGACTCTTCATTCCTTAATATCATACCAAATCAATTAAGTTCAATTCTCCCTTCTCTAACTTGATTTCATTGGACGTGGATGAGTTCTACTTCACATTCAAGAGGGAATTTATACCTATTAATTTGGCGATATTAGGTTGAGCGAAATAAGAATAAACGAGATGTTGGGATGTCAAAAATCTACATTCACCGATTTATCAAACTAAGTATCAAAGAAAACCATAGAACTAAGTTTTTTTTGTCTTTCACTTTGCCAGTACCAAAGAGCTCAATTTACAAGTAGCGAAATCCTCTTAAATATTACAAATATCAATTTAAGTCGGTACCATGCACTAAATCATTGATTGAGTTATTGCCCTTGTGCTATTATGTGCTCCTGGAAACAAAATGTCATCTCTTCACGGAGCATACACGCACACATAATCTTGTATCAAGCTTCTTGAATTTCTTCATTGTCTTTGGGATAGAATACTCGCACAAAACTTAACTTTTGGTAACTTAACATTGACGGATCAGGTGACTCATTGACGCGGTGGTCCGAGAGAGCATAAATATCTCTCGTCTTGTGGGGAATAACTTTGCAAGTTTCACTGGAGTCAATCCACCAACCTCCATCATCGTTCACCATGAGAACTCCCATGATCATCGCCACCACGTCATTGTCCTCCACCAAATTGGCTTCATTCTTCTTTCGTCACCGCAAAAGGGAACCACATGATCCATTTTGCCACTCCGAAAGCAAGTCTCGTTCAAAAAGTTTCCTAGAATTGCTAGATGCCGGTTCCTCAACATCATGAACTTTGTTCACTCTTTGCTTGGTTTTCAAATGCATCATGATTTCTGGCCTGACTTTCGACTTAAATGCATTGAAGCAATCGATCCAAACTCAAAATACTCTTTCTAATGTTTTAAAAGCTTTTGGTAGCCTTTCCATGAAGAGGGAAGTTTACCAACAATAATAGAAACGAGAAAAGTCTTGGAGATTGATTCATCCGCATCTGCAGTTGCAGTTGCAATATCATTCAATTTATTGACTTGATCCGTGATAGGCATAGAATGATCATTTTATAATCAAGGTACTTGTTAATCAAGAAAGATGTTACCGGCGTTCTCATTTACGTGCCTCAGTCGGACGCCTTTCCAAACATCATTAGCCGTCGATTTATGTGAGAATGTTCGAAAAGAGAGTCGTCCATTGTGTCGTGGATCATGAATAGGCTGTTTCGGTCATTTTCCATTCACTTCTTTGGACTTCGATGAGTTCCCTATTGGAAGATTCATCTCGTACGTGTAGTTCTTAGAGCATAGCCAACCTGAGCAACGATCAATTGGCAGCACATCTTTGTGCTCCATCTCCTGTAGTTGAGAGCATTGAATTTCTCGAGCTTTTCCACGTCTTGAACTTGTGCCTTCGCGAAGACGTAATCCATTTGAGACAATAACTATGTTAAACTCGCCATGGAATAAAGGTCACAAATTCAAGTAGAACAAAATTGAAACAGGAAATTATAGAAGAATTGGACCGAGACACGGCATTATCTGTTCAAAGTCCACCGTTCCAACAGAGGACCATTTAATTTGCTCAAAGCTGATCCAATTTGTCTCATGGCACCAGCTCCTTCTTCTTATTTGTTTTTCTTCCTTCTCCAGTATGTACGTCAATAAATATATAAATATGAAACATCAAACACGTTAAGAATCATATAAGGAATATTATTAGCAAATATACATATATAATACATATATATATATATATATATATATATATATATATATATATATATATCTATAGGTTGTGCGAAAATCGCCCTAGAGCTCAAATTACTCATGCTTCCTGAAATGGATTAATATCTTGTTATTTCCTCATAGGTTATTGATTTCATCTCACAGATTAAATGTGCAAAATGCATTGCCTGAAAATAACTCCAGCTAAGTCCCATGTGTTGGAGCTATGCGAAGCTATTGAAGTCTGCATTTGTGGCTAGAAGACTTTGTAATTGCCTGAAGTACCGGTTGACGCCATCAAAGCGCAAGCACACAAACTTATAAAGTAGGAAAACCTCACATAAGGCTGAGTCACATGGCACATTCACATGGAAATTTACATAGGTATTTGCTTTTGATGGTCACTTTAACAAATCTCTAGTTCTTCATATATGATTCTTAACCATACCTTCGGTAGGTGTCCAAATTATGAAATATATACTTAACTAAAATTAAGTACGAGTGCTTTTTATATTTGTAATCCATCAATCAGAAGTATAACATGGAATAAGGAAAACATGGCCTATTAGATAGTATTCTATAATGTAAGTATTTTGGTGCATGGAGAAGGAGCCTTTGAGGAGTTGATGTGCCTTTATCGACACCTAACTCACTTTGCTTTTTTGTTTTCTCCTTTTTCCTTAATTTCTCAACTATGTCATATTTTGTGTTGGTTGCTTCCTTTCAAAAATTGCAGATTGGCTCAAGAAAAATTAAAGACAAGGAAAACAAGAGATCCCATAATTAAACTATTTATCATTATAATAATTGTCTAATATTAAAAAAAAAAAACTGCAAAGCCAATAGTATTGATAACATTTGGACCAAAAGTTGAAAAAAGAAGAAGTAAAAATATCAGTGTTCAATAATTAAATTTATTACTTTTGGTGCTAAATTTATTAATTTTTATTAAAATCAATAAGTTAATGAAAAGCAAATTGCGGATGTGCTCACGCAAAAAAAGAAACTATTATTTTTTAGAGCTTAGAATTAAGCTTATAAAATAAATAGTGTCTAATGTATATATCTAAAATAGATATGGTGAATCTATTTTGTTATATAAATGTAAAGCAGCGGTCCAAAGCACTTTCAATGGATGACCTACATGTGGCACTCCCTGTGAGTAACATCTATCCTGACATACTTTAGAAAAAGAATTGCCTTTGAATTTTCCGCTTTAACCAAACTAAAATTCAAGGGGCATATAATCACTATCAATATAACAACAATCTCTTCCCCTCACGATTTAGTACACTTCTAGAATAATTATTTCTTGTAATTTATTTCACATATTCTCTATTCATTGCTTTTTGTTTCTGAAACAAAAGCAATTATTACCGTGCCATGCACGAGAATAGACTTGTGAAACAAAGGAAAAAGAAAGAAAGAGCAAGCATCATAGATTGCATTGTCCTACCCCTACAAAGCTGTGCTATGCACGAGAAGAGACTTGTGAAATAAATTACAAGAAATAATTATTCTAGAAGAGTACATAAAGTGAGGATAAGAGCTTTCTGTCATATTGAAAGTGATTATACGCCCCTTGAGATATAAGGGAAAATTTTTACTTTGATTAAAGGGGAAAATTCAAAGCCATTTTTTTTTTTTTCAAAAGAATGTTATGATAGATGTCACTCATAGAAAATGCCACGTTTCAGCCACTCATTAAAAGTGCTTTAGAGCATTACTTTATATTTATCTAACAAAATAAATTCACTATATGTATTTTAGATCTACACAACGGACATAATATACTTTATGAGCTCAATTCTAATTTCCAAAAAATATTACTTTCTTTTCTTGTGCTGGAACATCAACAATTTGATTTTCTTTAACTTATGAACTTTAATAAAAGAATATGATAAGTGTAGTGGAAATCCTAAAACTTATCACAAACTCCTTAGAGGCTCCCTCTCCATGCACCAAAATATTTACATCATAGCTTACTATCTAATGGGCCATATTTTCCTTATTACATGCTATGCCTCTGATTGGTGAGTTACAAATATGAAGTCCACTCACATTTAAATTTAATTAAGTTTACAATTTATAACTTAGACACCAATCAAAAATATGATTGGAGGAAATTTTCCTAACCAAGTACGGAAGAAAATATTAACCATGATTAAATGCAACTACATCGTTTAAAAATGAGGAAAATCACTTTTAATTAGATAAATTATCATGACACTCTTAAGGTTCCATGAACGTGAAACATCATTCTTACATTTAGGGAAAATGTTATTTTACCCTCATAACTTTGAAGTCGGTGCATGGTAGACTTTGAACTTCATTAATTTGCATTCCTCTCTCCCCCCCCCCCCCCTCCCCCAAACCTGAACTCGTATAATTATACACTAGTTAAGCCCATTAACCTTTTCCCTTTACATGTGCACGATGTGCCGTGCACATGCCACATCTAAAAATTCCTCTATCAATTAATAATATGTAGGAATTTTTCGTAGCGTAAGCAATGGAGCGGACTCTTATTGGGTGTTAGGTAGAGATACCAAGCATCAATCTTTTTGCTTGTAGCGTTTGCTCTTGGAATGGGGTACATTGTTAAGTTGTTGAGCCTGCACGGATCCAAGGAAGATCTTAGAGTGGACCGAGATGGAGATCCTCCGTTGCATAAAGAAGTTCTCTTTCCTTTGCTTTTTGTTTCTGAAAAAAAAAAAAAAAAAAAAAAAAAAAACCAATCATCATCATGCTATGCAGGAGAATAGACTTGTGAAACCAAGGAGAGAGAAATAAAGAGCAAAGCGTGATAGATCGCATTATACTAGCCCTGCAAACCCGTTCTTTACGAAATAGAGGACCTCCGTCTCAGCCCACTGGAATATTCCTTCAATTTGTGCAGGCTTAGCAGCTTAGCAATGTACCCCATTCCAGGAACAAATACTGCAAGTGCCCATTTGTTTAATAAGCTTCTCATTCCACAGAAACAAAAAGATCGATGCTTGATGTCTCTACCAAACACCCAATAAGAGCCTAATACATTGCTTAATTCTGCCGATCTTAGTCTTTTGATTTAGCCCAAACATATAAAATTAAAAAAATTTGCATTTGGAGCACTAATTCCAAAAGTAATCCATTAAGGGAAAAGCAAGATGCCAGTCATTCTTTGGGGCCTACAAGTGCAAAGAGTCAATCAGAGCGACCCACTCTAATTGATTCTTTTGCGTTCGTTGGCCCCCAAAAAATGAGCAAGGCGATTGTAATTTTTCTTTTTAATGGAAAGTCTAGTTCAACTTTGCTTAACTTTTTCAAATGTGCCCAAACTCATTCAAAAGGCTACGCAATTTTTGGCTAGGAAGTCTAGTTCAATTGTGTGTTCAGATTGCATGCTATAGCAAGTTATCAACATGTTCACATGCATTCAAACTCATTTAGAGAGCTACGCTATGTAAGTCTAGTTCAATTAGAGTTAAAATGTGCAATTATCATCACCTTCTGAGTTAGAACTGCTACCATGTATATTTGCCTACAGTAGTTGCCTAAAATTTGAGGTATCTCTATATTCCCAATATGGACATATGAAATGTATGATACTCTAATAGATTTTTTGAATTCTCAATCAAGCTCTATCTTAAAATGAATTTGGGCTTTGATATTGGGTTAAATATAAAAGTGTTGTAGGCCATCAATTAATTATTAAAGGAGTTTTGACTTTGAGTTTAGTCTTGATAAATCGCATTCCAATTTGAAACATCAATCTCAATGGTATTTCGAGAAATATATATCGCACCACTAAAGT